>OV121137.1:27861812-30361812 GCA_921294245.1 Brassicogethes aeneus
TACGGACGCCGACCCTGCAGCCGGTACAGCGACCTAAGGAAATATCATATAATATTAAACAAAATCAAGCTACATCCGTTAAGACATAAAAACCCGTGTAATTTACTTTTCGCAATTCTGCAAAATAATCATTTTGTGCTTTTTTCCTTTTTATAAAATTTATTTTTGATCAGTGTTGATTGAATCGTCAAATCATTAACTTGTTAACTTCTTCTTCAATAAATATTTGGTGTCCATAAAAAATTGTGTTTTCATCCAAAATATTTAACTCGCGCGTACATTTGCGCTATCGCGCGTATATTTGCGCTGTCGCGCAAGTATTAGCCCCTTTTAAATATTATATACATTTATCTTGCTAAAGTAAAGTTTTTAGCTTCAAATAAGAATTTTTAAAAAAAGCTTCAATGTTTTAATTAAAAAAAAAAGATATTCCAAAAACAAATAAAGATGGATTTGTTTTGTTTTCACAAAAAAGCATCAATTTTTTGATTACAAAAAAATCTTATCTTAAATTTTAATTTAAAAAATGTCTTAAAATAATTATGATCAAAATAAAAAAAATATAATTTAAAAATCAGCGCTGCGCGCCTCTATTCTGCTATTTGTTACAATTGCGAATTTGCACATTTTTTGAAAATGGTTCTAAAACAAAGTTTAGATAATATTTTAGAGGTAACAAACACTTTGGAAACAGACAAATAATTTACATTTAAATTATAAAAGAACACACAAGTTTTTGTTTATTCAGGCTCGCAGGGGTACATTTGCGCTATCGCGCATATATTTGCGCTCGCGCGCACTTGTGTGTGTTCGCTTATATCCTAAAAACAAATAAAGATGGACTTGTTTTGTTTTTACAGAATGAGTTGTCATAAAAACGCCTTCTGTTTATGTCATATACATTTAAAATACAAAAAACAGACAATATTATTTGTATTCGAACTCGCGCGGGTAAATTTGCGCTATCGC
Source organism: Brassicogethes aeneus (assembly GCA_921294245.1). Classification (NCBI taxonomy): domain Eukaryota; kingdom Metazoa; phylum Arthropoda; class Insecta; order Coleoptera; family Nitidulidae; genus Brassicogethes; species Brassicogethes aeneus. The sequence continues at coordinate 27,862,782 of OV121137.1, forward strand.
GAGTGTATTTGCGCTATTGCGCGTGTTTTTGCGCTGTCGCGCATGTATGTGCGCCTTTTAAGTGTCATATAGGTACATTTATCTTGCCAAAGTAAAGTTTTTTGTCTAAAAATGAAGTTCCCAAAAAAGCGGCAATATTTTAAGAACAAAAAATCGTACCCAAAAGGAATGATCACACTCCGGAAATGGCCGAATATTTTTGTTGGAAGTTCTTATTTTAAAAAACAACCAAAATGCTGTGAAATCGGGCTCGCGCGCGTACATTTGCGCTGTCTCGCCTGTATTTGCGCTATCGCGCATATGTATACGTGCGTGAGTGCGTATAAACTTTGAATTAAAAGTGTGGAAATTAGTTTTTAATGTTTACAATTTAAAAAAATAACTTACCGATGATACTTCGGAAATAGCCGAATATTTTTGTTTGAAGTTCTTATTTTAAAAAACAACCAAAATTTTGTGCTATCACGCGTATATTTGCGCTATCGCGCGTATATTTGCGCTATCGCGCATGTATTAGCCCCTTTTAAATGTCATATATATTTATCTTGCAAAATTAAAGTTGCTTCAAATAAAAATTAAGTTGGAGTTGTTTTGTTTTTACAAAATAACTTGTCATAAAAATGCCTTTTGTTTAAGTCATATACATTTAATTTAAAAAAGTACACACAATATTATTTGTATTCGGGCTCGCGCGCGTATATTTGCGCTACCGCGCTTATATTTGCGCTGTCGCGCATGTATTTGCGCCCATTAAATATTATATACATTTATCTTACTAAAGTAAAGTTTAAAAAAGCTTCAATGTTTTAATTAAAAAAAAAGATATCCCAAAAACAAATAAAGATGGATTTGTTTTGTTTTTACAAAAAAGCATAAATTTTTTGATTTTATCTTAAATTTTAATTAAAAAAAGTCTCAAAATAATTATGGTCAAAATAAAAAATATATAATATAAAAATCGGCGCTGCGCGCCTCTATTCTACTATTTGTTACAATTGCGAATTTGCACATTTTTTGAAAATGGTTCTAAAACAAAGTTTGGATAATATTTTAGAGGTAATTTTTGAAGACTCAGGAATTAAGGTATTATAGTTAGAAAAATTAAAAAATATATACAGAGAACACTTTGGAAACAGACAAATAATTTACATTTAAATTATAAAAGAACACACAAGTTTCTGTTTATTCAGGCTCGCGGGGTTACATTTGCGCTATCGCGCATATATTTGCGCTCGCGCGCACTTGTGTGTGTTCGCTTTTATCCTAAAAACAAATAAAGATGGACTTGTTTTGTTTTTACAAACTGAGTTGTCATAAAAATGCCTTCTGTTTATGTTATATACATTTAAAATACAAAAAAAACAGACAATCTTATTTGTATTCGAACTCGCGCGGGTAAATTTTGCGCTATAGCGAGTGTATTTGCGCTATTGCGCGTGTTTTTGCGCTGTCGCGCATGTATTTGCGCCTTGTAAATGTCATATAGGTACATTTATCTTGCTAAAGTAAAGTTTTTTGTCTAAAAATGAAGTTCCCAAAAAAGCGGCAATATTTTAATAACAAAAAATCGTACCAAAAAGAATGATCACACTCCGGAAATGGCCGAATATTTTTGTTGGAAGTTCTTACTTTAGAAAACAACCAAAATGCTGTGAAATCGGGCTCGCGCGCGTACATTTGCGCTGTCGCGCCTATATTTGCGCTGTCGCGCATGTTTTTGCGCTGTCGCGCATGTTTTTGCGCTGTCGCGCATGTTTTTGCGCTGTCGCGCATGTATTTGCGCTTTCGCGCATGTATTTGCGCTATCGCGCATGTATTTGCGCTATCGCGCATGTATTTGCGCTGTCGCGCATTTATTTGCGCTGTCGCGCATGTATTTGCGCTGTCGCGCATGTATTTGCGCTATCGCGCATGTATTTGCGCTATCGCGCATGTATTTGCGCTGTCGCGCATATGTTGTTATAAACTTTATGTGCAACGACTGAATTAAAGGTGAAAAGTTTAAAATATTTAAAAAAATAACTTACCGATGACACAATACCCGAATATTTTTTGTTTGAATGTCTTATTTTAAAAAACAACCAAAATTCTTTGAATTCGTGCTCGCGCGCGTACATTTGCGCTATCGCGCATATATTTGCGCTATCGCGCGTGTATTTGCGTTAAATAAATGATTTATTTTTTACCCTTAGGACACAGGTATCGCTAATCGCTAGCAAAAGTGAATACATCAAATCTGACGTTTTTTAAAACAGCTGAAAAATCCGTTTCCGGGTTTTCCGGAAATCTTCCGGTTTTACATTACCGGCCTCACTGGTGTCCGTGTGAGAGCAAACGTTTAAAATTTCAGCCCGATCGGGCCAAAATTGACCGAGTTATGCCCAAAAACGCATAAAAACGTGTATTTCATTTGGAAAAAATGCCTAAAAAAATAATTTTCCGTAATTTTCAAAATTTTTGATTTTTTTCTTTTTGGTCTTCCAGAGGAAGTTATTTTACACAAATTTAGTGAAGGAATTTTTTCTCGGCCTTAAATTAACCGAGTTATGGATGTAAAAATGTACGTGGAAGAAACGTCAGATTTTGACGTTTCTCAATTTTTAATTTTTAAAAAATCATATCTCGAAAACTAACAAAGATAACCTTACGCGGTTTTCACCAAAAAATTTGCCATAAAAATGTCTTTTTTTAATGTCGTATACATGATCTTGCTAAAATAAAGATTTCTGCCGAAAAACTGAAAATTAAATAAAAAACCGACAACTTTTGAACTTAAAAAAATCATATCTCGAAAACTAATATAGATACACCTATGCTGCTTTCACCAAACGATTTGTCATAAAAATATCTTTTTTTAATGTCATATACATTGTCTTGCTAAAATTAAATTGTCTGCATCAAAAAGGGAATTTTCAAAAAAATTTAAAAAAAATTGACAAATTTTTGAAAAAAATGTCCAAATCGTTTTTTGATTTTGATAGTTTTTTAAGGGGACATTTGCACCATGAGTCCACACATTGTGGCCAAATTTAGAGTCGCCATCTATTACACTGGTTTACAAATTAAAATTAAAAAAATGTACCTTCGCTGCCACTATTTTTTTCTAATGTATTGTGACCTGTTAAACTTAAAAATCACAAAAAAAAAATTTTTTATGGCAAGGTTTTTGAGATAAAATTTTTTCTTTAATATTTTGGTTCTTTAAGAAAGCAGCTTTACAATTTGGGTCATATCTCGGGTTAGAAATGGCCAATCTGGTTGAAAAAAGTTTAAAATTAAACATATTTGAGTCGCCAACAAATATCACCTTATTAGTACCCAATCAGTTAATAAGCTTAAGTTCAAGTCGTTTTTTTTGGAGAAAAATGAGAATGTAACATTATTTTCTTTGCCAAGGATGAATACAAATCAACAAAATATGTCAATTTTTAAATTATCTACGTGGAGTTCAAACTGTTATAAAGAAAACAAGATATTTTTAAAACAAATCTATTGATAATTATTATAATTAAAGGGGTTAATGCAAAAAGTGGACAGGTAAATTTTTTTCCGAAATTAAGTTTTTTACAAAAAAAAGGTTCTATTTGCCTAATAGAACCTTTTTACTGTTAAATAAATTTTATTTTATATTTTAATATTAAAATACAGTGTGTTCCTTTTAAAACTAACCCCCCTAAATTCTCGGAAACTAGAAGTATTTTAAAAAACGCAGAGACAGGTAAAGTTTTATATCGAGGGGGAAAACTTTTTAAGGCAAAATTTGGTTTCCCACCTTTACCTTCTGCGCCCCGGAGTTACCCCATTAAGAATTTAAATAGAGAAGGGGTACAGAGTACTACATTATTTTAAAGGTCTTGAAAATCCCTATTAAACGGCATTTTATTTTTTTTAAATTGGTCAGTTCATTTTTTAGATATGTACAAATTATTAAGGGGAAAGCTCCTGGGCATAGCATTACTAGCATTAATAGCAAAATTTGTTGTCTCCCTCGATATAAAACTTTATGTGTCTCGTGAGTTTTCAAAATTCTTTTAGTTTCCGAAAAATTCAGGATGTTTCATTTTAAATGGAACACTCTATATATCATTATAATATAATTTAATATACAATACTATTGTAAATTAAAAATAATTTAGGTTTTTAGATTGCCTTCTGTTTTCGTTATCTGATTCCCTTACAAGGAACCAAATATAATCCCCCATCATTCTTTCATTCCAAAAGCCCTGATAGCGCCGCTCCATGGATTTTATTTCTTGATGAAACCTTTCACCATGCTCATCAATCAGGTCACCAAGATTTTTGGGAAAAAAATGGGCATATTTTAATGATTTTTGCTTCTTTTTGGTAAAATAGTAAATACTTAATTCTAATTTTGTCCAAAAAATTGACTTTTTCTCGATATTTGGCCCCATTGCACCTAAACCTATTGACTAATTGGGCATTTATACAAATACATTTGTTATTATGTTAATTAGGTTTAATTTGACATCTGTTGTAATCAAATTGGCCATTTCAAACTCGAGATATATCCCAAATAGTAAAACCGGCATCAAAAAATCAAAGACAATTTTTTATTTGGAAAATCTTGCCATAAAAAAAATTTTTATTGTCATTTTCGAGTTTAGCAGGCCAAAATACATCAGAAAAAAATAGTCGCACTCAAGGTACATTTTGACTGTAAACCAGTGTTATAGCTCAAGAGATATTAATGATTTTGTAAAATAAATCGCAGAAGAAGAAGAGGAAAAAATTTTAATATTTTTTTTTGGCAAATTGGTCTACAAGACCATAGTTTACCTTAACGTAGGGTGAAAATTAAAAAAATGTGTTTACAAACAGTAGAAAAAAATTAATTAAAAATTGCCTGCATTTTTTAAAATAGCAACAAAATTAAATTGAGCAGTAGGCCATGTTAGTTTGTTTCGATGATTTTTATTTTTTAGTATGTTAAATAACAATCCTTTGCACATCTATTCGTGTTATTCGTTTACTTAAAGTCTTTTTAGTTTTCGATAAAAAAAATTTCAAAAAATTCGTGAAAAAGTCGAAAAAAATTTTTTTTTTCGAAAGTTGCAGGCCTGAAAAGCCCATATACTATACACTGCCATAGATAGTCCTCGTACACCTTTTCACCAAATTTGGTCTTTCCACGTCGATCCCTTCGACCTGGTGACGCAAATAGACAATACCCCAAAATTTCGTCAAAAAAATCGATAAAAAGTGCACTTGTACCTTTCTTGCGCTAACCAAATTTGGACTAGAGGTGCGTCTCGTGGGGGTTGAAAAAGGGTCTAAATTTCAAGTTTCCACCGTTTAAGGTTTTCGAGTTATGAATTTTTAAAAATTTGATGACAGACTCACAGACTAACAGACACACAGACACACAGACACACAGACACACAGACATCCAGACAACAGAAAAAATGAAAGTTGTTCAGAATTCGATTCCGAGTCGATCCATATATGTAAAGGCATATCTAACTACTCGGGAAGTCGCATTTTCAAAAATTCCTCCGCTCCTATAAGTCATGGAGTCTTCGACTCCACGACTAACTAGCGCATCTTGCGCTAGTTTAGCTCTAGCGCCGGGGGTTGCCAGTAAACTGACAATAGAGTCGTGGAGTCCAGTATAGGTTTGTCCGCCGATAGTGACTGTTTATTATAGTACAATATAGTATACGTTTAAAATAATCATATAGTAAAAATTAATTACGCTGGACTTGGGTGTTTTCACCTAATGAATCGTCATGAAAATATCCTTTTTTTAATGTCATATACATTTAAATTAGAAAAAAATAAACAATATTCTGTTTATTTGGGCTCGCGCGCGTACATTTGCGCTATCGCGCATGTATTTACGCTATCGCGCGTGTACTTGCGCTATCGCGCATGTATTTGGGCCTTTTAAATGTCATATACATTTATCTTGCTAAAGTAAAGTTATCTGCCTTAAATAAAAAATCTCAAAAAAGCATAAATATGTAAATAAAAAAATCTATATCCCAAAAACAAAAAAGATGAACTTTCTAAAAAATAATTTGTCCTAAAAATGCCTTCTGTTTAGGTCATATAAATTTAAATTAGAAAAAAATAGACAATAAAATTTTTATTTGGGCTCGCGCGCGTATATTTGCGCTGTCGCGCATGGTTTTCGCCTTTAAGATGTTATATAAATTTATCTTGCTAAAGAAAAGTTATTTGCTTCAAATAAGAATTCTAAAAAATATCCCAAAAACAAATAAAGAATTATTTGTTTTGTTTTCACAAAATTATTCGATAAAAAAATACCTTCTGTTTATGTTATACATTTAAATTACCAAAAAACAGACAATATTATTTGTATTCGAGGTGGCGCGCGTATATTTGCGCTGTCGCGCATCTATTTGCGTATTTTTAATGATATATACATTTACCTTGCTGAAGTAAAGTTTTTTGCCTCAAATTTATAAAAAGAAATTGGTTAAAACAATAACGTTAAATTTTTTTTTTATTATAATATAGAAATCGGCGCTGCGCGCCTCTATTCTGTTATTTTTTGGATAATATTTTAGTGGTATATTTTGAAGTCCCAGAAAAAACATTAATATTGTTTAAAATTAAAAAAAAAAATAATTTACTGATGACACTCCAACTATTTTTTTGTTTGAAGGTTTAATTTTAAAGAACAACATTTTTTGTTTATTAGGGCTCGCGCGCGTACATTTGCGCTATCGCGCCTATATTTACGCTGTGGTGCATATGTATACGTGCGTGAGTGGGTATAAACTTTGAATTAAAAGTGTGGAAATTAGTTTTTAATGTTTACAATTTAAAAAAATAACTTACCGATCACACTCCGGAAATAGTCGAATATTTTTTTTTTAAGTTCTCGTGTATATTGCGCTATCGCGCGTATATTTGCGCTATCGCGCATGTATTAGCCCCTTTTAAATGTCATATATATTTATCTTGCAAAATTAAAGTTGCTTCAAATAAAAATTAAGTTGGAGTTGTTTTGTTTTTACAAAATAACTTGTCATAAAAATGCCTTTTGTTTAAGTCATATACATTTAATTTAAAAAAGTACACACAATATTATTTGTATTCGGGCTCGCGCGTATATTTGCGCTGTCGCGCATGTATTTGCGCCTTTTAAGTATTATATACATTTATCTTGCTAAAGTAACGTTTTTTGCTTCAAATAAGAATTTTTAAAAAAAGCTTCAATGTTTTAATTAAAAAAAAAAAGATATCCCAAAAACAAATAAAGATGGATTTGTTTTGTTTTCACAAAAAAGCATCAAAATAATTATAGTCAAAATAAAAAAATATAATATATATAATAATATATAATATAATATAAAAATCGGCGCTGCGCGCCTCTATTCTGCTATTTGTTACAATTGCGAATTTGCACATTTTTTGAAAATGGTTCTAAAACAAAGTTTGAATAATATTTTAGAGGTAATTTTTGAAGACCCAGGAATTAAGGTATTATTGTTAAAAAAATTAAAAAATATATACCGAGAACACTTTGGAAACAGACAAATAATTTACATTTAAATTATAAAAGAACACACAAGTTTCTGTTTATTCAGGCTCGCAGGGGTACATTTGCGCTATCGCGCATATATTTGCGCTCGCGCGCACTTGTGTGTGTTCGCTTATATCCTAAAAACAAATAAAGATGGACTTGTTTTGTTTTTACAAAATGAGTTGTCATAAAAACGCCTTCTGTTTATGTCATATACATTTAAAATACAAAAAAAACAGACAATATTATTTGTATTTGAACTCGAGCGGGTACATTTGCGCTATCGCGAGTGTATTTGCGCTATCGCGCGTGTTTTTGCGCTGTCGCGCATTTATTTGCGCCTTGTAAATGTCATATAGGTACATTTATCTTGCTAAAGTAAAGTTTTTTGTCTCAAAATGAAGTTCTCGAAAAAGCGGCAATATTTTAATAACAAAAAATCGTACCAAAAAGAAAAAGAATTTGAAGTTCTTATTTTAAAAAACAACCAAAATGCTGTGAAATCGGGCTCGCGCGCGTACATTTGCGCTGTCGCGCCTGTATTTGCGCTATCGCGCATGTTTTTGCGCTGTCGCGCATGTATTTGCGCTATCGCGCATGTATTTGCGCTATCGCGCATGTATTTGCGCTATCGCGCATATGTAGTTATAAACTTTATGTGCAACGACTGAATTAAAGGTGTGAAAAGTTTTAAATATTTAAAAAAATAGCTTACCGATGACACTCTGGAAATAGCCGAATATTTTTTGTTTGAATGTCGTAATTTAAAAAACAACCAAAATTCTTTGAATTCGGGCTCGCGCGCGTACATTTGCGCTATCGCGCATAAATTCGCGCGTTCGCGCGTGTATTTGCGTTAAATAAATGATTTATTTTTTATTCTTGGGACACAGGTATCGCTAATCGCGAGCAAATGTGATTATGTCAAATCTGACGTTTTTTAAAACAGCTGAAAAATCCATTTCCGGGTTTTCCGGAAATCTTCCGGTTTTACATTACCGGCCTCACTGGTGTCCGTGTGAGAGCAAACGTTTAAAATTTCAGCCCGATCGGGCCAAAATTGACCGAGTTATGCCCAAAAACGCATAAAAACGGGTATTTCATTTGGAAAAAATGCCTAAAAAATAATTTTCCGTAATTTTCAAAATTTTTGATTTTTTTCTTTTTGGTCTTCTAGAGGAAGTTATTTTACACAAATTTAGTGAAGGAATTTTTTCTCGGCCTTAAATTAAGCGAGTTATGGATGTAAAAATGTACATGGAAGAAACGTCAGATTTTGACGTTTCTTAAATTTTGAATTAAAAAAAATCATATCTCGAAAACCAACAGAGATAATCTTACGCGGTTTTCACCAAAAAATTTTCCATAAAAATGTCTTTTTTTAATGTCGTATACATGATCTTGCTAAAATAAAGATTTCTGCCGAAAAACTGAAAATTAAATAAAAAACCGACAACTTTTGAATTAAAAAAAATCATATCTAGAAAACTAATAAAGATACACCTATGCTGCTTTCACCAAACGATTTGTCATAAAAATATCTTTTTTTAATGTTATATACATTGTCTTGCTAAAATTAAATTGTCTGCATCAAAAAGGGAATTTAAAAAAAAAATTAAAAAAATTTGACGAATTTTTGAAAAAAATGTCCAAATCGTTTTTTGATTTTAATAGTTTTTTAAGGGGACATTTGCACCATGAGCCCACACATTGTTGCCAAATTTTAAGTCGCCATCTATTATAGGTCGAGAGATATTAATGATTTTGTAAAATTAATCGCAGAAGAAGAAGAGGAAAAAATTTTAATATTTTTTTTTGGCAAATTGGTCTAGAAGACTATAGTTTACCTTAACGTAGGGTGAAAATTAAAAAAATGTGTTTGCAAACTGTAGAAAAAAATTAATTAAAAATTGCCTGCATTTTTTAAAAAAGCCAAAAAGAAAAATTGAGCAGTAGGCCATGTTAGTTTGTTTCGATGATTTTTATTTTTTAGTATGTTAAATAACAATCCTTTGCACATCTATTTGTGTTTTTCGTTTACTTAAAGTCTTCTTAGCTTTCGAGAAAAAAATTTTCAAAAAATTCCTGAAAAAGTCGAAAAAAATTTTTTTTTTTTAAAGTTGCAGGCCTGAAAAGCCCATATACTATACACTTCAATAGATAGTCCTCGTACACTTTTTCACCAAATTTGGTCTTTCTACGTCGATCCCTTCCAACCTGGAATCCGGATAGGAAAAACCTCAAAATTTTGTCAGAAAAATCCATAAAAAGTGCACTTAGACCTATCTTGCACCGATGAAATTTGGATGAGAGGTGCGTCTCATGGGGATTAAAAAAGGGTGTAAATTTAAACTTTCCACCGTTAACCATTTTCAAGTTATGAATTTTTAAAAATTTGATGACAGATTCACAGACATCCAGACATCCAGACATCCAGACATCCAGACAACAGAAAAAATGAAAGTTGTTCAGAATTCAATTCCGAGTCGATCCATATATGTAAAGGTATATCTAACTGCCCGGGAAGTCGCATTTTCAAAAATTCCTCCGCTCCTATAAGTCATGGAGTCTTCGACTCCACGACTAACTAGCGCATCTTGCGCTAGTTTAGCTCTAGCGCCGGGGGTTGCCAGTAAACTGACAATAGAGTCGTGGAGTCCAGTATAGGTTTGTCCGCCGATAGTGACTGTTTGTTATAGTACAACAATCATATCGTAAAAATTAATTACGCTGGACTTGGGTGTTTTCACCACAGGAATTCTCATAAATATATCGTTTTAAATTACAAAAGAACAAACAATAGTCTGTGTATTCGGGCTCGCGCGCGTACATTTGCGCTATCGCGCGTGTATTTGCGCTATCGCGCGTGTATTTGCGATATCGCGCATGTATTTGCGCCTTTTAAATGTCATATACATTTATCTTGCTAAAGTAAAGTTTTGTTGCCTCAAATTTATAAAAAGAAATTGCCTTAAAACAATTACGGTCAAAAAAAATTTATTATAATATAGAAATCGGCGCTGCGCGCCTCTATTCTGTTATTTTTTGGATAATATTTTAGTGGTAATTTTTGAAGATCTAGAAAAAACGTTATTATTGTTTAAAATATAAAAAAAAATAATTTACTGATGACACTCCAACTATTTTTTTGTTTGAAGGTTTAATTTTAAAGAACAAACAACATTTTTTGTTTATTAGGGCTCGCGCGCGTACATTTGCGCTATCGCGCCTGTATTTGCGCTATCGCGCCTTTATTTGCGCTATCGCGCCTATATTTGCGCTGTCGTGCATATGTATACGTGCGTGAGTGGGTATAAACTTTGAATTAAGAGTGTGGAAATTAGTTTTTAATGTTTACAATTTAAAAATAACTTACCGATGACACTCCGGAAATAGCCGAATATTTTTGTTTAAAGTTCTTATTTTAAAAAACAACCAAAATCCTGGAAAATCGGGCTTGCGCGTGTATATTAACGCTATCGCGCGTATATTTGCGCTATCGCGCATGTATTAGCCCCTTTTAAATGTCATATATATTTATCTTGCAAAATTAAAGTTGCTTCAAATAAGAATTAAGTTGGAGTTGTTTTGTTTTTACAAAATAACTTGTCATAAAAATACCTTTTGTTTAAGTCATATACATTTAATTTAAAAAATTACACACAATATTATTTGTATTCGGGCTCGCGCGCGTTTATTTGCGCTACCGCGCGTATGTTTGCGCTGTCGCGTATGTATTTGCGCCTTTTAAATATTATATACATTTATCTTGCTACAGTAAAGTTTAAAAAAAGCTTCAATGTTTTAATTAAAAACAAAGATATCCCAAAAACAAATAAAGATGGATTTATTTTGTTTTCACAAAAAAACATAAATTTTTTGATTACAAATAAATCTTATCATAAATTTTAATTAAAAAAAAGTCTCAAAATAATTATGGTCAAAATAAAAAAAATATAATATAAAAATCGGCGCTGCGCGCCTCTATTCTGCTATTTGTTACAATTGCGAATTTGCACATTTTTTGAAAATGCTTCTAAAACAAAGTTTGGATAATATTTTAGAGGTAATTTTTGAAGACACAGGAATTAAGATATTATTGATAAAAAATTAAAAAATATATACCGAGAACACTTTGGAAACAGACAAATAATTTACATTTAAATTATAAAAGAACACACAAGTTTCTGTTTATTCAGGCTCGCGGGGGTACATTTGCGCTATCGCGCATATATTTGCGCTCGCGCGCACTTGTGTGTGTTCGCTTATATTCTAAAAACAAATAAAGATGGACTTGTTTTCTTTTTACAAAATGAGTTGTCATAAAAACGCCTTCTGTTTATGTCATATACATTTAAAATACAAAAAAACAGACAATATTATTTGTATTCGAACTCGCGCGGGTACATTTGCGCTATGGCGAGTGTATTTGCGCTATCGCGCGTGGTTTTGCGCTGTCGCGCATGTATTTGCGCCTTGTTAATTTCATATAGGTACATTTATCTTGCTAAAGAAAAGGTTTTTTTTGTTTCAAAATGAAGTTCCCAAAAAAGCGGCAATATTTTAATAACAAAAAATCGTACCAAAAAGAATGATCACACTCCGGAAATGGCCGAATATTTTTGTTGGAAGTTCTTATTTTAAAAAACAACCAAAATGCTGTGAAATCGGGCTTGCGCGCGTACATTTGCGCTGTCGCGCCTGTATTTGCGCTATCGCGCATGTTTTTGCGCTATCGCGCGTATATTTGCGCTGTCGCGCATGTATTTGCATATTTTTAATGTTATATACATTTACCTTGCTAAAGTAAAGTTTTTTGACTCAAATTTGGAATTTTTAAAAAGAAGTGTCAATTTTTTAGTTAAAAAAAAAATTTATAAAAATAAATTGCCTCAAAACAATTGGTCAAAATAAAAAATGTATTATAATACAGAAATCGGCGCTGCGAGCCTCTACTCTGTTATTTTTTGTATAATATTTTAGTGGTAATTTTAGAAGACCCAGAAAAAACGTTATTATTGTTTAAAATATAAAAAAAAAATAATTTACTGATGACACTCCAACTATTTTTTTGTTTGAAGGTTTAATTTTAAAGAACAATCAACATTTTTTGTTTATTAAGGCTCGCGCGCGTACATTTGCGCTATCGCGCCTGTATTTGCGCTGTCGCGCATATGTATACGTGCGTGAGTGGGTATAAACTTTGAATTAAAAGTGTGAAAATTAGTTTTTAATGTTTACAATTTAAAAAAATAACTTACCGATGACACTCCGGAAATAGCCGAATATTTTTGTTTGAAGTTCTTATTTTAAAAAACAACCAAAATCCTGTGAAATCGGGCTCGCGCGTGTATATTTGCGCTATCGCGCATGTATTAGCCTCTTTTAAATGTCATATATATTTATCTTGCAAAATTAAAGTTGCTTCAAATAAGAATTAAGTTGGAGTTGTTTTGTTTTTACAAAATAACTTGTCATAAAAATGCCTTTTGTTTAAGTCATATACATTTAATTTAAAAAAGTACACACAATATTATTTGTATTCGGGCTCGCGCGCGTATATTTGCGCTGTCGCGCATGTATTTGCGCCTTTTAAGTATTATATACATTTATATTGCTAAAGTAAAGTTTTTTGCTTCAAATAAGAATTTTTAAAAAAAGCTTCAATGTTTTAATTAAAAAAAAAGATATCCCAAAAACAAATAAAGATGGATTTGTTTTGTTTTCACAAAAAAGCATTAATTTTTTTATTACAAAAAAATCTTACCGTAAATTTTAATTAAAAAAAAGTCTCAAAATAATTATGGTCAAAATAAAATAAATATAATATAAAAATCGGCGCTGCGCGCCTCTATTCTGCTATTTGTTACAATTGCGAATTTGCACATTTTTTGAAAATGGTTCTAAAACAAAGTTTGAATAATATTTTAGAGGTAATTTTTGAAGACCCAGGAATTAAGGTATTATTGTTAAAAAAATTAAAAAATATATACCGAGAACACTTTGGGAACAGACAAATAATTTACATTTAAATTATAAAAGAACACACAAGTTTCTGTTTATTCAGGCTCGCAGGGGTACATTTGCGCTATCGCGCATATATTTGCGCTCGCGCGCACTTGTGTGTGTTCGCTTATATCCTAAAAACAAATTAAGATGGACTTGTTTTGTTTTTACAAAATGAGTTGTCATAAAAACGCTTTCTGTTTATGTCATATACATTTAAAATACAAAAAAACAGACAATATTATTTGTATTCGAACTCGCGCGGGTAAATTTGCGCTATCGCGCATGTATTTGCGCCTTTTAAACGTCATTTATATTTACCTTGCTAAAGTAAAGTTTTCTGCCTCAAAAAAAAGCGTCAATTTTTTTAATCAAAAAAATCATATCTTAAAAATAAATAAAGATGGAATTGTTTTCTTTTCACAAAATAATTTTCTGTTTATGTCATATACATTTAAATTAAAAAATAACAGACAATATTATTTGTATTTGGGCTCGCGCGCGTACATTTGCGCTATCGCGCGTATATTTGCGCTATCGCGCATGTATTAGCGCCTTTTAAATTTCATATATATTTATCTTGCAAAATTAAAGTTGCTTCAAATAAGAATTAAGTTGGAGTTGTTTTGTTTTCACAAAATAACTTGTCATAAAAATACCTTTTGTTTATGTCATTTAATTTAAAAAAGTACACACGATATTATTTGTATTCAGGCTCGTGCGCTTATATTTGCGCTACCGCGCATGTATTTGCGCCTTTTAAATATTATATACATTTATCTTGCTAAAGTAAAGTTTTTTGCTTCAACTAAGAATTTTTTAAAAAAGCTTCAATGTTTTAATTTTAAAAAAATATATCCCAAAAACAAATAAAGATGGATTTATTTTGTTTTCAAATAAAAGCATCAATTTTTTGATTACAAAAAATCTTATCTTAAATTTTAATTTAAAAAAAGTCTCAAAATAATTATGGTCAAAATAAAAAAAAATATAATATAAAAATCGGCGCTGCGCGCCTCTATTCTGTTATTTGTTAAAATTGCGAATTTGCACATTTTTTGAAAATGGTTCTAAAACAAAGTTTGGATAATATATTATTTTTAAAGACCCAGGAATTAAGGTATTATTGTTAAAAAAATTAAAAAATATATACCGAGAACACTTTGTAAACAGACAAATAATTTACATTTAAATTATAAAAGAACACACAAGTTTCTGTTTATTCAGGCTCGCGGGGGTACATTTGCGCTATCGCGCATATATTTGCGCTCGCGCGCACTTGTGTGTGTTCGCTTATATCCTAAAAACAAATAAAGATGGACTTGTTTTGTTTTTACAAAATGAGTTGTCATAAAAACGCCTTCTGTTTATGTCATATACATTTAAAATACAAAAAAACAGACAATATTATTTGTATTCGAACTCGCGCGGGTACATTTGCGCTATCGCGAGTGTATTTGCGCTATCGCGCATGTATTTGCGCCTTATAAATGTCATATAGGTACATTTATCTTGCTAAAGTAAAGTTTTTTGTCTCAAAATGAAGTTCCCAAAAAAGCGGCAATATTTTAATAACAAAAAATTGTACCAAAAAGAATAAGAAAATATCGCGCGTACATTTGCGCTATCGCGCGTATATTTGCGCTATCGCGCGTATATTTGCGCTGTTGCACATATATATATATATTTTAATGATATATACATTTAACTTGCTAAAGTAAAGTTTTTTGCCTCAAATTTATAAAAAGAAATTGCCTTAAAACAATTACGGTAAAAAAAATATTATAATATAGAAATCGGCGCTGCGCGCCTCTATTCTGTTATTTTTTAGATAATATTTTAGTGGTAATTTTTGAAGACCCAAAAAAAACGTTATTATTCTTTAAAATATAAAAAAAAAAATTTACTGATAACACTCCAACTATTTTTTTGTTTGAAGGTTTAATTTAAAAAACAAACAACATTTTTTGTTTATTAGGGCTCGCGCGCGTACATTTGCGCTATCGCGCCCGTATTTGCGCTATCGCGCCCGTATTTGCGCTATCGCGCCCGTATTTGCGCTGTCGCGCATATGTATACGTGCGTGAGTGGGTATAAACTTTGAATTAAAAGTGTGGAAATTAGTTTTTAATGTTTACAATTAAAAAAAATAACTTACCGATGACACTCCGGAAATAGCCGAATATTTTTGTTTGAAGTTCTTATTTTAAAAAACAACCAAAATTCTGTGAAATCGGGCTCGCGCGCGAACATTTGCGCTATCGCGCCTATATTTGCGCTATCGCGCATGTATTTGCGCTGTCGCGCATATGTGGGTATGAACATTATGTGCAACGACTGAATTAAAGGTGTGTATATTTAAAAAAATAATTTACCGATGACACTCCGGAAATAGCCAAATATTTTTTGTTTGAATGTCGTATTTTAAAAAACAACCAAAATTCTGTGAAATCGGGCTCGCGCGCGAACATTTGCGCTATCGCGCCTATATTTGCGCTATCGCGCATGTATTTGCACTGTCGCGCATATGTGGGTATGAACATTATGTGCAACGACTGAATTAAAGGTGTGTTTAAAATATTTAAAAAAATAATTTACCGATAAAACTCAGGAAATAGCCAAATATTTTTTGTTTGAATGTCGTATTTTAAAAAACAACCAAAATTCTGTGAAATCGGGCTCGCGCGCGAACATTTGCGCTATCGCGCCTGTATTTGCGCTATCGCGCATATGTGGGTATGAACTTTATGTGCAACGACTGAATTAAAGGTGTGTATATTTAAAAAAATAATTTACCGATGACACTCCGGAAATAGCCAAATATTTTTTGTTTGAATGTATTTAAAAAAACAACCAAAATTCTGTGAATTCGGGCCCGCGCGCGTACTTTTGCGCTATCGCGCATAAATTCGCGCTGTCGCGCGTGTATTTGCGTTATATAAATGATTTATTTTTTACCCTTGGGACACAGGTATCGCTAATCGCGAGCAAATGTGAATACGTCAAATCTGACGTTTTTTAAAACAGCTGAAAAATCCGTTTCCGGGTTTTGCGGAAATCTTCCGGTTTTACATTACCGGCCTCACTGGTGTCCGTGTGAGAGCAAACGTTTAAAATTTCAGCCCGATCGGGCCAAAATTGACCGAGTTATGCCCAAAAACGCATAAAAACGGGTATTTCATTTGAAAAAAATGCCTAAAAAATAATTTTCCGTAATTTTCAAAATTTTTAATTTTTTTCTTTTTGGTCTTCCAGAGGAAGTTATTTTACACAAATTTAGTGAAGGAATTTTTTCTCGGCCTTATATTAAGCGAGTTATGGATGTAAAAATGTACATGGAAAAAACGTCAGATTTTGACGTTTCTTAAATTTTGAATTTAAAAAAATCATATCTCGAAAACTAACAAAGATAACCTTACGCGGTTTTCACCAATAGATTTGCCATAAAAATTTCTTTTTTTAATGTCGTATACATGATCTTGCTAAAATAAAGATTTCTGCCGAAAAACTGAAAATTAAATAAAAAACTTTTGAATTAAAAAAAATCATATCTCTAAAACTAATATAGATACACCTATGCTGCTTTCACCAAACGATTTGTCATAAAAATATATTTTTTTAATGTCTTATACATTGTCTTGCTAAAATTAAATTGTATAATATTTTTGTTCGAAGTTCTTATTTTTAAAAACATTCGAAATTCTATAAAATTGGGCTCGCGCGCGTACATTTGCGCTGTCGCGCCTGTATTTGCGCTATCGCGCTTGTATGTGCGCTATCGCGCATATGTGGGCATAAACTTTATGTGCAACGACTGAATTAAAGGCGTGAAAAGTTTAAAATATTTAAAAAAATAACTTCCAGATGACACTCCGGAAATAGCCGAATATTTTTTGTTTGAATGTATTATTTAAAAAAACAACCAAAATTCTGTGAATTCGGGCTCGCGCGCGTACAATTGCGCTATCGCGCGTGTATTTGCGCTATATAAATGATTTATTTTTTTATAGTATCACTAATCGCGCATAAATTCGCGCTATCGCGCGTGTATTTGCGCTATATAAATGATTTATTTTTTTATAGTATCACTAATCGCGAGCAAATGTGAATACGTCAAATCTGACGTTTTTTAAAACAGCTGAAAAATCCGTTTCCGGGTTTTCCGGAAATCTTCCGGTTTTACATTACCGGCCTCACTGGTGTCCGCGTGAGAGCAAACGTTTAAAATTTCAGCCCGATCGGGCCAAAATTGACCGAGTTATGCCCAAAAACGCATAAAAACGGGTATTTTATTTGGAAAAAATGCCTAAAAAATAATTTTCCGTAATTTTCAAAATTTTTGATTTTTTTCTTTTTGGTCTTCCAGAGGAAGTTATTTTACACAAATTTACTGAAGGAATTTTTTCTCGGCCTTAAATTAAGCGAGTTATGGATGTAAAAATGTACATGGAAGAAACGTCAGATTTTGACGTTTCTTAAATTTTGAATTTAAAAAAATCATATCTCGAAAACTAACAAATATAAACTTACGCGGTTTTCACCAAAAGATTTGCCATAAAATTGTCCTTTCTAAAATAAAGATTTCTGCCGAAAAACTGTAAATTAAATAAAAAACCGACAACTTTTGAATTTAAAAAAATCATATCTCGAAAACTACACCTATGCTGCTTTCACCAAACGTTTTGGCATAAAAATATCTTTTTTTAATGTCTTATACATTGTCTTGCTAAAATTAAATTGTATAATATTTTTGTTTGAAGTTTTTATTTTAAAAAACAACCAAAACTCTTTGAATTCGGGCACGCGCGCGTACATTTGCGCTGTCGCGCCTGTATTTGCGCTATTGCGCTTGTATGTGCGCTATCGCGCATATGTGGGCATAAACTTTATGTGCAACGACTGCATTAAAGGCGTGAAAAGTTTAAAATAGTTAAAAAAATAACTTCCAGATGACACTCCAGAAATAGCCGAATATTTTTTGATTGAATGAATTATTTAAAAAAACAACCAAAATTCTGTGAATTCGGGCTCGCGCACGTACAATTGCGCTATCGCGCATAAATTCGCGCTATCGCGCGTGTATTTGCGTCATATAAATGATTTATTTTTTTATAGTATCGCTAATCGCGAGCAAATGTGAATACGTCAAATCTGACGTTTTTTAAAACAGCTGAAAAATCCGTTTCCGGGTTTTCCGGAAATCTTCCGGTTTTACATTACCGGCCTCACTGGTGTCCGCGTGAGAGCAAACGTTTAAAATTTCAGCCCGATCGGGCCAAAATTGACCGAGTTATGCCCAAAAACGCATAAAAACGGGTATTTCATTTGGAAAAAATGACTAAAAAAATAATTTTCCGTAATTTTCAAAATTTTTGATTTTTTTCTTTTTGGTCTTCCAGAGGAAGTTATTTTACACAAATTTAGTGAAGGAATTTTTTCTCGGCCTTAAATTAAGCGAGTTATAGACGTAAAAATGTACATGGAAGAAACGTCAGATTTTGACGTTTCTTAATTTTTGAATTAAAAAAAATCATATCTCGAAAACTAACAAAGATAACCTTACGCGGTTTTCACCAATATATTTGTCATAAAAATGTCTTATTTTAATGTCGTATGCATGATCTTGCTAAAATAAAGATTTCTGCCGAAAAACTGAAAATTAAATGAAAAACCGACAACTTTTGAATTAAGAAAATTCATATCTCGAAAACTAATAAAGATACACCTATGCTG
This sequence comes from Brassicogethes aeneus, assembly GCA_921294245.1. Lineage (NCBI taxonomy): Eukaryota > Metazoa > Arthropoda > Insecta > Coleoptera > Nitidulidae > Brassicogethes > Brassicogethes aeneus. Next base: position 27,882,034 of record OV121137.1, read on the forward strand.
CTTTTACCCATCGATTTGTCTTAAAAATATCTTTTTTTAATGTCATATACATTGTCTTGCTAAAATTAAATTGTCTGCATCAAAAAGGGAATTTAAAAAAAAGTGAAAAAAAATTCGACTAATTTTTGAAAAAAATGTCCAAATCGTTTTTTGATTTTGATAGTTTTTTAAAGGGACATTTGCACCATGAGCCTACACATTGTTGCCAAATTTCAAGTCGCCATCTATTATAGCACAAGAGATATTAATGATTTTGTAAAATAAATCGCAGAAGAAGAAGAGGAAAAAAATTTAATATTTTTTTATGGCAAATCAATTTATAAGAATGTAGTTTACCTTCATGTTTGGTCAAATTTAAAAAAATATAAATAGAACCAGTTGAAAAAAATTAATTAAAAATTGCCTGCATTTTTTAAAATAGCAACAAAAAGAAATTGAGCAGTAGGCCATGTTAGTTTGTTTCGATGATTTTTATTTTTTAGTATGTTAAATAACAATCCTTTGCACATCTATTCGTGTTTTTCGTTTACTTAAAGTCTTTTTAGTTTTCGGGAAAAAAAAATTAAAAAAATTCCTGAAAAAGTCGAAAAAAAATTTTTTTTTCGAAAGTTGCAGGCCTGAAAAGCCCATATTTTATTCACTTTAATAGATAGTCCTCGTACACCTTTTCACCAAATTTGGTCTTTCCACGTCGATCCCTTCGAACCTGGAATCCGGATAGGAAAAACCCCAAAATTTCGTCGAAAAAATCGATAAAAAGTGCACTTGGACCTTTCTTGCAATAACCAAATTTGGATGAGAGGTGCCTCTCGTGGGGATTAAAAAAGGGTGTAAATTTAAACTTTCCACCGTTTAAGGTTTTCGAGTTATGAATTTTTAAAAATTTGATGACAGACTCACAGACATCCAGACATCCAGACAACAGAAAAAATGAAAGTTGTTCAGAATTCGATTCTGAATCGATCCATATATATAAAGGCATATCTAACTGCCCGGGAAGTCGCATTTCCAAAAATTCCTCCGCTCCTATAAGTCATGGAGTCCGAGACTCCACGACTAACTAGCGCATCTTGCGCTAGTTTAGCTCTAGCGCCGGGGGTTGCCAGTAAACTGACAATAGAGTCGTGGAGTCCAGTATAGGTTTGTCCGCCGATAGTGACTGTTTTCATTGCAGTAATTTATTGAGTTTAAAACATACATAATATAGTAGGTGATACCTAATTGGACGTGCTGTTTTCACCTAAGGATCTGTCATAAATATATATTTTTTTAATCTAATATACATAAATGTAAATTTAAATTGGAAAAAATCATTTTCTATGTATTCGGGCTCGCGCGCGTACATTTGAGCTATCGCGCGTGTATTTGCGCTATCGCGCATGTATTTGCGCCTTTTAAACATCATATATATTTATCTTGCTAAAGTAAAGTTTTCTGCCTCAAAAAAAGCGTCAATTTTTTAATCAAAAAAATTATATCTTAAAAATAAATAAAGATGGAATTGTTTTCTTTTCACAAATCAATTTTCTGTTTATGTCATATACATTTAAATTAGAAAAGAACAGACAATATTATTTGTATCCAGGCATTTGTATATTTGCGCTATCGCGCATGTGTTTACGTTATCGCGCAATTATTAGCGCTACCGCGCATGTGTTTGCGAATTTTTAATGCCATAAACATTTATCTTGCTAAAGTAAAGTTTTTTGCCTCAAATTGGAATTTTTAAAAAGAACTGTCAATTTTTTAGTTAAAAAAACAAATTTATAAAAAGAAATTGCCTCAAAACAATTACGGTCAAAATAAAAAATGTATTATAATATAGAAATCGGCGCTGCGCGCCTCTATTCTGTTATTTTGCTGGTTAGCACATTTTGTGAAGATGGTTCTAACAAATAATTTACATTACATTACATTTAAATTATAAAAGAACACACAAGTTTCTGCTTATTTACGCTCGCGCGCGTACATTTGCGCTATCGCGCATATATTTCAAATAAAGATAGATTTGTTTTGTTTTTACAAAATGAGTTGTCATAAAAATGCCTTCTATTTATGTCATATGCATTTAAAATACAAAAGAACATACAATATTATTTGTTTCCAGGCATTTGTATATTTGCGCTATCGCGCATGTGTTTACGTTATCGCACAATTATTAGCGCTACCGCGCATGTGTTTGCGAATTTTAAATGCCATAAACATTTATCTTGCTAAAGTAAAGTTTTTTGCCTCAAATTGGAATTTTCAAAAAGAAGTGTCAATTTTTTAGTTAAAAAAACAAATTTATAAAAAGAAATTGCCTCAAAACAATTACGGTCAAAATAAAAAATGTTTTATAATATAGAAATCGGCGCTGCGCGCCTCTATTCTGTTATTTTGCTGGTTAGCATATTTTGTGAAGATGGTTCTAAAACAAAATAATATTTTAGTGGTAATTTTTGAAGACCCAGAGAAAACGTTATTATTGTTTAAAAATTATTTACTGATGACATTCCAACTAATTTTTTGTTTAAAGGTTTAATTTTAAAGTACAAACAACATTTTTTGTTTATTAGGGCTCGCGCGCGTACATTTGCGCTATCGCGCCTCTATTTGCGCTTTCGCGCATATGTATACGTGCGTGAATTACTACTTTAAATTAAAATTGTGGAAATTAGTTTTTAATGTTTACAATTTAAAAAAATAACTTACCGATGAGTCTCCGGAAATACGCAAATTTTTTTGTTTAAAGTTCCTTTTTAAAAAACAACCAAAATTCTGTGAATTCGGGCTCGCACGCGTACATTTGCGCTATCGCGCCTGTATTTGCGCTATCGCGCATATGTGGGTATAAACTTTATGTGCAAAGACTGAATTAAAAGTGTGGAAAGTTTAAAATATTAAAAAAAAATAACTTACCGATGACACTCCGGAAATAGCCAAATATTTTAGTTTGAAGTTCTTATTTTAGAAAACAACCAAAATTCTGTGAAATCGGTCTCACGCGCGTACATTTGCGCTGTCGCGCCTGTATTTGCGCTATCGCGCTTGTATTTGCGCTATCGCGCTTGTATTTGCGCTATCGCGCATATGTGGGTATAAACTTTATGTGCAACGACTGAATTAAAGGTGTGGAAAGTTTGAAATATTTAAAAAAATAACTTACCGATGACACTCTGGAAATAGGCAAATTTTTTTGTTTGAAGTTCTTATTTTAAAAAACAACCAAAATTCTGTGAATTCGGGCTCGCGCGCGTATATTTGCGCTGTCGCGCATGTATTTGCCCCTTTTAAATATTATATACATTTACTTGCTAAAGTAAAGTTTTTGCTTCGAATAAGAATTTTTTAAAAAAGATTCAATGTTTTAATTAAAAAAAAAAGATATCCCAAAAACAAATAAAGATGGATTTGTTTTGTTTTCACAAAAAAGCATAAATTTTTTTATTACAAAAAAATCTTATCGTAAATTTTAATTAAAAAAAAGTGTCAAAATAATTATGGTCAAAATAAAAAAATCGGCGCTGCGCGCCTCTATTCTGCTTTTTGTTACAATTGCGAATTTGCACTTTTTTTGAAAATGGTTCTAAAACAAAGTTTGGATAATATTTTAAAGGTAATTTTTGAAGACCCGGAAATTAAGGTATTATTGTTAAAAAAATTAAAAAATATATACTGAGAACACTTTGGAAACAGACAAATAATTTACATTTAAATTATAAAAGGACACACAAGTTTCTGTTTATTCAGGCTCGCGGGGGTACATTTGCGCTATCGCGCATATATTTGCGCTCGCGCGCACTTGTGTGTGTGTGTTCGCTTATATCCTAAAAACAAATAAAGATGGACTTGTTTTGTTTTTACAGAATGAGTTGTCATAAAAACGCCTTCTGTTTATGTCATATACATTTAAAATACAAAAAAACAAACAATATTATTTGTATTCGAACTCGCGCGGGTACATTTGCGCTATCGCGAGTGTATTTGCGCTATCGTGCGTGTTTTTGCGCTATCGCACATGTATTTGCGCCTTGTAAATGTCATATAGGTACATTTATCTTGCTAAAGTAAAGTTTTTTTTCTCAAAATGAAGTTCCCTAAAAGCGGCAATATTTTAATAACAAAAAATCGTACCAAAAAGAATGATCACACTCCGGAAATGGCCGAATATTTTTGTTAAAGTTCTTATTTTAAAAAACAACCAAAATGCTATGAAATCGGGCTCGCGCGCGTACATTTGCGCTGTCGTGCCTGTATTTGCGCTATCGCGCATGTTTTTGCGCTGTCGCGCATGTATTTGCGCTGTCGCGCATGTATTTGCGCTATCGCGCATGTATTTGCGCTATCGCACATGTATTTGCGCTATCGCGCATATGTAGTTATAAACTTTGTGTGCAACGGCTGAATTAAAGGTGTGGAAAGTTTAAAATATTTAAAAAAATAACTTACCGATGACACTCTGGAAATAGGCGAATTTTTTTGTTTAAAGTTCTTATTTTAAAAAACAATCAAAATTGTGTGAATTCGGGCTCGCGCGCGTTTATTTGCGCTATCGCGCGTATATTTGCGCTGTCGCGCATGTATTTGCGCCTTGTAAATGTCATATAGGTACATTTATCTTGCTAAAGTAAAGTTTTTTGTCTCAAAATGAAGAAAAGCGGCAATATTTTAATAACAAAAAATCGTACCAAAAAGAATAAGAAAAAATAACTTACCGATCACACATACATTTATCTTGCTAAAGTAAAGTTTTTTGCTTTAAATAAGAATTTTTAAAAAAAGATTCAATGTTTTAATTAAAAAAAAAAAGATATCCCAAAAAGAAATAAAGATGGATTTGTTTTGTTTTCACAAAAAAGCATCAATTTTTTTATTACAAAAAAATCTTATCGTAAATTTTAATTAAAAAAAAGTCTCAAAATAATTATGGTCAAAATAAAAAAAATATAATATAAAAATCGGCGCTGCGCGCCTCTATTCTGCTATTTGTTACAATTGCAAATTTGCATATTTTTTGAAAATGGTTCTAAAACAAAGTTTGGATAATATTTTAAAGGTAATTTTTGAAGACCCGGAAATTAAGGTATTATTGTTAAAAAAATTAAAAAATATATACTGAGAACACTTTGGAAACAGACAAATAATTTACATTTAAATTATAAAAGAACACACAAGTTTCTGTTTATTCAGGCTCGCGGGGGTACATTTGCGCTATCGCGCATATATTTGCGCTCGCGCGCACTTGTGTGTGTTCGCTTATATCCTAAAAACAAATAAAGATGGACTTGTTTTGTTTTTACAAAATGAGTTGTTATAAAAACGCCTTCTGTTTATGTCATATACATTTAAAATACAAAAAAACAGACAATATTATTTGTATTCGAACTCGCGCGGGTACATTTGCGCTATTGCGAGTGTATTTGCGCTATCGCGCATGTATTTACGCCTTATAAATGTCATATAGGTACATTTATCTTGCTGAAGTAAAGTTTTTTTTCTTAAAATGAAGTTCCCAAAAAAGCGGCAATATTTTAATAACAAAAAATCGTACCAAAAAGAATAAGAAAAAATAACTTATCGATCACACTCCGTAAATAGCCTAATATTTTTGTTTGAAGTTCTTATTTAAAAAACAACCAAAATCCTGTGAAATCGGGCTCGCGCGCGTACATCTGCGCTGTCGCGCCTGTATTTGCGCTATCACGCATGTTTTTGCGCTATCGCGCATGTATTTGCGCTGTCGCGCATGTATTTGCGCTGTCGCGCATATGTGGTTATAAACTTTATGTGCAACGACTGAATTAAAGGCGTGAAAAGTTTAAAATATTTAAAAAACTAACTTACCGATGACACTCCGTAAATAGCCGAATATTTTTTGTTTGAATGTCTTATTGTAAAAAATAAACAAAATTCTTTGAATTCGTGCTCACGCGCGTTTATTTGCGCTATCGCGCGTATATTTGCGCTGTCGCGCATGGTTTGCGCCTTTTAGATGTTATATAAATTTATCTTGCTAAAGAAAAGTTATTTGCTTCAAATAAGAATTTTAAAAAATATCCCAAAAACAAATAAAGAATGATTTGTTTTGATTTCACAAAATTATTTGATAAAAAAATACCTTCTGTTTATGTTATACATTTAAATTACCAAAAAACAGACAATATTATATGTATTCGAGGTGGCGCGCGTACATTTGCGCTATCGCGCGTATATTTGCGCTATCGCACATGTATTTGCGTATTTTAATGATATATACATTTACCTTGCTAAAGTAAAGTTTTTTGCCTCAAATTTATAAAAAGAAATTGCCTTAAAACAATTACGGTCAAAAAAAAATTTATTATAAAATAGAAATCGGCGCTGCGCGCCTCTATTCTGTTATTTTTTAGATAATATTTTAGTGGTAATTTTTGAAGACCCAGAAAAAACGTTATTATTGTTTAAAATATAAAAAAAAATTTACTGATGACACTCCAACTATTTTTTTGTTTGAAGGTTTAATTTTAAAAAACAAACAACATTTTTTGATTATTAGGGCTCGCGCGCGTATATTTGCGCTATCGCGCCCGTATTTGCGCTATCGCGCCCGTATTTGCGCTGTCGCGCATATGTATACGTGCGTGAGTGGGTATAAACTTTGAATTAAAAGTGTGGAAATTAGTTTTTAATGTTTACAATTAAAAAAAATAACTTACCGATGACACTCCGAAAATAGCCGAATATTTTTGTTTGAAGTTCTTATTTTAAAAAACAACCAAAATTCTGTGAAATCGGGCTCGCGAGCGAACATTTGCGCTATCGCGCCTATATTTCCGCTATCGGCCATGTATTTGCGCTGTCGCGCATATGTGGGTATGAACTTTATGTGCAACAACTGAATTAAAGGTGTGTTTAAAATATTTAAAAAAATAATTTACCGATTACACTCCGGAAATAGCCAAATATTTTTTGTTTGAATGTATTTTAAAAAACAACCAAAATTCTGTGAATTCGGGCTCGCGCGCGTACTTTTGCGCTATCGCGCATAAATTCGCGCTGTCGCGCGTGTATTTGGGTTATATAAATGATTTATTTTTTACCCTTGGGACATAGGTATCGCTTATCGCGTGCAAATGTGAATACGTCAAATCTGACGTTTTTTAAAACAGCTGAAAAATCCGTTTCCGGGTTTTCCGGAAATCTTCCGGTTTTACATTACCGGCCTCACCGGTGTCCGTGTGAGAGCAAACTTTTAAAATTTCAGCCTGATCGGGCCAAAATTGACCGAGTTATGCCCAAAAACGCACAAAAACGGGTATTTCATTTGGAAAAAATGCCTAAAAAATAATTTTCCGTAATTATCAAAATTTTTGATTTTTTTCTTTTTGGTCTTCCAGAGGAAGTTATTTTACACAAATTTAGTGAAGGAATTTTTTCTCGGCCTTAAATTAAGCGAGTTATGGATGTAAAAATGTACATGGAAGAAACGTCAGATTTTGACGTTTCTTAAATTTTGAATTTAAAAAAATCATATCTCGAAAACTAAGAGAGATAACCTTACGCGGTTTTCACCAAAAAATTCTCCATAAAAATTTCTTTTTTTAATGTCGTATACATGATCTTGCTAAAATAAAGATTTCTGCCGAAAAACTGTAAATTAAATAAAAAATCGACATCTTTTGAATTAAAAAAAATCATATCTCGAAAACTAATAAAGATACACCTATGCTGCTTTCACCAAACGATTTGTCATAAAAATATCTTTTTTTAATGTCTTATACATTGCCTTGCTAAAATTAAATTGTATAATATTTTTGTTTGAAGTTCTTATTTTTAAAAACATTCGAAATTCTGTAAAATTGGGCTCGCGCGCGTACATTTGCGCTGTCGCGCCTGTATTTGCGCTGTCGCGCTTGTATGTGCGCTATCGCGCATATGTGGGCATAAACTTTATGTGCAACGACTGAATTAAAGGCGTGAAAAGTTTAAAATATTTAAAAAAATAACTTCCAGATGACACTCCAGAAATAGCCGAATATTGTTTGTTTGAATGTATTATTTAAAAAAACAACCAAAATTCTGTGAATTCGGGCTCGCGCGCGTACAATTGCGCTATCGCGCATAAATTCGCGCTATCGCGCGTGTATTTGCGTTATATAAATGATTTATTTTTTTATAGTATCGCTAATCGCGAGCAAATGTGAATACGTCAAATCTGACGTTTTTTAAAACAGCTGAAAAATCCGTTTCCGGGTTTTCCGGAAATCTTCCGGTTTTACATTACCGGCCTCACTGGTGTCCGTGTGAGAGCAAACGTTTAAAATTTCAGCCCGATCGGGCCAAAATTGACCGAGTTATGCCCAAAAACGCATAAAAACGGGTATTTCATTTGGAAAAACTGCCTAAAAAATAATTTTCCGTAATTTTCAAAATTTTTGATTTTTTTCTTTTTGGCCTTCCAGAGGAAGTTATTTTACAAAAATTTAGTGAAGGAATTTTTTCTCGGCCGTAAATTAAGCGAGTTATGGATGTAAAAATGTACATGGAAGAAACGTCAGATTTTGACGTCTTAAATTTTGAATTTAAAAAAATCATATCTCGAAAACCAACAGAGATAATCTTACGCGGTTTTTACCAAAAAATTTGCCATAAAAATGTCTTTTTTTAATGTCGTATACATGATCTTGCTAAAATGAAGATTTCTGCCGAAAAACTGAAAATTAAATAAAAAACCGACAACTTTTGAATAAAAAAAAATCATATCTAGAAAACTAATAAAGATACACCTATGCTGCTTTCACCAAACGATTTGTCATGAAAATATCTTTTTTTAATGTCATATACATTGTCTTGCTAAAATTAAATTATCTGCATCAAAAAGGGAATTTAAAAAAAATAATAAAAAAAATTGACGAATTTTTGGAAAAAATGTCCAAATCGTTTTTTGATTTTGATAGTTTTTTAAGGAGACATTTGCACCATGAGCCTACACATTGTTGCCAAATTTCAAGTCGCCATCTATTATAGCACAAGAAATATTAATGATTTTGTAAAATAAATCGCAGAAGAAGAAGAGGAAAACATTTTAATATTTTTTTATGGCAAATTGGTCTAGAAGACTATAGATTACCTTAACGTAGGGTGAAAATTAAAAAAATGTGTTTACAAACAGTAGAAAAAAATTAATTAAAAATTGCCTGCATTTTTCAAAATAGCAACAAAAATAAATTGAGCAGTAGGCCATGTTAGTTTGTTTCGATGATTTTTATTTTTTAGTATGTTAAATAACAATCCTTTGCACATCTATTCGTGTTTTTCGTTTACTTAAAGTCTTCTTAGTTTTCGAGAAAAAAAATTTCAAAAAATTCCTGAAAAAGTCGAAAAAATTTTTTTTTTTCGAAAGTTGCAGGCCTGAAAAGCCCATATACTATACACTTCAATAGATAGTCCTCGTACACCTTTTCACCAAATTTGGTCTTTCTACGTCGATCCCTTCCAACCTAGAATCCGGATAGGAAAAACCCCAAAATTTCGTCGTAAAAATCGATAAAAAGTGCACTTGGACCTTTCTTGCGCTAATCAAATTTGGAAGAGAGCTGCGTCTTGTGGAGGTTAAAAAAGGGTCTAAATTTCAAGTTTCCACCGTTTACCATTTTCCAGTTATGAATTTTTAAAAATTTGATGACAGATTCACAGACACACAGACATCCAGACACACAGACACACAGACAACAGAAAAAATGAAAGTTGTTCAGAATTCGATTCCGAGTCGATCCATATATGTAAAGGCATATCTAACTGCCCGGGAAGTCGCATTTCCAAAAATTCCTCCGCTTCTATAAGTCATGGAGTCTTATTAAATAGCAACAAAACTAAATTGAGCAGTAGGCCATGTTAGTTTGTTTCGATGATTTTTATTTTTTAGTATGTTAAATAACAATCCTTTGCACATCTATTCGTGTTTTTCGTTTACTTAAAGTCTTCTTAGTTTTCGAGAAAAAAAATTTCAAAAAATTCCTGAAAAAGTCGAAAAAAAATTTTTTTTTCGAAAGTTGCAGGCCTGAAAAGCCCATATACTATACACTGCCATAGATAGTCCTCGTACACCTTTTCATCAAATTTGGTCTTTCCACGTCGATCCCTTCGACCTGGTGACGCAGACAGACAATACCCCAAAATTTCGTCAAAAAAATCGATAAAAAGTGCACTTGTACCTTTCTTGCGCTAACCAAATTTGAACTACAGGTGCGTCTCGTGGGGGTTAAAAAAGGGTGTAAATTTCAAGTTTCCACCGTTTAAGGTTTTCGAGTTATGAATTTTTTAAAATTCGATGACAGACTCACAGACCAACAGACACACAGACATCCAGACACACAGACATCCAGACAACAGAAAAAATGAAAGTTGTTCAGAATTCGATTCCGAGTCGATCCATATATGTAAAGGCATATCTAACTGCCCGGGAAGTCGCATTTTCAAAAATTCCTCCGCTTCTATAAGTCATGGAGTCCGAGACTCCACGACTAACTAGCGCCGGGGGTTGCCAGTAAACTGACAATAGAGTCGTGGAGTCCAGTATAGGTTTGTCCGCCGATAGTGACTGTTTTTTATTGTAGTATATTTAAAACAATCATATCGTAAAAATTAATTAGGCTGGACTTGGATGTTTTCACCTAATGAATCCTCGTAAATATATAATTTAAATTATAAAAGAACAAACTAAAATAGTCTGCGTATTCGGGCTCGCGCGCGTACATTTGCGCTATCGCGCGTGTATTTGCGCCATCGCGCATATACTTGCGCCTTTTAAATGTCATATACATTTATCTTGCTAAAGTAAAGTTATCTGCCTTAAATGAAAAATCTCAAAAAAGCATCAATTTTGTAAATAAAAAAATCTATATCCCAAAAACAAAAAAAGATGAACTTGTTTTGTTTCTTAAAAATAATTTGTCCTAAAAATGCTTTATGTTTTAGTCATATAAATTTAAATTAAAAAAAAACAGACAATAAAATTTGTATTCGGGCTCGCGCGCGTATATTTGCGCTGTCGCGCATGGTTTGCGCCTTTTAGATGTTATATAAATTTATCTTGCTAAAGAAAAGTTATTTGCTTCAAATAAGAATTCTAAAAAACATCCCAAAAATAAATAAAGAATGATTTGTTTTGTTTTCACAAAATTATTTGATAAAAAAATACTTTCTGTTTATGGTATACATTTAAATTACCAAAAAAAAAAAATATTATTTGTATTTGAGGTGGCGCGCTTACATTTGCGCTATCGCGCATATATATGCGCTATCGCGCGTATATTTGCGCTGTCGCGCATGTATTTGCGTATTTTTAATGATATATACATTTACCTTGCTAAAGTAAAGTTTTTTGCCTCAAATTGGAATTTCCAAAAAGAAGTGTCAATTTTTTAGTTAAAAAAAACAAATTTATAAAAAGAAATTGCCTTAAAACAATTACGGTCAAAATAAAAAAAAATATTATAATATGGAAATCGGCGCTGCGCGCCTCTATTCTGTTATTTTTTGGATAATATTTTAGTGGTAATTTTTGAAGATCTATTATTATTTAAAATACAAAAAAAATAATTTACTGATGACACTCCAACTATTTTTTTGTTTGAAGGTTTAATTTTAAAGAACAAACATCATTTTTTGTTTATTAGGGCTCGCGCGCGTACATTTGCGCTATCGCGTCTGTATTTGCGCTATCGCGCATGTATTTGCGTCTTGTAAAGTAAAGTATAATAATGTAATAATTTACTGATGACACTCCAACTATTTTTTTGTTTGAAGGTTTAATTTTAAAGAACAAACATCATTTTTTGTTTATTAGGGTTCGCGCGCGTACATTTGCGCTATCGAGCATATATTTGCGCTATCGCGCATGTATTTGCGCCGTTTAAATATTATATACATTTATCTAGTAAAGTATTTTACCTCAAATAAGAATTTTTAAAAAAGCTTCAATGTTTTAATTAAAAAAAAAGCTATCCTAAAAACAAATCAATATGGATTTGTTTTGTTTTTATAAAATAAGTTGTCATAAAAATGCCTTCTGTTAATACATTTAAATTAGAAAAGAACAGACAATATTATTTATATTCGGGTTCGCGCGTGTATATTTGCGCTGTCGCGCATTAATTTGCGCATTTTAGATGTTATATATACATTTATCTTGGTAAACTAAAATTTTCTGCCTCAAATAAAGAATTCTTAAAAAAGCGTCAATTTTTTTATTACAAAAAATCTTATCTCAAAAAATTTTAATTAAAAAAAAGTCTAAAAATAATTATGGTCAAAATAAAAAATATATAATATAAAAATCGGCGCTGCGCGCCTCTATTCTGCTATTTGTTACAATTGCAGGTTTGCACATTTTTTGAAAATGGTTCTAAAACAAAGTTTGGATAATATTTTAGAGGTAATTTTTGAAGACACAGGAATTAAGGTATTATTGTTAAAAAAATTAAAAAATATATACCGAGAACACTTTGAAAACAGACAAATAATTTACATTTAAATTATAAAAGAACACACAAGTTTCTGTTTATTCAAGCTCGCGGGGATACATTTGCGCACGCGCGCACTTGTGTGTGTTCGCTTATATCCTAAAATCAAATAAAGATGGACTTGTTTTGTTTTTACAAAATCAGTTGTCCTAAAAATGCCTTCTGTTTATGTCATATACATTTAAAATACAAAAAAACAGACAATTCTATTTGTATTCGAACTCGCGCGGGTACATTTGCGCTATCGCGAGTGTATTTGCGCTATCGCGCGTGTTTTTGCGCTGTCGCGCATGTATTTGCGCCTTGTAAATGTCATATAGGTACATTTAATTTTAAAGAACAACATTTTTTGTTTATTAGGGCTCGCGCGCGTATATTTGCGCTATCGCGCCTGTATTTGCGCTGTCGCGCATATGTATACGTGCGTGAGTGGGTATAAATATTTTTGTTTGAAGTTGTTATTTTAAAAAACAACCAAAATCCGGTCAAATCGGGCTCGCGCGTGTTACGGACGCCGACCCTGCAGCCGGTACAGCGACCTAAGGAAATATCATATAATATTAAACAAAATCAAGCTACATCCGTTAAGACATAAAAACCCGTGTAATTTACTTTTCGCAATTCTGCAAAATAATCATTTTGTGCTTTTTTCCTTTTTATAAAATTTATTTTTGATCAGTGTTGATTGAATCGTCAAATCATTAACTTGTTAACTTCTTCTTCAATAAATATTTGGTGTCCATAAAAAATTGTGTTTTCATCCAAAAAATTTATGTATAATAAAAAATAAATAAATAAATAAATGTACAAGAAAAGGAGAAAAAATCAATATTCATGATCCACGTTATATTTCTGCTTTTGAACAGTGCAAAAACCTAATAACCCATTCTCCAATCCTACAATATCCCGATTTTAACAAAACATTCACCTTGACAACCGACGCATCCGATATTGCCATAGGTTCAGTTTTATCCCAAGAGTTAAAACCAGTTGCTTTTTATTCCCGAACACTAAATTCTGCAGAACGAAACTATTCCACGATTGAAAAGGAACTACTAGCTATAGTTGCCTCGACAAAATTTTTTCGGCCCTACCTTTTTGGACAAAAATTTAATATCGAAACCGATCATAACCCCCTCGTTTGGCTCAGTAGTTTAAAGACACCCAATTCCCGTTTAATTCGATGGAAAATAAAATTAGACGAATTTGACTACAACATTTCCTATAAAAAAGGTAAGGAAAATATTGTCGCTGACGCACTCTCTCGTGTTGAGATTAACGTTCACAATTCTGACTCAGATAATGAATCACTAATGGTTAACGTAGATCTTGATGAAATTGTCACTGTCCATGCCCCTGCCGATTATGATCCCCAAGCACCTAAATCTGTAATTTCCGGAAAATCTACCGTCCACTCTCAAAAAGAAAATATTTCCTGTACTTTACCCATTTCGGAGGAATGTATAAACAAATTTCAAAACCAAATTTTTGTACGTATAGGAACATTACAGTCTCATTCAGTCACTAATCGATTTAATAAAAATATTCATTTAATTACTCTTGTTTCAAATAATTTAGAAAAACATTTTTCATCAACATTAAAACATATCATAGACCCTCAAAAGACGTACTATATTTATCTTTATGACAGAGAACTACGTCCTATTCTTGAAAACATTCTTTCATCTTTATTTAATACAACACTAAAAATTATTCTTTGTCAGTCTAAAGTTCAAGATGTTCCAGAAATTGAAAATCATTTGGAAATTGTTAATGACTATCACAATGCTAATCATAACGGAATCAACGAAACGTACGAACATTTGCGTAGAAAATATTACTGGCCAAATATGAAAAATTTAATAACTTCAATAATAAATAAATGTGAAATCTGTTTAACATCCAAATACGAAAGAAATCCTATAAAAACACCATTTAAAGGTCCTTTACCTCCTTCTCTCCCTTTTAAAACACTTCATATTGACATATTTAGCTATTTGAGACATAAATTTTTGACAATCATTGACCCCTTTACAAAATACGCCCAAGCTTATCACGTAGAAAATACAACTTCAATCCATATCCTCTCCAAATTAAGACACTATTTCGCACACCACAATTTTCCCAAAAATGTTGTTTTCGATCAAGGTCCCGAGTTTAAAAATAAAGTAGTTAACGAATTTTTTAATCTACATCAAATTAACATTCACTATACATCCAGATCTAACTCCTCATCCAACTCCCCTATCGAACGCCTACATTCCACCATAATCGAAAAATTACGTGTTTTAGAACCCTCTGAAACAAATATTATAGAACGTATGATATCTGCCATTACTATTTACAACCAATCCATACATTCAGCTACAGGTTTTTCTCCATTTTCCCTAATATACGGACCATACGAACATGAGATACTGTTTGACAATAATCTGACAATTTATGAAAAATATAATCAAGACAGAAAAAACGAAATTCTGCCATTTATAAAACATGTTTACACAAAGCAAAAAACAAAAGCCGATAATAACCTTGCCAAAATTAACGAAACCAGAACAGATCAGCC
Source organism: Brassicogethes aeneus (assembly GCA_921294245.1). Lineage (NCBI taxonomy): Eukaryota > Metazoa > Arthropoda > Insecta > Coleoptera > Nitidulidae > Brassicogethes > Brassicogethes aeneus. The sequence continues at coordinate 27,897,085 of OV121137.1, forward strand.
CACAATTAATTCTGACACTCCCGTATATGTTTGTACAGCTAGAAGATCTAAACACGAAAAACCTTACAGAAAAGAACTATTAAAAAATCAAGACAACGAAAATAAAGATATCATTTATACAGTACACCCTAAAATCAAAATAGAGACAAAAAATAATGTTAGAAAAATTAAACGTCCCCGCAAATAAACAAAATTTCTTGTTACAGCTACATCCTTGCTTACTCGTGTGTGCCTAATAATGGGTTTTATCCTTATGATTCCGGAACCCAACAAGAATTTTCACATTTCCATAGATTCACTGTTTCCATTAACCTTCATAACATTCAAAAAAGTCTAAATTCAATGCCCTTCATGAATAATGAAACACCTTTAAGCAGAATTTACAATATAAAACTTAAAGAAGCAATTAATAATTTTCATAAATTAACATTTTTTCGACAAAAAAGAGGACTTGCTAATTTTTTGGGGTCTGCTATTAAATTTATTACGGGCAATCCAGACAATGACGACCTAGAAATAATCAATGACAATATAAAATCAATTTCGGATAAAACAGACGAACAATCGATAAAAATTAATAAACTTATTTCAAATGCACAACATATTCAAGAAAGATTTCATTTAATAATTGACAATTTTAATAGTAACAATAAACAACTGGAAAAATATTTACGCAATATACAAAATGATTTAGGAATTCATGAAGCACAAATTAATATCGCTAATATCGAACACGTAAATGATTTTTTATTAATGCTTTTACGTACAATAACATTTTCAAAATTAAATTTAACAAATTTAGAACTATTTTCTGCCGATGAAATTACAAGATTAGAAATAGAATTAGAAAAATTTTACGATACCAATCAAATTATTTCAACTAATCTGCTTGAACACTGTCAAACTATTCTAATTCACACTAACTATAAAATTATATTAATTTTGAAAATTCCAATCCTTAAAGTCAAATCCTACCCGCTAATCAAAGTTTTCCCAATACCTAATGAAGACAAATCCCTTATCCTACCACCAACTTCATGGAACTCCCACAACGATTGGTTCGAGATCTGTCAGCAGATTTCAATAAGACATTTTTTCTGCAATAAGAAAATCACCAGCAACTGTTCCATAACGAATCCTCACCGATGCCCAACAGCTAAAGCCGAATCCGAGATTGAATACGATTTACCAGATGGAAAAATAGTGTACTCCCCAACGAAGACATTCCGGTGTAACCAATCCATAACAGTCGATTGCTACACGATCCAATGTACCGATAAAGAAGAAGACGTCACACCTGAATTTTACACACACAATTTGCCTTCGGCAAGAAACAAACTTATTTTACAGAAAATGGACATCCCGACCGGATTCGACATAACACCAATCCAACCCCTTCATTTGCACCCAGTTGCCACCTACATCAGTTGGAGCATATCGACATCATGTCTTCTTTTTATTTTGGCCTTCATCTACATTATGGTTAAGAAAAAGAAGAGGATCCACCACTTTCTAAATCGCCCCAGAGTTACAAGAGAAACCCTAGAGCTCTTTCTTAAGGAGGGAGGTGTTACGGACGCCGACCCTGCAGCCGGTACAGCGACCTAAGGAAATATCATATAATATTAAACAAAATCAAGCTACATCCGTTAAGACATAAAAACCCGTGTAATTTACTTTTCGCAATTCTGCAAAATAATCATTTTGTGCTTTTTTCCTTTTTATAAAATTTATTTTTGATCAGTGTTGATTGAATCGTCAAATCATTAACTTGTTAACTTCTTCTTCAATAAATATTTGGTGTCCATAAAAAATTGTGTTTTCATCCAAAATATTTAACTCGCGCGTACATTTGCGCTATCGCGCGTATATTTGCGCTGTCGCGCAAGTATTAGCCCCTTTTAAATATTATATACATTTATCTTGCTAAAGTAAAGTTTTTAGCTTCAAATAAGAATTTTTAAAAAAAGCTTCAATGTTTTAATTAAAAAAAAAAGATATTCCAAAAACAAATAAAGATGGATTTGTTTTGTTTTCACAAAAAAGCATCAATTTTTTGATTACAAAAAAATCTTATCTTAAATTTTAATTTAAAAAATGTCTTAAAATAATTATGATCAAAATAAAAAAAATATAATTTAAAAATCAGCGCTGCGCGCCTCTATTCTGCTATTTGTTACAATTGCGAATTTGCACATTTTTTGAAAATGGTTCTAAAACAAAGTTTAGATAATATTTTAGAGGTAACAAACACTTTGGAAACAGACAAATAATTTACATTTAAATTATAAAAGAACACACAAGTTTTTGTTTATTCAGGCTCGCAGGGGTACATTTGCGCTATCGCGCATATATTTGCGCTCGCGCGCACTTGTGTGTGTTCGCTTATATCCTAAAAACAAATAAAGATGGACTTGTTTTGTTTTTACAGAATGAGTTGTCATAAAAACGCCTTCTGTTTATGTCATATACATTTAAAATACAAAAAACAGACAATATTATTTGTATTCGAACTCGCGCGGGTAAATTTGCGCTATCGCGAGTGTATTTGCGCTATTGCGCGTGTTTTTGCGCTGTCGCGCATGTATGTGCGCCTTTTAAGTGTCATATAGGTACATTTATCTTGCCAAAGTAAAGTTTTTTGTCTAAAAATGAAGTTCCCAAAAAAGCGGCAATATTTTAAGAACAAAAAATCGTACCCAAAAGGAATGATCACACTCCGGAAATGGCCGAATATTTTTGTTGGAAGTTCTTATTTTAAAAAACAACCAAAATGCTGTGAAATCGGGCTCGCGCGCGTACATTTGCGCTGTCTCGCCTGTATTTGCGCTATCGCGCATATGTATACGTGCGTGAGTGCGTATAAACTTTGAATTAAAAGTGTGGAAATTAGTTTTTAATGTTTACAATTTAAAAAAATAACTTACCGATGATACTTCGGAAATAGCCGAATATTTTTGTTTGAAGTTCTTATTTTAAAAAACAACCAAAATTTTGTGCTATCACGCGTATATTTGCGCTATCGCGCGTATATTTGCGCTATCGCGCATGTATTAGCCCCTTTTAAATGTCATATATATTTATCTTGCAAAATTAAAGTTGCTTCAAATAAAAATTAAGTTGGAGTTGTTTTGTTTTTACAAAATAACTTGTCATAAAAATGCCTTTTGTTTAAGTCATATACATTTAATTTAAAAAAGTACACACAATATTATTTGTATTCGGGCTCGCGCGCGTATATTTGCGCTACCGCGCTTATATTTGCGCTGTCGCGCATGTATTTGCGCCCATTAAATATTATATATATTTATCTTACTAAAGTAAAGTTTAAAAAAGCTTCAATGTTTTAATTAAAAAAAAAGATATCCCAAAAACAAATAAAGATGGATTTGTTTTGTTTTTACAAAAAAGCATAAATTTTTTGATTTTATCTTAAATTTTAATTAAAAAAAGTCTCAAAATAATTATGGTCAAAATAAAAAATATATAATATAAAAATCGGCGCTGCGCGCCTCTATTCTACTATTTGTTACAATTGCGAATTTGCACATTTTTTGAAAATGGTTCTAAAACAAAGTTTGGATAATATTTTAGAGGTAATTTTTGAAGACTCAGGAATTAAGGTATTATAGTTAGAAAAATTAAAAAATATATACAGAGAACACTTTGGAAACAGACAAATAATTTACATTTAAATTATAAAAGAACACACAAGTTTCTGTTTATTCAGGCTCGCGGGGTTACATTTGCGCTATCGCGCATATATTTGCGCTCGCGCGCACTTGTGTGTGTTCGCTTTTATCCTAAAAACAAATAAAGATGGACTTGTTTTGTTTTTACAAACTGAGTTGTCATAAAAATGCCTTCTGTTTATGTTATATACATTTAAAATACAAAAAAACAGACAATCTTATTTGTATTCGAACTCGCGCGGGTAAATTTTGCGCTATAGCGAGTGTATTTGCGCTATTGCGCGTGTTTTTGCGCTGTCGCGCATGTATTTGCGCCTTGTAAATGTCATATAGGTACATTTATCTTGCTAAAGTAAAGTTTTTTGTCTAAAAATGAAGTTCCCAAAAAAGCGGCAATATTTTAATAACAAAAAATCGTACCAAAAAGAATGATCACACTCCGGAAATGGCCGAATATTTTTGTTGGAAGTTCTTACTTTAGAAAACAACCAAAATGCTGTGAAATCGGGCTCGCGCGCGTACATTTGCGCTGTCGCGCCTATATTTGCGCTGTCGCGCATGTTTTTGCGCTGTCGCGCATGTTTTTGCGCTGTCGCGCATGTTTTTGCGCTGTCGCGCATGTATTTGCGCTTTCGCGCATGTATTTGCGCTATCGCGCATGTATTTGCGCTATCGCGCATGTATTTGCGCTGTCGCGCATTTATTTGCGCTGTCGCGCATGTATTTGCGCTGTCGCGCATGTATTTGCGCTATCGCGCATGTATTTGCGCTATCGCGCATGTATTTGCGCTGTCGCGCATATGTTGTTATAAACTTTATGTGCAACGACTGAATTAAAGGTGAAAAGTTTAAAATATTTAAAAAAATAACTTACCGATGACACAATACCCGAATATTTTTTGTTTGAATGTCTTATTTTAAAAAACAACCAAAATTCTTTGAATTCGTGCTCGCGCGCGTACATTTGCGCTATCGCGCATATATTTGCGCTATCGCGCGTGTATTTGCGTTAAATAAATGATTTATTTTTTACCCTTAGGACACAGGTATCGCTAATCGCTAGCAAAAGTGAATACATCAAATCTGACGTTTTTTAAAACAGCTGAAAAATCCGTTTCCGGGTTTTCCGGAAATCTTCCGGTTTTACATTACCGGCCTCACTGGTGTCCGTGTGAGAGCAAACGTTTAAAATTTCAGCCCGATCGGGCCAAAATTGACCGAGTTATGCCCAAAAACGCATAAAAACGTGTATTTCATTTGGAAAAAATGCCTAAAAAAATAATTTTCCGTAATTTTCAAAATTTTTGATTTTTTTCTTTTTGGTCTTCCAGAGGAAGTTATTTTACACAAATTTAGTGAAGGAATTTTTTCTCGGCCTTAAATTAACCGAGTTATGGATGTAAAAATGTACGTGGAAGAAACGTCAGATTTTGACGTTTCTCAATTTTTAATTTTTAAAAAATCATATCTCGAAAACTAACAAAGATAACCTTACGCGGTTTTCACCAAAAAATTTGCCATAAAAATGTCTTTTTTTAATGTCGTATACATGATCTTGCTAAAATAAAGATTTCTGCCGAAAAACTGAAAATTAAATAAAAAACCGACAACTTTTGAACTTAAAAAAATCATATCTCGAAAACTAATATAGATACACCTATGCTGCTTTCACCAAACGATTTGTCATAAAAATATCTTTTTTTAATGTCATATACATTGTCTTGCTAAAATTAAATTGTCTGCATCAAAAAGGGAATTTTCAAAAAAATTTAAAAAAAATTGACAAATTTTTGAAAAAAATGTCCAAATCGTTTTTTGATTTTGATAGTTTTTTAAGGGGACATTTGCACCATGAGTCCACACATTGTGGCCAAATTTAGAGTCGCCATCTATTACACTGGTTTACAAATTAAAATTAAAAAAATGTACCTTCGCTGCCACTATTTTTTTCTAATGTATTGTGACCTGTTAAACTTAAAAATCACAAAAAAAAAATTTTTTATGGCAAGGTTTTTGAGATAAAATTTTTTCTTTAATATTTTGGTTCTTTAAGAAAGCAGCTTTACAATTTGGGTCATATCTCGGGTTAGAAATGGCCAATCTGGTTGAAAAAAGTTTAAAATTAAACATATTTGAGTCGCCAACAAATATCACCTTATTAGTACCCAATCAGTTAATAAGCTTAAGTTCAAGTCGTTTTTTTTGGAGAAAAATGAGAATGTAACATTATTTTCTTTGCCAAGGATGAATACAAATCAACAAAATATGTCAATTTTTAAATTATCTACGTGGAGTTCAAACTGTTATAAAGAAAACAAGATATTTTTAAAACAAATCTATTGATAATTATTATAATTAAAGGGGTTAATGCAAAAAGTGGACAGGTAAATTTTTTTCCGAAATTAAGTTTTTTACAAAAAAAAGGTTCTATTTGCCTAATAGAACCTTTTTACTGTTAAATAAATTTTATTTTATATTTTAATATTAAAATACAGTGTGTTCCTTTTAAAACTAACCCCCCTAAATTCTCGGAAACTAGAAGTATTTTAAAAAACGCAGAGACAGGTAAAGTTTTATATCGAGGGGGAAAACTTTTTAAGGCAAAATTTGGTTTCCCACCTTTACCTTCTGCGCCCCGGAGTTACCCCATTAAGAATTTAAATAGAGAAGGGGTACAGAGTACTACATTATTTTAAAGGTCTTGAAAATCCCTATTAAACGGCATTTTATTTTTTTTAAATTGGTCAGTTCATTTTTTAGATATGTACAAATTATTAAGGGGAAAGCTCCTGGGCATAGCATTACTAGCATTAATAGCAAAATTTGTTGTCTCCCTCGATATAAAACTTTATGTGTCTCGTGAGTTTTCAAAATTCTTTTAGTTTCCGAAAAATTCAGGATGTTTCATTTTAAATGGAACACTCTATATATCATTATAATATAATTTAATATACAATACTATTGTAAATTAAAAATAATTTAGGTTTTTAGATTGCCTTCTGTTTTCGTTATCTGATTCCCTTACAAGGAACCAAATATAATCCCCCATCATTCTTTCATTCCAAAAGCCCTGATAGCGCCGCTCCATGGATTTTATTTCTTGATGAAACCTTTCACCATGCTCATCAATCAGGTCACCAAGATTTTTGGGAAAAAAATGGGCATATTTTAATGATTTTTGCTTCTTTTTGGTAAAATAGTAAATACTTAATTCTAATTTTGTCCAAAAAATTGACTTTTTCTCGATATTTGGCCCCATTGCACCTAAACCTATTGACTAATTGGGCATTTATACAAATACATTTGTTATTATGTTAATTAGGTTTAATTTGACATCTGTTGTAATCAAATTGGCCATTTCAAACTCGAGATATATCCCAAATAGTAAAACCGGCATCAAAAAATCAAAGACAATTTTTTATTTGGAAAATCTTGCCATAAAAAAAATTTTTATTGTCATTTTCGAGTTTAGCAGGCCAAAATACATCAGAAAAAAATAGTCGCACTCAAGGTACATTTTGACTGTAAACCAGTGTTATAGCTCAAGAGATATTAATGATTTTGTAAAATAAATCGCAGAAGAAGAAGAGGAAAAAATTTTAATATTTTTTTTTGGCAAATTGGTCTACAAGACCATAGTTTACCTTAACGTAGGGTGAAAATTAAAAAAATGTGTTTACAAACAGTAGAAAAAAATTAATTAAAAATTGCCTGCATTTTTTAAAATAGCAACAAAATTAAATTGAGCAGTAGGCCATGTTAGTTTGTTTCGATGATTTTTATTTTTTAGTATGTTAAATAACAATCCTTTGCACATCTATTCGTGTTATTCGTTTACTTAAAGTCTTTTTAGTTTTCGATAAAAAAAATTTCAAAAAATTCGTGAAAAAGTCGAAAAAAATTTTTTTTTTCGAAAGTTGCAGGCCTGAAAAGCCCATATACTATACACTGCCATAGATAGTCCTCGTACACCTTTTCACCAAATTTGGTCTTTCCACGTCGATCCCTTCGACCTGGTGACGCAAATAGACAATACCCCAAAATTTCGTCAAAAAAATCGATAAAAAGTGCACTTGTACCTTTCTTGCGCTAACCAAATTTGGACTAGAGGTGCGTCTCGTGGGGGTTGAAAAAGGGTCTAAATTTCAAGTTTCCACCGTTTAAGGTTTTCGAGTTATGAATTTTTAAAAATTTGATGACAGACTCACAGACTAACAGACACACAGACACACAGACACACAGACACACAGACATCCAGACAACAGAAAAAATGAAAGTTGTTCAGAATTCGATTCCGAGTCGATCCATATATGTAAAGGCATATCTAACTACTCGGGAAGTCGCATTTTCAAAAATTCCTCCGCTCCTATAAGTCATGGAGTCTTCGACTCCACGACTAACTAGCGCATCTTGCGCTAGTTTAGCTCTAGCGCCGGGGGTTGCCAGTAAACTGACAATAGAGTCGTGGAGTCCAGTATAGGTTTGTCCGCCGATAGTGACTGTTTTTTATTGTAGTATATGTTTAAAACAATCATATCGTAAAAATTAATTAAGCTGGACTTGAGTGTTTTCACCACAGGAATCCTCATAATTATATCGTTATTTAAATTACAAAAGAACAAACAATAGTCTGCGTATTCGGGCTCGCGCGCGTACATTTGCGCTATCGCGCGTGTATTTGCGCTATCGCGCATGTATTTGCGCCTTTTAAATGTCATATACATTAATCATATCGTTAAAATTAATTCTGCTGGACTTGGGTGTTTTCACCTAATGAATCCTCGTAAATATATCCTTAATTTAAATTACAAAAGAACAAACAATAGTCTGCGTATTCGGGCTCGCGCGCGTACATTTGCGCTATCGCGCGTGTATTTGCGCTATCGCTCATATACTTGCACCTTTTAAATGTCATAAACATTTATCTTGCTAAAGTAAACTTATTTGCTTCAAATAAAAATTCTAAAAAATATCCCAAAAACAAATAAAGAATGATTTGTTTTGTTTTCACAAAATTATTTGATAAAAAATACCTTCTGTTTATAGTATACATTTAAATTACCAAAAAACAGACAATATTATTTGTATTCGAGGTGGCGCGCGTACATTTGCGCTATCGCGCGTATATATGCGCTATCGCGCGTATATTTGCGCTGTCGCGCCTGTATTTCCGTATTTTTAATGATATATACATTTACCTTGCTAAAGGTTTTTGCCTCAAATTGGAATTTTCAAAAAGAAGTGTCAATTTTTTAGTTAAAAAAACAAATTTATAAAAAGAAATTGCCTTAAAACAATTACGGTCAAAATAAAAAAATTATTATAATATGGAAATCGGCGCTGCGAGCCTCTATTCTGTTATTTTTAATATTTTAGTGGTAATGTTTGAAGACCCAGAAAAAACGTTATTATTATAATTATTTAAAATACAAAAAAAAATCATTTACTGATGACACTCCAACCATTTGTTGTTTATTAGGGCTCGCGCGCGTACATTTGCGCTATCGCGCCTGTATTAGCGCTATCGCGCATGTATTTGAGCCTTTTAAACGTCATTTATATTTACCTTGCTAAAGTAAAGTTTTCTGCCTCAAAAAAAAGCGTCAATTTTTTTAATCAAAAAAATCATATCTTAAAAATAAATAAAGATGGAATTGTTTTCTTTTCACAAAATAATTTTCTGTTTATGTCATATACATTTAAATTAAAAAATAACAGACAATATTATTTGTATTTGGGCTCGCGCGCGTACATTTGCGCTATCGCGCGTATATTTGCGCTATCGCGCATGTATTAGCGCCTTTTAAATTTCATATATATTTATCTTGCAAAATTAAAGTTGCTTCAAATAAGAATTAAGTTGGAGTTGTTTTGTTTTCACAAAATAACTTGTCATAAAAATGCCTTTTGTTTATGTCATATACATTTAATTTAAAAAAGTACACACGATATTATTTGTATTCAGGCTTGTGCGCTTATATTTGCGCTACCGCGCATGTATTTGCGCCTTTTAAATATTATATACATTTATCTTGCTAAAGTAAAGTTTTTTGCTTTTTTTGCAACTAAGAATTTTTTAAAAAAGCTTCAATGTTTTAATTTTAAAAAAATATATCCTAAAAACAAATAAAGATGGATTTATTTTGTTTTCAAAAAAAGCATCAATTTTTTGATTACAAAAAATCTTATCTTAAATTTTAATTTAAAAAAAGTCTCAAAATAATTATGCTCAAAATAAAAAAATATATAATATAAAAATCGGCGCTGCGCGCCTCTATTCTGTTATTTGTTAAAATTGCGAATTTGCAAATTTTTTGAATAAATGGTTCTAAAACAAACTTTGGATAATATATTAGAGGTAATTTTTGAAGACCCAGGAATTAAGGTATTATTGTTAAAAAAATTAAAAAATATATACCGAGAACACTTTGTAAACAGACAAATAATTTACATTTAAATTATAAAAGAACACACAAGTTTCTGTTTATTCAGGCTCGCGGGGGTACATTTGCGCTATCGCGCATATATTTGCGCTCGCGCGCACTTGTGTGTGTTCGCTTATATCCTAAAAACAAATAAAGATGGACTTGTTTTGTTTTTACAAAATGAGTTGTCATAAAAACGCCTTCTGTTTATGTCATATACATTTAAAATACAAAAAACAGACAATATTATTTGTATTCGAACTCGCGCGGGTACATTTGCGCTATCGCGAGTGTATTTGCGCTATCGCGCATGTATTTGCGCCTTATAAATGTCATATAGGTACATTTATCTTGCTAAAGTAAAGTTTTTTGTCTCAAAATGAAGTTCCCAAAAAAGCGGCAATATTTTAATAACAAAAAATTGTACCAAAAAGAATAAGAAAATATCGCGCGTACATTTGCGCTATCGCGCATACATTTGCGCTATCGCGCGTATATTTGCGCTGTTGCACATATATATATATATATATATATATATATATATATATATATTGGTGTTTGGTAAGCAGTGACTTCCGGTAGGTTGACGTGGCGCCCTGACCTCCGGTATTACCAGTTATTTTAAACGTATATATTAGGGTGCGTTTGAAAGAGGGGAAGGTCTACAATTCGGTTGTCAAAAGAGGGGAAGCATTTTGTGAAGAATTAAAATGTATATATTTGGAAGCAACTAATATACGAAATCACTTCCGCATATATATGAAAGAGTTACGGTCACGTCGTACTAACTTCCAGCAGTGTTGCCAGATATCAGAAGTTAGATTTACAACTACATTTTGTTAACTTGCGGAAAGAAATCAATAATTTAAATTAAAACCTAATAACTATTTAGGGAGAAACGTACAAAAAAGTATTTTTATTATAAAAATAACTAGTTTTGTTACTTGCGTAAAGAAAATTATTGTATTACAAATTATCAAGTGTTCATTAATATTGACAGTTACGTATTTTTTGAAGTTAAGAACATTTTCCCTTTCTGCTCAAAGGGGTTATTAATATTCTAGGTCAGTGATGGCGAACCTATGGCACGCGTGCCATGAGTGGCACGTTTTAAATTTTTTTGGGCACGTTTTGAGAACAAAATTTGTTCATCTTAAGCTAATTTTTAAGTTTAATGATTTGCGTATTTTATTCCAATTAAAACATAACTTATAACTAAACTCCGTAAAATTTAATGTCTATGTTAGCCTTGTAATCATAAGCGACAAATTTTACAATTTTTAACGAATATCGCTAGAATTTTATCTAGGTGTTAAATAGAAACAACGATAAAACTTCTTTGTTTGTAAAGCTTTAATTTATAATCTTGAATGTTTTATTAAAAAGTTTATCGTAAGAATAAGCTAGATTTTGATACCATATAGACTTAAATATCTTGAACAATAATGGTTTTAAAAAGAACCATGAATATTAAAACAAAATGGGTTATTTTTATAAAAAACAAAAATGCTATTTTCTTGAAATTTAAAACATAGAACCTTTTTAGTAATTTAATGCTCCAAATAAAATAATTCTATTTACAATTTTTATGAACATCTATTTTTAAGTATGCATCTATGTTAGATTTTGATCTTTTATTTCTTCTAAATCGTACGGTACAGATATGATCTAATAAAAAAAACGAGACTAAATTTATTTCTTAAAATATAACAATTAATTAAAAAAATTTCTAAATAATGATTTACTTTTTTTATAATGTTTTTGTATACTTTCATCTTCATAACACTTATAAAAATTTACATGTGGCACATTACATTTTGAAATTTTTTTTTAAGGTTTTTTGGCACGCACACTAGGGTGGGCCGAAAAACGTAAAAAAAAATATTTGAGATATTTATTTTTGGGTAGTAATAAAAAGTTACCTTATGTTAAAAGTAATTGATTAGAAAAAAATGTAGCGTACTAGCCTATTATTTAAGGGTGCCCCGGAGGCCCAAAATATTTTTTTTTATATTTTAATTGGGGTAACCACAAAAGTTACCTTATGTTAACAGTAATTCTAGAAAAAAAAATGAGCGTACTAGCCCAAAATTTAAGGGTGCCCCGGAGGCCCAAAATATATTTTTTTTTCATATTTTAATTGGGGTAACCACAAAAAGTAACCTCGCGTTATCAGTATGTTTAGAAAAAAATAGCCATTCTAGCCCAATATTTAAGGGTGCCCTGGGGGCCCATATTTTTTTATTTATATTTTAATTGAGATGGCAACAAAAAGTTACCCCATATATTATTGCATAGAAAAACCAAATCTTTGTCTGTATCAGTCTAATAATTTTTTTTATTATTTTATTAAGACGCCTTTTGATAAAAACAATTAGCAACTCTTAGCTTGATTTTATTAAATTTAAAAAAGATTATGCGTTACTCTTAATTAATTAACACAGCCACTAACGAAATAAATAAAGTCTTAAAAGAAGTAAATGCTTCAGTTAAAAAAAGAAGTAAAGACTTCAGTTAACTTAAATGCCAAAAAGAGTCTTGTAATAAATATTGGTACAGTATACATGATAAATAAATCAAAACAATATAATTTTAATACCATACATATAAATAATATAGAATTTTTTTTTATTATTATTATTAATTAATTGGACACTGAAAAAAATAAGCTGTTGAAACAACAAAAAAAATATTAATTCAACTCTTTATGCACTTTAAATACAAGCAATGGTTTTTGCACGTTTACTTAACCATCTAAAAATGTCAAATTGTATTGTTTAATTGAACAACAAATAACAGTCAAATGAACAAAATTAGGATATTTGTTCCAATCTGCTAATTTTGTTAATTTAACATTCTTAGAGTGTTAAGGCAACTTTATGAATGCAAATTTAACATTTTAAATTTTAAAATAACATTTACAATTTGTTAAATGAACAAATTTAATGTTGTGGATTAAACAGCAACTAAACGTTAATCTAATAGTTTTTTTAGGTAATCCCAACAATTTTAGTATTTGATTTAACCAATTCCAGCTATTAAATCAAAATAGGATAAAAACTTTAATTCAAACAATTAGTTCATGTAAGATCAATATTTTAAATTGTCAAATGAACAAATAAACTTTGACAAACTCTGACTATTGCTTTGACACCAAAATATAGATTAATCCAATAGGTTTTTGGTTGAAACAACATTTTCAAAAATGACATTTAGGCAAATGTTAACTCAACGAATATATTTTTTTCGGTGGATAGTTGCTCCTAGAGTGCCACACGCTCCCTCCAACCCAGTTTTTTTTATTATTACATAATATTGAGACTTGTTGTCATATAGGCCGGTAAAGATGTCTGCGCATCTATATAACCATTTCTTGCAGCAAATTTTTAATGCAGCTTCTGTTACAAGCTTTACACACTTTTCCACCGCTTGCGTTTGAAAGGGTAACTTGTCGAACCTTATATAGAAGTCGTCTGCTTGACTTATAAATATTTTTAGTTCTTTTATTTTAAAAAACATTTCCAAATTTATAAACATTTTTAACCCTAAACCGCCAAATTTTTGACATCAAATTCTAATATCGGACATTTTTTTTGTAAACATATTGTTAACATAAGGTAACTTTTTGTGGCTACCCCAATTAAAATATAAAAAAAAATGTTGGGCCCCCGGGGCACCCTTAAAAATTGGGCTAGTACGCTAAATTTTTTTTTACAAACTACTTTTGGCATAAGGAAACTTTTTTTGGTACCCCTAAATTGAATTCAAAAAGTAATTTTTTCGGCCCACCCTAACGCACACTAAAAAAGGTTCGCCATCACTGTTCTAGGTGGTGTAATTCCCAATAAAAATCCATGAAAATCAACGAAGTTTTTCAGAAATTATTATTTGTTAATTGGGTCCTCCAAAGGTTTTTTTAGTGAGGGTTGAATAAAATGTCCAAGTTGTGTGAGTTGGGGAAACGGGGTGAGATGTTTTTTTGTACGAGTATTAGTATAAGGAACGTATGGCAGGCCCCACCGGCAACGTCGATTCGATTTTTTTATTGATCCAAAGTAGAAAAAATGATTTTTACAGCCTAGGCTGTAAATAACGTAACCTGTTTGATATAAATCATTTTTAAGTGACTTTAGTTACAGTAACGAGTGTTAACAACAATAACCGATTGAAGATAAATATTTTAATATCTTCATTATTTTAATATAAAGTACAGTGCTTTAGGTATTTTTTGTTGTATTAGGTAAAAATGATATAATTGGTTTTATTTTACACTTTTGTTTAAAAAAAATATAACTTCATATTAAACTACCTACTTAAATTTCATAGTTCATTTGTCCTTTTTCCATACCGTACCATAATAAGTTCAAAAACGATAATTTTGGTACAATAATTTCACATTCAAAATCGGGCAACACAGCAGCAGGGAAAATATGGAAAATAAAATTGTAAATAAATTTTTCGACGCGGACGACAACAATTGTATTGTATTATACCTACTAGGAAATATTTTGATTAATATAATATTAATAATATTTCATCAATATTAAATAAAATAATTATTCTCAGCTGTTTAGCAAATACAAACTTAATTACGGAATACAACCTTTATTTGTTATAATATTAATTTGTTATAACTAATATTATTTTTGTTATACAAAATGAATAAAGGAAAAAAGCAGTGATTCAAAGCCAAAGGCGGCAGATCTTAAATGTCTCGCAGCGTCTCAGCGCTATGAGATATTAATATCACTCTACTAATTAAAGGAATGAGAATAAAGATTTGGCAACGCCGATTTAACAAGAGAGAGTTAGGTATAGCGTGAACTGCAGGCACAACAAAGATAGTTATATTGTCACGCCCACGCGGAAGTCAAATCGTACCGTTTGTTAAATATTTGTAGCGACAACAGCGCCAGCGGTATATACCCGAACTAAAGGAAAGTTTTGTAGGTATATATGGCACGCACTGACTTCCAACCTAAAATTTGAAATAACGCTTTTTTCGACCTCTATATGACATTGCGCTAAAAAAATGCACTTTTCGTAGTGACTTCCGAAATCGGAAGTCACATCGTTATATATGAAGTCACAACGTCTACTGAGTATCTATTTTGGAAGTCACTTGGTACTATTTATCAATATATATATATATATATATATATATATATATATATATATATTAATGATATATACATTTACCTTGCTAAAGTAAAGTTTTTTGCCTCAAATTTATAAAAAGAAATTGCCTTAAAATAATTACGGTAAAAAAAATATTATAATATAGAAATCGGCGCTGCGCGCCTCTATTCTGTTATTTTTTAGATAATATTTTAGTGGTAATTTTTGAAGACCCAGAAAAAACGTTATTATTGTTTAAAATATAAAAAAAAATCATTTACTGATAACACTCCAACTATTTTTTTGTTTGAAGGTTTAATTTTAAAAAACAAACAACATTTTTTGTTTATTAGGGCTCGCGCGCGTACATTTGCGCTATCGCGCCCGTATTTGCGCTATCGCGCCCGTATTTGCGCTGTCGCGCATATGTATACGTGCGTGAGTGGGTATAAACTTTGAATTAAAAGTGTGGAAATTACTTTTTAATGTTTACAATTAAAAAAAATAACTTACCGATGACACTCCGGAAATAGCCGAATATTTTTGTTTGAAGTTCTTATTTTAAAAAACAACCAAAATTCTGTGAAATCGGGCTCGCGCGCGAACATTTGCGCTATCGCGCCTATATTTGCGATATCGCGCATGTATTTGCGCTGTCGCGCATATGTGGGTATGAACATTATGTGCAACGACTGAATTAAAGGTGTGTTTAAAATATTTAAAAAAATAATTTACCGATAAAACTCCGGAAATAGCCAAATATTTTTTGTTTGAATGTCGTATTTTAAAAAACAACCAAAATTCTGTGAAATCGGGCTCGCGCGCGAACATTTGCGCTATCGCGCCTGTATTTGCGCTATCGCGCATACGTGGGTATGAACTTTATGTGCAACGACTGAATTAAAGGTGTGTATATTTAAAAAAATAATGTACCGATGACACTCCGGAAATAGCCAAATATTTTTTGTTTGAATGTATTTTAAAAAACAACCAAAATTCTGTGAATTCGGGCCCGCGCGCGTACTTTTGCGCTATCGCGCATAAATTCGCGCTGTCGCGCGTGTATTTGCGTTATATAAATGAGTTATTTTTTACCCTTGGTAAATCGCGAGCAAATGTGAATACGTCAAATCTGACGTTTTTTAAAACAGCTGAAAAATCCGTTTCCGGGTTTTCCGGAAATCTTCCGGTTTTAAATTACCGGCCTCACTGGTATCCGTGTGAGAGCAAACGTTTGAAATTTCAGCCCGGTCGGGCCAAAATTGACCGAGTTATGCCCAAAAACGCATAAAAACCGGTATTTCATTTGAAAAAAATGCCTAAAAAATAATTTTCCGTAATTTTCAAAATTTTTAACTTTTTTCTTTTTGGTCTTCCAGAGGAAGTTATTTTACACAAATTTAGTGAAGGAATTTTTTCTCGGCCTTATATTAAGCGAGTTATGGATGTAAAAATGTACATGGAAGAAACGTCAGATTTTGACGTTTCTTAAATTTTGAATTAAAAAAAATCATATCTCGAAAACTAACAAAGATAACCTTACGCGGTTTTCACCAATAGATTTGCCATAAAAATGTCTTTTTTTAATGTCGTATACATGCTAAAATAAAGATTTCTGCAGAAAAACTGAAAATTAAATAAAAAACCGACAACTTTTGAATTAAAAAAAATCATATCTCTAAAACTAATATAGATACACCTATGCTGCTTTCACCAAACGATTTGTCATAAAAATATATTTTTTTAATGTCTTATACATTGTCTTGCTAAAATTAAATTGTATAATATTTTTGTTCGAAGTTCTTATTTTTAAAAACATTCGAAATTCTGTAAAATTGGGCTCGCGCGCGTACATTTGCGCTGTCGCGCCTGTATTTGCGCTATCGCGCTTGTATGTGCGCTATCGCGCATATGTGGGCATAACCTTTATGTGCAACGACTGAATTAAAGGCGTGAAATGTTTAAAATATTTAAAAAAATAACTTCCAGATGACACTCCGCAAATAGCCGAATATTTTTTGTTTGAATGTATTATTTAAAAAAACAACCAAAATTCTGTGAATTCGGGCTCGCGCGCGTACAATTGCGCTATCGCGCATAAATTCGCGCTATCGCGCGTGTATTTGCGCTATATAAATGATTTATTTTTTTATAGTATCACTAATCGCGAGCAAATGTGACTACGTCAAATCTGACGTTTTTTAAAACAGCTGAAAAATCCGTTTCCGGGTTTTCCGGAAATCTTCCGGTTTTACATTACCGGCCTCACTGGTGTCCGTGTGAAAGCAAACGTTTAAAATTTCAGCCCGATCGGGCCAAAATTGATCGAGTTATGCCCAAAAACGCATAAAAACGGTTATTTTATTTGGAAAAAATGCCTAAAAAATAATTTTCCGTAATTTTCAAAATTTTTGATTTTTTTCTTTTTGGTCTTCCAGAGGAAGTTATTTTACACAAATTTAGTGAAGGAATTTTTTCTCGGCCTTAAATTAAGCGAGTTATAGACGTAAAAATGTACGTGGAAGAAACGTCAGATTTTGACGTTTCTTAAATTTTCAATTTAAAAAAATCATATCTCGAAAACTAACAAAGATAACCTTACGCGGTTTTCACCAAAAAATTCGCCATAAAAATGTCTTTTTTTAATGTCGTATACATGATCTTGCTAAAATAAAGATTTCTGCCAAAAAATTGAAAATTAAATAAAAACCGACAACTTTTAAATTAAAAAAAATCATATCTCGAAAACTAATAAAGATACACCTATGCTGCTTTCACCAAACGATTTGTCATAAAAATGTCTTTTTTTAATATCATATACATTGTCTTGCTAAAATTAAATTGTCTGCATCAAAAAGGGAATTTTCAAAAAAAATTTAAAAAAATTGACGAATTTTTGAAAAAAATGTCCAAATCGTTTTTTGATTTTGATAGTTTTTTAAGGGGACATTTGCACCATGAGCCCACACATTGTTGCCAAATTTCAAGTCGCCATCTATTATAGGTCAAGAGATATTAATGATTTTGTAAAATAAATCGCAGAAGAAGAAGAGGAAAAAATTTTAATATTTTTTTATGGCAAATCAATTTATAAGAATGTAGTTTACCTTCATGTTTGGTCAAATTTAAAAAAATATAAATAGAAACAGGATAAAAAAATTAATTAAAAATTGATTGCATTTTTTAAAAAACCAAAAAAAATTAAATTGAGCAGTAGGCCATGTTAGTTTGTTTCGATGATTTTTATTTTTTAGTATGTTAAATAACAATCCTTTGCACATCTATTCGTGATTTTCGTTTACTTAAAGTCTTCTTAGTTTTCAAGAAAAAAATTTTCAAAAAATTCCTGAAAAAATAGAAAAAAATTTTTTTTTTCGAAAGTTGCAGGCCTGAAAAGCTCATATCCTATACACTTTAATGAACGGTCCTTGTACACCTTTTCAGCAAATTTGGTCTTTCTACGTCGATCCCTTTGACCTAGAATCCGGATAGGAAAAACCCCAAAATTTCGTCGAAAAAATCGATAAAAAGTGCACTTGTACCTTTCTTGCGCTAACCAAATTTGGACTAGAGATGCGTCTCGTGGGGGTTAAAAAAGGGTGTAAATTTAAACTTTCCACCGTTAACCATTTTCAAGTTATGAATTTTTAAAAATTTGATGACAGACTCACAGACATCCAGACACACAGACATCCAGACAACAGAAAAAATGAAAGTTGTTCAGAATTCGATTCCGAGTCGATCCATATATGTAAAGGTATATCTAACTACCCGGGAAGTCGCATTTCCAAAAATTCCTCTGCTCCTATAAGTCTTGGAGTCTTTGACTCCAACGACTAACTAGCGCATCTTGCGCTAGTTTAGCTCTAGCGCCGGGGGTTGCCAGTAAACTGACAATAGAGTCGTGGAGTCCAGTATAGGTTTGTCCGCCGATAGTGACTGTTTATTATAGTACAATATAGTATACGTTTAAAATAATCATATAGTAAAAATTAATTACGCTGGACTTGGGTGTTTTCACCTAATGAATCGTCATGAAAATATCCTTTTTTTAATGTCATATACATTTAAATTAGAAAAAAATAAACAATATTCTGTTTATTTGGGCTCGCGCGCGTACATTTGCGCTATCGCGCATGTATTTACGCTATCGCGCGTGTACTTGCGCTATCGCGCATGTATTTGGGCCTTTTAAATGTCATATACATTTATCTTGCTAAAGTAAAGTTATCTGCCTTAAATAAAAAATCTCAAAAAAGCATAAATATGTAAATAAAAAAATCTATATCCCAAAAACAAAAAAGATGAACTTTCTAAAAAATAATTTGTCCTAAAAATGCCTTCTGTTTAGGTCATATAAATTTAAATTAGAAAAAAATAGACAATAAAATTTTTATTTGGGCTCGCGCGCGTATA
This sequence comes from Brassicogethes aeneus, assembly GCA_921294245.1. Taxonomy (NCBI): domain Eukaryota; kingdom Metazoa; phylum Arthropoda; class Insecta; order Coleoptera; family Nitidulidae; genus Brassicogethes; species Brassicogethes aeneus. Next base: position 27,916,736 of record OV121137.1, read on the forward strand.
TTTGCGCTGTCGCGCATGGTTTTCGCCTTTAAGATGTTATATAAATTTATCTTGCTAAAGAAAAGTTATTTGCTTCAAATAAGAATTCTAAAAAATATCCCAAAAACAAATAAAGAATTATTTGTTTTGTTTTCACAAAATTATTCGATAAAAAAATACCTTCTGTTTATGTTATACATTTAAATTACCAAAAAACAGACAATATTATTTGTATTCGAGGTGGCGCGCGTATATTTGCGCTGTCGCGCATCTATTTGCGTATTTTTAATGATATATACATTTACCTTGCTGAAGTAAAGTTTTTTGCCTCAAATTTATAAAAAGAAATTGGTTAAAACAATAACGTTAAATTTTTTTTTTATTATAATATAGAAATCGGCGCTGCGCGCCTCTATTCTGTTATTTTTTGGATAATATTTTAGTGGTATATTTTGAAGTCCCAGAAAAAACATTAATATTGTTTAAAATTAAAAAAAAAAATAATTTACTGATGACACTCCAACTATTTTTTTGTTTGAAGGTTTAATTTTAAAGAACAACATTTTTTGTTTATTAGGGCTCGCGCGCGTACATTTGCGCTATCGCGCCTATATTTACGCTGTGGTGCATATGTATACGTGCGTGAGTGGGTATAAACTTTGAATTAAAAGTGTGGAAATTAGTTTTTAATGTTTACAATTTAAAAAAATAACTTACCGATCACACTCCGGAAATAGTCGAATATTTTTTTTTTAAGTTCTCGTGTATATTGCGCTATCGCGCGTATATTTGCGCTATCGCGCATGTATTAGCCCCTTTTAAATGTCATATATATTTATCTTGCAAAATTAAAGTTGCTTCAAATAAAAATTAAGTTGGAGTTGTTTTGTTTTTACAAAATAACTTGTCATAAAAATGCCTTTTGTTTAAGTCATATACATTTAATTTAAAAAAGTACACACAATATTATTTGTATTCGGGCTCGCGCGTATATTTGCGCTGTCGCGCATGTATTTGCGCCTTTTAAGTATTATATACATTTATCTTGCTAAAGTAACGTTTTTTGCTTCAAATAAGAATTTTTAAAAAAAGCTTCAATGTTTTAATTAAAAAAAAAAAGATATCCCAAAAACAAATAAAGATGGATTTGTTTTGTTTTCACAAAAAAGCATCAAAATAATTATAGTCAAAATAAAAAAATATAATATATATAATAATATATAATATAATATAAAAATCGGCGCTGCGCGCCTCTATTCTGCTATTTGTTACAATTGCGAATTTGCACATTTTTTGAAAATGGTTCTAAAACAAAGTTTGAATAATATTTTAGAGGTAATTTTTGAAGACCCAGGAATTAAGGTATTATTGTTAAAAAAATTAAAAAATATATACCGAGAACACTTTGGAAACAGACAAATAATTTACATTTAAATTATAAAAGAACACACAAGTTTCTGTTTATTCAGGCTCGCAGGGGTACATTTGCGCTATCGCGCATATATTTGCGCTCGCGCGCACTTGTGTGTGTTCGCTTATATCCTAAAAACAAATAAAGATGGACTTGTTTTGTTTTTACAAAATGAGTTGTCATAAAAACGCCTTCTGTTTATGTCATATACATTTAAAATACAAAAAAAACAGACAATATTATTTGTATTTGAACTCGAGCGGGTACATTTGCGCTATCGCGAGTGTATTTGCGCTATCGCGCGTGTTTTTGCGCTGTCGCGCATTTATTTGCGCCTTGTAAATGTCATATAGGTACATTTATCTTGCTAAAGTAAAGTTTTTTGTCTCAAAATGAAGTTCTCGAAAAAGCGGCAATATTTTAATAACAAAAAATCGTACCAAAAAGAAAAAGAATTTGAAGTTCTTATTTTAAAAAACAACCAAAATGCTGTGAAATCGGGCTCGCGCGCGTACATTTGCGCTGTCGCGCCTGTATTTGCGCTATCGCGCATGTTTTTTGCGCTGTCGCGCATGTATTTGCGCTATCGCGCATGTATTTGCGCTATCGCGCATGTATTTGCGCTATCGCGCATATGTAGTTATAAACTTTATGTGCAACGACTGAATTAAAGGTGTGAAAAGTTTTAAATATTTAAAAAAATAGCTTACCGATGACACTCTGGAAATAGCCGAATATTTTTTGTTTGAATGTCGTAATTTAAAAAACAACCAAAATTCTTTGAATTCGGGCTCGCGCGCGTACATTTGCGCTATCGCGCATAAATTCGCGCGTTCGCGCGTGTATTTGCGTTAAATAAATGATTTATTTTTTATTCTTGGGACACAGGTATCGCTAATCGCGAGCAAATGTGATTATGTCAAATCTGACGTTTTTTAAAACAGCTGAAAAATCCATTTCCGGGTTTTCCGGAAATCTTCCGGTTTTACATTACCGGCCTCACTGGTGTCCGTGTGAGAGCAAACGTTTAAAATTTCAGCCCGATCGGGCCAAAATTGACCGAGTTATGCCCAAAAACGCATAAAAACGGGTATTTCATTTGGAAAAAATGCCTAAAAAATAATTTTCCGTAATTTTCAAAATTTTTGATTTTTTTCTTTTTGGTCTTCTAGAGGAAGTTATTTTACACAAATTTAGTGAAGGAATTTTTTCTCGGCCTTAAATTAAGCGAGTTATGGATGTAAAAATGTACATGGAAGAAACGTCAGATTTTGACGTTTCTTAAATTTTGAATTAAAAAAAATCATATCTCGAAAACCAACAGAGATAATCTTACGCGGTTTTCACCAAAAAATTTTCCATAAAAATGTCTTTTTTTAATGTCGTATACATGATCTTGCTAAAATAAAGATTTCTGCCGAAAAACTGAAAATTAAATAAAAAACCGACAACTTTTGAATTAAAAAAAATCATATCTAGAAAACTAATAAAGATACACCTATGCTGCTTTCACCAAACGATTTGTCATAAAAATATCTTTTTTTAATGTTATATACATTGTCTTGCTAAAATTAAATTGTCTGCATCAAAAAGGGAATTTAAAAAAAAAATTAAAAAAATTGTGACGAATTTTTGAAAAAAATGTCCAAATCGTTTTTTGATTTTAATAGTTTTTTTAAGGGGACATTTGCACCATGAGCCCACACATTGTTGCCAAATTTTAAGTCGCCATCTATTATAGGTCGAGAGATATTAATGATTTTGTAAAATTAATCGCAGAAGAAGAAGAGGAAAAAATTTTAATATTTTTTTTTGGCAAATTGGTCTAGAAGACTATAGTTTACCTTAACGTAGGGTGAAAATTAAAAAAATGTGTTTGCAAACTGTAGAAAAAAATTAATTAAAAATTGCCTGCATTTTTTAAAAAAGCCAAAAAGAAAAATTGAGCAGTAGGCCATGTTAGTTTGTTTCGATGATTTTTATTTTTTAGTATGTTAAATAACAATCCTTTGCACATCTATTTGTGTTTTTCGTTTACTTAAAGTCTTCTTAGCTTTCGAGAAAAAAATTTTCAAAAAATTCCTGAAAAAGTCGAAAAAAATTTTTTTTTTTTAAAGTTGCAGGCCTGAAAAGCCCATATACTATACACTTCAATAGATAGTCCTCGTACACTTTTTCACCAAATTTGGTCTTTCTACGTCGATCCCTTCCAACCTGGAATCCGGATAGGAAAAACCTCAAAATTTTGTCAGAAAAATCCATAAAAAGTGCACTTAGACCTATCTTGCACCGATGAAATTTGGATGAGAGGTGCGTCTCATGGGGATTAAAAAAGGGTGTAAATTTAAACTTTCCACCGTTAACCATTTTCAAGTTATGAATTTTTAAAAATTTGATGACAGATTCACAGACATCCAGACATCCAGACATCCAGACATCCAGACAACAGAAAAAATGAAAGTTGTTCAGAATTCAATTCCGAGTCGATCCATATATGTAAAGGTATATCTAACTGCCCGGGAAGTCGCATTTTCAAAAATTCCTCCGCTCCTATAAGTCATGGAGTCTTCGACTCCACGACTAACTAGCGCATCTTGCGCTAGTTTAGCTCTAGCGCCGGGGGTTGCCAGTAAACTGACAATAGAGTCGTGGAGTCCAGTATAGGTTTGTCCGCCGATAGTGACTGTTTTTTATTATAGTATATGTTTAAAACAATCATATTGTTAAAATTAAATCCTGCTGGAATTGAGTGTTTTCACCTAATGAATCCTCGTAAATATATCCTTAATTTAAATTACAAAAGAACAAACAATAGTCTGCGTATTCGGGCTCGCGCGCGTACATTTGCGCTATCGCGCGTGTATTTGCGCTATCGCGCATGTATTTGTGTCTTTTAAATGTCATAGACATGTATCTTGTTAAAGTAAAGTTTTTCTGCCTCAAATATAGTGACTGTTTTTATTATAGTATACAATTTATAACACGTTTAAAAACAATCATATCGTAAAAATTAATTACGCTGGACTTGGCTGTTAGAAAAAAACAAACAATATTCTGTGCATTCGGGCTCGCGCGCGTACATTTGCGCTATCGCGCGTGTATTTGCGCTATAGCGCATGTATTTGCGCCTTTATAATGTCATATACATTTATCTTTAATTAAAAAAGAAACATCCCAAAAACAAATAAAGATGGACTTGTTTTGTTTTCACAAAATGAGTTATCATAAAAATGCCTTCTGTTTATGTCTTACATTTAAATTACCAAAAATCAGACATTATTATTTGTATTTTAGCTCGCGCGCATACATTTGCGCTGTCGCGCATGTATTTGCGAAATTTAATGTTATATACATTTATCTTGCTAATGTAAAATTGTTTTCCTCAAATATGGAATTTTCAAAAAGAAGCGTCAATTTTTTAGTTAAAAAAATGATACTTAACTAAAAAAAACAAATTAATAAAAAGAAATTGTCTCAAAATAATTACGGTTAAAATAAAAAAAAATTTATAATATAAAAATTTACAACAATAAAAATACATTCTATTTATGTCATATACATTTAAATTAAAAAAGAACGCATTTATTTGCGCCTTTTAAATATCATTTACATTTATCTTGCTAAAGTAAAGTTATTCGCCTCAAATAAAAAAATCTCAAAAAAGCATCAATTTTGTAAATAAAAAAATCTATATCCCTAAAACAAATAAAGATGAACTTGTTTTGTTTTTAAAAAATAAGTTGTCTTAAAAATTCCTTCTGTTTAAGTCATATAAATTTAAATTACAAACAAACAGACAATAAAATTTGTATTCGGGCTCGCGGCTCGCGCACGTATTTTTGCGCTATCGCGCGTATATTTGCGCTGTCGCGCATGTAATTGCATATTTTTAATGTTATATACATTTACCTTGCTAAAGTAAAGTTTTTTGACTCAAATTTGGAATTTATAAAAAGAAGTGTCAATTTTTTAGTTAAAAAAACAAATTTATAAAAATAAATTGCCTCAAAACAATTGGTCGAAATAAAAAATGTATTATAATATAGAAATCGGCGGCTGCGCGCCTCTACTCTGTTATTTTTTGGATAATATTTTAGTGGTAATTTTTGAAGACCCAGAAAAAACGTTATTATTGTTTAAAATATAAAAAAAAATAATTTACTGATGACACAGGTTTAATTTTAAAGAACAATCAACATTTTTTGTTTATGGGGGCTCGCGCGCGTACATTTGCGCTATCGCGCCAGTATTTGCGCTGTCGCGCATATGTATACGTGCGTGAGTGGGTATAAACTTTGAATTAAAAGTGTGAAAATTAGTTTTTAATGTTTACAATTTAAAAAAACAACCAAAATCCTGTAAAATCGGGCTCGCGCGTGTATATTTGCGCTATCGCGTGTATTTGCGCTATCGCGCATGTATTTGTGTCTTTTAAATGTCATAGACATGTATCTTGTTAAAGTAAAGTTTTCTGCCTCAAATATAGTGACTGTTTTTATTATAGTATACAATTTATAACACGTTTAAAACAATCATATCGTAAAAATTAATTACGCTGGACTTGGCTGTTAGAAAAAAACAAACAATATTCTGTGCATTCGGGCTCGCGCGCGTACATTTGCGCTATCGCGCGTGTATTTGCGCTATAGCGCATGTATTTGCGCCTTTATAATGTCATATACATTTATCTTTAATTAAAAAAGAAACATCCCAAAAACAAATAAAGATGGACTTGTTTTGTTTTCACAAAATGAGTTATCATAAAAATGCCTTCTGTTTATGTCTTACATTTAAATTACCAAAAATCAGACATTATTATTTGTATTTTAGCTCGCGCGCATACATTTGCGCTGTCGCGCATGTATTTGCGAAATTTAATGTTATATACATTTATCTTGCTAATGTAAAATTGTTTTCCTCAAATATGGAATTTTCAAAAAGAAGCGTCAATTTTTTAGTTAAAAAAATGATACTTAACTAAAAAAAACAAATTAATAAAAAGAAATTGTCTCAAAATAATTACGGTTAAAATAAAAAAAAATTTATAATATAAAAATTTACAACAATAAAAATACATTCTATTTATGTCATATACATTTAAATTAAAAAAGAACGCATTTATTTGCGCCTTTTAAATATCATTTACATTTATCTTGCTAAAGTAAAGTTATTCGCCTCAAATAAAAAAATCTCAAAAAAGCATCAATTTTGTAAATAAAAAAATCTATATCCCTAAAACAAATAAAGATGAACTTGTTTTGTTTTTAAAAAATAAGTTGTCTTAAAAATTCCTTCTGTTTAAGTCATATAAATTTAAATTACAAACAAACAGACAATAAAATTTGTATTCGGGCTCGCGGCTCGCGCACGTATTTTTGCGCTATCGCGCGTATATTTGCGCTGTCGCGCATGTAATTGCATATTTTTAATGTTATATACATTTACCTTGCTAAAGTAAAGTTTTTTGACTCAAATTTGGAATTTATAAAAAGAAGTGTCAATTTTTTAGTTAAAAAAACAAATTTATAAAAATAAATTGCCTCAAAACAATTGGTCGAAATAAAAAATGTATTATAATATAGAAATCGGCGCTGCGCGCCTCTACTCTGTTATTTTTTGGATAATATTTTAGTGGTAATTTTTGAAGACCCAGAAAAAACGTTATTATTGTTTAAAATATAAAAAAAAATAATTTACTGATGACACAGGTTTAATTTTAAAGAACAATCAACATTTTTTGTTTATGGGGGCTCGCGCGCGTACATTTGCGCTATCGCGCCAGTATTTGCGCTGTCGCGCATATGTATACGTGCGTGAGTGGGTATAAACTTTGAATTAAAAGTGTGAAAATTAGTTTTTAATGTTTACAATTTAAAAAAACAACCAAAATCCTGTAAAATCGGGCTCGCGCGTGTATATTTGCGCTATCGCGCATGTATTAGCCCCTTTTAAATGTCATATATATTTATCTTGCAAAATTAAAGTTGCTTCAAATAAGAATTAAGTTGGAGTTGTTTTGTTTTTACTAAATAACTTGTCATAAAAATGCCTTTTGTTTAAGTCATATACATTTAATTTAAAAAAGTACACACAATATTATTTGTATTCGGGCTCGCGCTCGTATATTTGCGCTACCGCGCGTATATTTGCGCTGTCGCGCATGTATTTTAAATATTATATACATTTATCTTGCTAAAGTAAAGTTTTTTGCTTCAAATAAGAATTTTTAAAAAAAGCTTCAATGTTTTAATTAAAAAAAAAAGATATCCCAAAAATAAATAAAGATGGATTTGTTTTGTTTTCACAAAAAAGCATTAATTTTTTTATTACAAAAAAATCTTACCGTAAATTTTAATTAAAAAAAGTCTCAAAATAATTATGGTCAAAATAAAAAAATATAATATAAAAATCGGCGCTGCGCGCCTCTATTCTGCTATTTTTTGAAAATGGTTCTAAAATAAAGTTTTAGAGGTAATTTTTGAAGACCCAGGAATTAAGGTATTATTGTTAAAAAAATTAAAAAATATATACCGAGAACACTTTGGAAACAGACAAATAATTTACATTTAAATTATAAAAGAACACACAAGTTTCTGTTTATTCAGGCTCGCAGGGGTACATTTGCGCTATCGCGCATATATTTGCGCTCGCGCGCACTTGTGTGTGTTCGCTTATATCCTAAAAACAAATAAAGATGGACTTGTTTTGTTTTTACAAAATGAGTTGTCATAAAAACGCCTTCTGTTTATGTCATATACATTTAAAATACAAAAAACAGACAATATTATTTGTATTCGAACTCGCGCGGGTACATTTGCGCTATCGCGAGTGTATTTGCGCTATCGCGCGTGTTTTTGCGCTGTCGCGCATGTATTTGCGCCTTGTAAATGTCATATAGGTACATTTATCTTGCTAAAGTAAAGTTTTTTGTCTCAAAATGAAGTTCCCAAAAAAGCGGCAATATTTTAATAACAAAAAATCGTACCAAAAAGAATAATCACACTCCGGAAATGACCGAATATTTTTGTTGGAAGTTCTTATTTTAAAAAACAACCAAAATGCTGTGAAATCGGGCTCGCGCGCGTACATTTGTGCTGTCGCGCCTGTATTTGCGCTATCGCGCATGTTTTTGCGCTGTCGCGCATGTATTTGCGCCATCGCGCATGTATTTGCGCTATCGCGCATGTATTTGCGCTATCGCGCATATGTAGTTATAAACTTTATGTGCAACGACTGAATTAAAGGTGTGAAAAGTTTAAAATATTTAAAAAAATAACTTACCGATGACACTCCGGAAATAGCCGAATATTTTTTGTTTGAATGTCTTATTTTAAAAAACAACCAAAATTCTTTGAATTCGTGCTCGCGCGCGTACATTTGCGCTATCGCGCATAAATTCGCGCTGTCGCGCGTGTATTTGCGTTAAATAAATGATTTATTCTTTACCCTTAGGACACAGGTATCGCTAATCGCGAGCAAATGTGAATACGTCAAATCTGATGTTTTTTAAAACAGCTGAAAAATTCGTTTCCGGGTTTTCCGGAAATCTTCCGGTTTTACATTACCGGCCTCACTGGTATCCGTGTGAGAGCAAACGTTTGAAATTTCAGCCCGGTCGGGCCAAAATTGACCGAGTTATGCCCAAAAACGCATAAAAACGGGTATTTCATTTGAAAAAATGCCCAAAAAATAATTTTTCGTAATTTTCAAAATTTTTGATTTTTTTCTTTTTGGTCTTCCAGAGGAAGTTATTTTACACAAATTTAGTGAAGGAATTTTTTCTCGGCCTTATATTAAGCGAGTTATGGATGTAAAAATGTACATGGAAGAAACGTCAGATTTTGACGTTTCTTAAATTTTGAATAAAAAAAATCATATCTCGAAAACCAACAGAGATAACCTTACGCGGTTTTCACCAATAGATTTGCCATAAAAATGTCTTTTTTTAATGTCGTATACATGATCTTGCTAAAATAAAGATTTCTGCAGAAAAACTGAAAATTAAATAAAAAACCGACAACTTTTGAATTAAAAAAAATCATATCTCTAAAACTAATATAGATACACCTATGCTGCTTTCACCAAACGATTTGTCATAAAAATATATTTTTTTAATGTCTTATACATTGTCTTGCTAAAATTAAATTGTATAATATTTTTGTTCGAAGTTCTTATTTTTAAAAACATTCGAAATTCTGTAAAATTGGGCTCGCGCGCGTACATTTGCGCTGTCGCGCCTGTATTTGCGCTATCGCGCTTGTATGTGCGCTATCGCGCATATGTGGGCATAAACTTTATGTGCAACGACTGAATTAAAGGCGTGAAAAGTTTAAAATATTTAAAAAAATAACTTCCAGATGACACTCCGGAAATAGCCGAATATTTTTTGTTTGAATGTGTTATTTAAAAAAACAACCAAAATTCTGTGAATTCGGGCTCGCGCGCGTACAATTGCGCTATCGCGCATAAATTCGCGCTATCGCGCGTGTATTTGCGCTATATAAATGATTTATTTTTTTATAGTATCACTAATCGCGAGCAAATGTGAATACGTCAAATCTGACGTTTTTTAAAACAGCTGAAAAATCCGTTTCCGGGTTTTCCGGAAATCTTCCGGTTTTACATTACCGGCCTCACTGGTGTCCGTGTGAGAGCAAACGTTTAAAATTTCAGCCCGATCGGGCCAAAATTGATCGAGTTATGCCCAAAAACGCATAAAAACGGTTATTTTATTTGGAAAAAATGCCTAAAAAATAATTTTCCGTAATTTTCAAAATTTTTGATTTTTTTCTTTTTGGTCTTCCAGAGGAAGTTATTTTACACAAATTTAGTGAAGGAATTTTTTCTCGGCCTTAAATTAAGCGAGTTATAGACGTAAAAATGTACGTGGAAGAAACGTCAGATTTTGACGTTTCTTAAATTTTCAATTTAAAAAAATCATATCTCGAAAACTAACAAAGATAACCTTACGCGGTTTTCACCAAAAAATTCGCCATAAAAATGTCTTTTTTTAATGTCGTATACATGATCTTGCTAAAATAAAGATTTCTGTCAAAAAACTGAAAGTTAAATAAAAAACCGACAACTTTTGAATTAAAAAAAATCATATCTCGAAAACTAATAAAGATACACCTATGCTGCTTTCACCAAACGATTTATCATAAAAATGTCTTTTTTTAATGTGATATACATTGTCTTGCTAAAATTAAATTGTTTGCATCAAAAAGGGAATTTATAAAAAAAATTAAAAAAAATTGACGAATTTTTGAAAAAAATGTCCAAATCGTTTTTTGATTTTGATAGTTTTTTAAGGGGACATTTGCACCATGAGCCCACACATTGTTGCCAAATTTTAAGTCGCCATCTATTATAGGTCAAGAGATATTAATGATTTTGTCAAATAAATCGCAGAAGAAGAAGAGGAAAAAATTTTAATATTTTTTTTTGGCAAATTGGTCTACAAGACCATAGTTTACCTTAACGTAGGGTGAACATTAAAAAAATGTGTTTACAAACAGTAGAAAAAAATTAATTAAAAATTGCCTGCATTTTTAAAAATAGCAACAAAAATAAATTGAGCAGTAGGCCATGTTAGTTTGTTTTGATGATTTTTATTTTTTAGTATGTTAAATAACAATCCTTTGCACATCTATTCGTGTTTTTCGTTTACTTAAAGTCTTCTTATTTTTCGAGAAAAAAAATTTCAAAAAATTCGTGAAAAAGTCGAAAAAAAATTTTTTTTTCCAAAGTTGCAGGCCTGAAAAGCTCATATCCTATACACTTAAATAGATAGTCCTCGTACACCTTTTCAGCAAATTTGGTCTTTCTACGTCGATCCCTTCCAACCTGGAATCCAGATAGGAAAAACCTCAAAATTTCGTCGAAAAAATTGATAAAAAGTGCACTTAGACCTTTCTTGCAATAACCAAATTTGGATGAGAGGTGCGTCTCGTGGGGGTTAAAAAAGAGTGTAAATTTCAAGTTTCCACCGTTAACCATTTTCGAGTTGTGAATTTTTAAAAATTTGATGACAGACACACAGACACACAGACTAACAGACATCCAGACTAACAGACAACAGAAAAAATGAAAGTTGTTCAGAATTCGATTCCGAGTCGATCCATATATGTAAAGGTATATCTAACTACCCGGGAAGTCGCATTTTCAAAAATTCCTCCGCTCCTATAAGTCATGGAGTCTTTGACTCCACGACTAACTAGCGCATCTTGCGCTAGTTTAGCTCTAGCGCCGGGGGTTGCCAGTAAACTGACAATAGAGTCGTGGAGTCCAGTATAGGTTTGTCCGCCGATAGTGACTGTTTATTATAGTACAACAATCATATCGTAAAAATTAATTACGCTGGACTTGGGTGTTTTCACCACAGGAATCCTCATAAATATATAGTTTTAAATTACAAAAGAACAAACAATAGTCTGTGTATTCGGGCTCGCGCGCGTACATTTGCGCTATCGCGCGTGTATTTGCGCTATCGCGCATGTATTTGCGCCTTTATAATGTCATATACATTTATCTTTAATTAAAAAAGAAACATCCCAAAAACAAATAAAGATGGACTTGTTTTGTTTTCACAAAATGAGTTATCATAAAAATGCCTTCTGTTTATGTCTTACATTTAAATTACCAAAAATCAGACATTATTATTTGTATTTTAGCTCGCGCGCATACATTTGCGCTGTCGCGCATGTATTTGCGAAATTTAATGTTATATACATTTATCTTGCTAATGTAAAATTGTTTTCCTCAAATATGGAATTTTCAAAAAGAAGCGTCAATTTTTTAGTTAAAAAAATGATAACTCAAATAAAGAAATTGTCTCAAAATAATTAAAATGTATAATAGAAAAATTTACAACAATAAAAATTCATTCTATTTATGTCATATACATTTAAATTATAAAGAACAGACAATTATATGTTTTCAGGCTCGCGATCGTACATTTGCGCTATCGCGCATGTATTAGCCCCTTTTAAATGTCATATATATTTATCTTGCAAAATTAAAGTTGCTTCAAATAAGAATTAAGTTGGAGTTGTTTTGTTTTTACAAAAAAACTTGCCATAAAAATGCCTTTTTTTAAGTCATATACATTTAATTTAAAAAAGTACACACAATATTATTTGTATTCGGGCTCGCGCGCGTATATTTGCGCTGTCGCGCATGTATTTTCTTATTTTTAATGTTATATACATTTACCTTGCTAAAGTAAAGTTTTTTGCCTCAAATTTGGTATTTTCAAAAAGAAGTGTAAATTTTTTAGTTAAAAAAACAAATTTATAAAAAGAAATTGCCTTAAAACAATTACGGTCAAAAAAAATGTATTATAATATAGAAATCGGCGCTGCGCGCCTCTATTCTGTTATTTTTTGGATAATATTTTAGTGGTAATTTTTGAAGAACCAGAAAAAACTTTATTATTGTTTAAAATATAAAAAAAAATAATTTACTGATGACACTCCAACTATTTTTTTGTTTGAAAGTTTAATTTTAAAGAACAAACAACATTTTTTTTATTAGGGCTCGCGCGCGTTCATTTGCGCTATCGCGCCTGTATTTGCGCTATCGCGCTTGTATTTACGCCTTTTAAACGTCATATATATTTATCTTGCTAAAGTAAAGTTTTCTGCCTCAAAAAAAAGGTCAATTTTTTAATAAAAAAATTATATATTAAAAATAAATAAAGATGGAATTGTTTTCTTTTCACAAATCAATTTTCTGTTTATGTCATATACATTTAAATTAGAAAAGAACAGACAATATTATTTATATTCGGGTTCGCGCGTGTATATTTGCGCTGTCGCGCATTAATTGCGCATTTTAGATGTTATATACATTTATCTTGGTAAACTAAAGTTTTCTGCCTCAAATAAAGAATTCTTAAAAAAGCGTCAATTTTTGAATTACAAAAAAATCTTACCTCAAAAAATTTTAATTAAAAAAAAGTCTTAAAATAATCATGGTCAAAATAAAAAATATATAATATAAAAATCGGCGCTGCGCGCCTCTATTCTGCTATTTGTTACAATTGCAAGTTTGCACATTTTTTGAAAATGGTTCTAAAACAAAGTTTGGATAATATTTTAGAGGTAATTTTTGTAGACACAGGAATGAAGGTATAATTGTTAAAAAAATAAAAAAATATTTACCGAGGAAACAGACAAATAATTTACATTACATTACATTTAAATTATAAAAGAACACACAAGTTTCTGTTTATTTACGCTCGCGCGCGTACATTTGCGCTGTCGCGCATATATTTGCGCTCGCGCGCACGTGTGTGTGTTCGCTCATATCCTAAAAACAAATAAAGATGGACTTGTTTTGTTTTTACAAAATGAGTTGTCATAAAAATGCCTTCTATTTATGTCATATGCATTTAAAATACAAAAGAACAGACAATATTATTTGTATCCAGGCATTTGTATATTTGCGCTATCGCGCATGTGTTTACGTTATCGAGCAATTATTAGCGCTACCGCGCATGTGTTTGCGAATTTTAAATGCCATAAACATTTATCTTGCTAAAGTAAAGTTTTTTGCCTCAAATTGGAATTTTAAAATAGAAGTGTCAATTTTTTAGTTAAAAAAACAAATTTATAAAAAGAAATTGCCTCAAAACAATTACGGTCAAAATAAAAAATGTATTATAATATAGAAATCGGCGCTGCGCGCCTCTATTCTGTTATTTTGCTGGTTAGCACATTTTGTGAAGATGGTTCTAAAACAAAATAATATTTTAGTGGTAATTTTTGAAGACCCAGAGAAAACGTTATTATTGTTTAAAATAAAAAAAAAATAATTTACTGATGACATTCCAACTAATTTTTTTGTTAAAGGTTTAATTTTAAAGAACAAACAACATTTTTTGTTTATTAGGGCTCGCGCACGTACATTTGCGCTATCGCGCCTGTATTTGCGCTTTCGCGCATATGTATACGTGCGTGAATTACTACTTTAAATTAAAATTGTGGAAATTAGTTTTTAATGTTTACAATTTAAAAAAATAAATTACCGATAAGTCTCCGGAAATACGCAAATTTTTTTGTTTAAAGTTCCTATTTTAAAAAACAACCAAAATTCTGTGAATTCGGGCTCGCGCGCGTACATTTGCGCTATCGCGCCTGTATTTGCGCTATCGCGCATATGTGGGTATAAACTTTATGTGCAAAGACTGAATTAAAAGTGTGGAAAGTTTAAAATATTTAAAAAAATAACTTACCGATGACACTCCGGAAATAGCCAAATATTTTAGTTTGAAGTTCTTATTTTAGAAAACAACCAAAATTCTGTGAAATCGGTCTCACGCGCGTATATTTGCGTTGTCGCGCCTGTATTTGCGCTATCGCGCTTGTATTTGCGCTATCGCGCATATGTGGGTATAAACTTTATGTGCAACGACTGAATTAAAGGTGTGGAAAGTTTAAAGTATTTAAAAAAATAACTTACCGATGACACTCTGGAAATAGGCAAATTTTTTTGTTTGAAGTTCTTATTTTAAAAACCAACCAAAATTCTGTGAATTCGGGCTCGCGCGCGTATATTTGCCGCTGTCGCGCGTATATTTGCGCTGTCGCGCATGTATTTTCGCTGTCGCGCATGTATTTGCCCCTTTTAAATATTATATACATTTACTTGCTAAAGTAAAGTTTTTGCTTCGAATAAGAATTTTTAAAAAAAGATGTTTTAATTTAAAAAAAAAATTTACCCAAAAACAAATAAAGATGGATTTGTTTTGTTTTTACAAAAAGCATCAATTTTTTTATTACAAAAAAATCTTTTCGTAAATTTTAATTTAAAAAAAAGTCTCAAAATAATTATGGTCAAAATAAAAAAAAATATAATATAAAAATCGGCGCTGCGCGCCTCTATTCTGCTTTTTGTTAGAATTGCGAATTTGCACATTTTTTGAAAATGGTTCTAAAACAAAGTTTGGATAATATTTTAAAGGTAATTTTTGAAGACCCCGGAAATTAAGGTATTATTGTTAAAAAAATTAAAAAATATATACCACTTTGGAAACAGACAAATAATTTACATTTAAATTATAAAAGAACACACAATTTTCTGTTTATTCAGGCTCGCGGGGGTACATTTGCGCTATCGCGCATATATTTGCGCTCGCGCGCACTTGTGTGTGTTCGCTTATATCCTAAAAAACAAATAAAGATGGACTTGTTTTGTTTTTACAAAATGAGTTGTCATAAAAACGCCTTCTGTTTATGTCTTATACATTTAAAATACAAAAAACAGACAATATTATTTGTATTGAAACTCGCGCGGGTACATTTGCGCTATCGCGAGTGTATTTGCGCTATCGTGCGTGTTTTTTGCGCTATCGCGCATGTATTTGCGCCTTGTGAATGTCATATAGGTACATTTATCTTGCTAAAGTAAAAGTTTTTTGTCTCAAAATGAAGTTCCCAAAAAAGCGGCAATATTTTAATAACAAAAAATCGTACCAAAAAGAATAAGAAAAAATACCTTACCGATCATACTCCAGAAATATCTGAATATTTTTGTTTGAAGTTCTTATTTTAAAAAAACAACCAAAATCCTGTAAAATCGGGCTCGCGCGCGTACATTTGCGCTGTCGCGCCTGTATTTTGCGCTGTCGCGCATGTATTTGCGCTATCGCGCATGTATTTGCGCTATCGCGCATATGTGGTTATAAACTTTATGTGCAACGACTGAATTAAAGGTGTGAAAAGTTTAAAATATTTAAAAAAATAACTTACCGATGACACTCCGGAAATAGCCGAATATTTTTTGTTTGAATGTCTCATTTTAAAAAACAACCAAAATTTTTTGAATTCGTGCTCGCGCGCGTACATTTGCGCTATCGCGCATAAATTCGCGCTATCGCGCGTGTATTTGCGTTAAATAAATGACTTATACGTCAAATCTGACGTTTTTTAAAACAGCTGAAAAATTCGATTCCGGGTTTTCCGGAAATCTTCCGGTTTTACATTACCGGCCTCACTGGTGTCCGTGTGAGAGCAAACGTTTAAAATTTCAGCCCGATCGGGCCAAAATTGACCGAGTTATGCCCAAAAACGCATAAAAACGGGTATTTTATTTGGAAAAAATGCTTAAAAAATAATTTTCCGTAATTTTCAAAATTTTTGATTTTTTTCTTTTTGGTCTTCCAGAGGAAGTTATTTTACACAAATTTAGTGAAGGAATTTTTTTCTCGGCCTTAAATTAAGCGAGTTATGGATGTAAAAATGTACATGGAAAGAAACGTCAGATTTTGACGGTTTCTTAAATTTTGAATTTAAAAAAATCATATCTCGAAAACCAACAGAGATAACCTTACGCGGTTTTTCACCAAAAAATTCGCCATAAAAAATGTCTTTTTTTAATGTCGTATACATGATCTTGCTAAAATAAAGATTTCTGCCGAAAAACTGAGAATTAAATAAAAAACCGACAACTTTTGAATTAAAAAAAATCATATCTCGAAAACTAATAAAGATACACCTATGCTGCTTTCATCAAACGATTTGTTATAAAAATATCTTTTTTTAATGTCATATACATTGTCTTGCTAAAATTAAATTGTCTGCATCAAAAAGGGAATTTTCAAAAAAATTAAAAAAAAATTGACGAATTTTTGAAAAAAATGTTCAAATCGTTTTTTGATTTTAATAGTTTTTTAAGGGGACATTTGCACCATGAGCCTACACATTGTTGCCAAATTTCAAGTCGCCATCTATTATAGCACAAGAGATATTAATGATTTTGTAAAATAAATCGCAGAAGAAGAAGAGGAAAAAAATTTAATATTTTTTTTTGGCAAATCAATTTATAAGAATGTAGTTTACCTTCATGTTTGGTCAAATTTAAAAACATATAAATAGAAACAGCATAAAAAAATTAATTAAAAATTGATTGCATTTTTTAAAAAACCAAAAAAAATTAAATTCAGCATTAGGCCATGTTAAATTGTTTCGATGATTTTTATTTTTTAGTATGTTAAATAACAATCCTTTGCACATCTATTCGTGTTTTTCGTTTACTTAAAGTCTTCTTAGTTTTCGAGAAAAAAAATTTCAAAAAATTCCTGAAAAAGTCGAAAAAAAAATTTTTTTTTCGAAAGTTGCAGTCCTGAAAATCCCATATACTATACACTGCCATATATAGTCCCTCGTACACCTTTTCACCAAATTTGGTCTTTCCACGTCGATCCCTTCGACCTGGTGACGCAGATAGACAATACCCCCAAAATTTCGTAAAAAAAATCGATAAAAAGTGCACTTGGACCCTTCTTGCGCTAACCAAATTTGGAAGACATGTGCGCCTCGTGGAGGTTAAAAAAGGGTCCAAATTTCAAGTTTCCACCGTTAACCATTTTCGAGTTGTTAATTTTTAAAAATTTGATGACAGATTCACAGACTAACAGACACACAGACACACAGACAACAGAAAAAATGAAAGTTGTTCAGAATTCCGATTCCGAGTCGATACATATATATAAAGTCATATCTAACTGCCCGGGAAGTCGCATTTTCAAAAATTCCTCCGCTCCTATAAGTCTTGGAGTCTTCGACTCCAACGACTAACTAGCAATCTAAGCAATCTTACAATGTTGCCATAATTTTTAAGCGTCGCGTCACGTTTTTTCGTCTTGCAGATAATACAATGGAAATAAGTTTTTTAATGTTTTGGGGCAATTATAGGCTGGGCCCCCACAAGGATTTTATTTTTATGTCATTTCATAGCTGGTTTGCCAGAACGGTTGCACCCAAAAATGGGTAAAATTGATAATTTTATAAAGACATATTAGTAAATGATAATTGAACGGGCAAGAGGATGATAATTTTTTTATAATAAAGGGCAAACAAAATTGTTATTGCAATACCAAATTTATTTTAATTTATAATTACAATATTGTTTTTTTTTCTACTTTAATAAAAAAAATTACTTTACCCCTTGAATAAGATCACATGTCTCAATATGCAGGCCCTGTATAATAATGTAAATTAAATTTAAAAAACTCGGTATGCCAAAATTATTATTGTCACAATTTATATTCGTGAAAAAACAGCAATCACATGAATTGTGTAAAAATGGATTTTTTGTTTTGGACACCCAAAAACGAACTTTATGTAAATATTGTAATTTAGTAGTAGTTTTATATATTTTACAAATTTATTTTAGAATAAATTTGAAATTTCTAAATTATCGTGTTAAAGGCAAAAAGTTTTGCAAAAGTGGTAAAAAGGGACACTTAGGTAAAGGAATTACAGGTTTTTCGAACTTTGCCTAAAAATCTGGCGTCCGGATGATTCCAGAAACGATGGTCCAGGTACACGAATCGAGTAAAGGGAAGCAAAAAACAGGCAGAAAGTTTTTGGAAGTGTTAGCGAACGGATCGTTTCTTGTAAATTTTTGCTAAAACGAAATTTATTGCAAAGTTCTATTTAAATTATTGTTACGACTGTTTGTGTATTCTCCAAGGTTAGTTTTTAATTTAGAATATTTAAAACAAAAGTAAAATAAATGTGATGACAATAAGTATTTTATTCGAAACATCTGACTATTTCGACAAAGGACTTCCTAAAGCGAGCAATATTTTAGTTTTACTTTTATAAACACTGACTTTCAAATAAAGGTATTATATATCTGTATAGTGTCAGAACGCATATATACTTAAAAAATATATAAGGTGCCATTAATTCACATTAAGCGCAAAAAATATTGGGTGCGGGAACGTCCATGTAGTTTTTGGTGTCACTTGGTACTTTTACGCGTATGTATATATATATATATATATATATATATAATTATTATTATAATTACACAAGTTTACAAATTCCGGCCAACTTTTGGACCCGAGCAGATTACAACGATTTTTGACGTTATTTGGTGCGCTGAATTCGAATCTTAAATCCGTTTGGCAACTTTGGTTTTAGTTTTACAGTTCTCGCAGGTGAAGGGTAGGCTTTTCACTACTTATCAAGTTGTTTCCAAATTTGTCGTATGCAAAAATCAAAGAAGGAATATTTGTCGGACCTGATATTCGAAAATTAATAACCGAAGGAAACTATACAAAATGTTTAACATCCGATGAAGCGGCAGCATGGACCTCTTTTCGAAGTGTTCACAACTTTCTTGGTAACCGCAAATCCCCAGATTTCAAGCAAATCGTCGGCAATTTGTTGCAAAATTACCGCAAGATTGGATCTCGTATGTCTCTCAAGATGCATTTTCTCCATTCCCATCTCGATTTTTTCTCTAAAAATTTGGGCGATACGAGCCACGAACAGGGATAGCGGTTACACCAAGATCTCGCAAACATTAAAGGGAGATACCAAAAATTTTGGGATGAACGCATGAGAAGCGAGTACTGTTGGACTCTAATGCGTGAAACGGATCCAAAACAATATAAAAGACTTAGTTTCACCGCTCTTCATTTCTAATTTATTAGTTTTAATTGCCATTAAATAAATATAATTGCCAAAGATCGTACAAATTTAATTTATATACACTCACAGGCCAAATAATCGATCCCCCCAAATTTTCGATGAATTTCAGTCGCAAATAACTTTTTTATTTGATTTCGGATTTAAACAAATATTAAAGAAAATTGTATATAAATTAATGGAGAATCGCTCACATTTTTAAAATTTACTAAAAAATAGACGTATGTTTATAATATACAGGTTTAAACAAAAATATGTTTTTTACCAAAAGTTTAAGACACTCTGTAAAGTGGCAAAACCGTATATGTTCTAAATAAAGTTTTAATTATCAAGTCACATCTATTTTTAACAGTTTTGTATTTGGTTCATCTTGATATACATATACATATATATTTATTTTTGTGAAAAATATGGATTTTATAAAAAAACATTGCAATTTCCAATATTTTTTCTGTGCGAAGAACTAAGGTTGCTATCCCATACTTGGACATGTCATATACGGCTATTAAAAGCTATTAAATTGTTTTTTTTTGTCAATTAATGTGTTACGTATAAGGTGTCTTCTTACTTTTAAACATGGATATGTCTCCAACTGATGCCGCCCTTTGTACTTCTTGTGACGTTTAAAACACTTATCACGTAACACTGTGACCGTCCATCCTGGATTAAAGCAATGGCTATGGCAACATTAGTCGGAGACATATCCATTTTTAAAAGTAAAACATTAATTTACAAAAAACAATTTGTTAGCTTTTAAAAGCCGTATATGACAAGTCCAAGTATGGGATGATTCAACAAAGCTGTCACTGTCATCCTCCATAGGCTATGGATGAACCATAGCAACCTTAGTTCTTCGTACAGAAAAAATGAACCAAAAACAAAACTGTTAAGAATAGATGTGACTTGATAAATAAAACTTAATTTAAAACAACATACGGTTTTGCCACTCTACAGAGTGTCTTAAACTTGGTAAGTAACTCCTTTTTGTTTAAACCTGTATATTATTTACGTACGACCATTTTTTAGTAACTTTTTAAAATGTGAGCGATTTTCTATTAATTTATCTACAATATTCTTTAATATTCGTTTAAATCCGACGTGAAACAAAAAAGTTATTTGAGATTGAAATTCATCGAAAATTTGTGTGGATCGATTATTTTGCCTGTGAGTGTACTATCTCGAAGACTAGAACCAATCTTAAAAAACGGAGTGAAGATTTGGATTCAGCGCCCCAAGTTACCTTAAAAACAACTTTTGGTTGCTCAGGTCCAAAACCGTGTATACTTGTGTTATGTATCAAGTTTTATAAACGCCATTTTTGTTACGGGTTTTATTAGGTACGAGCGAAGCTTGCGAGCGAGTATTTAATAATAAAAACGAGTGTCTAGAGAGTATTTATAAAACGGGTTGAATACTATACTTTATCTACGACGAACTGTTCGTCACGAACACAAAAAAGAATTAAATGCTAATTTTATTTGACATCTGTTAACTTTAAACGGATTTAACCGCACTTTTCAATAATTTTGTAATATATTATAAAGCTAACTTTAGTCCGTGACTAAAATGTCATACAGTCACAACTTGTCAATGTAGGAGTAGATACAAGATTTTTTTGTATTAAGTTCCTCATATAGCTCTATTAAATTGGCTTATGCTTACCTTGTATAAAATAAAAAACAAATTTGTTGTTTTTAATTTAACATATTATTTAAAAAAAATACACAGGAGTAAGAATATGAATACCGTTGTAGTTGGCGAGTTTCATTAAATTAAACAAGCCCTTTTGTAAAATAATAACCTTGCGGTGTTGGTTTAATTTACTACAAACAAAATACAGCATAGTAATTTAGCAAAATTTCCTGCGAAAAATTCATGAGTCTGTAGATTGTCTCCCAGAGCACGGCTTTTTGGCTCTTTGGACTCTTTGATCCGATCTACCATGGCTCAGTGCAGACAAGTCCGAATTAATCTCGTCAATCCTCTTGGAAGGTTAATTTTGCCGGATGCTCATTTAAATTAGTCAACCCTCTCTCAACAGGATTGTAATAATATCAATTAAACCTGCTTTTTGTGATTTGCTCTATTTTCATTGTTACCTCATCACACTGGGATACATGATTTTGGTAAATTCAATTAAGATTCAATTAGTGTTAGTCCATATTAATATTAACATAATACAGTTAATAACTTTGTTATAGGAAACGGATCTTCGACTTGTAAAGTGGTACGTGTTTCGAAGCAGAAACAAATGGACGCTCTATGATATCTTTATCTATCACACTTATATATAGGTCAATATTTGATAATCGGTCGATACAGGTCCCCTGCACTTTATTATAATTTTAATATAATATTTAAACTTAATTGTATTTTTATGCCGTAGTACAATATTTTGTTTACATTTACACACTTGTTATTATAGGTTTTGTTTCAATGATCAAATTCGGACATCCTAGGCATGTGCATTTTAAAATTTGTCATGCGCATTTTGCATTTTAAATGTAAAATTTTAAAATTCGCATGTCTTGGATGTTTTTAACCAGTTCGGGAATTTCTTCCCAAAAAAGCTATTTTAAACATACAGGGTGTTCTTAAAATGACGCACTAACGTATTCCATGGTGCATGCATAAATTAGAAAATAATAATAAATCACTGGGATTATTATAAACAAAAGACTAAAAAGTAAACGAGCACGCAATAAGATATCATCACACACGGAAAAAAAATGTTATATATATATATATATATATATATTATAATACGACCAAGAACAATTTGTTAGGATTAATTTAACAATTTTATAATAAAAATAAACAACAATTTATTGAAGATATAATTATATATTGTAGTTAAATTACTACAATTTCTGTTTTAAATTAATATTGTTATATATTTTAATAAAATATTGTATTGACTAATGCAATTCTTTATTAAAAATAATACAGATTTGCCGTGCTCCAAAATTGTGTATAAATAAATTATACGTTGATATAAATGCTTTAAGTTTTAGTTAATTTCAAAACAATTGTATTAAATAAATAAACATTTTTTTTTTAATATGGTTGTTGTAAATTTTAAATTATTTTTTTTTCCGTGCAGTAGATAAGAGGGGCGACCCTCTCAATTAAACCGCCAAGCCTGCCAATAGGGCCGTATTTTAATTACGTACACTACAGGGCCGGCGTCATCTATTTGTGTATTAATGTTTGTAAATTAATTTAAATTAAATTGATAATAAAGTAAAAATGCAAAGAACTAAATTTTGGCACACCCATATCTCAGTTATTAGACATGGGACCCACATCAAATTTATATGACATTATATAGACAAGTTCTGCGCAAGCAGAACTTAAATTAAAGTTTGCGAAAAAAAGTTAGTTTTTAAGTGGTACAATATTTAATTCACTGAAGTTTATCGACAAATTTCAAATTTTATTAAAAAAATTCAAGTATTACAGATTTTATACCATTTCAAATTTTTTTAAATTTAGTAAAAGAAATAATAAAAATTATAAATGGTATAAAACCTGTAATTCTTGAATTTTTTAAATAAAATTTGAAATTTGTCGATAAACTTCAGTGAATTAAATATTGTACCACTTTAATTTGAATTACCTTAATTTGGAGGGGCAGGAGGCTGGGGGTTGCACTTAAAAACTAACTTTTTTTCGCAAACTTTAATTTAAATTCTGCTTGCGCAGAACTTGTCTATATAATGTCATTATAAACTCATATAAATTTGATGTGAGTCCCATGTCTAATAACTGAGATATGGGTGTGCCCAAAATCCACCAGCCGCCACTGTGATACACTAATAACAATAATAAACAAAGAAGATACATAGTCGGTAGTCGGTGCTCGGCAGGAGAGGTTGAATATCCACGAAGGCAGAGGGCACTTACGGCGGGTCGCGGCCGTCAACACTTCGGTACTAAAGACAGGATTCAGTATCTCACGGGGAACAAGCAATTCTAAAGCGGTTACCAGGAACCGGAAACCGACTCGGACAGAGACGTTCAGAAGGACACCAACAAGGACAGGTTCTAGCAGCTTACTAACACTTTTACCCCAATCATGAATCCCAATTGAATGGGGTTATTACTAAAGCCCCGGTTGAGGAGGATTCCGGCTTGTACTTAGTTTTGGGTCAGTTCAATGTCTCAAAAACCAATATTTACCCTCCTTGTCGCGCTCTCCACTAGCCTAAACTGGGCGTATGGCCCGACCCGGCGTCAAAAATCCGGGAGTGGCCTTAACCATCGACATTGTCATCCACGATCTCTTGGGGTAGATCTACCAGCCGGCGTAAAAATGCGGATCAAATAAACACAGGTAGAAATTCCTGTGCAGTGTGGGATAAGTAGGAGAACGGAAAGGTGGTAAAATACCCTGGGAGATTAGTATAAGGTGATATCGATAGGGTCTGCCGTACGTCCCCATACTCATACTCATATTATTTTTATCTCTACGCGGTCTATAATTTAAACTTGATTGTTGTCATTATTCGATAAAGAAATACCTTGTTATGGCCTAGGACGATAAAAAATTTTATAAGGCAAGTAATTAGTTCGATTTTTTCTCGCTAGGGGTATTGTTTTGACAAATTAATCATTTTCTAAGAAATTAACGTACTAAACTGGTTTAATTTATTTATAATAAGCACTAATTTGTTTGTTTTACTGTTAATGTTTAATATTTTTCATTAAATTATTGTAAAATTAAATATGAATAATAAAAAAAAAGTGAGGTTAGGCAACCAAGAAAACGCACGATTCTTTTTCTACGATTTAAATTATCTTTAAGTTTTAATTTTCTTTAAGTTTTCAGTGAAATTAAATGTTAAACACAGCTTAAACATTCCAAACTATCTATTTTTTAAATAAAAATCCAAACAAATTGAAATTAAATACCTACCTATTTATTACACAATTAATTGAATTCAATGTAATAGCAAAAATACATTTCTACTTAAATCATGTTGCTAGGTATTGTCAAACTATTACAGTTTCTAAAAGCAATAATAATTATTGTACATTTAATGTAATCTTTAGCTAATAAATAAATGAGTTTCTAAAAAAGTGAGGTTAGGCCGCTTTGATGTTGAATTAAATTGACCTATATAAAGTGCTTTGAAGATAAAATGTTGTATGCCATTCGGCCAAGAAGTGCCTTTTTGTGCTTCGCTCAATTGTAGGCCTCCGCCTTATCGACCTTTAAACCTTGAGCTTAGCACAAAAAGCCTTACTTTTTAACCTAATGACATAAATAACTATTATATTTTGGCAGCAGTCGCCATTTCGGGACTGAAAATTGACATCATTCCTAGGAAATGCTCACTGAAAACTAGGCTTAATCTTTATGCTATTTTGGAAATAAAATTTGTATTCTGCATAATAAAACATAAACAAATTTAACTAAAATCATAAAAATATAAAAAAACGAGAAAAAATAATACGTTTTTATTTACTCATGATACTCTGATGCTGCTTCCTTCGATAATTTTAGCTCAAATTCTGTGTTGTAATCACTCTCTAGCCACATTTGCATCCGTGTGGACATTATTAACTCATCCTCATCTTCTTCCCAACTCATCGAACCATCTTTTTGACACTTTAAGATACCTGCTGCTTTCCATCCGTCTTTTTAAACATACTAACCCAAGCTCGTCAAAATAAAGAATATATAACGCTGCGACTCGTCGCGAAATAGTGAGAATATGTTTGCCGTGCGATCTACATATGTTACACTACTAATATAATATATTTCACAACTGCATCCAATGCACTGATTAGGCAAAGTGGCTTATTATCAATAGCTACATAGAAAAAAAAACAGCGCTGTCATTGAATGCATTAAAATTGAAGCAATCTAAATTGTTATTTGCTCAATTAAATACTATTAAACCAAAATAGGAAAATATTTTGCCTAAATGTCAAAGAATTTATTGCGTTAAATGTATACATAGTATACATACAGTAGTAACCACAGACCTGTGGTAGTAACGTTATTAAATAAATCAAATTAGTATTTAATGCAATAACATTTTAACATTCTAATAGTCTACAAACGCGGGCGTCTCAGTACACAGAAAAAAACGCTAGCATAGCATGAATGGGTGAGCCATTAAACCAATGGGATCTTGTAATCCGTATTCCTGAATAACAGTTCCTATAATACCATAGGTAGTTAGCACTTGGTTTATAATCGTTTACTGTTTTTAAATTAACAACAAAAGTTATCGCTCTAAATCTATTAGTAATTAGTAAACGATTATAAACCAAGTGTTAACTACCTATGGTATTATAGGAACTGTTATTTAGGAATACAGATTACAAGATCCCATTGGTTTAATGGCTCACCCATTCATGCTATGCTAGCGTTTTTTATGTGTACTGAGACGCCCGTGTTTGTAGTTTGGAGAAAATGAAGAGTAAGCTTTGTTTAAGAAGAAGTGGTTTACGATGGCAGTAGAGATGTAAAAAACGGTTTTTTTTCAGATGTGAAAAAAAACATAAAAAAAAACCTAGAAAAAAACGGTTTTTTTGTTTTTTTTTTTAAATAAAATTTTGAGTAAAATGTATATTAATAATAAAGTGAAATATAGAATATATTACATTTTTCATTATTGAAAATTTTGACCGAGACTAAAAAATCTGATTTCTTATTATTTGGTAGTTTCCACATTAGAAACCAATAGCAATGTAAAACTTCTATACTAATACAAAAAATTAAAGGTTAAAAAAATTTTTTTTCGATTCTTCGGATAGCTGTATCTTTGTTAAAAATGGTCGTATTGGAGCCGTAAAAAAAGCAATTTGAAGCTTGAAGTTTCTAGTTTTGAGATTTTTAGATGAAAAATGTGCAACGCTCAATCCTAACGAATAAAGTAATAAAAAAAAAACCATTTTTTTTGGCTTTCTGGTCCACGGAATGTTCTGACTTAACCACAAATGTTCTACTAAGAATTTGCTATTGTTATTTTGAAAAAAAAATCCATACTCTACATGAATTTGAAAAATCATGAAAAAGTGCTTTTGGTAGCTTTTTGAAAAATCAAGCGTTGAATCAAAAATATTATATGTAGTTACTTTTTTTAGGACCAAATCAAAACAAGCGCGGTCCTTATTGGTCAATT
The DNA here is from genome assembly GCA_921294245.1 of Brassicogethes aeneus. Classification (NCBI taxonomy): domain Eukaryota; kingdom Metazoa; phylum Arthropoda; class Insecta; order Coleoptera; family Nitidulidae; genus Brassicogethes; species Brassicogethes aeneus. The sequence continues at coordinate 27,943,708 of OV121137.1, forward strand.
CGGTGGTGGTGGCGCGTGCAGAGCGCGAGACTGTATTTACATTTACTAATTGTCATTTAGTGACTAATTTTAGTCCATGAACTGGACTGGAAACATAAAAATTAGGCAATTGGGACTAATCTTGAAAAAAAACCTAAAATGTGAAAAAAAAAACCATTTGAAAAAAAAACAATAAAAAAAAACCTGAAAAAAAAACAAAAAAACGGACCGTTTTTTTTCAAGTCCCATCTCTAGATAGCAGATTGCGGGACTAACCGGGGGTTAACGTTTTTATGTCGAAGACGATTTTTATTTTTTTGTATTACTGTATAAAAAATATAATTTTAATTTTACACAGAGAAAAACCAGTAACCATTGATGCGCAGAAGAGTGATCCACTCAGTATTCTATTTTAAAACATATCTAATGTGCAGAATATTGCTCACTATAGTTCTCGGCAGTACTCATTGATGTGACAGACAAGTGTTTTACGATTTCAAATTGTAGGTTGGTATATTAACTGAACAATTGTTCTACCCATCAAGAGTTTCTTCTCAGTCCAGAATTTCTTCACGATATTAAAATAGTTATTTATGATATAAATACTAAAATTGACAATTTGTTTTGTGGAAAGGAATGCGTAGGGAATAAAAAGACTTTTGAGCTTCAAACGAATTTTTTCAACAAACCTCCTGAAGCCACCAGCATATTGCATGCCTCATTTTAATTTTGCATAAAAAGAGTATGTAAAGATGGCTTTCGCTTTTCCGCTTCAAATTGTTGACAAAGCGGTATATTTGTCTCCCATTGACTTTTCCTGAATCCGAACTAGAACAAAGGAAACGCCATAAAAAAATGACGTCAAACCTGGTGAACATATCTAAAACAGATATTTTGAGGGTGTGTCAGAATCTATATTTTATGACGGATATAAAAAGTTGTATTGATAAAAGTCGATGTTGGACAATAAAAAGAAGAAATAATCCTTAAGTTGTTTTTCTATTGTTTTGTAAAGACTCGTATGACACTCGAAGATAAGATATCTTTCTTGCTTATTTTCTTTACTAAAAAAATTAAATATAGCAAACATTTTTATACAAAAGGGTTAAAACTAAAAAACAAAATTAAATTTTAAAATAGCGCATAATAGTATATTCCGCTCTCGTGAAACCGTCAAACTCGCCTTAGGTTTGTTTGACAAACTCTTCACTCGAGCGGAATATGCTGTATTCCAAACTTGTTTCAGACTATACTTTTTCTACGTTTCCAAAAAATACCATAGAAAAATAGTTTAATTGGAAGAAAGTGAGGTTGGATGATATATAAATATTTCATTCTGTAACAGTTTACGGAATATATGTCATTTCATAAATAAAAGTGATATTCCGTAATAGGAGTAGAAAAAAGTATTTTGCTAACTTAAAACAAGTTTTTTTACATTCTAACATACCTACAGAATGTTAAAGTTAAAGCAAGTATCTTAATTAAGAGGCCACAACCTAAAATTGATCACAAGTCAACTTTGGTTAGCCTTTGAAAGCCAAATTGTATTTAGAAAATTAATTTAAACCTTGTACGACTTATACGCTTTAATAATCACAAAGATGTGTTAAACTTTCGAGCCAATTAAAATGCTTAAATATTATATTTGTACAATGCTGTTTATATAACAAATGTTATGATATTGCTCTGTAGAAATTTAAATTAAAACAATTTATTTAATTAAAAACGTTCAGTCTGTACTACAGAAAAATGCCGTATTTCTAAACAAATAATAATTTATATAATTTGACAAATTTCAAATACTACAGGTTTAATCAATAGAAAATTTCTGATAACAGGTATCTACCTAGCAGTAAGCTCCCAGTAACAAAGATTTGCACAAAAATATAATAAAGGTTTAAACAATAATTCTAAATAACAAAACTTGAAACGCACAAAGAATAGAATATATATATAACAAGTCATTTAAATGTGTTTAATTAAGTGTTTTTAAAACCTTCTAAAAAAATAATTATTAAAAAAGTTTAATGGTATTTCACTCCTTTTTAAACAAACCTCAAATACAAATGTTAGTTTCTTTAACAAATTTGACAAATAGGTCTTTAAATATTACATATTCACCATTATAACGAAATAACTAAAATTTGCGTTGTCATGTATTGTGCCAGTGTATATTTTGCGATGAAAAATAAATATTTTCATTTTTATATATATTTATATAACATGAACTATAACAAAAATAATAAAACCTTGAATATTTCCGATCAGATGAAATATCTGAAATCGAGAAAGATAAACATATAAATAAATTTTTAGTTGAGCAGTTCCTCCAGCTAAGTTTTTTTAGGAATTTTAATATTAAGTATGCACCAGACGTTGCGATAACACAGTAAAAAATGTATAAAGGTTTTAAAGAAATGTAAACCTTTCGATATTTTTTACATAAATGTACACAATTTCTGTATTCTTTGTAGTTCGTAATATAGTATTCATATACACTCACCGGGAAAAAACGGCCACCAAAGATTGGGCATAATTTTAATCGCAATTTTCATCCGTAAAAAGTATCTTAGTTACTTTAGAGTTACTTTAAAGTATCTAAGTTAATGTATCTTAGTTCCTTTATTTTTTTAACAAAAAGTATCTAGTATCTTAGATACTTTTTAAAAGGAACTGTATCTTGTAACTTAAAAAAAGTATCTTAGATACCAAAAAGTAACTTAGATACCAAAAAGTAACTTAGATACCACAAGAAAAGTTCCTTTAGTCAAGTTGTTCGAAACGGCCGCGGCCATCGAAGTTATTATAATAAGTATACTGGCGACTTCAGCGACTGGCGCCAATCGACTGGCGGCGATTTTTGTTATACCTACTTAATTTTTATTCACCTATACTTCTTTTATAATCTGTGACTTCGCCACCCGCTCTGTAGAAGGGTGTTTCCGTTCGTTGCGACTTGAATTTCTTCTTCTTCTTCTTCTTTAGATTTATTGGCCTTTAGCGTAATTAAACGCTATTTGGCCAGCACATAATATTTTTAATTTTATTTAAAATGATCAAGGGTCTCATCCCTTGAATCAGTTATATATTCTTACTTATTTATTCACTTTTATAGAACCATGTCATCTTTTCATCACTATGCACACATGGCTTCATGCACAGAATTTTCCAAGTGTCTTCAATCTTTAAACATCCAATCCATCTCTTGATTATTTCCATATATTTTTATAGATTCTTAAATAAAACCAGTGTTTCTACGCTGGGAGTCCAATTTTGTCTCTCCTGGGTCAAAGTCAGCCATGTTTCATACTTTTCATCGAGCGATGCACTACACACGAAAGACAAAATCGAACTCGAAACTTGAATTTATAGTGGTAAGTCTGAAATAAGTTAGGTTAGGTAAGTACTTGCACTTGCTTCTTTATGCTGTACTGATGTAGGATATTGGTTGTTACATTGTACCGTACATTCTATAATGTTCAATGTATGTTTTCCATTTTAAATTAAAAAAAAATGTTAAAAAAGATTAAATGAAAAGTGTACACTTAATTATAAAAATAAAAAAATTATCTCACGTGAGATAATTTTTTTATTTTTATAATTAAGTGGTGTTTAATTAACGATTTTATCTCTTTTTATTTTTAAGATATTTTAAAAGTGCCTAAGTTAGACACTTTTTGCATTAGACCCTTCAATGGTTTTAATCAACTAGATTTTATTGAAAAAAATTGTTAAAAAAAAGTAAGCTTAAAATTATTTGAAAAATCAGGGTGGGGTTGGAACGAATTTTTGTTGGGCGGTTTATACGAAACTTATTACATAATATACAAAGTAACTAAAAAAGTATCTTATTAAGTATCTTAAAAAGTAACTTAAGATAAGTATTTAAGTTCCTTTTTTTAAAGAGTAACTAGTACAAAGTAACTTCGGATACTTTTTCAAAAAGTAACTTATCTTGTATCTAGATACTTTTTAAAAGTATCTTTGACAGCTCTGGTTATGACATACATTTTGTTCAGATTAAATGCAGGGTGCAAAATTAAAAATAAGTTTTTCATCGAAATTTATGCCACCCTGTCGAAAGCATTAGCAGAAATAGTTGATGTGAACCTTCCTTTATTCCTTTACACACCGGATAAAGTGTTCTCATGTAAATAGAAATAAGTGTAAAGTCGACACACGCTGGAACAAATCAAATCAAAGTTTATTTCATAGTTAGTTATTACATAAAATAGATAATTATACTGTTCTACAATGCCATTGGTTTTTAAGAAGTTTATATAATATATAAAATAGATATTTTCTTCCTTGGGGCCGAAGATGTGCTGTCCTGGAAATAGCAAGCACCTCCGCATCGTTGTTGGATGATTGAAAGCAGTACACTGTCCAGGTTGAGAAGAAGAGATCGCACGCCTTATTCACATAGTGATTTACGTAGCAGCGATACGGACCAATAGTGAAATGAAATTGAGCTAGTCTCTCTGAACTCTGCATCGCACCCGATACAAGTAACCACCTCACCGTAACTTACGGTTAGGTGGTTAATTGTATCGGGTGCGATGCAGAGCTCAGAGAAGCTAGCTTAATTGCATTTAACTTTTGGTTTTATGTGGTTAACAAATAATTATAATCAGGGCGCATCGCGCGAACCGGACTCCATGGCTAGCAGGTGGGCGGCCGTGTGTACGAAAAGGTTACCGTCCACCTCGTGCAAAAATGAAATCCCGCTCACGCGCGGCGAGCCGGCTAGGGTAACCTATACTCTCTAAAAATGAAATAGTCAAAATTCTACTATTTGAATCAGTACCAGCATTTTTTATTAATAAAATAGTCGTTTTTACTTTTAAATAGTTATTTTTTACTACGTAAATAGTTAAAGTTTGACTAATTTAAGATTAGTCACCATATTTGACTATTTCTGACAGTTAAAAGTAACTAATTTCTTTAATCGTTTACGGCCAACAACAAAGTATTATTTGAATTAAATGCATATACCTCTCCATGGTTAAATGACCCATAAAACAAATAAAGATGCAAAAAGTTTAGCTCAAAACAGTAACACAAATAATATATATATTAAACTTTAAAATATTATGAACAATATTTATTGACAAATAAAATTTATTTTTATAAGAGCGGCTGACAGCCGACTCGTTATGAGGTTAGGTTGACAAGCTTCTCAAGTGACAGACGTGAGTTCAATCCCAGGCTGGGTCAAAACTTTTTTTAAATTTAAATTTACTAATTTAACTATTTCATTCAGTGGAATTTGACTAATTATTAGTGACTGCTTTTTCGCTATGACAATTAGTCAAATATGACTTATAATTAGTTATTTTTGACTAATTCATTTTAAGAGAGTAAATTAGGTTTAATAGATTTAGAGCGTATGGTTATTAGACTCGGTTATTAATTATTAATGGTTCGTTATATAGCGGAAGTTTTCAGTAAACTAACTTGTGTTAATGTGGTAATGTCGTGTTGTCGTATATTTGTGATATTTCTTAGTAACCGGTTTACTTTGAGTTTACTCTCTTAAAATGAATTAGTCAAAAATAACTAATTAAAAGTCATATTTGACTAATTGTCATAGCGAAAAAGCAGTCACTAATAATTAGTCAAATTCCACTTAATGAAATAGTCAAGTTAGTAAATTTAAATTTAAAAAAAGTTTTGACCCAGCCTGGGATTGAACTCAGGTCTGTCACTTGACAAGTTTGTCAAGCTAACCTCATAACGCATTCGGCTGTCAGCCGCTCTTATAAAAATGAATTTTATTTGTCAATAAATATTGTTTATAATATTTTAAAGTTTAATATATTATTTGTGTTGCTGTTTTGAGCTAAACTTTTTGCATCTTTATTTGTTTTATGGGTCATTTAACCATGGAAAGGTATATGCATTTAATTCAAATAATACTTTGTTGTTGGCCGTAAACGATTAAAGAAATTAGTTACTTTTAACTGTCAGAAATAGTCAAATATGGTGACTAATTTTAAATTAGTCAAACTTTAACTATTTATGTAGTAAAAAATAACTATTTAAAAGTGAAAACGACTATTTTATCAGTAAAAAATGCTGGTACTAATTCAAATAGAAGAATTTTGACTATTTCATTTTTAGAGAGTATGTCTGAAAAATTTGTCACTCATTTCGATCTTTGTTTAGGGGAATGTCGGTGATTTTTTGTAATTCAACTATTCTATACCTTTTCAACTTCAAATTGGAACTAATCAATTTCAATTTGGAATGTAACAAATTCAAATTGGGAATAATCAACTTTTAATTGGTAACTAACACGTTCAAAATAGGAATAAACAAAGTCAATTTGGAATTTTTAATAAAACGTTTCTAGGGGATTCCCACATATACGCGCATTTTCTAGCGTTAGTGGCAGTTTCCAGTCGTTTTCAGTCTTTCCAAGGATTTAAAGGCATGCAAAGACTGGGAACAACTGCAAATTACCACAAACGCTATACCTTTTCAACTTCAAATTGGGACTAAACAACTTTAGGTTGGAAACTAACAAAATCAAATTGGGAATTAACAAAATCAAATTGGAAATAATCATGTTTAACTTGGTACTAATCAATTTCAAATTGCAACTAATCAATTTTTATTTGGGAAGAAACAAATTCCAATTGGAAATAGACCAATTCAATTTAAGTACTTATATAAATAAAAGATTGCTAGTGAACAAAATCAAAATATATATTATATTAATGAAAAAGGAAATTTAAATAGTAATAAAATGAGATATCAAGTTTGATTTTATGCCAAATTTTTATACCAAATATCATTTTATTTTATTATTGCATACAATATTTTATAAACAAAAACAAACAAGAACAAAATAAAATCTTATTTAAATTTGCATATCAGCCATGTTTAGGGCATTGGATTTAGCATGGGACTGTAAGGACCTAACCTTAAAAGTTGGTGTTGATTAAACTCTTCCTCAACAAAAATAACTTTCACTATGTCAGGGAGCATTTTTTTATACCCAGTGTGTTAGCTAATCCTCTCCAGTCCCCGTTATTATTAAAAACAGCACATGTTTGCTTTTTAGAATTTTCTGCATCAGACCCTTTAATGTAAGGCTTTTTAATTAATTTAATATAAAGTTTAAACGCAACTGCCATTCGACTTGGAAAACGTATGACAATTTGAATTACAATTTCAGTGAAAATTACAATTTGAAGTTAATTAGTACCAAATTATATTTGTTTGTTTCCAATTTGACTATGTTTATTTCCATTTTGAACGTGTTAGTTGCCAATAAAAAGTTAATTAATCCTAATTTAAAATTGTTTCATTCCAAATTGAAATTGATAAGTTCCAATTTGAAATTGAAAGGTATAGAAAATGCTCGTATATGTGGGAAGCCCCTATACCTTTTAAACTTTAAATTGAAACTAATCAATTTCAATTTGGAATGTAATCATTTCAAATTGGGATTATTCATCTTTTAATTATTAACTAACACGTTCAAAATGGGAATAAACAAAGTCAAATTGGAAACAAACAAATTCAAAAAACGCTAAAAACTGCTCGTATATGTGGGAAGCCCCTAAAAACGTTCGTTAGCGTTTCGAGAAAAACTGCGAGCGGCTGCAATTGATGGCAACGCTAACGAATAAAAACTTCAGGTCTGTGACCGGCTTAAGGCATTTTAATTTATTTAATATAAAGTTTAAACGTAACTTCCGTTCGACTTGCAAAACGTATGACAGTTTGAATTAAAATTTCAGTAAAAATTCCAATTTGAAGTTGATTAGTACCAAATTGAATTTGTTTGTTTCCAATTTGACTTTGTTAATTCCCATTTTGAACGTGTTAGTTACCAATTAAAAGTTGATTATTCCAATTTGAAATTGTTACATTCTAAATAGAAATTGAGTACTTCCCATTTAAAGTTGAAAAGGTATAGTATATATGTCTATACCTGTGACGTGTCTGAGCAGGTTATTTTTTAGTCTTTGTAGTAATACCTAATTGGTGTTTGAAGTAGAGCACCAGGCTGAATGGCCATATACTAATATTGGTGTAAGAACTGTTTTAAATAAAATTATTTTATTTTTAAGTCAAAGTTCACTTGTTTTGTTCATGATGGGATGGATTTCCTTAAGGGCGCAAAAGATTCTGGGTCTTAGATTATTTATGTGTCTGGTAAATGTCAGTCTGTTATCTATTGTATTTAACACAGCTTTTCTCGACAAGGGTAAATTCATTTAATGTAATTGGTGGTATTATGCTATTATTCGTGCTGGAACAGATGTTAGTTATTTTGGAATAAATCAGTAAGAGTTGTTAAATAAAAAAATGAGCATATGTGATAGATGTTTCCCGTATTGTGGCATTAATTGAAGATAGTCGAAGTCAAGGTTATGTGTCCAGTACGTTTGGTATACCTCCAAGCACAGTACATGATGCCTGAAATCGGTATGGACACGGAAAATTTTACCAGTCGAGTAGAAACCAAAAGTCCAGTGCAATTGACGACCACTTCATTTTCATAAATACGTAACGGAATCCTAAAAATATGCAACATCAATATTTGCTAAGAACAGATAGGGTGAGACTAAAGTCAGCGAGAGAACAATACAACGAAGACTTCAAGAAAGTAAGTTGTCTTCAAGAAGGTCTGCCACAAAACGCCAGCAGCTGGTGCTGATATAAATCGCGATTTTTTGTGCAAAACCCCTATGATCGGGAGCGATTTTGGAGAGGTCCAAATAAAAGATTCATGGACTGTACAATTACGGAACGCGTAATTTTCGATGGAGGTTCTGTGATGGTGTGGGAGGAAATTTTCAGAGACGCCTATACAGAGTTAATATTTATTGAAAATTGCGCTTTCAATGGGCATGGATATTCTCCAAGATGCTGTTGTCCCCTATTATCATTTGATCGTAGACGGCTTCGTGTTAATGCAAGACAATGCGCGACTGGAGGTGGCACATATAGTCAACGAATATCTGGACTGAGTGGGCTGGCTTGCAGCCCTGATCTCAACACTATTGAGGATCCTTAGGACTAACGTCAGAGACGCATTCATGGCCGATCTGCTTTGCCCGAGGAAGACTTCAATGCAATTCCTTAAAAATCTGTTGCAAATCTTATTAATTCGATGTCACGGTGACCAAATATTTATTTAGCGCGAAGTGGTCACACTCGATAGTAGCATGCCAACTGATTTAGTTACAGAAAACATTTTGGTAACGCTATATTGGCTGAGCGACACAAAATTTAATATTCCTTTAATTGGAAAGTGGTCTACTATTACCAAAATAAACAAAAAAAATATTTTGATTGAACAATTTTTAAAGATATAATCTTCTGCACTTTAAAAAAATCTATATTTTTTTTAGTTTATTTTGGCAATAATACACCAATTTTTCCAATACATGCATATACAATTTTAACCAAAATAGGTTCAGTCAAAATAGGCATATTAAATGGTTACCATCAAGTATTTCGCTCCGCCCACAAAAATTCTTCCTATTTTGCATCTTGTATTTGCTAAAATAAAATCTAAATAAAAATGTCATCATAGCATCGTTACTAAAGAGTCAACATTAAAATTTTGGCCAATTTCTGGTGTCCGTTTTTTTAGTAAGTGTAAGAATAAAAGAATAAAATTTCCGATATGAAGGTAAATTTAAAAGGACTATGACACAATATTATACTTATTTTAAAAATTCAAGTTCTTTTAGATTTACTCGATTTACTCTAAGAAACCAAATGGCTTCGTTAATAGGCAAACTTATTGGAGTAAATGCACTGATGTACACTGATTATGGCACGGATGCATCATATATTCTATTTTTTTGATTGTGGAAGGAATAACCGTTACTGTAAATATAGAACATTATCGATCGATGTAATCAAAATATTTTTTTAATAAATTGGACGAAAAAGTAATATTTGAATTGAAATGGACAGATCATAAAAAACGCAAAAAGTATTTTTTCCGATCAAGACATTTATAAATTAACCATAATGAATCCCAGCCCTCCGTTAATGTATTAACTTATTAAACTCCACAAAGACAATTTTCCAATTAGACCAGTATTATCATTCTATTCTGCTCCTTCTACTAAAATTTCCAAGAGACTCATTAATCTAATAACAACCCATTGTAATTTTAAACCGAAATTTACGGTAAAAAACTCATATGAACTTATCAACAATATTAAAGATATCCGATTACCTAACAACTCCAAATTAATCTCCTTTGACATCACTAATTTATTCCCAAACGTGTCACCACTAGAAACTACCCGTATAATAGAAAAGCTGTTAGAAATAAATAAAATTAACCCAGTAATTAAAAATGATATTTTAAGTACTTTAGAAATTTGCATAAAACAAAACTTTTTCCAATTCAATAATAAGATTTTTTTAGTCCATTACTTGCGGAAATTTTCGTTAACTATATTGAATCAATCATCCAAGAAAGCGGACATTTTAAAAACTCCTCATATTGGTTCCGATATGTAGACGATATTCTACCACACATTTAAAATATATTACAAACTCAGTTACACAGACAGTCATACACAAGTCATCTATGCATCCGTGGTCCCAAAAAAAGCAGCGTTCTATTCAATGATTCATAGACTTTTAAGCATACCTTTATCAGATGTACATTTCAACGACGAATTAAATTTAATAAAACAAATTGCAGTGAACAATGGATATGTAGACGTCACGTTAGTACTTAAGTACTAACGGGACGTCTACGAGACGGAAGTAAAGAGACTGGGTCATCTAAACCAAGCTCAGCCTTGTTATTCAAGGTTGACCATTTATCTACTTTTAAATAAGCCGGTTTTCAGTCAGTGTACCAAATTTGGCGAGGGTGTTAGGTTCTGCTCAACTTTTATTTGGTAAAATATATCGATCGCCATCTAGGAGACGTCACATTAGTAGTTGCGTTACGGTTGGTTGCGATATTCTGGGACTCAAGGTAGAAGATAATTTACCAGAAATAAGAATTGAATGTTTAGCAAAAAGAAAAACTTGCTATACTTTCCCCTCTAAGAAAAAAAGACAAACTGCTTATGTTTGTTATACTTGTCAAAATCCTATTTGTTTAGAATGCAGCAAGAAAATATGTATCGAATGTGCTCAGTCTATGTAGTTTTACCAGATTGTATTTTTTTATATGTCGGTGTTTTTTTTGTATTTTTATGTTTTTTTATGATTTACTTACCCATGTTAATTTATTAGAACAATTTTTTTTTTACGTTTACTAAATATTATAATGAAAAAAATTAATCCTAAGTTAATGTTAAAAAATTATATATTTTTTAAGATTTAAGAATAAATGTTTTTTTTTTCAACATGGGCTTTTTTTTACCAAACCTTTACAGTTGAAGGTATTCAGTATATGTTGTAGAAAGGTTATAATAAGTTTATGTTGTTAAAAATTAAAAACTATTATGTAAAAAGCCTGTTCAACAACAAACTTCTCTGAGACGGCACGTTAGTACTAATGCCATGAAATTGGAACGTTAGTAGTTAAGGGTTAATTACAGATATTCTAAAAAATATAAAATTAATACCTGTACATATTTAGGTTCGAATATGAGACATGTTTCCACATTTTTCAAAAACATTAATACCAATATCGCGTTTAAAACTAACAACAATTTAAGTATTTTCATAAAAAACAACAAATATAAATCTAATAAGGCGTATACCAATTAACGTGTACCGATTATATGACAAACTGGCCGTAGTTTTAATACTAGAATTAAAGAACATCGGAGATCATTCATTAACCAAAAGCTTGATTAAGCTTATGCGACATATCTTATTACAGAAAACCATACTTTTAATAAGAACTATAAAATATTACATGTAGAAAACAAAGGCTCAAAATTAAATATATTGGAGTCTCTAGAAATTAATAAATATAAAAATACTAATAATATTCTCAATGAACAAATAGAAACTAATAATTCACCACTGTTAAACCTATTTTAATTTTATTACATACAACAGTCGCATTATATAAAAAAATTACACATTTAAAATATTGTCACCCATAATATAACAAGTGGTATGATTATCATCGATGATATTTTCGAATTGAAACCGAGCTGCAGATTTCACGAGTCCGCAGGACGAGTGAAATGTGCTGCTTCGGTTTTAATGAGTAAATATCATCGATAATTAATCATACCACGAGTTATATTTAGTGAGAAAATATAATGAATTTTAGGATTTAACGAATTTTTAGTTTGACATTTGAAATTAAAATGTGCTTTAAAATATAAAAAGACTTTAATAAACCTTATTTATTCAAACTTACCTTAATTTCATTATCGTTTACACCAACCCATCGATCTTTTAGAGTTTATAATTCATTATTTTATTGATATATATCAAAAACAGAATTGAAATGATAACAAATGTCAAATCAAAAAAACGTCAAAATTCATAGTAACGTGTAAACAAGATGATAAAAAATATTGCCGCTGTGATAAAATACGTCACTATGGAATACTGGTATTTTATTGGTTCTAATATTAATGAATTATATTGTCCCTTTAATAAAATTCCTAACAATAAATAAATTAGGTTTTTCCCATTAGGAATTTCTTAATGCTATCCTATTTCAATATTATGTAACACAGGTAGATATAGAATACCAATATTTTTTGTTATATAAATTTTGTACTAGTATTAGTTTTAATACATTCTGAAGAAGCTTCTGTGTAGCGAAACAATTGTCAAAATTTAATAAATTTCGTAAAACTTTACAACAAAGTTACAGCAACAACCCCACAACACTTGATGTCTCCGAATTCATTGTGTGACGAGTGAAAATTGGTATAAAATATTCACCATGTGTAAAATATCATAAAAATTCTCAATAAGCATTGCTCATAAATAAAACTATTTGAATTTCTTGTCCTCTAACCAAAGTTATATGTAATAAACAAACACTTTTAAGTTTTTTTGGCAGAAATTGTGTCTCTACTAATTTTAAATACCTGCCTAATTTTGTTGTTTGGATTTTGCTATTTTGCTATTAACAAATTTAAATTAAAGTTTATAAAATAATTCAAAATAATTTATTTGCAAATTACGGATTTCGTTTACAAATTATTTTACTTACTTTAAAATTAACCTTTTGTGTGTTATGAATTAAAGACCACACTGAAAGTTCGCGCCTGAATCATAAATTAGTTTAATCCCGGATAAGCGCCAAGAATTATTTACAGTTCCTTGTTGAACTAAAATTAAATTTTAGATATATAACCATATCATATCATATGCATATATAAGGGTAATCCTTAAATAATTATCTTGTATTTAAGTCTTAGCAACCGGATTGTTTTAGCAATTGATTGTTTTACGAAATTATTTTGTTATACAGGACTTACCCAAAGGTCACGTTTTAAACGAGTGAAGAAAAAAAATTGAAAATTTGGGGATCACTAAAGAATCATTAAAACTACATTCTTAGATATTTTAGAACTTCCATGCAACGTGGAGTTTTTTTAAGGGATGATCACTCCAACATTAACCAAAACCCGACCTCTTAATCCTTTTAAGAATTATGGGAAAACAAAATGTTTTAATGGTTTTGCACGTTTATTACGCTTTTATAACAAATGTTAAAATTGTCGAACATTTTCGATCTCACAATGATCCAAACGCTCGTAAATGGAATTTGTAACCTTGTGGAGCATACCTCTGGTGATATTGGTTATATCTTCTAGTATGCGATTTTCCAAATCATTTATTGTATCTGGTTTTGTTACATACACTTTACTTTTCAGAAACCCGCTAGAGAAAAAATCGATAGGTGTTACATCGGGAGATCGTGGTGACCACTCAATTTCATCTCTTCTATCAACTCAACGATTTGGAAACGTGCGGCTAAAAAAGTCTTGGACTGCGCGACTAAAATGTGAGGGACCACCATCTTGTTGGAACCACTTATTGTCAATACCATAAGGGCATACACTAGGAACTACTTAATTTCCTAACAGTTTCAGATATATGACATTGTCTCCGTCCAAATTTGCATTATTAAAAAATTGACAATTATTCCTATTAACATCACCATTCAAGTGGAAAGTAGCCTTATCAGAGAAAACAACATTCGAAAGAAAATTTCTGTCAACATCACATTTTTCACGTACCATTTTACAGAATTCCAACCTTCTTTCGAAGTCACCTTTGTTCAATTGCTAAACTAGGTGAATCTTATAGGGAAAATAGTTATGTTTGTTTTTCAATTATGTGGGCCAAACTTTAACCAATTTCATGTACCTGACACGGTTTTATTAAGGAACTAAGGTTTTTCAATAAAAGACAGTAACACTGTTTTTTCCTAGAGTTGTTGTAGATTTCGGTCTGCCAGTTCTCGGAAGATCTTTCACAGTTCTTTCTTTTTTAAATGTTCGAACATATATTTTGACTGTTGATTTAGAAATCCTTGGTAGTTGAAGGAAAAAAGCATTGAAGACGTGTCGCACTTCATCGTAAGATCTTGTTTTATCCCCAAAGCCACGCATCAATAGAAGGTACATTTTTGCAACATTTTTAGAGTTAATTAAAGCAAATTTTAGAAAACAAGTTCGGTTTAACTAAATATAAAAGAAGATAACAAATAAGTAAGTATACTATAGGCGCAAAATGAACACAACACTACAACAGCAATTGATATCATTTGTGTTTTAAAAAGTAATATTATTACTTTTTAATTTAAATTTCTTAGAGAACATTAAATAAATTATAACATTTTATTTTCCCATTTGGCAGTCAACCCCTTATAATTCTTAAAAGAAATAAGTTATCGGGTTTTGGTTTATGGGGATGTTTCCTTTTTTATTAGCTTTAAAATAAGGTAAAACTCTTTACATGAAAGTACTAAACTATCTAAGAATGTAGTTTTTATGATTCTGTAGTGATCCCCAAATTTTCTATTTTTTTCTTCACTTGTTCAAAACTTATTGGGCTATTTAAGATAACTCTATATTATTATAATAATAGTATTATTCACTTTTGGTAAATTAAGTTAAATATAAATTGATACTGGGTGGTAAACTAACCTTTCTTCTCCTATTGCATAATTTTGTGTTTTTCCGTATTTAATGGTTACCATTTTTAACTGCCCCGCCTGACAAACGGAAATAATAAACTCATTATTCACGTTGTTATGCATCATTAATTGGCCGATTTCAATCTTCACTTTTATTTAAAGCAGTCGACTATAATGATCTTTAAATAAAAAGAAAGTGCGGTTAAAATAAATCTTGTTAATAATGTATCTACATTGTATATTCTACAACCAATATAAACCTTAAATTGTTTCAATTATTTTTTTTAATTACATGTGGTATTGGGTTTTAAACGTTAATAATTAAGTACTAACATTTTTTTTGGAAATGCGGGCGGTCCACCAACTCAATAGTAATTCATTAATATTTTAGTAACATTTTTATATCACCAATAATATATTTATATTGGTATTGCTTCTAATTTATGTAATAACAGTAAAAGTAAACTTGAGATACTAGTAATTTCACAAGTACTAGAAACAATGTCACATTTAGATGCTTAATAAAATAAAATAATATATGATAGTTGCGTTCACGGATAATATATTTAAATTGACATTGCTTCTAATTTTAATAAAAGCAAAATTAAATTGGGTTATACCTGTAGTCGGTAATAAAATAGCTATAGGAATTTTAAATTAAAGAACTTTGAGCCCCTAGCTACCAACTCTATTTTTTGCCTCATCAGCCTTTTAACGCTTTTCAATTCCGCTTACAAATTAACTATCGATTTATTAATGTTTGCTGAACATACATACTAGATAAAGGTAAAATAGTAAAATAGATTGTTAGGAAATGTTTTGTTTTATTCCACAATTTTTAATTTTAATTATAGGCGAATTCTCCGGGATTAACAATCAAATTATAAACTATTATAGTTATAATAACTAATATTTTTTCCTTGACTAAGCAATATGGTGGCTCAAAAAAGATAAATATTTTTATAGGTATGCTTTAGTGCGAAAAAGTTGCATATTCTAATAAGAAGAAAAGAGGCATAGAAAAAATCAAAAACGATTAAGTAATATCTTCCGTTTTAAGTTGGTTAATATATTTAAAACACGCTTTAGTTTTTTATGCATCTTTTATTGTTTAAATGACCCAACGTCTTAATTAAAAATATAATGTTACAATTTGTTTTCAATTTTTACGACCCATAACTCACCACGTGGAGGTGGTTACACGTCGAGTTCCACCCGAACCCACCCAACCAAGCATCCAATATATATTATAATATATTTAATATAATAACATTATATTTAGAACTATTTACAAGGATTTTCCAAAGAGTAGAACTCTTTGGCTAACTGTGTTTTTTTACTTTTTTTATATCTACTACAAATTTAAAGTTGCACCTCTCTACAGTGCAGGTGTAACAGTCAAGAACACTATAGATGGAGTTTTTGAACGTAGTGTCAGAATTTATGATCCCGCAGCATTGGGGAAGGATACACCACACAAGAATTCCAATTAATAATTTCAATGTAATCGGAATTGGTAGTTCAAAATTTCTTCTTCTTTTTTGGGACGGTTTGTGTTGCTTTTACGATCCTTCTGTAACCAATCTCCCAAATATGTTCTCTTTTATCGGCAAGCCTTGCCAACAGAACATTCTCTGGGTGCGCATTTCGTTATTTACTGGATCGACAACTTGAAGCAATTCGTTGGATAAATACATTGAATATTGGAATACATTGGATTTATTGAAAGACATGTTCGTTCCTTCAGTAAAATATTTGCTCTTTTTTATGGTAAACCACACATACATGTATGATTTTAGGATGACGCCAACTACTTCTTTAAGTTTCCAGATGGATCTGATAAACATATTGGTTGGCCGCAGTTAGCCTTCTGGAATGGGACAAAGGACTAGAATCCCGATTTGCCAACTCTTTAGGATAATTTTTTAAGATAATTACATTTGAAATATCCAACAAATTTCTGTCAATACCAGGATTCGAACAATCTATGGTTTCATAATTAGTTTATTTTGTTCTAGCAAAACGAACTAAGTTCGAACACTGTGAAAATTAAAACTTTTGAAAAAATTTTCTTTTTGTTAAGACGGAAAAATTAGAATATTAATCATAAATTAATTTATTTAGGTTATTAAAAGCACAAGCATAAAAACTAAAGCGTATTTATTTTAAAAATTGTAACAAAATAAAATTAAAAAAAAGGCGCGATTTTTGCTACATTTTATTAACTTTAAGTACGATGTTAATGTTTTGATGATCTTATGTGTAGTTTACGTATATTGCCAAAATGTAGATAAGATGTATAAAATATGCGTAAAGTAGCAAAAAATGCAAACAATTTTCTTGCTTTGTTTGACATTCTGCAAATATCAAAAAGATTGTATTGGTATTCTGTGTTATAATTGCGTTGATGCATATGGTGCAGCCGTCGCTTGGCATGGAAATGTTCATATAAACCTGACTGATTTAAATACATTTAAGGTTTTTCCATCCTCTGCTTCTTCTGTTACATGCAAGGACCTTGAAGATGAATTTATAAAGAAAATATCAAAAATAATAAAACATGTAACAACACGTTTCTAACTAATGATAACAGAAAGATATATACCCAAAAAAAGTTGCAAAAGGTCCGTGCGGACCTTTATACTAATCAAAAAATTAAAACTTTAGAACCTATTATATTTTATAATATTTATTACCCACTCTTCTTTTCTGTTAAGAGTTACCTGCTTTTATAATGCTTTTAGAATTAATTTAATTGGATATTATGCTTAAAAAGTATTTTTTTAATAAAAATAAAAAACAACAATACATTGAGAAATTAAAAATAACATTTGGTATAATTTTTAAATATAACATATAGTACAGGATATTAAGTTTTTTGCTTTTATTTTAAAAATATATAATTTGCATTATAGTCAAAAGGTGGAAACATTCTTGGGATTTTGATTTCTTTAGTTGTGACATTAGTTGTAATGCAGTAAAATATTAGTAATTTGTGTTTTAAACGTATTAACAATATATTAAATGATATTTTTAATAATCTAAAAGTCATTAAACATATACTAAGTGATATTTGAAGTACACATCTGAGATATTGGTATACACAGTGGCGGATTTACAAATTTTCAAGGTATAGGCTGAATAGTTTTTGCCGCCCTTGCCTCAACAATTGTCATATCATACAATATTTTTACAATGCAACAATTTCGTTGAAATTGCACGTAAAATAATTTTTCGGTATAAGCTCGCCACGTGCACTTGCAACATTGACGTCATTGATAACATTGTAGCATTAAAAAAATACCGCGTTCGGGGAAAAATATTTTTTTGACTTAAGACTATCTCGCTATTACTGTTCAAGATTTTTTTTGAATTCCAATCGAATTTTCTGAAGCTACTAGTGCATGTGAAACACATAATAGTCGATACATAAAATTGAAATCGGTAAAATTATTTACTAAATTATTCATTATATTCGAATAAAAATCGAAAAATTATATACAAACCATCCAGTTCGTAGCCTCCAACCAGTAGTAAGACTGGCATGTATGGGTTGTTAGTGGGAAGAGGGGCATATTTTTTACAATTTCGCTCTTTTTACTCATAAGAAGTGTGGGCAAAGGGCGCAGAGGCGAGAGGCCGATTACTGGTTGAGGGGCGGCGAACTAGCTGTTTTACTCTAGAATATGGAAGTTTGCTACTCTCGGAATGTGCAATGACAAGTGAGAGAGAAAAGTCATCGACAAAATTTGTTGCAGACTTCTATCTGTAAGACATCAGAAAACCGTCATAAAAAAATCTTTTTGAATTCTACGAGGTAAAAAAAATCGTTCCCCAAATTTGCCGCCCCCAAAATCTGCCGCCCTAGGCTCGAGCCTACTCAGCCTGCTGGTAAATCCGCCACTGGGTATACACAAAATCCACCAGCCGCCACTGATTGAGATAATACAATACTTTCACAAGAAGGGGACTTCATTTTAACGATTGTATCACATTTTACAACTATCAACTATAGTTATAACTTAAAGCTAACAGCCCGCCATAAACCCATGGCTATGCATAGCTTGTCTATACAGGGTGTTTCACAAAACATGCGCCAACGCTCGGCTGGAGATTCCTTATCCAAAAATAAGAAGAAAAAGTCATATTAACGTGGGTCTGAAAATGCTTAGTTTTTAAGATTATCTTTAGTTAATATTTTAGAAGTAAGTTAATTGTCTATTTAAGGGTTCAAAAAATAAATGTTCATAAAAAAACAAACAAAAAATAACAAGAGGCAGTTTTTGTTTAGGTAGTTGGAATCATTTTTTAAAAGATCAAACATGGCAAAAAGTATAAAATATGAGTTTTGTCAATTTTCATGTAATAATGTGGTTTTTATTTTTTCTTTCGAAAACGAGGTAAGATACGAAAAATACTCAAGAGACAAAAAAATTGTATTTTTAGTGGCTTAATCTAAAAAATTTATAAAACCTGCAAAAAATCAGTGGCGCACATTTTTTTTCTTAATAATATTTCTTAAGGTGCCCCCCGGGATGCCACTGGACTTAACGTAGTTAAAGAAAAATTAGCTACTTATAACTATAAATAACGTTGCCAAATTTGAACAGAATCGGCAAAGGATATTTAAGATATTTTAAAAAAGCCGTTTTAAAAAAAATATTTAACACCCTGTATCTTAAAAACTAAGCATTTTCGGACCCACGTTTATATGACTTTTTCTTCTTATTTTTGGATAAGGAATCTCCAGCCGAGCGTTGGCGCATGTTTTTGAATCACCCTGTATAAATAAAAAATTTAAAATGGTATAAAATCTTTTATATTTGGATTTTTTAAATAAAATGTTAAAGTTGTCGATAAAAAATAGTAGATTATAAATTGCACCACTTTGATTTGAGTTATCTCAAATAGGTGGGTGAGGACACACGAAAAACTACCTTTTTTTCGCAAACTTCAATTTAAATTCGGCTTGCGCCGAACTTGCCTATTTAATGTGATTATAAACTATTATAAATTTGGTGTTGGTCCCATGTCTAATAACTGAGATATTGGTATACCCAAAATCCACCAGCCGCCACTGATCTCAATACAAAAATAAAAAATTATTAAATAGTTTCTCAACTCCACCACCACTGATTTTTAAAAATTAATGGCTAAGGATAACAATCCCAAGGGTAGTCATGACCAACATGTCGCTAAGAGAAATTTCTTATTGATAATAATTTTTCCTTATTGATAACAGCTGATAATAAAACACAACGTCCACATATTATGTCAATTTATTTTGACACTGACACTAAGTAATTTTTTGACATTAAAGGATATCACGTAGTCTGCTATGATTTTGTCGTTATTAAGACGTTGTTTACCCATTGGAGGTAAGTCGTCACCTGAGTATTGATTTGTTCTATGTCCAATATGTTATAATCGAGATAAACGGGTTTGAAACTTTTACATTAAATAACTTATTTGTTTTTTAATGAAAAATAACAATATTCTTGTTTAGCCTTTAATTAGTTCTATTGAGCAACTCTTATCTCAAATTTGGATTTATGCCTCAATATTGGAAAAAACGTTTTGGAGATAAAACAAAAAGTGCTATTTTTGGATTTTAGAAACAAAATGTTGGACATATAACAAAGTTTTAGGACATGAAACAAAACTGAATTAAAAAACACTTTATTAAATAATGATTTACTTTAATAATAATAATTATAATTATTGTCAAAATACAATGTCATATACATGTAAATAGGTAAAAAAAACGTGTACTGGCTAAAGTGGATATAGAACAAAACAATTTTATACTTATAAGGAAGCTTTCCTTGGAGATAGCACAAAACAGTTATAAAATATTTTTTCCATATGGATATAGCACAAACAAATACTAATTATTTTCAGATTTTTAAAACACATAGAGCAAAAGAAAGCCTGTAAGCGAAATTTTGGAGATAGAGTAAACCAATTTTAAACCTTTTATACTAAACTTGGATTTAGACTAACCTAAACTAAAAACTGACTCAATTATATCAAAATACTATTATGGAGATGGAACAAACCAACTTCAACTTTCCGAAAATGCATAAACCTCAAAATGGTAAAAAATGGAGATAGCACAAACCAATACTCAGGTGACGAAGTAGCTCACCAACCTCCCAAAAAAAAGGAAAATATTATGCAGTTATATGATTAATTTAAAAACTTATTAGGCATTCACTAAATTTTAAGAAAAATTCGAAAAAAAAGCCTGAGTTTTACTTCATTTGGGGCAACTTTGATCATGCCTTAATTTTGCTCTTATAATTATATTTTAAATAAAAAATTTTTTTTTAATAATTAACTTAAAAAATAACATATTTGCGTAAAAAAAGAACACGAAATCAAGAAATAAATACGCTTTTATTTATAATGCTGTATACTAGAAATTTCTGAAGCTTTATAAAATATACAAACCAAAAAGTAAACTTTATTTCCTTGTTGTACTAGAACCATGGCAAAACTCACCCTCTCGCTAGCGTAGTAATTTAATAAAATAATAATCAGACATGTGTTATCAAAGTACGGTAACAATAAATAAATAATAATAAAAATCGGAAGAAAGTTGTTATCTGCCCATAATGTAGGTTTGAAATTTATATAAAACGAAATAAATACAGAAAAAATGCCAAATGGCTATCTAACAATTAATTCAACTCCTTTTAAATGAATTTTCACATAAGACGATCTAAAATTATTATTACCATTTTTCGGTTGAATGGTGTGGTATAATAAAAATCGTTTCACTACACAAAAATATACTAATCAATGATTAAAACACCATTGCACCATTACCACGCATCTCCTTTGGGGATTCCACAAACTATTGCACGATGAAACGATTTAATGCAAGGTACTTAAAATGGAAATCGTAATAGAGGTAGACATCATCGAGAACAAATTTTTTTTATAAATATTTTCTTGTGAGCTTTTCCTTACGAATTATCTTTTTAAATACATAAACATGCTTTTACATAAACATAAATTTGTTTTTCATAAGCGTCGAGGTTTATCTTCCTTATTTATGGCCGGATTTAAAAATGTTTATTAACACTAACAACCTTAAACTAAACCCTTTATTTTTTTTTAATTCAACCCTAAATAATAAAAGAAGGTCAATAAGAAATGCTCAAATAAAAATATTTATTTGATTATTTCCCTCATTATAAAATCAAAAGCCTTGAATTTTTTAATAAATTTTGTTTAGATAAGCGATTAAATCACTAGATCACAGATTACATTTTAGTCTCCATATTGGATATTTGTTTACGGTTTTATGGTGTTATGTACAATTTTTAACATAAATTTTTTTTAACAATATAAAGTAAGTTATCTAAACTGCTCGTCATAAAAATCGACGCACCTAGTTTTTTGGAAAATATTTTAAAGCTCGTTATTGGAAAATTACTGAATCGATTTTGAAAATCTTTGGAAATTCTGAATAGCTGATTCTTTGACTCTTATGTCAAATTTTGTGAATACGATATTTTGCACATAGCATTATACTACAGGGTGTTAAACGAAGAGATGTATTTTTTCCGAAATTTTAAGTTATTCCCATTCATGAGGCCTAATATTAGTAAGGTAATCCCCCGAAACGTTTTCGAGATTTTGTGAATATCGCGGCTTACTACGATTATATGCCAATTTATCGAAAATTGTCGTTATTTCCCAGTTTAGTCCAAAAAATGAGCAATAGTGGATTCTTTGACTTACCTCTAATTTTGAGAATACAATATTGTGCACATAGCATTATACTACAGGGTGTTAAAAAAAGAGATGATTTTTCCAAAATTCCAAATCCTCACTTGGACTAAAATGAAGAATAACGTGAATTTTCGAAAAATTGCCATATAATCGTAGTTAGCCAAGATATCCACAAAATCTCGAAAACGTTCCGAGGGATTACCTTACTTATATTAGGGAGGGGTATTACGACTATCAAACTCAACTGCATCATGAATGGGAATAACTTGAAATTTCGGAAAAAATACATCTCTTCGTTTAACACCCTGTAGTATAATGCTATGTGCAAAATATCGTATTCCCAAAATTTGACATAAGAGTCAAAGAATCAGCTATTCAGAATTTCCAAAGATTTTCAAAATCGATTCAGTAATTTTTTAATAACGAGCTTTCAAATATTTTCCAAAAAACTAGGTGCGTCGATTTTTATGACGAGCAGTTTAGTTTACGAAATATCAATTAATAATTATTACATACCTACACAGAAAAAACGCTTTGATATAGTCAATAACAATGCTATAATTGATTGTTTTTTCATTTCTCCAATAAAAGTTATAGTTTATTCAATCAAATATGTTTGAAGTAATTGAGTTATTACAAATATTATATTCAGCCCATAAGAAAATATTATCAAGTTAAAATTACTTGTTATAGAGTGAATGGCTCTTTAGATTTAAACCGAATGGAAATGTGTACTTCCTTGAAAATTTTAGAAATGATTGCATTCAAAGTTTATCTGATCAAGGTAAAATTAACAATATTTAATTAAATATAACATTCATATTAAAAGTTATAATGCTTCAACCAAAAATTAAAAACAAATGAAATAAGAATAGTCTTTGTTTCTTTTAATGTTTATGATTTTTATTCCAATGGAAACTAAGGTAAAGTAAGTTATTACTGTCTTACAGTGAATACCAATGTTTTCACTGTCTTGAAAAATACTTGTTATTTGCTCAATTATCATTACCATTTTTTCAATGTGGCCTATATTCAATTTAATATTAATACAAACGCGCCAGGGCATCCCCTGCCACACCACACATTGGCAACCTGCAATCGCTTTCGTGCCTATAGTTAAATGTGATCAACTGATTAATTAATTTCTGGTGACGCCGATTGATGTATGTGTATGAGTTATCTCTGGATGGGCTAGTGTT
The DNA here is from genome assembly GCA_921294245.1 of Brassicogethes aeneus. NCBI lineage: Eukaryota > Metazoa > Arthropoda > Insecta > Coleoptera > Nitidulidae > Brassicogethes > Brassicogethes aeneus. The sequence goes on from OV121137.1 coordinate 27,967,699, forward strand.
TGGTTGTTCGTTATATTTGCTAATTTCTTTGGGGTTGTACTTCCTAACCCCGAATTTTCAATGTAAGTTACATGTTTTTTAATTGCATGTCCGCCATGCTTTATCCAGTAAGCCAATCAAAAGAATATTATATCGGAAATAATATCTAATAGAATTTATTTTCGCGAAAATTTTAAGACCTGTCTGATGACAGATATCTTTCATCAGTATTTTAAAATTAACAGCACAGGGTTTAGTTCAACATCTGAGTAGGAAATAAACAGTCAAATAAGAAAAAATACATAAAAAAATACTCAAACCAGCAATAAATCAATTTGGAAACAATTTCAAACGTTTTGTAGTAAAAAAGGATACACCCTTGAAGAAATTACATTAATTACAAAACTGGCATGCATTTTAAAATATTGGGGATATAATATAAAAGGGTGTGATGAAACAGATTATAAAGAATTGGTTATAAAAATTAAAACCAATGTCATTTTTTCTATATCGTCAAAAAATAATCTTTCGAATACCACTAGAGTGATTAATAAATTAGAAAATAATAATAAATAATAAACTGCTCGTCATAAAAATCGACGCACCTAGTTTTTTGGAAAATATTTGAAAGCTCGTTATTGGAAAATTACTGAATCGATTTTGAATATCTTTGGAAATTCTGAATAGCTGATTCTTTGACTCTTATGTCTAATTTTGGGAATACGATATTTTGCACATATAGCTTTATACTACAGGGTGTTAAACGAAGAGATGTATTTTTTCCTAAATTTCAAGTTATTCTCATTCATGAGGTAGTTGAGTTTGATAGTCGTAATACCCCTCCCTAATATTAGTAAGGTAATCCCTCGAAACGTTTTCGAGATTTTGTGAATATCGCGGCTTACTACGATTATATGCCAATTTATCGAAAATTGTCGTTATTTCCCAGTTTAGTCCAAAAAATGAGCAATAGTGGATTCTTTGACTTACGTCTAATTTTGGGAATACAATATTGTGCACATAGCATGATACTACAGGGTGTTAAAAAAGAGATGTTCGTTTCAAAAATTCCAAATCCTTATTCTCAGGGCAGTTGAGCTTGATAGTCCTAATACCCCTTTCTAATAACAGTTAGGTAATCCCTCGGGACTTTTTGAGATTTTGTGGATATCTTGGCTAACCATGATTATATACCAATTTTTTCGAAAATTGTCGTTATTCTCCAGTTGTCCAAAAAATGTGCAATAGTGGATTCTTTGACTTACGTCTAATTTTGGGAATACGATATTGTGCTCATAGCATTATACTACAGGGTGTTAAAAAAAGAGATGTTTTTTTTCTCCAAAATTCCAAATCACCATTCACAGGGCAGTTGAGCTTGATAGTCATAATACCCCTTCCTAATAAGAGGTAATCCCTCGTGACATTTTCAAGATTTTGTGGATATCTTGAATAACTACGATTATATGGCAGTTTTTCGAAAATTCACGTTATTCTTCACAGTCCCAAAAATGAGAAAACTACGGAAGGTATCAACATAGAGTTTTAAGGTAGGTCACGTGCTTCCAGTTTATGTACGTTGCGTGATTTATTAAAAGTGAAATGTTTCACACAAAACCATTTTTTTTCGGTTAAATTCAAAATAAAAACGCAAACCAAACAAAATTATTCTGGTAAACTTATAGGCTATATTCATGGAATTTTCTACAAACGGTTGACTATGAAAGTTTAAAAAATATGGCGCATATCTGGTTTTGAGTTTCCTTCCTTCAATTATTCTTGCCATTTTTCAAACAGCAAAACACATTTAAAAAAATAAAATGACGGATGTAAGATTGCATACCACGCAAGACGAAGAGCTGCTTGCCCTCTTTTTCTGCTAGAAGAAGATGGGCACAAGAACATGCAAATTGGGGAAACGATGTGATAACTAATCGATACCTTTTGTAGTTTCCTCATTTTTGGGAATTAAGTGGAGAATAACGACAATTTTCGAAAAATTGCTATATAATCGTAGTTAGTTAAGATATCCACAAAATCTCGAAAACGTCCCGATGGATTCCCCAACTGTAATTAGGAAGGGGTATTAGGACTATCAAGCTCAACTGCCCTGTGAATGGGGATTTGGAATTTTAGAAAAAAACATCTCTTTTATTAACACCCTGTAGTATCATGCTATGTGCACAATGTCGTATTTCCAAAATTAGACGTAAGTCAAAAAATCCACTATTGCTAAATTTTTGGACAACTGGGGAATAACGACAATTTTCGAAAAACTGGTATATACATAATCGTAGTTAGCCAAGATAAAATGACGGATGTAAGATTGGATACCACGTAAGACGAAGAGCTGCATGCTTTTTTTTCTGCTAGAAGAAGATGGGCACAAGAACATGCAAATTGGGGAAACGATGTGTTGATAACTAATCGATACCTTTCGTAGTTTGCTCATTTTTGGGAATTAAGTTTAAAAAATATGGCGCATATCTGGTTTTGAGTTTCCTTCCTTCAATTATTCTTGTCATTTTTGTCGTCGAATATGAAAACATTTTTCAAACAGCAAAACAAATTTAAAAAAATAAAATGACGGATGTAAGATTGCATACCACGCAAAACAAAAACTTGTACTGTACGCAAAAACAATACTTTTTTGTGGAGGCGGACACAGTGGGACTAATGTGAATAAAAATGAGTGAAAGTGATAAAGTTCTATGCTTTCACTGTAAAACATCTGCAGTAAAAAAAATTGCAACATGCATTAATTGCAAATCAGTTTTTCATAAAAGCTGTGGTGAACGCTATGCATGCTGCACTAAGAAAAATATTAGAATGGCAAATGAAGAACAAGAATATGAAGAAATCTCAACTCAAGCTGAATTAATTGAAAAATTAAGAGCTAAGAATTCTGAACTAGAACAAAAAAATAAAACTCTTCAAGAAAAATATAGTTTGTTAGAAAGAATGAATCTTCAACTACAAGAAAAAATTATAAGTCAATCCACAGATAACTTTATTACTAAAAGTGAATTTGAAACAGAAATAAAAAAAAATAAAAAACATGATAGAAAATAAAAATAATGAACCAAAAATTGTAAGTAAATCTTTCGCAAAAGCAACAAGTGTAAAGCCCCAACTACCGAAGCCTGGGTCATCTTCTGAAAGCGAAAATAAAAATAAATTAATTCAACTGGAAAATAAACAGCTCCAAATCATGTCGGAAATTATTAATTTAAAAAGTCCAGACAAAAAAATCCTTTTGATTGGCAAGTTAAGGAAAACAAACCTAAAAAGGAAGACAAAAATAAAGCAATAACAAAAAAAAACCTATTATTGGATGTTCAAAGAATAAAACATTAGAAAGTGTACCAAGAGATTCTCTTATTTATATTGGGAGGTTGCACCCAAATACAAAGGAAGAAAAAATAATAGAATATCTTAAGGAAGTGTGTCCGACAGTTCCAAAATTAAAATGTGAGAAACTTAATTCGAAACAACCGGATACATACTCCTCTTTTAAAGTTTCTGTACCATCAGATGTTGCTGAAAAAATCAAGGATCCCTCAATTTGGCCAGAAGGTGTTTTAATAAACACGTTTTTTATGAAGCGTAAAGTAAATCCACCTATAAAATAGACAATACACAAACAACTTTATGTAAGCCAACAAGTGAAAACAAAAACTCATTAAATTTTAATGTAATACATCAAAATATGCAATGTTTAAAAAATAAAACTTGTGAATTTGAAATATATCTGGAGTCATTTTCAATGGAAATTCAGATAATATGCATTACAGAACACTGGTGTAGATATGAAGAATTAAATAATATATTAATTAATAATTATAAAGTTTTAAGTTTTTAGTTTCTGCAGAATTTCTAAACAAGCCGGTGGAAGCTGCATTTTTGTTCAAAAGAGTTGTTTGAGTTTCTTTGAGGATGCTCCGGATATCTTTTTCAATGAAGTAGAGGAGGGTCATCTGGAAATGTCAGCCATTGTAAGTTATGTTTATAAAATATTTATTGTTTGTGTGTATAGACCCCCAACAGGGAATATTGAGAATTTTTTTGTTAAACTTGATTATTGAGTTATTTAATACCAAATTTTCTAATTATAAACTGGTAGTTTGCGGGGACTTTAACATAGATATATCGAAAGAAAACTTGCAAACAAAACTTTTTCTGGATACAATGCTCTCAAATGGGTTATATCCTCTTATAAATTCGTACACAAGAGTGACCGAAAGAAGTAAAACTATAATAGATAATATATTTACAAATTTTGTAGACTTAGAAGTTAATGCAAAAGTTCTTTTTAATGGAATATCTGATCATTCTAGCCAATTGATTGAATTTAATATTTCATATTCTAAATTAAATTACAAAATATCTTATAAGCAAGTTTTAAGTCATAAAAAATTACTAGTCATGCAAGAAAAATTATCTTTGGAATTGTGGGAAGGTGTTCTTACTGAAACTGATCCAAATAATGCATATAATAATTTTTCTAAAAAAATTACAGACTTATCTAAAGATGTACACGTAAAGGTTCCAACTTATTCCAAAGAAAACAGATGGATAACCAAAGGAATTAGGATATCTAGTAAAAATAAAAGGAAACTATACTATAAATACATTAACAATTTAATTGACAAAAAATATTACTTACTCTACTCAAATATACTTAAACAAGTTGTCTTAGGGCCGGTTTATCAATCTCTAGTTAAGTTCCAGTTAGTCTATCTGACGGTTAAATTTCATATCGATCGTTGTGAGAACAATGGTATCCATGGAAATTATCTACCAGATAACTAACTGCAACTTTAACTGGACTTTTTAACGATAACTACATTTTAAATTCAAAGAATAAAACAAAGTCGGCCTGGAGTTTAATAAATAAACATTCTAGTAATAAAAACAAATATAACAATGTTATAAAAATCCTCTGCGATAATAAACTTAGTAAAGAGAAATTAAATGAAATTAATTTATTTTTTAGAGATGCATGTCCTAATACAATTGCAATTCAAAATAGCGAAAATCTAAAAGTCATTATACCAACAAATAAAACCTTATATTTATATCCAACCCATCCAAACGAAATTATCGATATAATAAATACTCTTAAAAATACAAATTCTACAGGAGAGGACGAAATAAATCTAAGAATTCTGAAATATAATTCTGTCGAACTATCTTTTCCTCTATGTCATATAATTAATTTAATTCTTGAAAAAGGAGAGTTTCCTCAAAATTTAAAGCATGCTGAAATCAAGGCAATACATAAAAAAGGCAACAAAAGGGATATAACAAATTATAGACCTGTTGCATTACTAAGTAATATAGGCAAAATAGTTGAGAGGGTAGTTTACGACAGACTTTCAAGATTTTTAGAAAGTAATCTAATCCTAAATGATTCTCAAAATGGTTTTAGGAAAAATAAATCTACAATTCGAGCGATTTTTCAAGCACTTTGTAATCACAAAACTTAAATAAAAATACTTTCTTATTATGCATTGATCTGTCTAAGGCTTTCGATAGTGTCGATCATCAATTATTATTAAAAAAAAATGGAACTTTACGGGATTAGAGGAGTATCTTTTTTGTTTAAATCTTATTTGGAGAATCGGACCCAATCTGTGGTTGAACGCGATGAATATGGATTTAAATTGAAGTCTGAAAAAATTTTAATTGAAAAAGGAGTGCCACAAGGTTCCATACTAGGGCCCCTTCTTTACATTATTTATACGAACGAACTTCCGTATATTATTAAGGAAAATATAATACAATATGCCGATGACACGTCTCTAATATTTAGTTTAGACGCAATTGAAAATGCAGATTGCCAAATTCGGTCGTCAATAGAAATTTTAGATAATTGGTTTAAATCAAATAATCTTCTTTTAAACAAAAATAAAACTCAAATAATTAATTTTCAAAGAAACATAAATAAATTAAATAGCTCTAATCTTAATTTAGAAACTACAGATAGTGTATCATTTTTAGGCGTGGAAATCAATACTAGACTTGATTGGAAAAGTCATATAGATAAATTGGCGAATAGTATGTCAAAGTACTGCTATTTATTAAAAGTTTTATCCCAAACAATAAGTATAAATACATCAATAATGGCATTTAATGCATATATACAATCTAGTGTTAGATATGGCATTATATTTTGGATTTATTCTCCATATACAGACAGGATATTTATTTTGCAAGAAAAATGCATAAGAAGAATTTTTAGCTTAAAACAAACTACATCATGTAGACCTTTAACAGTTATAAGCTTTTAACTATTTATAGTCTTTTTATTTTTGAGGCGGTTCTGTTCGTGAAAAAGAATATAGATTTGTTTGAAGTATATAAAAAAGGGCATTGTTATGAAACTAGATTTAGATCAAATTATTCATGTAATAAACTAAATTTTACTTATCTTCAGAATAATGTTCCAAATACCATAGTTAAAGTTTTCAACAAGCTACCAGAACAACTAAGAGAACTCTCTATTAAAAAAGTTAAAATCAAATTAAAATCAATTTTAATAGAAAAATCTTATTACTCAATGGAGGAATATTTTAATGATGATCTTCATCAATATGTTTTGTAATGTTATGTTTAGTAGTGTATGAAACACATTTATTTATTTATTTATTATTTGTCTTTCTCTTTTAAATTGTATCATTTATTTTTAAATTATGTTATGTACTTATCTATATTTGACGTGTTTTACACCTTTCTGGTATTTTTTTAAACAAATAAAGATTATTATTATTATTATTACGCAAGACGAAGAGCTGTCTGCCCTCTTTTTCTGCTAGAAGAAGATGGGCCCAAGAACATGCAAATTGGGGAAACGATGTGATAACTAATCGATACCTTTTGTAGTTTCCTCATTTTTGGGAATTAAGTGGAGAATAACGACAATTTTCGAAAAATTGCTATATAATCGTAGTTAGTCAAGATATCCACAAAATCTCGAAAAACGTCCCGATGGATTCCCCAACTGTTATTAGGAAGGGGTATTAGGACTATCAAGCTCAACTGCCCTGTGAATGGGGATTTGGAATTTTAGAAAAAAACATCTCTTTTTTTAACACCCTGTAGTATCATGCTATGTGCACAATATCGTATTTCCAAAATTAGACGTAAGTCAAAGAATCCACTATTGCAAAATTTTTGGACAACTGGGAAATAACGACAATTTTCGAAAAACTGGTATATAATCGTAGTTAGCCAAGATAAAATGACGGATGTAAGATTGGATACCACGTAAGACGATGAGCTGCATGCCCTCTTTTTCTGCTAGAAGAAGATGGGCACAAGAACATGCAAATTGGGGAAACGATGTGTTGATAACTAATGGATACCTTTCGTAGTTTGCTCATTTTTGGGAATTAAGTAGAGAATACCGGCAATTTTCGAAAAATTGCTATATTATCGTAGTTAGCCAAGATATTCACAAAATCTCGAAAATGCCCCGATGGATTACCTAACTGTTATTAGGAAGGGGTATTAGGACTATCAAGCTCAACTGCCCTGTGAATGGGGATTTGGAATTTTGGAAAAAAACATCTCTTTTTTTAACACCCTGTAGTATCATGCTATGTAAACAATATCGTATTCCAAAATTAGACATAAGAGTCAAAGAATCAAGTATTGCTCATTTTTTGGACTAAACTGGGAAATAATGACAATTTTCGATAAATTGGCATATAATCGTAGTAAGCCGCGATATTCACAAAATCTCGAAAACGTTCCGAGGGATTACCCTACTTATATTAGGGAGGGGTATTACGACTATTAAACTCAATTGCCTCATGAATGGGAATAACTTGAAATTTCGGAAAAAATACATCTCTTCGTTTAACACCCTGTAGTATAATGCTATGTGCAAATTATCGTATTCCTAAAATTAGACATAAGAGTCAAAGAATCAGCTATTCAGAATTTCCAAAGATTTTCAAAATCGATCCAGTAATTTTTTAATAACGAGCTTTCAAATATTTTCCAAAATACTAGGTGCGTCGATTTTTATGACGAGCAGTTTAGTTTTAACTTGTTGGCTTGGTGGCTATTGCCACCCAACAAGTTTTTGAAATATCTGTCAATGAATGAATAAACTACAGCAACTACAACTTTCATAAAAAGATGTTTTAAATGCAAATAGGATAGAAAAATTTGTAAATTATTAATAACCAAACTATAGAAAAATGTTTAGCAAACAATTAATTAATAATTATTAACGACACTCCTCCCACAAAATCAATTTCCAGCACAAGAAAAAAATATTGTGGAAACGCACAGAAATATATAAATACATACCTACAGCAAATTTTTTTTTTTTAATTAACCATAAACTTTTAATCTTTAAAATTCTTTGTCAAATTGTTAAATATGAGACAATGGGGACGACATGTATAGGGACTTTTTTCAGTTTTGTTCCATAAATCACTATAGTGTGGAGAAACATTTTAGTTATAGGCGCAATAAAATTATTCTATTACCAGAATAAACTAGGGATATACAAAAATATATAAAATGTTGTGTTTCAAAATAATTAAAAAACAATAAATTTCCTTGGCTACGGAAGACATAAAACCCTGTAAACCACAAAAACAAACGTCCCATAAAAATATAAACGACGAGTCTACGGCCTATTTCAATTTATGGCCCTTTGTCCCACATAAATAAAGCGATTCATTTTCTTCTAAGGATGTTGTAGAAAGTGATTATGTTTATTAATCATATTCGAGGGACATGTATCGTAAATAAGTGCTGGGTTTGTCTCCAATTCAATTCACATTTCCTGTCCGGGCAATAATTTAATCCGAACGATCGTCGAAACGACATGCCGCGACACACTGAGTGCCCTGTTTGTCGAGTTCCACTTTATAAACATTAATTACTGATTAATTACAAGTACAAATATACATAAAATTTGGTTCAAAAGTCTTCTGATATTTTACATATTTAAATATGCTCCAGTAGCAAGATATGTATTTCCAAAATTAAATATTGTTGAAGAAAACTTCTTTAGAGTCCTAAAAATTGAAGCCAAAAATATGTCATGGAAAATACATATTATAAAAATATAAAATGACTTTAAACGCCAGTAAGTATCAGGAGTCGCAATCAAACTGTATCAGAGAAGCCTGAAGGTTACATAATTTATTTTGCTATAAATACCGTAATATCACTATGGAAAATAAGTATCAAACACGTTAAGTATCACGTGTTTCGCACCACATGTCCACCCGACATTAATGAGGTCCAAAGAACAAACACTTAATTATCATAAAAAAACGAGTCAGTGTCGCACCCGTTACAATGGAAATACCCCATAGTAGAAATGCCAAACAAATGCCGAAAGATATTTACATTTAGCAGTATTTCTGAAAAATAACGTTTGAAAAAGTCAAAAGCAATGTGTCATAAAATCTTCAGGAAGATGCGTTAGGAGGAGGACAATGTTTCATTTCTTCCTTGTGTTCCTTCCCTATTTCAGATTAACCCTATAAGTTTTATTTCTTTAAAGTTTATTTTTGGGCCATTCCACGCTTAACGGATAGGACAGTTGCCGTGTTTTTATTTACAAAATAATATTGTTCTATTATATTACCAATGTCAAATGTTTATAAATGGTTCTAAACAAAAGCTGTTTAACAAGGTTTTTATTTGGCAAAATTAGGTATCGTGATTGACTGTTTAATTCCTTAAAAATTAATAATTTAAAGCGTAACGGGCGGGACTATTACAAAGTCCCGTCCGTTGCGCTTTAAATTATTAGTTTTTAAGGAATTAAACAGTCAACCACGATACCTAATGTTGCCAAATAAAAACCTTTAGTTTAGAACTATTTATAAAAATTTGACATTGGTAATATAATAGAACAATATTAATTTGTAAATAAAAACACGGCAACTGTCCTATCCGTTACGCGTGGAATGGCCCTTTTGTTATTTATGAACTTCTAGAATTTTTTAACGGCTTTATTCTCAAAAACACTCGTTTGTAACACACGCGCGACTGCTGATTATCAAAAGTTGTAATTTTGTTACGATGATAACAGTCGGTGGCGCTACTAGCGATACTACGTATAAAGCTTAATTTTCATGTATCCGTTTGTCCGTCAGTCCGTTCATCCGGGAGCGCTCTTATTGGTCCAATTATAATTCGAAAATTATGACATTTTATCGGTCCGTCAAGTTTCAACTTCGTACGTCTGACAGAGAAAGGTTAAATAATTTTAACTCATCCGTCACTAAACATCTGTTTTTGACGCCTAACGTTATTTTAAGGTAATTTATTTTCAAATATTTTTATATTTTTTCAATAAGATTGTAAAACGAAAATATTACGTTCGTTATGTGAATAATGTTTTACTGTTAAGTTTTTATTTAATAAGAATAACGGAAAAAAAGAAAGGACAAACAAAAAAAATTAAAACTAGAACTAAAAGGACCTGGTTTTTTAAAACTATATATAGTATACATTTTAATGTATATTAGGGCTAGTATATTCTTTTTATAAGGTATATTTACCTACCTTTAAATTTATTAGACAGCTAACTGTTAAAGTTACAATTGTTGACATAATTGTAAGTTACAATTTGTAACTATGACAATTAAGCATTAGGTAAATTTAGTAAGTGAATATACTGACACTTAATTTCTATTTGTCGCAAAATCAATCCGTTAAACGTCATTAAAAAACGTATGCATGAAAATTAGAACATTTCTTATCGGACGATTTTATTAAAAAACTGACATACGGATGACGGACAAACGGATACATGAAAATTAAGCTTAAGAGATACTGATAGCTACATACATAGGTTATGACAACAGCTTGACAAGCTTGACAAGTGACAGAACTGAGTTAAATCCCCGGCTGGGTAAAAACTTTAAATCTACTAATTTAACTATTTCATTAAGTAGAATTTGACTATATATATACCAACATTATTTTAATATTGATTATTTAAAATATTTAATTTTATTTGAAATCCTGCATTTAAAAGGGGAAGCAAAATTCAACTATCGTTTGTTTTATTATTGTAAACATATTTATTATTTTAAATAATATGGACGAAAATGGATAAGAATTTATGATATTAATTATCATAAATTATTAATAATAATTAATCATTATAGTAACATTTCCATTGTAAGATTTATGTTGTTTCTAACATGATATTAAATCTTTATAAACTGTTTACACAGTAAATTAAGCGCTGGTAATTAGTTTAGACAAAGTATTGGATACAAATTGGCATCCATTAATTAAACAATAAATCGCAAGACTTGCGATTTAAATCACGATATCAATTTGAGCTGCAAGTTTACATTAAATTTCTGTTAAACCAACAACATAGATCATTTATTGATTGATTGTGTAGGTTAATAACTATTGTTAAATATTTTTTTTAATTAATCTTCAACATTTGCTGTTGTTTAAAAATTGTTCAAACTTATTATCTATTTATTATTTTTGGCAATAGACTTTATTAATAGGCAAAACTTCCGTAATATGAATGCATCCAATTTACAAGGGATGCACGAGGCTCCTTTCATCTGAAAATAATGCCGGTTTGATGTTGAATAAGGCACGAATGTTACTGTGAATAAAATACCTAGTTAATATCGACCGAACACACATATACAGTGTGTCCACGGATGGACTTAACTATACTTGTATATTTAAATATTTATTTTTAATTTTTCGAAAAAAAAATTTACCAAGATGGTAGGACCACACTTCCGAGATTACAATGGACTTAATGCACGGTCAATAATTGCAAAAATTGGCTCTGTATATTTGGCGGTGTAATTGTGTGATTTAAAAATATTGTATTACATTGTTTGGACTATACAGAATCACAAGATTACAGCAACAATACCAGGACTGTCTTTGAAAACAAAATTTTATACGTAATTGGTGTCATACAGTCGAATTTCCTGCGCTGGGTGGCTGAAAAGTAATCACTCTATTTAAATATAAATAAATAAAATATGCTCATAAATAGACATTGTCTATTAGTACACACTTTAGTTTATTTTATCAAAAGTTTTCAAAATTGACTTTTCCTGTGTGAGCATAAGCACGAATAGTGCTGTAGCAACATTTCATATTTCTTTATTTTAGTCAAAATGTACGCTTTAAAAGTTGTTAATCAACATTACAATTATATTATAAAATAGTATATTATGTATCAAGTTTTATAAATGCCATTTTAGTTACGAGTTATATTAGGACAAGTGAGTGTTTAATAAAAACGAATGTCTAGAGAATTTTATAAAACGAGAACATAGAAGAATTTAAAGCCAATTTTATTTGTTAAACATTTGACATATATCAAATGTCAACGGATTTAACCTCACTCTTCCCCAATTTATAATAAAGCCAAATTCAGCCCGTGACTAAAATGCCCAAAAGCCACTATTGCTAACTTCAGGCCGTTTAGTCACGGGCTGAAGTTAGAAACAGAGGCTTTTAAATTAATAGTATATTATGTATCAAGTTTGATTAACGCCATTTTATGCTTAAATTAATGAGTGTATAGAAAAGTTTATAAACGAGGTGCATACTATACTTTTTCTACGACAAATACTTATTATTATCTTAAAATGATTTAAATCAAAAATTTGTATAGAGCGCCATCTATGAAACAATAGGGGAATCTGTGTGTCACCGTCAAATGTCACATTTTTGTATTTTATAAACACAGATTATAAAGGTTATAAATCGAAATGTATTTTTTGAAAATTGACAGTTTTTCACAGTAAAAGTAAAGAAAATGTTTTATGAGGACTTTACAGTGGAGTCCGTGCCCGAATTTAAGTTATATTCGTATAGTTACTGCCGGCGAAATTAAAAGGTCAGTATAATGTTCATATAAACTTTAAATATTGGCGTTGACAAACTATTTAATACTTTTTTATTGAGATAATAAAATAATTTTCACATTTAGTATTATTTTACAAGAAATGCACTTTATTTTAACGATTGTATCACATTTGACAACTGTCAACTAACTTCAGCCCGTGACTAAAGCGCCATAAAGCCACAACTTGTCACTTAGTGTCATGGAAACATGTACAATAAAGGGCGTTTTAAATGTGGGAGTAGAAAAAATAATAAAAAATCTCCATAATCATAATTCTTTTATGTCATTTTTAATAGAACTATTTAAACTAGAAGCATGTTTATTATTGAAGATATTTCATATTGTTATTGCGGCAGCACCTGAATTATTTCATAGTGTCATTGATTGGACCACCCGCCCTGACTTTAAATTGAAATTATTATTGAAAATAAACAAACTTTGGCTGGGTTAAAATTCAATTAATATTATAATTTGACAATAATTACTGAATATTATAATTTCTATGTTAAATATTGTTTTTAAAGAATTTGGTCAATTGTTATTTAAATATATATTATAATGTCAAGTAAAAACTATAATTTAAAAAGCAAATGTATCTAAATTTTATTTAATAAAATTAAATATTAAGCTTGCCACATATTACTTTTTTAATTGTTTGTATCGCTGCGATTCAAAACGTCGCGACGCGTTGCACAGTGAGCTAGAGATCCGTTTTAACGCGCAGAGATAATTAATAATAATGATTGACTTCACTTAAGTCGAAGGAACCGCCACGGGTGCAGTCACGATATCGCAACTACCATGTATCCCGGTTACGGGTTATTACCACAAAAGCAGTCAAGCACCAGACGAAGCATCATATTATCAGAATACCGGGTCCTCCGGTAGCATTGAGACCGAGATTCCTTGCTCCGGACATGCTCAAAGGGGCCAAAAAAAAGTTTGAAGCAATTCTCCGACTTGGACTGGCCGGACGAAACCTAGCCAATACTTGGTGCCCCACATCCAACTTCGCCCAAATGCTGCACGGAAAGGTTATCTTTTCTACTGGAGGATATCCCCAAGACAGCCATTACGACACTGTACGAACTGTACGAATCTCCATACGTTTGTACTTCAGCCCAAACTTTTATCGACGAAGTTCTACGTGGCTTGGACATCTGCTATGCCTACATTGATGACATTCGAATCGCCTCTTCATTGCCGGAAGAACATTTGGAGCACCTCAGAGTACTTTTCGGGCGCCTCCACCAGTACGGTGTCGTCATAAACAAAAGTGTGTATTTGCAACAGTGGTTAGACGGGAGGTGGCAGTCGCTAAAATTTTTCTTAAAGAAACTAACAGTTCCAGAGCTCAAATACTCAAATATGGTCAAGGCTCGGCAGTTTACGATCTTTACAAACCACAAGCCGTTTACGTTTGCTTTTAGGTTGAATTCCGCACAGTGTTCAACACGCCAACAACGCCACCTGGACTTCATCGGCAAATTTTCCAAGAACATTCGTCATGTGTCGGGCATAACGTAGTGGCTAATGCTTTATCAAGCATCGAAGAGCTGGCCGCAACCATCAACTACGAGGCACTCCCAGAAGAGTGATCAAGAGCTTCTGAATCTGTAATAGGGCTTTTCATCTCTCCAGTTGAGATCAGTAACGATGCCAGGGAGGACTGCGATCATTACGTGCGACATGTCAGCAACAGCGCCTCGACCGTACATCACAAAACCATTTAGGAAGGCGGCTATTAATTCGGTGCACCAATTATCCTATCCCGGAGCAAACGCCACGTCAAGCTTGCGACACAACTGTACTTCTGGCCCTTCATTAAGTCAGACTATCATCAGTAGGCGCGAAGTTGCGTGGAATGTCAGCGGTCTAAGATATCTCGCCATGTCTCAGCGCCAGTGGGTTCGTTTGCACCACCATCAGCAAGATTCGAAGACATACACCTCGACCTAATCATTATGAGACGGATATCGTTATTGTTTGACCATGGTTGATAGATTTTCTCGCTGACCCAAAGCCGTTCCACTTGCCAACCAGGAGGCAACCACTGTTGCAGAGGCAATATTTGACCAGTGGATTGCTCCTTTTGGCGTCCCACTATGAGTCACGACCAAGGCAGAAAATTCTGTTCAAGCACTTGACGCGCTTGACAAGTACGACTCACATACGAACAAAGGTATACCACCCAGCGGCCAACGGCATGGTCGAGCGGTTTCACCACCAACTCAAAGCAGCCATCCGCTGTCATCAAAGCCGCTGGACATAGGCGCTCCCAGCGGTGCTTTTGAAAATCCACTCAGCTTGGAAAGAAAATATGGGTGCTACCTCCGCGGGGGTACTATATGGCCAATCGTTGCGACTTCCAGGAGATCTGTTAACACCACGAATCCCTGATGGCGACGACATCAACATTCGTTAAACAGCTCAGGCTGCGATTGCAGGATATAAGGCCTGCAGTCATCACACGTCATGGCGACAAGAAGACCTTCATTTTTAAAGACTTTGCGATGGCAGAGCAAGTATTTGTCCGCCATGGCGGCCCTTAGAAATCTCCCCAACATCCTTACGAGGGGCCGTATCGAGTTGTCAGTCGATCCGAGAAATTCTTCGTATTGAATGTCAGGGGAAAAAATACTACGTGGAAAAATACTACGGTTTCAATGGATCGGATAAATGCGGTATAAAATCAAATAATCAGAAGAAGAGCTGGAGCAACCCAGCGGATTTATTATTACTACAGCTCCGGCAACGCCTGATCCTCAACCTGAGCCACCAGCAGCGCTTAACTAAATGTGTACATAATAAAGTTAAGTTTGTATATACCTAAATGATACACAAACTATCTACTAACTTGGCGTATAGTTAGCCGGAGCCGATGTATTCAAGACGGAGAGTTAGGATGTAGTGATCGATGAGAGCTCCCAGATCTTCCACCGTTGGTCGGGGTAGGTAGTAGGTGTAAAATATTTAGAACGAGGCAAAAATTCAAAAAATAATAAAGTCTATAATATTTTTGAATTAAATTTGTAAACACAAATATATTTAAAGGAGGTAAAAGAGTAATAAACCCAGGGATGTTTGCAAATGAAAAATTTTGATGTGTTGAAAGAAACGGCTCCGGGTACTAAAATATTTAAAATATAATCAAGGGTTCAGTCCCCACAGTTTAAGTAATTCTTAGTTAATGTTTATTTTTTTGTATAATTGATGAAATTTTAATAAAAATTACATTTTACTATCATTAGAAAAACAACTCCACAATATAATACAAAAGTATCTTTTTGTTATAAGATCTATAGTTTTAATGATTCAATTACAAAAATATCAGTTTACATTAATAAAATAAAACTTAATGATTATTGTTGTAAATCAGTTACTACTAATAGTTACCAATAAAGGGGAATATCAATAAGTATGAATAATTATTTTAACATTATAACGTTAAAATTTGTAGTTATTTTTGAAATTTACCCTGGATGCTGTGTTTTGGTTTGTCTAATCGAGTTTTATAGGTGTCAGACAGTCAGTTTGTAGCAAGTAAAAATGTTATTTTTCGTTCTTGAGGGGTCAAGTGTAAGAACCAGGTAACTTCAAACAATGACATTTTTCAGGGGGTAAGAAAAACGCTTATAAATGTCACCTTTAGTAAATTAATATATTTTTATTTACTACTGGCTGCAATCGACAAAATCTATGGCGAGTGAAATTTTATTCAAACCATTTCTTCTTTTTTCAACTTACTGTAAAATTTCACTGTTTGAAGATACCTCTTTCCTGCACTGAACACCTCAATCGTATCTTTTTTTAATTAAATGTTAAATAATGTTTTGCCTGTTTGGGTAGAAAGTTTATTAGGATGTTTAAAATTAGCGACAAAAATAGAAGCTAAAAATTAAAATTATGTAAAAATAATGTTTTGTTAAAAAATTTACCTTTAAACTACTTTTTAAAATACATGTAGCTTTTATAATTTTAAAGCAAACCTCGTATAACTATATGCTTAAACTAATATCATGTATACAAATACTTGTAAAATAACAATTTTGGTGATATGTTAAACAAATGAAGATACCAACATCGTTGGCGAAAAGTACTTTAAGCACTTTGTGTTTTGCTGTGTTGGGGAATATTTCTAATATTTGTTTATGTATACAAATAATCTGAAAAAATTTATTTGTAATTCAATCACTGAACACGCAGATGTGAGGTATATTTAGATTCAACAGTAACAGAAACTGTTCACTTTGGAGATGGTCTGGGAAGGCTTAACTCATTTGTGGCAGAAGAAGACCCAACACAGCTCGTATCACAATATCTTGATGAGAACAATATCGAGGGTATAGAGTGGCCCGCAAATTCCTTAGATATAAATCCTATTGACCATCTCTGGAATGTTCTTCAGAGAATAATAAGAGATCATCTGGCCCCAGAAAATTTAAATCAGCTTGGAGATATGCTTAAAGAGGAGTTGAACAATATTCCAAGAGAAGTACTTAATCACAAATTAAGTGGACGATGTGAAGAAGTTTGGCTAGCCAAAGCTAGCTTAGAAATTGCATTATGTTATGTTTATAAGTACCTACTCGTATTAAACACCAAATATAGTTTTTCATCAAATTTTCATTGTATTGGACTTGATAACGACGTTTGTCTATAAGTCCATAACGTCTCGATGGAAATGTTTTTCATCTTTTCTCTGAATACGATTTCATGTTTTTTTTTAATTTATCCTAATGGGCATGTATCATATGCATTGCAACCCATTTAATGTTTTGTTTTTAAACCTACTTAATGTTTTGTTTTTAAAGGAAAAATACACAAACAAAATTAAAATTATTAAAAAACTGCTGTAAATAAATATGTAAATGTATACATTATAGTTTAATAATTAATTAAAATTATAATTAACAGATATGACAGATGCAGTGAAGACATTTTGGTTTATTGTTAAAGGTTTATATATTCACAAATTATTTACGTTTTCAACGATGACACTTTTTTTCGTTCATTTTGGTGAATAATAAATATAAATATTATACAATTAACAATGAAAATGTTTTGTTTTATCGGGTTGTAATATTTAGGCATCACCATTGCTTTTAGTTTTTATTTTTACTAATACTTACGAGCCCCGTTCAGCTTATATTAGTCCACAAACAAAATGTGTAGTGTTGTTGGCATATATGCCATATATCGTTCTACAACATAATATCTAAGACAAAATATACTATTTAAAGAAATATAAGAGAGGTTTATAGGTTTAAAAGTAGTTTTCTTACTGGTAAAGACAGGGATTGCTTTTTTTACGAAAATGAGTTATATGTTTTTTATTGTAAAACAGTTAATTATTAGTGCAATTTTTTGTTAATACCTAATGGTCAGAAAAAAGGCAATTAAAAAGCTTCATAAATTATCCTTAATTTACTCAAATTTGGAAACTGCAAAATTGTAATAATACTCAGATTATCCAGTTACAGTGTTAAAAATATTGTAACGGTTCAGCTGCTGAAAAAGTCCCAATAGACGAGCTTAGGATATATTCATATTCTATAGAATTGTTGTCTCCTATGTATGTACGTGCTACGTAGAGTGTTTGCAGGACTTCATGTTACTCAGAACCCAACTTGGATTTTGTACTTATAAGGTAAGTTTCCTGATTTAAATATAAAGGGCAAACTATAATTATTTTTATTCTTTACGAAGGCTAAAGAAAAGCCATTATTGATCATTAATCAAAAGAAAGATTTGGATATTTTCATGTTTAAAAATACTATGAAGCAGGTTTTGTAAATCTATCTAAATTATCCATTTTTTTAGTTACCTAATGCGAAGGGTAATTTCTTAAGTTAAATAAATGTATTAAACTTACCGTATACAGAGGTTTCTAAAGAAAATATAATTAAAAATATAAAATCGTAAAATATTGTTCATATCTACCTATATATAGATGTATACAAAACATGGCATATAAATGTATAAGCGACCAATAAAAATACAGAAAACAACAAGACTTTTATGAACAAACATTAGAACACCAAAACAAAATACAAAGTACTTAAAGTACTTTTCGTCAATGATATTGGTATCTTCAAAAGCCAGATGCTCTTTGTGTTTTGTTTTGGTGTTGGGAAATATTTCTAATATGATATATAATACAGTACATATCACCCTTTTTCTAGTATAAGAATTTTCTGGTTTAAATTAAGTCTATTATTTGATTTTGAATTAAGTTTTCCTTAATTAATTTTGTTTATTATTTGTATACCACGCTACACTTCAGGTTCTTTCAGTTTTGATAAATTTCTTTAACATACAATCTTTCCAGTTTTAGTTTTTTCTTTAAATTTAGTATTTGACGTAAAATATTGTACGTGTTTTGTTTGAAATAATACCTAGTATAATATACTAGGTATTATTTCAAACAAAAAACACGTACAATATTTTACGTAAAATACTAAATTATTATAATATTATTATGTATAAAGTTTGGTCACGAATTTTAAATAGGCACGAGCGAGTTTGCATGCAAGTGTTTAATTAAATGAGTGTAAAAAGTTTATAAACCAGTTGCATACTATACTTTATCTACTCTCTAAAAATGAATTAGTCAAAAAAAGCAGCCATTAATAATTCTCGTTAATATCAATTTGTATCACGGACATTTAGCAGTCAATTTCCATGTAAAATTGTCCCCTGAATCCGAAAAAACTATAAAAGTAGAACAGTTTTTGAGATATAGTCAATTTTCCATTTAATATGGTTTTAACTATATCTCAAAAACTGCTCTACTTTCATAATTTTTTACGGTATTTTCGGATTCATGGGACAATTTTACATAAGAATTGGCTGTTAAATTTTGGGATACCATGATATTTCATGGTTAACCAAGTGAAAAAGCAGCCACTAATAACTATAGTAATCAGTCATTTTTGAATAATTCATTTTTAGAGACTACGATAAATACTTACTTTTATCTAAAAATGTAATTTAAATATTTGTATTGAGCGACATCTATAAAACAATAGAGTAACCATTGGGTTCTGTATTACAGGCGCGCCGGTGAAAATGTCAAATTTTTATGTGTAAATCGAAATGTATCCTATGAAAATGGACCAACAAGTTTTTTACAGTAAAAGTGAAGAAAATGTTTTATGGGCACTCCACGGTGAAGTCTACACCCAAAATGATGTTAAATATAGTTTACTGCCGGCAAAATTAAGTTCTGTACAATGTTCATATAAACTTTTTAAATAAGTATTATAGGGTATATACCGGGTGTATCTGAGAATAGGCGCACCCCTGTAACTTTTTTATTTATAAAGATGGACAAATGAAATTTAGCATGGTTAATTAGGATATAAAATTCCACTTATAAGAGTACAAAATAAATTTTTTGAACTTCCGGTTTCGCCGGAAATGATACCAACTTTCGATTTTTAAATGGAATGCTCTATATATTTTTACATATTTGGAATCCTAAGAAAATTCTGAGTCAGACAGCATCCTAAAATTGACCTTTTGACGTTTTGTCATCAGAAAATGCATCATCATAAAGATCAATCTAGAGTGCTTTGAACTATCTTATTTTCTTCTAATGGATTCACACAATGTCTGAAAAATGGAAATTGCCTTAAAAAGTTGTTATTCAGCTATTCCCAAGAGCCTAAACTTGTCAAAATTGGTTTTTCTCATATATATAATATATATATTATATATGTTCAAGTTCAAAGCACTCTAGATTGATCTTTATTATGATGCATTTTCTGATGACGAAACGTCAAAAGCTCAATTTGAGGATGCTGCCTGTTTCCGAATTTTCTCAGGATTCTAAATATGTAAAAATATATAGGGCATTCCATTTAAAAATCGAAAGTTGGTATCATTTCCGGCGAAACCGGAAGTTCAAAAATTAATTTTGTACTCTAATAAGTGGCATTTTATTGTTGAATAAGCTGATATAAACATATATTAGTTAAACCAAATATTATTAAATAAAACTTCTTTATCTTTACCTCGTAGATTTACTGTTTATAATATCAGCACAGTTAATGTTACGTGCTTGCATATGTTTATGTAAGAATGAAATAGGGCGTGTGTGCTCTAATAATATTTTGTATCACTTTTAGTTTTAGTCTCCTCTACGCTTGCTTTCCGAGTTGTCTTAGACTGAAGACAATTAAATATTTAAAAGTTAAATTATAATATCTTTTATTTCACTGTCCATATACCTAGATTGATCTTTATTATGATGCATTTTCTGATGACGAAACGTCAAAAGCTCAATTTGAGGATGCTGTCTGTTTCCGAATTTTCTCAGGATTCTAAATATGTAAAAATATATAGGGCATTCCATTTAAAAATCGAAAGTTGGTATCATTTCCGGCGAAACCGGAAGTTCAAAAATTAATTTTGTACTCTAATAAGTGGCATTTTATATCCTAATTTACCATGCTTAATTTGATGTATCTATCTTTAAAATTAAAAAAGTTACAGGGGTGCGCCTATTCTCAGATACACCCGGTATATATGTATGACATTTGAAAACTGTAAATTTTATTTGTTAAAATTTGACATTAGTTAACTGTCAACGGATTTAACCTTACTTTTCCAATTTATAATAAGCCAGTGACTAAAACGCCATAAAGTCACAGCTTATCAATGGTTGAGGGTCATTCCACGTTACTCGGGGATTTTTGTCCCGCCCGTCACAATTAAAAATTGTGAGTAAAAACTACACGTTATAAAATTTATTTAAAAATATTGTTTTATAATGCTTTTAATAAGTTATAAGCACAATAAAAATAATATTATAAAATATTAATTTTATAACTTGTGGTTTTTACTCACAATTTTTAATTGTGACGGGCGGGACAAAAATTACCGAGTAACGTGGAATGCCCCTTGAGTATATATGCAACTAGTTTATAAACTTTTCTAGACACTCATTAAATAAAATTCGTGTCTAATATATACCATTATCTATAGATAGGGAGTATACCTATCAAGTTTGATAAACGCCATTTTAGACACGAATTTTATTTAATGAGTGTCTAGAAAAGTTTATAAACGAGTTGCATACTATACTTTTTCTACAACAAATACATATTATTAAAAAAATGATTTAAATTAAATTGTATAGACCGACATCAATAAAAAAATAGGGCAATCTGTGTTACCGTCAAATGTCAAATTTTTATGTGTTATAAATCGAAATGTATCCCTTGGGAAATGGATTATCAACAGTTTTTTACAGTGAAAGTAAAGGAAATATTTTATGAGCACTTCACAGTGGAGTCCGAGCCCGAATTTAAGTTATATCTAGTACTGCCGGTGAAATTAAAAGGTCAGTAAAATGTTCATATAAACTTTTTAAATATTGGCGTTGAGAAACTATTTTATGCTTTTGTATTTTTTAATTGAGATAATACAATAATTTTTACATTTAGTATTATTTTACAAGCATGGCACTTTATTTTAACGACTGTATGACATTTGACAACTGTCAACTAACTTAAAGCTAACTTCAGCCCGTGACTAAAACGCCGTAAAGCCACAATTTTTTCAATATGTATTTAAAAGGTAATTTGTGATGGAAACATATACGATAATGGGCTTTTTAAAGGTGGCAGTAGAAAATAGTATATAATGTATCAAGTTTGATAAACGCCATTTTATACACGAATTTAATTTAGGCACGAGCGAGCTTGCGAGCGAGTGCTTAAGTTAATGGGTGTATAGAAAAGTTTATAAACGAGGTGCATACTATACTTTTTCTACGACAAATACTTATTATTATCTTAAAATGATTTAAATCAAAAATTTGTATAGAGCGCCATCTATGAAACAACAGGGGAAACTGTCAAATGTCACATTTTTACATTTTATAAACACAATTATAAAGGTTATAAATCGAAATTTATCTTGAAAATTTACAGTTTTTCACAGTGAAAGTTAAGGAAATGTTTTATGAGGACTTTACAGTAGAGTCCGTGTCCAAATTTAAGTTATAGTTTACTGCCGGCGAAATTAAAAGGTCAGTACAATGTTCATATAAACTTTGCAAATATTGGCGTTGAGAAACTACCTATTTAATATGTTTGTATTGAGATAAAAAAATAATTTTCACATTTAGTATTATTTTACAAAAAAGACACTTTATTTTAACGATTTTATGACATTTGACAACTGTCAACTAACTTAAAACTAACTTCAGGCCGTGACTAAAAACCTGTTGCTAACTTCAGCCCGTGACTAAAGCGCCGTAAAGCCACAACTTGTCAATGTGTATTTAAAAGGTCACTTAGTGTCATGGAAACATGTATGATAAAGGGCGTTTTAAAGGTGGGAGTAGAAAAATATCTTAAAAAACGAAACTTCTGTAAAATGCAAAATAGGCTGACGCCACTTATACAAAGGCCGCTTACAAAAAAAATGAACATTTAAAAAATTAATAAACATCTATTTTTAACTCTTTGAGTATAGTAAAAAAATAGGTTAAAATATAAAAATAAATATATTTTGTCAGCATTGGTTAATTTGATATTGCATGCCCTTAAATAAGAAAATAAACAAGAACAAACTAAAAGATTTATAAGAAGTTTTTAAAAACTTATTAAAAGCTACCAGGAATACAATCAATACAAACTATAGTTTTGAGTATTTTTATTATGTATTATTATGTATTATGATACATATATGTATACTCAAATGTTTAACGTTGTCA
Source organism: Brassicogethes aeneus (assembly GCA_921294245.1). Taxonomy (NCBI): domain Eukaryota; kingdom Metazoa; phylum Arthropoda; class Insecta; order Coleoptera; family Nitidulidae; genus Brassicogethes; species Brassicogethes aeneus. The sequence goes on from OV121137.1 coordinate 27,991,293, forward strand.
AAGTCAAAATAAAGAAACAACAATAAATAATCTTAAAACATTTAAAAATATATATATATATATATATATATTTGCTATAGCTTGTAGCCTTCAAGTTGCAGATATAGTAAGTTTTTGTGTTACTTAACTTTTAAAACGTAATATTAATAATCTCTTTAGGTTAAATTTATAAGGTTGTAATCCAAAATCGCTGTGTGTCAACAAATTCCAAGGCCATAAATAAATTAATGAAAATCTGAATTTAAGTTTATTGTTTACACACTTTATAACTGAAGTTTTACGTCGACAGCTTAAGTAGATGCTGTTTATATTTAGTATGGTTGTAGGAGCGGATCCCCCTTTTTCATTTGAAAGCTTAAACATCCCGTACCATATATTTAATGGGGAACTTATGTAGAGCAACCAGATGCCTTGGCCTTTTAAACGTGTTAATTAGTAAATAAAACTGATTTAACGGTGCCTAAAAGATTACGGATATTTACTATATTCACTGCTAATTGGATGAGGGTGTGAAAGCTTTTTTTAAGTCTTGGATCTTTTTAACAGCTGGGCTAGATTTATTATGAAATTGCTTAGAGATATTGCACGGGATTTATTTAAAATTCTTTGTTTATTTTATCCTTTATTCTGCATCATAAAATCAAAAACTTTTCTGTGATCTTTTTATTTGAGTTAGATTTTAATCCATGCTCGTAATTAAACCCAAGTTTATATACAAATACAAAAATCCGAATAGTATAAAGAAAACATGTGCGCTTAGAAGAAAACTTCTTTTCACAATTAATTAAATTCGTGTATTGTTTGTATTTAATGGATAATTATTATGTATGTCATTGTTTTTTTAAAAAATTCAACATTTTTAGTGCTAACCGTTTTATTTGTTTGATTTTTTAAAATCATTTTTATCAATATATGCGTTGGAATTGTAATTAAAGCGAGTGAAACGACAGATTTAGAGGCTTTAGCAGGTTGATGCGGTGCTATAAAATCTTCGAGATTTTTGTCTCCTGTCATTTTTAACCCCTATTATATGTTCTAGACAGGTGTCAAAAATTACTGGGTAGTTTTCAATTACAGGGTTTTAACTAAATTAAATGTAAGGGCAGTTTTCAACTACCAGAAATATTACTTTAATGTAGAGTTTTTAATTACCCGGTTTTAAATAAATTAAATAATGTAATTATTACTAAATATTTTAACGTGAACAAAGACAATACGCTATACCCTAGAACAACAGGGTTATATCTGACAAATTGTACATTTCGAGGTATAAAGGTTTGAAAGCAAAATATTGAAATACATAAAAAAATTAAGCTAACGTAAACTTTTCCTATAAAATTTAGGCTGCACGGAGAGAAAAATTTTGCCAAAATAACTATCCAAAGTATTGTTAAATGACGTATCGTGAATTTAGTCAACTGTTTTATTAAACTGAGGATCTGTATAGCTGATTTAGCCATACAAATCCTCAGTTTAATAAAACAGTTGACTAAATTCACAATACGTAATTTAACAATACTTTGGATAGTTGTTTTAGCAAAATTTTTCTCTCCGTGTGCAACTATGTATTCCAACATTTTAATTTTAAACCAAATAAAGGTTTAAAAATGTACAATTTGTACACTGTAGAATTTGTCAAAAATGATTAAATTAATTAAACGGCGTTTATTTATTTAACAGAGTTAAAATGTTTATTTACAGGTGTTTATTTTTTAAAATTTTTTTGAAGTATTAAACAAGAAAAAAGTTTTAGTTTATAGTCCAGGAAACAAACAAATCCATGGTAGTCGGGTTTTATTTTTTTTATGTAGAGTCAGGGGTGCTGATAATGAATCAAGAATATTCTACAAAAATTTCTTTCCGCGTCCCCTAATTTCATCCCCCGAAAGGGGAGTTTTTGGCTCATAACTAGCTAACCGTGCATTTTTTTTAAATTTGACCCAAAATACTTTTGATTATGTACTTTTGCTATGCGCAGTGTGCACGTTCACTTTTTTGTTTTTTTTTTATTATATGAAGTTTAATTTAAGATGTGACATGAATCACAAGAATCTCGATTCTAAATTAAACGTCAAAAAATTAATAACGTACTATCATGGACACCAAAAAGTCCTATGCGAAAAGCATGCAATACAAGGCTTCGAGTTTCGGTGTTGCCAGATTTTAACCTTTACTGCTTATTTGTATACAAATAAGCAGTATAGGAAAGATTAATTCATAAATTTGGAATGGCTTAACCGCCAGCGCCAACCAAAGGTTTATGAATGGCGCTTTAATCTGTCTGTAGTTGGAAATTACGGTAACGTAACGGGTTACAACAATCACATTGTTTTACGTATGCAAATAATTTAAGTAAGCTACTATTACAGATTTTGTGACTCGACTTGAAATTTTTATTTTATTTATTTTTAAAAACCGTATCATTATCATACGTTTAATTTTCAATAATTCACATAGCTCGCCGCAGGGTAAAGTTTTTGATGCACGATTTTGATAATTCTATATTGCAATTTTTTTCATCGTTCTATTGTAGCCAATTTATGTTTAGTATACTTTTAATTTATCTTTTTGACTTGTCATACTAACCATTTTCTGTTGTAGTCTTGTGATTAATAAATTAATTATTGATTTTTGAAAAAAAATTGCTAATTTTTCTGAAAATTGTCATATTTTGCATAATATAATTTATAAAGAATTTTAATTCCAAACGGAGAAGCGATTTTATTCCACTATGAGGGTGGGTGATTCGTAACATTAACCGTTGTATTAATTCTAGAATACAATCTAAAATTCTGATTTTTTGCAAACTTATACTTGAAATGTGAGCGCTTCTAATAGCAATTCAAAAATTTCTAAAGATTCTGATAAAAAATTGCAATATAGAAATATCAAAATCGTGCATCAAAAACTTTACCCTGCGGCGAGCTATGTGAATTATTGAAAATTTCTATACATATATAAAGTCAAAACATTGACAAAGTTTAAAAAAAAATTAAGTCGCTAACTTTAATAATAATAATAATAATAATAATAATAATAATTTTATTTCTTATAAATATACACATAAGAATATACACATATTTACAGAAATATAGTCAGGATATACAGATTAACAAATTGGTAGAAATAAATATTAAGGCACATAATTAAAATATTCATCCAGAGTATAGGGTTCTATTTCGATTAAGTATTCCAATATATATTTTTTATACTCTTTAAAACATCTACAATTTTTAATATGTAAATGTTACTTATTATATGCTTTAATACCAGTATAAAAACATCCTTTTTTAAATATTGCCAATCTATGAGGTGGGATATTCATAACATTGTGTCTGCTATTAATCCTATTGGATAGCTGACTAGAGAAGACATTCCAATTTTTAAAAACAAATATTAAAACTTCATAAATATATACAGCCACTAAAGTTAAAATTCTGCTATACCTAAAAGAACCCCTACACGTTTGGGTAGCATTAAAATTAAGAATTGCTCTAAGTGCTCTTTTTTGAATTAAAAAAACATCATTTGAATTCACACATTGACCCCAAAATATAATACAATATCTTAAAATAGAATTAAAATTGGCATGGTAAATTGTTTTTAGGACATTCACATCAACATATTTTTTAAGTACATAAATTGTATATACAACTTTACTAAGTTTTTTACACAACTGCATCACATGAGGAGACCAATCAAGGTGTTCATCAAGACACCCAGGAATTTAGTCTCACTCGTAAATGCAATTGGCAAACCCTGAACAAAAAAACTATTAGGGACTATTATGGTTGTAGAAATATGAATTTTTATCCAAGAGTCCTGAAATGCGCGCTAGAATAATACATCATACATATAACTGGAAACAAATTTTCGAACGCTAAAACGAAAAATCACCGATACTTGATTCAACTACCTATATAGCATACGGGGCGTACTGGGCCCACTGACGGCGCAAGCAGATCCAGCAAGACATAGTAAGCATGTTGAATTAAATAGATATTATTGTAGATTTCACAAAAGAGCCTAGCGACTTTTTATTGGTTGTCTTGAATTCGCAGCAAGGTCAGAGAGAGAACGATAAAGCCGGATGGGACTTTATGATGTCCATCATAGTACCTTCAGTTTCAAGTATTGGTCCTGTGTAGATTTTTTTGATTTGGTTGTTTTTAATACAAGTCAATCTTATATAACCTTAAAATTGGTTCGGCTGTTACCTAATTTTACCATAATCATTGATTGTGTTGTTCTGCTTTTTTTTGGAGCTTCATTCTAGTTTGTTACCCAAACTGAATAATATTTTTAAGGTTATTTTAACATTGTTCTTATGCTATATTATTTATTACAGCATTATAATTAAATCGGTGAGATTAAGAACAGTACAAGTCCAACATTTTTATTTTAACAAATCATTTTCTAAAATCAATTTAAAAGTTTAAAATGATTATTTTATTTTATAAAATTGTTGAAATATTCTCACAAAAATGCATTTTGGACTATAAAACTAATTTTATGAAATAATTTGTTAACATTTTAACGTTTGGGCTTGTACTGTTCCTAATCTCACCGATTCAATTGTATGTTAACACTAATACTTAAAATTCTTGTATCCTTTAGAGTCTTGATAATGAAATAAAATTTTCCCGAAACGTCGACCTAATACTTAATTGGTTTTTCCACTTTCCTAAGATTTATAATTTATAACCAATAAAAACAAACAATCTATCAACACAAATTTTTTCAAATCTAGTCCAATTTTTGTTATTCTTGTAAAAGGTATAAAATATGATCTTTTTATAAATTTCCTGGCGTGTAACCTAAACTTTTGATTAATTTAAAAAAAAAGTAGAAAACTACAAAACAGTATTATTTATTTAATTCTGTGTAAATAGAAGCCCAGCAAAAATGTGTATACACATTTTTGCTGAGCTGTCCTATGGGATAAATAAAATTTAGTTGACATGACATGATTATCAGAACTTTTGCTGGCCATAACTTTTTTATACCGGACAATAAAGTTTTTATAAAAGATAACAATATGAAGTAGGTACTTTATGTTCTTTAATAATAATAAAATTTAACGTGTAAAAATAAAAATCAAACAATTTTAAAACCTTATAAGCAACCTTGAAATGATGAGAAAAATGGAAACATATATGTATATATACATATGTTTATAAACAGATCCTAAAAAAGTTTTTGATATTGGGATACTTTTTTCTAACTTTAAATATGCATATTTATTTTAGTATTTTTAATGTGGCATTTAATTTTTCAAATCAAAGTCCCTAATTAATTGCTTCCGTAATCAAAGAGTTTTTTTTTACAAATAGTAAGCTGTGATAAACTCTAAGTTAGGGATGCTTTTAAGTAATTATTGCAGCATAAAATCACTTTTAATATCAAAGAAGAATAAAAAAATGCTGGCAGTAATGGTACACTGAAAAATAACTGTTATTAAAATACGGTAATGTCTTTTTAAAAAAACAATTTATCTCTGGGGTGGAAAATACCTTTTAAGTTATTCCTGTTATTGAAACGTTAGAAATGGAAAGGTTTAAATTATTCATACATATTTAAGATGGAAATATTGTATATATTTTTTATTGCATCTATGTTTAAAAAAAATATTAGGTACATTTCATAGAATATATTATGTATAAGTTTGATAAACGCTATAAGAAAAGTTTTTATATACTTTATCTACGACAAATATTATTATAAAAATATTGTATTATTTATAAATTTATATATTTGTATAAATCGACATATACAGTGTGTTTTATTTTAATTGGCGACAATTCGGTACATTTTTATTTAAAAATATTCCTATTTAAAAACAAATTGTTTTTAGCCTGTAAAAAGGTCTTTATATTAAAGAAAATTGTCATATGTCACTTCTAAGGCTTTATATAATTAAAAAAAGAACTCAAAAAACTTCAAAAATTATTAGACATGTTTTAAATTTAAAAACGAACTTATATCTCCTGTAATATGATATAATATTTTAATCTGTTCAAAAAGTTTAACAAAAAGCCTACTTTTTGACAAAGGTATTAAAAATATTAATTATATAAAAGTCTTGTTATGTTTTTACTGAAAAAATACGATTATAAATTTATTACTTCATAATTTTTGAGAAAAGTAAATGATTAGGAACAAGTTTATTATTATTATTATTTTTTTGGCATTGTTTTGCAAACATTTTTTTTAAATAAGAAGGTTCAGAATAATCTTTAAGAGGTTGAAATTTAAAAATTAAATAAATGCTTTATACCTTTATATATTTCGGCTAGTGTGTATATTATTAACGAGAATGTGGTTTATAGTGATGCCGCCGATACGAGAGATTCTCGCCTCTCGTCTCGTCTCGACGAGACGGGAGGGCGATTTTCTTTCGAAAAAAGGCTCGAGACGAGACGAGAGAATGCCCTCTCTCGCTCGAGAATTTCTCGTTTCTCTCGATATCTCTCGTTCTCTCGATTATTTCAAATTTTGGCGATTTTTTAAAATATTAAATCGATTTTAAGATTTCCGACCTCCAAATTTCAAATCTTGCCAATTCGAAAATCGTCAAAACGTTTTTCTGGTCATTAAATAGACCAATGAGAACATTATTCGCATTTCATATCAAACAAAATTTGTTTCTGGTTAACGTTGTGTTATTTTAACACAACTTAGCGTTAACCAAGAAAGAAATACTTATAAAATTATAATAATAGTTTTTAAAATTTACCCTGAATAAGCACATCTTTGGCACTCCTTATACTAATAAAAAAAACGTGGTTTTTGTGGGGCTGATTACAAATTTGATATCCATTTCTTTAAAAAATAAAATGGCTGATCCAATATGACGAAAATTTCTCGTTCGGCTTTAATGGTTTGGGTAAAATTTAGTATTTCGATATTTATAGGGTCTCTGATTAAGAATTTGATATCCATTAAAAAAACAAAATTGCGGATTCAAAATGATGGACATCAAATGCTTGACATTTTCGGAGTAAAAAGTCTTACTTTATCAGTGTGGTCTTGGCACAAATTTTTTTTATTTCCAGCCTAAATTTCTATAGAAAAAAAAAACAAATTCGTATTTCATTCCAAATAATTTTTGTATTCATACATAGCTACTTTTACCACGAGAGAAACGAGATGAGACGAGAGAAAGGCACTCTCGAGCGAGAAAAGAGTATTATCGACGAGACGAGAGACCCATTTTCTCTTGCTGCACGAGACGAGACGAGAGAAGGAATTTTCGCTATTAATGGTTATCATTATAATATAAAAAATATATTATAAAAAAACCCAAATAATGTAAATATTATGCCATATGAGTAGAAAAATTAGTTTATAAATGATTATAATCATTATTATAATTTGAAAATAGTTTTATTATTTCCGATTTAACATTTACCTCTGCACAGTTTTTAGTTAGCTGTGTGCGTGTGACCCATTTTTGGAATAGTATAATAAGGCATTTATTATTTACAATTCCCATTTGTTATATCTAGGTTATATGTAGCTAAATGTTGGAAAAGAAATCAATAGCGGTTGAACTTTTATTTATAAACTTAAATTTTGTCTACATAAAATAAATTTTATAATTAAAATCAGTATTCAATACAGTATACTTCAATTAAAAGTTTGAATATCTTTTGTTTATTTTAAAACACTGCAGTATCTAAAGCGTTCCTTTTTGTTCGAATTTTAAAAATGTATGTCATCTTTGATCAAAAAACATCATTGCCTGTTAAAAATCAGTTTGGACCAATACAAAAAATCGACTACTGTCAGATCTAATCCAACCTAACATTCCACTTTTAATATTTATAATAATTGTGTGTTAAAAATAAAATTTTGTATGCCGCATGGGCTACGCGTCGGCATTAAAACTTTAAGGTCAGCTCCAAAGACTCACTTTTCAGCCTTATGACATAAATAACCATTGAGAAGGTTCCAAAAAGAAATAAACAACATGGTAAAAGGACTTTTAATCCATGACAATTATTATATTATTTTTTGCGCGTTTTATCATTTTGTGGCTTGAGGTTTACAAATTAAAAAAATATTTAAATAAACTACAAAACAGTATATTAAAGAACTAATGTCATAAGACCTCATAAATGTCTTATGACATGAGTTCTTTTTACTATTTTTTCTATCGTAATGAACATGTGCTTGTTATGGTATACAAATAGAAAAATATTTTTTAAATGTTTCAAAAGGCCAATATTTACATTAAAGATATCAAAAATTAAGAAATATTATTTATTAAGAAAAAATAAATATTAACGATAGAACTCAAATCCTCTAAAAAAAGTTCGAAAAGACAAATCATATAGACACTTCGGGAATTTAAAATCCTCTTTATCATTCCCGGTAAGTCCCACTGCCATTCGTTCTTCTTCATAAATGAATAAAACCGGATGTACCATGAATGTTTTTTTTTTTTAACTTTTTTATATATTTTATCCAATATTTGGTAAAACCGTTCAATCAACGGTAAAACCATGACTCCCTTGAAAAAAAATATGATTTTTAAGTAAATGTATTTATATTCAAGCGTTTTATAATTTAAACTTTATTAATAATATTAATAATAGATTTATTTGCTGTTAGGATGTACATACATTTTATAGTTTTACAAAAAAGACATATCTACAACAAAAGGATCTAAAAAGCAGCAGAGCTAATATTTATATTTTAGACCAAAAAAAACTTAAACTATAATCAATAGCATGACCAAACTTGTAGTAAACATTACAAAGGAGGTTTAATATTAAGTTAACAAATAATTTTTAATTTCTTTTTTAAACTGAGGTATTTTAAGGTTTTTAATTGACGGGGTAATAGAGTTGTAAAGCAGATAAACGTTGTATGTAAAAAATCTCTTAAATATTTCTGTTTTATAAGTTGGGTGAAATAAGACCTTTGTGTATTAAATTAACATTATAAACGTCTGCTCTGTACTAAATTTTTTGGTGGAGGTAAGAGGGTTTTTCTTGTAGGATAATTTTATGAAATAAAACGGCAGAGTCTAGCTTACGACTACTTGCCATGCTTAACTACTTACTTTCGGAAAGTTTGTAAGAGACGGGTTCATATTTCCTGATGCCAAATACATAGTGCAGGTAAGATTTTTGCTCACTCTGTATTCTATTTATTGTTTTTTAAACATGGACTGTAAAGAATATCGCAATAGTTAAAATGACTAAGAACCAGGGTGTCAGTAAGTTTTAGTTTTAATTTTTGTTATAATATATGACGATAGGATAGGGTATAGAAGTTTTATATTAGAATATTCTTTTTTTAAACAGCTGTTAATATATTTTTCAAATCGTAGATCAGTATCTATCACCACACACTTGGCCATATCAGAAGTTGGCAAAACCATATTTTACACATTTATTTTGATAACATTTCCCAATACTTTATTAAATCTTTCAAAAACCAAAACTGAAGACTTAAGAGGATTTAATCTGAGTTAATGCTTAGCATTAACTATTATTGCACTCTATAGGTTGTTGTGCCTCATCTGCATTAAGAGAGTATTTTATTTGACTATCATCAGCATACAAATATGGCTTGCAGTATTTAAGGCATTTGGCTTTTAGTTTTTATTTAATTTGATTTTGCATGTTAATAATCGATCAGTGTCTTCATTTGTTGCTAAATCTTGGCCTAATGACATTCATTTTGATGGCGTAAAAAACTTTGAGTTATTTTTTAGTGCTATTTAGTATTTTTTGGTTTATTAAGTTAGTACTTTTATGTTTGTGATACTGGTTAAAAGCAAATTTCTACGCTCTAAGTGAGGACAACTGTTAACGCTCCTCTTTAAATGCTAGGAATGGTTAGTTGACGATATACAATATATATATATATATTATATAATTATAATTTAAATTTAAATTTTTCTTTAACCACCAGTTACAAACGAAATCAAAATAATGAAATAAAAATTAAAATTAAAATAATAATAATAAGTGCGAAAATAGTGAAAAGTGCGAGTGGTCCGGTTTTAACCCCAAAGTGCAAACGTCGTAAAAGTGTGTGATCGGGAATAGCTAACAACGATATGCTGGCTTACCTGGATTACCAGCACAAAAACGCTGGCAATAGCGCTAAAGCGAACGGTTGAGGCCAAGGAACAACGGACGTTAGGGACAATCCAACTTAATTCAAGTCTAATTAATCCAGCTAAGTAATATACGTAATTGCATGACCTAATAATAATAATAATAATACCAATATTCTAAACTTTAAACAATAAACTCTAAACGTTAAAATTTATTCAAAACGCATACTTTGCGTTAATTCCAAGAAACCCATCTGGTAATCAGGTAAACAAACTATTCCCAACAAGGAAGAAAGCCTCGAGTAAGGCGACTCATAAATTAACACAAAATAACATAAATAAAAAAAAGACAGACAAAAAGCCAAGACTAGTAAATCTTAATAAAGTCAATCCAAACTAAACATGGAAATTGTCAACACCCGTCGGAAACTGCAAGTCAGTTTTGCCTATCAACTAGAAAATAGCCCGAACAGGTCAATAATATAAAGTGCACACGCATTAAGACAAAGACTGAACAATCACACAAGAACACACATAGAGACATTCAGACCATTCGTTCAAGATGCGATCCTTGACCAACCCCACCGTTACGCCCACCTTACAGACTTAGAAAGTAAAACAGAGGCGTACTTAAAGGACCACTCACAAAACTTATTCTGGGTGGGATTAGAAACAATTATAGCAGCATCTGACGTATTTAACGTCGTAGTCGAATACATTACGAACAGGGGGGGATAGGAACACATCAACTTCCGGAATCCGACCCGGACAGCGACACTGACACTGACGAACAAGAAGTAAACCAACAAGGATAGGTGCTAGCAACGAACTAACCTACCTACCCCCATTCATGAAACCCAAGTGAATGGGATTATTACTAAAGCCCAGGTTGAGGAGGATTCCGGATTGTACTTAGTTTTGGGTCAGTTCAATGTCCTCCAAAAACCAACCTATTCTCCCTCCTTGTCCCGCACTCCTCTAGCCTAAACTGGGCGTATGGACGGTCCGGCGACAACATTCCGGGAATGGCCTTAACCATCGACATCGTCATCCACGACCTCCTAGGGGAGATCTACCAGCCGACGTAAAAATTCGGATCCAACAAACACAGGTAAGGCTGTGCAGTTGCGGAATACGTAGGAGAACGAAAAGGGGGTAAAAATAGTCCCTAGATCAGTGTAAGGCGATGCCGATAGGGCCTGCCATACGTCCCCATACTCATACTCATACATAAATATTAAAAATATTACTGTACGTGCACCTGCAATTTTTATATCCAATAATATTTTTACAAGAAAGTAAAACTAAACATCAATTTATGCTTTTTAATCCTCACAAATAACTGCTTTATATAAATAACAATAAGAAACAAAACAAAAAATAATAAAAGCTCCGGAACTTGGCGTTATTTACGATTGGATCCTTTCCTTGTAGATTTAGCAAACTAAAAGCTAGTGAGAAAAGCTTTTAATTCATCGAAAATAAATAGTAAAAAGCTTTACTCACGTTTAATGTTACGAAAGCAAGAAGAGTTTTTAATCCGATTCGGGATCTTTCATGCTATTGCTTTTGTGGCAATACTTTGCCTACCTAATGTTTACAAGCGCTTATAGATTTTTCTTTTTGTCTCAAACAAATCCATGGGTACATTAATAAAAAGAGATAATTACCTTAAAAAATCAGTTAATTGCCAAAGATACTTATAGAGATTTAATTTTTGTTGTTTTAATCAGGAAATTAATATTTTTGTATATGACTATATTATAATATATATATATATATATATATATATATATATATATATATATTAGGGTGATTTTTTTTCACGTCTATTTTTATTTTTTTCGCTCCCAACTCAAAATATTGTTGAAAATGTTCAAAAAAAAATTCCCTGAAAATTTGAGCCCTTAATATTAACTCATAGTACTCGAACAAAGCGTATAAAGATTTCCCATTTAAAATACACGTAAACTTTGATTATTTTTTTTTAAATATCTATATCTCAGCCGCATTTTATGCTATTGGATTGTTTCAAAAAAGGATTTACTCGTAATCAAAAGTTCTACAAAAATGCTTTATGTGCCATAGCTGTAATCTGCACATGTGCAGATTATGTAGGATGGTACGGGTCACTAAATCTTATTTTAGTGAAAAATTATCATATTTTTGAAGATATTTCAAAAGTGACTGGATTCTTTGAAAGAATGTAAAGAACAAACTTGTAGAAAATTTAATTTCTTTAAAAAAAGGTCCTAACAGTTGAATCGCTAAGATTGATATTTGAGGAGCGTTTATTCAAAAAGGGACATGTTCATTTTAGCGATTTGCAGAAACAAGTCAAAAATAACAGAATTCCTTTGCTTTTGACTTATTTCTGCAAATCGCTAAAATGGACATGTCCCTTTTTGAATAAACGCTCCTCATTTGTTGAGATATAAAGCGTTTACATTGACAATTTATGAAATTTTTAGAATTTTCGTATCAAACTTTTATAAATGATGCTTTTCAATTGATTATCAGTAAAATTTCATCTAATTACGTTTTTTCTACAGTCGGGTGATTAGAGAAAAATAAATAACTCAAACAATCTTTGAAATGATGAAATGAAATTGTAAATAGCTTATGCTAATAATAAAGATATTTATTATTTATTTAGTATACTATACTTATAATAGCCCAAAATTACTAACAATATCAAATATTAATTATCCCATTTGATCAATAATGGTATTAGAGTAAAATTAGTATATTATGTATCGAGTTTTATAAACACACTTTTAGCTAGCGAGTGTTTAATAAAAACGAGTGTCTAGAGAAGTTTATAAGACTTTATCTACGACGAACACAAAACAGAATTTAAAGAAAATTTTACCTGTCAACTGTCACTTTTTCCCAACATATAATAAAGCTAACTAAACAGCCCGTGACTAAAATACCCGAAAGCCAATATTGCTAACTTCAGCCCGTGACTAAAACGTTATAAAGTCGCAGATTATCAATGGGGGAGTAGATAAAATATTTTACATGAGAAAAATTTTAATATTAAGTGATCTTGACCTTATTTAAAATAATATTTTAGTATTAAAATATATAATGCAAAATGATTTTTAGCGCGAAAACCCTCTTTATAAATGTAAAACCACATTAAAATGGCATAGACGGAAAACCAATTATATCAATGTCATAAAAACAAAGCGTAATGGGGCATAGCCTACATTAAGCCTGCAAACTGTCTAATTATGTGTCAAACTATTTAAAACGAAAGAAAAGAAAATTTAAAGATGAATAACTCAAATAAATTTAAAAATAGCAGAGGAGTTCAAAGACCTACTTCGTAAAATCTTATTTTCTGAAAACGTCTGTGCATTTCATAAATATAATTTTTATTTTTATAACTAAAGTATTATTCATGTAATTGTTTATTCATATAACAATGATATTATACAGGGTAACCATTAATGCGAAGGACACTAATCAACTTAATATGCAATGTCAACGTCAATTAATTAATGTCAATTAAATGTTCCATGGCCCACTCCACGGTCTTATTTACATTCATGGACCAGTGCACTGGTCCATACCCATAAGTTTAACTTCCTGACTTTGATACAAATAATTAGGGTTAATTTTCTGTATAAAGGTTAAAATTTAAAACACAAAAAATACATATATTGTTTTTTTAGGAAATAGGACGAAATTAGCTCGCAGAAAATTAAACTTAATTATTTGTATCGAAGTCACGTGGTGGAACTTTGTGGTGTAGATCATAGTGCTTTTTGAAATCATATATGTATACAATTTCTAATAAAACATTACGGGTTACTTTTACAACAGCATTAGTTATTTTTTCCACATCAATAGTGACAGTAACAATAGTGAGCAATTTTCTTCACATTAAACATTATTTCTAAAAGTGCATTGAATGTATTTAAAGTTTAAAGTTTAAATTTTAAAGCAAAGAGTTTTAGAATAATTACTAAACACACAAGCAATCATTCTCAAGATTCCCAAACTGTCCCCAACAGTTCTCTTCGTGTAGAAGGTCCTTAGGGTCTAAGGGTCGAACATTGAACCGATGGTGTAAGGTAATAAAGTTATGGTAGATTTATTAAAATTTTGTTAAAAATAACTATAGATACTAAAAAATTATTTAACTTTGAAATTTTGATACATCTTTTAAGGTCGACACCGAGCATTTGTTTCGAGCGTGCTACACAACCAGGATGTCGGTGCCAAGTACAGCGACAGTGGTAAGATGTATCAGCCACCGTCTACCGTCCAAACGCACAGTTCTGCAACACCCATAGTGGGCCCAGTGTTGCCAACCTATTTTCGTGAAAATTCTCCAGGACGGTTCTAAAAATTCCCTATTTTAAGCCAAATTTCCCTTTCGAGTTTTTTGTTAATAAAATATATCTTTTTAACATATACCGCATTTTCATTTTAAATATATACACTAGAGTGAACCCGAGTGAACCCGATCGCCGCAGGCCACGATTCAGTCATATTTTGCATTTGCTAGTGTGCCTATATTTCAAGCGTTTTAAAATAAATTAATTTCATTTATTTAAAATTAGTTAAAAAGTTATAAGGTCCCACACATTGCAAAAGAAAATTATGGTCAATTCTCTACGTCAAACAAGAGACCTATTTTAATATCCGTATCGTTCTATTTCATCAATTAGAACAATAACAAACTTTTTATTTAATTTATTTATATTCATTTTAAGAAGTTTGATTTTTAGTTTTGTTTTAAGAGAATTGATTTATTTATTTTAATTTGTTTTATTTTAGTTTTATAAAGAGAATTTTTTATGCTTAAACGTTTTTTATTAGAAAACACTTTCAGTTACATGTAAAGCAAATAATGATTTTACACTTTTTATTAATAATTTACTGTTAAAAGTGATTAGGTTACATTTTAAGTATCTGAATATTTTTTAAAAGTAAATTAACTTAATAATGCGTAATTCGTATTAATAATTCAGAGCAAACTTCGACTATCACTCATCGCCGGTGAAGGGTCGTCTACTACTGAATTACAGTCTCGGGGTCTCCTACTCTTAAAAACCGAATGCAGGAAAAATGAAAATACGGTAAACAAAAATATAATTTAATATAATAAGATGGTACATGAGATTGTACCGAAACGTCGTCAGACATACGGTTCTTTTAAGAACCAAAAACCGACAACACGGAGCAGATTCCGAAAAAACACTAAGACATATACATATATACAGTGTGACCCATTTGTTTGCGACTCACCCCTGTAAAATTTTTATTTATTGTGCGATTTTAACCGAATTTGTAACAAGGTAATACTGGAGATGCAGGTCAAATTTAGGCCGATAAATGTTGGTGTTTGCGGTCTAGGGGATGAGATATCACATAATATGTTTCCACTATAAGCCAAGGGATACAAGTGACATTACAAAAAAACTGATTTTATTATAGCTAGAGATGCGACTTGAAAAAAAACGGTTCGTTTTTTTTTGTTTTTTTTTCAGGTTTTTTTTCATTGTTTTTTTTTCAAATGGTTTTTTTTCACATTTTAGGTTTTTTTTCAAGATTAGTCCCATTTGCCTAATTTTTTATGTTTCCATGGACTAAAATTAGCCACTAAATGACAATTAGTAAATGTAAATACAGTCTTGCGCTATGCACGCGCCATCGATTTGACCAAAAAGGGCCGCGCTTCTTTTGATTTGGTCCTAAAAAAAGTAACTACATATAATATTTTTGATTCAGCGCTTGATTTTTCAAAAAACTACCAAAAGCACTTTTTTCATGATTTTTCAAATTAATGTAGAGTATGGATTTTTTTTTCAAAAAACAATAGCCAATTCTTGTAGAATTGGTGGTTAAGTCAGAACATTCCGTGGACCATAAAAGAAAGCAAAATTTTTTTTTTTTATTATGGTATTCGTTAGAAATGAGCGTTGCACGTTTTTCATCTAAAAATCTCAAAACTATAAACTTCAAGCTTCAAATTGCTTTTTTTACGGCTCCAATACGACAATTTGAAACAAAAATACAGCTATCCGAAAAATCGCAAAAAATTTTTATCCTCTAATTTTTCAGTCTTGGTCAAAATTTTCAATAATGAAAAATGTAATATATTTTACATTTTACTCAAAATTTCATTTTGAAAAAAAACAAAAAAAAACGGTTTTTTTCATGTTTTTTTTCACATCTGAAAAAAACCGTTTTTTTACATCTCTAATTATAGCAATATATAATAAGGTAAATTTTGATAGACAATGAATATAACGGAATTATTCCTAGCTTTAAAAGCTTAAAAAACGAAGTTATAAAACAACAAACAATTTGATCCCCAAACTGTAAAAGGATTTAAACTTAAACAGATTATTTTAAAACAACAAAATGTACTTTGCCTTTGAGTTCTACGAGCTTATATATAATACTGACTGACCCATCGCGATGAGCCACTTTATTTACGTGTCAAGCTTTGTAAATGAATCTTTACGGGCGAGCTGGAAGTTTGTATAAAATATTACAGGTCTGTTCCTATAATCATTATTGTATCCAATTAAACGATACATTAGTATAACGTATCGTTTAATTGGATACAAAAACAACAAAATTAACCTATACAATGTCATTTACTGAGAAGGTGGAAATAAAAAAAATTAAAAAACCTCTTCAATTGGCAACTACATAATTACAGTAAAATTGCAAAGTTGCCTAAATTACAGTCTACATACACATCTTCTAGCACTTGTTCTGTGGCCTTGTGAACCCTTTGATGCACCCTTTTGTCGTCTTGCATCCCTGGTAATCCAGGCTGATAAATTAAGTTTTATTTAGATATACATACATGAAAAACTATTGTATTTAAATCGGGGTTTCTTGTTGTCACAATTCAACTATACAGTAACTCGTAATCCAAAACACATTTGCTGCTGCGAGGTAGTAACATAAAGCTCCTTTATCCCTTAAGTAGTCGCCTGGTCGGTGTGACGTTACTTCTCGCGTGGGGCCATATGGCCCCAATGGGTAAATAAGGCTATTTTTCCAGTTTTTTTTCTTCTAAAAAATTAATTAGGCATCGTGTTATCATTTTAACATAATTTTATTGTCAAATTCATAAAAAAAATTTAGTTTTCGTAGCACTCGGCGCAAAGATTTCTCTGGTGATCTTGGCATACATACATTTTACCTGATAAAATAATAAATGATTAATTTTGCAAAAAAAATACCTTTGCGTTATTTCAAATTGTTATTTTATTTACCTTCAAGTATTATGATAAACCAAAAGATTATACATACTTTTTTATACCTAAAAATCCGAAACTACAAGGTAATTTTCATTAAATTTGAAATAATGCGGTTCAAGAATGATTTTACAGACCTTTAAATGTCATTTTTTTTAATAATATAGTTTAATAATATATAAAATAATTTAATATTAGCAATATCCACTCGTCGTCTTTTATTTAATTGTCGCAAGATTTCACCAACGTGAGTTCTCGCGTGGGGACATATGGCCCCAAGCCGTGCACCGGCTTAATGTATCAGCTGTAGAAAAAAAACAGTTGCAGGGAATAAATTTTTGGTGGGTGTATGAAGCTCTCAAACCTTCATTTGAGGAATAATTCAGGGACAGAATTAAAAAAAAAACAGCCAAGAAGCTATAGGACTTTCACACAATGAAAAACGTACGTAATATTAATTAAAAAAAACATTAACGCAATGATTTTTTACATTAATTTTGCTCCGATGCTCAAAATCATTACCACAATGCTTTTAAAGTATTACTCAATGTACAAGGACGTAATATTAATGCTTGGCGGACATTGATTTTAATCAGGAAGATCTCAAATAAAAGTACTGATATTAATTACAATTGACATGGATTAACATCCTAGTACATTAATTCTATGCCCAGTAAACATCAACCAATTAATAAATTAATCAATTAACAATTAAAGAACATTATCCCAATCACCTAACATACATTAATTAATGATCTGTTACCATTATTATAATGCAAAGAAGCATTAACAGTAGGCCTGAATTAAGGGATGGAAAAATATCGATAAATCGATATATCGATATCGGTATACCGGAATGGATCGATATATATATATATATATATATATATATATATATACAGGGTATCTCAAAAGTCAAGGACAGCAGAAAAGGGGTGGATAGAGGATGGAATTTTAAGTCTATTGAAAAACGGCAAAGACCATTCGACTTAGAATCCCATCCTCTATCCACCCCTTTTCTGCTGTCCTTAACTTTTGAGATACCCTGTATATATGTATATATACAGTGCTTGCAAATCCAAGTCCGACCGCCTTGGAAAGGACGGTTGTTCAATACCCGCGTGAAAAGAAAAAGGATAGAATGCCAAACAGAATTTGATTGGTCAGAGCGTCAGGCGTGCGTATTGTAAGCGCCTTCTGTTTGGCGTTCTATCCTTGTTATTTTCACGCGTCCTTCCCAAACCGGTCGGACTTGTGTTTGCAAGCACTGTATATATATATAAATTATTACACTTACTTTAAGTTTTAACATTAAATCAATTTTGTTGTTGATCAGTTAACAAAAAGAACTAGAAATATGTAAAAAAATATATTAATAATTATTACTATTAATATTACTTATGTGGTGATGTTCTCTTTAGCCAGTTCCCTTTGCAGAAGTTCCCAAACATTATCTACAGGGTTTATGTCCGGGCCACCGCAAAACTGGAACTGGAACTTTACATATTTTTAGTCCTTTTTGTAAATATTATGAAACTAAAGATTAATATAAAAAATAATAAAAACCCTTGGTAATTTAAAATCCTTATATTTATTACAAAAAATTTATGAAACATAAATAAACCTTAACTTTTTAACATTGTCTTACTTACATTCTAAAAAGTCACATAATACATTGATTTTGGAAAATGTATTAGAATGTTTCATTTTAAAAAAGTAGGTTTCATTAAATGACCAGACCATGACACATTCTTCTGTGAAGGTTAAAAATACTTGCACTTTTTTATATTTCATATAATAATAAACCTAAACGCACAACAATCGGGATGGGCGGGCAAGCACGTCGCAACAGGATTAACAGAAATACTAAACTGTTGTTAAATTTTTTTCTTACTTGCATTTTTAGGTCGTGGGAAACAACAGGGCCTAATATTAATGTATTTAGACATTGGCTCAACGTATTTGGCGATAAAGTTATGATTTGATGTATTATTTAATATGTTAGGGCATTATATTCATGCTAGGGTACATAAGTTGATGTCTATATAGGCATTAATGTAATAATTTAAGATTATTAAATTATACCATTAAGAGTATTAATCTATTAAGCCTTGACATTAATTTTATCACTGAGCAATGATTAACTAATGTACTCTAGGTTATTGATTTAATGTAAATAATCATCGTAATAATGTAAAATATCATTGTCTTAATGTATTTTGGCTAAAAAATAATAAAATTCTTGCACTAGGATAATGACCAGGCAGACATTGTGACAATCCAATAATACATTAACTCATATTGTTTAAGCATTATCATAATTACTTGATTGCATTAATACTATGAAAAGGACATTATCGTAATGATTTTGCACTTAATGATCGTAGGACATTAATATCAGGTACGATATTTTTTTCTGTGTTAAAGTGCAGCTGGGGCCATATGGCCAGACGCGACTACTTAAAGGTTATGAATGAAAAACATTCTTTGACGGAGGTACGTCATTATGAATTAATGTTCATGGAAATTCAGGTAATCAGAATAATTTTTGTCATTCCAATACATTTTCAGGGTTGTGCAGTAAATTTCCCCTAAGTTTAAAGGTAAATAAAAAACTGTATAAAATTTTTTTTGTCTCAAGATTTTTTTTAATAGTTTTAGATTTTAAGCTCGATGGTGGCGCAGCCCACACAGCCCATAATTTAAAATGACTTTTGTTATAATAATATTCCTTGGTATTCAATGATAAACTTAGGTATATAACTTATTGCTACATTATGTTGTTTTAAGCGTATACTAAATTTAAATAATATAATACCTACTAGTATAAAACTTTAAAGTTTAAAAAGTCAAATTATTATAAACCGCCGTATAATAATGAATCTGAAATGTTTTTGAGCACTTAAAATATAATATAAAAAACACAGGAGCAGAAGCTTAGTAATACCTTGCACACAACTTCTACACAGAGATGCTTTGTGATCTACTGTGAGCTTTCTCTGTCTGGTAATGTACTAAATACTATTGTTTAGAAATGAATTTTATTAACAATTCAAAGAAATTCTCCTTGTTAAAAAGCAATAAAGCATTAAAAACTTTAACTTATGCAGGTTTTTGACTAAGCTAAGATATACCTACAATACATGGGTAGCAAAAAGTTTAGAAAATTTTAAAATTAATTTGAATTTTATTTGGTTTTTAACTAATAATTTTATAAAAGCGCTAAAAAAACTACCGGGTAATTTACAATTCCCATGATACATTTCTACATGGTGACCGGTGGAAAATTTACGATTTTAATTTAAGATGCATAATAAATTTCAGTCCTTAGGAAATGTTTAGAGGACGTCAGCTAAATACCTTTCCTTAAAACGTGTACGACCTCTTGTAAGCAAAACCTAAAATTATTTACGCCCAAACATCTCTGATATAAGAGCAGTGGATCATTCTTGCATAAACCATCAAATTAATTATAAGTTAATTGCTTCTCTTATTTGTTTATTATACCTACCTGGAAGTGGAAATTCGCTTCATCTCTATAGATAATGCGGAATTTCGCTTGCAAGAGGTCGTACTTTCCAAAGATAAAAACTTATTGTGTATTTTTAATTAACTAAACATGAAAAAGTACGTTTGGTTGGTAACATACTAAATAGAAGAAATGAGCTTAATATGGCTGTCAATTGACTTAAGTATTATATGACACTTTATTTTATAATTTAAACAAAATAAAATAAAAATATTAATAAAATCTGAACCTTCTTGGGTAAATTAAAAGTCTGTATACATATCTTTGCTTTTTCTTAACGGATCTTAAACGGAAATTTTATTAAGAGCTATTATGTTATTATTAATAAACACAATTAAATTTTCATATAAATTAATAATAGAATTATTTTTATAATACATTTTTAAAATCCAAATATTTGGTGTAATTTTAACATAAATGTGTCAGATGCGTTTACCGTACGGTTTACGTATCCACGGATATAGAAACTTATTCGAATCCGTATCTGCCGACGATCCCTCACATCGCTAGATAGGTATAGGTATAGGTATAGATAGGTATTCGTATGTATTATAATGAATTAATATGTTGGTTGATAGTCCTTAAAGTAATATAAATTAAATTAAAAAAAACTTGATTTTAAGATTTAAGGCTCATTCAGAACCTCGTATAATTAGTGTAATAAATTAGTCGTTTCAATTAACGTAAAAGTTCGTCTTATGAATATAAACAACCAAAAAATTAGTGATAGTACTTTTCAATTAGTGGAAAAAGTTTGCAAACTTCTAACTTTTACCACTAATTATAATTGGAAAGCGGCTTCGCGCATGTGCAGGTTATATAAATATGATTGTAACAGTTGTTAAAAATAATATTTTATTAGAATTAATATTATTTATGTCAGGTTAAGAAGAATGGACAATCTTTTATTAAATTACCTTGATTTTAGATGTTAATTTTGCGCATTGTGAATGATCGTTTTCTGTTAATATAAGTATAATTGAAACCACTAATTTTTTCCACTAATTTCGAGGTTCTGAATGAGGATTTAAGATTATTTGTAAAACATTAATTTTAACATTGAGTTAAGAAAAAATAATTAAAATGTATAATTTATTTGATTTAAAACGTTTTTTAATGACAATTCATATAAAGCTTCCCAGACAGACACAATTCAGAAAGATTTCTGTACAAATTCTGTTAAAAACATATTACCGAGGTCACAATATGACATCTAAGAGAAATCATTTTTAGGAGCTCAAGATTAAGAGCTCTTGATGAATTCATAAATGAAAAGTCATTTTTTTAACATCTTAAAGTATTTTTTTTCTGACCTCTTATTGGAATCAAAATAAGAAGCTTAGTAGCTACCCTTAGTGGGTATCATAAATAAAACTTTAGTTACCTATATGATATCTTACTTCTTACTGAAATCATATTATTAACTCTTTAAGATGTCAAAATGGAGACGTCACATTTATGACATTTTAATGCGATTACTTTCTTCTCACCGCTGTAACTGCTTGTGTTTGATTTAAGAAGCGGCGAAGTAGAATTTAGAGCGTGCTCCATACCACCCTTGACCTAGGTAAACGGCTACCCAATACTGAAGAGCTCCAAAAGAGCGAAACAGGTCGTCTATCGGTGCCGGAAAAGAGAACGCTTGAATTTAAATAAAAGTGAGACAAAGTAATTGCAATTCCAAAAATAAGCAAATAAGAGCAAATAATTATTATTAAAATGATTGTAATAAAATCAATTTAACAAATTCGTTTGTTCTTTGGTAATTTAACTAGACATATCAAAATAAGCAACGATCCAGTATGTAATTTTTTTATCAGTACCCTAGTAGTAGTTCTTTATCCAAAACAAGAAATTCAAAAGATGTATTTTTATAAGTTTATACAGTGGGACTCTTAAAGATGCTTAATTACGAAGTCAAAGAAAGGGTTCCTCAAGAGTTCTTTTTCTTAAGAACTTTTTAATAACTTCTTTCTGAGGTTGTATCTGACGTCCAATCATAAAATAGAGCTTATGCAGATTTAATTACGACGTCATATTACTGTCTGGGTTTGTAACAAAAATAAATACTGCAATACAACAATCGATTTTCCTTAATAGGCATAACATGTAAAAGTTCTTTAGTTTATTATGACGATTCAATTGTTCTACATACTTTTTATAAACACTGACCTTAAAACGAAACAAGCACTCCAAACCAATCAAAATACCCCCATTTCCTGCCAATAAACACAAACAACTTAATATTATTAATTATCCAAGCAAAGTTTAATTTATTTACTTAAACACACATGAACATCCACACACAGAAGAATGCTAAAAGCGTCGCAACGCACGGAAACTCGGACGCGACGCGCTCCGTTAAAGCTCGCAGTGACGACGTGCGATCAGCAGGAGTTGACGTCGACTGCAGCTCGATGGCAGGAAAGCTGTCTCCCCACTCCTGTGTTCGTAAATTTACCAACGTGAAGCAAGGTTTAAGGGCCGTTACGGCCCTTGGCACTTTCTGGTTTCCCAGTCTTGTTCTGATGTTGTTTTTACTTTGTTCCAGTGACAAGTGAGTGAGAAAATAAGCACTCCTAAAATAATTGCATTTTACCTGACTAGTGAAGCAGTATGCAATATAATTGCATTTATTTCAGTACACATAAGGGCATTATAATACTTGAAGCGGGTCCAATATTGTAGTCGCATTATTTGAATTGAAAATAAACTGTATTTGAGATATAAATAAATATATAAAAGTACATTAAAAGGCTTATTTAAAGCCGAGTTTAGTGTTCGCTTCAGAGGCCTTGGCTAAGGGTGCAGATCTGAGCAAGGCAGTTAATATGCTTTCTCCGCCGTCTTGTATATACTTTTTTTTCAAGCATTTAATAGTTCTGCGACATTTTGTCAGGATTGACTTTTGACACACACACACATATATATATTAGGGTGTTTCAATTAAAACGAAATTTTTTTTTTCTTGCTGACACATGAAAATTTTGTTTTTTAGGTTGAAAAAAAAAAATTCTCTGAAAATTTGATCCCTTAAATTTGATTCTAAGTACTTTCTTTTTAATTTTGTAGTTTTTCCATATAAAAAGCATACATTTTTAATCATTTTTACTTTAAATTTCTATATTTTGGCCGGGTTTTGAATTATAATTTTTATCACAATAATTTCCTGCATAGTATTCACGGTTTTTGAAAGGCCCTGCATCAATTTTGTTTTTGATTTATTTACGTTGATTGTAGTAGCTCCAAAAGTCGTTTTTTTCACTTTTTCTCACATATTTTTGAGAATATCGAGCGAATGACTGGTTTTACCGAAAAAGTTTAAATAAAAAAGTTGTAGAAAATTTAATTATTTACAAAAAAGGTTTTCACGTTAATATCACTAAAGTGCTTTGTTTAAGAGATATAAGCAATTTAATAACCAAAAACAAAGAAAAAATAGATTTTATTGAAATTTTTGTATATGTACTTTGATTCAACAACTATATATCAATTGATTACCTAAATTTAACACAATTAACATGGAAAAATTAAAATTCCATATTTAGTTAACTATACTGGTGCTTACCAAAAAGCTTTTTGAAGGTCAAACAAAACGGTAAATAAAGCAATCAAAGTATCTAAACAGAGGGCGCGGTAAGCAAGACAGTCAGTAAAAAAAAAAAATTTTTGAAGTGAGACGGAAGAAGATATCGATTGTCGATTTATTGCATGTTAATTGTGTTAAATTTAAGGAATCAATTGATAAATAGTTGTTGAATCAAATTACATATACATTTATTTCAATAAAACCTATTTTTTATTTATTTTTGGTTATTGAATTGCTTATATCTTTTAAACAAAGCACTTTAGTGATATGAACGTAAAAATCTTTTTTCTCAAAAATTAAATTTTCTACAACTTTTTCATTTGAACTTTTTCGGTAAAACCAGTCATTCGCTCGATTTTCTCAAAAATATGTGAGAAAAAGTGAAAAAAACGATTTTTGGAGCTACTACAATCAACGTAAATAAATCAAAAACAAAATTGATGCAGGGCCTTTCAAAAACCGTGAATACTAGGCAGGAAATTATGGTGATAAAAATTATAATTCAAAACCCGGCCAAAATATAAAAATTTAAAGTAAAAATGATTAAAAATACATGCTTTTTATATGGAAAAACTACAAAATTAAAAAGGAAGTACTTAGAATCAAAATTAAGGGCTCAAATTTTCAGGGAATTTTTTTTTCAACCTAAAAAACAAAATTTTCATGTGTCAGGAAGAAAAAAAAAATTTCGTTTTAAATGAAACACCCTAATATATATATATATATATATATATATATATATATATATATATATATATATATATATATATATATATATATACATATATTATACTCTTTTAGCCTTATGATAGTATAGTTTCTTATAGGTTATAGTTTTTTCACAGAATTTTGATTTCAGATTCAGCGACTCAATGGTTATAATTCAAATAACTGCCTCTAAATTGTTTTAAGTTAAAAGCCTCCCCGATTACCAAAAATATGTCTTTCTTTAAAAGAATATTCATGTTTAAACATGATACCTGGTATCAAAGTTTTTATATAAATAAATTACAAATGAAAAAGAGTTTACTTATACTATAACACTACGGTGTATAACTGCTCTTTTATTATATATAAGTAATAGCTTAACATAACAATAATTATTATTAAATTTTATTTAATAAAAAAATAAAGTTAATAAAAAAATGATTGGATTTTACTTCAAATACGTATAAGTATAAATTTTGAAGCTTTACAAAATAAATTACAGCAATTAAAGCTTGCATTTAAATTTAAAATTAATTTACTATTACAATTAATATTGCACCATATGATACAAATATAGCCAATTTATAATATTTATTTAAATAGTCAAAAGCAATTTATATAAACTAAATTAATTATACTATATTTGATAAATAATAATAAATTTAGTAAATGTAAATAATAAAATAATAATTTAGGTGCAGTTTTATACGCCGTTTTTAATTTAAAAGCCAACCAAATTTTTATAATAATATAATTTTTTCTTTTTTTTTATGGTCACTTAAAAAATAGCTCGTTTTAATTGTAGTACATTTTTATAGTATGAGTATGAGTATAAAAGTCGTATAACTGGCCCCATTGCCTAATCTCTCTCTTACCGTACGCCGCGTCCTATACTGTACTCTAATTGGGGCCCCAAGGCAACTTGCTAATAGTTTGTAATAGCCCCTTCCGGTATCGAAGGGCCGTTGATCATAAAGGAGGTCTGAAAAAGGGATAGACATTTTGGTGTTTAGGGGCTAATTACGCCGACTCAAATCTGTGTACGACGCAATATCCCCATTGACCGGGACGTTATTATTTCAAAAAACATTTGGGATTACTTTTTGCAGTAAGTGCGCTGTTTGTTTGCTGCAGGGGGCTATATTTTCTAGTCGTAGTCTACATCTTGTACGTTGTCAGTACTGACTTCATAGAAGATTCAGCCAGTCGTTATTTTAGTAGGCTAAAAATTGTAAACAGCTATAGACAAATTATTTGTCCCGTTGTGCAAAAACAGTAAACTTGTCTTTAGAAGTTTGCAGCTGACTTAAGGAAGATTCAACTGCTCATTTCAAGTACTGACTTCAAAGTAGATTTAGCCATATTTGATTAGTCGTTATTTTACTAAGCTAAAAATATAGAAAACAGATATACACAAATTATTTTACCGCACTGCGTAATCCATTAATTTGTCATTGGTATTGCGTGTGTGTTATGTTTATTGTTAATGGCTGGGTGACTAAACCTCTTGCTGCTAGTTTATTAATATTTAGTACCGATTTCTAATTACAAAGACTTAACGTTTGATGCCCTGTGTATTTATTCTTTTTATCTCTATTACTTGACTGCTAAACGGTTTCCGTTGCTGATTTGGATTAACCCATCTATGAGGCTTAATAGGAAATGCAAGATTATTTAGGAGTAAAGAATGCAAATTAAAGCATGCGGTCATGTTACTTATCGTTTATTGCTGCAATCCACTTTACCCTCTCGTATACTGTTTTCCACTTTTACATTGACAAGCTGTGACTTTATGAAATTTTAATCATGGGCTTAAGTTAGAAATAGTAGCTTTTGGGCATTTTAGTCAAGATCTGACATTAGCTTCATTATACATTGCGACAAATTGAGTCAGATGTTAAATATTTAACAATTAAAATTGGCTTTAATTTTTTATATGTGTGTAGTAGATTAAGTATATTAAACACACTCGTTTTTATTAAACACTCGTCTTTAGGCTTCGCTTGTACCTAATAAAACTCGTAAGTAAAATGACATTTATAAAACTTGATACATAATACTTATTACTACTTACTATAGGTAATAAATTTAGAATTTATGAATTTCTTTATTTTTTTGTATTTTAAAGCATTATCTTTATCAGTTGAGGAAAAATAAACTTTAATAGAATGGTAAAAATGCAATTTTGAGTTAAAACCCCAGGCACGTTTCTAGTCCTCTCTTATGTGTTTCTGATTGTTTCTGAAAATCATGTAGGATGAATTATAATTAACAAACTCAATGTTCACATTAATCTTTAATTATTGTAGCAATACAATATGTTCAAATAAAAAATAGTTCATCTGATTGGAATTGTGAACTTTTAATAAATATATAAACATGCAATTATAAAAATATTGTTTGATAGTTTTATGAATGAAATAAATATTTATGTCATTAAGCCAAGGAGTGAGTATTTTTGTGCTGGTCGAATGACAAACAATATTTTATCTTTAATCGGTCTACAAATTAAGAAATAATTTTAGTTAAACGATAAATAAAATGTACAATTATTAAAAGTAGAAAGTGAGGTTAGATAGATCTGACAGATCAATCGATCGATTTTTTATGTGCCTGGTTCATAATCAATCACTTTAATGTTGAGTGTTTGGATTTCAGATGTCCCCACAGAAAGAAATGAAGGGAAGACAAATCTGATGATCTCGCGGGTCATTCAATAGCATACCTTCTCCATAATAGGGAGAAGCTCCGCCTTGCTGAAATATAGGATTTTTTTCATGGTAACGTTGGTCGTTTTCCATAATTTTGATCAGCGCTGGGTTGACAGCATTCTCCAACAAGTCCAAGTAAGTAGCTCCATTTAAATTTTCCGGTAAGAAAAATGGTCCAATTATAAAATACCAGTCCAAACGTTAAATTTCTGAGGATGTAAAGTATGAATCTGATGGAAGATCCTTGGATTCGTGTCGGACCAATAACGATAATTATGAAGATTGACAATGCCATTGAGAAAAAATGAACATTCGTCTGAGAAGCAAATATTAAAAAGGTAGTTGAGAGTATTTATAACTATTTTGGACATTATTTTAAAAAATTTTAAACGGCGGTCATTATCATCTTCATGCAATTCTTAAAGAAGTTGAATTTTCTAGGTTGCCATTACAGTACGACCCCGAGTCAAAATTTAAATCGTAATTTAAACCTACTTTGACCTACCAAAACTGATTTGAAACCTGTTCAGTCTGTTTACTCCAATTTAGCACTAGAAAAACCGAATTAATCTTCAGTTGAACCGATTTAAACCGATTTAAACCTCTAATAAAATTTTTGGTTTAAATTTAAACGTAATTAGAACCGAAAAATCGGGAAAATGGACTTATCTGCCATGTTTTAGGTCATAAGTTGGTTATCTTTAGGCGAATATAAAACCGTTTAAGACGGAAATTGTCAGACTTAAGGTTTAAATTACAATTTTAATTTTGACTCGGGACAAAATTTGATTTTTTTTTAAATAATAATAAAATGTTATCCACTGTATTCGGCACATAATACACCAGCTTCAATAACAGCAAATTACCCAAGGAAACCCATAGCAAATTAGGCTAACTTGAAATGTTAATATCTTTTTTTATTTTAACTGAAACACCCTGTATGTTTTTACATAATTAAATAAAAAATTAAAAAACATTTCAATTGATGTATAGATGTAATTATTTCCTATAAATAAATTTAATAATTTTAGAGATATTTAACAATTTTTAATATTAGACCCAGAAATTCTGGGCCAGAATAGTCAAGAAGAGCAACGTCTAATGTAGAAGTAAGAATTAAGAAATGCTTAAATGTAAATGAAGGACACTTTGAACATTTAGTATTAAATTAGTAATAAAAATTGTATATTAAAATACTGTTGATTTATTAAATTGTTACAGTCACGCATTTTTTTATTGTCTCCTATAGTGCTTCACCTAGTTGACATTCTACAGCTTTGTTGATTTTTTTTCAAAATTAGCAAATACTGTTTATACTACTTTTAAATTTTAAAAACTTTTGTCTTGTCAATGTTTTTAAAATTCAGGAAAATTGACACCATTAAATTTGGAACAATGACAGATTACGTCGATACCGTCAATTCACCCGTCACAGGTTTCTTGATACAAAATTATATTTAAAATTTTAGAACTTCTAAATATCTCTGAAATTATTAACTTTAGGTAGGGTATAGAGAAAAGTTACACTAATCGAAATGGTTTTTAATTTGCTATTTGATTAGGTAAAAACATACTGGGTGTTATATTCAAATTAGCCCAATTTGCCCTGGGTTTTCTCGAGTAATTTGTTGAAAAATGTTAAAAAATTGACATGAAATCTTTTAAAAAATGTTTTAAGAATTTCACCCCCATATCCGTAAAGTTATAGTCTATTTTTGATTGACGTTCATTTGTCCATCTTATATTTAATATAAGATAAATCAATAATTAAAACCAGAAATAATTTTTGTATTATGTAAAAACATACAATATTTGAAGAAAAAAAAATGATTTATAACAAATTAGAAAATTAAAAATCTGTTTAGGTTAAAATAATAAAAAAGGCTACCTATATAAAAAATTTAAATGACGTGATTTCGTGAAACGGTGAGACCTGGGTACGTTTTTTGAACCTTTATTTTTAAAATCTGTTAAAAATTTTTATGGGAGGAAAATCGTGTTGAGCTGAGTTATATTACAAAATTCTCTGTATGGTGGCCCCCTAAACTCCCGTAACAGCTACTTCAACTGCCTCATTTCTCACCGGATTTTCAATATCTCATTTTATATGCCAGAATTTTGCTACTAATTCTAGAATATAGCCACTTGACGCACCGTAGAGTGAGGACGAGCGCGAGATCTCTTCTCAAAAGTAAAGCGCACACAGCGCATTTAAGTTTATTAGGCAAATCAGAGCCTAGGGCCACTCAGTGCCGTCGCAGCTAAAGTTCAAGTAAGAAAAAGGAATCAATGTCGATTCTGCACGTGATAACGGATCCAAGTGCTAAAAGAAAAAAAATAATAATAAGTTCGAAAAGTGCGGGTGGTCTTCGGCTAAGTCACAAAGTGCAGTAGCGTCGTGGAGGTTTGTGTGAGAGTGAGTGAATAAGATTGGGTCACTCCGATGAGATGCCTGATCACCTGTATGGTCATCACAATCGGCAGGGCTAAGGAGCGCGGTCTGTCCGCTAGGGATAGGAAGGCAGAATCTAACTAGTTCAGCTAAGTAATTTTCCTAATTGCATGACCTAACAACACCAATTCGATTCTGATATAATTTAATAGTTAAATGTTTACATTCGCAAATTCGCGAGGTTGCTAAGAATGTCATCTGGCTTCAGAAATTAAACAGGTCCCTACACTGAGAAAAGTGATCTATTTAAAGTTTTAATTAAATGAACAGTTTTGGGTACATTCAATACGCCCAATGCGCATAACTGTTTATTTAAAAGTTGATGATACCTACAGTCTTTAAATTAAACTCGTACAGTTTGAATATACATTTTTACTACTACAAAAATGTACAAAGAATTCAATAAAGCGGTAGAGACAGTAAACTATGAAAAATCTCTAATATAAGCACTCTGATTGTTTGTCTAAGATTTCTTTTTAATCGTCTCAAAAACTAAATTTTAAAATAACAACCTTATAAATTAAATGAAATCGGTATAAACACTAATTTAACAATAAAAGAAATAAAGAATATACAAGGTTGGTAGCCGGCACTCGGCAGGAGGAATATCCACCAAGGCAGAGGGCACTTACGGTTTGTCTTGGCCGCCAACACTTCGGTACGGAAAACAAGACTCAGTATCACACAGGGGGGCAAACAATTCTAAAGAGGTTACCAGGAACCTGATACTGACTCGGACAGAGATGTTTAGAAATACAGAAGGACAGGTTCTAGCAGCGTACTAACACTTCTACCCCCATTCATGAATAACAATTGAATGGGGTTATTACTAAGTCCCAGGTTGAGGAGGATTGTACTTAGTTTTGGATCAGTTCAATGTCCTCCAAAAACCCTTCCTAAACTGGACGTATGGCCCGACCCGGCTGTCAAAAATCCGGGAGCGGCCTTAACCTTTGACACTGTCATCCACGACCTCCTAGGGTGGATCTACCAGCCGGCGTAAAAACTTCGGATCCAACAAACACAGGTAATGCTGTGATTTGGCGGGATACGCAGGAGAACGGAAAGGGGGTAAAATAACCCCGGGAGATTAGTGGAGGGTAATATATTTGGGGCCTGCCATACGTTCCCATACTCATACTCAATTCTAGAATATAGCCATGATGAACTTACCTATTTGAATGCCTCTCATTAAATAAAGTTGCCGTTACTCTTGCACATTAATGGTTTCTAAAATACAATTCAATAATTTTCACTCTCTCCGCAATAGAATAAACCATTTTTTATCGAATCGAAAGAAAATAAAAGCACCGAAATAACAAATTAACCCCATCAACTACTTTACTGAAGATAAAGTTGATCTGTCGACTGATATTTATTAGTTAAAAAAAAATTCAACGGATTTTTTAATTTACGAAATTTGTCAATAAGCGATAAGTAATTTTACATTTGTTCAGAGTTCCATTGCTCGGCAACGCGTAGCTCAAATTTAAAAAACGAAGCGCCATTATCAAGACAGTTGAATGCTCTTTATATGTATGATAACACACCCCTTCCCAGTTACAGTGATGAAACTAATGTGTAAATATGTCCCCCCAAAAACATAGGGGTCCGAAGATTTTTTTAATTTTCACATACAAAGCCGTACACCTTGATGGACTGTTTTCGATGGGCCACCCTGTATAATAGAAATTATATTTTGTTGTGGAAGTTGCAAAGCAATCTTAATTAAACGTTTTTTGGTTGGTTATATTTCTCCAATGGGAGAAAATGTTTGCACTTTCCACCCGCAAATTCTAAAGAAAAATAAAACTTTTCATAAACTTGTATAATATTATAATTAACTCGTTTAATTTCATGCATTCGTTTATGTATTTTCCTACAACTTTAATAATTTGTAGGTAGGTAAGTTTAATCAAATGACGCAAAATGTGCAAATGACTATCCTAATTCTGTTCCTTTAACGAGATATTTTGGTAGGTATAAGTTTTTGCAGTCTCATAAAGTGGTTTACCTTTAGTTGCCGACAAACGTGCGGCAATTTGTGTTTTCCTAGATGCGTAGATTTCAAATTAAATATTCCTTTTAAGGGTGACTTAAAAGCTTCTGAAACTAAAGATTGATGGAAATTTAAATGTTTAATGTATAAGGGATTTTAAATAAGCTAATTATTGGGTTAGATGTATAGAGATATACCTACCTGTCCCTTCATAAGGGAATAGAGGAATTTATATAAATTATATTGAAAGTTCTACAAAGGGTTGGCTAAAACCATTGGAAATTAAAACTGTGTATGTTTCATTTCTCTCGCCAGAGAGAATAAAGAGTTAAAGAAGAAGAAGAAAAGCTTTTGAGGTTAGAGTAAAAATTACCAGTTTGGACAACTTACCATCCCAATTAACCTCTAAAATGTTATAAAGTGTGAATTAATTACGGTTTTGGACCTGAGCAACCAAAAGTTGTTTTTAAGGTAACTTGGGGCGCTGAATCCAAATCTTCACTCCGTTTGAAGATTGGTTCTAGTCTTCGGGATAGTATATAAATTAAATTTGTACGATCTTTGGCAATTATATTTATTTAATGGCAATTGAAAGTAATACATTAGAAATGAAGAGCGGTGGAAGTTCCACCGTGGAACTAAGTCTTTTATATTGTTTTGGATCCGTTTTACGCATTAGAGTCCAACAGTACTCGCTCATCATGCGTTCATCCCAAAATGTTTGGTATCTACCACAGACCTGTGGTATCTATCTGTGGTATCTACTTTCAATGTTGGCGAGATCTTGGTGTAGCCGCTCTCCCTGTCGCTCGTATCGCCCAAGTTTTCAGGGAAAAAATCGAGGTGGGAATGGAGAAAATGCATCTTGAGAGACATCCGAGATCCAATCTTGCGGTAATTTTGCAACAAATTACCAATGATATACTTGAAATCTGGGGATTTGCGGTTACCAAGAAAGTTGTTAACAACACTTCGAAAATAGTGTGTTTTAAATTTTATAAGGTTTTGTGTCATTTACATTTAATATAATAATATAATAAAGGACTTTATTGATTATAATACAGAATTACAGTTGTACAATATTTAAATACAGGGCGAGATTTAGTTCTTACACACTCCAAGAAATAAATCTCGCCCTGTATTTAAATATTGTACAACTGTAATTCTGTATTATAATCAATAAAGTCCTTTATAATATTATTATATTAAATGTAAATGAGGATCTATTTTCCAAATCGCATTATGTCTCATTTAACCATTACTTAATTTTAAACATTAGGTAGGTACTTAATATTTGTTTTATTACCTTTATTGATCAATGATCAAAGGGCTAAGTTCAGTTCTTTTACTTAGGTATATCTATTATAATATTTATTTATTAATCAGGGAGTACTAGGACTAGTTTTTATAAAATGCCGACCTTTCCGAAGATTCTGCCGACTGCAGCAATTTTTAATAGCATTGAAAAAATAAACTCAATGCAATAAAGTTTTTAAGAGTCGGCATTAGCAGCAGATACAGTCGAAATTAGTCGGCATTAGTCGGCAGCTAATAAAACTTTTGACATACTGAATTCACAGAAAAATAAGAATCCGAATTCACTTTTTAATAATTTATTAAAATTGCCGATTTTTTTCATAATTACCTAAATTTCGTTTTAATTCATTGATCATATTGGAATATAATATATGAAGGGGTAAGAAGCAAAATGGTACGAGTGCAAAAAAGAGAAGTGGAGTTATTAACTTTTAAAGTTTTTCCTATATACAAAAATCTGCTCTCTAAAAATTAATTAGTCAAAAATGACTAATTTAATTTTCATTAGTGGCTGCTTTTTCACTTGTCCCATGGTTATCCCAAAATTTAACAGGCAATTCTTGTAAATTGTAAAATTGTCCCCTGAATACGAAAATGCCGTCAAAAATTATGAAAGTGGAGCAGTTTTTGTTTGTTCTACTTTTTTAACTTTTGACGGTATTTTCGGATTCAGGGGAAAATTTTACATAAGAATTGGCTATTAAATTTTGGGATACCATGGAATTCCAAGGTACCGAAATTTAGTTTTTGTATTTTTGTAAGGTTTGTATAGATTTTAGTTATAAAGATATAACTTAAATCATCATATGTTTGTTTTATTCTTAATATTGCATTATTAAAAATTAAAAAAATATTTTTTATCTTTAATCCATCCATAATAAAAATTAAAATGACGTTTAATTAAAATTAAACGTTATTTTTATCAGCACTCGTTACTTGAGTGTTTTTACAGCTTAGAAAATAAAAATTCATTGTATACTTACTTTGGACCAATAAACAAATCGACTTCTGTCAGATCTACCTAACCTTTATCAAATCATTATTGTAATCGAACGTTTCATAAAACATAACAAATAAAATTGCATCTGGCCTT
Source organism: Brassicogethes aeneus (assembly GCA_921294245.1). Classification (NCBI taxonomy): domain Eukaryota; kingdom Metazoa; phylum Arthropoda; class Insecta; order Coleoptera; family Nitidulidae; genus Brassicogethes; species Brassicogethes aeneus. The sequence continues at coordinate 28,026,001 of OV121137.1, forward strand.
TTGGTCAAGCAGTGTCTTTTTGTGCTTCAATTATAGTCAATTGTACGCGGATGCACCGTTTAAAAAATAAAATAGGCTTTTAACCCTGGAGTTGTGGCGCCTCCTGGCAGAGCATGAACTGAAATATAAATTTTAGTTACTTTTATATATACTTTTCTTTTTAGCTCTTGTTTCTCTTATTTGGATATATTTTTAATGAACGGATACATTTTTGAACAAGTTTAATTGTTTTGAAATGAAAAATACCTGAAAATACAAAATGGCTATAATTTACAAACAGAAGTAAAAAATGGGTATTTCCATTTTAACGGGTGCGACACTAAAACTGCGTTTTTTTCAAGATAATAAAGTGTTTGTTCATATATATCAAGATACGTTAATATAAAAAAATAGTATAAAAAATTAGGTATTTAACTATGTCAATAAAAACTTGTATAGAAAACGTCATGAATAGCGTAACGGGCGCGACCTTAGAAAATCGAAAAATGCGACCAAGTTGGCTTCTAAAGTTGATACTGTAAAATTTTGGATGAAAGCATATAGTAATATTTTTTTGTGTAAAACTAGAATATTCTAAGGTTACTATTGGGCGATTCCATGATTACTAATGGGACAAAAAGAAACAAGTCAAAATGTTTTATGAATTTGATGATAGGTTGTTCCTATGACAATAATTTTATGATAGTAATTATTAACTGTATTGCTGAGAACTATCATAAAATTATTATTATAGGAACAACACATCTCCAAAAATTTTTATAAAACAGCTTGTTTTCCTTCTGTTGGTCCCGTTAGTAATCATGGAATCGCCCAATAGTAACCTTAAACAAGCATGTATTTTAAATGCACAAATATTGTATACTTTATTTTCTAAAATTTTCTCAAAATGTTACGGGTGCGACATTTGAACATTTTATCGAGTATTGAAACTCTTCCATGTTTATTCTTAATGTTAGTTTCTTAGCATCACAATGTACGAATATTTTAAGGTTATAAATTACGTCCCAATTAAACTATTAGACTTCAGATATAGTTGTTATTTTGTTAAATAACACATCTGATTTTTTGTAAAGGTGGGGTAAGGTTTCATCATGGAATCGCCCAATAGTAACCTTAAACAAGCATGTATTTTAAATGCACAAATATTGTATACTTTATTTTCTAAAATTTTCTCAAAATGTTACGGGTGCGACATTTGAACATTTTATCGAGTATTGAAACTCTTCCATGTTTATTCTTAATGTTAGTTTCTTAGCATCACAATGTACGAATATTTTAAGGTTATAAATTACGTCCCAATTAAACTATTAGACTTCAGATATAGTTGTTATTTTGTTAAATAACACATCTGATTTTTTGTAAAGGTGGGGTAAGGTTTCGTGGAAATACCCAAATGTATTATTATGGCATAAAAAAACAAAAAAATATTTTTTCCTAAAACGTACATAAGGAACTATATTATAAAAAAATTGCGGTGGTGCCACAAACACGTCGTCAAGGGTGTATCCGTTAGTCCATAACCAAGTAAAATTTACGATTACTAAGTATAAGCCAAAATTTATGATGAGTTACACAATTATTTTTTTCTACTTTTACCTTTAAACGTCCATTATCGTACATGTTTCCTAAGTGACATTTTAAATAAACATTGACAAGTTGTGTCTTTATGGCGTTTTAGTCACGGGCTGAAGTTGGCAACAAGTTTTTATTCACGGGCTAAAGTTAGTTTTAAGTTAGTTGACAGTTGATCAATCTTGATCTAAAAATTATTTTATTATCTCAATACAAAAATACAAAAGTATTAAATAGTTTCTTAACGCCAAAATTAAAAACAAAAATTAAATGCTCTTTGTGCTGACCTTTTGATTTAACCGGCAGTAAACTAGATTTAACTGATTAACCATTAAAAAATTTGACAAAATTATGAACTTAAACAGCATTTACAAAAAACTGAATTTCCAAACAATTTTTTTACTGTGACATATGGGTCATGCCTACTACACAATTATGTGATTATTTTCAAAATCGGTGATTTCGTGAAAATTTCTGGTCCCACTTCACGTGGCTTGAGTCATATATTATGTGACAACTGCTGCATGTAGACCATCCTCCAATTTCTGAAGAACAAGAACATTTTACCTTCCAAAAATCACAAGATGATTTTCATCATGCAATCTCAATATGCACAAGAGATGATGTATATAAACTGACTTGATGATTTTTACCAATGAGTTCATAACGCACTCGTAGTTAAGTGGATACTATAATAGTGTGCGCATTTTATGAATTTATTTCGCCATCACATCAAGCTTCACAACCAGTGCGTTATAAACTCATTGGTAAACATCATTAGGTCAGTTTATATAATACATCATCTCGTGTGATGAATTTATCCCGCCATCACATCAAGCTCACCTATGACGTTCAAATGAGTATCCACTTTACTACGAGTGCGTTATGAACTCATTGGTAAAAATCATCAAGTCAGTTTATATACATCATCTCTTGTGCATATTATCAGCACGAGTTTACATTGAGTTTACTTATGATTTACAAGAGAATCACACACGTAATTTAATACTGTATACTATACAGTGTCTAGGTATGCTTAAAATTTCCAAATTAAAGAGTATTGGTTTGAAAAAATACTTACAAATCTGAACGATTAAAGATTTTTTTTGATGCTCTTATTCCTCTTGGATGCCAATAAAGGAATTTTGACACACCTGATCACGGCCTGAGATTGACTAAAAGATTATAACGCTTATACCAAAAAGTCGCGAATATAAAAAAACCTTACCTATTCCGCGAAACACAGGTTTAGACCGAAATTCTAAATTATCTTAAAAACAACCCAATAAATCCGTTTTGATATTATACCTCAATTACCCTTTTTAAAATGAACTCATTTCGAAACCTTTTTAAAAAACTTATAAATGCGGTTTTTTCTACGAATTTTTCAACTTTTTCAACGTTCTACCTATTTTATTAAATTTATTAAATGGCTTTCTAATTAGAAATTAAATATTATAAATAATATAATTAGTACAAGCATTTAAAATGGGATTTATTTGCTTACATGATATTTTAATTAAATTTCCGATGAACAATGAGCAAATATAAGTTAAATAATTTAATATACCTACAACAGCAGCAGTACAAACCTGTCAGACTTCTAATTTCTAAAGGCTAAATTTATCTCAAACCCGTTGCAATATTGAAAATTAGGCCAAGATCAATACATTTGAATAAATGATAAGGTTTGTATACAAACCTGTTATTTGTACTCTCTGCTTATAAATTTCTTGATTAACTATTTCAATTTGCCTTATTTCGGATTTGACGTAAAATTATGACTATAAAAGCACACAAAATTTAATGAAAAAGTATAATTTTCATTATAAACATTAAAATTGCAAATCGGGCACTTGGTTATTATACTCCAAAGAAGCATAGGGTGTCGTTCGATAACATTAATGGAGTGCAAGGTTTGTCAACAATACATTTAAAGGATACGAACTGCACATCTTTTTTAAATAAATAAGTATTTTTTTCACAAAAGAGGATGGCAGAAGTCTTACTCGACGCATTTTGTTCGCAAAGTTGTAGAGCTTTTAAAACCGCTCACGTTATTCGTGTTTCACTTTGAAAGTAAAAACTAAAAAACTTTGATTGGTTTACTACTCGATTTTAATTTATTATTTTTTATATGCTTATATAGTTTGTGTGTGACTTTTTTAAATTGATAATGATGAATTATTGTTTTTTTTAATTGTAAATGAAATTTACATGTTTGTATTTTCCTGTTTTGCCGAAGGATCCAATTTGGTACGTAGGTATATTTGTTAGTGCAAAATTAACTAATTACAACTTTTCCTAATATAATTGATATTTAAAGTCTGAAATCTATAACAATAAATAATAGTTATACAAACATAACCTAAAAATCGAACTTTTTTATAATTAAGTTTTTTAAGTGCAACCGCCGACAATTGTATTTTGAAATAGAAAGTGACAAAATATATCTACAAATTCTTGACAACATAATATTATATATAGTTATAATACCCGTTTTTGGTCGTTGAATAAAGACTTTCTCAATTACCACTTTAACTAACTCATAATGCAGTTTGCTGTTTGCATTTAGACCACATATTTGTTTTAATGATTTTTACTAAATTTAAATGATTTCAATTTTAACGTAAATCATTAATAAAATGTGTATTTATTGAATATAATAACTATAGTTATTTAGTTGTAAACAATTGATATTTTACAGGGACTGTATGCAATTTTTGTCTTTTTCGGATTTTTACTCTTTATTGGGAAACCGGTAAAAACTCAACCCTGGGTTTCCTCTTGAACACCCACAACACAAACACAAAACAATTATTTGTAACAAAGGCGTTTGAAAGCTGCTTATTAAAGCATCCCTTTTGTTACGATGATGCACAAAAATGTATGTAATGGAAACAAGTATTAATAACAAGAAGTTACTTAATGGCATTTATAGTTTATAAATTTTAGATTCAAGACATTAGGCGGCCATACACAGACGTTATTTCGGTTTATATCGTGGCGGTTGGGATGAGGAGGTTAGTATGCACAAAAGAACGGCATGGCAAAAATGCATCATGTCTCATAAACTTGATAATGTATTTAAATGATTTTGCACGGGGTTGCGCTTGGTATAACAGTTTCAAAGGGAAAATCGTATGTGAGTGGGCATAAAGTGTCATTAGACGTTATTTTGCGCGGTTTATCGTGTTATATGCAAAAACATTTGAAAAATCATGTGCCTGAGTGAGCATCGCAGCACGCAATAATAGAACCACATCTTCTACACATATACAAATGAGGCATCTATTTGCAATAGTGCCTACATCCATAATTTATCAAAATTAAATCAAATCAGTAGAAAACTATATTATAAGATGTGCTTTATTACGTGATAAACTCAATTTATTTTAAAGCGGTTAGATCCCGCTAAAAAGAACATTTAAATTTTGGAATATTTTGCAAAAGCGGCCACATCCATTGTAGAGTTTGTTTCAATAGCGGCTACTTCCAAATTACAGGTTTTTAACATCTGCAAAGAATCGCAGTCACCATATTTACAGTGACAGTTTCACATTGAGGTGTATCAGCTAGAGATGTGCGATAGTCAAAAATTCGACTATTGATATTTTCGATATGATAGTTTTTGTGCTATTGATACTATCGATATTACTATAGAAAGCACGGGAAAAGTTGTTTGAAGTTGAAATAAGTAAAAAATATATTTAAAACAGAATATAAAAATTTATTTAAAAAAACAACTGATTTCCTAGAATATTACAAAAAAATACTAACTGACAATAAGTTGCAGTTTGTGAAACGCCTGAAGAAACAGAACAACCTAGTATTTAAATAAATCTTTATCTTGTTTTATCCTCTTATTCTTTTTGGAGTAGGTAATTAAAACATTAATGTTTTTAGAACGCACCATTGTTTTTTCTAAACTCATTTAATTACTAAAGAATTTTAGTTACTAACCACATTTACTTTATTATTTTTTTACATTATTCTTATAATAAACAATAAAAATGCATAAATAAGCTATTTTATTTTTTTCCAAAATCGGCCAGATCCATATTATTACTGCAAAATTGGCCGCATCCATACTTCAAGTTTTTATAAGTTCTTTACTATCAGTATGGGATTTTTAGATTTTTGCTCAAAGTAATATCTCATTAAAGGTACTATATCAAAATAATTAAAAAAGAAAAATCTTTCTTTGTTAAGAGTGGCAATATTCTTGTCGACTTTGTAAATTATCTTAAAATGGATGCAACATCGTATTTTGACCACAATAGCCAAAAAATTTTTATCATAGACATATTAATATGTAGATCGTTTTTATAATTAACCATTTTGTTTGTTTTCTGTGTTATACCAATTGTTTTGGCATTGATTTTTTCCATAGTGTTTACGAGAATTTTAGTGGCTTTTACATAATATGCATATTATGCCACTTTTTGCTTTTTATAAAGCCAAACCACATACATTTATGTAAGCTTAACCTATGCGATGTAAGCATTGCTTACTAAAATAATTTAGAAAAATTTTATAAAACCTAAATTTTATTTAGTTGACAATTCGTATAATACGTGAACGTATTAATATGTCTATGATAACATATATTTTAATTCCTCCACTTATAATAATAATAATATCATTTATTGCCCAACAGAATAAATATATAATTCCAATTAGAGGACAACATATATGTTATATATAATTATATAATAATAATAATATTAATAATAATATTATAATATAATATAATATATATAATATTATAATAACAACACAAAAAATTGAGTATTTATAATAACGAAAAATATTAATTTGCCTATTCCTAACCTTAAATATAATAAATTCTAAGTAATATTAAAAGAAAAAAATAACATGGCGGTAATAGATACACTCCTAAAATTATTATTAAATAAATCACACAAATCACAGATTTGACACATAACATGTATAGGGGATATAAATAGAATATTTGTTCTAGCGTTGGAATTATAAAATAAACCCCCTGATCGCAAACCCAATCTTGGTATAAACATGTTTATGTGCGACAGTAGATTAGGAGAGTCGACCTTGTTATTAAACAACTTATAAAGAAACTTAATACTTAAAACTTGTCTTCTAGCATGTAATTAACTAAAATGGAACCGTAAAAGTAAAATGTTATGATCAATACCACGAGGAGGGTAGATTATATCTGTACGATTAAAAATTAGCTTAAGGTGACGTCTTCGAATGTTTTCTAGTATATTGATTTGAGATTGGTATTAAATAATAGAGCAGTTCTCTAGTCTAGATAGTATAAGTTTGCAGTACATTGCAAGTGCGGAATAGTATATTACACTACAAGGGCAGAAAGTGTGAGATTCCTGCACTGCGCGCCATGATGCCCGAGGCGAAGCCGAGGGCATCATGGCGCGCAGTTCAGGACTCTCACACTTTCTGCCCGTGTAGTGTATACTATTTTTCTTACTACCCTGCAGAAAATACGGGAAAAATTAAATGTATATAAAAAAAATTGTGTCAAAATTAAAATCTGACGTTTAATTTAATTCTGACGTTTACATTCAAAATCAATCAAACTGTAGCGTTGTCATGGTAATTCAGCGGTGCCATTACAGTAAAAATAAAAGGTTGTATTTTAATTAACAAATTACTACTTTATAACAAATAAAAGTACCATTAAACACTTAAAACAACATAAAAAGTAAAAAAGTAAAAACATAAATTGTTTATTTGTTGTTATAATTGCAAAATTATGGTTTAAAACTGTCATATTTTTGTGTTTCTCATGTTGGCAGTACGAAATTAAAATGTTAAGCACGCGACTAAAAATTTTTTACTCCCGCTATTAGAGTGTGCGCGTATAGCTTGACCAATGCAAGAAACGTAAACTTTCTGCCGTGAAATCGGGGACGAAACAACGTATTTTGAGTCGAGGTAGTAAGAAAATATTTTTAAAAGCAGATGTGTTTCGATTTATGAAACCCAGGAGTTTGAGAGTGGAAGAGAATATACTTTGAACATGAGCATTAAATTAAAGTTTACTGTCAAAAACGATACCCAAGTCCCTGATTGTTTCAGTGCAAGAAATAATTGAATTATTGATTAAATAATCAAAGAACATAGCTGATTTTTTAAGGGTAAACGCACATATTTTGCACTTGTTGATGTTAAGTGATAGCGTATTTAAATCGCACCAGTCCACAGTGTTTCAATTCTCGAAATTTTCGGCAAAATATCAAGGAGTAGTCGGATTCTCCTAAAAATCCGTATATAGAGGTTTTTGGGGTCGCTGATACCGAATCGGGAATCAGAATTCCAAAATTCAAAATGGTAGATCGAAAATGGGGGACATATTTGTAAAAAAAATTGACGGAATTAATTGAAAATCACCATACAGGGGTTTTTGTGGTCGCTGATAATGAATCTGAAATCAGAATTCCAAAATTCAAAATGGTCGACCTCAAATGGCGGACATTTTTATCAAAAAATTTTCGAAATTAATTAAAAACCCGTAAGAGGTTCTTTTTAAAATGTAAATAAAACATCTTTTTATAAAATAGCTTAATTAAGTTAATTATAATTACATTTATATGATATTATTTAATACCTACATATATATTAAACAATCTCCGTCACTGGATTTGCTCGTTGTATCATTAGCAGATCATGGGAAACCATCAGAAGATAGCAACAGTTTTATTGCTTCGCGGGACAAAGATTTGCTTTTTCGGAGCAATTTTTCTGAAGCTAGAAATATATTGATCGGAAGATGCCATAAGCCAATGGAAAACATCTTCCATCGTTTTCTCCCGAGAAACTTTCAAAATTTATTTATAAATATAATAAAATATATTTATTTTTACAATAAATATAACAGATTTTAAACTAAGTATTTTTTAAATTTGTATTATTTCTTTTACTTAATATTTTAGCAACGATTTCTTAATTCGCTAAAAAAATTGTCAACACAAATAACCACATGTGCACAATTCAAATTTGACATTAACACACTACAATGCGCATGCGGAGTTGTTTTAACGCACAAGAGGTGGGTTAAATATGTAAAATCGGTGTTAATTATCCTAGTTGTCACGAACGATTTACGCAAGTGAAAGTCTAGACACCGCTGTTGTAATAAACGTTTTGAGTTAAATCCGAGTGAATCGAGTAAACGTCATAAACGCAACTCAGAAATAAAAAAAAATCTTATATTTTTTAAAGCAAAAACACAGATACGCGCGCGACATAGGCTTAAAATCGCGAGGTTTTTTACGACAACCGTGCCTGAGCGCCCAAGAACATGTAGTTTTAAAGAGCCGGGGGCAAGTTGGGGCAGCTAATTTATTGATGGCTTGATAGACAAAACTCTAAGCTATTCAACGGATCTTGAACTGATGCCTTACAATTCATTACAATTTTTGTAGCTCCATTGTTCTAAAAGCTCGATTCAAAGTTTGCGATTTTAACAGACCGATCTTGTCGATTACAATAACCCGATGTACAAGCAAAATCTACGAGAAACAAATACATATCTTAATTTTATATACCTTGAAGAGCACCCTTCATCAAACCGCATAACAATCGGACACACCAAACACAAGTTATTCACTTTTAAACAATAAACAATTTTCCGCAGCGATCGCGTGTAAAGTACCTTCAACTGAAAGCGTCAAGTTTAAACTGATGTATAAGACAAAATATACGTATTTTATATAATTATTTTTTAATACTGGATGGAGACAGGTATTAACTACCCATCTAACTCAAAATTTACCTGAAAAAAAATGTCAATTTTTGAGGTTTTGCCGATATTTTCGCGAATTGAAACACTGTGCAGTCTGCTAATTTATCCAATTGCTCCTGAAGGTAAAGGTTATCTTGTATACTATGAAAAAGTTTCAAGTCATCAGCAAAAAGTAGGTGATGACAAGAGAGGGATAAAGATAAATCAGTAATAAAAAGATTAAATAAAATAGGGCCTAAATTGGATCCTTGAGAAACTCCAGACGTAGCCACAAAATTGTTTGAGTTGAATCTATTATAGTAAACAAATAATTTTCTATTAGTAAGGTGAGATTTAATTAATTGTATTAAATAATGACTACATCCAAAGTTGAAAAAATCAACTTGAGATTTTGAATCGAGATATGAGGAGGTAAATTGAGAGAATTCAGCAAGGTTAGTCAATGTGGAACGCTTCCTCATAAAACCGTGTTGTTGGGAAGAAATTACATTTTCCTTATACCTTGTTCAAAAGTAAATACTTTCGTCCCTAATAGCAGGGACGAAAGTTTAACATTTACTCCCTGTGCTATTAGGGACGAAAGTACGTACTTTCGACCGAGGTAAACTTTCGTCCCTGCTATTAGGGCCAAACGTTGAAATCTCGGTCATGATCACGCGCAGGGCCAGAAATTCAACTTTCGGCCCTTTTAGTGTAATATACTAGATAATTATATTTTTGTAAATAATAGTGTAGACAATAGTTATTTGTATTACAAGTGTTGAAAAGCGACCTTTTCACGCGAGTTTTTAAGTTGCATTAACACGAGCTTGAAGAAAGCTTTTCTCGCAAGTATAACAAAATGTTTTTTCTGCGACCCTTTTATTTTTTATTATTTTTAAATACAAAACAAAATAACCTAAAAACTTTTTTGACAGCTGAATGTCAAACGATGCTTTCCGGTTCTTTTCACATAGACCTGTTACTTTTCACACAGAAATGTCACTTTACATTCGTGTTTTGCCTTGCCAATGAAAAGATTCATTTTCTAAGCAACGATGCCATCATGAAAAGTGACTTTTACATAGTGGTCGTAGAAAAATACTTTTGCAAAGTTTATAGCTATTGGTCTGTAATTAGTTAGATCACAAGGATCACCTAATTTTAAGATCGGACATACTCTGGTTAGTTTCCAAACATCTGGAAATGTACTCGTTGACAAGATGAGATTAAATAAAATAATTAAAGGATAAACCAAGATATGATTGCAATCTTTTATAAAAATAGTTGGGTACTTGGTCATCACCACAAGAAGAATTATTTTTAAGTTTTGAAATTGAATTTAATAAGTCATTGACAAAAAAATCATTAATATGTAAGGTGGAGTTATTCAAAAAGTGGCTTTGTAAATTAGATAGGTCAGGGGTGAAATTAGTATAAACGCTATTAAAATATTGGGCGAAACCATTGACAACATCTTGAGGAGCGTCATATTTTATACCCATGAAAGACGTTTCCTGGAATCCGCGTTTGACCTCGATTTTCATGAACCATAGACCAAAATTTTTTAGGATTGTTAGTCAAATTATTTTCAATATCATCAATGTATTTACGATAGGCTAAAGAAATTTGTCATTTTATAATTCTGTTTTGAGCTCTATACTTCTTATGATTGTTAAATATAAACTGACTAAAATCGACAAATTTCCCCTCAAAAAAGGAAACAAGGTCATCTATACAAAATATAGCGAATAAGCAGTATGTGTGAAAGTATGTGGATAGAACGGAAACGGATTTCGGACGTGCTTTCCTGTGGAGTGTGGCGTTTAGTTTACACCCGTGTCCACACGCCATTTCACGTCACGGTGCACCATGGTTTGAGGCTAGTACGTATTTTTCGTGGTTTAGCAGTTGGTGTTTTAGATTTATGACATGACTGATATCAGTCTTGACAGAATTTATAGAGATTTATGTGTTATATTTATTATAACTATTAATTAAAGACCACAGGTGATTTTTAAGGGTAAACGTACATATTTTGCACTTGTTGATGTTAAGCGATAGTTTATTTAAATCACACCAGTCTGCTACTTTATTCAATTGCTCCTGAAGGTAAAGGTTGTGTACTAGATATATTATAAAAAAGTTTCAAGTCATCAGCAAAAATTAGGTGATGACAAGAGAGGGTTAAATATAAATCATTAATAAAAAGATTAAATAAAAGAGGACCTAGATTGGATCCTTGAGGAACTCCAGATGTAGCCACAAAATTGTTTGAGTTGAATCCATTATAGTAAACAAATAATTTTCTATTAGTAAGGTAAGATTTAATTAATTGTATAAAAGAATGACTAAATCCGAAGTTTCTCAGTTTTTCCAATAAAATGCCATGGTTTACCTTATCAAAGGACTTTAAAAATCCGTATACAATACATCAACTTGAGATTTTGAATCGAGATATGAGGAGGTAAATTAAGAGAATTCAGCAAGGTTAGTCAATGTGGAACGCTTGCTCATAAAACCGTATTGTTGGGAAGAAATAACATTTTTTTCATACCTTGTTCGAAAGTACTTACTTTCGTCCCTAATAGCAAGGACGAAAGTAAGTACTTTCGACCGATGTATGAAGAAAAATAGTATACATCACACGGGCCAAACGTTGAAATCTCGGTCATAATCACGCGCAGGGCCAAAAATTCAACTTTCGGCCATTTTAGTGTAATATACTATATAATTATATTGACTTATGACTTACTCTGGTTAGTTTCCAAACATCTGGAAAGGTACTCGTTGACAAGATGAGATTAAATAAAATAAGCAATCTTTTACAAAAAAAGTTGGGTACTTGGTCATCACCACAAGAAGAATTATTTTTAAGTTTTGAAATTAAATTTAATAAGTCATTGACAAAAAAAATCATTAATATGTAAGGTGGAGTTATTCAAAAAGTTGCTTTGTAAATTAGATAGGTCAGGGGTGAAATTAGTATAAACGCTATTAAAATATTGGGAGAAACCATTGACATCATCTTGAGGAGCGTCATATTTTATATTCACATAAAAGACGTTACCTGGAATCCGCGTTTGACCTCGCATTTCATGAACCATAGACCAAAATTTTTTAGGATGGATAGTCAAATTATTTACAATATCATCAATGTATTTACGATAGGCTAAAGAAATTTTTGATTTTATAATTCTACGAGTATTTTTAAAGATATTAAGATAGTATTCGCTGTTTTGTATATAATATATAATTTTATGATAGTTAGATATAAACTAACTATATGTATAAGGTAAAATGATAAAGCAAATCGACAAATTTCCCCACAAAAAAGGAAACAAGGTCATCTATACAAAATATAGCGAATAAGCAGTGTATGTGTGACAAAACAATTCATTATAATTAAAACCAATAAAATGCCAGTATTCTATGGTTACGCATTTTATCACAGCGACAATATTTTTTATCATCTTTTTTACACGTTGCTAAGGATTTTGAGACTTTTCTTGATTTGACATTTGTTGACATTTAAATACTGTGTTTGTCAAATGATTAAAATAATGAATTATAAACTCTAAAAGATCGATGGGTTGGTGTAAACGATAATAAAATTAAGGTAAGTTTGAATAAATAAGGTTTATTCAAGTCTTTTTATATTTTAAAGCACATTTTAATTTCAAATGTCAAACTGACAAATTCGTTAAATCCTAAAATTTATTATATTTTCTCACTAAATATAACTGGTGGTATGATAAATTATCGACGATATTTACTCATTGAAACAGAGGCAGCATATTTCACTCGTGCTGCGGACTCGGTTTCAATTCGAAAATATCATCGATGATAATCATACCACTTGTTATATTATGGGTGAAAGTATGTGAATAGAACGGAAACGGATTTCGGACGTGCTTTCCTGTGGAGTGTGGCGTTCAGTTTACACCCGTTCCACACGCCATTCCACGTCACGGTGGTTTGAGGCTAGTACCTATTTTTCATGGTTTACCAGTTGGTGTTTTAGATTTTTGACATGGCTGATATTCGTCACGTCACCAAATCAGTCTTGACAGAATTTATAGAGATGTATATATTATATTTATTATAACTAGTATAACCTATAATAGGTCTTATCAATCAATGGAAGGAAAAATCGAAAAAGTATTTTAATAGAAATTCAAAATGCAAATGTTTTTTATCCGATTCACTTAAACAAACGACGTTCCATACACATAATAAAGTATTCAAATGATTTAGCACGTGATTACACGTGGTATATCAGTTTCAAAGGTAAAATCATAAGTGTGTGCGCAAATAATATCATTAATCGTTTGAAACTGCATTTGCGTTTGCTATTAACTTGTTTGTGTTTTGTGGTTAAAATAGATAAAACAAAAATATTTGTATTGTTTTTTTTTGTAATTTCTATTAACTCTCTAAAAATGAAATAGTCAAAATTCTACTATTTGAATTAGTACCAGCATTTTTTACTAATAAAATAGTCGTTTTCACTTTTAAATAGTTATTTTTTACTATGTAAATAGTTAAAGTTTGACTAATTTAAGATTAGTCACCATATTTGACTATTTCTGACAGTTAAAAGTAACTAATTTATTTAGTCGTTTACGGCCAACAACAAAGTAATATTTGAATTAAATGCATATACCTCTCCATGGTTAAATGACCCATAAACCAAATAAAGATGCAAAAAGTTTAGCTCAAAATAGCAACACAAATAATATATTAAACTTTAAAATATTATGAACAATATTTATTGACAAATAAAATTCATTTTTATAAGAGCGGCTGACAGCCGAATGCGTTAAGAGGTTAACTTGACAAACTTGTCAAGTGACAGACCTGAGTTCAATCCCAGGCTGGGTCAAAACTTTTTTTAAATTTAAATATACTAATTTGACTATTTCATTCAGTGGAATTTGACTAATTATTAGTGACTGCTTTTTCACTATGACAATTAGTCAAATATGACTTATAATTAGTTATTTTTGACTAATTCATTTTAAGAGAGAACATACTCCTAATATTTCAGTTGGGTCTTGACTCTTGAAGTGTAAGCACGCTCAACGAGATCCCTCCTAAGCAGCGTATACGATACAAACGTAGTAACGTGATAACTGGTTAACGCCGTAAAATAATAAAAAATCAATATCGATTCTACACGTGATAACTGTCCCAAGTGCAAAAGAGTGCAAATTGTGTGTGGTACCTCCCCCTGGAGTAAATCCTCAAGTGTTTGACCTGGTTAAAAGGTGTGAGAGAGACGATCAGTTCCAATGAAAATTTCCTGGGCTACCACACGTGCGGGCGGCATGCGAAATGGATTAATTCCAGCACCTAATAATCAAGCTAAGTTATTTTTCTAATTGCATGTCTTACCGTATATTCGTTAAATGTTTTTATACCTAAGCATTTCACAATGTTTATATAAGCATTTCACAATGTTGCAAAAAAATCTAAGAATTCTTTTTATTTGTCTCAAAAACTAAATTTAAAAAATAATAAGAACATTTCCGTAAGTTTTAAATAAACAACCTCATTTTCTCATAGTAGACAAATCATAAACAACCATCGAAAAAGGCGTAAGAGTAAATAAACCAAACAAGCAAGAAGACAAAAATAACATAAATAAGTGTTGTGTGTGAATAGTTAATATTGTATATGCATTTAGGATAGATAAGAAGGAAGACCCACTCAGCCAATGCCATATGGCCGCATTCCATTACATACACTACAGGGCCGGCTTTATCCATTTTGTATATTGGTATTTACATTAGAGTGACTGGTTAATTAATTAATAAATTAATTGATTGACTGATTGGTATTGATATTATGGGTGTTGGTATTGGTATCGATGTTAATATTATATCTAAAAATATCATTAATAAAACCTCTTTATAAAAAAGGAGGTCCAGCCTCCATGGGTAGCTATAGGCCCATTAGTTTGTTGCCATCTTTCTCTAAAATATTTGAGCTAATAATGACTAACAGATTATTGGATTTTTTTAATACGTTTAAATTGTTTAATTCGTGCCAACATGGATACTTAAGGGGTAGATCTGTAGAAACAGCAGTGTTTGACTTTATTCAAGAAATATTATTAAGTTTTGACCAAAAACAGCACTGTATGGGTGTGTTTCTAGATTTTTTAAAGGCCTATGATTGTTTAAATCATAAAATTCTGTTGGAAAAACTTAATGATTACGGAGTGAGGGGAAATGCACTGCTGTGGATACAGTCTTACCTCACAAATAGAACTCAAAAAGTTATAGTAGAGAGGGATGGTCATCAAACTACTTCTGACCCTCTTAATACAAAGATTGGAATACCACAAGGCAGTGTCATAGGACCAATTATTTTTATAATATATTTGAATGATTTAACTTCAGTTATACAAAATCCTTCTCAAAAATTGATAAATTTTGCCGATGATACAAATCTTTTGATTAAATCATTAAATTATAATAAATTACTTACGGATACCAAGACTTTTGTATCAAATATTGAAACATGGTTCAATGACAACATGCTCATACTTAATAAAGACAAAACAAATTGCATACATTTTAAGACCAAACAGTCAAATGTTCAAAATTTTAATGAAATTACATTTAACAATACTACTACAATTAAAATCAATAAAAATACAAAATTTTTAGGCCTTCAAATAGGTGAAAACATAGATTGGAAGTATCATGTTGAAGAGCTATGTAGCAAATTAAATAAAACTCTGTTTTCTATAAGGGTTATACGAAAATATGTAAATTTTCAAACATTGAAAACTGTTTATCATGCAAATTTTCGGTCTTTATTAAGGTATGGTATAATTTTTTGGGGTCAGAGTACTATTGTACAAGAGGTATTTTTATGTCAGAAAGGAGTTTTACGTGAAATGTTAGGATTAGGATATATGTCTTCATGTAAAGGGCATTTTAAAAGAAATAAAATACTTACTGTAAGTGGTGTATATGTTTATGAATTATTGTTGTTTATGTTTAAAAACAAAATGTTATTTGAACAATATAGGTCGAAAAATTTGAGATATGTACACTACTACTATCCTTATCATAGACTTTCCAGTTTTGAAAAAGGTACTTTATATGCCTGCATAAAATGTTTTAATACATTACCAAATAATATTAAAAACATAAATACTTTTAAATTATTTAAAAAGAAAGTCTATGATTGGATTTGTGATTTAGAGCCCTACTCATTCAATGATATGTTTGTTTTGTAATGTTCTCATTTCTTTTTTTTGACATGTTTCCCTTTTTGTATATATACTGTTTAATTAATTTTGTATGTGCAAATTTTGAAATAAAGATTATATTATTATTATTATTATATTATATTATTATTATTGGTATTAATGTTAATATTGATATTGGTATTGATTAGTATTATTATTGACTAATTGATATTTATATTAGATTTATATAAATACTAGTTTAACAATAAAATAAATGAGAAATATACAAGGTGGGTAGCCGATACTTGGCAGGAGGAATATCCACCAAGGGAGAGGGCACCCACGGGTATCAGGGCCGTCAACACTTCGATACGGAAGACAAGACTCAGTATCACACAGGGGGGCAAACAATTCTAAAGAGGTTACCAGGAACCTGATACTGACTCGGACAGTGATGTTCAGAAATACACCAAGAAGGACAGGTTCTAGGAGCGTACTAACACTTCTACCCCCATTCAAGAATACCAAATGAATGGGGTTATTACTAAAGCCCTGGTTGTACTTAGTTTTGGGTCAGCTCAATGTCCTCCAAAAACCCTTCCTAAACTGGACGTATGGCCCGACCCGGCTGACAGAAATCCGGGAGCGGCCTTAACCTTTGACACTGTCATCCACGACCTCCTAGGGTGGATCTACCAGCCGGCGTAAAAACTTCGGATCCAACAAACACAGGTAATGCTGTGATTTGGCGGGATACGCAGGATAACGAAAAGGGGGTAAAATATCCCCGGGAGATCGTGGAGGATAATATATTTGGGGCCGCCATACGTTTCCATACTCATACTCATACTCCTTATATTTAACCTTTTACAAAGCCAAATGAGACCTATTATACGTTATAATACTTATAATAATAAATCTCTATGGCTTCTTTGCTAACGTAACAAATATCGGCCATGTCAAAACTCTAAAACACCAAATTCTAAACCACGAAAACTACGTACTCTCTAAAAATGAATTGGTCAAAAATGACTAGTTACTACAGTTATTAGTGGCTGCTTTTTTACTTATATCATGGACCATGATTCATGGTTAACCAAGGGATACCATGGTATCCCCAACATTTAACAGCCAATTCTTATGTAAAATTGTCCCCTGAATCCGAAAATACCGTCATAAATTATGAAATTGACTATATCTCAAAAACTGTTTTCCTTTTTTAACTTTTGACGGGCAATTTCACATGGGAATTGACTGTTAAATGTTGGGGATACCATGGTATCCCTTGGTTAACCATAAGTGAAAAAGCAGTTAGGCAAATTTATATTGACGAGAATGATTAGTGGCTATGACAATAAGTCGTTTTTAACTAATTCATTTTTAAAGAGTACTAGCCTCAAAACACTGTGACTTGACAGTGTGCGGACACGGGTGTGAACTGATGTACGGTACGCAACACTCCAGAGGAAAGTACGTCTTAAATCCCTTCCCGTTCTATCATTGCGTGCTGTGATGCTCTCTCACGCACATGATTTTTCCTATGTTTTTTTACACAGAAAAAACGCTAGCATAGAATGAATGGGTGAGCCATTAAACCAATGGGATCTTGTAATCCGTATTCCTGAATAACAGTTCCTATAATACCAATAGGTAGTTAGCATTTGGTTTATAATCGTTTACTGTTGTAATCCGTATTCCTGAATAACAGTTCCTATAATACCAATAGGTAGTTAGCATTTGGTTTATAATCGTTTACTGTTTTTAAATTAACAACAAAAGTTATCGCTCCTAAATCTATTGATATTTATATTGATATTTATTTGTTAGAATGGTAGAATGTTATTGCATTAAATAATAATTTGATTTATTTAATAACGTTTCTATTGTATGTATACTATGTATACATTTAACGCAATAAATTCTTTGACATTTAGGCAAAATATTTCCCTCTTTTGGTTTAATAGTAATTAATTGAGCAAATAACAATTTAGATTGCTTCAATTTTAATGCATTCAATGACAGCGCTGTTCTTGGTACTATGTTAGATTTTTTTCTGTGTAGATGACACAATAAACCACGCAAAATAACATCTGTGTATGGCCGTCTATTTAGTTTTTACAAAAATGGTGAATGTACCACCATTAATTTATATATATATATATATATATATATCCGGTACTGCTCGGTGTTCCTCAGGGATCAGTACTGGGACCCATCCTCTTTTTGTTGTACATTAACGATATATCGTTTTATGTTCCTAACACTGAACTTTTCCTGTTTGCGGACGATACGACCGCAGTAAGAACAAATAAGAACCTTGTCACTCTTGAAGAGGAAATGCTCGATATGCGGTCGAGCCTCTATCAGTGGTTTATTAATAATAAACTCACTCTAAACCTTGACAAGACCACGACGTGCTACTTCTCCTTAAGGCCACTGCCAAATTTAATCAATCCTGACTCCATCAAGTTTTTGGGTGTCACACTTGACCGTGGGCTTACCTGGTCTGCCCATATTGATACAGTAGCATCAGTAACCTCTAAATATGTATTTGTTCTTCGTCGTCTTAACGGAATTGTGTCAGACTCTGTCCTTCTGACCGCATATTATGCATTAATCCATTCTAGACTTTCCTACGCACTTCTTGCCTGGGGACACTCGCCAAGTAGTCAATGACTTTTTAAAATACAACGACAAGCAATAAGAATACCTAATAAAAAAACTTCATTATCGGGATGACTGCAAAGACGCTTTTGTTGAATTAGGTATTTTAACCTTACCCTGTATGTTCATATATCAGTGCCTTAACTATGTCAGGGAAAACCGCAGTGATTACCAAACGCGATTGGAAACAAACAATAAAAACATCAGAAATAGTGCAAACATACATATAAACTTCCATAGGCTTAAAAGAAGCAGAAACAGTATTGACTACTGGGGACCAACTTTTTTTAATCTTCTTCCCGTAGAGATAAGAAGCTTCTCAGTTAACAATTTTAAGACCACTGTGAGATCATTTTTGGCGCGTAGGTGTTTCTACTCTACGGCGGAATTTGTAGATTTCAACTATAATCAATTTAATCGATTTTAAATAACCATGCGATCTCATCCACCTTAACTTAATTTTAAGTATACCTACATAATTTATATACAATACATGTATTTTTTTTTCTTTTTGTAACTTTGACACTGCTAAAACATTTGTTATAAGCAATAAACTAAACTAAACTAAAGTAAACTATTCCAATACAATAATCAATGTTAAAAATTTTACTTAGGTACTTTTTATTTAAAACTATTATGTATAAAATCGTATTAATTGTTCAAACAAACTTTGTTACATCTACTACATTCTACTAGAATAACTCTTGTGCTCCTATAGAAACATGTGGTGCAACTAAAGTTTTAACCATAATTTAAATAGACTTGCGATAAATGAATTTTAATTAAAATATAATAATTGCATAAAATATTTAAATTTAAGTTTATAAATTATTACGTCAATTTTTAAATTGTATAACAAAAAAAAGACACAGATATAGATTTTATTTTTTTGGTTTATAAAATTGAATTTAAGGGAAATGAAATACTTCAGACCCTTATCATTACAAAAGCATTTGGGAAAATGGAACGTTTAATTCAATACTGTTCATTAATCTTGAAACAGATCATTGGATTGAGGCAATCCTTGAAAAAGGCTTATTAACACAAACGATATTTCTTTTGTGGATCCTTCCCTTATTTTAAACCTATTATTTTTTGTATTTTATTTATTCTATTTTATTTAGAAATATTTTTATACATCATACTTGGAGGTTTTTCTTTTAAAAATCGTATAACTACTTTATTTTTACGATTAAGATTTTTAGCTTTTTAACATGAAATTAGATGACATCAAGATTTTAAGTTTTTGCAGTTTGATTCGTTAAAATTTATTAAAATCCGATTTGTTTTGCATACATTTTTACAAATATACTTTGTTCAAAAAGTATCGAGGATTTTTATTATAAAATATTTTTTTGCATATTTCTCTAAATCTATTTCAGAGCCGTCAAAATAACCCCGATTTGAGACAATCCACCTATGCGAAGGCTTTTTGCAATCCAATCCAAAAATTCAATTTTATTATTTAAATTTAAATTTGCTGCTGACTACATGTATACATGTCGTGGGTTCGAATTCCACATTGTGTTTATTTAAGCCTGCGGTCCGTTCCTATCCCTAACCCTTACACTACTTCTAAGAGTGGAACTAAAAAGAGCACTTTTGTATAATAGTCTCAAAACATTAAAATAAAATAATAATAAACTTTAAACTAAAACTTAAAATTTTTATAAGAAAATAATTCAAAACATTACTTTCTAAATCTAAACATCTAACAATTTAAAAATATGTTCTATTTAATAAATAAATATTTAAAAAAATTAATTTAAATGACCTTATAGACCGATTAAAATGAGAAAAAAATGGAAGTGAAATGTTTGGCAGTTTTGACCGGAAATAAAAACCTCGATAATATAATTTTTAAAACATGCAATTATTTTTTAGAAAAGTTTTAATTAACCTTTAAATTTAATTAGTTTAATTGATTTTTATGTAAAAAAGCGTTGTATGGATAGGGTATCCAATCAAATTAATATTTCCACATTTGTAACATTTTCAGGGCTAAAATTTCTTTTAATGAAACCTTAATTAATATGTAGGTACAAAACACACACACATATATATATATTTATATTATTTTAAGTGTCCCAAAAAATTTAAAAGTGTGGTTATGTAGGTACTAAAAAATACATTTTTTCTCAATGGATCACCCTATATATGAATTTATTTTTCGATTCCTTGTAAAATTCATATAACAAACCATATTCCTAAATTAAACCATTTCTGAAATATTCGCATTTGAAACGTATTTTTTTAAACTGTTACAAATCAGGAAGCATCAGTATAACAAAATGTTTATTGAAAATAAATAACTATAGTGACATTATGTCAATATGTCTTGTTAAGTAAGTAAAAATGGCGCACTCAGACAGAGAAAGACAAACTATTTTAACTTATCTTAACCCTAGGTGGCGTCGCCAGTGACCATTGAAATATAAAATCTTAGATTACGCATGCATCAATTTTTGTACTGTGTTACGCTTTTCAGTACCTTCTTAATTAATAATGAGAAGTGTTGTACCGAAGTAGGAACTGTGTAAGATTTTCGAAACATAAAATAAATGTGAAAATTGCAATAAAAGTGTTTGCGCTGTTTGTATGGATTGCAGATAATATTTATTTTGAGACAAACTGCTTAAATTAATTAATAGAGTAATTGCATCAAAAATGAAAATCCCTAAAAACCTTTTTAATGTAATCTAGAGGTAAAAACACATTGCAAAAATATTTTTTTATATTCCAAAAGTTCAACCCGGCCCCATAATATCAAATTGAAAAAAAGGTACTTTTCAAACGTTCCGAACTCCCGCCATATTGCATGACGTCATAAGCTTCACCAGCTGTCAGAAATCAAGATGTCAACAAATAATAAACACCGATAAAGTTTATGTTTAACATGGAAAACGCGAAACCAAAAATTGGTTGTAAATATTGTTTTGTGCCTTGTTGTACAAATACAACCTGGAAAACTCCTGGGAAAGTTGTCCCTTCAATTATCAAAAGCAAAGTTTATGACCCTACACTGAGAGTAGTTACGGCTCAGCCGTATTTTCTTGAATTTAATAATATTTAACATACCTATTCAAACCATATACCTAGTAAACGACATTTTATTTTACTTACATTAAAATGATCCTTAAAATGAGCAACAAAATGGTGACGATGTTTTGATATCGCGCCGAGCTAATTTAATCCACTTTATCCTTATTTTCCCTTTTGGCACGGTGATAAACCTTTTCCCAGGAGTTTTCCAGGTTGTATTTGTACAACAAGGCACAAAACAATATTTACAACCAATTTTTGGTTTCGCGTTTTCCATGTTAAACATAAACTTTATCGGTGTTTATTATTTGTTGACATCTTGATTTCTGACAGCTGGTGAAGCTTATGACGTCATGCAATATGGCGGGAGTTCGGAACGTTTGAAAAGTACCTTTTTTTCAATTTGATATTTTGGGGCCGGGTTGAACTTTTGGAATATAAAAAAATATTTTCGCAATGTGTTTTTACCTCTAGATTACAATAAAAAGGTTTTTAGGGATTTTCATTTTTGATGCAATTACTCTATTATTATTATGTTTTAATATTATGCTTAGAATTTTACAAGGAATTTCAAGAAACAATGTAATTATAAAATTAATTGTTATCAATCCTAATTATAGACATTTTAATGTATTTTTTTTGTAAGTGGTTTAATACCATCAATAAAGTTATTATTATTATTATTATTATTATTATGAATCGAAAAATAAATTCATATATAGATAGATCCATTAAGAAAAAATAAACTTTTGTTTATACTTACTGATCAATTTTCCAATTTTTTTATACGTAGAAAAAAATATTTTTTAGTACCTACATAACCACACTTTTAAATTTTTAGGGAAACTTAAAATAAAAAAGTTAAAGAGGGGCGACATTATAGGGGATCACCATATACATAACATAACATTTTATTGGTGTTAAGTGAATAGGCTAAAAAGGTTACCTGGACATTTCAAGAAATTTACCTTCATACCTACATCATAAAAATGTTAGCACAACCATTACTACTCCGATATATCAAGAATGTTTAATGTTCATTTGACTTATATTTGTTGTTCAATTAAACAATACAATTTGACATTTTTAGATGGTTAAGTAAACGTGCAATAACCATTGCTTGTATTTAAAGTGCATAAAGAGTTGAATTAATATTTTTTTTGTTGTTTTAACAGCTTATTTTTTTCAATGTATTTATTATTAATTTTATTTATCTTATAAAAAATAAAGATTAAATAGAAAATTGTTCTATTATTTTAAAAATAGGTAAAAGGTAGAATAAGAAAAAAATCATCAGAGAAATATTATATTTAATTTAATTATGTTTGTTTATTTTAATTTCAGGTTTAAATTAAAAAAAAATTAATATATATTTTTAAATGTATACACTGACTAGCTAATGTGGGGCAGTGATTTTTAGTATTTTTAGTACGAGATCTAACAGACCTTGTTGTGTGGATTGTGATTCAATTTCGAGTGAACAATAACCCAAATATTAATAAAAGGGACAATAAGAGAAGTAACTTCTCAATGGAATAAGGATAGCGGATCAACATTTGGCCAAACCTGCAGAAAGAGTTTTTACAATATAGGTGCATCTTTAGTTTTTAAATTAAAAAATATTGAGAAAACTGGGTCAATAAAAACCATTTTGCATCCAAAAACAAAAAAAAGTCGATTGAAAATTTACAAGGACAAAAAAACTAAAATACGTTACACCATAATAATATTTATTTTTTCCAAACATTTAATGATCATTGTCAGTTCTCTTTTTAGAAAATATCAAAACAATATTTTTCTACTAGCGTGCGTAAAGTAACACTTATCCGCACCCATTTTCCTGCGCAAAGTTTGCACATTTCCGCATGCATTTGCATTTAAAATGTACGTAAGTATGTTGATTTTAGACAAAATCAAATTTAGTTAGTTCCTTAGTTTTCATGTCAATAAGTCGTCACCCTAATATAACAAGGTTGTATGTTAAAAAAAACGAAAAATTTAAGTCTATGTTTCTACAGAAGTTCTGTAACAGAACGTAGTCTACGCTTCACATACCACTTAAAAATAATTTTATAGAATGTATATTCTATGTATAGAATGTATATTCTATGTATACATACATATATAGAGTTAATTTCAAGTTGTATGTCAAGGGTGGATTACATAAAACCTTGTACAGTGTAGAAGCATAAACTCAAATTTTTCGGTTTTTTAACATACAACCTTGTTATATTAGGGTGACGAAGTGTCAAACAAAGTGAAACGTCATAATATTGTAAAGATTTCGTTTAAAACAAGTTTTATGAAAAATTGATAAATGAACTATTTTGTGACTTGTTTTATTCAATACATTGCTTTGAGAATGATACGTTGGAAAACTAGGTTTATAAGAAATAAAATACACTGCAGTGTATAAACCATGGTTTAGTTCACCCCAATTTAATTTACGTTAACTTTTGTAAATAAGCAAGGGGTTGCTCTTAGGAGGGTTCGGCCAAGGAAAAAGCCTGTGAAAAAACCCTGGTCGGCTATAAAGTAGCAAAGGAATACGCAGTCAGGCATTGTACTTTAAAATTTACGCAAATTAATGTATTGGCGATATCGCTCGATACTGCATTCAACAAAGGTTTAAAACTAATATTGGTGTTAGTTACCCGGGCTAGGCCTAGTAGGTAACGAGGTTTACACTGGAGGCAACTCGCCTATTTTAATTAAAGGGACAGGGCATACAACAAGCGCCCACGCACACAAACAAAGAGTACTCAAAGTTTAACCGTAACGGTCAGAACTCCTGTTTAAGCATCAATAAATTTAGACTGATCATAAAACAATCACGTTATAGAAAAAGTACAAAATGTTGGGAACAAAAAGTTACAATGTTACATTTGGGCAGTACAAGCATTGAGCATAGCAAATTATTAAAATTATAGTGATAACAGTAAAAGCAAAATAGGTGTGGTAATAGCGTTGAGTGAAGAATGTCAATGGTAATAGCTAGTTAGTGGTAATAGCTAAAAGAAAAGAGTTAAAAATATCGTAAAATCCAAGTGAACGTAATAGTGAAGGATAAAAATACTAATAATAGCAATAGCAAGAATAATGTTAATAATTTAAATATGCATAATATTCCGTTTAGTTAATTTTACTACACATTTAGATAGATTAAATATTTAGAACTAACCTTGTAGAATACGCAAACAACACTTTTAACAGTGATTATAGAACACAATAATTTGGTTTAACAATTTTATCAAGGAAAACGATCTGTACGGTATACCGCGTTACCAAGTTCAAACCGCTCCTCCGAATTTTTCGTTTTCAATCGCCCTCTTCCATTACCTCGAGGTGGAATTTCCAGTAAATCTGCTCACCACATGTCCGCTTTCTCCAACTTAGCGCATTTTTCTTTTCCACCTCTCTTGGCTACCTTAATTGTATTTTTGTTTGCCTTAAACTAAAATTTTATAACATAATCCTATTTTAAAATAAAAAATAAAATATATTTATAAACATGTATTATAATAAATTTATAATGGGGTGTTTTTACGGAACCATTACATTACAATATATTAAAGATTTTTCGCGAAATTGAAATGAACATTTTGGAAGAAGAGCTACCATATGACATCCTGGAGGCAGCAAATACTGTAAATGAGAATTTATTAGCAGCGAAATCCTGTCAAAAATATGAGAAACAGTTTAAACATTTTGAAAAGTAGTGCAACAACAAAGGGACAAAATTTTTTAAGAAAGAAGTGTATCTGGCCTATTTTGCGGATTAAAGAAAATCATATCAGCCAAATACTGCTCTCTAAAAATGGAATAGTCAAAATTCTACTATTTGAATTAGTACCAGCATTTTTTACTAATAAAATAGTCGTTTTCACTTTTTTTACTACCGTAAACACGGGTGACTTTGCACCCCGCGGGTGACTTTAACCCTTTTATGAATAGTTATTTGTTTTACAAGTGTTGAAAAGCGACTTTTTCATGCGAGTGTTTAAGTTGCTCACGAGGACGTCAGACTGAGTGTGCATTAACACGAGGTTGAAGAAAGCTTTTCACAAGTGAAACACAGTGTTTTTTCTACGACTCTTTTATTTTCTATTATATTGAAATACAAAACAAAATATCCTAAAAACGTGTTTGACAGCTGTTAAAATTATTTTCATCTTATTCTTTTAATTTTTAAGGTATAAGTTACTTAAAATCAATAAACTTACCTTCCCAATTTAAATAAAGGCACTAAAAATTACAATTTATTATTCAAGCACAATTAATTGTGTTCTAAATGATATACATACACATACAAATACAATACCAAAATTTTGAAACGAATGTCAAACGATGCTGTCAATTTCTTTTCACACAGACCTGTCACTTTTCATACAGAAATGTCACTTTACATTCGTGTTTTACCTTGCCAATGAAAAGATTTATTTTCTAAGCAACGATGCCAATACGAAATGTGACTTTTACATAGTGGTCGTATAAAAAAATCTTTTCGCGCTCGATAAAATGAACATTTATAATTTGTTAGTCTAAACCTGTCAATTGAGCTATTCTATTGAGTTTATATTACAGAAAAATCAGTGTTTTAAAGAAATAAATGGGATTTATTACACTTTAAAATTGTATATATTGCATCAGTGCAAAACTCTTAAAAATACTCAACAAATATAGCCTTAAATTAGACCTTTTCGAAGATTTATAAATATCCAACTCATTCAAAAATAAACCTGAACAGTGCTTGAATTCACAAATTAACTTAAACAGAAATTTCAAACCATTATTTAAACATCTCCTATAAAAAAAAATAATTTTCTAATGTTCCGCCCTCTCCCCACCATTACTTACACTCACTATTATTTAGACTTTTTGTAACTTACCAATCTATAATTTGTTATTCATAGTATCATCAATCATGTTATTTCAAATTTACCGCCAATATTAGTTTTACGAAGTTGGCACCAATCCAATTATGTTGGTAACAACCACCTCATGTTTCCGTTGTCATATGTCAAAAAAATTTTAACGTTAAAAATGTAATTTTAAAATCTGTTTTGTTAAATCCCCCTCAGGGCTAAATGTATTTTTGTTCCTCACTTTCGCTGCTGTTAAGAAATGTAAGCTCGCCTTGACAAGTAAGTAAAACAAGAATTTAATCCTCCAATTAAAACTAAAATTTACTCACTCTTCAGGGCTAGCCCTGATGATGTCACTAGACAAGTGACGAAAGCGCTTGGCTACTCATTTTATTAATAAATATACCTATATACAAAACACACCCCCTTTTATTTTTTAAATAGTTTTTTTTTAACTGGATGTTTCCTAATAAATATTGGAAATAAAATATAATTTAAATAATAACATATAGTGGTTAGGGCTCGTAGAAAATCCTAAAAAATATGTTTTCTTTTTAGATAAAGCGCCATTTATTTTTTTAAAAAACACCATCATTATTTTAACCTAAAACATACATTAATTACCAGGTAAAAACAAAATAAAACAATATACAGAAATAATCTAACAGGAAATATTGAAAAGAAACACATCAAAAATAAAAAGGTGTAAACTGTTGCGTGCCTGAACATGTTTAATGCTGTAGTGACCGCAAATAGTGAACAAACACCGATATAAATTATCGGGGCGAGCACGAGGGGTTGGCAAATGACTTCGGAAAAACAACGCCAACCCATCCTGAAAAGCACAGCCCGAAACGTGCTAACACGCGAGCGTTATCGCAAGCATTCACTACTGCAGCTTGCGTCATTTATTATTTACTTTTTCTCATCATGTTGTTTTTTATTAAAATGAAAAAAAAGATGTTGCCAATTTTTTAAAAAGTCGGTTTTTAATCACTGTGGGGCATATCCATATTTTTGTATTGTTTTAGACAATTTTTTTTTATAGATATTACAAAATTTAAGTAGGTAGGTACTTATAGCCTAATTTATTTCCAATTTTTTTTTCATTAATAGTAGTATGCACAAGCACGAGCTTGAAAAATATCTCACAAGTGAAACAATGCTTTTTTACGACGAACACAAAGTAAGTTTTTTTTAAATTTAAAGCAATTTTTTTGACATTTTACCTGACATCTGACTGCTTCTAAGCCGCGTGACATAATATATATTTATGCAAAAGCCTATAAACCCAATATAACTTATTCTGAGGTAGGTATTGGCCAAAAATGTGTACAGCCGAGGCCCCCAAATATTTTTAAACTATTAAAAGGAAATGTTGTTCGTGTTGGGTTGCCACTGTTTCGGGTTTTCCTTAAAATGCTGTGTATAGTCAAAAGAGTTTACCAAAATTAGTAAGAATCTTAAAATGTAAAAATGGATTTATCGGTTTTTGCATGTTTGCTCCACATTTTATCTTCAATGCATAATTTTATTTGTTAAACAATACATAAAACATGCACTTATAATAATTAATAAAAGTAGTAAGTTATGTTAGATTAGATCTGACAGTAGTCGAATATTTTGATTGGTCGAAAGGGTTTTTTTACAGAATAGTAGTTAACAAATTGTAAAAAGAATGTAAATTTTACAGATGTAAAAGTATTTTTTCTACGACCACTATGTAAAAGTCACATTTCGTAATAGCATCGTTGCTTAGAAAATGAATCTTTTCATTGGCATGGCAAAACACGAATGTAAAGTGACATTTTTGTGTGAAAAGTGACAGGTCTGTGTGAAAAGAAATTGACAGCATCATTTGACATTTGTTTCAAAATTTGTATTGTATTTGGATATGTATGTCTAAATATCATTTAGAACACAATTAATTGTGTTTGAATAATAAATTACAATTTTAGGGCCTTTATTTAAATTGAGAAAGTAAGTTTATTAATTTTAAGTAACTTTTATTTTAAAATTAAAATTAAAAGAATAAGATGAAAGTAATTTTAACAGCTGTCAAACATGTTTTTAGGTTATATTGTTTTGTATTTGAATATAATAAAAAATAAAAGGGTCGTAGAAAAAACATTGTGTTTCACTTGTGAGAAAAGCTTTCTTCAAGCTCGTGTTAACTTAAACTCTCGCATGAAGAAGTCGCTTTTCAACACTAAATAACTAATTCATAGAGCCTGTATTGAACATTTGATTTTCAGTACGTGTAGACCGAATTAAATTACAATATTTTAATTTTACTATATTGGCATCGCTTAATTTTCTATCACAGCATGTTGTTTATTTATCAAACTCTTTCAACTTTTCCATCTCCCTGTGAAGTTGTTTTTTTCCAAAGGATCACAGGTTCCTCAAATCACAAACAGTGAAGGCAATAGTAGTTCATCTCATATAATAAAAAATGAACAAGGTAACAATGAAACTCCTCCTTTACCTAAAAATATCCATAAGAAATAAAGCAACTTGGGTTAAACAAGATATCAAGGCAAAGTCTGCTTTTTCCCGGAACCAGCCTTCTCAAAATTTGAAAAGTTGCTGGATGATTTAACTGTAAAACTGCTAGTGGACGAAAGTAATAAGTGTGCACTATTTTTAAATGAAAGTAACCCTCAAATAACGGTAGAAGAAATGAAAGTATACTCTATATATATATTATAAATTTATTTATCGGTATATTGGTTTTAAGTGGCTACAAGGCGGACAGAAGTTTTTATTGGGATCAAATAGAAGATACCCGAAATAATTTAGTGTAAAAAGCCATGCGCCGTGATAGGGTTTTTACTATAATTATAGGCAAATTTTCGTTAAATGTACATTTGCTGTCCCCAGCTAATTTTATTTTTATTTTTGACCTTTGTTGATAAATTTTGTATTTATTATATTTAAATACCCCCTTCCTGTTAGGACCCATCGTATTTTTTTTAATTACTTTGTGTTTCTATATATGGCAGAAAAACTAGGTGAAATGTCCTGTAACCTAACTGTCCCAGAGGCAATTTTTTAATTTAAATTATTATATTCTTCTTCTTTGCAGCTTTCTTCTGAAAAAATTAATTATTTTTGAACAATGGAAAGTTCTTTTATTCGTATATAAAACTAAAATAGTTTTCTACAAAGTAGTTTAAACAGAAAAAAATATTAAAGTTGAAATTCTAAAATCTTGTCTTTTTCCTACCGTCGTCTTCTATGCCGACTGCTTCGAAATAGAGACACGAGCTAGAGATACTAACGTTTTATTTCTAGAGGGCATCCAGTTTGATAGTTCGGCAACAACAAGTGAGCACGTGTAAAGTGTGTGAATTTTTTTGTAAATATTTTAAAGGTAAGATTTTTTTGCGTACACTTTTTGGTGTCTTTTACAAAACGCTACAGACAACTCTTGTTTTAGAAGTTAACTTTTTTATTTTCATTTTGTATTATAGCATAGTAGAAATGCCAAACAAATGCCGAAAGATATTTACATTTAACAGTATTTCTGAAAAATAACGTTTGAAAAAGTCAAAAGCAATATGTCATAAAACGTTCAGGAAGATGCGTTAGGAGGACAATGTTTCATTTCTTCCTTGTGTTCCTTCCCTATTTTAGATTAACCCTATAAGTTTTATTTCTTTAAAGTTTATTTTTGTTATTTATAGTAGAGGATCCCAAGTAAGGTCGACCTTCACCCATCTGCTTACCAGATGAAAATTATATTTTATCAAATAAAATATGTTTCTGAACATAAACCAATAGGGTTGCCATAAAAAATATGATCAAGGCTAGCTATAATAAATAAAAAATTAAAAAAAAATAATTAATTTTTTAAATTTCACCGACTTGCTTGCCAAATGAACGAAATTCCAATGGAAAGCATACAACATACAGAATATGTAACAGCTAGGTTGCCTACCTTTTTCTGGTCCCTATTACCTGGTTGCTTTGTACAGGGTGATCCCCTATAATGTCGCCCCCCTTTAACTTTTTTATTTTAAGTGTCCCAAAAAATTTAAAAGTTTGGTTATGTAGGTACTAAAAAATACTTTTTTTCTACGTATAAAGAAAATTGGAAAATTGATCAGTATACAGGGAAAAACAAAAAGTTTATTTTTTTTCAATGGATCACCGTATATATGAATTTATTTTTCGATTCCTTGTAAAATTCTGAGGATAATTTATATAACAAACCATATACCTAAATTTAACCGTTTCTGAAATATTCGCATTCGAAATGTCATCATTAAATGTTTTTTTAAACTGTTAGTAATCAAGAAGCCTCAGTATACCAAAATTTTTATTGAAAATAAATTACTCTAGTGACATTATGTCAATAAGTGTTGTTAAATAAGTAAAAATGGCGTAAAATTTCGCATTCGAAATGTCATCATTAAATGTTTTTTTAAACTGTTAGAAATCAAGAAGCCTCAGTATACCAAAATTTTTATTGAAATTAAATTACTATAGTGACATTATGTCAATAAGTGTTGTTAAATAAGTAAAAATGGCGTACTCAGACAGAGAAAAACAAACTATTTCAACTTAAATATTTCAGAAACGGTTGAATTTAGGTATATGGTATGATATATGAAATATGCTTAGAATTTTACAAAGAATCGAAAAATAAATTCATATATAGGGTGATCCATTGAAAAAAATAAACTTTTTGTTTTCCCTGTATACTGATCAATTTTCCAATTTTCTTTATACGTAGAAAAAAAGTATTTTTTAGTTCCTACATAACCACACTTTTAAATTTTTTGGGACACTTAAAATAAAAAAGTTAAAGGGGGGCGACATTATAGGGGATCACCCTGTACAAAGCAACCAGGTAATAGGGACTAGAAAAAGGTAGGCAACCTAGCTGTTACATATTCTGTATGTTGTATGCTTTCCATTGGAATTTCGTTCATTTGGCAAGCAAGTCGGTGAAATTTAAAAAATTAATTATTTTTTTTTAATTTTTTATTTATTATAGCTAGCCTTGATCATATTTTTTATGGCAACCCTATTGGTTTATGTTCAGAAACATATTTTATTTGATAAAATATAATTTTCATCTGGTAAGCAGATGGGTGAAGGTCGACCTTACTTGGGATCTTATACTATTATAAACTTATAGAATTTTTTTGCAGTCTATTACACTGTTCTATCACAAAGGAAAAAAAATGATCAAATTGACCTGCCTGGACAAAATATATATACAAAATTCGCCCTAATGCGTTTTTATCACTGCGCGGATAACACAACTGACTTGCGTGATGAAATGTGGAAACTTCGACCGTTTATGAAGTTGCTTATTACGGCAAGCATGGCTTTAAAAAAATTCTTAGGGGAAATTCGATGAGGTTTTGATACAAGGTATGGTGGTTAAACTACTTAGTTGATTTCGAGATATATCAAGGAAAAAGTTTTGAAGGCAACGAAAAATACGAAGTCGAATTTGGCAAAGCAGCAGCCCCACTAGTCACTATGATTGACAATTTGTTTACGGGTTTTAGACTAATGAGCCATCTCAAAGAACGAGGTTACGAATGTACGAGTACAATTCGTGACATTCCACTGAAATCTGAGAGGGGATCGTACGAAGTTGTGAAAAATGAGGAAAACATCGCAGTTGTTCAATGGGTGTATAATTCAGTTGTAACCGCAGCCTCGACTTGCTATGGAGTTGAGCCCTTAAGAAAAGTTGGACGCTATAATAGGAAAAAGAAAAGAAAGACTCAAGACCCTTTTCCTGCTATTTTTTCAGAATACAGCAGCGGTATGGGTGGTACTGACCTTGGGGATGAAAATATTAACAGATTAAGGATACGCGGAAAAAAGTGGAACCGAAAATGGAAGTAAGAGAAGATGCGCTCTGGAGACTTGCTTTAGTCGAGCACGGTCAGAATGTGCCAAATGTAACGTGGGACTATGTTTAAGCTGCAATATTGCTTTCCACACTAAGCAGCACTTACCTTCAATTGAAAAATTCCCCCCAAGCAAGAGTAAATTTGTATTATATATATCAAGTTCCGGATTTTAGGAAAATTGCCTTTTTGTTTCTATTTTAGGCATTTGTTTGGGACCTTGAAATTAATCCTAAACTTAAAAAAATAAAGCGTTTGACACCCCTTTGTTTTTGCCTAAGAGCCTAAAATGGCGAAATTTTGATTTATTGTCCTAATAGAACATTTTTATGAGCCTAAAATAGGCTCTTTTAATTTTTCAGAAAAAAAAAAATTTTCATTGCGAAAAAGTAAATTATTTTTAATTAGATCCTGCTTTCTTGCTCTTATTTTGCCTAGACGCCCTTGGCGAGTACGAGGACCACAAATTACAAAACTAGTGAAAACCTAATAATAAAAGTAATTGTGTTTTTGCTATATCTAAATATTTATTATAAATAATTATGCATAAAACTAAGTTTGTAAAATAATGGTTGAAAATTATTATTTACTTTGTTTTCATAGGTTTTACTGTAATTTTTAATATATATGGTAATTGCAGACTTTTTAACAGTTTTAAGTTAAATAATTTGTCGCCATCTATGTCATAATTAAATAACTTTCCACAGTTTACAAGTGTTAAATAGTTTTTGTATAAAGACAATATTTTTCTTTTATGTTTATTTATATTGGCAAAAGATTTGCTTTACATTTTACAAATATAAGGTTTTCCTTTTCTATATTCATATGGGCCATTGTTTGCTACAGTTTGTGTTATTATTTTTATTATGTATTTTATATTAAGAGATACATACCTAGGTATATGTATTTTTTGTTTTATTTTTATTGATAGTACCTGAATAAATATGTTCAATCGTGTTGTTTTTATTTCAAAATGCACCCATTACTTTTAAACAACATTTAATCCGAATGTTATGGAAACAAAAGAATAATAATAGATATTTTTTATTGTTTATTGAAATAATTTATAAAAACTTGTCGTTTTGTTAGGCAAATGTTTAAAAATATTTTTTTACTCCTACTTTATTTTGATAGTAACGGGTTATTATATTGCCATATCATATGGCCCATATGCTAAAAAAACAGGCTACGGTTTTAGAACATAACTTAAAGCACATATTTTTTTTTTATAAATATATGTGCGTTAAAGATAGGGTTTACATAAAGTTATTACCGTAAAGCACAAAATTAAGAAACAAAAATTTTCATTTTTGTGAACGCATATTTTATTAATTTTAAATAAAACTTAGAGGTGTTGAGTTATTTACTTTTTTTATTTTCTATTCAATTAATAACAAATATAAGTTAAACATCGCACTATAAATCGCGTTTTATTATTTTGTATTTATATTTAAGGTTACAAGGTTATCTACATGGTTCATGGTACAAATACGTATGTAGTGTTTTCAAAAATTCTTCTAGAGTTTTCAATTTTAAAATTCACATAGATTTTTCATGTTAAACATGTTGGTAATAGATTATTTACACTGTTCCACTTGAAATCTTGTGGAACTCACGCGACGATTTATCATTACTTAGTCCGACCCGTTTATTTATATGTTTATTATATAGAGTAGAATTTAATCTCATACTTACTTTTTATCCTTAATACTGTAAGGTTCACTATGTATTTTCGTAACCCGATTCTTTAAGTATACTGAAATACTTATTTTGGCATGCATATTCGTGATCGTCTAGATAATTTACTTACTTTATAAAAATTAGGACTCTACGTTGTGTATTTACTTACATTGATAATAACGATATTTTGAAATTGGTCAGGTTTAATGAAACACAAGTATTTAATTTTAAACCCCTGATTTAATTTAAGCAAAGACAAAGGGGTGGCCCGTTGAGTCAGAGCACAGGGAAAAGGGACCATAAAAACCCTGGCGACTTACACAGTTTAAATAAGGTCATAATCACAGGAATACAGTATAAATAATAAGTGAATAAAATAACATAAAAAGCAGAGAAACATATTTCATATAATTTGGGTGTTTTTATCAATATTCAAAACATTTTGTACTCAGGTAAAATAGTTATAATAGAGATCGTCATTTTATGACGAAGTGTTGTACTTAATATTTGTTTACCTTACCACGCATCTTCGAACTATTGAACGAGGATACGATTTTATATAAATAAACTACAGCAACTACATATTTCTGATAGAGAGAATTCAAATGCCTTTAAAGAGGAGGGGAAACATGGAAAAATATAATCTAATGCAGATATTTAACCGTAGCCAATAACCACACTATGGAACAATAGCATCTCTGTAAAGTGATATAACGAAACCTAATGTCCTTATCTCACTATAGTATCCCTATATCACAATATGTTCAAATATTCTTACAAAATCAATGTCCAGCACAAGACAACAGTATTGTAAAAGTATACAAACAATTCTGCACCCAGAGTATATGTAGGTAATAACATAAAAACACTATTTTTCTTCTAAGGATAAATCCTTTTGAAATAATGCTAATATATTACCCATGTTCAAATATTCATGCATGCGCACTCTCCAAACGAAAACACAAATACAAATATACACACAAATCAAATAAACAATATGCAATAAAATAAAATGGTATAAAATATAAATAAAATGCAATAAAATAATAAACAGGAGAGCGTCATAACAAGAAACATCTAAACATGGCCCGAACTCTAACCACCAGAAAGTGTCGCGCTGGATAATAATATAAAGAGATTTTTATCATATATAGTAACGTTAAAGTCATTATCAAATATTCCAAATAAAGCGCTAAGACAAGCAGTTTAAATCAAAGTCTTTATCCAGAATCTATCAAAAGCTAAACGATACTATTACCTTACCATGATATGACCTAATGGTAATATCAAATTTAATAATAATAATAATAGCAATAATAATAATAATAATAATAATAATAAACCTTACCCAAATAATACCAATATTATAATAGTAATATAATTGTTATAAACTTTAGCCTGAGTACAAATGCAAAGAGTTAAAATAAATAAATACCTTAACACCGAGATGATACACTGAGTTTCAAAAATACATACATTTCAGTTAAATAAAAGTTATACAAAGTTATAAAAAAGGAAACAACAAAAACAACGTTATTTATACAAAGGTCAGTGTAACTCAAAATAAAGACAAGACAAAATATTAAAATTTAAGATAAATGTAATTCAGTGTATATGCGACAACATAAAGATTGGAACTCAGTGTATGCGCGATCACAAGATATTAAACCAAAATAATGAAATAGTGATACAATAAAAATCATTACCAAAAATCACTCGCTATTTACACATATTAAAATGATTAGGACCCAAGAAACTAGCAATGATAAACGTCATAGACCAAAATGCGAATTAAATACTATTGTTCAAAATTATAAGCAAAAATGTATTAAAAAAACCCAAAACGAGGAGTTGTTTATCAAATATTACAATTTAAAAAAGTGTACATACCTAATTATAGCAGAAAATCGGTAACAATCACAAAAACTATAACTATATTATAATATATTTCACAAACGGTTTAATAGGAGTATCTCGAAGGGCGAGCAAAAACCCTCTGTCTGTATTCTATTTCCTAATCTAGCTTTTAAACTCTATGCCACTTAACTATGGTTTCGCGTAAAAATCGAACAAATTTTGGACATTTGTTTGCAAGTGATGCCAGAATTGAATATATTTTTGTTACCTTGTTTGTACATCTAAATGGTACTTTTTTTTCAAAAAAAAAATTTAATCCATTGACCCCTGTGGTTTTCAGGCCTTAAGTCACTCTACTGTGTTAAAAATAGATAAATTTCGATATTTTGTAATAACATTTTTATTTAAAAACGTATTGATTTGAAATTAAGATAAAATGTAGACCTTATTAGTGGCAATAAATCCACGTATTATTTTTTTTAGATTTTAATATACAGGGGGCACGGTGAACAATTTAATTTAAAATTTTACCATTTTTTAAGGGTTAAAAAGTCGAAGAAGCAACGTTGTTTTATAATTTTGAGTATGTCACGTTAAAGTACTGATAATTAACTATTATTTGATATATAAACTTCTAAATGCAAATTATGTTTTTAGGAGAGACACCATTTTTAAGTTAAGCCTTCAAAGAGCGTAATACTAACGTGTTTTACAAATTATAAATTCTTTTAACTAGTTTTATAAGATAATATATTATATATTACATACAATATTTTATATATAACATACAATTCTTACATATTTATTTAAAAAAATCGCCATAGATGGAGCTAAAATTAGTTTTATTTATAAATTTTAAATTTTTTTAAGTTTACTAATTTTGATCATAGTAGGCATCACAGACTTATCTCTATGGTAACCTACCATTGGAAGCATGAAAGATAATTTAACAGTTCAGTTTATAAGTTGCAAATGATTGATTGCGTTTCAATTTATAAGTGTACTATAAACTTAAAATATTAATTTATTAAAATGAATACACTAAATAATAAGTATAGACAGTATCAGCAAGTTAGAAATTATAACCTACTTTAAATTTATTTTTTGCTCCACAACCAAGCTTCAATTTATGTTTTACTCGATAAACAAGCTTCAATTTTAATTCCTAACTGAGGAAAGTAATATTTACCCAATAAATAAATTAGAATAAAGACTTTTTATGTTGCAATCGGCTATTTAGATATACCTATATTTTTATTCATTTGTTTTTAGATTTTTTGTAATTAGTTATTTTGCATTTGCAATATAATGCTATACAGGGTGTTTCTGGAGAAAGGCAAACGGTATGGATTTGAAATTTTAATAGAATATACAATTTGATTTAGACTATACATAAAGTCAATAGTTTTCAAGATATTAATTTTTTTCTTTAAAATGCACGTTAATCAAAATAGCCTCTAATTTGTTTGTTCACATGGGGTAGGAATTTTTGGAATATTAAAACATTGTTTAGTTTTTTAAAGGTTTTTCAACAAATACCTTGAGAAAAACCACTTGAAATTAGGTGAAATTCAAACAATAACAACGTTTTTATTATAAATGTAAAACCCTGTATGTTTTAACATAATCAAATAGAACATTAAAGAATCTTTCGATTGGTATTATAGTGTAGCGAGTACCGCCCTGGATATCGGAGTGATGACTCATCGCCGATTAGTCATTGCCGGTGAGTCATCGCCGGTGACTCAGCGCTCGAATAATCGAGAGTGTGGAGCTCGCTGGAATGATCCAGAAGACCTTGGCGCTGAATATATAAGAAACGGAGCATCACAGAACAGTCAGTTAAGATTTGGTACTCGCGGCGAAATAAATAAATATAAGTGCAAATAAATAAACTAGTAGTGATATAAATAATTAGTAGTTAAGTGTTTAGTTAGTTTTATAGTGTTTTAAGTGTAGTTAAGTTATTAAAATAAATAGTTTAGTTCGTTAA
Organism: Brassicogethes aeneus; assembly: GCA_921294245.1. Classification (NCBI taxonomy): domain Eukaryota; kingdom Metazoa; phylum Arthropoda; class Insecta; order Coleoptera; family Nitidulidae; genus Brassicogethes; species Brassicogethes aeneus. Next base: position 28,064,489 of record OV121137.1, read on the forward strand.
TTAACCAGTGCGTGTTTTTATTCACACTACGAACAGTAAAAACGTTACAATTGGTGTCAGGAGTGCGGTTAGTGTGAAAGTTCGCGAAAATGGTTTCGTTAATGGACTTAAAAGTGTCGGACCTTAAGCGAGAGCTAGAAGAAAGAGAATGTGAAACAACTGGAAAAAAGAATGTGTTGCAGCAGCGGCTTCGAGAAGCATTGGAACAAGAAGGTGAAAATCCAGATACGTATTTATTTGAAGGCCCGTGTGATATGCATTTAATGTTGCAAAATTTAAACGAAAAAATGTTGGAGAATTCTAACAATTTGAAAGGTGATTTAAAACAGAACATTCTGGAAAATTCTAACGACTTACAACAGAAAATGCTAGAAAATTCTAAAGAACTGAAAGTCGATTTACAACAAAAGATTCTGGAAAATGTCAACGATTTAAAGGATGATTTGCAACAGAAAATGGTAGAAAATTCTAGCGATTTAAAAGTCGATTTGCAACAGAAAATGGTGGAAAATTCCAACAATTTAAAGGATGATTTGCAGCAGAAAATTCTGGAAAATTCTAAAAATTTAAAAGAATATTTGGAAAAGAAGATTCTAGATAATGTCCAAGAATTGGAAGAGAAAATGGGGCAGAAATTTGACGACGTAAGGATGGAATTGAATGACGTAAGGATGGAATTGGATGATAAATTGGAAGTCAAAATTAAAGAAATAAATGGTAAACTGACAGCTGTAAATCTACCCATGATGCTGGCGGATCCAGGAACAATGCCGGAGGGGAGCCGAGTTCGAATGAAACCACCTCAGTTCGATGGAAAAACTTCTTGGACCAACTACATCCGTCAGTTTGAGGCAGCAGCAAAAGCAAATGGCTGGCTACCATAAGAAAAAGCTACAGCATTGACTCTGGCTTTACGCGGAGATGCAACGGACATCTTGCAGACACTCTCTCCCAACGAACAAGAAGATTACGAAGCGTTGGTTAAACATCTGGAACTGCGATATGGCCAGACACATCTGGAACATGTGTACCATTCCCAACTGAAGAATCGCTGCCAGAAATCTAACGAGACTTTGCAAGAATTTGAGGCTGATATTGCACGCTTGGTCCGGCTAGCATATCCAGCTACTCCAACGACCGTTATGGAACGATTAGCGGTGCAAGCCTTTTTGGATGGACTTCGGGACAACGAAACAAGAGAGGCTCTGACGTTGGCTCGTCCGAGCCAACTGGTTGATGCATTGGCCCGAGCTTTGGAATTCGAGGCGGCAAAGCAGAGCTGCAGGAGCCAGCCTAGAATTAGGAGAGTCGAGGAAGAAAAAGAGGAGGAACCCAGTATAATTGAAGAAATCAGGCGAGTTCTTAGAGAGAATCTACCAGAAAAGAAGGAAATCCGGTGTTGGAGATGTGGAAAGCTTGGACATATACGAAGTCGTTGCAGAAAAAGCCTGGAGGCGCCGACTTCATCTCAGTCGGAAAACTAGATAGGGTCGAGGAAAAGGGGCTACCGTCGATCTGTAACCACCATGCCCCAGAGAATATCGAACGTGTTGCATCTCTTCTACACCAGTCCAGCAGTGTTTTTGTGGATGGTTTAATTAATGGAAAATTACATGTGCTGCTGCTGGATACAGGTGCGACGAAGACAATTATTCGGCCAGATATTGTCGAAAAGTCCAAGATAAAATCTACCAATCGGCGACTACGTACTGCAACGGGAGATACTGCTACTGTTCATGGAGAAGTGGACATCACAATGGTCATAGGAAACACGAAATTTAAACATCGAGCATTAGTAGCAGATATTGAAGATGAAGTTATTGTAGGCATGGACATTATGAACTCTATAGGATTTGAACTAAACTTTCAACAAGGAATATTGAGAGTAAATGGAGAAGAAGTCGTGTTGCATCGATCGAAAGAAAAGAATATTCGTGTAATGTTAACAGAAGATGCTTTGATACCGGAACAAAGCGAGATGATATTGAAGGCTTCCTTAAATTGTAAATCAGAAGATGGAAGTATAATGCTTCTGGAGCCGAGAATTGATGACAAAGAGATCGGTCGAGGAGTTGTAGTGGGGAAGACTTTAATACGTGTTGGAAAAGAAGTGCCAGTAAGAGTATTGAATGTTAATGGTTACTCTGTGAACTTGAAAAAAGGAATCGTTTTGGGGAACTGTTCTTCTGTTTCCTCAATTATTAGAAGCATTCGTGAGTCTGGAGTTCCGGCCAAGAAAATTAGCAATGAATTGACGACTCTGCTTTCGACTTCTTCAAAGGACCTAAAACCAAATGAGAGAATAAAGCTGAGAGAGCTGATACACAACTATCAGGACGTCTTTGATGATGGACAAGAAAAGAAGGGTAGGACCAGAACTGTACAGCATAAAATTAACACCGGTGATGCACAGCCTATTCGACAGTCGGCAAGAAGGCTGCCACTTGCCAAGCGAGAGGAAGCTGATAAAATTGTGCATGAAATGGAGAAGGAAGGAGTGATCGAACCATCCAACAGCCCATGGTCTTCCCCAGTGGTGTTAGTTAAGAAAAAGGATGGATCAACTCGATTTTGCGTCGATTTTCGCCAGCTGAACAACGTGACGAAGAAGGACAGCTACCCTCTGCCTAGGATAGATGACACCCTGGATACATTGGCTGGATCCCAAATATTTTCGACTTTGGATTTGAAAAGCGGTTACTGGCAGGTTGAAATGGCACCAGAAGATAGAGAAAAGACGGCGTTTACCGTGGGTGCAGGACTGTGGCAGTTTACTGTCATGCCGTTTGGACTATGTAATGCCCCTGCAACTTTTGAAAGGCTCATGGAAATGGTTTTGAAGGGACTATCCTGGAAGACATGCTTGGTGTACCTTGACGACATCATTGTGGTTGGGAAATCATTTGAGGACCATATGAAGAACCTGAAGGAAGTCTTTCAGCGCTTAAGAAGTTCCGGCCTGAAGCTAAGCCCGAAGAAATGTCACTTGTTCCAGAGGGAAGTGCAGTATTTGGGCCATGTTGTTTCGAGTCAAGGAGTCGCAGTGGACAAACAGAAGGTGAAGACGGTGCGGGAATGGCCAATACCGAAGAACAAACATGACTTAAGAAGCTTTCTTGGATTATGCACCTACTACCGTCGGTACGTACCAGGATTCGCAAAGCCTTTGACACGGTTAACAGAGGGAGAACGACGATTCCAATGGGACGACGAATGTCAAGAAGCCTTTAAGAACCTAAAAAACGCGTTGACCAGCTCACCAGTCCTGAGTTATCCTCTTCCGGATGGTGAATTTATTTTGGACACGGACGCTAGCAATGTAGGCCTGGGAGCTGTTTTGTCGCAGATTCAAGAAGGAAAAGAGAAAGTTATTGGATACTTCAGTAAAACTCTATCGAAACCAGAGCGAAATTACTGTGTTACTCGACGAGAGTTGTTGGCAGTGGTAAAATCAGTCGAACACTTTTACAAGTACCTGTATGGAAGAAAATTCTTGCTAAGAACGGATCATGCTGCCCTAAAATGGCTTTTGCAATTCAAGAATCCTGAAGGACAGGTAGCAAGATGGATTGAGAGACTACAGGAGTTCGACTTTGACACAGAACATCGGGCTGGGAACATCCATAGAAATGCTGACGCCTTGTCAAGAAGACCGTGCCCGGAAGACTGTAAACATTGTCTCAGGGCCGAAGAAAAGGAAGTGTTTGTTCGCAGAACTACAATCGTGGATGATCATTGGCAATCCGCTGAGGTTCAACAAGACCAAGAAAGGGACCCGGATTTGAAGCTTATCATCGATTGGAAGAAGAACGACCGTAAACCAACGTGGCAGGAAGTCGCCCAATATTCGCCGAATGTGAAATCGTACTGGGCCCAATGGAATTCCATCATCTTAAGTGACGGGCTTCTAAAGCGCGTTCTGGAGATGCCAGAAGGGGGGGAAGACCGGAAGCAGATAATAATCCCCAGAAACAGGATACCAGAAGTGCTGCAGGAAATCCATGATGGAACTACTGGAGGACATCTTGGGGTGACCAAGACGCTCGGAAGACTTAGGGAACGGTTCTATTGGGTCAACAGCCAACGAGATGTGAAGGAATGGTGCAAGAAGTGCGCCGTTTGCGCGGCAAGCAATGGACCCCAGAAGCGCCCAAAAGCCCCAATGCGACAGTACAATGTGGGCAGCCCATTTGAGAGAATTGCAATCGACGTGGCGGGTCCATTTCCGGAAACAGAATCTGGAAATAAATACATCATCGTTGTAATGGACTACTTTAGCAAGTGGGCGGAAGCGTACGCCTTGCCAAACCAGGAAGCTGCCACAGTGGCCGATGCCCTTATTAAGGAGTGGATTTGTCGTTTTGGTGTCCCAATGGAAATGCATTCAGACCAAGGCAGGAACTTTGAATCTATATTGTTCCAGAATGTGTGTAAGATTCTTAACATTCGGAAGACAAGGACGACCGCATTACATCCGCAGTCTGATGGAATGGTAGAACGAATGAATCGAACTATAAACCGGTACCTGTCCAAGGTAGTCTCTGATCACCAAAGAGACTGGGACCGCTTCCTCCATCTGTTCCTGTTGGCGTACCGTTCTTCTATCCACGATACAACCGGCCAGACACCCGCTAGCATTGTTATGGGACGTGACCTGAGGTTTGGTTGCCTACCAGGGGAAGATATTGCTGGAGAAGATTATGTCAGCAATTTACGTAGGAAAATGAGCGACATTCATAGCCGAGTTCGTTTAAACATCCAGAGTGCCAGTGATAGAATGAAAGAGGCATATGACATCAAGGCGGAAAATGGAGGATTTCAACCTAGAGACCTAGTTTGGTTATACAACCCTCAGCGCCGTCGTGGTTATTCACCGAAGCTGCAGACTTCTTGGGAAGGACCATACGAAGTCGTGGATCGCATAAATGACATCATCTATAGGATCAGAAAACAACCAAGAGGAAAGCCGAAAGTGATCCATTTTAACCGATTGGCTCCTTACGCTGGAAACAATGATGACCAAATAAACGACGCTAGAGTAAGGAAGGTTAATCCGCCGGAAGACGACTTGCCTTTTGAAGACTTCATGTATTTATATTCGAGCGGTAAAAAAGCTCGCTACGGTGTCACTCAAGAAGAACAAAAAGATCTGTTCACGGTTTCGGCCGATTACTCCTTGGCTCACTGTGTTGCGGAAGACCTTAGGATGTCCAGGGGAATAGCGGTTGTCTTTAAAAACAAGTTTGGACGGGTCGACGATCTACGAAGGCAGAATCCCAAAGTTGGAGAGGTGCTTGAAATTGTGGATAAAGAGCAGATAGGCAATAGAAGTATCTTCTATCTGGTAACGAAGCAGCTCTCCCATCAGAAGCCAAACTACCGTGACCTATGGAATGCCTTAAATAAATTGAGGGATGCCCTTTTATCCAAGGACATCATGAACCTGGCGATACCGAAGATTGCTTGTGGACTGGACGGTTTAGACTGGAGAATAATTAGAAGTATGGTGGAAGTTATCTTCAGATTTAGTGGCATACACATTCTTGTCTGTTGCCACAACCCTAAAAGAACAACCGGAAGGAAGACCGTAGACTGCTACTTCTATAGGACGTCACAATGCAAGTTTGGATCTCTATGCAAATATCGCCATGGAGCTGAGGACCATTTTCGGGACGAAAATGTTTTAAGACGGGGGCAATGTAGCGAGTACCGCCCTGGATATCGGAGTGATGACTCATCGCCGATTAGTCATTGCCGGTGAGTCATCGCCGGTGACTCAGCGCTCGAATAATCGAGAGTGTGGAGCTCGCTGGAATGTTCCAGAAGACCTTGGCGCTGAATATATAAGAAACGGAGCATCACAGAACAGTCAGTTAAGATTTGGTACTCGCGGCGAAATAAATAAATATAAGTGCAAATAAATAAACTAGTAGTGATATAAATAATTAGTAGTTAAGTGTTTAGTTAGTTTTATAGTGTTTTAAGTGTAGTTAAGTTATTAAATAAATAGTTTAGTTCGTTAATTAACCAGTGCGTGTTTTTATTCACACTACGAACAGTAAAAACGTTACAATAGTAACTCTTTCCTAAAGTTAAAATTTCAGAGACATTTAACAATTTCTAATATTTTCAATACTATTTTGTATCAACAAACCTCTGAAATTCTACATGTGGTTTAATGTAACAGTATCCATGGTTACCACCAAATCTGTCATTGTTTAAAATTAATTAAAATATTTGATTGAAAAAATAATAACTCAAAAAATATTGACTTTAGGTATAGGATATGGTATAGCCATTTTACTCAGAATTTTATGTAGAATTAAATAATGTAAAAATGTATGAGGTATTCCGGTAAAACAGGAAGTATTATTTTGTTTAAAATAATTTAGGAAAAGAGTCTAAAGCGAATACTTTACGCTATTAAAATTTTAAATCGATGTCTTTCGCGATTCCCTAGAAACTTCCAACGGACTAAGTACGTGAAACACCCTGTATATTAAACGTCATTTATGTGTTATGATTTACTTAATTATTAATAAAACATAAAACAATATTTGTATAAAAATGACAAAATGTACTAAACTAAGCATTTATGAATACTGCTACTGCTAATTCAAAACTGATCCTGGCCACAGAAACATAATTTGCATAAAAAAGTTAATATATCAAATAATAGTCAAATATCAATAATTTCACGTGCTATACTTAAATTTATAAAACAAAGTTGCTTCTTCGATTATTTACCCTTTAAAAATTGTCAAATTTTAAACTAAATTATCACCAGCACCCCCTGTACGTTATAATCTAAACAAAATTTTTTCATGGATTAATTGTCATTAGTAAGATCTACATTTTGTCCAAATTTTAAATCGATACGTTTTGAAATAAAAAAGTTATTTAAAAAAATGAAATTTCTTCATTTTTAACACAGCGAAGAAAAAAATTAAAATAAAAATAAAGTTGTCAATGGACGAGATTTTTTTTTTTTTTGAAAAAAGTACTGCATTAAGATGTAGAAATAAGGTAAAAAAGTTTCAATCGATTTCTTAAACCCTTGCAAATCGACCGTTCGATCCTTTCGCGAAACCGTAGTTAAGCAAGAATGTGTAACATAAACAGGTCTCCCTAATATTTCTTCGTTCAGATACAAAGAAGTGAAACTTTAAAACTCAATAGGGTTTTAAAACATAAAATATCTTAAAACTATAATATTATTTTTAGTGGATTATTTAAATTTTCCTTGGTTAAAATAGCGCCAAATTCGAATTTAAAAGTTTATATACTACAGGACCCTTACAATACCTAAAAAAGGAAATAAATAAAATGTCCTATTTAATTTCTTCGTTTGTAGAGCTTCATACAATTATTAATCCAAAATCGCAGCTCAAATCCAATGTTATCATTCAGAAGTTACGTATATAACACGGCCTTTACAAAAATTAAAGTAGGATTTCCAACCCAAAATCCATTACATATGACTATAGTCTATAGTCCCTTGGACATCTCAATTTTTTTTAGTGGGGCTGTGTAATTAAAAGCCTCCTCTTCACATATATTAAAAAATATTCTTTAATAGTAGTAAAGTAAATACCAACAACTTAATGTTTAAACTACCAACAAATTCCATTTTTTCATCCTAAATCCTGCAGACTCCAAAGTAATAGCTTTAAGCGTTTGTCTCTTATGTGGCTTTCGAAATCCAAATTTTGAATATTTACTTTGAAATGTTGATGTTTCGTTGCTGGGATTGTTTAACAAAACTAATCTAACTAAATATCCCCAGTCATTCCAAGTTGGTTTGCCATTGTTCGAAATTGGAAAGTTAAGGGCAACAAAACTTTTGACTTTTAGAAGAGCGGTCAATTGTCAACTGATTTATTCTGCATGAGAAATTTGTAAGATATATTAATAATATTAAAATGGTTTATAATTAAGGTATACAAATATGTTTTAACCTATAGAAGTAGGTATTCCTTAAAATCATTCTTTAATGAAAGTATTGTTATTAAAATTATTAATTTTTTAAAAGCAATCGTTTAATTTTAAAAATGATACCGACAGGAATTAAGTTTGAATGATAAACCTTTATTCATTATAAATAATGGTCCATATGTTTTTAACATTTGGCTCTCCCAGCTTTTTTCTATGAAACGCATCCAGGATCGGATCGGATCGGGACCAATAACGCGCCGTTATTGGCTCCCAAGAGACTTGATCCACCCTTTAAAATTAAACCAAATTTTTTAGATAACAAAACAAAACACTAAGAAAAATGTATTTGACTTATTTTATTTGACTTATTATTATTATTATTATTAATACACACCTCGAGACGCGAGGTCGTGTCCTGCCTAGGCTCTCGTATATCGCGTTCGTACACATATAGTGCTACCACTCTATTGTTGTCGTAATTCATAAAATAAAATATTCTATATGAGATCTACCAGAACCAAGTGCAAAAAGGGTTTAAGCCTAAATTAAGTCCCAGATTGCTCTAAGAGTGTGAGTGAGGTGACTGGATACAACGAAGAAGTTCCAGGAGTTCCAACACAGAAACAATGCATGCCAATAGTGGGCTGTCGAGGTTAAGGAATACCTTTACCATACCTGCCTAGGTATTATGCTCCTCTTCAGTTCAAGTCCAACTCTGCATAAACAGATAAGTAAAATTAATACCCTCAATCCCTGCAACGAAACATCAACATTTCAAAGTAAATATTCAAAATTTGGATTTCGAAAGCCACATAATAGACAAACGCTTAAAGCTATTACTTTGGAGTCTTTGCAGGATTTAGTATGAACAAATGGAATTTGTTGGTAGTTTAAACATTTAGTTGTTGGTATTTACTTAACTACTGTTAAAGAATATTTTTTTAATATATGTAAAGTGGAGGCTTCCAATTACACAGCCCCACAAAAAAATTGAGATGTCCGAGGAACTACAGTAGTCAGTGACTACTAGTCACATCTTATGGATTTTGGGTTGGACATCCTACTTTATTTTTTTTTAAGGCTGTGTTATATAGGTATACAACACATTAACTTCTGAAGGGTAACTGTAGTATTTCATTTGGATTTTGGCTGCGATTTTGGATTAATAATTGTATGATTGTATGAAGCTCTACAAACAAAGAAATTAAATGTGGCATTTTATTGATTTCCTTTTTTAGGTAATGATAAATCGTCGCGTGAGTTCCACAAGGTTTCAAGTGTAACAGTTCAAAATAATCTATTACCAGCATGTTTAACATTAAAAACCTGTGTAAATTTTAAAATTGAAAACCCTGGAAGAACTTTTGAAAAAACTACCTAAATACTTGTACCATGAACCATGTAACCTTGTAACCTTAAATATAAATAAAAAATAATAAAACGCGATTTGCAGTGCGATGTTTAACTTTTATTTGTTATTAATTAAATAGTAAATAAAAAAAGTCAAAAACTTAACACCTCTAAGTTTTATTTAAAATTAATAAAATATGCGTTTACAAAAATGGAAATAGGAAATTATTTTGTTTCTTAATTTTGTGCTTTACGGTAATAACTTTATGTAATCCTATCTTTATTGCATACCTATATATTTATAAAAAAATATGTGCTTTAACTTATCTTATATTAATAAAATCTGACAAAGTACTGTGACTCGGGTCAGTTACAACTACGTGGAATTAACGATTATCCCGCCATCTTTGGGGTGTTCTAGCAGGGTTGTCCCTGCTTATTATTGAGAGATTTCCATCTAGGTCTTTCGCATTTTACGGGTTACCCTGTTTTTTAGCATATGGAAATATAAAAACCCGTTACTAGCAAAATAAAGTATGGGTAAAAAATATTTTTAAACATTTGCCTAACAAAACGAAAAGTTAAAATATATTTTCTGTTTCGCTTTTATCTAGAAATTTCCCTAACCAAATTTGTTGGGACCGTTTTGGATCGGTAATCGTTTAATCTAAATTTTACAATATAACATTTTTTTTTTTCAAATTTAAAATAAAAGAGGAATTTATAAAATTTAATTTTTAACCAAAAAACTCATATGCAAAGTTGACAATTTTAACAATTAAATTAAGATTGTAGTAATTTGTCCATTTTGAAGGTGTATGTGTACGTAATGAATATTTCGTTATTATTTGTAAATATTTATTTGCGACTAGTTTCGGTTTTTACACCATCTTCAGGCAAACTACAACAAAGCTATCTTTAAGACATAAAACATAAAATATTGTTAAAATATAAATAGGTAAATATAAGGTTTAATTTTGGTGAGGTTATGTCTAGTATTTGGGAAAAGTGATTTTAAATAACAAATAGATGGATAAAAGAAGATAATACTAATAATTTAAATTTAGCAGACTTTTGAACTAAATTAAATTTCGAATGTAAACAATACACTACGCGAATACGGGGGGAGTCAGAAATTAGTTAGTTAAGATTTAATTGTTTAAATAGTGCTAAATAAACTGCGCACCACTCAATGTGTCGCGACCAAAAAGTTCGTTCTTTTTCAAAACGACATAACTTTTTTGTTTCTTGATCTATTTTATTTTGGTCTGTGTTGACTGCTAGCCTCATCCTTTGGCAATTCATGCTATAGATATGAAGCTCACGGTTCTTCAAGTAAATTTCCTACAGGGTGATATGTTAAACGGTGAAAAATTTTAATAACTTCATCCAAGCCCCGTTTGTAACAAAATATTTTTTTCCTCGTTTTTACTTTAAAACAATGAAGTATTACGTCTTACCTTGTAGCATTTTTCAAATTTTTCGAATTGGAATCTTAGCAACGAAAATTTGTTTTTTTTTTTTAAGAGTACATTTAAGGCTTTTTTGTAGGCAATACACTCAGTCTTTTTAGGAACAAGAAGATAAAAGATAAATAATGTTCCTTAAATAATTCTGAACAAGCGAAAAGCAACAAACTTCCATTATTTTCAGAGGGCCTAAGCAAAACTAAACCTAAACCGATATTTACGTTAGTGACATGTTTTATTCATAATTTTGACCTCCTGATTGTGATTCAGTTATCAAATTTAAGTTTCAGATAAATCCAAAATCACCAAGAATCAAGATTCAAAAACAATTCAAAATTTCGATTTTTTTTTGCATAAGTTATACCTACCTAACAACATACCTACCCCTATCTTACCCGTTACTTCCATTCTTCCTTTAAATGATTAAAATACCAATGCTAGACTTTGCTACAGCTACGGGAATTAACATCTCCAAATTAGTGATGGAAAAAACGGTTCCCAATCCGGAACGTACCAAACCGTTCCGTTCCTAAAAAATCACGTACCAATATCACGTGATTTCGGAACGTAGGGTAAATGATTTCACAATACATGCGAGTGGAATCCACGACACGACCTTGCTGGGCTACATTTTGTCTGGCGCGCCTCTGTTCTGTTGACCGCACCATAACAAATTTAATACCAAAATTAAATATTGTAACTTTTGCTATACACTATAAGGTTTAAGGAGGTCCCTACACTATCAATATTATTGCACAATATGTTGTATTAAGCAATTTAGTTAACATTGTGTTGACAATATTGCCTAATTTATTTATATTGTCTGATTGCCTAGGGACAATAATCAATTTTTTGTGCAGTAATATTGAGCAAAATATTTTTTAAACGTCTAGGGACCCCTTTAATACACAAAAACCTGTTGATTTCTTGAATGTTTTGTCTATCTCTAATAAAGATTCTCTTGTAAGAAAAAACCTTCTTAGTAAATTTTGGTGTTAAAGTTTAATAATTGTACAATATTAGGTATATTGGATTCCATCTACCCTACCTAACAAACTTAATTTTTTATGCACCGTTCCAGCGGAACGATTCCACCCGCCTCGTTATATTGGTTATATGCACCGATAAAGTTCAGCTCAAGTCGGCGCGCCGCGAAAGTCGAACAAGAAACGAAACGCATGGAAAATTTGGATTAATTGGTAAAGGCTTTTCAGGAAGAATGGGATACCCCAGGATTTTATAAAGAACTTGGTCGAGGCCCAGGAGGGTTAAGGAATTATTACAGGTTAGGGGAGGGCCAACGAAATATTGAAAGTTATTTTTGTTATTGTTATTTTTTTGCATACATTTTTTTAACTTTATTACCAATTAGGTAGGTACTTATCAGTGATAAGTTATCACTAGTGCGCAATGTAAATGTAACTTATGTAAAATTATTCCAACCACTTAAACAAATTGCAGTAATTTCGCCAAAAAAATTAATCCCCAAATGGCATTTTAATCATAAATATGCAAGAAACGCCAGTAATCGGATTTTATTAAGACACATAAAAGCCGGGAATTGTTTTCGAATTTGGATTCTTAGTGACTTTGGTTTTATCTGAAACTTAAATTTTACAACTAAATCACAATCAGGAGGTCAAAATTATTAAAAAAACATGTCACGAACGTAAATATAGGTTCAGGTTTAGTTTTCGCAAATTTTCACCAAAATGTCATTTTGAAAAAGTGGTCTTTGCTTAGGCCCCTCTGAAAAAAATGGAAGTTTGTTGCTTGTCGCTTGTTCAGAATTATTCAAGGAACAATCTTTCACCATTTTATCTTCTTGTTCTTAAAAAGACTGAGTGTATTGCCTACCGAAAAAACCTTAAATGTTCTCTTTTGGAAAAAAATCATATTTTCATTGCTAAGATTCCAATTCGAAACATTTGAAAACCTTTTCAAGGTAAGACATAATACTTCATTATTTCAAAGTAAAAACGAGAAAAAATATTTCTTTTTTTAAACGTGGCTTGGATGAAGCTATTGAAATTTTTCACCGTTTTACATATCACCCAGTACGAAATTTACTTGAAGAAACTATAGAATCTAGATTCTATAGCTATAGCATATATAGCATGAATTGCCAGAGGATGGGGCTAGTAGACATTACAGTTTAAAATAAAATCGTTTAAGAAACAAAAAAGTTATGTCGTTTTGAAAAAGGACGAACTTTTTGGTCGCGACACATTGAGTGGTGCGCAGTTTAGTTTAAGTTAAAGGCGTATTCATGCTCACTTAAAATAAGAAATAAGACTAAAGATAAATAAATTTTAATTTTGGTTCTAATTTTTTTCTTTTCTAGTTTTATGGGTTTTATGTGCTATCCATACGCCTTAACTTGGTCGTTGAGGATGATGTCGTTGTTGTTTTGTTTGAACTTATGTATTTCCATGGCCTTTAATAAGGCGAGTTCTGTGCCTTTTTCTTCGTTGTTAAGAATTTTAACATTTTTGTTCAAATTTTTGAAATTGTCTCCAGTGGTGTGGTGTGACCAAGTGAACTTAAACTATTTACCACTATTTAAACAATTAAAACTTAACTAACTAATTCCTGTCTCCCCCCGTATTCGCGTAGTAGGTATATTGTTGACATTCGAAATTTAATTTAGTTTAAAAGTCTGCTAAATTAAAATTATTAGTAGGTATTAACTTCTTCTATTACTGAATTCAGCACTAATTGTTTGTATATTTTGTCGTTGTGTTTTATATCCATATATTTGTTATTTAAAATCACTTTTCCCAAATATTAGACATAACCTCACAAAAATTAAACCTTATATTTACCTATTTATATTGTAATGAATCATTACTAACGATACACATTACGACATCTATGAGACGATTTCCTAACTACCCGACGTCAAGGAAAGAGTTGGACTACCAGAAACCTGCAGTTAGACGAAACTCTAACAGATGGCGCTTGATATGATATGTTGTCAACAATTGTTGCACACGGCCCATGTGAAGGATTTATTGCACGCGGCCCCAATTGTTTTTCATCAAGTCTGTCATCAGAATTTCGTCTATAAAACCGCTGCATTTTTCAATGGACAATCAGTCGTCTGGTGGCTCAGTTCCAAATGGTGTTATCAATTGTGAGCCCAAAACCAACCACTAAATCACAGAGAACTCTCAGTGGAATATTAACAGTAAGTTAACCTGTTTTTAATATCAAAGGGCTTAAAGCCGTATAATATTAAGCTTTAATAGCAGAGTTAACGAAACTGTAAATCCTGTATGCATATAACATAACCTAACCACATCTATTTTTCCACTAGAGTCCAATTGCAAATCTGCCCTGTCTCTCTGTAGGACTGAAAACTACGCCCGTGCCTGCCAGTTGCCTGTGAAAAGCCCTGGAACATTTGCCTGTCCTGATTAAAGGCTATGCAAGAACCTTTGTGTGCAAAGTCTACGATACTTTTGTAAATACTTTAAATACTGTATATACTTTTAATATAATTTTGTACATACTTTTACCTTGGTAAATAAACCAGTTTAAGTTACTTTTTGCATTTTAAATTAAACCACCAACCCTAACTGATTCTTATAAACCCTACTTTCTCCACTGAATAAAAGCAACCCGAGGTAGGTATTCCTCCATATCTGAAGAGTCAATCGGAGAGGAACCTTGGTGAAGTACTTAAGGCCATAACCAGCCTAGGTACGACACAAATTTGGCGCCCGAGCACTAGGACCCGGGTTTTCCTGAAAATTCCTGTAACCTAACCTGAAAAGTTTTCTTAGAAAACATAACCTGCAAAAATCCCGTGAGAATCAGTAAGGTGGTTTAATAATTACATTTTAAAATGCCAAAAACAAAGCCCAGCCCGTCAAAAAAACCAGAAGAGCAAGTTAAAACCCAAAGCACTCCTCAGGCAGAGGCTGGAAATTCTTCGACAGAAGGTACAGCTGGCGCTGAGGTAAAACAAGGACTAAGCTGGATATACACCCTGCGTAAGGAAGGTTTAGTGGATGTTTGTAAGGGTTTTGGTTTGGAAACATCCGGCACAGTAAACGATTTACGTTTACGAGTGCGAAATCATGTCACCGAAGAGAAAGAAGCACCAGCTAATATACCACTTTGGGAAGCATCAATTTTAGGTACACCACAAGATGATCGAAAGGTCTGTGACCAGGTGAGAAAGTGGAATGTACACTTTGATGGCAATACTAATGCAGTTTCATTCCTCGAAAGAATTCAAGAGCTTAAAATATGCTATGATTTTGAAGAGGAAAACTTACTGAGAGCATTACCGGAACTGTTAAGGGGCAGTGCCCTATTGTGGTATAGAAACTGGAAAGCTGGCTGGGAAGAATGGGATGATTTCGTAGAGGATTTTAAGCAAACTTATTTTCCCAGTAGGTATACCGAGGACCTACTCGAAGAAATCTTTCAAAGAAAACAACGTCCCAAGGAAAGGTTTCGAGAGTACATGATTGACATTCAATCACTTATGCGACGACATGGAAAATACAGCTCAGAGGAAGAGTTGTACACCCTGTATAAAAACCTACGGCCGGAATATCGTCAATACATCCGACGCGCCGATGTCAAGTCGGTTAAAGATTTGATGGGGCAAGCAGGAGAGTTTGAAAGTCTGCAAAAAGAAATTGATAATCAAAAACCTGCCAGGGCGGTTCAAATTTCCCAAGTATCCACAATCTTGCCATTAAGACACAATATACAGGGTGAAGCAAAAATCCGGACGATTAATCCAAATTTTGTATCCAATAAACCCGAAAATGTAACAAACGACCCCAGGCTGTTCCTTAAATTGGAAATTAAAGGGATGGAATGGAATGCCCTTTTGGATACCGGAGCTATATATTCTTACTTCGGAAAATCCGTGGTAGAAAATCTACCAAACCAACCAGGACAACAATGTACGAGCCAGGTACAATTGGCTGATGGGTCCCTACAACCCGTTTCTAGGGCCTACACCATTGGTTGTCAATTTTACCATAAATATACCCAGCACCAGTTCTATTTTTTACCAAATCTAGTAGAAAATATTGTTTTGGGGATGGATTTTATATCTAAACATAAGATATTTGAAAATTACACCCAAAATAAACCAGGAAAACCAGAAAACCCAGGAAAAACAGAAAACTCAGGAAAACCAGAAAACCCAGAAAAACTAGAAAACCCAGAAAAACCTGGAAACCCTACAAAACCAGAAACATTGCAAAGTCCGGCCTTGTCTGTAATTCAGGCAAACCTGATGCCCAAAGAACAACAGCAGGAGGCCGAATTAAAGTCCCGTGTTACAATTCCTGGCTTTACTAGGAAACTTCAAGAAAAAATCAAGCCCTCCCATAGTTCTTGCAGTTCACCAACCGTGATTGTCAAGAAAGCTAATGGAGAGCAACGATTCTGCATCAATGCCCGAAAAATTAACAACGTCTCGATAAAGGCGCCGTTGCCACAAGTAAAAGCAGTCTGGGAAAAAGTCTCCAGATACCGACGATCTAAACCAAACTTTGCACAAATTTCTGTCCCGCAGCCATGCGACTACGGAACGATTTACCGCCAAGGGGTTGGTTAAAAATCGATGAGCCAGTCCCTAATCACGGAAGAGGACCCGTAACCCGGAGCCGTGAAGAATTTTTAGAAAAAATGTTTTAATTTTTAATTTGTTTTTTTAAAAAGTTTTTTTTTTAGTTTCCAGAAACCAGTTTTAATCCAGTATAAGACCGTTGTTTTCAGGAAACTGAAAACAAGATTTTAGTAAGGGGGGAATGTAATGAATCATTACTAACGATACACATTACGACATCTATGAGACGATTTCCTAACTACCCGACGTCAAGGAAAGAGTTGGACTACCAGAAACCTGCAGTTAGACGAAACTCTAACAGATGGCGCTTGATATGATATGTTGTCAACAATTGTTGCACACGGCCCATGTGAAGGATTTATTGCACGCGGCCCCAATTGTTTTTCATCAAGTCTGTCATCAGAATTTCGTCTATAAAACCGCTGCATTTTTCAATGGACAATCAGTCGTCTGGTGGCTCAGTTCCAAATGGTGTTATCAATTGTGAGCCCAAAACCAACCACTAAATCACAGAGAACTCTCAGTGGAATATTAACAGTAAGTTAACCTGTTTTTAATATCAAAGGGCTTAAAGCCGTATAATATTAAGCTTTAATAGCAGAGTTAACGAAACTGTAAATCCTGTATGCATATAACATAACCTAACCACATGTATTTTTCCACTAGAGTCCAATTGCAAATCTGCCCTGTCTCTCTGTAGGACTGAAAACTACGCCCGTGCCTGCCAGTTGCCTGTGAAAAGCCCTGGAACATTTGCCTGTCCTGATTAAAGGCTATGCAAGAACCTTTGTGTGCAAAGTCTACGATACTTTTGTAAATACTTTAAATACTGTATATACTTTTAATATAATTTTGTACATACTTTTACCTTGGTAAATAAACCAGTTTAAGTTACTTTTTGCATTTTAAATTAAACCACCAACCCTAACTGATTCTTATAAACCCTACTTTCTCCACTGAATAAAAGCAACCCGAGGTAGGTATTCCTCCATATCTGAAGAGTCAATCGGAGAGGAACCTTGGTGAAGTACTTAAGGCCATAACCAGCCTAGGTACGACACAATATTTTAACAATATTTTATGTTTTGTGTCTTAATGATAGCTTTGTTGTATTTTGCCTGAAGATGGTCTAAAGACCGAAACTAGTCGCAAATCAATATTTACAAATATAGGGAAATATTCATTACGTACACATACACCTTCAAAATTAAATTAAGGTTAAATCATTTTTACAAAAGTTTTAAATTTAATTTAATTTTTGATTTGATTGTGTGACAAAATATTGCAAACTCGTAAAGAATGGTCGATTTTAAACTGCATTTTTGCCAAACTTGCTTCGCTCGCATGTCAAACGAACGATTTTTTATAATCGACCATTTTCCTACTACTTTTAATATTTTTCCAATCATCTCAATGTTATAACCATAGATAACATTTATACAAAAAATATTGACAAAAGTCAAGGAAACATTTTAAATACGTTTAAAACTGTTTCCTTAACTTTTGTCAATTTTTTTTGGAATAGAAAATATACCTACCTATATTTTGTTCATGTACAAAATATGTATTTCTTATATGTAATTAATGTTAAATTTGTAATTATTTATAATAATAATAATAATGTTTGATCAAGTTACATAAAATGTTTTGACAACTTACAAAATATTAAGTAAAGAAATAAATATATAACACAACAATTAAAATTCTAAAAGATTACAAAAATAATATTTAAAAACTGACACATTTTTAAATTTACAGTTCAGTAACTCTTTTACGGAGTAAAAACAATGATTTAAAAGAAGTTCTCTAACTTTTATTTAGAATTTTTAAGATTGCAGATTATTTAAGTTGTCTGGTAAACGATTACACAATTTACAATATGCATTATTTTTTATAGATTTGGTTAATCTGAATTTGGTAGGCCTTAATTTATTAGCATTAGCGCTATTAGCGAGATAGATTATTGTGAACTTCCACAAAAGAGTAGAGAGTGTATAAACTTAGCAGAAGTAGGATTTTTAATTTTTGGAAAATAGGGTTCCATTTTCAGCAGGTTTTACATTAGCCAGTATGCGAATATTTCTCTTCTGTGGGCAACCATTTTTTGTGACATCTGTACAGTTGCCCCATAGCTCAGATGCGAGTTAAATAAAAAAGCATGTTCTCAGAATCTTGACAGAAACCGTGAATGATAATAATTATTGTCGTATGACAAATATGGAACTGGAATCTTTATTACATCTTTTGTACCAAGTTGGCCAATGTATGCCTTCCAGTTTAGGTTGTCACCTAGTATTTCGCCCAACAGTTTGACATGCATGACTGCCATTTGTGACAATGACAATTAAAGCACAGATTATACATCATTTAAAAGAAGGTAGTTTTTTTACAAAAGAGATGAAGTCTTACTCGACAAATTTTGTTCAATTGAACAGCTAAATCGCGCACGTTATTTGTGTTTTACGTTTCAAGGAAAAAATTAAAAAACTTTTTTAGTGCTCGATTTTGATTGATTATTCCTTATATCATTGATTAAGAAACTCAATGCTTAAATGCGTATATCTATAACCATAGTTACGTTAGTGTGTGTATTTTATCAAAGGGATCATTGTGTGAATTATTGTGTTTTTAATTGTAAATAAAATTCAAGAACTAAATCGTTGCATTTTCATGTTTTGCCAAAGGATCCAATTCGATAAGTACATTTGTTGGTGCAGAATTAACTAATGATAACTTTACCTAAAATAATTTTTATTTAAGTTTGGACATTTTTAAGAAATTGGTAAATAATAATTTTTGCACAAAAATAACCTTAAAATTAACCATTTTTATATTTGAGTTCTCTAAAAAACGCCGACAACTGCATTTTAAACAAGAAAATATACCTACGAATTCATGGCAACATAATATTATATATAATACATAATATAATGGTATTTTACCATTCAGTGGAGACTTTCTTAATCAACGCTTTTAATAATGCTAAATGCTGTTTAAATTTAGACGATTTGTTTGACGATTTTTACTGAATTGAAATGTTTACACTTTTCACGTTAATCACTACTAAAATGTCTAATTTATATTTGCAGAGACTGTACGAAATTTATTTCTTCATTCAGATTAACACTGTTTATTGGAAAACCGGTAAAAACTCAACCTAGGATTTCCTCTCTAAATACACTCAAATCGAGCCACGGTTTTTTTTTCGATCTTTTTTTAACATTTTCGGGATTTATTCTCAAAAACACAGCTGATTATAATTATTAAAAGTTATACTTTTGTTACGATGATAACAGCCGAGTGGTGGCGCTACTAGCGATACTTCTTTAGCGTATATGGTGAGTAGAGAAAGTAAGTTGTTGAGTTTTTGCATTACTCATGGTCATGAATCATGGACAAATTCTTGGGCGGAAACCAGCTTTCAGCAGTATTCTCAAACCCCTCAGATAAAAAGTTAGGTAAATTTAAATTTTTGCTGCTGTTAAGTATAATTGACATCTTCAGCGAAAGATATACATTTTTTTACTTAGCAAATTTAAGAAGAGGTCATTAATGTAAATGATGAATAAGTTAGCTTAGAAATTTTATTATTCACAAAAACTCGTTGTTTTCGGTTATCTAGGTAGGAACTAAAGACATCTAAAGGTTTACCCCTTATACCATAAAACTGAGCTTTTTTATAAGCAAAGGATGCAAAAAGCTACCAAATGCCTTAGTAAGGTCAAATATGTCAAACATGTTTTCCATCTTCAAGGCCATCAAGAACGTCCCTCAAAAGTGCAGAAATAGCATTAACAGTAGAATGTTTAGAACGAAAACCGAAAGTTATTTCAATAACTTTACCCATGACAAAGGTATAACCTTGCTGAGTGAACCAAGAAAAACTTCCTCTTTAAAACACCTGCCAATAAATAAAGTTAGAGGCCGTGCTATTACATCCACAGTTTCTTTTAGGAATAAACTATTCAGATCCTAAACGTCAGTACATATTGAGTCACTGAGCAAATTAATGATATTATCCACTTTATTTTATCAAGAAAAGTTAATGCAGAATTTTTTACGTTTTTTTTTTATTTTATCAGCTATTGTAAAACAAAAATTATTAAAATAATTAGATGTAAATTTCGAATCAATTTTTAAAGTTTTATTTTTATTTCATTACTTAAAAAATGCTCTAAAAATTTATATTTAATTAAAATTTTTTAATAATATTGTTTTTATTAGAATAAAAACCAACATAACCATCGGTTGTGCAATTTTGAGCCGCAAATAAATGAACAATATTTTAACATTTTCAAAAAAACCTGCGTAGGTCGAACATAAGTGCGCCATGAAAATAACAAATGGTTCGTAATTCCGCCACGGGGTTTTACGCCATATCGGATATCCCGTGGAGTGCACTTGTAGGAATAAATTTTACCTTTGAGACACTACCTTTACTTACAATATTTTTTATATTTTATATCCTTACACTTTACTAATAAATAATCACGATTCTTTGGTTTTCTACCGTTATTTAGGTGTATAGGTTTGAATTATTAACAGCAAATATATTTTATGGTGACGCTTTTAAATTTTTTGGCATTTGTATCCTAATATAAAGGTTGTTAACATATGTTGTTTTAATTAAAGGGTTTACTGTATTAAGTCATTGCAATGGCATTGGGTATTCAAAGTGAGGAATTAATTGGTTTACAATTGTTTCTAATAGAAAAGAAGTTTATCTCCCCTTGTTTGCATAATATAATATCTAAAAGGCAACAAAAGTGATGTAAAATAAATTATTTTAAATCAGGATAAGGAAAAGCGACATACTCGGAAGAGGTATGTAGGAAGGTAGGTAACATTTCAAATCATAATAAGGGCTTGTTTTCTGAAGTTTGTTAATAACGACGACATCAAAGAGATCTGTCGACTGCCTTGAATCTACACCACAGCCTTGTTTAATATTACTGCCATCAATAATGGCTATCAAATTTTACGTCTCAATTTTTCATTGACGCTTACTATTTTCGATTTAAAATATTCTTGTTTGCCTTTTATGCGTTAAATAAATAAATTTAATTATTTTGCTCATAATATAATTTTATTGAACCTCTAATTTTACCATGTTATGGCCGTAAAATATTTGTTTATCACAAAATTGTAATACGTTTTTCAGTATTGTGTACTACTAATTACAATTTTTTGATAAACAAATATTTTATGGCCATAATATGGTAAAATGTGTAGTCTTACTCAGTGGCGGCTGGTTCTAAAGGGCACGTGCCCACTAAACCGCCCAGATAAAAAGTATTAAAAGTTATTTGTTGCATTGTGCATTATTTTAGTTACACCATTGTAATTATTATTTAAGGATTTTCTCAAACCTTCCTTCCGTCCGCTCAAACGGTTGAATTTAATTAAACCTTCTTTCCGCAACGCTTCAGCGCGCGCCTCCGGGGCACAATTTAAAATGTACCTATTCCGAGTATGATTCGGTGGTCTTCGGTTAATCTCTGAGTACACGAATATATGATATATATATATATCTTCAATATCTTCAACGGCTGAGCTGTTATCTGTGTCTGTTTGTTTGATTTTTAACTTTTTTGTCGCCGCGTGCCGTTGTTTTTTAAGTTTCAAGTGAATTTCGTATATTGTTTTATAAATAAACTTTATTTTTTATTAACAATATTGGCACCAGCGGAAGTTGTGTTCAAAATCTTTTAAAAAGCCCGATGTCACTTGAAGATAAACTTTTAATTAAGAAAAAAGGAAGACATATTCCCGATCTTCGAATACACTACACTTCCACAGGTAAAGGCCGAACTTACAATAGAGTATTCAACAGAAATATCTATGAAAAATACGAGTGGATATGCGGATGTTCACTGAACATTGTTCAGTAACCAATAAGCTTTTTTGTTTTATGTGCTTAATTTTCAAAAAAAAAATTCCAGAGACGAAAATTCAGTTTCTCGCATGAAAAAAAGGAGAACTTTATGTACAAAAATTAGTAGGTAAGTTTTTTGTGCCCACCCTCTTCCAGAACCTACGAGCTGGATTAAATGGACTATATTATACCTATTGGTTAATAATATTAACTTAATATTTTAAGTAATTAAGAATGTTATAGAGAACAAGGGATCCTAACTCTCACTTTATCTTTATTCATTATTAACATACAGCCCGTTCAGAGTAAAACCGAATATAGGGCGTGGCCTCGCCTCCCTCCAACGCGCGTCACAATAGCTTGTGTGATAAACGACATGACGAAAGGTCGAGCAGGTAAGACGATTATTAAATGAATTAAATGATAATAATGCAAAAAATCTCATTAGCGGTGCAGGCTATTTGCTTAGCTACTGTGTCGCGCGTTGGAGGGAGGCGAGGCCACGCCCCATACATTTCCCTATATTCGGTTTTACTCTGAACGGGCTGTATATCAAGTCCAAACCCCACTTACCAAAAGAGGATGTCCACGGTTATGATACCAGGCACAAAAACAATACAATACAACCTATTACGAGACTAAAGGTATAAAAAAAACCCTGATTATGCAGGGATACTATGCATAAAAAACTTCTCTAATTAAATAAAAAATTTGCCAACTACAACAAAAACAAATTTAATAGAGAATTAAAAGAATTTTTAGTAAACAGAACCTATTACTCTTTAAATAAGTTTTTAAATGATTAAAATTTATGTTCTTTTAGACTTATTCCACGTTTGTAAACTTTGACGATGTCAATATTTTGTATATAAGTATATAATTACATGTATTTATGCTGTAACATTATCACTTTACTTTACTTTACTTTACTTTACTTTACTTTACTTTACTTTACTTTACTTTACTTTACTTTACTTTACTTTACTTTACTTTACTTTACTTTACTTTACTTTACTTTACTTTACTTTAATATTGTGAAAAAAGTTAGTAAATTATAACAAAAACGTTAAAATCCTATTTATTTTTGTTAAATACTTTGGTTTTTTCAAATAATCGTGTTTAATAAAAAAGTTTCAATAAAAAAATATTTTAAGCGTTCACACCCCCCCCCCAGCAAAGAATCTGTAAAAAGTTACACCCCAAGTGATAAATGAAATATAACACCACGGCAAATGTTATATTAAATTACAACAAATAAATAAAATAAATACTTACGGTAATAAAGCTCATTAATTTAGTAACCCAAGGTACTTGTGAGGTATTGTATTCATAGGGAAAGTATTAAAAAGGGAAATAATAAATACAGTAAATAAAAGGCAATAAGTTACGTTTGAACTCAGGTCAAAAACCCGGAAGGCTCCCGTTTATTTTTTATTAGTATCGCTCATAAAACCTTCCAAAATGAGGGATTATGGGAGTGAGTTTCAGGTATAAAATATTTACAATTTATAACAAACAATAATGGTATTTACTTGGATAGAGCAACAAAAATAACCGCAACCCAAACGACATTTAACTTAGTTAACTCTGAAAGAAAAGGACCTCCTACAACCTCTTAAAAACCACACAATATCTCCTTACTGCGACTACAACCCAAATATAAATAAATATATAAATAACATTAGATAAATAATACATCATACTAGAGCTTAGCTCTCGTTTTTAATTTTTATCTTCGCTTTTTGCTGATTTGTTTGTTTGTTTGTTTGGTGAAAGTAGATTGAGTCTTAGTCTCTATTTTTGTATTTTAAATTTAACTTTATTCATCAAGCATTTCGTCTGCAATAGGCCTCCATCATCCAAATAAAGTTTTTATATTTATTATTTACTGTTGAATTTAAGTTTACTGTTACACGAATTTTTCATGTAATATTTATTAGAGTTCAGGCTCAATAAACTGTTGGAAAAGGAGTAAATAATTATTAGGCCGCAATTGCTTCAACTGAGGGTCCGCAATTGTCTATTATGCCTCATTTGTCGGCAAACTTTAATAAATTAATAATTACCATAAAATACTAGGTAATCAAAATGACACAAATAACAAAAACAATATTCCGTCGCCCAACGTTGGTACCAGATGAAACAAACGATCGTCACCTAATAAAATTTACAGGATAGTAATTCAAAATGGGCTTGTTGCATCATGGACTCCACGGAAAGTGGATAAATCAAATGTCGCTATCGTACAATCACTGTTGCTACTCACTCCAAATGTAATACCAAATATTTAAATATGACTGGTAAAATTACTAGTTAATTACGGGACATAAATGTGAATCCGCGAGTACAATTTTATAAATCCCGTATTCAAGAAAATCGATATTAAATACACTTAATTTACACAGCGTTTATAGAAAATCCCCTTTTGAAATATTTATTAAAATTAATTAAATAATCCTAAGTACTGCCCTGACATTTAGCTTAATTAAATCGAATACGGTCCTGCCTATTTTAATTGGATAAAATCCACATAAATTCTTGCTCTTTTAATTTGATAATTACTCGTTAAAAATCCCTGCCTTTTATTAGATAAAATACACGTACCAATTGTTTATAACTTAGAATATAAATTATAATACGAAATACCAAATTTTAAACTTAATGTCAATTTATACGGGCGTGGTTTCTAAACGGCAGCCATAACAGCGTAATAGATCGAACGATGACGCCAAGTCAATTGATCGAATATTTATCTTTACACAAGGTGTTTGTGTAAACTAATTATACCAAAATGCTCGGGAATATTTATACTACAATAATTTAGTTATTTAAAACGTACAAACCTACATTTTTAACCACTTTCCTGCACACACAATTTCGCACCTCTCGTCTCTGCACGGCTCATCAGATGAGCCTCATCTCCAATGAATGTTCTCCCCTATCTTCCCTGTCCATCTGACTACTTGCATTCTTTCTCCCCACCTTTCCCCACTTAATCAGGAGAGTCTTTCTAACCAATGGCACGCTACCTTTTATATGTCACTTGTATTTCCGTTGCGCTAAATTTAAATGTTAGTTTTATTTACATGGCTTTTTGAATGCATTTATTTTAAACAATTAGGATCGTAATAACCCACGGATTGTTTATTAGGGGGGGTATTTGCAGATCTCCTCAATATTAACTAAAAATAAAAATCCATGACAGCTGTTTTTAACGAAGCACATTCTAAAGATCCAATTTTGGCCCGCCATTTTAAAAATTTGGTGCTTTATCTTATCTATAACTTGCTGAACATTGGCTCCCACGTCCTAAATAGTTAACGTATTAACAGTTTATCCACAACCTGATCAATGCGAGCTCACTTAGTCCATTATGTGGACCCTTAAAATCATTATAGGCCGATTTTCAAAGACGATACGGAGCCTTATTATGGTAAGTCTATTCATATCTATCCGTATTAAAAGATATTTCAAAAACTCTGTATACAGTGGATCTTGGATCTATCAAATTTTACATTTGTTCACAAAACCTACAGTTAATTTTAAATAAAAAAAACCGTTATGATTTTAATGTTAACTTTTTCAAATCAATTGTATTGAGGTAAAAATCAAAATTTAATAATAACTTTTTTGTTTACGATAATATAAATAAATTTTAGGACCAGAAAAATCGATCTTTATACAACCGTTCGTTAACAGAAAAAAATTAAACAAACTTTTAGTGTTTTTTGACAAAAGTTCAAAATTAGCGAAATTAACTTTTTTTATATAATTCATCCTTATTTGTTATTTCAAATTTTAATCGCACAGCTTTTATCTATTTTGCGTTCATAATGACTTCATTATAACACCGTTTTCGGTGCTGTAATAAGATACTCATCCAAAATTTTGATTTTATAGGTTGGCTAATATACCTATAGCATAATATTTTGCATATTGGTTATATTTTTATGATTTTGATAGTACTTTTCTGGCAATAAATTTTGTTTAACACCAAAGAAAATCCTTTTTTTCTTCTTTAACATTAAGAGCTGCTTATTGTAAATCAGTAAATTAAAGACGGCATAGCGATTCGATTTTGACATTAACTGATACGAACTATCTAAAGTAAAATTCGACCAATTTAATTTAAGGTATAAAATTAATTTTTTTTATAGAATTTTTGCAAAATAGATAAAATAGCATAAAGAACTCATGTCATAAGACCTTTTGTCGCACTTTGCCATTACAAAACTCGCTCCTTCGTTGCTCGTTTTATAAATTGTCCGCGTGCGACAAAATGACGTCTTATGACATTAGTTCTTTAATATACTATTATTTAAAGAGCGCTATCAACATTTATTAATATTTTATGGAATATTTAATGGTCCATTTTGAAATTTGTATACAATGTTCTGTATTTAGTACTTATACATTTTAAAAACTAAAAAAAAAACATGTCGGAATTTGAAAAAATCTATTTATTTAAGTATAAATAAAATTTAAAAAAATTACAAGATATTTTTTTTTATTATTTAAATATTTAAAATAAAATCTCTAACTTTTGCCAACAAACATTAATATTTTGTTGATCAACAAAATCATATATCAATATGAATCTTATTCTATTTATAAACGGTTGTAAAATTTCAAAATAAAAGAATACGTGTCATTTATGATCGTATCATAAACGAAAAAAAAAATAGTCCCTGCAAATATTCTTTTTCTATAAGGTAAAGCCCTAAACTTTAATAATAATAGTTACTTTTTTCACGGTTGTATTGATCATTACTTTCATTATTTTCTTTAAAATAAATTGACACTGACATTAAATGACAAATTTTGTTATCGAATCTATATTAAATAATATATATATATATATATATATATATATTAATATAATGGTAATTAATTATATATATTAATTTAATGGTAATTACAAAGTATATTGAGATTGAGATTAAGAAGGGTGTCCATTTCCATGCCGAAGGCCTTTTCTTCAGAGTTGAACACTATGCTTTTTCTACGACTTAATATTATCTAAAAAAATATTTATTATTATTAGCGACATCTATACGAAAATAAAGTTACAATCCCTTGAAACATTTTTGACGTAATTTTCATCAACATTCCCCTTTAATATTTTAAATAAACTTAACAATTATTGACACTTTAAAATATTAAAATAACTTTAAAATATGATTATGTTAATAAAATATTTTTATATTTGATTTTTTTTATTTCTATAATTGCAAAATTTTATCACAAAGTATTAAAAAATGTTATACGGGAAAATTTAAAAGTAAAAAAGTGACAGTTGTATTTATTTAGATTCCCGTTATAATTTCTAACTTGGAAATCTACCGGCGTTAAAATGTCAAATTTTTCTGTGTAAATCAAAATTTATCCCTTGAAAATAAACTAATAATCGATAAAGAAGCAGTTTTTCACAGTAAAAGAGAATATAATGTTTTATGGGCACTGTACGCAAAATTTTTAACGCTTTATCAGGTAAATCTAGTTAACTCCACTACTACGGCGAAATCAAAAGGTCAGTACAAACCTTCATATAGGTATAATCTCTCCAAATATTGGCCTTAAGAAACTATTTAATCCTTTTGCATTTTTGTATTGAGATAATAGTAATTTTCACATTTACTATTTTACAAGAAAGGCACTTTATTTTAATAATTGTATGACATTTGAAAACTGTCAACTAACTTAAAACTAACTTCAGCCGTGACTAAAAACCTGTTGCTAATTTCAGCCCGTGACTAAAGCGCCATAAAGCCACAACTTGTCAATGTCAATATTTAAAAGGTCATTTAGTGTCATGAAAACATATACAATAAAGGGCGTTTTAAAGGTGAAAGTAGAAAAAGTAATGTCTCAAACTTTATTCAAAAACAAAATTACAAATTGGGTGAAAACGAAGATAAATTTGTAGGTTTTTATGTAAAACTTTTTTCAAAATTCCTAAAAATAACGAAGTTATAACGAGTTTTGATTTTGACAGATTTTCAGTTTTTTTAAATTGGTTAAAAACTGAGGATTTTTTAAAATTGCATTTTAATAGAACTTTTCTCTAATTTAACCCACCTAATAGGTCTTCAAATAAAAAAATATATACATAAAAGGTTAGTTGGTGCACCCTGTATACATAAAAATCATGCAAACCCTTTCAGTGGTATTTTAGTGTTGAAGTAAAGAACTATTTTTTTAAACACATTTTCATGATTTAAAGTGAAATTAAGAAAATTATGGTAAAAAATGTTCCTAAAATACTTATATACCTTTAATTATATGCCTATAATATGTATACAATTCATATTTTTTATAAAACGACTTTTTAGGTTTTGTTACGTGTTTGTAACTGTCACACTGCCATTGGTGTGACAAAAAAAGAGAAATTGGTATGCGGTGCCCATTTACTTCTAATGATTTTATTTACATTTTATAATATAATTTTCATAAACATACCAGAAAAACGAGTTTTAACACATCATTGACATGAAAATTAAAAGGGTTGCCAACAGTCTGAAATAAAAAATCTCTAATTTAGATGCTTTTAAGAAGCCCTTAGTAGCACTGAAAAGGATGCGTCTAAGAACTCTTGGTTGCATCAAAATAGACAAAATATATATGTTTCGGTTATATTTTAAAACTTTTATAAAGACGTGATGTAAAACTTGTTTCATTACTTTATTCGGTACTATACCTACCTACGTTAAATTTCAGGTTTAAATTTTATAAAACATAAAAGTTATATTGGAGCAGTTTCGCTCTTATAATGCGGGGTGTAAAACTTTTATTATCAGTCTATCTGCTACTATACCTTTTAAATTTCACACCTTCACAAAACGGAAATAACATTCGCATAAAGCACTGTAGGTATAAAATGAATCTTAAAATGTTCAATACAATTGTAAACTTACATAAATTCTTCCCTATTTAAATTGCGTTTTGTGATATAATATTTTGTAGGTAAGTACTTGTATATAAATGCAGTTTTATACAACTTTATATGTTTACTAGCTTTTAACCCGCAGTAACGGTAAGGGCCGTTCTTGGCGAGCGTGCATTGCGAGCGCGCACGCAGGCGCAACATTTTGGGAGCACAAAATCAAAGAGTCAATCAGTATTTTGTAACGATAAACTTACTTGCAGATAAACAAATACTTAAACATACATAGGATAAAGCCTTTCTTTGCTTCGGCGTATTAAAGGCTTTTGCCGCTCATTTTTTCGGTCGCTTAAAGCGTCTTTTGCTTCTTTGTTATTGGCGGCTTAATTTTTTTTTAATATGAGTATCAAAATAAAAGGAGAGAAATTGTCAAAATATTTTTAGTATTTGTTTGATAATTGCAGTTGACGGTAGCAAAGTTTAACAGTAGTGTACACAATGCTTGACTTTGTAACGAGCTTACTCTAAAAATAAATTAGTCAAAAATGGCTAATTGCCATTGCGAAAAAGCAGCCACTAATAATTATCGTCAACAGAAACTTGTATCCCTGAACTCCTGAATCCGAAAATGTAGTCAAAAGTTATAAAAGTAGAACAGTTTTTAATATATAGTCAATTTTCCATATAATATGGAATTGACTATATCTCAAAAACTGCCCTACTTTCATAATTTTTGACGGTCTTTTCGGATTCAGGGGACAGTTTTACATAATATTAAAATGTGAAATGTCCCGGATACAAATTGCTGTAAACTACAGTTATTATTGACTGCTTTTTCACTTTGAAAACTAGTAATTTTTGACTAATTCATTTTTAGAGAGTACGTCACTAAAAACCAGTTGAATTTTTTGTGTTTTTGTTTGTTTGTTTGGTAATTTAATAAATATATTTTATGCCTATACTTTCAGCAGTTTTTTTTTACATTTTTTAATAACATATTGCCAGTTTATCGCAAAATATATATTTTTTAAATTTTAGGGCCTAAAATTTAAATAGTCGTCGCGGCGAATATTTTAAATTGCGTCATTAATGTCGAAAATCAAAAACCGATTTCTCGACATTTACCTAGCGGTTCATTGGATTATATACGTAAAAGAAAACAACAATAATTGTAATGTTTGTGCTTGGTTCAGAATTTGATGACGCAATTTGAAACATTCGCCGCGACAACTATACCGCAATACTCAGACGACCTTGTTTCAAAAATGGCGAATGCGCCGGGATTAATTAATTAATTTAGAATTCTACAGCCCCACCTATCGGATCCTGGCTTAGCTATAAATCATCGACCAGGAAAAATAAACATATTGGAAGACACTGTTATAAATTAGATTTGCTAACATGGGTTTGTAGTTTGTTAATTTTATTTTGTAAAATTTTTACATAATTTTTTGTAGAAAACCAGGATTTGTAATTATTTTAACAAAGAAAAATATTTTATTAAAAGTTTTATATAATTATTTCGTTGAAAAAGTACACAATTTCAGTCAGTCCATCAAAACATTTCCCACTGACAATTCGTATCAACTGACTTCAGCGTCTAAAACTTATGTTTCTGCTTACTTTATTTGAATTCGTAACGTGTTTGTAATAACTGTCCAGAGTGTTTATAATATAAAGTACTAGAAATGTGTTATTTTTGTTATTGATTTCTTATAGC
Source organism: Brassicogethes aeneus (assembly GCA_921294245.1). Classification (NCBI taxonomy): domain Eukaryota; kingdom Metazoa; phylum Arthropoda; class Insecta; order Coleoptera; family Nitidulidae; genus Brassicogethes; species Brassicogethes aeneus. The sequence goes on from OV121137.1 coordinate 28,095,323, forward strand.
TATTTAATGAGTGTGCGAAGTTGCCGAAAAAATATGCCATCACTGGTTTTCAAACTGAAATTAGTGTTGTAATAGTACTAATAGTTATGTTTTATTAAATTTCTTTATAATTTAATGATTTCAGAATGGTGTTTTATTTAATTTTGCGTATGTTATTTTTGTGTTGATTTATGTAGGTATGTGTTAATTTTTTGTTTATGAAATTAATTCATAAAGCAACATTTCTTATCAAAATCTGTTCATTTAAGTTCACAATTTGTAACAAATACTTTTGTTACTGGGTCTACAAAAAAGTTTGGTAAAATAAGGTCCTTTTTACAAGAATTATAATTGAATTATTGATAGGATTTTGTTATTAAATTTACAAAATGTTTGTTATAATAACAAACTACTTTTAATTAGTTAACAGATAACAGTTGGTTCTAAACTTAACATAAGTTATGTGGACCTGGATTAATATAAAATCTGGTTAATATTTGACTAAAATTAACAAATATTTTTTTAATGTGTATTATGGGAATATGGCCTCGGTTGACTTCGGAAGTAACACGATCATAAAGCCGGCGCCGCACATTGCAATATTTGTATATGTTGTATTAAAGCACCACAGGTTAATAAAAAAAGAGATTGTACTTACAGTTATATTCCCTTATTTTGTTATCTATATATGTATAATTATTTATTTATAAATTTAATTTAAAATTTATCTAAATAAGTATTTATAATTTTAATTTCTTATTCCATCAAAATCCATAAATATCTTTCTTCTTATAGTTTCTTATTTTATTATCTTTCTTCTTATATTAATCTTCTTGTATTTCTTCTTGTATAATTTTCTTTTATATTATCTGTATGTGGTCTATGTATGTTTTATATTGGTTATTTTATTTATTATTTTATGATTATAATTATTTTTAATTTTTATATTTTTTATTAATATTTATTATGTTATGTTATTTTTGTTATAGTTATCATGGATAACAATTTTTAATATATAAGTATCAAAGATATTATCGATAGTCTTAAGTTGAGACACAAAATAAAGGTTATGTAACCAAAGTCACACCCACAACTTAAACCAACCCATGGCGCAATATTTGGCGCCAACAGTATACTTGGCAAATATCCGTAGATAAAGAAATCATCACACAAAAACGACACATATTTATATTTGCGACAAATACAAATATTTGCCGATCGAAGTCGGTAAATGAATACAAATCAAAGGCACCAAATACCCAGACCATTTACCGATCCACACTCTCTAAAAATGAAATAGTCAAAATTCTACTATTTGAATTAGTACCAGCATTTTTTACTATTAAATTAGTCGTTTTCACTTTTAAATAGTTATTTATTACTACGTAAATAGTTAAAGTTTGACTTAATTTAAGATTATTCACCATCTTTGACTATTTCTGAGAGTTAAAAGTAACTAATTTCTTTAATCGTTTGCGGCCAACAACATTAAAACACCCACCATTTTTAACACCTACCTGTGTAGTAAATTACACCAAATTGAGCATTTTATACTCTTGAATGGAGTTCTTTTATCAATATTGCGTGTCGCTTTTATCCCTAAGAGTGTATTATATTTGATGATTTTTACACTGTTTTTTTTTGTAAGAATAGTACGTGTAGATTATTAAACAATTAAAAAGGGTAAAATTTACCAAATTGTATGTGGATATACCATTTCTAGTGTGGACCTATATAAACCACTTTTGGTGTTGTTTTTGCCAGAAATTTTATACTGTGTACATCCGCAACATCCCCAATCTATTGTGCTGTTTTATAAGCATGCATAAATATGAAAAATGTTTTAAAAAATTTATCACCCGATAGCCACCACAAAGTAAGTGTATTTGCCAAATCACACGGATATATTGCGGTGCTGCCAAAATTTCGCTTGTTTTATGTGGTAATAAATTTGATATGTAATCTAGGTTTGAGATGCAGTATACCATTTCACCGGTTATAATTCTAATTTCGACATTAAAATAAAAAACGTATACTGCATCCTAAACTACAATTTATAAACAATACCCCCTCCCTGGTTAAGATAACAAAGGATATACCTACCCTATAAATCACGCAAATGAAACAGATAAATTTACATACTTATGAGCAATTTATCCTCCTAATAATAATATTATTGTTTATAACGATACATCAGGTGGTCCATAATTTTAATCAATTGTATACAAATTATAACAAACATAAATCTTATTGGTACAGATGTGTAGGTAATTATTTATAACTTAATGTTCATTAAAATTGAGATTCTTTATCAGAACTCAGCCATTCCATGTTACTCGGCAATTCTTGTAGCGTCCATAATAATAATAATAAATTGTGAGTATAAACTGCAGTAATTATTATGCTTGTAATCTTAAGCTTAATTACAAGCATGTTTAAATTATTAACTTTTGCAGTATTTAATTTAATTACGGTAGCTTTATTTTTGATTATTACGGACGCTACAAAAATTGCCGAGTAATGTAGAATGGCTAAACAGGATAAAACATTTTTTGCATATAAAGTAGGTATATTTTTCTACAAAATCGCTTATAATTTTTAATGGTCCATACAATACAACAATTTTCGAGACAACCTGTATTACAATAAATTTCCTTATGCTCGTTAACTTAAAATTATTTTTATAACGTCAGAATTCGTGAAAGGAATTACCAAAAATTGGTGATTCTTGTTTTTTTAAATAAATAAGTTTATTCTGTTTAGTTTAGATATAAAATAAGATTTCTCCAATAAGGCTGCATAAAAAATGTCTTACAGTTATTGTCGTAAAAGATTTTTAATCAATTTTTTTATTTTAGTATTGTTTAAAGTCTTAAGGATGAAATTAAATACACTTTTGTGCACAATATCTTAATATGTCGTACCGTAAACACGGGTGACTTTGCACCCCGCGGGTGACTTTAACCCTCTTATGAAAAATCTTTTCGCGCTTGATAAAATTAACATTTATAATTTGTTGGTCTAAACCTTTATATTACAGGAAAATCAGTGTTTTAAAGAAAGAAATGGGATTTATCACACTTTAAAATTGTATATATCGCATCAGTGCAAAACTCTTAGAAATACATGCGTTACAATTTCTATATTATGCGCAATCCTTTGGAATGATGATCCTTGGTTAACTACAGGTCGATTTTCTATTTTATCGGTAATCCCTTGCAATAGATATATGTCGCTGCTAACATGTATCTAATGAAAATAAAATAAAATATTGAGTTAATTTTATACGGAAAATACACTGTGAGACAAAGTTACCCGCACACCCAGTTCTTAATTTTTATTTTTAAAACTCAGACCTATATGTAATATTATAACATAGTTATTATGAAAGAGCAACTCAAGACACAAATTTTGGTATATAAAATTTAATGTTTATGATTGTTAAAACCACAAAAATTTTAAGCTTAAGTTTGAAAGTGAGCCAATTCCACCCGTGTTTACGGTAGTTTGCATTTGAATTATTTTTGTTTCGCCAACCTTTAATATTTGTTAATTTATAAATGTTTATTTATAACAATTTTTTAAAGAAAATTGTTCTGAAGCATCGAAAAAATATAAAAATTACACAATTATAGTTCAGACCTTTTGAATAAATATATTCGAAAGATTTCTGCATACCTAGTGTTCGTTAAAACAAGTTTTATGAAAGATTAATAAATAATTATTTTGTGACTGCAGTCATGGCTCGTGATTGTCTTACCCAAATTTGGACCTCTACGTTGTGTTTTCTTGCTTGTTTTATTAAATACATTGCTTTACCTTTAACAAAATTAACATATAATTGATTTTAGTTTTTGTTCTCGGCACAAAGATTTCTCTGGTGATCTTGGCATACATGTTTATGCAAGTTACTCTGCTTGCCTTGTCCCACCTTTTCTTAGATTTCGGCGCTGGATCCTCAGGTTTATTGACTACTTCTGGTTCAAAGTGATTGTTCAGCCGTTTTCTAATGGCCCCAAGCCGTGCACCGGCTTAATGTATCAGCTGTAGAAAAAAAACAGTTAAGGGGAATACATTCTTGGTGGGTGTATGAAGCTCTTAGATCTTCATTTGAGGAATAATTCAGAGACAGAATTAAAAAAAAAACAGCCAAGATGCTATTGGACTGGGGGTCATAATATGGCCCCACGCGACTACTTAAAGGTTAAGGGAGAATTAAGCTACATTCGTAATGAATTCGCTGGCCGAGTGACACTTTGGCACGCAAGTCGGCACGAAATTTACCATTCACAATAACTTTAGAGTCGAATTTAACGCATGGGCGTTGGTAACTGTCATATTCATTGGAAGGTTAGAATTTGCATTATTTTGTTTTTGTTTTGTGCTATTTTTTAAATGCAAAAACGGACAAGAATCAATCAAATAGTTTACTTATGTTCAGTAATAGTTTATTTAGTGATAAATTCTTATTACAATGTGTTTCAAACTACAAAACACTAATGTTCTCTTTATAATAAATAATAATAATAATAAAAAACTTATTGTAAAGAAAGTATACATTAAGTTACATAGATCCATTTACATTTACAATGGGTTCAACACAGATACACTGTTGTTTATTTACCTAGTACAATTTTCAGTTCTCTTTTTAATTTAATTGCATTATTACAAGTCGAATAAAGATTATTCATTTTGTTATTAATAAATCACTTTAGTTTATTTAAATAAAGCAAGAAAAATGTATTTAATCACAATAAAAACACTACACACACAAAACTCAACGACATTGAAAATGTCAAACCTTCATAACAAAGGCAATGCGCATGTCGCATAGCCGGCACGAAAGTCGAAGTTGAAGTCGAAGTTTGCAGCTTGCAAGAAATTTTGCCCACTTCAACTTCCACTTTAACGTCGAATTTCATTGTGAACGATCACACTGTTACACATTTGCTTAGCTTGCGAGTCAAATTGCCACTCGGCCAGCGAATTCATTACGAATGTAGCTTTAGGTACTTAACAAAAAGTAAAATACAGTTTTTATTTTACCACCTTAAATTTACTTTAGGGAGATAAGACCAGGGGAAGAGAGCTTGAAAAAAACCTGTTCGACTATGAAGTAGCAAAGGAATACACGATAAGGCAATGTTTCTTTAAAAGTTTATGCAAATCAATGTGATGACGCGACGTTCCTTACTTTATCTCACCCAGGGCAGTCAACAGTTGCTGTGTCAACTTTACCCAATGGAAAATGAGGTCCACACTGGAGACATCTCGCCTATAAGATGAAGGGTGTAAAACATTTTAATAACTACTGCAAGACACGTGCACTAAAGAAAAAAGGAACATTTAAAGTTTAAAATTAAAGGTCAATTCTCACTTTTATTCAACGATCCATCCTGTATCACACCGATATCTGTTTTAAAATAACCACAAACAAAAATGCTTAATCGTGTCATTTTAATTAATGGGACAGTGTTCAACTAAATTTAGTTTTAAACAATACAAAAATAATTATTATAATGTAATCGAACAAATGGTTACATAACGGTAACCTTTGTATAAAAGAACCTTTGAAAAATATAGCTAGGTTAAAATTGTATAGTATAATTCGATAGTTATGAAAATAACTTTAATCTGAATCGTTCTAGGTTTAGTGGACTTAACTAAATTTAGGGCCATTAAAATTAAGAACTAACTTTTGAAAATACATCAATTACACTCGTACAGAAATTGCGATAAATTTAGTTTTAACAAATTTTACAGGTAACGATGCGTTTGCTACTCTCTTCCGATTTTTTTGCTTCCCCTTACCGCTTCGTTTAGCTCAAACGTATAGTCTTTCTCCTTATATGGACACCAGATTTTCCAAGTTGCAGGCAAATTTCTTTACCTAAATGTCCGGTTTTCTCTTCAGCTCGGTTTGCCTTTAATACAACAATTTAGAAACACAAATTCTACTTCAAAATAAATTTGTAAACCGTATTAAAGTACTGAACCATTATAATATGTAATTTGAAACTGTTGGTATTTGTTGTTCAAAATATATAATCATTTGAATTGAGCCAGCGCACAGTAGGCTAGAGAGAGCTTCCAGCGCGCAGAAATTCAAAATAAGTAGGTAAGTGTTTTATTTCGACCAAATTTGGGGAATTTTGAATTCTTTAATATCTGTAGGTAATAAAACATCTTAAAATCACCTTCAAATCTGTTGAATTTTTATCAGGTAACCAGTGAAAGTTTAGGAATTATAATTATAAGTAATTAATTACTTGCTTCGTGTTGATAAATTGCGCGTAAAGGTATTGCTTCTCTTACAATGTTTATTATTAATTTATTCTTACTTTTTGACTATAATTGTATTAAATACTATCATACGTTATGGCTGGAACGAATAATGGTAAGTTTTTATTATTATTGTACTGTCACTACCTTAATAAAGTAACCGCTGCATACTTTTAATGTATGTATAGACATTATTAAGGTTTTAAAAAATGTCACTCACTGCCACACTCTGTGTTTAGGTTTTTTTAAAAGATTACCGTTCTGTCTTTCAAATAAATCTAAAATCAAGTGCTAGTAGGCGCAACAAATATAGTTTGTTTATTTTTTTCAGTTAATACATTATACCTAACTCATAAGGAGCTTTGTGAAAAGTGTTTTAGTTTGAAGCATTTCAATATAAAATTAGTTAAAAATTACTTAGTAGACTACGATTTACAAAAAAAGATGTATCTCGGAAAAAACCTAATTCAATTTTTTTTTAATATACAAAAACGCTGCAGCTGGAAGCCCAGAAGAAATATCATTGTATTATATATTGTCATACGTTGGTGATGGAAACCATCAATTAAAAAGCTACCAATAAGAATTAATAATTTTGAATTAATTACTGATAACTATTAGTGAATATTAATAATTTTTGCCACCACCGCGGTAGGCTAGAGAGCGCTTCCAGCGCGCAGAAACTCCAAATAAGTAAGTGTTTTATTTCGACCAAATTTAGAGAATTTTGAATTCTTTAATATCTGTAGATAATGAAACATCTTTAAATTAACTTCAAATCTGTTGAATTTTTATCAGGTAACCAGTCAAAGTTTAAGAATTATAATTACTTGCTTTGTTTTGGTAAATTGCGCGTGAAGGATTTGCTTCTCTTACAATGTTAATTCCTAATTTATTTTTAATTTTTTGACCATTATTGTATTAAATACCGTCATACGTTTTGACTGAATACAATAATGGTAAGTTTTTATAATTATTGTACTGTCCCTACGTCAATAAAGAAAGCGCTGCATATTTTTAATGTATGTATGAACAATACTAAGGATTTAAAAAATGTCACGCATTATCACACTCTGTGTTAAGTATTTTTAATAGCTTACTGTTCTGTCTTTTAAATAAATCTAAAATCAAGTAGGCGCCACAAATATTTTTTGTTTGAAGCATTTTAATAGAAATTTGGTTTTAAATTACTTAGTAGACTATGCATTTACAAAAATAAATGTATCTCGGAAAAAACTTAATTCAAAATTTTTTTTCAAAAAATATAGAATAATGCTGAAAGGCCAGAAGTAATATTATTGTATAAAATACGTTCAGTTATATTTTTGTAATTTACTTATTAAAATTATAGATCTTAATTTTGCCATCACACAAATATACTTTTGTTGTTAAAGTATTATATTGTGGTTTTGTTTATCTATTGGTAGTAAAAAGTAATTTTTATTAAAATTTCATCAATAAGACCAAAAAAATTAACATTAACTAAGAATTACTTAACAAATAATTTCTGCGCGTTAAATTGGCTCGCTAGCCCACTGTGCAGCGGTAAGCATGGTATGATGTTATAAAAGATGTCACATGGTAAATTTTGCATACTGGTATATTTTTTATATTTTGTGCTCTCAACTCAAGAAATACAAAAATACAGTGTGTCCACGGATGGACTTAACTATACCTACTAAAATAAAATATTTATTTTCAATTTTTCGAAAAAAATTCACTCTTCATAATTTCTTCTGCTTGTTATATAAATTCGATTCGCGTTTAGAAACATCCATTTTGTTGTACAGGGTGAGCAAAAATACTGATTTTCAAAATTAAAATTTTTTAAATATATTTTTTTAAAGTGCTAATATAAAGCAAAAAGTCAAATAAAGATATTTAATATTGAAAATTTAAGATATTAGTTTTCAAATTTTAGACATATGAGTTGAAAACAACAACCTTGATTCATAATCTCAAAATGAGCTAGCAGTCAATTTTTACAAAATAATTGATTGATTTTGATTTTATTTTTAATATCAAATATCTTAGTAACAACAACTCACTTGAAAAAACTTTATTTGGCTTTTTGGGTTCTCCTTACAAACTCTTCATATTAGAACTTCAAAAAAAAATATTTAACAATTTTTAATTTTGGAAAATCTACAATTGTATTGTTAGTCCATCCGTGGACACACTGTATAAGAGTTTAGGTTTAAACCTTAATTTTGCCATTATAACAACAAATTAACATTTTATATTGTTCCTTATTTACTTCTTATGTTGATTTGTAATTTATTTCTTAAAAAACACCATTGGGGCTATAGCCCCAGGCCCCGCGATTAAAAGGAGCCCCTGACACCTTATATAGTATATTAACGATAGGATAATAATACCCATTAGATAAATCAAAAGACATTCTGAAATATAATTTTTTGTAGGCGTCCGACAATAGTCGATCGATACTTTAACATATTGTACACTAATTATGGGACACCCTGTAAGCTTAGAGGACATTTTTTTGATAAAATAATACGAAAATAGACTTTTCGATTTATATTTATGTTGTTTTTTGTTCGCTTTTTATAAACATAAGCGTGTAAACTTACTTCGGCGTTTTTTACTCCAATTATTTAATAAAATAAAATATAAAAATCTATTATTACTAATATTATTGTTATTATTATTACTCACACTAAAAATTACTTTTTGGGGGCCCTCTACATTTTTTAGCCCCTGGCCTCCTTTTGCCTTAATCCGGCACAGCCTACTGTTTTGTTTTTATCAAACTCTTCAAATGAAGATACTATAACTTAAATAGACGTATTTTAATTGTTTCTATCAAAAAAACCAATTAAAACAAAAAGGCAAGTGTATAGGTGAGTGGACGCACGAAAGTAGCTTCTTATAAGCGTATAAGCTTTTAATTTTATAAATTTTGAAAATTTTGGAAATGTGCAGATACTAGTAAGGAGTGTGTCACCTGTCATAAACGCGCTAGAACGATAACTTCATGCTTGATAACACTACGCAGCTCGCCTAGTTTAAATGATTAAAGCACTTGATTTTTTGATGCTATTAATAAATGTTTTTTTTTTAAATTGTTATAAACAAATATTTATAAATTGCCAAGTATTGAAGGTCCTTCTTCTTCAAAATGTATTGGCCTTTAGCTAATTGGAAAGCTATTTGACCAAGTATTGAGCGGTGGCGAATCAAAAAAATTCGATTGTAAACTACCACATATTAAGACATTGTTCAAAAAATACTATTTAATATCATCCAGTAAATTTTAAATAATACTAAAATGAAAAAAAATATCTAAGAATTGTTTACGACAATAACTTTGTATGCAGCCTTATTTGGGGAATCGGATTTTATATCCAAACCAAACAGAATAAACTAATTTATTTAAAAAAAAACAATACCCACCAATTATTGGTGATCCCTTTAACGAATTCGGATTCTACTCGTATATAATTTTGTTTAATTAAAAACTAATTGAAAATTATTAAAAATCTTAACATTATTGTTACAAATGTTATTTAAATTAAAACAAGTATGTTTATTCCAAAAATTAAATCATTTCCCAACAGGAAATTGTCGATAATTTGGCCAATAATTTATTAACCTGGGATCGTACAAATAGTTGGTTGGAATTAGAAGTTCCGGCAAATGCATTGGTTTTTTAAGGCACAGCCATAGGTTGGCCGGCTGTTGGAGTTGTTCCCAAGAGACAAAGCATTCGAAACCCGAACAGAAAAATGTGTTTCCCAGCATAAATAATTCAACGATACGGCCATCCTGCCTCGACAACCTCCTTCCAATTTACAATTTGCATTATAAAATTTACTTCTCTGTTTTTTGTACTCGTTTCATCGTATCCTTCTTGTTTTCTGCTCCTTTACACTCTACTTGGTCCGCCATATGTTTACTGCATAAATAACCCATCGTGGATGTAATAAAGCAGTTACCGTATCAGTTTCTGAGAAAAAATGCCTTCGTCTTTTTTTACATGTATATCGTTGCTTATTAAGTTATTTCTTAAGATTTTTAAACATATTTAAATAATTTAACGACAAATCATACCTACATTTACACGCTTATTTAACTGCTAATTTTAATTAAAGATTAAACACCCCACGGAGTTTTCCGGAGTAGGCATTTTCTGAATAATATATTCTAATATTTCCAATACATGGGAACAAAATTAGACGATTTTGCAGATGCAGTTAATGCTGACTAAAAGCTAATCGATTTAAATAAAGTGGAAGAAATAAATTACTCATTAATTTTTTGGGGACTTGTAAGATTTATTTGGCAAATTCGCGGTGTTTTTTATGCAAATTTAGAAATGATTAAAAGATTTTTTTGTAGTAATTTCAAACAATAAAAAGACAACTGGCCAAATACCTGTGGCAGGTCCTGGGCACCAACAGACAGCCTGTTTCGGTCGTATTAGATCTCATCATTACTGGATAGCCGTGGTGTATAAGCACACTCGAAACACGTTGCAAAAAGCCTTATACAGTGTGTATTAAAACGAATAGATACAATTGAATAAAAGGAGTGTCAAACTTATACCGTATTTTCATTATTCCTGTAGAAAGGCTGCATTCGGTTTTTAAGATTGGGAGACCCCAGTAGTAGACCCTTCACCGGCGATGGTTTATAGTGGGAGTTTGCTCTTAATTATTAATAATAATAATAATAATAATAATAATAATAATAATAATAATAATAATAATAATAATAATAATAATAATAATAATAATAATTTATTAATGCATTTCAATGGGGATTTTGTCCTTAGATCTGGTGGTGTATTGACATTTATTTTTATTTATTAGTTTTATTTTGTTATTATGTACCAGACAAAGAAGTTTAAAATTCCATAATTTTTAAAATAACATATAAAAGAATCTAGTTTTTTTCCTATTAAAAATAACCCTAATAGCATATTTGTGCAAAATACAAATTCTATTACTATTTCTAGCAAGAGTCCAGGATAAAATATTAAAACTAAGAATGGTATAAATATTTGCAAAATACACATTAAGAAGAGCTGAAATTTATATATGAATAATTGATAAATGGATTTTTTTAGTTTCATAGCTATAATCCCGAGGGATAAACCTCTTTAATAACTTAGAGACTAACGTTCAATGTTAGTGGACGTTGTGTTGTGATTTTTTTCTTTATCAGTCGTTATCAATAAGGAAAACTTGCTTTATCAGTGCTTAATCAGTGCTTAGCGACGCGTTGCGCATGACTACCCTTTTTATTATTATCCCCAGCCGTTAATTCGTAAGCGATTTTTAATTTTAAAAAATCAGTGGTTTACCCCTTGTTCATCCCATGTATAGGTACATAGAAGATTTATCTATTATCATTCCTAAAAATTTGGACAAATTCGAGAAATTAAAAAATTGATTGTTGATTTGAATTTTTTTCTTAAGATTTACCATAGGAGAATTGGATCAACAAAGTTTTTTTGACATTAATTATTAATCTATTTTTAAAACACCAGTTGCTAAACTCAGTTATCAGTGAAAACTTATCACAGAATTAAATTAACAATTTCACTTTCGGTCTTGCCAATATGAATTAGGTACGCATTATTAAGTTAATTTACTTTTAAAAATGATGCAGATTCTTAAAATGTAACGTAATCACTTTTAACAATAATTAATTAAAGGTGTAAAATCATTATTTGTTTTGCATTTAACTAAAAGTGGATTTTGGTACATTTGCAGAAAATATTCTGTCATGATATTTCATAATCTTTTATCTCCACGCGGTTTATAATTTAAACTTTATTATTGTCAACATTCGATAAAGAAATACCTTGTTATGGCCTAGGCCGATAAAAAATTTTATGAGGCAAGTAATTAGTTCGAGTTTTTCTCGCTAGGGGTATTGTTTTGACAAATTAATCCTTTTCTAAGAAATTAACGTACCAAACTGGTTTAATTTATTTATAATAGGCACTAATTTGTTTGTTTTACTGTTAATGTTTAATATTTTTCAATAAATTATTCTTAAATTAAATATGAATACTAAAACAAAAAGTGAGGTTAGGCAACCAAGAAAACGCACGATTCTTTTTCTACAATTTAAATTATCTTTAAGTTTTAATTTGCTCTAAGTTTTTAGTGAAATTAAATGTTAAACACAGCTTAAACATTCCAAACTATCTATTTTTTAAATAAAAATCCAAACAAATTGAAATTAGATACCTACCTATTTATTAAACAATTAATTGAATTCAATGTAATAGCAAAAATCCATTTCTACTTAAATCATGTTGCTAGGTATTGTCAAACTATTACTGTTTCTAAAAGCAATAATAATTATTGTACATTTAATGTTATCTTTAGCTAATAAATAAATGAGATTCTAAAAAAGTGAGGTTAGGCCGCTTTAATGTTGAATTAAATTGACCCATATAAAGTGCTTTGAAAATAAAATGTTGTATGCCATTCGGCCAAGAAGTGCCTTTTTGTGCTTCGCTCAATTGTAGGCATCCGCTACGCGTCGGCCTTCAAACCTTGAGCTTAGCAGTGCTAAGTTATCACAAAAAGCCTTACTTATTAACCTAGCACAAAAAGCAGTGCTAAGTTAGCACAAAAAGCCTTCTTCTTCTTAACCTAATGACATAAATAACTATTACGTAAAATAATTTACAGAATATTACGTTGGTTACTATGTGGCCAACGTAATTTTCTGTAATCTTTTTTTACTGTGTAGAAAATGAAGAATTGCAAGTTGCAATGATACAAAACGTACTTTGCATCCCCTCCCATGTATCGTGGAACGATTTGTTGTGTTGTTGGGTGTATTTCGAGAGGAAATCCTCGGTTGAACTTTTACCGGTTTTCCAGTGTTAATCCTAATGAAGAAATAAATTCCATACAGTCCTTGTAAATATAAATACACATTTTAGTAATGATTAACGTGAAAAGTGTAAACATTTCAATTCAGTAAAAATAGTCAAACAAATAAGTCGTCTAAATTCAATATATAATATATATAATATTATGTTGCCATGCAGTTGTCGGCGTTTTTTAGAGAATTCAAATATAAAAACACAGGGTTTTTCTATGTATAAAAATGTTCGATTTTAAGGTTATGTTTGTGCAACAATGATTTTTTACTAATTTCTTAAAAATGTCAAAACTTAAATATAAATTATATTAGGTAAAGTTATCATTAGTTAATTCTGCACCAACAAATGTACTTACCGAATTGGATCCTTTTCCAAAACATGGAAATGCAACGATTTAGTTCTTGAATTTTATTTACAATTGAAACCACAATCATTCACCAGATAAAAAACACACACTAACTTAACTATATAGTATAGGTATAAGCATTTAAGCCTTTCCTAATCAATGAAATAAGGAATAATCAATCGAAATCGAGTACTAAACCACTTTTTTAGTTTTTTCCTTGCAACGTAAAACACAAATAACGTGCGCGATTTAGCTGTGCAATTGAACAAAATTCCTCCCTTTTGTGAAAAAACTAACTATTTATTTAAAAAAGCTGTGCAGTTCGTATGCTTTAAATTTATTGTTGACAATTCTTAAATTCACACAACGGTATTAAAGTCCACCAGATGACGCGCGCGTTGCGAAAACCCGATACTTCTTTAGCGTATTTTTTTATGTCAAATGATAATATAATTTAGTGGACATAGACATAAACAAACCTTTTTCAGATCTTTTCCTTTTTCGGTGATTGATTTGACCGTATTGTCAGCCAGAATTGAATGCTGCATCGAATTGCTTTCAATTCTTCTTTTCTTACACGTATATGCATTTCCAAAGTACTTTACTTCTGCCAGCAAATAAATTTTATTCAATACTTAAAATGTGGATGCAAAGAAATTGAAAGAAAATTTAAATGTAATGTTTTGTGGTATTCATTTTACCCCGACAGGGTGATAGCTTAAGTTTTCAGATAAAACATTTATATCTGAAAAGTTTTATTTGTTGAAATAAGAAAAAACAACAGTAGGTAGGTACATACTTAAATGAAGAAGACTTTTAATTTAACACCTTTAATTTCTATTGTATCAAGAAATACATCGTATAGGGATTAGAAAACTTTTCTTTATTTTTTTATAAAGTCGGTTACTAACAACAGAAATAAGTTTACATATTTCACCAATTAGGCCATGTGTTATTTTGGTTTTTGGTATCCTGCAGCTTGTTTTTTTCTTGTATCAATTAAAAGTATAATTCAATACGTTTTTGGAATTTTGATAAATCTTATACAATTGTATCAATTATAATTATTAATTTAAAAATAAAAATTTATAATATTATTTGACCATGAATTCGTAGATATATTTTGTCAAATCCAAAGTCCGGTACCAACAGGTTTACGAAAATTTCACCAAATGATCTTTCGATAATAATTAAAGATGTGTTATGAGCGTTTTCCTGCTACATTATGGTTCGAATACTCGGAATACTCGATGCCGAAATTGACTATTTCTATAGAAAAAAACTGGACATATGAAAATTTAACCGCTTAGAGGCATTTTTAAAGAGAAAAAGTATTTACAAACGATAAAATTTCAAAATTTTTGATGAAAGCTCCTGACGAAATTTATTTACTAAAAAAATTCGTAGCGATTTTGGTATAGGTAGGTATGCATGCATTGCCAAACTAACGACTTGTTAATCCTAAAGTAAATGATGTAGAACATAAAAATAAAAATTATATAGGTAAATCATAAAATGTAAGTTGTTAATAAAATCACACACCAAAAATCACTACACATTCAAAAAAAAGAAACAGATACTAATCAGCATATTATGCAAATTAACAAAGAGGTATAATATACCTGGTATATATTTTCAATGCAGTTGACAACTGAAACTGATGGTTAACAATAGTTTAATAATGTAAATGTGCCAACATATATGTTGGGTGTATTGAAATTTTACGTTTAATAGCGCTCTATAGCATTGTGGTAATTCAAGAATACGAACTGCACATCAATTTTTAAATAAATTAATCGTTTTTTCACAAAATACAGAAAGGCAGAAGTATTACTTGACAAATTTTGTTCGAAAAGTTTTAATTGCACAGCTTAAGCGTGCACGTTATTTGGGTTTCACGTTGCAAGTAAAAACTGAAAAACTTTGGTTTAGTACTCGATTTCGATTTTTTATTCCTTATACCATTAATTAAAAAACTCAACGCTTGTATGTTTATACAAGGTGTTCCAACGAAAACTTGTACCCCCCCCCAAAAGTTTTATCGGATGAGTGACAACAAAATTTTTATTTTTAAGGGGACGAATTTTGATGTATGTTTTACGCCACCAACCGCACCCCTACACGCTCCACCCAGCCCGCCCCCAAAATTTTAAATTATAAGGGGTTTGAGTGATAGGTATATCATTTTAAAGGTCTTTTAATTCTTAATAAGGTTCGGTCATTTTTCTACCTATTACTTAGTTTTGGAGAAATTGCTATTTGAATTTTTAAATTTTTTTAAATAAAATAAAACAAAAATATTGTAAATCAACGAATGTATTGCTCAAAGTGATTTCCTCCAACTTCCATGCAATATTACAGACGTTGATTAAAATTATTTCTTAAATTTTGAAATACGTCTGGAGTTAATAACCGGCATTCTCTAATAACTCTTTCCCTCAATTCCTGGAGAGTCTCTGGTGGAGTGGCATAAACTTTTGATTTCAAATGTCCCCACAAAAAATCTAACGGTGTTAGATCAGGAGATCTAGGCGGCCACTCTATAGGACCCAACGTCCTGGAAAATGTCCGTCCAAAAATTGTCGTACCTCAAAAGTATAATGCGGAGGTCCCGTTGAAATGCATACAGCTATACCAAAATCATCACGATTTTTTTAGTAAATAAATTTTGTCAGGAGCTTTTATCAAAATTTTTGAATTTTTATCGTTTGTAAATACTTTTCTCTTTAAAAATTCCTCTTAGCGGTTAAATTTTGATATGACCTGGTCAATTTTGGCATTGAGTATTCCGAATATTCGAACCATAATGTAGCAGGAAAACGCTCATAACACATCTAGATATCTTTAATTAGTATCGAAAGATCATTTGGTGAAATTTTCGTGAACTTGTTGGTACCGGACTTTGGGTTTGTCCGGCAACAAACTTCTACAAGCTATATTTTAAATATTCAAAAGTTATCACGGTGTTTGACATTTTTTATAAAATAATAAAATAATCATGACAACAAGCCACCTTATAATAATTTTATCGGTTATAATAACACTGTAGGTAAATTTTCAATTCTTGTTCGTAGATTCCATATCCTTGCTCGGTTTAGCTGTATCAGGTCTAAAAAATGAACTCACTGTATACTGGTATATTATAATTTGTAAAATAATATATCTTGTGCCAACATTTGCTTTTTATTTTGTTTAATATATCCTCAATTATACTCAATAAAAAAATCAACAAAAAATATTTTGAATTTCCTAAATTATCTAAAAAAAACATCAGAGACACGTGTTCATTTTGATCAATTAACATCAAATTTTGCAGAAATTTGTTTTTTTCTAATTTGCAACTGATGTGGGGGTCCAGCCCAATTGATTTTTTTAAAATTTATACAGAGTGTTTCCTAATGGGTTTTTGACCTGATACAGGTAAACCAAGCACGGATTTGTAATCTACCACCAAAAATTAAGTTTACGTGTCCGAGAGCTGTGATATTTTCACCTTCCTACAGTGTAATTATTGTCACTAAATATCTTCTTTTAGGGTTAAATGTCGAGGAGGAATAAAAAGTTTAATACATTACACGATGCGAAGACCCTTTCAGGTGCTCGGAGTTTTTAAAAAAACCTCGCACCTAAAAGTAAACTTTTGCATCTGGTAATGTAAATAACTATTACGATTTTTACCATGGATTATTAATTTTTGTATGTAATATTTTTTAACAAAATGCATTCGTGCAGGTGCAAAAATCCTTGTCTTCGAAATAAGATGCCCTTATGATATTACTTACGACTAAATTAATTGAGTAAATACATAGTTACCACGCATTTAACCAATATCGCTTAGCAAGCGCTATTTTATTAAATAGGGCACCATGCGATTTTTTGTTCTCCAACCTAAAATTTCAATTATTTGTCGCGTTTATCGCCTTTTGACACTTGAGACATCCATGGATACATTCAATGTTAACCTATTTACTCTTAGTTATTTAAAACTATAATTGACTCGTTGAGATTAAGAACAGTACCAGTCCAAAAGTTAAAAATTTGGCAAAAAGTTAAAGTTCTAAATGCATTTTTATGAGAATATTGTCACGTAATAAAAAATATTATTTATTGATTTATTAATTTTCTTTTATTTTAATATAATAATGATTTTCCCACATAAAAGCAACAGGAAAGTTTCAGATTATTGCAGACTATTTTATTCTCAAATAGAGTTACGTGGAAATTTATTGTGAGAAATGCAATCTTGCAATAATCAGCAAACATGTATTTCTCGTGTATATGACGTAGTGTTCTAGTTTTGTATATAAACCCATATTGCTTGTA
The DNA here is from genome assembly GCA_921294245.1 of Brassicogethes aeneus. Classification (NCBI taxonomy): domain Eukaryota; kingdom Metazoa; phylum Arthropoda; class Insecta; order Coleoptera; family Nitidulidae; genus Brassicogethes; species Brassicogethes aeneus. The sequence continues at coordinate 28,113,124 of OV121137.1, forward strand.
ATGTAAATTCATTCAGAAATAAAGCCGTTATAATGTAAGTTTGGCCTTTTAACCATACGTCACCCAACAGTCCCAACCATCGATGGTGGAGTCCCTCATCGTCACATGGTGGAGTCCCACTTCGTCACAATATTTTAAACTATTTTTGAACATTAAAATTGATTTTAAAAATGATTTCTCAAAATTAAATTTTTGGACTACTGTTCTTATTCTCAACGATTCAATTATTTGTTCAACACAATATTTAATTATCATAGGAACAAATAAATAGTTGTTATCTAGCTATTTCTAATACTGCAAAAATCAAATATCACTACGGATAAATTAAAGTTAGAATTTTCGTTAATACCTAGCATGGATGATTGAAAAGTTCTATTAAAATAACATTAAAGAAATTCAAAGAGAACGTTGATTGATCTCTTAAAAAATAAAAAGTTCTTAAATCCAAGAATCTCGCAAGAAATTAAGCCAACAAGGATTTCGATAAGAGGGCCATCGGAATAGAAACGTGCGGCGGCAAGTGAAAAGCTTAAATTATGAGGTGATGGATGAGACAGGTGCACTGAATTTCCCTTTTTGCTGCTCATTTTGCCAGCATTTTTCACCGAACTATGGCGACCTGGGACATTTTTTGCAGCTCATTTCGTATTCATTCGAGCACTACGTTATGAACCTAATATAAAAATGTTTGCATGCATGTAACTACTTTTATTATATATAACTTTATAAATTTTTATATTACAATCTAGGATAACAACATGTTTCATATTATATTTGACAAGGCTTATAAGGATCCTGGATTTAGTTTTAAACGAGAATGTTCTAATATTAACCTTAAACGTATTTAAATAAATACTTGAATTTTGGATTAAATATCAAGTTTGTCCCGATAATGATAATTAATTTTTATTATATTAATTTTATTGTAAATAGGTCCCTACGAATTTTAATTTTAAAATATTTTAAAAATATCCAATGTTTAAATATGTACATACCTATTTGAATACATAATATGTATTATATTATATATTCATAAAAAGTTTATGGAGAACAGAAAAAGATACCGATTTAAAATTTTAAAAAAATATTTGGGTGATACCTAATGTTACATTTTACCAACTTATTAAAAATCGGAAAAAAATTAAAAACAAAAATGTGATTTTCAAAAAAAGGATATTTTTATAATATTTGTGAAATCGGGAAAAAACCTGTTTTTATCCGTTTTTTTCCTGGGCCTTGAGAAAATTGTCTTTATTGGGTTTTTTTAAATTCAGTGCTGGATTAACCTATAGGCCAACCTAGGCCATGGACTAGGGCGCCGCGAAGCCAATAGGCGCCCAGGCAGAGGGCTCATTTTTTTAAGTAGATTAAATAATAAAATAAATCAATTAAAATTAAAAAGTAGTTGGAGGTTTTATATTTTAAAATCCTAGATTATTGATCATGCATGCAAAATTTTTTTAACGGAGTCGCAGTTAGGGTTGGGAAAATTTCACTTTTTGCTTGTACTTGAAATTTCACTTGAAATTTTCATGACATTTATGAAATTTATTAAAATTTCCTAAATTTCTGAAATTTCATGAAATTTATGAAATTTATTGAAACTTTCAACAAATTTCAATCACTTTAAGTGTAATATATTAATATTGAAGTAAGCCCACTCGGGGACCATGGCAAATTGCCTCTCTTACCTCCTACCCCTCTGTGGGCCCCTGACCACCAATAATATAAATAGTAAATACCTATGTTTACCACAAATTTCTTGAGATTTATTTTTAAAATTAGGTACTAAAACTAAGAGAAATATAGCACTTTTTGGTAAGCTAACGAGATTGTGCCACTTTCATTGTTTTATATTTATATATATTATTTTTATATATTTTACTGAAATTTTACGAAAATTAAAGAAACTTCATTAAAATTTTATGAGCCAAAGGCATTTTTTATCCGTTTTCCGATGCAATTATAGCAAAAGTAAAAGTTTAAATTAATCATGACTTTTAAAAAATAATTTAAGTCTGATTTAATTTACAAATTAAATTGGTAACTAAATTAAATTATGCATATAAGTAACAATAATTACTTATAGTGTATTCAAATCCAAGCCGAACTAAACAAAAACGCCCAGTCGCTTCATAACTCGTTCTTATTGGTCGATTCGGAATGTGTTGTAAATTATTATTAAAGGTCCCAGGGGAGGCCGCATGTGAAATTTATGCGAAATTTTCAGTAAATTGCGAAACTTTCAATGACATTTCTGAAAGTTTCACAGGCAAAGTTTCGGATTGAAAATTTCATTTGAAATTTTTAAAAATTTCACTTTTCCAACTAAATGAAATATTTCAAGTTTAAAACTTTCAAAGTTGAAATTTTCATTTGAATATTTTAACTGTCCCAACCCTAGGTATAGGCGACATACATCAAAGAATAAAAAAATTATTCATATTTCCGATTTTGTTATTAAAATACAAAAGGGTACTCTCTAAAAATGAATAAGTCAAAAATGACTAATTTAATAGTTATTAGTGGCTGCTTTTTCACTTGTACCATGGGAACCATGGGATACCATGGTATCCCAAAATTTAACAGCCAATTCTTATGTAAAATGTCGCCAAAAGTTAAAAAAGCAGAACACTTTTAGATATATTCAATTTTCCATTTAATATGTAATTGACTATCTCAAAAACTGCTCCACTTTTATAATTTTTAACGGTATTTTCGGATTCAGTGGAAAATTTTACATAAGAATTGGCTGTTAAATTTTGTGATACCATGGTATTCTATGGTTAACCATGGTACAAGTGAAAAAGCAGCCACTAATAACTATTAAATAAGTCATTTTTGACTAATTCATTTTTAGAGAGTACCCTTTTTTATTTTAATAAAAAAAATCAGAAATATGAATATTTTTTTAATTCTTTGATGGATGTAGCACGTGCCGACAATGCACTGCGACCCCCGCTAAAAAAAATTGCATGCATAATAAATTATTTAGGATTTTAAAATAAAAAACCACAACCACTGGCTTTTAGCCAGTTAATTTTTAACATTTGTAAGTAATAATTGTTAATAAATCGTGCCCTACTTGCTCTCCTTATCTGCTCGCCCCTGTTGGCTAAAATGTATTGTGTTTTATTAAAACCGTAGGTATTAACATGGCCTATAATAATTATTATAGGCACCATTTTATTATTAGCCTAGGGCAACAAATTGTCTTAATCCAGCCCTGGGAAAATTGGGACATTTTCAGAAAAATTGACTGCACTTTTTTACGTATTATTTGCAAGGATTCTGAAATATGTAATTTTTGAATTATTTTTAAATAATTTTAAATATTTTTGTGGCTTATATTTTAAAGATTTTAAATATTTGAATAATTGTAATATTTTTAATATTGTTAATATTTTTTATTTTTTAAATATTTTAATAGGTATTTATTATTTTTAATAATAGTAGATTATGTTATAAGGAGTAGAAGTGACTCTTTTTGTGGTGAGTACATAGATTGACGGCCGAAGCGTAGCTGAGGCAGGCAACTGTACGAAGCACAAAAAGAGCTTCTACTCCAAATAACATATACAATTTTTTTTTCAAGGGCATAATATAAAATTTAATAGGATAAGCAATAGAATTATTTTATTTACTCATAACTCGTGTGGGATAAAATTTTGGCTAAAAGCATTAGAAATTATTGATAAAAACTAGAAAAACTAATAAACCTTACTTACAATGCCGATAAATATCCGAAACTAAAACTAAACACTGCTCTGTCAAAATGCTGCGCTCGAATTAATTTTGACGTACTGACATTTGTTTGAAGTTTCGACATTGGCGACTCGTCTATCATCATAATATTATACTAATAAACTAGTTTTTCTTTATTTCGTTCAATTAAAATTTAATAAATAATCACTAAATATTCCGTGCGATTATAATTAAGTAATATAATTAATACATCGTGATTGCTTTGTATGAAATGCTAAATTAATTTTATTATTTGACGTTTATTGAGTCACCTATGGATTTACTTCTATCCCTAGGCTTTTTTGAGTTTTTTGTCTGCCGCTAATGAAAAAGACGCACTTCAACTATCTCTATACAGGCATATAAGGTTGTAGTCTAAGATCCCAAGTAAGGTCGACCTTCACCCATCTGCTTACCCGATGAAAATTATATTTTATCAAATAAAATATGTTTCTGAACATAAACCAATAGGGTTGCCATAAAAAATATGATCAAGGCTAGCTATAATAAATAAAAAATTAAAAAAAAAATAATTAATTTTTTAAATTTCACCGACTTGCTTTCCAAATGAACGAAATTCCAATGGAAAGCATACAACATACAGAATATGTAACAGCTAGGTTGCCTACCTTTTTCTGGTCCCTATTACCTGGTTGCTTTGTACAGGGTGATCCCCTATGATGTCGCCCCCCTTTAACTTTTTTATTTTAAGTGTCCCAAAAAATTTAAAAGTGTGGTTATGTAGGAACTAAAAAATACTTTTTTTCTACGTATAAAGAAAATTGGAAAATTGATAAGTATACAGGGAAAACAAAAAGTTTATTTTTTTCAATGGATCACCCTATTTATGAATTTATTTTTCGATTCCTTGTAAAATTCTAAGCATATTTCATATATTATACCATATACCTAAATTCAACCGTTTCTGAAATATTTCAATTATTTTTAAGATAATAAGTTGAAATAGTTTGTTTTTCTCTGTCTGAGTACGCCATTTTTACTTATTTAACAACACTTATTGACATAATGTCACTATAGTAATTTATTTTCAATAAAAATTTTGGTAAACTGAGGCTTCTTGATTTCTAACAGTTTAAAAAAACATTTAATGATGACATTTCGAATGCGAATATTTCAGAAACGGTTGAATTTAGGTATATGGTACCATGGTTTGTTATATAAATTATGCTCAGAATTTTACAAGGAATCGAAAAATAAATTCATATATACGGTGATGAATTGAAAAAAAATAAACTTTTTGTTTTTCCCTGTATACTGATCAATTTTCCAATTTTCTTTATACGTAGAAAAAAAGTATTTTTTAGTACCTACATAACCAAACTTTTAAATTTTTTGGGACACTTAAAATAAAAAAGTTAAAGGGGGGCAACATTATAGGGGATCACCCTGTACAAAGCAACCATGTAATAGGGACCAGAAAAAGGTAGGCAACCTAGCTGTTACATATTCTGTATGTTGTATGCTTTCCATTGGAATTTCGTTTATTTGGCAAGCAAGTCGGTGAAATTTAAAAAAATAATTATTTTTTTTTAATTTTTTATTTATTATAGCTAGCCTTGATCATATTTTTTATGGCAACCCTATTGGTTTATGTTCAGAAACCTATTTTATTTGATAAAATATAATTTTCATCTGGTAAGCAGATGGGTGAAGGTCGACCTTACTTGGGATCCTCTACTATTCTGCCGTGCTTAATGAAAACGCCGTAACCAACAATTTTGAGATTTTTGTTTTACGGCATTTTCTACTAGAACAATTCATCCTGCGTCTATCCCCGGTACTCAAAAAACCGTATATATATAGATACGGTTTTTTGAGTACCGGGGATAGACGCAGGATGAGTTGTTCTAGTAGAAAATGCTGTAAAACAAAAATCTCAAAATTGTTGGTTACGGCGTTTTCATTAAGCACGGCAGTATTGTATATCATGGCCTCTTGAAAAAAAAACATTTTTTTTGAAAAAAAACAAGGACCTCTGTTTTTTTTCTAAAAAAAATAATTTTATTCCCGCTTATTTTTATTTAGATAACTAGTTTATTAAAAATAATTAAAATGAAACTTTAGATTTTCCAAACATTATTATGCACGGTAATATCGTGCGAAACCCCAAATATTAAAATAATGAAACGGTCGAGTAAAGCACAATCAGGCAATGTTGACAAATTTCGGTCGCAATAAAAATAGAGGATTGATGATCTTGTTCCCGTTTTTGAGGGAAAATTTGTTGTTTTGGTGTGCCATTTTTCTTTATGCGCATAGTGAGTTCGTAAGTGGGGGTTTTAAAATATATGATACCATAGACATCACATAACATAAGATAGAGAAACTAATACGTAGGTACACGTGTACGTACGTATGATACGAATTGTCAACTAAATAGAATTTAGGTTATATCAAATTTTTCTAAATCATTTGCTTACATAGCCTGGGTTAAGCTTACAAAAATTATTGTGATTTGGCTTTATAAAAAGCAAAAAGTGGCATAATATGCATATTATGTAAAATCCACTAAAAATCTCATAAAAACAAGGGAAACAAAATGCCAAAACAATTTGTATACAACAGAAAACAAACAACATGGATAATTAAAAAAAAAACATCTACATATTTATATGTCTATCATAAAAACCTTTTAACTATGATACGATAATTATAATCAAAATACGATGTTGCCAAATTTTGCTTTTATAAATATGCCATTATAAAATCTAAAATATCATTATTTTGTGAGTTTATTATTGTTAAATGTTTTTTCATACAATTTATTAAAAATTATTTATTATACTTCTTAAATAGGGACAAAAATATGTTATTTTTTTTTAAACCGGCAATGCGCCTCAATACCCGCTACCGTGTGAGAACACCGAGAGAAAAAAATACTTGGAATAATTAAAATCTTAATTAATTAAACTAAAAAGTTTACTACCATATGGCACGTTGGTACATCTGGAGTTTTCAACTTAAAAAATATATAATCTTCCAAACATTTTTTTTTTAAATAGTGATACTATTAGCTTTACTTTGTAAGAAAAATTAAAATCGCGTATGTAGCCGTTGTGGAGATATACACTTAAATGTTTTTTTTTTTATAAATTAATGCGCAACAATAAGCTTAACATGGGTTCTAGTGAAAATGACTAGAGCAATTCGCTATATATATATATATATATATATATATATAAATATGCAATGCTATATGCAATGCACTATCCCATTAAGAATATGACAAAACAGCGTGGTTAATGGGTGCACTCCAATTTTTTTATCTCGTGGAAATTTGATATTTCCATTAAATAGAAATCTATCCCTTTTTCTCTTTACTTATAGAATAATTAACTATTTTTGATTTGCATGAATTATTTATTTATCGTTATTAAAATGTATTTTTAAATAAAAATATTAATGTTCTTATTAATTTTATTTTAAATTTCTATATTATTTTTGTATCCTTAAATGTTTAAGTTTCAATTTTTTTTTACCTTTGTTAACATTAACATAAATAAAGATAAGTATTTTTATTATAATTCCACAACCCTAGTCTTATACAATAAATTGTAATAATTATAATTATTATTTAGAAAACGTCTAAGAATATTCAAACCCCTAAGGGTGTAATATTTTGCTGTAAATTATTTTAAATATAATTAGCTAATTTTATTTATTATTTAATTTAAATCGTATACAAATCAACAATCAACCAACAGATAAGACTAGGGTTGTGGAATTGACCGGTTAAATTGTTTTTGTACAATTGATCAGTCAACTTACTAAAATAAAATTAAATAAAACAAATAGTATATTACACTACAAGGGCAGAAAGTGTGAGATTCCTGCACTGCGCGCCATGATGCCCGAGGCGAATTTTTTTTTCTTATTTATTTTTTAATTTAAAATAAAAAATTTCTACAAACAAATATTTTTATTAAAAATTAACATAAATATAATTCTTTATTTATCGTTATTAAAGTGTATTTTTAAATAAAAATAAGTAGGTACCATGTTCTATAGAACATGGTACCTACTTATTTACAAAAATAATACAGAAATTTCAAATAAAATTAATTATAATTAATTTTATTTGAAATTTCTGTATTATTTTTGTAACCTTAAGGGCCGGTTTTTCAATCGTTGGTTAAGTTTATCTTACGGTTAATTTCCTTAGATACTATTGTTAACGCAATAGTATCTAAGAAAGTTAACCGTAAGATAAACTTAACCAACGATTGAAAAACCGGCCCTAAATGTTTTAATTTCTATTTTTTAACCAATTGTAAAAGTAATTGTTAACATTAACATAAATAAATATATGTATTTTTATTATTATTGTAATAATTATTATTTAGAAAACGAGTCGCCAGACTAGAGACGTAAATCACCGAGAATAATTGGCATAATCTCGAGTGTATTACTATAATTTATCTATTCCAATTAAGATATTTTTAAATGATTTTCAAAAATAAATAAATAAAATCTAACACCTATCAGATGGTTAACCTCACTTACCAATACCAATTTTAAACATTATTATAGTCGGTTTAAATAACAATGAATATTAAAAACGGTCGATCGCGAATGCCTAAAAACGTAAATAATTAGTTAAATGTTCCCGTTATGCGCGGCAGGTTATAATGGTTAGTATTATATATGTATGGAACAACCCAATATTATGCAATAGGAGTAGATAAGTTTTAATACACCGTGTCCAAAGTTATCTGCTCACAATGGCTAAATAATTATTTTTGGAAATCTCACTTAGTTAAAAAAAAGTTGTGAGAAAGGTATTTGTGTAAGCTGTTTTTTTTTTAAATTTTTAAAAATAATTTTTGCCGCGCTCCCGGGGGATTGAATTAAATTAAAATTAAGACAATTTTTTTTAACTAACATTGTGTGGTATTATTTGATTTTAAGATATACATGTATTTAATTATGCTTGAACATGGACGGGGTGACATTCCATAGACCGCTCAACATTCGAGTTTCGAAACTACTTATTTAACTTGATGATATTATTATGTTTAATTTTGTTTAATAATGTTATTATTATAATATGATGTGATAATATTATTATTACAATAATTAAAATTATAATAATAATAATAATTATTATTATAATCAAATTTGTATTGTGTTTTTGTTATTTTGTGTAAAAACTGTAATAAATCTACTAAAGATACTAAAGAAAAAATGTCAAAATTTACTAAAAACTAAATTTTTTTTAATCCGCCCATAAATAACTTACATAAAAAGTTTTACTTCAAAAAAAGTTTGATAATTCAAAAACACAAAAGCTCAATTGAAAAATATTTATTAGGAAGCCTAATTTAGATTGTCAATTTTTAGTAGAAACACCCTGTATTTTAAACATTGATGTTTTACTTTTTTTTAAATTTTTTTGAATTACCTGTTAATAAAATAAAACACAGTGTATAGTAAAATTAAAAGTAAACTACGTACACGTCATCAATCAGCTGATCGGGCACGGTTGTCAATGTGATGCTAAAATCCTTGCATCAAGGGAAAGTGGTAGTGCAACTACAGGGCGATAGATGGCGTTTACATGAATAATACCAAAATGTCAAAGTCTGAGTTTTTATAACCTATATGATGCACCGCCAAAAGTATGTTTTTAGCCATTTTTCTGATAGGTATAAAACCCAAAAATTTTTCCATCTAAAGTCAGTCTCTGGTATATATATTATTATTTTATGTATCCAACATATATTTTGTTAAATATTCTAATATATAATTAATAATAATCCTATTTACCTCTCTAACAGCTGTTAAAGGTAACAAAGGTCCATTATTATCCCGTTCTGCCTCAAAATAGCGTATTAAGGATGACACCAACTCTTGACTCCGACTATTTAAATGCTTCGGCATTTTAAATATAGGAAACACAAAAAAACGATATATAACAAACACAAAAACAGCAATGAAAGCTTAAACGATATAAAATAACACAAACAACAAACAAAATAAACGAAATAATACACGAATTAAACTAAATATTCAAAAACACAACTGACAGCTTCGAAATTCTAAAACGTCAAATTCTTTTTTATGTGTCATTTAAATATGAAATATTTGAATGTAAATATGACAACATCTTAATTGTTGCCAACTGATGATGTTTAAAATGCATTCAAATATTCAATTACAGACTTCGATTTAGTCATTTAGTGTTGGTACCAATGCGTAAAATTTTTGTTTTATTGATGAAGTGTACGTAGTTTACTTTTAAATTTACTATAGTTATTTACATTGATATTAACCTTTTTTTAAGTAGGTACCTATCTAAAAACATGAAAAACTTTTATTATTTTTAAAATTGTAAAATTAACAGAAAAACGATGATCATTTTTTTACGATTATAAGCGTAAAAAATGATAATCGTTTTTCTGCCTTTAAATCTGCATATATAATTTAAAAAATACATTGTCACAATTACTTATGGACAAAACAATTTTATCTTACAATCAGTTTTAATAAATCGACCGTCATGATTACATTTAAACGAAAGAATGATTACATTTAAACGAAAGAACAACTGTTTCTAGCGTGACGTCACACGGTGCGAGAGAGACAGCGCTACCATTCGCAACAGTATCGTGAGTTTAATTCAAATTTTAAAATCATAGGTGAGACGTTGCCAAATTGTGCGACGCAACAACATACAGTATTTAAAAACACGTATATTGGAAAACGTAAATTATCGCAACGCCCTCATCGTCAAATGGGTTGAACTAAATATAAACATTTTTTTCCATTTTTAGTATGTTGCTGCACACTTTTTGTGTTCAAATTTTTCTAAATATTTAAAAAACGCAGAGTCGGACATAAAAAAATTTTGGACACAAAAATTGGGCATTAAATTCTACACAGATCTGTGTTAGCAAGAATCTTAGAAAGTGCTGGGATGAAGTAATTTTTAAGAAATATGCGCTTGACATAAGTGCGTCAGATATACTGACGCAGTAAGGTCGTTGACGCAATAAGAATAGGGATTTTATAAATGTATGGACGCAGCAATGATAGAATTTTGTATATATATATATATATATATATATATATATAAATATATATATAAATATACATATATTTTTTAAACATTGTACGTTAATAAAATCAGTGTGTCCATTTCAAAACTTCCCACCCTCAATTACCTGAAATTTGATAAGTACATTTTCGTATTTGAATAATAGTCGGTTTGTTCTTTTTAGACAAAAAAATGTATTATCAAAATTACTAAGAAACAGTGTGTTTGAGATTTTTTCAGAAATATAAACTATTCCCTGAATTTTTATACGAAATACGATAATCACCACATAAAAAAAATTATGGCCCGAGAATTTTTTTACACAAGTAATTTATGTTAAGATAATTTATTGCAGTAAGAAATTATTTCATGAGTATGAGTATGGGAACGTATGGCAGGCCCCAGGTATATTGTCATCCACTAATCTCCCGGGGTTATTTTACCCCCTTTCCGTTCTCCTGCGTATCCCGCCAAATCACAGCATTACCTGTGTTTGTTGGATCCGAAGTTTTTACGCCGGCTGGTAGTTCCACCCTAGGAGGTCGTGGATGACAGTGTCAAAGGTTAAGGCCGCTCCCGGATTTTTGTCAGCCGGGTCGGGCCATACGTCCAGTTTAGGAAGGGTTTTTGGAGGACATTGAACTGACCCAAAACTAAGTACAATCCGGAATCCTCCTCAACCTAGGCTTTAGTAGTAACCCCATTCAATTGGTATTCGTGAATGGGGGTGGGTATGTTAGTTCTTTGCTTACTCCGGCTACCAACCTTGTATATTCTTTATTTATTTTATTGCTAAATTAGTGTTTATACCATTTTCATTTAATTTATATCTTTGCATTCTTACTTTTTTTTCCCAAATTTAATTTAAAAATATAAATATTAATATACAAAATAGATAAAGCCGGCCCTGTAGTGTGTGTGGTGGAATGCCACCATATGGTCTGCATTGACTATTGATATCTTCTTATCTTCTGTGCTGTTCTTGTATTTTTGAGCTGTTTATTTTGTTGTTAAATTAGTGTTTATACCGTTTATTATTATTTATTTTGTATCTTTGCATTCTTACTTTTTTTCGAAATTAATTTAAAAATAAATTAATATACAAAATAGATAAAGCCGGCCCTGTGGTGTATCGTATTAAAATTTGAAATACGACCTTAGTGTCAGGCGTGTAACGTATGCTTTAGTATGGTTTATTTACGTTATTTTTACGTGGGCGTTTTGTTTATTTACTTTCGTTATCTTTTAAGCTTTGCTTTGTGGCTGTGCTGTAAGTTTATGTGTATATTATATAATATATATAATACAATAATATAATATTGTGACGTTCTTACTTGATTTTTTTTACGCACGTACGCTGTTTTCGGTAATGATTAATTGTTGCCCGGTTTTTATTACAGATTTGCGTATTAGGTCATGCATTAATACTTATCAGAATCTGCTGGTGATGATCCCTTTTGCTATTTGTTAGACTTGTTTTTTTCTTTAAATTCCTTGACCTGTCCCGTGTCACTTTATTACTTCGTGTCCGCACGAACCTCACCCCTATGTTCACCGTTGTTCACCCGTCACTCTCACACAAAACCTCCACGTCGCGACGCTTTAGCACTTTGTGATTAGCCGGGGACCCGCACTTTTCGAACTTAGTATTTTCTTTTCTTTTAGCACTTGGATCCGTTATCGCTAGGCTCTGATTTCGCACTTTTATATAAGAATTACAGTAGAAATCTGACGTACTGAAGTATTTAATAGGCTAATAATACCGAAATGGCCCAACACTTTGATTATGTTTTAAGTTTGCAACAGATGAAGTATGAGCAAATTTGGCAATAAGGTTTACGACATAACTCGCTAGCAAGGTCGTGTCTAAAATGGCGTTTATCAAACTTGATGCATAATATACTATTATCTACTCCTACATTGTCATCACAGAACATAAGCTGTGACTTTATGGCGTTTTAGCCACGGGCTGAAGTTAGAAACAGTGGCTTTTAAGCTTTGTAGTTACGGGCTGAAGTTGGCTTAAGCTAACTTCAGCCCGTGACTAAAAAGCTTAAAAGCCAATAAATTTATAATTAATTGGGAAAAAGTGAGGTTAAATTCGGGTTACAGTTGACAGATGTCAAATTTTTAACAAATAAAATTGGCATTAAATTTATTAAATTGGCTTTAAGGCTTCGCTCGGGTTTAATTAAACTCGTAACTAAAATTGAGTTTATAAAACGTGATACATAATACTATTTTAGATGCAAATTATATATTTTAAAATATAATAGGCTAAGAACTTTAGCAGTTTGTTGCTCGCTTGTTAAAAATCCCAAAAATCGTTCAATTGGTTTTCCATCTTAAACATATCGAAAAACTAAAACAGTTTGTAGTTTTGAGAAAACTTCAGTTGTTTCATGATTCCTTAAAAGTCGGTATTTTATATATCTGTAAAAAAGTTTTAGTTCTACTTTTCAAATTTATATATCTGTAAAAAAGTTTTAGTTCTACTTTTCGAATTTCGTAAATACAATCTAAGAAATCGTTTTTAATTTCTTTAGACGTCTCTTTAAAGACTGTTACCCGCTATAAATGTTCCAGCTATTATTTTATATTTCTTTTTCCTAATAAGGTGGAGAATTCCAAACACGATCTTACAAATCAAATGCGCCTATTTGAATTGTTAGATGCTGTTTGGAATTCCCATGCAGGTTGGCCTTTTCAGCAAAATGCACTAAATTATTAACACCACAAATTGTTCAATGTGTTTCACCAACAAAAACAAAATAGACTATTTTATCTTACAGACGTAGATCCATCCGTAGTTTTCATAAATATTTTTAAAACATTTTCATGGGAAAACCCTAATCCGCTTTACAATAATAAAAATGAGAATAGGAATTGCCGCAGCAACATCCACAAGTAAAGAATAAATACGTCACCAAAAAGAAAGCTATAGTTTTATATTTTAATATTTTCACGTTATCAGAACATATGGTGCAGCTCTTATACACTAGACGCCACTGTCAGGCACTAGCAGTAGGTTAACCCTGATTTAAAATTATATTTATCGATTTAAAGATACTCAGATTTTGAACAGATTAACAAAATACTTATTTTAGTACTATAAACCAATAAACCCTGATTTTGTGCTTAAATAAATAAAGAAATGTCTTTAAAACAATAAATTTACTTCAAACATTTTATGGGCACAAATAATTTGACTATATTGTAATATGTGGTAATATTCTAAATAAATAGGAACGATATAATCCCACAATGTATGTCATTGTTGTAACCCGATAGGGAGTTTATGTAGAGAGAGAAATGCCTGCACATGTACATTGTGATGTGTCCGTAAACCGATTGTTCATCTGTCGATAATATGCCCATTAGGTGATCTAATGACGCATGCTAGCCTCCGATTGTGGGACAGCGGAAAACGACTCGTTGCCAACCACTCTCACCTTTAGGAAGTAGGTATACGCTTGCTCAAAAATCAAGTGCTTAATTGGGAATGGTCTTGTATTTCACTTTTTACAAGAACATTTTATACAATCTGAAGAATCTGTTTCCATGAAAACGCATGCAATGCATGATATTTAATAGGAATAAGTTTAATTTGGTATATACGTATTTAAGCATAAGAGTTATAAAAACCTAGCCTAGCCTAGGCGATAATCAATTTTTCCTTACCTATTTACAGGCCCGTTCCTGGGGTGTTTGGCGCATTCTTTGGTGCGCCCCTTATATATTTAAATATAATACATTAAATATTTTCTTTTTTTAGCCCTAAAATTTAAAACATATATAATGAAAATTTGTAAAAACTGCTGAATTTAAGTATTAAAAATATTTATGTGTTATTTAACAAAATAAAAATTATATCTGAAGTCAAATAGTTTAATTTTGACGTTATAACCTAAAAATATTCGTACATTGTAATGCTAAGAAGCTAGCATTAAGAATAAAAACGGAAGTTTCAATATTCGAAAAAAGTTTAAATGTCGCACCCGTTACATTTTGAGAAAATTTTAGAAAATAATATATACAATATTTGTGCACATTATAAAATACGTGCTTGTTTAAGGTTACTATTCAAGTTTTACACAAAAAATTATTACTATATGCTTTCATCCTAAATTTTCCATTATCAACTTTAGAAGCCAACTTGGTCGCATTTGCCGATTTTCTAAGGTCCGTTACGCGGTTTATGACGTTATAAAAGGTTTTATATATACTTGTATACAAGTTTTTATTAACATTTTGTTTAAGTTAAATATCTAATTTTTTATACTATTTTTGTATATTAACATATCTTGATATGAACACTTTGATATCATGAAAAAACGCAGTGTCAGTGTCGCACCCGTTACAATTGAAGGACCCCGAAATAAACAAAATCATAAACAATATTTAGTAATAAAAATACCCTAAATAAAACAAAAATAACCTATATAAACAGTATAATACTGGTTTTTAGTGACGCAAGTTCGTTACAAAGTGTATACTGTTTACACTGTTAAACTTTGCTACCGTCAACTGCAACTATCAAACAAATACTAAAAATATTATGGCAATTTCTGTCCTTTGATTTTGATACTCATATAAAAACGCGCTTTATAGCGGCCGAAAAAAGAGCGGCGTAAAGCCGGGTCTACAATTGTCGCAGATCGCAGAACATAAGTCTGCGCAAAGCACCCAGCAACGCACTATGGTCAAAAAGCAACTTTTTATTACAAATAAATATTCATTTTTTTATGTGTTAAATAGGAGTTATTGCGTATAATTAACTATATTTTAATCAAAAATTTTAAAGTTTTTTATTTTTAAATGAGTATTTAGATTAAAGCACTGTTTTGCGGAAATAATTCACAAACTTTTTTATTAAAAATAAATATCAATTTTTTTCCTTTTTGACTGTAAAGGAAAAAAATTGGATTATTGCCTATAATTGACTATATTTCAATAAAAATACATAAAGGTTTTTAATTTTTAGATGCTGCGGAAATAACCCAATTACTTTTTTAATGCAAAAAATATTAATTATTTACTTGTTTAAATAGGACCTATTACGTATAATTAACTATATTTTAATCGAAAAACATAACGGTTTTTATTTTTAAAATGCGTTTTACATTGTCCTAGAGCATCAATTGAGGAAAAACAAGAGCAAATACCTATACTTTTTTTTTGCGAAGAAATATTTATTTTTTTAATTTTTAACCAATTTTACTGTTTTAAAAACATTCTACCTTGAGGTGTCATAAAATCAAAACATAATTATAATTAAATGGAGGTGTGACTGAGTACACGTTATTCTTTGAAATAAAAAGGATTTTTTCTTTTTTGTATGATCGTGTATTGTGAAAGTTTTAATTTGCAGAGCGCTTTCGGCCTTAAGCCATAATCTAAAATATATTGGACATATTCTAAACATTATTAGACCATTATCTATGGGGCGCCGTTTTATTTTTTATTCAGGAATTAATTTTATGTTTAAGATAAAAAAATCACATGCGAATTTTTATTCCGCGAATTAATAATATCATAGCAGATATTTTAAAATTAGATTTAATTTTTATGCCAAACTGTATTTAAAATGTCATAGGAGTAGAGATGCGACTTGAGAAAAAACGGTCCGTTATTTTGTTTTTTTTCACATTTTAGGTTTTTTTTCAAGATTTCTCCCATTTGCCTAATTTTTTATGTTTCCAGTCCAGTTCATGGACTAAAATTAGCCACTAAATGACAATTAGTAAATCTAACTACAGTCTCCCGCTATGCACGCGCCACCACCACCGAATTGACCAATAAGGGCCGCGCTTGTTTTGATTTGGTCCTAAAAAAAGTAACTACATATAATATTTTTGATTCAACCAAAAGCACTTTTTTCATGATTTTTCAAATTCATGTATGGAGTATGGATTTTTTTTTCAAAAAAACAATGGCAAATTCTTGTAGAACATTTATTCATTGGGGTTTAACATTCCGTGGACCAGAAAGCCAAAAAAAAAATCGAATTTTTTTATTACGGTATTCGTTAGGATTGAGCGTTGTACATTTTTATCTAAAAATCCCAAAACAAGAAACTTCAAGCTCCAAATTGCTTTTTTTACGGCTTCAATACGATCATTTTTAACCAAGATACAGCTATCCGAAGAATCGCAAAAAAAATTTTTATCCTTCAATTTTTTATATTAATGTAGAAGATTTACATTGCTATTGGTTTGAAATAATAAGAAATCAGATTTTTTAGTTTTGGTCAAAATTTTCAATAATGAAAAATGTAATAGGTATATTCTACATTACAGTTTATTATTAATATACATTTTACTCAAAATTTCATTATGAAAAAAAAAACAAAAAAATCGTTTTTTTTTTCTAGTTTTTTTTCATGTTTTTTTTCACATCTGAAAACAAAAACCTGTTTTTTTACATCTCTACATAGGAGGTATTTTTAATTCTATTTAATTTTTATTTTATTAAATAAGCAGATATTTTTAATTCAATGTGATATTTTTTATTCCGACTGATTGAGAGTTTGGATACCCCTGTTATTAGCATTTCGCAACTCCTATTCATATATATATCTATATCTATAGATGCGAATTGTCGGAACCATTTTAGGGACATTGTTTTCTCACTATTTGCCATGGTATTTTAGGGACATTATTTTCTCCCCAGGTGATATTTGCCATACTTAGGTGAATTGAGAAAAAAAACTTTAGCAAGAAACCGTTCAAATAAAACTCAACAACGATGCAATACAAATGAAATAAACACAGAACATAAACAAATAGGCGTGGGTACATATAACAAATACGTATAATAGGCATCTGCAATGCATGCGCATTAATGCAGATTCTGCATTAATGCGCATGCGCATCACGGACCAATGAAAACATTTTCGCATTTCGTAAATTCGCATGTCGCATCTATATGAACCAGGCTTAACGCGCTGTCCTTGTCCTGCACACGCTGGATCAGTGCAACATCGGAATCACGCACGTCGTAGATCTCAATGATTGTGCCGCCATCTACCGATAAAATTATTTTGTAATGCCAGGGGTGTCCAAACTTTCAGTCGGAATTAAAAATATCACATTGAATTAAAAATATCAGCTTATTTAATAAAATAAAAATTAAATCTAATTAAAAATATCTCCTATGATATTTTTAATAAATTTAAAAATTTCTCCCATGATATTTTTAATTTAGCTAATAAAAAATATGTGTTTACCAAAAAAATACAAATATAAGAAGGAAATATTTTAAATTCATTATTTTAAAAATATCAGTTTTGCGTTTTTTATATCGTTTGGAATAACAGGGGTATCTAAACTCTCAATCAGTCGAAATTAAAAATATCACATTGAATTAAAAATATCTGCTTATTTAATAAAATAAAAATTAAATTCGGGTTCGATCCCCGGTCACAGCCTTGCGTTGAAAGTCGGTAGATGAGTCTAACTCATAGTCTTTGCCTGTAAGCTGGATAGGTTGATGGCGTTACTACTCTACTTTTTTAAAAATTAAATCGAATTAAAAATACCTGCTATGACATTTTAAATACATTTAAAAAATTGTCATATGATATTTTCAATTAATCGAATTAAAAATATGTGTTGAGCAAAAAAATACAAATATTAGAAGCAAATATTTTAAATAAACTAAATTAAAAATATCAGTTTGGCATAAAAATTAAATCTAATTTTTAATTTAGCGAACTAAAAATATGTGTTGAGCAAAAAATACAAATATAAGAAACAGATAATTTAAATTCACCAAATTAAAAATATCAGTTTGGCATAAAAATTAAACCTAATTTTAAAATATCTGCTATGATATTATTAATTTGAAGAATAAAAATTCTTGTGTGATATTTTGTATCTAATTAAAAATATGGTTTTATTGTTATCACATAAAAATAATTACTGAATAAAAAATAAAACGACGCCCCATAATTATCCTACTTTATTTTTTACGATAAATATTTTTTTTACCTTTGTTTCCTTAATGAACGATTGGTGGCCCCACGATGCACCGCGGTGGTGCAGAATCGTGCAGAATGGACCGATCCTACTTTACCCTGTATTAGAGTGATATTTTAAATTACCAATCTAACGGTTTGTCATTCTAATTTATGACGTGTATATTAAAATAGTATGTTCTTGATAAAGCTTCTTAGTCAAAAATTGCAATAAAAAGGAGATAAAACTTTAAATTTTCTTATTTTAATATTCTCAAGTGGCATCGCCGCCTCGTGCTTCGAATCTTTTCGAGCTTATTCCTGCAACGGTTCTTGTAGGGTTGGTGTCAGGAAGATTAAGTAATTTGCATTGTATTTGAATTAATTTATTGGGTAATCTCGGTTTTAGCAAATACTATGCGGTCATTATACCGTATTGAATTATGCCTTTAATATTCCATCTACATTGCTAATTTTCGGTCATTGTTATATATTTAATTAAAAGTACGTGTCGCTAAATAATGTTTTAATACGTAAACCAACACAAAAGGCTATCCTGAAAATATCAGGCGCCTTGTTTTAAATTAATTTTATTCTATAGTAAAAAAAGCAATGGACATATTACACTGAGGGAGATGAATGTTATGTTTTTCCTAAAATTTATGGAAATTCGATAAAGACTGCAGTCGCATCATAGAGATCTATGAGTCGCATGCGGAAAGGATGATATTTTGACGTTTAAATTTATAATTTTATTTAAATTTAATATTATTCTCTTAAAAAAATACAAACTATTGAAACTGGTATATTTTAGGATTTAATTTTTGTTTTATTATATTTTATTCAAATCATGAGATGTAAACTTTGCATTAAACTAAATAATTTTTTTGTTAATTGCTGCTATTTGCTAATTGCCATTTTTAAGTAGCAGCTAATAAATCATCGTTAGCGATATTTTGTCTATCACAAGTAACAGCGTACGTTACAATTGTAACCGCCAAAATGGAATGCTGTATTTTGAATTTTGTATTCACCTTATCGAAGATCTGGCAGTTTATGGTCATTTGCTCAATTAACAATAACAAAGTGATAAGTGGCTAAAAATAATTTATAAATTTAAATAATAATATATTACAATAAAATAGTAGGTATATTATGTATCAAGTTTTGTAAACGCTATTTTAGTTACGAGTTTGATTAGGCACAAGCGAAGCTTGCAAGCGAGTGTCTAGAGAAGTTTATAAATTTATTTGCATACTATACTTTATCTACGACGAACACAAAGAAGAATTTAAAGTCAATTTATTTTGTTAAACATTTGACATCTGTCAACTTTTAACAGATTTAACCTCACTTTTCCCTAATTTATAATAAAGCTTACTTTAGCCCGTTACTAAAATGCCCAAAAGCCACTGTTGCTAACTTTAGCCGTGACTAAAACTTCATAAAGTCACAGCTCGTCAATGTAGGAGTAGATAAACAATATATTAGGTGAACTTTTTAGACAATCCAGAAAACATTAAATCGTAGGCCGATGATCGGATAAATTTTGGCGATGTTGGCTAGACAACGTCGATAATACGTCGAAAAAACTTTGTTTCCCGTAATTTGAGTTATGTTGCTTGCGATACTTTGGCGCAAAGTCATCGATATATATATATATCGACGTATATGTCGGCCAACTTATTAATGTTTCCTGGAAAATTTATTCACTATTTTTATTCAGCTTATCCCTAAAAATGACGCACTAATTATAATTATAATTATATAAGTCATATTTGACTAATTGTCATAGCGAAAAAGCAGTCAAATTCTACCGAATGAAATAGTCAAATTAGTAGATTTAAATTTAAAAAGTTTGGACCCAGCCGAGGTTTGAACTCGAGTCTCTCACTTGTCAAGCGGATGTCTAATGGCTGCGCCACTGCTACTTTTATAAGAATACTGTTTTTAATTTAAAAGTAAAAATGACTATTCTAGTAAACA
Organism: Brassicogethes aeneus; assembly: GCA_921294245.1. NCBI lineage: Eukaryota > Metazoa > Arthropoda > Insecta > Coleoptera > Nitidulidae > Brassicogethes > Brassicogethes aeneus. The sequence goes on from OV121137.1 coordinate 28,133,868, forward strand.
ATGCTGGTACAAATTCAAATAGTAGAATTTTGACTCTTACATTTTAAGAAAGCACACTGTAGGGGACAATTTAAAGTTTATAAAATTCCGGACTTTTTGAGTTTGTATAACTATCTTGTGGTTATTTTATTTTCAGCGGTCTATAAATTATTCTTTATTGTCATTGATTAAGGCATACAAGCACACAAAAGTAAGCAGTAACCTGTAAACTGAGACTATAGCGGAAAGAAATTTTAAAAGTATTTATTACAATTCATATGACTATTCGTTTATCTAGAAGTTTTTAGGATAATTCTTCAGTATTGCATTAATATTTCATTTTATAAATATAATTAATATAGTATGACTTACGATAATTGTGTAAGGATTATTATTGTAAATTTTCTCAAAATAAGAACAATTTATATCTTCAATATAGCATTATTTCTTATCGCAAGTGTGGTAAAATAATTCATTTGCATTCTAAGAAAAATAATTTGAATACTCAACTTCTTTCTTGTATTTAATTTAGAAAAACGTACTAATATTTTAAAGTTAAAAAACATCGGAATAAACTTCTAGGTTTATTACTATTGTTGTAAACCAAACAAGAATTCGATCATTGAATACTACGATATTCTGGCAATCTTTGATTGAAATCGCGTACTACAGGGCCTTATTTGCTCCGCCAATAAGAGGACTTCGCGCGTGCACTTGTTACCGCTAAAAATTGCAGTTGGGAAGGGGTGGGTTGAGAAGCTTGGAGGTCATTACTAGTGGAATGTCTATCATAGAGAGTCTGTGTTTTAAATAGTGACCGTAAAGTGAACAAAGTTAAAGAAATCGTGGACTCGTGGAATTTACCAAATTTATTTCCCATCTTAGAAGAGAGGTGTATAGGTGCCTATTAATTAATTAACATTATCATATCAATAAGTTAGTTATTAAGTAAGCATTATTTAAAGAGCTTGGCACTAAAATAATAAGCCATGGCTGCAGGCATTTATTAAAAATGCATAAGGTTAGTTATATGAGTTGTTTTAAAACAAAAAGCAACATAAGCCTCAGAAAGAATGTAATTAATTATTTTTGGTAGGAATAAATATATTTAAAAAATAGCTGCGGTTGTGAAAAATAATTGCAATGTTTTTTATTGCTGCGACATATTACTCTTCAGTAAAATAAAGGGCTAGGGGGCAAAAAGTATTTGTATCCTTCTATAAAGCCACAAGGTACCTATATATTTTGAGATGCGAGGAGTCCCCGCAGAGCATTACGTTTTTAAACAAGCCTTTTAGAGCTTACTTACCAAAAATAATTATAAATTGACTATATCTCAAAAACTTTTCATATCTTTGCACAGTATTTTCTGATTCAGCGGACAATTTTACATATGAATTGTCTATTAAATATCCGGGAATCAAATTGCTTTGGACAACAGTTACCTATTAGTGGCTGCTTTTTCGCCATGACAATTAGTCATTTTTGATTAATTCATTTTAAAAGAGTATGTTCCAAAAAACTATTTGCCGGATGATTTCCTCAGATACTATTGTCAAGACAATGGTATCCATGGAAGTTATCCGTCAAATGGTTTATTTGGAAAATAAGTAACAATTGAAATATCGGCCCTAGGTAAATGCAAAATGTCAGGGTATTAATATTATTGAACCTGTTACTTTTCATGAAAGTCTGGGCGTTTATGAATATTTTTGTTAATCAAATTAAGATAATTATGTTTTTTTATTAAATCGGTCATTTTAATAAAGTCGAAAATCCATAAAATTTTATTCAATCAAAATTATAAAATTTATTCATAAGTTCAGTTTTTTTATTTATTTTTAATTTTCTATGAATGGCGGACTGAGTGGTTATAATACTTGCCTAGTATAAAGTTTAATTTTGTTTTTGTTTTATATATTTAGTATTTTTATTAAAAATAGATTTTTAATTCTTGAGACTAATGTTACTGACAATTTTCATTGCGGATTTTATTTTTTTTTGAGACTCTTTAATAAATAAATTCAGCCTTGCAACAAAATATTAGGAACCACTTTTTTATAATGATTTAATTTTCCTTAAATTATACTTAAATTACAATATTAATTAAGTCATTTTAAATAGCTTTTGCTTGATAATTTTAATTTTTACTTTTTATAAATTTTCAAAAAAAACCGTCATGTAAACATGCAACATACCGTCTTATCTTAACGTCACCCTGCTTTATTAATTTTTGATTTTAGAAAAAAAGTTGATTCAAATGACTTACCGATTGATATACTAGAGTTATTAAAGAGTTTTTCATAACACCCTGTATATTATTAATTAGGGTTTTATATATTTTAATAAATATTTGTTTCAAATTTAGTTGGTTTTACTTACCCTTGTCTCCTTTCCTGGTATAGCCTGTATTAATTTTTTAAATAATTTGATAATAATAAAAATTGCCTTACTGCAAGTTAACTTTTCGCAGAATATAATAACAACATAGGTATATTATAATGTACAAAAAAATTGTCGAGTGTTTACTGAATGTTTTCGTCAAAATCAATTATTTTATTTATAGTTTAAGAGTATCACTACCTAAATAACAATATTTATAATAATAAATATTGAGTATGCTTCAGAAACTCTAAAGTTATATCTAATAGCTTTTATTAATAATGTAAATATATTTTACACAGTGCCATACTGATACATGTTACCGTTCTTAAATCATGTATTTTTTATTAATAAAAACTGTAAATATTGTAGGAAATCCTGGTAAATGATCTGCTAGAATATCCTAGTAAAATAAGTCGTATATTCACTTTGTCACTATATGAGTCGGAAATCCTGGTAAATTGTGTCAGAATACTGGCAATTATTGTTAATTTTTTTTCCGTGTAGGAATTAGTTGTTAGGCGTTAGTGATTGCTGATTTATTCATTCACTGTGATTTGGACCAATCCGGTTTGAAATTGGTGGAATTTTGTTTGCCCCTTATATACAATCATAAAATTTCAGTCAGAGGGTTTTTAAAGTAAAATAAAAAGTAAAGTAAAGTAAACTTAAAAAATAATTGTATCGTTTAGCAAATAAAATAATTTATGAAAAACTTTAAAATAAACGTCGGCCTTCAAACTTTGAGCTCAGCACAAAAAAACTCACTCACTTCTTGGCCTAATGACATAAATAACTATAAATGTTGTGACATTATTTATTCATAAAAAACGATAGGAAGCAAAATTTAAAAGTTCAAATTTGTTAATAATAAAGCTTTGAATTTTTTTCGACCAAGGTCAACCATGTTAATTTTAGTTCATATTTACATTTACGTTAATTATTTTCATAACAAGTGTTTTTAGAGGTCTAATAAATCGGCTTGGGAAAGCATTGTCGAGTTTTTTAAACTTAAATGGTTAATAAAAAATGTTATTAATATAAATTATTAATTTTTAGTTAATCACAAAGAAAACTTAATAATATCGGTAAAGGGTACTATCTAAGAAAATCAATAATTGTGGTTTAATTTATTTAAATTTAAAATAGAAATTAGTATTTTATTTTTAGGTATACCTACATATTCAAATAAATAAAACATATTATGTACAAAAAATTTAGGATTGGAATAATACCCACTACAGCCATATTTCTTGGTGAAGGTTTTGTTTTTATTTTGAATGGATTAAAATGAAAATTGAAAAACTTGCAAATCTGATACAGACGAAAAGTGTCGCGCAACGTTTATTTTTAATATATCAGCCGTGCTCCGATCAAATCGGATTTGCTACTTTTTTGAGACGATATTAGATTTATTATTTCTGCATTCGTATAACGACAACACGATATCGAATGACGGGTTTTTCCTGCAGAAACTTATTTCCATGAGAGATTAATTCTAATAAAAGTAAAAATAGAAGCCAATCCAGAATCAAAATACTAATATTTGAATTAGGCCTCATATAAAACAGCATTTATAGAATTTTATTTATAATATAACATTATATCTAATTTGTTTTCGAACTATGCCAGGGGCGTAACTAGGCATGTGGGGCAAGGACGTGAATTGGGGCCCATGGATAAAATTGAAAAAAAAAACTGTTCAAAATAACATAAAAACATGTTTTTTTTCTTTATTTTAATCTTTTTTTTAACAAAATAATGAGTAAAATTGTGTACAGGTAATAATAGGTATTTTTTTAAACTTCATGAGTTGACATCATCTAAAATTGTTTTCAGGCACGTGAAACGCACGAATTACAAAACTTTTTTTATAAAAAAATTGTAGATAATTTTTTAAATAATATTTTGGCATCAAAATTGTCAAAAAATATTCTTCTTTTATTAAGCTATACATTAAATAAAAAAAACGCAAGAAATATTTTATAAAAGTAGAGATAATTTTAATAATTGAAGGGTGTGGACGGGACAAAAAAAGATTTCTCTTGTCTCGTCCACACCTGTCAATTATTTAAGTTATCTCTACTTTTATAAAATATTTTTTGCGTTTTTTTAATTTAATGTACAGCTTAATAAAAGAAGAATATTTTTGAAAATTTTGGTGCCAAAATATTATATTATATAATAAATCACCTACAATTTTTTTTTATAAAAACAGTTTTGTGATTTGTAGATAATTTTTTATATAATATTTTGGCATCAAAATTGTCAAAAAATATTCTTCTTTTATTAAGCTATACATTAAATAAAAAAAACGCAAGAAATATTTTATAAAAGTAGAGATAATTTTAATAATTGAAGGGTGTGGACGGGACAAAAAAAAGATTTCTCTTGTCTCGTCCACACCTGTCAATTATTAAAGTTATCTCTACTTTTATAAAATATTTTTTGCATTTTTTTAATTTAATGTACAGCTTAATAAAAGAAGAATATTTTTGACAATTTTGGTGCCAAAATACTATATTATATAATAAATCACCTACAATTTTTTTTATAAAAACAGTTTTGTGATTTGTCGCGTCCTCATGCCTAAAATGGCCTTTAATCAAGTTATTAGTAATAACTATAGAATACTTTTTTATTTTAAGAAATCAGGATTATGAATAATATAATGGATTTTTTCTGCTGCCTGAGGATTTTATTTTTTGCTGTAAGACATTTAATTTTTTTTACGTTTTGGGGGCCCCTACCCCAGGGGCCCTGGGGCGGTGCCCCGGCTGCCCCAGCCTAGTTACGCCCCTGAACTATGCTTAAAAATAATGTACTATGTCAAAACATTCCAAGTAAAACATTACGGGGCAAAGTGGGAAGAAGATGATGAGTTGTTGTACTATAAAAACTTTTTTGCACCAGGCAACCTGGTCCCTGATTTAGAAGAAACTCCAGATTTATGTGGTCCAGTTCAGAATTTTCCCACATTGATTGTATAGTTAAATTTAATAACCATTAAAGGAAAAAAATACAATTATTTTTCTAAATCTCCTTAAACGTTTACAAAATGAGCAATCTCCAGCAATTCATATCAAAGTCAGCAATCTCCAATTTATAATTATAGATTTCACCTATACTATGCATCCTAGAGACCTTATATAAAAAAAATACAAATCTAGAATTTAAAATACCAAAATCAATTATCTCAATTTACTCAGTTTTAGTCTGACGGGAGATTGTTGACTTTGCTCTGACAGGCCTCAATTACGTGAGGCATTTTTCTGATAACTTAGACTCCTCCCTCCCCCTTGGTGAGATTTGGTGAGATATGGTAGACCCCCCTATCCCTCACGTAAGATTTTGGCTATTAAACTTTCTTTGTGGACAACATGTAAAAAAAATTAATAATTTTTTTGAACAAAATTGGATATAGGTAATACATATTTTTAAACTCAAAAGTTAACGTGAGATCTTAAATGAAGGATTTCCTTGGTAACCACAAAAGAGAAAATTATATTGACCAAAGTTCTATTAGGAAGTCTTAAAGAAAGTTCTATTAGGAAGTCTTAAAGAAATGGGATGCCGCATGTCGTTGAAAGTACCTACACTATTTGCATTCGCATCTTGACTTTTTCCGTGAAAATCTGGGAGATATCAGCGAAGAACATGGAGAAAGATTCCATCAAGATATTCGGGCAATGAAAAAGTGATAACAAGGAAGGTGGGATCCGACAATGATGGGTTACTATGTTTGAAATCTACTTCGGGAAGAAAATGCATCATATAAAAGAAAAAGTCGTATTAAAATTCATTTTTGAGCCAAGATTTAAAATCTATGTTAAGAAAATATTTTTATAGATTGTATGTTTTGTAAAAATAATAATTCTGAGTTTTCTCTTGCCATTTCTTGTCAATATTTTTTTTGTTTTTGATAAAACTGGTTTTGATTATATTATATAAACAGGGGCGTGCTGGCAGAATCAATGCAGGCCTGGACTAGATGGTAGAGCAGTCCAGGCCCAAGCCAATTTCATATAAATTGTAAAAATACATTACAATTAAATACCTCGACTGATAAAATGTCCCGATAACTCTCTTCGCAACAAAGAACTGTTTTCAGCTAGTTCAATTATTAAGTCACAATCTAAACAATTTTTCACCTTTCTCTCCACAGCAATCAGCATAAAAGCTTCCAAATTTATGTCACTTCACACTGATATTAAAGGAAAGTATTATCACAAATAAATCAAGACAAAAACTGCGAGAGGGGGCTTTTTTGGATGCTTTTGTAATTATGTTTCTGTTTCTCTATAAATCCGAGCTGATGCCCCTTCCGATAATTTATAAATTTACTAAAATTGCATTTTATCGAAGTGGCCCCGGATCAGTTTGGATTTTCAAAGAAACGGAACAATAATTACGAAAGCAAAATATCCCCACGGTTTAGGGTTTCCAACTGCGACTTCTTGGTTAAGGGTTAGCATAAAAAATACGTGTTTTAGATTTTTTTACGGGAGTCAATTAAAACTTTCTTTTTTTTAATTTATTTTAGTGTTTAGTGATACCTATAACTTGAAAAAACTTTTTGTTTGGTATACCCTATTTGCATACCACAACAAGTCCAGCAGACCACTATGGTAGCGCAGGCCACCGGGCAATCGCCCGGTGTCCCGGCGGCCCAGCACGCCCCTGTATATAAATACCCCTTAAAAAAATAAAAACTTATCACTAAATTTATAAAATTATTTAAGAGCGATTATATTATATCCGAAATCACTACAAAAATTAAGTATTTCTATGTAGACCTGTGAGTGTTATAATAAAATAATTGTTATACGATTAAAAAGAACTTGCTTTTTAATTATAGTATGAAAATAGAAAAAAACATTGTACTTTATACCATTTTGTTTACTCACAATTAACTAAAATGAATTTGGTTAACTTTTTAAAACAAGCAAGTAAATTTTGAGTGTTGAAAATGGTGCACCAAAACAATGTATATAATAATAATTAAAATAAATAACTTAAATACGCTTTAATGCAATAAAATATATAAAACAATGTAATTAACTTCAAATATTTTGACCTATTTATAAACCTGTCAGTTCTTAATGTTCAACCTAGATAGCACAAAGAAGTACTGGAAACGTCCTGAGTATATCTTGTATCAGACATTAGTAAGTCCCAAGTACGTCCGAATCAGGTCCGGAACCTTCTCCAGGACGTACTGTCTGTCCACTCCAAGTTGGCTGAACTAAGGAATTTTGTTGTTTAGATATTAAAGAATTGTCGTACTGTGTGCTTTTAAAACAGATTTTATATTATAAATAATACTAGTATATAATATGTACTAGTATTATTTATAATATAAAATCTGTTTTAAAAGCACACAGTACGACAATTCTTTAATATCTAAACTACAAAATTCCTTAGTTCCGCCAACTTAGAGTGGACAGACAGTAACAGGGACATCCGATGTTACCAAATCGTCGGTCCCCAGAACGTCGGTCCTCTGGCCGTCCTGAAATACTTTATTGGGGATTATTGGACAAGCTCTACAGAATTGAAGAGTGGTATTCCCAAAGGGTCTAAGAGACAAAAATAAAATTGTGAGTTATCAATGAAAAACAAATATTTTGAACATATAAATGTTGGAATATTTTTTAAGTCATTCTGCATCACACAAACTATTTTTAAATGATAATATATTATTTAGCCAACTTGACACTTAGACCCTATGGAATTACCATGCTTTAATTGCTAAAAAAAACAAAAATTACGTCCTTGGGACGTACCGAGTAAATCCGCTTTAATTTTCCCAAATAAGTAAGAGACTGGACGTACCCAAAACTTCCGATATAGGTCTGGGGCGTTTGGACCTATGTGGAAGCCGAAATGGACGTCCTGGGTACGTCTTGTGCTATCTGGGAATGACTATGCAAAAAAGTACCTATGGGGCGCTTTTTGATTAAATTCCTTTAAAGATTTTAAATAATATAAAACCCTACTTGTCCCCCTATGTGCACTCCTGTCGGCTAACATGTATTGTGTTATATTAATACCATAGGTACTTATATAGGCTGTAATTATAGGCGCCATTATTATTGGCCTAGGGCGACAAATTGTTTTAATCCGGCCCTCTTGGCCATTTTAAACAAACAATATTAAGAAGGTATAGATATACCTACAATATATTACATTGTATTTTCACCAGCATCAAAAGTGAGTTCAAAATGTCTTAATCAGTTGGGTTGAAGTAGGTTAAAATCGACTTCCTAAAAATAAAAATAAAATGTGTTCTTGAGGTTTAAAATGTTGTTTAATTGTATTATTTTGAATTTTTTTAACTTGTTAACATTATCGATTTAAAAAATCGTGCGTATGGTTTTAGTATTTTTACATAAATATTCATACCCGATATTATCGGGGTTAACGTTCCCTTAATAAGCTTTTTACTGTAGTAAAACACGCAAATATATATTTTTTGTAGAAACTACCCCACATAAATATATATATTATGTAACTATTTACAGTGTGTCCAATTAAGTTGTGTAAATATTTTTTATTATTAATTTTACGAAAGAAAGGTACTTACTCCTAATAAAAAGTTAAATGTAAGTATTAGTTATTTATTTTAGAAATACATTTTAATAGGTAACTTGGTTTTAAATTAAGATATAAATTTTAATTTTATGTATTTCCTTATTTTATTTTGTTTTTAAATACAAAAAATCAAGAGTAGGGGAAGGTGGGGGAATTTTGCGCGGTGGGTAATTTTACGCATTTACAATTCTTCCAGATATGAAGTAAATAATACATTTTTTGAATGTTGCAAACTTGGAAACGTTGCTTTGGGTGTACGGGGACTAAAGTGTACCGCAATTAAGCTTGTAGGTTTTAGCTAGTGACCATGGTCACTAGCTAACTGTGATACATGTACGTTGATCTAAGAAATCCATGTCGTTTCCGCTACGAGTTAAGTTTAAATTTCTGTCCAATCGCTTAAATGTTTATAACACAACTTTATATGATCTTTCCTCGTAATCTGGTGTATGTTTAAATTGTTCAGGTTAACTTTTGGAATGTTTTTTAGTATCACAATATTTTTTTTGCAATGGGGGTAATTTTACGCTGAAAAATTGGGGTAATTTTGCGCTGCAAAATTTGGCCAATATGGGAGCTTTTGGTACAGGAGCCTAGATTGTTCATCATAAACAGTTCCATTTGGGCACACGCGGAGTGTAGCGTAAAAAACAACCCCTAAAACTACATATGTGACAACTGCTGCATGCATGCAGACCCTTTTATTTCTAAGAACAAAAATTTTATTTTTAGTTATTTATTTTTGATCTTGTTTGTTTGATAGAGAAAATAGTTTTGTTTTATTTTTATGTTTTAATATAATAATATAATAGAAATAAACGGTTTATTTAGATACCTACAAATCTTTCTCTATACAGCGCAAATTTTTCCCCTATGATGCGCAAAATTACCCTGATAGGTGGGTAATTTTGCGCAAATGCATTATTTAAAAAAATGTAGATTTTGCATACCAAACAACTTTTTTTATAAATTGCGCATTATATACACATAGTAAACATAGTAGACTATCGCTGGTATTAATTGCAAAATTACACATTTAAACTTAACAAAGATACTAGAGATTTTGCTTAGATGCGCAGAATTCCCCCACCTTCCCCTACCTACTTCTCTCTTGGGCCAATTATACATTTTCCTAATTTTTATTTAAAGTTTTAATAGTCTTATATTATTTTTTTAGAAAGTTCAACTTTTTAGTTATTACATATTTATATATTATATATTTTTTTATAAAATTACTAATAAAAAAGTTTTCCATACAAATTAAGCGGACACAATATTTTGTAAATATTAAAATATATATAAATATCTATAGATGGATATAATAGCAACGTTGTATAGGGGAGATTATTGTTAAAATTTGCCGGCGATACCAAAATAAAAAACGGATTCTAGCCTAGAATTTCTAGGCAAAATGACTATTGTCAATTTTGATAGGCTGTTAATAATGTGCAAATGTGTTTGGATATTTTTAGTGCAATTTGACCCAACATCATTTTTGTCTTTTTTAAGTATTACCTAAAATAGAAAACATAATGCCATTTTAGTATTTTTATTCTTTTTAATTGCAGTTTTTTTAAATCAAAACATTCAATGTTTTATTAAATGCACGCAACTAAATGGTAATCAATATCGCAAAATTGTTTAGTGTGCAGGCTATAGAACCTAACCAAAGCTCCGCTTACCAAAATAAATAAACACACCGATTTAAACACCAAACCTTTGCAAAGCTTTGCATTAGATTTAAATCTGATTTTTTTTGTGAGCGGTGCTATGGTACTATTATAGCACAACTATGAATAACTCCAACGTTATTTTTATCGCATTAATTATCGAATAAATAATACGCATTAATTATCGAATAAATGAGATAATTTAACAAAAAAGAAAATTCAACAAAAATTATGTTTGCTACTTTAATGGCAAATAAACCAACAAACACATCAAAATGCATTTATATTGTGTTTTTCTATAAATTTAAATTATTTATGTGTTAAAACTATGTTTAATCACTTGCTGCTCTTTGCCTTTTTTGGGCAGTATAATAAACGAGTTTATTTTTTATATATATACAAACAAAAAGGGAGTACCTATAGGTACTCCCTTTTTGTGTGCCCATTTTGCCTTTTTTGGGTGCCTTTTTTTAATTTAATTAAGTGCCTAAAAGTCCAGTCTCTAATTATTACTAAAGTTATTTAACATTTTAGGGCCTATGAGTATGAGTATGAGTATAGAGACGTATAACCCGCCGATTTTTGTTCGCCCCCAGCAACTGCACGGCTTCACCCGTGTTTGCTGGGTGCGAATATCCATTGCGTTTCGTACTGTCCCCTATTTGGGGCTCGAGAGCGAGATGCGAATAGTTTTAATAGCCATTCTCGGGTTCGCCGAGCCGATGCTATACGCCCAGTAGGGTATAGGAGGAGGGACGGGAGGGTGTTGGTTTTTGGGGGACAATTACGCCGACTTAAAACTAAGTACGACGCGGAATCCCCCTAGACCAGTCGATTAGAATTACTCCAAACATTTAGGATTACTATTTGGAGTTGGGGAGTTGATATTTCGCTGCAGGAGTGTAGTTTCCTAGTCGAGGTCTTTGTCTTGTTCGTTATTGTCATTGTCCGTGTCCTGGTCAGATACTTCCTGCACTTCGTAAAGTGTGTCAGTTGTTTTTATTTTTTTTATTGTTGCATAGTTGCTCCCAACTGGTCTTGTTAATTTATGAGAAGTGCATGTTTTGTGCTAACGTGTCATGATATGTGAAGCATGGTCTCCCGACTTTTCTGTCTGTAAGGTCTAGTTTAAGGGTGGCTTGTAGTATTTTGTTGCGTTGCCTACAAGTGACGTGGGCCCAGTATTTTAATTGGGCTACTCTTAGGTTTTTGGTAATGGTTTTGCCCATTAACAGGTCGCGGGGATGTTGGTGATGGTAGACGGGTAAGTCTGTCGATAGTAGTGTAATGATCTTCCGTTCAAGTTTGCGTAAGTTTTGTCCCAAGCACGTTTTGTGGTAGAGTTTTGTCTTTTTTCTTAAATTCCAAAATTAAGTATTGCATTTATTTATTAGTTAAACAAATGACAAGCGCAATTATTCTGTTATCTAATGTTTACAAATCTAGTAGAGAGAGTTTGGTTATTAGGCTTTTTTTACTGCGTTAGGGTTATATGATTAATGTGTTAGTTTATTCTGTGAGTCTAGTATTTATTATCGGTTTCGTTTGGGATTGCATTACGCATTTGTTGTTGACAGATTTATTGCCCTACGCCGTGTGCCTTTCTTACGTTTCAAAGATATCTGCCGTGTTTAAATTGCAGATTTTGTATTAGGTCATGCATATTCTTAAGGTAACTTATCAATTTTTTTGCAGATGGCCACCTCCCCTCTTGTTTGACCATCATTGCTTGTCCAGTGAAAAGCGTCCAATGACAGGTGGCACTTAACTCATTCATATCACTTAACACTTCACTCCTTAATGACCGTTACACCATTTTAGTTTGCACTATGAAAATTGTTTGTTTCACTATAATTAGTTTGCACTTTTTTAAAAAATTATTGTTGGTTTTAATCTTTAAACTTTTACGTTTTAAGAGCTTTCACTATCGCGTCGTGCCTTCTCAAGCGCTGGAACCTGACTGACTTAACATTTTAGGGCCTAGTATAATTTATTTTTTGTAATTTTTAAAAATAAAATATAGCATCTTTAAGTAATATTTAATAGATAGGTATTCTCAGTTCTTGATTTATCAAAATAGAGGTGCCGCACTGTAACCAGAAGGTTTGGTTGTAAAAAAACTTTTTTCTACGACCACTATGTAAAAGTTACATTTCATATTAGCATCGTTGCTTAGAAAACGAATCTTTTCATTGGCAAGGCAAAACACTAATAAATTCTAGTTTTTAGTGTCTTTATTTAAATTAAGGTAAGTTTACTGATTTTAAGCAACTTATACCTTAAAAATTAAAAGAATAAGATGAAAGAATTTTAACAGCTGTCAAACACGTTTTTAGGTTATTTTGTTTTGTATTTGAATATAATAAAAGATAAAGGGGTCGGAGAAAAAACATTGTGTTTCACTTGTGAGAAAACCTTTCTTCAAGCTCGTGTTAATGCACACTCGGCCTAACGGCCTCGTGGGCAACTTAAACACTCGCATGAAAAAGTCGCTTTTCAACACTTGTAAAACAAATAACTATTATTTTATTTAATTCCAAATTTTATTTTGCAAAACAAGTAGGTACAAAATATGTTGTAGTAAAGTAATAAAATCATTTAAAACACAGCTTTCTTACTTTTTAACGTTTATAATATTTTTTTCTAAAGAAAGGTACCAGAACGCCGTACCGGCGCACTGTGGAACGTCCCCTGTTAAATTCAGACATGGACTAAAATTTCAAATTTATTTTAATGTATTTTAGTTGTGATATTTATATTCTAGACTATTTATACTATACTACACCATATCTTTTTTTTTTACTGAAAAATAAACCCAAGAGACTACCTTGAAGTTGACTATTCGCAACAGAAAAATTTTTCAATAATCTTTGTTATTATATATTTTGTTATTGGTAAATTTAATTTAAATCCGATAATGAAGAACTACTGTTTAAATTGATCCCATTTTGTAACATAATTTTTGTTTTTTTTTAAGAAAAATATTAATTCATAAATATAGCAAAATTGGAACAAATTTGAGGTTTCTCTCATATACCATTTGAAACTATATACCTTTGTCTATATGATTCCGTTGATCCCCCTCGGTTTTATTTTTATTTTTATACATTTCATGTCACTGCTGTTATATGTCCTATTTCAATTTTGATCGTAAGCGTTATGTATTTTTTAAGGTAAAGCTGTAAAAATAGCATAATAGTATTGAAGTATCAAAAGGAGGTAGATTTTAAATTAAAATTTACCTGATTACCCTGTTTGCTCTGAAAAAAAATATTGTGATAAAAATAATTTTTAAAGTATTAAAAGTAGAGGTTAAAATTTACCTTATTGGTCTTACATAAAAGGAACACACAATTAAATACCTTCATATTATTATTGCAGTTCCTACCATGCTTCCCAAAACATATCTTAATATTTATAACATTTTATAACTTTATTAAGGACTATTTATTATCGGAGTTTAAGTTTCCCAATAATTTAACGAAAAACAAGAATCATTTGTAATCGACTTAAAATAAAATGCAAATATATGAAGGAACGTGTGGCTAAATAGTAGCATAAATTGGCCAGTACAAGAGGAACAATCAGAAGAGTTACACACAAATGAGGTACAAATAGATGTCGAAATTACTGATCGTCATTAAAGGAGGAAAACTGAAACCCTAAAACAAGAACATCCTGGACATGAACTCTTATTTGCCGCAAAGGTTAAACTGCGATCAGAGAGAAAATTAGCGGCATCCAAGATAGTTGAATATTTACTGAAAAAAACGGATAATGCTGAAACGTTCTTGAATAGACTTCAAAGAGGAATGCACATTTTACCAGAATTTATTAAGGATAGGGCTCTTGCGTAGTTTGTTGATTTACAGCTGACCAAGGCTCAATAGAATAGTCTATGTAATAATTGTATTGACGAAAACGTTCCGATGTTGCCTGCATGCCAATTAAAAGCGACGTCAACATAACAGAGAAAGATGCCAGCGTCAATCTGCAATCCTTAATGGACCACACAACGACTAGAATCTTAAAAACTATGGAACATTTAGATAACAATACCAGGAAGTTAACGTTAATATCAAAGTGGGGATTCGATGGAGCATCCGGATAAAGTATGTATATTATACATTGTATAAGCGAACGATTCGTCCGTTGTTTTAACAGTGCCTATAAGAATAATTGACGAGTCAGGTGATATTGTATGGGAAAACTTCCCATCCTCAACTAGATATTGCCGAGCAATTGCTTTCAAATTTTGTAAGGAGACTAGTGAGCCATAAGTAACAGAAAATAAAACTGTACAAAGTCAAATCGATATTTTAAAACCAACGAAAGCCTACAACAAGGAAATTAATCACAAAATGGTGTTTACAATAATGGATGGAAAAGTTCTCATTGCTGTAACCTCCACTGCTTCAGCTGCGAGATGTTATTTGTGTGAAGCATCACTAGTGGAAATGAACGACTTTTCAAAGTATGTCAACAACAAGACGAGAGTTCTTAGGTTTCGGAATTTCTTCTTTACATGCTTGGATACGTTCAATGGGATGGATTTTACACTTGGCATATAATTTGCCATTTAAAAAATGGGCTGCATCATTACCAGAAAATAAAATACATAATATTAGTAACGATAGTTTTAGGGGAGGAAATACAAACGGAGTTTGGTAAGTATGCCAAAGAAACAGTATGTATCGTTATATGGCTGGTATTATATACCATCAACAATACATAAAATTTTAATTCATGGGGAAGAAATAATACAACATGCAATTCCCAGGTAGCACAACGTGACTAAACCTTGACGATTTCTGTCCAATTGGACACAATGGACACAAATAGACACGGTTTTGTCACATTGTGCTACCTGGGTTGTTCCAATTGGAAAATTGTCTGAAGAGGCATCTGAGGCAAGGCATAAAGATTCTTTATGCGTGAAAATAAATCTTCATTCAACAAATGTTCCAGGGTAGCAAGTAATTTATTAAAATATCTTTTATGCAACATGCAATTCCCAGGTAGCACAACGTGACTAAACCTTGACGATTTATGTCCAACTAGACACAATGGACACAAATCGTTACGGTTTCGTCACGTTGCAACGTGACGGTAACAACCCAGGTAGCACAACGCGTTGTGCTACCTGGGTTGTTCCGAGGGGTCACCCACACCTGGGAATCCCTGGACATTTTAGAGTGGAAATACCATGGGAATACTATGGAAATACATAGGAATACAATAAAATATAATGGGAATACATGGGAATCCCCGGACGTTTTCCCTTTGGGTGGTTGACCCCTCGGGTTGTTCCAATTGGAAAATTTTCTGAAGAGGCATCTGAGGCCAAGCATAAAGACTCTTTATGCTTGCCAATAAATCTTCATTACTTGCTACCCTAAAACATTTTCTGGAATCGTCCTATCTAATATTTCCAAACTCTATGAAGATTTATTAAAATATCTTTTAATTTCTTCAGATCCATATTTAGCTACTGTTAGGCAAAAACTTTATATTGTTAAGGAAAGGGAATTTTCTGAGGAAGTTATGTTACTTTTAAATCTTGAATAAAAATATGTATATATAGTTTTTTTATTAGAAATTTGACGTCAAAATTTGGAGTTATAGTTGCCAATTATTTTTTTTATATTGACAGCAATGTTTATTTTTAACAAAAAAAACAATAAATTAATATGTCAATTTAACCTAAATCAACTTAGATATTATTTTATAATATAGTAATTTGGTAATAATATAATATAGTAATTTGGTGATTAAAACTTTATACAGTACATATTATGTACTGTATAAAGTTTTAATCACCAAATTACTAAATAAAATATTGTTTAAGTTGGTAAGATTGTATATGTACTTGACCGTTACAATATTAGCTTTAAAATTAAAAAAAAATATACAGAAATATCTCAAGTAGTTTCCGAGTTATAAGCCCATGTTCGAAGAAGGTATACTTTCGTTCCACAGTGCACCTAAAATAAAAAAAACAATAAATTAATATGTCAATTTAACCTAAATCAACTTAGATATTATTTTATAATATAGTAATTTGGTAATAATATAATATAGTAATTTGGTGATTAAAACTTTATACAGTACATATTATGTACTGTATAAAGTTTTAATCACCAAATTACTAAATAAAATATTGTTTAAGTTGGTAAGATTGTATATGTACTTGACCGTTACAATATTAGCTTTAAAATTAAAAAAAAATATACAGAAATATCTCAAGTAGTTTCCGAGTTATAAGCCCATGTTCGAAGAAGGTATACTTTCGTTCCACAGTGCACCTAAAATTGGGCCCTGGTTTTAACAAAATCATTAATAATTCAATTTGAGCGTTAGAAGCACCGATATAAGTTCTAAACATAGAACTTAAATTATTAACAAACTAAAATTTAAGACAAACATAAAGTTATGTTAGTTGTTTTCAGAAACAAGACATTATGAAATCATTGATTAAGTTGAAATGGTAAAATTTAATTTAACAAAGTTTTCATTTTAATTGAATAAGGGAAATAAGTCAGTTATTTCGACATTATTGTTATTATTATTATTATAATTTATTATTAAAAGTTTAGAATATTAATGAAACTTTTGAAATATCAAAAATATTAAAAATGATATTAATAAAAGTTGTTTAATAGTTTATTTCAAATTTTGCTATGACATTAACAACTTAATAAAATATATACGTGGCTTTTTTTTTAAATAGTAACTCTCCTCTTTTAGAACAGAATTTAAAATAGGCTTTTTTATTACAACATTACCTATACTAATATTAGTATGTCACATAGGGATATTTGAGCAAAATGGCCTACAATTAAAAAAAACCTTTATTTAAAATAATGCATAAAAAACAAGAATATGTTCGCCGTTAACGGCAAGACAGTGGCCTAAACAAGTTTCAAATTCTTGTTTTACATTTTAAACGTCTTAAACACTATGAATAACAATTTTTTTACTGAGAACCTGAAGATTGCACGGTCTATTTTTGAACACCACTGATTTCAAATGACCCCATAAAAAAGTACAATGGTGTTAGGTCTAGAGACCTAGCACTCTATTGGCCCTCGTCTACCAATACACCTGTTCGGAAATACCTGGGATAAGTATATCCTTACTGCCAAATCAAAATGTGGTGGAGCACCGTCTTGCTCGAACCAAATGGTGTTGTCTACTTCATTATATTATTTTTCATTACATTATTTTTCCCAGGGTAAAATATTGCTCTGCAGTTAGATTGCCCTCAATAAAAAATGGTCCTATTATGTGTTGGTCAATTATTTCTACCCATACATTTTTTTTTGAGGGTGCTGTGTGTGTGTCTTCTCTTTTCAATGCGAGTTTTGCTAGGACCCGCGGCGGTTATGACGGTTCATAAAACCGTTCTGCATGAATGTGGCCTTATCCGAAAATAACATTTTTCTTGAGAAATTTGGATCCTGATTACGTTTTAAAAAATTGCACAAAACTCAGCTCTACGATCAAAATCGTCCTAACTTAATTCTTGCAACAAATGCACCTTAAAGGGATGCATTTTTCTCTTTTAAATAACCTTTGCATTGAGGGATAACATATATCGTTGTCTCGGGGAACCCCCCCGACAAGAAACTGTAGGTACTTCCTGGACTTGGAATAGCACCTTTAGAGCAACATATCCAGCATATTTTGGTCGACCGCTTCTAGTCAAATGTCAATTTGAAGGTTAATTTAAGGTTATTTTATAACCTACAAATTAATCTTTAAATTGACATTTGACAGGGAGTTCGATTTTGTTGGTGCTAGGGTACAGACCGCTCAATGAAAAGTTTGAAATATAGGTGACTCTTCGACCTAGGAGGGACAAAATTGGATTCCCGGAATAAAAATATTCCTGTTTCTCGATAGTATTCCTCGATTTGTCCTTTTATAAAGGAAAAGAGGAATCTATATGAAGCTATAAATTTGAAGGTTACATAACCTATTTGTGTCCACGTGTTCGTTAGACAACCGTTGTCCAATGGTTTTTGGTTCTTCTGAAATCATTGGACGTTAAAACTTGTATCTGGTTAATAAGGACTTTAGTCCAGGACCAAAGGGCGGTGGTTGAGCCGTAAGTCCGCCCACGTTGAAGAAGAAGAAGAAGAAGAAGACATTTGACAGCCCTTATAGAATAAGGTTTATTTTTTACAAAAGAGGAGTAAAATGATTGTTCTTACCACTTTGAGGTCTCTTTTAAGGCTTGCAAGTCTCTCTGTAAGAAACACAACGTTTAAAACGATTATTAATCTGTACAAACCCAAAACACAAGAATTGTAAACAACAAAAATGGCCGCCATTGAATGATGTGCAGTGTTGCAGTGATTTTTAGTATTTTTAGTACAAGATCGAACAGACCTTGTTGTTTGGATTGTGATTACACCGTTGTAATTAGAAAAATAGCCCCTTTCAAATTCTGATATAAAAAGGGCTTGTAATTAAAAAAAAAGTTGGCCTTCTTGGGGCGCTACGTATTTATTTTTTTAAGTTGGCAATATCAACGTAAAATTTGAAATGAACTACTTTAGAGCCACCCTGTTTAATAATTTACATGTGTTGGCATTAAAAAGATTTTACCCTTTTTATTTTTTTGTAGGAAAAGGATTTTTAACCCATAATTAAAAATATAAACTTGGCAAAGTTATCTAAACTAGTTAATTACTAAAGTTGCTTGTAGGACTGCCATCCGTCCGGATTTCCTCGAATTTGCATTGGTATTAAAGATGTCCGGGGGCGAGTATTTTAAAGCTCTGGTAAACTGAATTCTAAATGCAATTATAGCTTTTGACAATATAAACTCTTAAAAAAGAAAAAGAGTTTTAAGTTTAATTTAGTTATGTCAAACACATATATATAGATATTGTGGAAATGTAATTGCTATATCCAGCGGCGGATCGAGGCCTTAGACTACGCTTGTTTTTGGGGCCCTTAATGTGTCCTATATATTGATATGTAAGGGCTATTGCTACTTGTTTTTCGCCCCATGAAAACAAAATAATTAGATATGTTTGTATTTGATTTAAGTAAAAAAAATACAAATATAAACAAAAATTAAACTTAGGTATCAGGTACTTAATAACTTTAACAATTAGTTACAGTTAGAGATAAGAATTCGTTCTTTTCTACATTTAATTGAGGCATATTCTTTAATAGCTTTATTATAATATATTATAATATTATTATAATTATTATTATTATAATATATTGTCATATTATGACATGGTTTTTGATAAATCATTTTCAGTCTTCTATCCAGCATTGCGCTTCGATATTTATTTTGAATGTAGGACATCCTTGAGCAAGCCCTCTCTGCGCTACTCGTAATGGGCAGTGTTAAATATTTTTTAAGAATCGTGTACAAATTTGAAAATGTATCCAAACCCCAAAGTTCTCTAATTCTGGCCTGTCATTATATCAACCTCACCGCATGAGTATTCTCACTGACTTAGGCGCACCTACATCATGCCTATCAGCTGTTAATAACTCATTCGCTAATAGTTACCTTTTTACTTTTCGCACAACTCGGTTATAATGATAGTTATAATTTATCTCCTAAAAGTTAATTTTTGATTGATATTATAAAGAATACTATATTTTGCAATAACATTCAAATGCTGATAATTATTGCAACTTAAACTTAATATCAGCATACCAAGGTTTAAGTTTATTTATCATAAAATAACAGTTACCAGGGGCGGTTTGTCCTTAAGTGCTGCAGAGCTGCAGAACCACCAAAAATAAAAGTAAAAATGTTAATTTCTAATGCTATTATTATTAACAATGATTTAATTGATTATTATAATTAAATAATATCAAATCAGCAAATAATAAAAAGTTTATGGTTAGATTTTTAAAGAGCCTGCTGCGCGTTTTGCGAATCCAGTTAGCCAAATGGATATTAAAGCAAAGCACGTCTAGTAATGTTCATTACATAGCTGCTCAACATCCTTGTTCTGCTAAAGCCGACCTCGAGCTTTCGTTAGCCCCCGCCTGCCATCGGTTAGGTTCGTTGTTACACAATTTACGGTGGAAATGAGCTGCAATTAGTGCAGATCAGTGCTCGGATATTTGAAACCGTGTCGACGTCCGTACTCCGTCTTACCTGATCTAATTGGGCCGATATGCTATACGGGGTTTTAAACCTAATAGGTAGTCAAATCTAGCGCGCATTTCAGGACTCTTGGATAAAAATTCATATTTCTACAACCGTTGAAGTTAGCGACTTAATTTTTTTTTTGAAAACTTTGTTAATGTTTTGACTATATTTGACTCGATATATATGTAAAGAAATTTTCAATAATTCACGCTCACCTCAGAGTAAAATTTTTGATGCACGATTTTGATAATTCTAAAATTTCTGAATTGCTATTAGAAGCGCTCACATTTCAAGTATAAGTATGCAAATTCTTTTTATATTATTATTATTATATTATGCAAAATATGGGAATTTACTAAAAAAATTAATAATTTTTAATGCCAAGCAATCAATTTTTCTAAAATCTGTTGCAGATACAAACAAAGGAATAATAATAATAATAATATTTTTGGGACACCCATCCGGATTTTGTTATTTTTTAAGCATTCCGATGGGTAAATGTGTAGTTAACGCCTGACAAAAAAGGCCAATTAATTATAAATTTAATAATGAAGTTTAATTTCATAAATAACCAAATATTAATATATTATTATGGAATTTTTAATAATAATCGTGTACACATCAGCATATGCAATTGGTTGTTTTCTGGACCACCAGTAACGTATTCGAGTATAAATACAACAGAAATTTCTGTTGTTTCTCCAGTACGATAAATAACATTGTTCAGTGGTCAGACTGTTAACACAATTGTGTTTAAGCAAAAGGCATTAGAGGGTAAAAAATAAAAACAGGGAAAACTGTATTTCTTTCGATGTTATCTATTGAAAATTTTTTTATCGCATCAATACAAAACTTTAACGAAAAAGTAATTGATAAGTTTGCAGCAAAGAAGGAAAGGAGCATTGTATTACAGTTTAAAAAATGAAATAAAGCTTTTCTACTTAAACTGATATTTTACTTTACTTTTACTTTACTTTTTTTGCAGAACAGGCAAACATTTTTAGCACGGGCCGCCACTGACAGTTACCAATTTATATTATAATTTCTGATATTTTCATAAATATTTGGAACAAACTGAGTATATTAACAACAAACCTACATCCACTAACATTAAATCAATAGCCTTTAACTTATCCCAGGTTACTATTAAGAAAACCACATTCTATTATTTAGAATACAATTTTTAAAATAATTTTAATAAAATATTTAGTATATTGCTATACTGTATGTTAGCATATATGCCTTAAACTTATATTTATTAACTATTAATCAAATTTTTCTTTCTGTGTAAGGTTTAAGAAAGAACAATATTTTTAAATTGTTATTGTTAAATATAAATAAAAATAGGAGGGACAGCAGAAAAGGTTATTATAAAGTTGGAAAAAATTTGCTATAGACTCTATATCAAACCATCTATTACGTTTTGCTATATTATAGACTGTAAAAATGTAATTAAAGGAATCAGAGAAACAAAACTAAAATGGCTAAGGACAGGAGAAGAACAAGATGAAGAAACATATAGAAAGGCAAGAAGAAAAGAAGGAATTTCCTTTCGAAAAAGCAAGATGAAGATAATAATATAAAAGAAAACAGGGTAGAAACCGAAGAAATAAAAGAAGAGGTCAGTAAGTTAAAGGACAGAAAAGCGACAGCACTAGACGAAATATGTAACACCTTTATAAACTGAATATTATTATATAGAATAAAGAAAGAGTGCCAATATTTAAAAAAGCAAGACAATGCCATAAATACAGGGCTATAACATTACTAAAAACAGTATTGACAACAATTATAAATAAGAGAATCAATAAACAACAAAATCAAAAAATGTATACAAAAGAACATAGGAAACTACCATTACGGATTTATACAAGGAAAATTAGCTATTATGACGCTAATACTAGAGAAAGCCCACGAACATAAAATAGGCGCCGCTATATTATTTATAGACTTCCGCAAAGCTTTAAAAGAAGTTTAAAAATATTTAGAAATAGAAGGTGTCATGAGATTGACATAAAAGGGTTAATAATTTAGAAATCTGTACATAAAATTATGTATACGGATGACAGCAATAATAGCGAGGGATTGTAATGTACTAAAAAAAGGCCATGATTAAACTGGTAAAACGAAGTAAATAATAGAGGACTGACGAAAAAGAACAAAACTGATTGTATGCAATAAAAATAATAGAACTACACAACAAATAGCCATAATAGGAAATAATAAATATGAAGTGACGACTATCTATATCTGGAAATAATAATAAATGATAAAAATGACAGGACACAGGAAATAAATCAAAGAATACAGCTGGGAAATCCGGAATACTACACATACAGACAGTACATGAAAAATAACAATATAAGTAAAACAACAATAATAAAAATATAGGTACAAGGCAACTATAAGACCTATGCGGCAGATAAAATGACAAGCAAATAAGAAGAGAAATTAAGATGTTTTGAGAGGAAAATTATGAGAAAGATAATGAATCATGAAATAGACAAAAAAATTGACAACGAAAATATAGTTAAGGTAATCAATATTCAGAGTCTCAGATGGTTTGGACACATTTACAGAAAATACAAAAACGAATTCGGTTTAAGTGGTAGGAAAAATAACAACGTGCATGGATTAAGAAGCCAAACATAAGATGGGAAGATCAAATTGCTAAAAAGGTCAAAAAATACAGCAAAATGTAAGATGAAGAGCAAAGATAGAAAAGTTTCTTTGAGTTTTAAAAGAAAGATCCAACTTCACAATTATTTAAATTTTCTTTTAGTCTTAAACAGTTTTAAAATATTAAAACTTGAAACTATTCTTGTCAATACAACTTTAATTACTTATAATAACTTTAGTTTATTTGAATTACATTTATTTCCACGTGGTATGGTGCGCTATTTTTATTATTTCACATGGCAGTCAACCTGTTAACAAGTCTTGGTTTAAAATACCGAATGATTAATATATTCCACAATTTCACTTATACATCGGGAGTTTATCTCTGTATTTTTTAAGAAAAAATAATGAAATAAAAAAATTAAACTAATTAATTTGAACATTTTTCATTTGAAAAGCGAAACGTACACCATTACACTGCCAATAAAAAATAATTGCACTGCAGTCTTGGAAAAGGAGACTGATCCGCAATTTGAAAACTTAAAAAAGAGAAGCACAGATAATGAACATTTTCCCACTTTTATTGCTTACTAATGGCCTAAATAAAACGGGCCAACACCGCAAAGTAAATGTATTTGTGGGTATATAACTCAAACCGTTTGAAATATGAAGGTCGTTCCGAGGAAAATGTATTTTATAATAAATCCGGTGTCGTGCAGTCAGTTGCTTTTTATCGCACTGGAAAAAATCATGAATATAACATAAATAAACAAATTTAAAGCCTTTGATGAATTATTGTAATGGGCAATAAGTCTATAAACTGTTATTTATTTATTTTTAAATAAACATTATCTCTAGTAATTTAAGATTATGGGATTATCTGATTTGAAATGGTTCAAAATAAATGTACAAAATAATCCCAAAGTTGCAGGTTTTTATTTCAATTTAACCAGTGCCTTTCGGCTTTATAATTATTTTATTTTAGCTATAGTACTCCTTACACCAGGTTCGTTAAAACAAGTTTTATGAAAAATTAATAAATTAACTATTTTGTGACTAGGGCTCGTGATCGTCTTACCAAAATTTTGACTTCTACGTTGTGTTTACCTACTTGTTTTATTAAATATATTGCTTTAAGAATCATATTTGGGAGAATTAGGTAGGTATACAAAAAATAAAATACAGTGTTTAGTTTACCCCAATTTAATTTACTTTACAAACAGTTAAAAAAAACAAGGGGTGGCTCTTAAGGAGATACGACCAGGGAAAAAGAACTTGAGAAAAAACCTTGTTCGGCTATTATTAAGTAGCAAAGGATTTCACGATTAGGCATTGTTTCTTTAAAGGTTTATGCAAATGAATAGAATGACACGACGCTCGTTACACTATCTACCCCCTACAGGTCCAAAAATAGGAAAAACGTTGTTAGTTTAACAAGGCAGTTAACTGTTAGTCTGTCAACGTTAACGTTGCCCTGTGGAGAACGAGGTCCACACTGGAACCAACTCGCGTAAAGATGTAGGTGACCAGTTATCCCTCACGGAGGGAAGTATTTTAGTATCTACTGCAAACTACGTACTTAAGAAAAAGGAGCATTCAAAGTTTAAAATTAACGGTCAATACTCCCTTTTAAGCAACGAAACATCCTATATTAGACTGATATTTGTTTTAAAATTACCGCAAAAAATGCATAATCGTGTTGAGGTAAGGTCTAAACATTTGAGTAATATACCACTAAATTAAGCCTAAGACAATAAAAGAAAGGAATATAAATTTTTACATTTAGCAGTAAACTTAAAAGGTAAAAAACATTCTATAAAAATAACTAAAACATAAGGTGTTAATATCGAGTAGAATTCACTAAACATAGTAGTGCAAAATAACTAATGCTCAGTTTATTTAAATCAAAATCGTTCTACCTTTAGTGGACTTTACTACATAATTGGGCTACTAAAATTAAGAACTAACCTGGGAGAATACACAAACACTTGTAACAATTATTTAAACAGAACTTTAAAATAAATTTCGTTTTTGTAAAAATGTATAAGAGCCGATGTGTTCGATACAATTTTCAAACGCTTTCTGCTGATTTATTTTCTTCCCTTACCAAGTTTCGATGTTGTTTTCGCCTCATCTGGTGAACAGATTTTTTCCCATTTCAGGCAAAATTTCGGTCTTCCACGAAACTTTGTAATTTTTTTACCTAACCGTTCGTTTTTACCTCTATTGCAAAGATTTTTACATTTTACAACACAATTTAGAAATTACAAACTTATTCAAAAATAAATTTGTAAAACGTATTAAACTACTGAACCATTACAGTACCTAATGTTTAAAAATAAAACTATATAGTATACCTATCCGTAGCCACCTAGGTGAATTTGTATAGATTTTTAAGTTGTAACTGTGGAGCTGCAGCTTTAAAATTTGTCTTACTTTTTCTTTTTGCCTAAATGTACTGTATTTCTTCAAGATGATACATAAGAAGACGTGACATTTGTACGAACACCGTTTATTGTCAGTTTTTACTTATTTAGTAATTATTAAAAACGTATTTGTTTAGTATAACTTACACTTCGCACAATTTTTTTTATAATTTTTTATGTTGTCAACCTTTGTTATAAAGTTTAAACAGTAAAATAACTTGAGAGTGCGTTTTACGAAATATTTCAAGAACAGTTTGCAAGTGAATATTACTAAAAATGTTTCGAGAATGTGGGGTAAGTAAGGGAGTTATATGCGATTGTATAAGTATGAGAGAGAGGGTAGATATTGCAATATATATATAATATATCATATATAATAATTTTTTTAGGATTTGGCTCGGGGTCTTTTCCATTAAAATTGATCTGGTTTGACTGATTAAGCCAACTAATTTATACGAAACGATAAATTTTTCTGGCTTCTAATTTTTATAAAATTTAAGAAAATATAAAGGAAAAATTCGCCCTATGGTTTAGAATTTTAAATCCGACCCTGCAGAATTTCAAGGAGAACAATTTAGGTAAAAGATAAACTTATTTTTATCATTTTTCAAAAAATAATAAAAAGCAATTGAGCGAAGCACAAAAATACCTCCTCTGAATAACATACTCTCTTAAAATTAATAAGTCAAAAATGACTAATTATAAGTCATATTTGACTAATTGTCATAGCGAAAAAACAGTCACTAATAATAAATCAAATTCTACCGAATGAAATAGTCAAATTAGTAGGTTTAAATTTAAAAAAGTTTTTGTCCAGCCGGGGTTTGAACTCGGATCTGTCGTTTGTCAAGCGGATGCCACTGCTACTTTTATAAAAATCAGTTATATCTCTCTATAAATATTGTTATTAATATTTTAAAGTTGAATATCTTTTATGTGTTGATGTTTTTAGCTTAACTTTTTGCATCTTTGTAGTTTTTATGGGCCATTTAACCATGTATTTAACTTTAGCAAAAATTTGTTGTTGGCCGCAAAAAACAATTAAAAAAATTAGTTATACTTTTTACATTTTGAAACAGTCAAAGATAGTGACTTATCTTAAATTAGTCAAACTTTAACTATAGATATATATAGATATTTAAGTAGTAATATATAGATATTTAAGTAGTAAAAAATAACTATTCAACAGTGAAAACGACTATTAGTAAACATTGATGTTTAAATAGTAGAATTTTCACTATTTTATTTTAAGAGAGCATACTATTTTATCTTTTAACAAAAACTAAAAAACATTAACTTAATTAATATGAATAACATTCTGTCAATGACAGTTTATCAATGACCGATGCTTTCTCCGAAGGCATAGGCGGAGATATAAATGAAATGATATTTTAACAATTAATTGTCTACGCTCATGTATATTATTATTGTACAATAATGAACCTTCTTGCCTTGAGGCTAATAATATTAATATTATATTTTGTTAGAAGATAAAAACAAATACTTGTTATGGATTTTTTTATATAGTCTTTAGGTTTTTTATATTTTCATTTTAATTAACTTTTTTAACATAACATAAATTTTTTTTACGTCAGTAAAATGACACTTTTTTAACATTTCTCAGAATGTTAAAGTTTTACTTCATTGTCATGGCAGTAAATTACTTTTTCTGCTGTTCAAAGATAGTACCAAAAGTGCTTTAAATGAACTAAATAATAAAATAGAACCATGGAATGTTGCCCTCCCATAGTATACTATGCCTATAGGCAGCTCTAGAGCTGTTTCTTCGTGATTTTTGCTACAAACTGGTTGAGAATTGGAATAATTTGTTTCAGGAATTGTTGACAGTATTTTCATTGCAGAGTCGTTCTTATTAGATATGGATTCTTGAATGTAACCTTCTGCTTCATTACTATATTTTCACCTACCATGGCGTTTAAAGGAGCTGACGTCTCGACGCGTCCGCCCCTCCATCCACAAGAAGTGTGAAAGATGTTATTCTTAAGCAATGCCCTTCCAATTTGGTAATTTCAAAAATTGAGCCACATCTTTAGGCACACAAACTATTGTATGGATTTCCATAACCGAAAGTTAAAATAATTATTTTGCATTTTTAAATTTAAAAAAATCTTTATTGGTTAAAATCTATGGGCGCAAAGGCATATTTTTTAAAAAGATTCGTAACCTCTCTCTATCACTATCTAACCTCTCTCTATCACTATCTAACTTTAATATAAAATAGAGATCTTAAGTCTTCTAAATCGTTCACCTTCATATCAACCATTTCGTCACATCTACATGCCCCAGATATGCCAAACAACAAAACGATCTATAAATAAATTCTTTGTTAAAAATATTTTTAAATTTTATTTGAAACAAATTTTACCTTCATTCCCAAGTATTCTTTATCAGGAGCATTGGACGGCTGAGAAGTGTATTTTTTGCTTCGCTAAATTGTAGGCCTCCGCTAAGCGTCGGTATTCAAAGTTTAAGCCCAACACAA
This sequence comes from Brassicogethes aeneus, assembly GCA_921294245.1. Taxonomy (NCBI): domain Eukaryota; kingdom Metazoa; phylum Arthropoda; class Insecta; order Coleoptera; family Nitidulidae; genus Brassicogethes; species Brassicogethes aeneus. The sequence continues at coordinate 28,162,173 of OV121137.1, forward strand.
AAATACTTACTTTTTAGCCTTATGACATAAATAACTATTTTAAGTCCTTAAAATTTATTTTTCCCACAGGTTTTTTATAGAAATCCATAAAATCATGCATTTGCAATTTATTTTACTCTTTAACAATAATATAGGTAGGTACCTACTAAAAATATAAGTAAAAGCATTTTTATTTTGAGATAGGTACCTGACAAACAGTATGAGATACGTATTTTAAGTTTCTTTAGTAAAAAAGCCACTCAAAAAAACGTAATGTAATAAGGTTGTGTTATAAAAAACAATTCTAAAAAAGCCACTTGTTTTAAGTTACTTAATGGGTTGAAATTGAGGGATTATCATGGCTAGGTACATGTTTGAAATCTCTGAATAGCTATGCATTCATCGCGATTCCGTTAAGCTGACAGCAATGCTGTCACAGCATCGATAATTTTGCAGCAGGAGTGCAGAACCTAGGACATGTTATTTTCTTTTGTTTTAAACTCAAGCCTAAAGAATACCCAACATATTAATTTGTTACAATTTCATAAATGGGCGATTCCATAATTACTAACGGGACAAACAAAAACAAGACAAAATGTTTTATAAAATTGATGTGTTGTTCATATATTAATATATTATAATTATTTTATAATAGTTATTATTACTTAATTTCATTGCTAAGGACTGACAAACATTATTATTATAGGAACAACAAATCTTAAAAAATTTTAATAAAACATTTTGGTTTTTTTTGCTTTTCCCGTTAGTAATCATGGAATCGCCCAAATAAAATATGTTGTAAAAATAGCCCTCTTAATTAAGGTAAAAAACTAACATAAGTAGGTTTTAAAAAATAATTTTGATTGGAATGATTATTTTAAATAACATTCCAGTTAACATATTTCGATAAAGAAGACCATCTTCTGAAGATGTATTGGTAAAAAAGTATACTTGGAAAAAACCAATTTAATTCTAATAAGAATGATCATTTGAAAATACAAATACATTATTTGAGTCTAGAATCAAAACACGCTATTCGCGTTTTGGATAACTTTTCAGGAATCGCAAAAAACTGTGGCGTCAAATTGTTAGGATTTATTTGTGACTTTTTTACCAGAACTAATAGATATGCAATAAGTACATGTTGTAATAATAAAAAATTAACAAAAAATCATAAGGTAAATGAGTAAGCAGTAAGCAAAAATTTCACATAGCGGGTTTTGATGTTACCTTTGTATTATAGCGGATTTTGAAATTAAATTCGAGCAGATTTGTCATCTAAAAGATAATGTTTATTAAATAAAAACATAGAACATTGCTTTAATATTAATTTTTAAACAGCTAAATAAATTTCTTCAGAATATTCACATGAAAAATCATCTTCTGGAATTGGTTCTTCGAGATTATTCTCATCAAAATTTTGAATTAAATCTTTGTAGAAGTTGAGTTGTTCCAGATCTTTCCAAGGTTAATTCGTTCCGTAGTGCTTCTTTAGTAGTCCATCGATACTCTTTAACTTTTTGTCATTAATTTTTTTACCCACTGTTACTACTGAGGGTTTGATAGAGTTAGGAGTACCACTCCCTTTTTTGTTGACAGCCCGCGGAATATTACATTCACTTTTATAATTAACTTCGCCTTGGACGCTGACACCATTGTTGGTCTTCAGGAAAAATCTTTTTGAAGGATTAAACTGGAAATGCCAAGATCCAGGTGGTTTCAGATACTTTTTCGATTCTTCACGCCAGTCGTATACAGTAACTGTCTGAGGGTCTGCTAATTTCCACGCAGTGAAGTTTTCCTCAATAAGGTTTACATACTCTTTAGGTTGTACTATCACCTCTTTCTTGCGTATTTTTTTCTCAATTTGGGCAAAAACTCTATCGGGAGGTATGAAAGAATGTCCCACTATGGGAAAAATTATTTCTACAGATTCAATACGCTTGTTAATCGAGAAAAACCATTTCATTAGCATTGTGATGAGTGTGGTATTTTTATTTTGACCACCACATCCATCGGCAATGAGTCGGAGGGTAGTAAAGTTTTCCATATCTGTATTGACTAACCTGTGGTAAATAGCACTAGCAATTTCATTGCTCCCTTTTGGAAGCTGCGATTCGTTCCAGTAGTAACAATGAACGTTTTGTTTCTGCAGTTTATCTGTTGAAGATCCTACCACAATAGCGAAGTTATAAAAATTAAGCTGTGATTAAAAATATGCACTAGAGTCAGGCATCTTAGGTAATGCCATATTTTTCTGGCAGTCAAAAGACATTGTCAGTGTTCCTTCCTCCTTTGTCCTTAAAATTTCAAAAAATGCTGCCGCCTTAAGGTTGTGTATCTTCTTCTCTGTAATTATTTTTTTGCTTTTCTTCTTCGTTATCTTCTTTTTTTTATCTTTCGAAAAATTTTAAACATTTTGAACACACATTGGTTCTAGGGCTACCAAAACCGATATTGTAGCATGAATTGAATATGTATGTATGTTTCTAAATAGCATTCCTTCACTTTAAGCGCAGCATTATCAACAGATTCATTGTAAATTATAAACATTTTTTTAATGTTTAACTCCGCAGGCAGATAGACACGTGAAACTGTTTTTCCTCTACAATAATGTGGTTCGCTACATTTAAAGGTTTCAATGAATTCTTGAACCTTCCTTTTCCGCTCGGTATTCTTATGACTTTTATGATCACCGCCTCTGTTTTCTTTTGCAGTCTTTCCATTTGCGTGAAAATGTCGCGCTAGTACTCCTTGCACCCTATCTCTTTTAATTCCAAGTACTTTTAAGAAGGTCCGTCTACATACTGGTATCATTATACCATCATTTTTCTTTCTAATGAAGTATTTAAATGTCAGGGTTTTGACCTAATGATCCAAGAAAATGATAGAGCATTTTTAAAAATTGTATGTGTGAATGTGTCACCTAATAGAGTCTATGCCCAAAAAGATGTTTATATTTGTATTTAAGGCTCATCTAAGCTGGAATGTAAAATTGTAAGTAGGTATATACAGGGTACGGCAACATAATTGAACGGTTTTAAAAATGCTGCTATGGAAATACTACATGTTGATTTGATATATATATATATATATATCAAATCAACATGTAGTATTTTCATAGCAGCCACGAAACTTTCGGCAATAAGGTACAAGTCTGTCACTATTTGACATATATCAAATCAATAGTATTTCCATAGCAGCATTTTTAAAACCGTTCAATTCTGTTGCCGTACCCTGTATATACCTACTTACAATTTTACATTCCAGCTTAGATGAGCCTTAAATACAAATATAAACATCTTTTTGGGCATAGACTCTATTAGGTCACTTTTTATCCACAAAAAAATTAAAACGTCGCGGAAGTATGTAACCTATTAATGTTTGGTTTAAGGACCAAATTTATGTCTGATTTAGATATTATTGCCACTTTATAAAAAAGGTACCTAAAAAGTACCGGAAATTGGTAGCAAATAAAAGAAATGTGTGTTACACACAGAATTTTCATAGATCGAAGAGAAGGATTCAATTGTTAAATATTTTACCTCGGTCCCATATTTTCGGTGCCTGTTAAATGTCTTTGGTTAGCAATATTTGTTAAGCTCGAGTTATGATTTACAAGCACATTTTTTTTTTATTTTTTTGACGTTTTGAACGGTGTTTTTATAATTTGTAAAAAAAATTTTGCAATCATTGCGTATTTAAATTGATTTAGAAAAAATGTTGATGAAAGTAGTAAAAAATTAATTGGTTCAAATTCTTGTATGCACAAATTTATCAAAAAATTATATTTTTTCTATAAATCGATTGTACCTATATAATATAAGGGTAAATCATAAATTCCCCAGCCCCCAATGCTAAACACTAAAAACAGTAAGCTTTACGGAAAAAGGAAAATGTTTACAAAACTAGGAATTTATTCATACTTTAATGTATTTTTTTAAGGTTGAGCAAAAAAATTATAAAATTGGTACTTACCTCTACTATTATATAATACAATCTTGTACTGTTTTGTTACCGACACAGGCGGAGGTAAACCAATTTATTAGAGTTTAGTTAATTATTAAAAAATCATGTAATATTTCTTTAGGTTTTTTTTATAAAATCTTTGGAGAAATTTTTAATTTTTAACAGAATTTATTTTTTTAGACCTGACAACACTGGCAAACTCTTTCACGTCGGAAATAACATCGATGAATTTAGTCAAAAAAATAAATTACAGTAGCATTTATTAATAAAAAGAAAGTGAAACTTAATTAAGATTAAAAAGAAACCAACCCACCAAATGAACAGTATCCATTTAGGTATTCCATTACAATATTGCGCGTGAAAATTAATTTCGTTATAAGGAGTGGAAAGATAAGTGGAAATGGCCAAGATCATTAATCTTTCGTCTGTGTGTCTAGTTCCGGTGCAGACTTCACGCCCATCGCTTGCCCTTCTGCTTTTCCAAACCAACTAACGTAGATACTACCAATAAAGTCTTTAGACCACTGCATGTAGCGATAATTATCACTCACAATTTTACTGCAGTTATAAAATACACTATATATTGTTATTTTTAGACTTTTATGATAACTATAGTCTATATATACCTAGACTTAAAATTTACCGTGTAAAAACATACTAAAAAGTTGGGTTGATAAAGAAGTTATGGTGATAAAACCTGGTTATACACGAGCATATTGAAAAGTACTTGGAATTTTAAAAATATTATAAATATTTCACACTGTTAACAAAAACCATTAATTTCAAAATTTCAGTCTGTCAACAAATCTTAATTTTAAGCCCTAGTGTGAAGCAACTCTCGCATTTTTTAAAAATACCATTTAGAAAAAATAGTGAATTTAAAGTCATTTATCCCTTCATGGCAGGAGCCTAGGCAGAAAAAAAATTCAGTGGGGGGTTTTGCTAAAATATAATAGTAAAATAAAACTATAAAGATCATTAACTTGCTAAAGTTTTTAAGAATATCTCAAAACACAACTTTTTCTCATTTTTCAGGGAGTTCAAAAGTGCAAAGCAACACCTGCAGGCGATCATTTCAGGCCCACTTGAACTGGTTATTACGATTATTATTATAATTATTACAATCAGTACCTACGCACATAACGCAGTCCTAGGTTTTCTTTCTTAAATAAAAAGTTACAATTTTCATACTTAGTACTTCTAATAATCAAGTTTCGGGCTACAACATATTATTTTTTCAAAACAAGTTCAAAAATGTGTTCAAAATTTAAAAAAACTATGATTTGAAGTAAAATTTTTTAAAGTATACTTTAAAAAACCCGACCCTATAGGGTCGTGTTGAAATTGCTTTAAAATTTTCATGATACAACTTCCATTTATTTGAAGAAAACTGTTCTTATTTTCATGAACTGGTAAAATCGTTAAAGTTATGATATAGATAATATCTATAACATATTATGTTTGATACAAGGTGATAAAGAAAGTCGTACAAATTCGTTCTTTCTCCAGTTTAGGAGTTGTATTAATCACCCTGAACACTTACACTTAGTTGTACCTTATGGCGTTTAGTTAAAGAAATGTGATTTCTTGCCGAAAAAATATTTTTTAATGGATAAAAATTGCATTTATTGTACGAGTAAGTTATATTTTAAGTGATTAATTTGAGTCGTCAGTTTAGTATCTGGTAGGCCCTCCTCGAGCACTCATCGCAGCTGCAACTCTACAACAGCATTTGAAGGGGTCAATGCAAGAAGTACCTAAGTCACATTTTCAATGAAATTGACATTGTGGCGACATCTGAGATTGTTTTACGTAAGCTTTGCAGAGTTGCCTTAGTCCACGTTATTTAAATTAGGTAATATCTGAGCATATTTCCTATTAAGCTGTGTTAATCCTAATAATTTCTGTCTAAATAAAAAAAGTCCCAAATTAGTATAGGTATATTTTTTTGGAAATAACAAAAACATTTTATCTTTTTTTATCATGGAAGTCAAATCCACTTTCTACCAGAAATACAATAAAACAATCATTTTGATCATAATATTTTGTGCAATATTTCATAATCAAAAATAAACCTTCAAATCGCAATATCTCAGAATCACCTATTTGTGACTAAGGCATTTCTTGCATTGACCCCTTCATTTGCTCCTAATTTAAAAAATCCTCATTACGATCGAGTAATCTTTTTTTTCAAAATGAGACCAAACATGGTCTATTGGATTACAATCCGTCGATCTTGCATGCCAGTCCGTTTGTTTGATGTTGTGATCCAATATAGTTTGATTCCTTATCCTTGGCCCATGCAGACGAGAATTATCGTCCACAAAAACGTAATCCCTGCTATGTTATTCAATAAATGGTGCAACGATAGGCTCGATAACCTGATCTCTATATCGTTCACTATTCAACGTAGACTTTCATGCAATAAGTTCCTGAAGTTCCTGTAGAGTCATGCTCGGCTTTTAACAACGAGCTCCAGGCTCCCTCCACATGAAACTACGTCCATCTGACTCATACATACCAAACCTACTTTTATCTGTAAAAAGGAAGCGCACAGTGGGGTATTTGAGCGATCTGGGCGGTCAAAATTTTTTAGTGGTTAAATTGGGTCGAATTTTAATATCCTGCTGCTTTTTAGTATATTTAATAAAATTTAAAGGAAAATTGCCAAATATTTAAAGAAAATCAATATTTATTCAAAAAAAATTAATTATCACAAATAAAAACTTTTTAGAACTTAATGACGAGTTAGTCAGAAAATGAGTTGCCTTCGTGAGACATTAATTCAGTATCATCTTTAGTTTCCTTGTCATCAGAATTCTGTACCATATCGCTTTTTGCTGGAAGTTCAACAGAAAGCAGCATTTCCATGGTTTCCTTAACCCTCCGTTAGGCGGGCGGTATTTTGTAACGCGGTTGGTCGCACGGTCTACGGTCTACGATCGTAGCGTTTGTTACTATGTGACCCCTTATATCACAAATAATGAAAAAATGTTAAAATATAGGTTTATTTTTGTGTATACTTTGATAAAATGTACCAATAAACATAAAAATTATTATTTTTTCACTTTATTACAACCCTTAGAAATGGGGGTATGAAAATGACAATATTTTTACTCGGCCAAGCAGGTAATACACAAATTTTCCATGTGTTCTTTGCATACGTGATGGCCACATTTTCCACAAGCATTTCTTGTAGACTTGTCACGATGTCTTGGGCAAATATGGAATCGGCCAACATAATTTTGACGTTCATGCCGAATGGAAAGGGGGCTTAAACCACTTCCAATCTAAGAAGAATACGCGCTCGTCTTTTCAGCTCCACCGGTAAAGAGACAACAGTCGATCTTACTTCTATCTGTGGCCTGATCAATTTTCAGGCAAACTTCTAGATAGTTTTTCTTGGTGATGGTTTGCTTTATAAACGCAAAGGGCATTTATACCAGCTATATTCAAAAGATCATAGAAAATGACCTCCACATCTACACTGTTCCTTAGTTCTTCAGTTTTTCTTCTTTTTGATCTCTCACTTAATTCTTGAAATAACTTTTTAGGCTGCCCCGGTCGACTAGTAACGTTCAAAATTGTAAATTCACCTTTCAACCAATCTTTATTCTTTTTAGTAAAAGTTTCCTCTTTATTGTATGCTGCAGCCCATCGAAATTTTATTTCAGACCTGAAACGTGAAAAATTATGCTTCATAACCTATCAGGAAATTTTCCATGAAATCAAGTTTCTCATTAATTGTGGGAAAATTTTGTTTCTGCATCAAGCTTAATTCGAGTAAAAACTTTGACGTTTGATGGACCTAAGAGAAATAAAAAATCATTAGAAACATAAATTAAGAATTGCTAAATAATTGTCATTTCGAACCTTTCCAGTTTGGACACTCTAATTTCCAAAAAACAAGTGATTCCGTGGCAGTTTTAAGCGAAGTCGTAAACATGAATAATCATGATATACGATACAAGTTTTTATTTTGCCGGGAAACTCCGGGAAGTACAATTAATTTGGTCCTTTTTAAAAATTATAATAAGCCAAACCAAAAGCAATAACAAGCTGTTTTTCTACTCGAATTTATTTTTTTTAAACCGATTTTTGACCGCCCAGATCGCTTAAATACCCCGCGTGCAAATATATTTATGTACGGCACTGGATTAACCACCCTTTAAAACGATCCCATAAGGTAAGTAGGGGTAATTGTGTTGTAGTTTTTGAATAGTTCAATATGAGTTAGCTTTAAGCAGAAAATTGCAAAAAAATACGGTGGGTTTATGGTTTTGTTACAAATGCCGCCAATTATTAAAAAAGGTTTTTTGCTCCAAAAATACAGTTTATCAAGATATAAACTTCAAAACAAATTCGGTTAAAAAATAGCACAATAAATAAAGATTCTACAGGGGTGAGTCGCAAACAAATGGGTCACACTGTAGAATGGATAAAAGGACTAAATAACTTATGGCAAAAATTAATTTAATATTACATAAACAACTCACTAATGGTATTAACCAAATTTATTTGCATTAATTTTTATAAATGAGTCCAAATAGCAAAATCATGTTTTCTAAAAAGTGCTTAGTTTAACTTGCCCCGCAAATAGCTTTGTTGAAAACAAAAAATATTATTTCTAAGTGAGGCTTAACCCTTAACATGTAAATCACAAATGCTAATCCGTTAAGCAGTTGACAAACTCGTCCATCATGAAACAAGCAAACGCTGAATAGGCTAAAACCCGGACTGCGAGGACCAGAACTACACGAATTCCTGTACAACAATGAACACGCAAACAACAGTTCTGGTTTATCAAAATAAATAAATGTGTAACAATGCCGAGTATGCGGTACACCACTGGCCGCGTTTGTGTTTTGCTTGAATATCAAAATTAAATCGAAGCATTTATGCATAAACCATTAATTACATAATATAAAACATATTATGTTTTAGTGCACAACTACTATTCTAGCAATGATAAATAGGAAAATACTAATTTCAAATTTATTAAATATAAGTAATTTAATTAAGTTCTTTGATGTTTAATGTGCTTTTCATAATAAATTAAATTTGTTTGGGTATTTATTAAGAAATAGGAACAATTTTAATTAATAATACTTACACGTACCCAAATTATTTCTATTGATTATAATCATATATATCATTATATATAAAATCAATCAAGTATAAACTTGATGTTCAGGTACCCGATCCAAAATTCAGGGAAAAAGGCAGTCTGGCATCCTATATATTGCTGAGAAACTAAGCATGTATCATCAAAGAATTTTAAACTAAGTCAAACATTTAATTATGTTTATCTTTAAAATTGAAAGAGCTTGGTTAATTACTTTTAATGTATTCGGATAGCCCGAACATAGAACCATTAATTTCACATGTTTCTTTATCTGTAAAACTAAAGGAAACCTGTAAACAAAACTTGGTACGTTTTGCGCCCATAATCAATAGTTCGTTATCAATGGACTAATGGCTGTCTATTTAAACCTAAAATAATAATAGGTTTTGTATAAATTGTAATATAATTTGTATAAAGGTTAATATAAAAAAAATTGGATTTTTTTTGGATTAACGGGGATGTTTAAATGATTATTATCTATAACACTGTCTAACAAGGATCTTCCAAACAGAGCTGGGATTTTTTTTAATGTTCAGGGCTCCCAAAAATATCAACGATTATTACTTTTTTCTTAAGAACAGAATATTGCGCAAATTTTAAGCTGTTTGACTCGTTTATTCAAAAGATATGGTCGAAAAGGTCAAGAAGCAAATCTAACCTTAATTTTCTAAAACATTGTGGGGAAAATTGAGGTTATCTCGTATGGATTTTCGACGTTCGATATTAATGAAGAAAATGAGGTTTTCGTTACATTTGCGTTCTGACCTTTTCGACCATATCTTTTTAATGAAAAAGTCAAACATTTTATAGCTTAAAATTTGCGCAATATTCTATTCTTCAAAGAAAAGTAAGAATTGTTCTTATATCCTGTATTAGAGGTGATAATTCAGTTTAAAAGCCAAGCGATTTTTTTATATATCATCAAAAAACAGAAAATTGGCTACTACGCAAAAAAAATTTCGGCTGACCTAGTAAAGAAAAAATAAAGTGTGTTCCTATTTCGTTTATTGGTGTTGTTAATTAAGTTTTAAAAATAACAAAACCAGGCGATTTATTCAATATTATTAAAAACAGAAAATTCGCCTGACCTTTCCTTTCTCCGCATTTTTCAGTTTTTAGGGGCATTGAACACGAAAAAAATATATTCCAGCTCTGTACAATGTTTTTTTTTGCGATACATTTTTGGACTACTTAATATACCGTTAAAGCGTTAATTAATATAAAAAACAAAAGCTTTGGCCATATGCAAAAAGGATTTAAAATTTAATGGGTCACTACATTTTTGTAATATACAGGGTGTCCGGGAAAAGGAAGTCAACCCGTTAACCATATATTCTTTAAGTTAAAACAATAAGACTTTCATTATACCATTTTTCAATTTAGAGCTTCATGTTCGATATACAGGGCGACAAAGTTTGAAATTTAAAACTGATTTTTTTTAATAATTCAAGTAATTAATAAGATATTAAGTTTAAATTCGGTACATTACTTCAACATAAATAGTTACATTTTTTGAGACCAACAAAACAAAAAAACAATTGTCAAATAATCAAAATAGGGGGGGTCCAGTACTCACTGACTCCCCCTATTTTTAGTACGTGCGCCAATGACTTCCAAACGGTATTTTTTCAGGTAATCATTTATTGTTAAAAGAAATGTGTCTCTTATAAAATTTTGATAAAATGATTTGTTTTAGAGATAATTTGTAAAGTATGGGTCAGTCCATATCAAATCAACCAAAGGTTCTTCCCCCACCATCTCCGATTTTGATAATTTTTGGTAAATTTGTTTACCTTACTAAAAAACTCAAAAATCCCATATATGATTTTTTTTCGATGGGTGGTTTTTGTTTTATTGATTTTTGAAAATCAAAAAATTCCGATAAATTTGGGTTACAAAAATAGCTATATCTCGTAAACTATTAAAAGTAGAAAGGTGAGTGAAAGGTGAGGTGGCTTATTTTAAAGGTCTGTTAGAGACCTTTTTTATGATATATCACATGACCCAAATTTTTTCAAAAAAAAAAATAAATTTCAAAAATTTGATATGGATTGACCCATACTTTACAAATTATCTCTAAAACAAATCATTTTATCAAAATTTTATAGGAGACAAAAAATTTTCAAAAATAAATGATTACCTGAAAAAATACCGTTTGAAAGTCATTGGCGCACGTACTAAAAAATAGGGGGAGTCAGTGAGTACTGGACCCCCCTATTTTGATTATTTGACAATTGTTTTTTGTTTTGTTGGTCTTAAAAGATGTAACTATTTATGTTGAAGTAGTGTACCGAATTTAAACTTAATATCTTATCAATTACTTGAATTATTAAAAAAAATCAGTTTTAAATTTCAAACTTTGTCGCCCTGTATATCGAACATGAAGCTCTAAATTGAAAAATGGTATTTTGAAAGTCTTATTGTTTTAACTCAAAGAATATATGGTTAACGGATTGACCTCCTTTTCCCGGACACCCTGTATGGCACTGAATAATTTAAAATGCTTAGATTTATTTAAATTTTTATTTTTAAGTTAATATTATTATATTGCTTGGAATTGTGCTCAGGCACTGACCAAGCCCGCCTATAGGCTTATAAAAGATTCAGAATTTTTAAAGTGGGACAGCGATTTTTTATGTAATTATAAAAATTTTAAAAAGCCGTACGGATTTTAAGTAGTTACCAATGCAACAATAATTCCCCTAAAAGTTTTGAAAATATATTTTCAATTTAATATTTCGGTGATATTTATTTGGAGATTTAAGTACATCCCGGCAAAGAATGGTCGCCAAACGATCTTGCCGACGTCGCACATAAGGCAAAATGAGGTATTTAGTAAATACTATTTACGGCGACAGAAGTAAAAAAACTAGAATAGAATAATATACGTTTATTTATATAGCAACATGTTCCCAAATATTTAAAACCTTAAAAACAACAAAAAAATTGTAAAAAGGATGAAGATGAAGGGTTGAAAAAATGTGTGCGCAACCAGTATTTTGCCAAATTTAGTGCTAATACTTTGTGTTACTTTGCAGTCACCGCGAAGTAAATCTAAAACTTTTAAAATGGAGGGTTACCATGTTGGAAGAACTTTAAATCAACGTATATATTAAGGATATAAATCTAATTTCTCTAAGGAGTCTATCCAAATGAAAAACCCAAAAATGAATTTAAAAGTGCGCTGCATGATTTTTTATTTTAATGAAAAAATTTGAGGATGATCTTTTAGGTATCATATATGAAAAACCGTTGCCGTTTTAATTTTTAGTTGCTTTATTTTTAATCGGCACCCTTTAGAAACCTAAAATTGTGTCATTTTCTTACTCTCTTATAAGAGGCTAAAACTTTTTTTTCTGTGGCAATTATTGAAATGATTGTAATTTTATTTTACTGCCTAGTAAGTATGTTTTCAATATTAAATATTATTATCTAATTAGTTCATCTCATAAAAAAATGGTAAACCACTAAAGATTTTTAATAATTTGCCAATTTTTGTGATTTTTGTCTGGCTCCTGTGCCAATTCTGCTAAATCTAGAAAGTTGCTTTTTTTCAAGTATCAAGTACTTATAGGTACAATAGAAAACGTAACTATTATTTTAAGTTTCTAGACTATCATTTTCTTATTTCTATTTTATTATCTCAATACAAAAATACAAAATTATTAAAACGTTTCTCAACGCCTATATTTCAAAAGTTTATATGAACATTGTACTGACCTTTTAATTTCGCCGGCAGTAGGTAAACTATAACTTAAATTCGGGTACGGACTCCACTGTAAAGTCCTCATAAAACATTTTCTTTTCTTTCACTGTAAAAAAACTGTCAATTTTCAAGAAATACATTTCGATTTATAACCTTTATAATCTGTGTTTATAAAATTTAAAAATGTGACATTTGACGGTGACACACAGATTCCCCTATTGTTTCATAGATGGCGCTCTATACAAATTTTTGATTTAAATAATTTTAAGATAATAATAAATATTTGTCGCAGAAAAAGTATAGTATGTACCTCGTTTATAAACTTTTCAATACACTAATTAATTTAAGCACTCGCTCGCAACCTCGCTCGTGCCTAAATTAAATTCGTGTATAAAATGGCGTTTATAAAAGTTGATACATAATATATTATTATGAAAACATTTTGAGCAGTTTACACACTTACACTTTATATTTAATATTTAATGTTTAATTTAAAAATGTTAAGTTGAATTGTTCATTAAATTTAATTATTTTGAATTCATTAAGTTTTTTTGATTTTACCACTTTTAATAAAACAAAAAATGTTTCTTAACGCTATCTGAAATATAATTGTCATGAAGGGCGCGAAGTTATTCGTCTTAAAGAGAAGGCGGTAGAAAAAAGTATTTCGCTAATAAATCCGGAGCGGTGCTAAAGTCAGTTGGTGTTTATTGCTGGCAAAATATCCAGGGTAAGTGCGAAATAAAGACGGAAATGAAAACGTAAGTCAGTGAGGGTAAAAAAGATAAGATGATATGTGGCTGACAGGACCAAAGTGGACTCGATAGAAAAACCGTTTTCAATTTTACGAGTTCTTTATCACTGATCAGACAGATCGTGATATTCTTTATTAATTTGCTTTTTTATTTATAAAATTTATAAAATAAAAAATGGGCCACTAATATATTTGAATAGGAGTACAAAAGATGTTATAAAAACCTAAATGATATACAATCAAAAATTATATTTTCAATAGAAAGATAACCAAATTAAATAATATTAATTTTAAAAAAATAACATTATACCTGAGGCGCCGTTTGTCCTATAATTATGATTTATAAAATATATAATAATTTGTAAAAATATAAATATTTTTTAATATAAATAATTTGTTTAAAATATATATATATATATTATAACTTATTTTCTAAGATACGTATATATACAGTATGTCTCAGTATCTTGGAATCATATGGAAAACTTTTTTATTATTAATTTTAGGAAAAAAAGTTATTCTTCATAAAAAGTTCTGCATGGTGTAAAACTTAAAATGCAACCCACAAATATTAATTTTTTTTAGTCGTATGTCAAAAAATATAAATTTGGCGCAAGAGTAAAGTACCTTTATATTTGACCATATCAAAAATTGTTATAAAGAAAAGTTAATCAGAACTAAAAACTACGTTTAAATATGCAATTTCATACATTTACATAAAAAAATTAGGTTTTGTTAATTTTTACTAATCTTTCTATTTTAAATGAACATTTATCTGTTATGATTAGAAAAAACATGAAAACCTTAAGTTAAGTCAGGGGATCTAGCAGGCCAAAAAGTTTTAGAATATCAACAAATCATTTGTTTATCAGTGAATCCTAGATTACATGTTACAGTTAAATTTGCATTGATATTGTAGACAAAAAAGAAAAAAATTTTTTTTTAATGTAAATGGATGTAATTGCATATTTGAACGTAGTTTTTAGTTCTGATTAACTTTTCTTTATAACAATTTTCGATATTGTCAAATATAAAGGTACTTTACTCTTGAGCCAAATTCATATTTTTTGACATACCCCGTATACGACTAAAAAAAAATAATATTTGTGGGTTGCATTTTAAGTTTTACACCATGCAGAACTTTTTATGAAGAATAACTTTTTTTCCTAAAATTAATAATAAAAAAGTTTTCCATATGATTCCAAGATACTGAGACATACTGTATATATAAATTGAATTTTTGTTTTATTTTAATTCTTTTTCTCGTCTCGATATTATTTTTTAGGTTGAAAATAATAAAAATTCTGTAAATTTCAAATCAATATTTTGATTTCTAAAGGTCGCTAAAAGTTCGTTGATATTTATATTCACCCATAATATAACAAGTGGTATGATTATCATCGATGATATTTTCGAATTGAAACCGAGCTGCAGATTTCACGAGTCCGCAGGACGAGTGAAATGTGCTGCTTCGGTTTTAATGAGTAAATATCATCGATAATTAATCATACCACGAGTTATATTTAGTGAGAAAATATAATGAATTTTAGGATTTAACGAATTTTTAGTTTGACATTTGAAATTAAAATGTGCTTTAAAATATAAAAAGACTTTAATAAACCTTATTTATTCAAACTTACCTTAATTTCATTATCGTTTACACCAACCCATCGATCTTTTAGAGTTTATAATTCATTATTTTATTGATATATATCAAAAACAGAATTGAAATGACAACAAATGTCAAATCAAAAAAACGTCAAAATTCATAGTAACGTGTAAACAAGATGATAAAAAATATTGCCGCTGTGATAAAATACGTCACTATGGAATACTGGCATTTTATTGGTTCTAATATTAATGAATTATATTGTCAGAAAAACATTCAAAATACTCTACTTTGAAAGTTAAAAAAATCTTGAGCGACCTTTAGAAATTAAAATATCGATTTGAAATAAATCATTATTATTTTTAAATTAAAAAATAATATCGGAACGAGAAAAAAAATTAAAATAAAAAAAAATCCAATTTTTGACGATTTTGGTAATTTTTAAAAATCTTGAGCGACCCCTAAAAAATTTTTAATGGTGCTGATCTTTTGACAGGGCTCTTAAATATATACATATATATATATATATATATATGTTTATATATATTTCTACGACCACTATGTAAAAGTTACATTTCGTAATGGCTTCGTTGCTTAGAAAATTAATCTTTTCATTGGCAAGGCAAAACACGAATGAAAAGTGACATTTCTGTGTTAATTAATTAATATATTATGTAATAATATTAACTCCTTTGCTTAGATTGAAGTTAAGTTGTTTTTTATAAATTTTAAGTAAAATAAGATTCAACAAATTTTAAATTATAAATTCCGCAATTTTCCTTAAAAAATATTTTTAAAATTACATTTTTAACTTTTCAATTTTTAATAACTAATGGCTCAAATAGAAGTAAAAAATAAGAAAACTAAATTTTTGTTGTTGGTATAAATGGTGAAAATCCCTATGATAAAATTAAAATGGTTTGAGAACCATTTTATGCCTAATAACAAATTAATTTTAAATATCAATAATTTACCTATGGGCTAATGTGTAAAATGCTGTGTTTGACGTAACAGTCAGCATTTATATTATTATAGCAGTGGAAAATTAAAACCAGGTTATTAAATTTGGTCAGTCGTTTTGTTTGCATTGTGTTAAACCAATTTTGATATTATGTTTGTGAAGCATTGCTTTTTTTCAATTTTGTTTTTAATTGTTTTGGGTCAGTATTTATTATTTTATATTTTTAGTTTTGTATGTTTGGTTATAAAATTAAATACATTTTTGTTATAGCTTAAGGGTTGCTTATTAAAATAAAATTTGAAAATTGGAAAAACAACTTCGATCCTAAGATTTAAAAAAAAGTAAATTTTATATTTAAGAATATAATTTTTTTTGTTTTTATAATGGGCCATTATTAATGGCCGAAATAACTTAAGTAGTAAATATAAAAATGTAGATAAATGCGTATAATGTATAATAATATATAATCCTATAACGATTTTTGGTTTTGACTATTTTTAATATTTTATTTTTAAATATTTGAGAACCTTTGATTGTTTTTTCTAATTGAACCGACTCATCAAATAAAAAGACATCCATACATAGAAGGATACTTAATGCACCCTGTACATATATAAAAATTGAATATAACATAATATTCAGTTTTCATATTGTTTAAAATATGTAACCATATATGGTTTATTGCCTATGCTTAAATATACTAGTTTTTTGAAAATAATATTATACCGAATAACATAACAAAAAAATATTTTATGTAGTTTCCACGAAACACCAAAATTAAGAAGCGTAATCTTAATTAAAAAAGAGTAAAATTAATTTAAAAAACTTAAATTTTGCACAATTTTGATTTTAAAATATATTTAAGTATATTGGGTAGTCAAATTATAGCAAAAAAAGAAAATCTTATCGGAAGATGGTTTAAATCGCGTTGTAAACATTGTTAAACTAGTCATGATAGTCTAATTAAAAGAGAATATAATAAGTTTTAGGAAATTTTAGGTCGTTTTGAAAAATACTTGCACGTGATGGTTCACATCTGAGCGTCAGATTCTGATGTAATGTTATTTGTATAAAAAGAATTTCCGGAATGTTTACTAATTTAGAAATGTTTTAATTTATAACATTACATGTCGACATGTTATAAATTTAACCCTACTTACATGACATTTATACCTCGCTAATTAATAGATATATAGAAAACCTACTTTTGTTGGAAATTGTATGCTTTACAAAAAAATATATTTGACGATTTTTTTGTAAAACCATCAATTTAAATAATATCGAAAGTCAATATTTAAAATAAATTAAAAATTCTGTTTTTTTTTCTGAATTTTATGAGTTACATTTGATTTGTCTTTTTTTACTTGTGTCTCATTTAAATATTTGGTTTACAAATAAAAAAATATATTTTTCCAAAGTCGTTTAAGTAACCCTGGCAGTAAATTTAATTTTCATTTTATTTTTTTTACATAATAAAAATTTTATAACTCGTTTATTACTTTTGTAGTAAATTTCACGCTTTTTTCTTCAAACCATCTATTTAAATGATATCATAGGTCAAAGTTTAAAATATATAAAAAATAAAAGTATCATTATTTAGGCAGATTTAAATGCCATCGAAATTTTTTTAAATTGTTTTAAGACTAATAAAACCACCTTTAAATTTTGACATCCGATTTATCATTTAAAAATTTTTTTTACGAAAAAAAAACATATTATTTAAAAAAAAACCTTTTTTGTCGAGCTTAAAATTTCGGCGGGGAAAATTCGTCTTAATTTATTATGCTCAAAATAAAATCTGAACAAAAATGCATATTTCAGCATCGTTACTGAAGATTCAGCCAACAGTTAAAAAAATCATCAAAATAAGCGGTTCGAGAGGAAATCATACGAACACTTTATCCAAGGAGTTTGCCTTAAAACAGAGATACTAACGTAAAGAAAAAACAAAATGTTCACATTACATAGGATGATTATAATTGACATTCACTGTTATTGCTGATGCCCCCCTCAGGGTGCTTGCACCCTGTATAGGTTAAAATATAAATCTAAATAAAATTGTTTACCATAGCATCATAACTGTCAACCTCCAATTAAAGAAAAAAAAATTACCAAAATCAAATGAGCGGTTCGCGAGAAAATCCACATTATAAATTCACTGCCTAACAACGGGAATAATAAACTCATTATTCACGTTGTTAGGCATAAGTGATTGGTCGATTTCAATATTCACTGTTATATGAACCAATAGGGTTTTAAATTGGGAGAAGGCGACTAAAATAACATTTAAAATTGGTAAAAAGAGATTAACCGTTTGACAGATGACATTTTATTTATTTATTTTTGAAAATCATTTAATTATCTACTTATGGGAGTAGATGATAGTATTTACACTCGATGTGCATTATTTACTTTTATAATGATATACCTATTAATTGACGTAATTATTAAATATTAATTATTTAACTTTAATTTAATATAATTTTAGATTTAAAATGGTGTTATAATCTAGAGAAAAAAATCTCGAAATTGATCGATCCCGAATGGCAATGTCAAACGATTTGCGTAGGAAATGGTGGAAAAGCAAAATTTCTACCCGAATATAAAATATGCAAGTGTTGGATTGACAAATATATTGGCGGTAAGCATTTTACATTACAAAATATGGGGACATTGACGTTTATATGCAACGAATAGGTATTTGAACTATAGGTATTCAATTTTTTTGTACATAATAATTTCTGTAGGTTAACGCGCTAAAACGCAATAACGTTTTGCCAATTTGCTTTCTGCTCGTTCAAAATACAGATTTTTATCCAAAAATAATTACATATTTCAAGGATATTTTTACACAAAAAATGTATTTTTGTAAAAAATAATTGGCTAAAAAAACGCTTTTTCTAATTATTTAAATTATTGCATAACTATTATCGAATTGTGTTTAAATTAAAACATTAAAGTAGTCAATGACGAACAATAATTTGAACTCAAAAAAGCTTTAAGAAACCTATGCTGCCTACAATAATAAAGGACAAAAAATCATTTTTATTGTTTTTTAAAATTTTAATATTTTCTCCTATATTGTAGTGTAATATTGTAGATATGGCGGTTTATCTTAGAAGGGCAGTATGGTTAACATTATTATTTTAATGATAATTTGACATTAAAGTTTTTATCATTTATTGGAGTGATCAAGTGTAAATTATGGATATAACATATATTACCTATCTTTTTCAAATTTTGTTATAAATTTAACTTTCCCCTTATTTTAAAACGCAGTATACCTACCTTTTTTATAATACTACTATAATTATTAATATTTTAGATGCTGACTTACAAGTTATGTTAAAAAACGCTCGTGCGATGGACTTAAAATTAATAACGGTAGAACCAATCGAAAACCGAGAGCGAAACCACGTTAAAAGAGATATTTCCAGCGATGATAAATTCAAAAAAATTAAATTAAACCTCAGAACTCTAGGCCAATTACCTAATGTTACAACATTAAATCAATTAAAAAAAAGTATTAACGTAACTTTGGGACAAAAACTGGCAAATTTAAATAAAAACTACAACAAAACGGAACCTTTAAAGCTTCCAGCACCCACCAAAGCTTTGGAAGAACGGGTAAATAAATTAAAAAGTCGATTAGCTGAAATCAAAGAAAACACAATAAGAAAAGCTAGTAAAATTCCAATATTAAAATCCCGGAGTATACGAAAATTGGCTCTAGCAAATGACAATACGAAAAAGGAATTTTTAACAAAAAAAAAACAATACTGGTGAGGGTGGAAATATTGAACAGAAAACAAAGTAAATAATTCAATAAAGTATTTTAAATTAGGCTGTAGTTTTAATTTAGAGTAGAAATATAATATTGTATTATATTGTTTACAACAGGCAAATAAATAAATTTTAATTTTTTTTATGCAAAAACCATTCATTGTATGAAAAAAGTTAATAGAACATTTTTACTCAGAGAGGCAAATAATACTTATTTTAGAAATGCAGATGCATATTTTTTTTCGTTAAAAAGGACGAATGAGTGCGTACGCAGAAATAGAACAAATATTTTTTGTAAAAGAATGTATTTTTATGCCTAAATGTCACATTAAAATTAAGAACAATATTTAAATTGATTTTAAAGATATTATGAAATACATTGTTATGTTTTTATAAAATAATTTATTTAAAATTATTATCTATTATTATTATTATTTTAAAATTAATTTTATTCCTCAAATATTTAAATGGTTTAAAGTTTTACATTATATTTGTTCATTGAAGACTCTAACTACAATTGAGGGGCTCGGTGCAAGAACCGGGTATCTCTATATTTTTGCTAAATTGAGTTAGGTACATAAAGATACACCCGTCAGTAGTCCGCATCGTTCGGTGCACAAACCCTGTAGATCCACGTTAGCGTTAACTAAATATATCAGATACAGAAGATACCGCAGAAATTATACTGTGCAGAATCAGGTAACTTCGGAGAAAATTCTGAATGTAGCGAATTTGAATATTACCAAATTGTAATATTTTTTGCGATTTTTTGTTAAAAATATTTTTTTGACCATAATAATAAATGTTTGTTCCAAAATTTCTTTTTTCTTGGGGGCTGTCCATAAATGATTTCAAACTTTTTTTTTAATATTTTTGACCCCCCTCCCCCTCTTGTCACAAAGTGTCATAAATTATAGTACCCCCTCCCCCACTGTCGTCACGTCACACTGATTTTATTTTTAAGTTAAGTCTATATAGACTTAACTTAAAAATAAAATCAGTGTGGATATCCTTTATTAAATACCTACTTTGAATAAAAATACAAAAAAGAAAGATTTAATTTACTCTTTGTGACGTCACTACCTGCTAAAACTCCCCCCGGCTATCACATTTCCGACGACCCCCTCCCCCCAAGTGTGAGACATAATTCTTGTACCGAGCCCCTCAATTGAAGCGTGGTATTCCCAAAGGGTCTAAGTGCCAAAACTAAAATTGTGAGTAATTAATGAAAAACAAATATTGTGCCATCTTTAAAAAAGTAAAAAAAATACTTACAAAAATAATATGGACTTGAAATATTTTTTAACTCATTCTGCATGGCACATAGACTATTTTTAAATAATAATATAATATTTGACCAACTTGGCACTTAGACCCTTTGGGAATACCATACTTCAATTGGACGCCTTTCTGCAGAAAGGAACCAACCCACAAAACCAAAAAAATCGAGATATTTAGCCTATGAACTAATTAAGTATGTATAATTTATCTGCAAAATAGGTCATAGCCAAAATGCAAGTGTAGTGAAATCTATTAATCATTGAACCAACCAACATTCAATAATAGTGTGGATTACTAATCCAGAATTAGAATCTGTAGAATATCTGCAAGTGGGTTGGATCTTTTTTGTTAAAAAGCAGGCTGGTAGACCCACTACCAAAGTCTTTAAAGATTTCCTGCTTCTGCAAAATATAAAGTCTTGATGCATTTTTTTGGTAGCTTACAAGATGAGGTTTTGTTGGAAGATGATGTGGATGTAATTCATATTACCATTATAATAGTAATATCAGTTGTATTTTGTTTGGAAATAAATAATTGTCGCTTTTCTTTAAATACATACATACATCAGATAGTAGTTTTCATAAATTGCAGAAAGGAACCAACCAACAAAAGCCCATTTTTTTCGTCAACCTTACACATAACATCACAAAATCCACCTGATGAAATTATTAAATTATATCCCTTAAACCTCCGCAAGTCCAAAATCGGCATAAAATTAACAGGTAATTTTAAAATTATTAAAATCTTTGATAGCTTTTTTCTCAGTTTCATCATGGTGTGGGTTGGTCCCATTCTGCAGAAAGCCGTCCAATTATAGTTACTATAATTGGCATGGAAAGAATGATATGTTGGGTATTATTTTTGTGTTTGTTGGTATACTTCATCCGACTTCATCTTGTATATCATAATAACCTACAATGGGGGTTAAACTGTAATATGTTTAGGTTCTTATAATATACCAGATGATGTATACCAAAAACACAAAAAATCCAAACATGCAGGGTTTAAATTAAACTGGGTTAAACAAAAATTTATAGGAACATGGATTTATTCATGTCACAAAACTCTCTTTTTGTGGGCCTGTGTTTTTTACATACTTTATTTTTTCTTGTTTATCTAGAAATTGTCAGAATATTAGTAAAAATATTTGAATCATATTACCAACTAGTGATATTAAAATTATATAAGAGGTATTTGTCAAAGGGTCATGTTTAAATTATTGTGTAAACCTTTTAAAATAAACTAAAAAACTTTATTGAATATTTAAAAACAAAATTTTACCCATTTTATATAAACCAATTTTAGTTTAAAACCATTGTTAACGTCTTCCTTTTCCTTTGCCCTTTCCCTTATTACCCGTTGATTGCTGTTGTTCACCACCACTCTTTGTCTGTCGTGTCTTCAGCTTAGGAATCATATCTCCTAAATGAAGCATAATACTCTCTCTGGTGGGAAAACTTGGATTGTATAAAGAACCATCGTCATTCTTTAATTGCACTCTTATTCTACCACGGTACAAAAGCTCCTTACTTCTTTCTCTTGAGTAAATTTTATTTTCCACTCCAACTTTCAAGTTTGCTGCCAGCAACACATCTCTTATTTCTTGATGGGTTGGGTTTTCGACGCATTTTTCTTTTGATATTCTTCTGCCTTGAGCTAAAGTTTTTTTACTGTTGATGTATGCTGGATAAATACATACCCATCTGAAAGTTAAAAATTATAAACATATGTTTGGGGTTAAATTTATCTTACAAACCTTTCGCGGTCGCTGTGTTTCTTATCAGGGCTCCATTGAAGGGGTGGAGGCATTGCAGAGTGGCCCTGCATTGAAAATATGTCTTTTTAAGTTTCTAAATACTAACAAGTTTGTAAAATTATCTATTTTGGAATACACGTCAAATGTTTTTTAGGTTAGAAAGTTAACAAACGCGCCATCTATTAGATAATGAAATGATGTGGTAAATTAAAAAGTAGAAATCTACTATTATGTTCTTGATATACAGGAGAGTCTTAAGAGAAATTATGGTTCTAAATAAAAAAAAAATGGTATAAATTTTATTTATTTTGATACAATTTTTTCATAAATAATTTATAAATAGGCAAGCTAAAATAAAACACCAATTAATTTTAAAACTTTTGAAGTAGACCCGTGTGACACGGGCCTTGTCCGTTCCTACAAGTTCCTACAGTCAATCAAACTTTATTAACATAAAAGGTTTTTATCTCCACGTGGTCTATAATTTAAACTTTATTGTTGTCAACATTCTATAAAGAAATACCTTGTTATGGCCTAGGCCGATACAAATTTTTATGAGGCAAGTAATTAGTTCGATTTTTTCTCGCTAGGGGTATTGTATTGACAAATTTATCCTTTTCTAAGAAATTAACGTACTAAACTGGTTTAATTTATTTATAATAAGCACTAATTTGTTTGTTTTACTGTTAATGTTTAATATTTTTTATTAAATTATTGTAAAATTAAATATGAATAATAAAACAAAAAATGAGGTTACGCAACCAAGAAAACGCACGATTCTTTTTCTACGATTTAAATTATCTTTAAGTTTTAATTTGCTTTAAGTTTTCAGTGAAATTAAATGTTAAACACAGCTTAAACATTCCAAACTACCTATTTTTTAAATAAAAATCCAAACATTAGAAATTAGATACCTACCTATTTATTAAACAATTAATTGAATTCAATGTCATAAAACCATTTCTACTTAAATCATGTTGCTAGGTATTGTCAAACTATTACTGCTTCTAAAACCAATAATAATTATTGTACATTTAATGTAATCTTTAGCTAATAAATAAATGAGATTCTTAAAAAGTAAGGTTAGGTTGCTTTGATTTTGAATTAAATTAACCTGCTTTAAAGATAAAATGTTGTATGCCATTCGGCCAAGAAGGGCCTTTTTGTGCTTTGCTCAATTGTAGGCCTCCGCTACGCGTCGGCCTTCAAACCTTGAGCTTAGCACAAAAAGCCTTACTTCTTAACTTTATGACATAAATAACTATTATGTTCAATCACAATCACAATGTGTGGATTGTGGTTCAAATCAAAAATACAGTGTTCTTGTTTAATAGATTAGACTGCCAGATTTGTTGTGCCTAGAGGATTGGTACAGTGGCGAACACGGAATTTTTAACATACTAACTGGCATTTAAATGCCAGTTAGTATTTTTTCTACTCCTTTACGGAATTTGACCGTTCTATAGTATCACTTTTATCTATGGAACGACATATATTCCGTAGTGTACACTACGTTACGTTACAAAATGAAATATTCTCATCATCGGATGACAGAATAAACACTCGTGGCGACATCTCTGTTTTTAATATCTAACAAATTTTAGACTGATCCAACCTCACTTTCTTCCAATTAAATTATTTTTCTATGGTATTTTTTGGAAACGTAGAAAAAGTATAGTCTGAAATACGTTTGAAATTGCATATTCCGCTCTCATGAAACCGACAAACTCGCCTTCTGCTCGTGTGACAAACTCTTCACTCGGGCGGAATATGCTGTATTCCAAACTTGTTACAGAATATACTATTTTCTACTCCTATTACGGAATATGACCTAATATTACTTACTAATATACTTTTTAATGTGGAATGACATATATATATTCCTGAAAGTATGACATATATTTTTGAAAGTATTCCTAAAAGTATTACAAAATGAATTATTCTATTATCGGATGATGAAATAAACACTGGTGGCGACATCTCTGTGTTTAATACAAATTTAGACCGATCCAACCTCACCTCCCAATTCAATTATTTTTCTATGGTAGTTTTTGGAAACGTAGAAAAAGTACAGTCTGAAAGTTTCAGACTGAAACACCCCAGTAAGCACCAAACACTTGGCATAGGCGGTTGACCGGCGGTTCGGCTTGCCCCAGCCATCCCGCTTAAGCGGGCCATAATTACGGCCCGCGTTATGTTACCCCGGTACCGTTTAGCCATGTTCTAACCGAAGTCGGCCAGAATACGGCATGCCGCTGCAAAATCCTTCGGCTTGCCCTAGCCGTTTACGGCTGGAAACGGCCTGCCGCGGCATAAGCGATACATCTCACGGCTGCTTACGCACGCGAGTTAACTATAAAAAGCGATTGGTTGCAATATTTAGTTGGAAGTGTGCGTCCGTAATGGCATAGCTAGCTGAACATTAGTTGTTTGGAGTCCAGATCTCCATCCTCATCTGCTCAGTAACGAATAATGTCTAGCTAGCCGAGTGTGTTAAAAAAGTATACCTCTCCAGAACGTCTGTAGGCTTTTTTTGAATGGCCAGGCGGTTGTGGCCGGCACTCGGCCAACTAGACACAGCCGACACACGGCCGAGTAAACATAGCCGACATTAGGCCAGGCGGATATGCTCGACAGTTGGCCAGGCGGACATGCTTGTTCTATACGCCGTATTCGGGCCGTATGCGGGCCGGCTAGCTTGTGCTTACTGGGAATTGCATATTCCGCTCTCGTGAAACCGTCAAACTCGCCTTCGGCTCGTGTGACAAACTTTTTACTCGAGCGGAATATGCAGTATTCCAAACTTGTTACAGTGTTACAGAATATACCATTAAAAAAATAATAAGAAGACATTTAAAAGTTTACAATTTGAAGCTTATTTTCTAATAAGCGTTAACTTAACTACTGCTACTACTTAAGTAGTATAATTCTATAAAGTGCTCTTTTAGTTCCACCCTTACATCCAAACTAAGATGTCCCATAAGCCAACTGAATGGCTTGTGCGGGTTAGGGGTAGGAACGGACCGACGGCTTAAAGTCCCCTCCGAAGGACTATACACAATGGACAAACACAAATAAACAACCATACCCAAATGCGATTCGAACCCACGACCTCTCGATATAATATATTCACTTTTATTTAAAATGGTTAATCATTTTTCCAATTAAATAAAATAATTTTTACATTTTCTATTTATTTTAAATTAAGAAAGTGGCTCAGTCTTAAACCATTGATTATACTGTGGAGAAAATTGATTTCTTTCTCCCAATGAGATGACGAGATTTTAAGTTTTACCACCGTAGTATTTACCATTGCTATGACTATACTAGAGCCCTGCATGGCCCAGCCCGGTCAACAACCCATAGAGCACAAAGTCCAGGGGCGGACCGTTGACTTTAGGGGCCCTGGGCTAAATCATTAATAATAATATTTATTCATATTTATATGTAACAAAACAAAAAAAACACTTATTCTTAATAAAATAAATAATATGAATAAAACATTCTAGCATTCATACAAGGTGTCCCGATAATACCTGTACAATGCAAGGCAACATACTTCTTGATTTAAAATAATCCGACTTAACCCAAACTACAAAAAAAATTATTTGTTTAGATGCTAGCGGCCTTTAAAGTATGTAAAAAAGATTATTTTATAATGCAGTATATTACACTGATTAACAAAAATTGACTATTTTTTTTCTATAAAATTGAGTAGCCTCATGAGCCAGTTAATAATTTGCTTATCGCGATTTTACATTTAAATTAAGTATTAAGATTTTTTTATTTAGGAATTATATAACTTTTTAATTAACTAAAATGATTAGAACTTTTATTTTAGGGAATTAAAGCCTCCACAATAAAGTTTACTTATTATTTTATGATAAATCTACTCAAAAAATTATTTCAGAATTAAGACAAATTCAGGGCAAATTTGAGGTTTTTATTACTTTCCCATTAAAACAATCATAACAAAATGTAGACAATGTTCATACATTTTTTGTAGATTATTTTATTTTATAAGAATATGTCATTATTTTTTTAATATTTTATTTACTGGTTTAACAAGTAAAAATACAAATATTTTTGTAATAAAATTAATATTTTTTTGAAATTAATTAGTATTTTAATTAGAAATATTAATTTGTAAAATTAATAATTGTAAAACTACAAGTTTTAAAAATTATAAAATTACACAATTTAAAAAAAAATAAAATGATCAAAGTTCTATAACATCTGATAGTTTTAGCTTTAAGCTTTTGAACAAGCAGATTTATTATAAAATAATAAGAGTCCTCTTTGTAGAGCGTTTACTTTAAATAATCTTTAAAACATATTATTTTTAATTAAAAATATATACAATTATATATACAATATAATTCCAAAGTTTTTTTTTCATGCTATTTAAATAAAAAACAGAAAATCGAGCCTGACAAGGTTAAGAGCTGAAATTTTAATAGGCTCAAACTTTATGCAACTATTAAATAGTCGATTTTTTATTCTGATTTATATATATTTTGTATTAATCGAGTAGGGGGCCCTTGATTGGAAGGGGCCCTGGGCTGCAGCCCATAATGCCCATGCCTAAATCCGCCCATGACAAAGTCGTCCATATGGTGTCCATAGGACATCCATCTCTGTACAAATGGATATCCATAGTATGTCCAAGAATATTATATGGACGTTCCATGTACGTACATATAACGTTACTTTGGCATTTTGGCATTGGATGTCCATGTTATGTAATAAATGTACAATGTACGTTGGAAGTGGACTTCCATATGATGTCAAAATGAGCCTAGGAACGAAAATTGTAGAAAAATGTTGGTTTACTTGTTTATTCTGAGTTATGTATACATTTGTTTATTCTAATAAAACTACAAACATATAGGATTTAGGATAAAAAAGGTTTAGACAGTGGCGGCTGGTGGTTTTTGGTATACCAATATCTCAGTTATTAGACATGAGGCCCATATAAAACATATATGAGTTTATAATGACATTAAATAGACAATTTCTGCGCAAGCATAATTTAAATTAAAGTTTGCGAAAAAATTTAGTTTTTCAGCGCGCCTCACCAGCCCTCTACACAGAGCCGGCTTAAGGCAATTGAGCGCCTTAGGCACTTCAAAATTTGGCTCCTCTAACTAGATACTATACTTACGGGGCCCGGGGCAAATTTTAAAAAAGCTTATTAGAGCCACCCCAAACTGTTAGCTTAAGGGCGCCCGAGCATTATAACCTAATTATTCCCTATGAATTAGAATACTTTTTATCATTAAAAAAATACATAAAAAACATAAATAACATACAAACATAATAATGTAAATAAAAATAATAATGTAAATAAAAAGTGTTAGGACTTATAAGTGCGTTTTTCTGCAAGATGTCATTAGTAAGTATTTAAAAAAAATTAAATCAACTTTAATTTTCTGTATTTGTATGTTAGATGTACTGCTGGTTTATTGTAATTAGTTTAATATTAAAATACTTACCTTAAAACAAACCGAAAAATTAACACAATCTAAATGTGGATTTAGCCAGCATTTTGTGTAACGTAATCTAACGTAACG
The DNA here is from genome assembly GCA_921294245.1 of Brassicogethes aeneus. Classification (NCBI taxonomy): domain Eukaryota; kingdom Metazoa; phylum Arthropoda; class Insecta; order Coleoptera; family Nitidulidae; genus Brassicogethes; species Brassicogethes aeneus. The sequence continues at coordinate 28,190,669 of OV121137.1, forward strand.
TAATTTAATTTAAAAGCCAGGCTAAATCAACCTTAACTATCGAACACAGACTGCTATCACCAAACACACAACACATAGAAGTGCCACTCTTGATTAAACGCGAAAACACCCAAGTCCTTCCGGCAGCAGTTTCCTCTAGTATCGCGTACCCGCTGGGGTGAGCAGCACATCACAGCGGGTACCCGATGCAAGAGGAATCCGTGTGCTTGGAGCATACGGGGGTTTTGAAATAGTTTAAAGAGTGCTACAGATATGTTTATACAGGGTAAAGTTTACAAATTAAATTATCTTTTAAGTTTTTGTTTGCAGTTTAACGTTAAGATTTATTATTAATGCAGTTTAACGTTAAGATTTATTATTATTTGTTAATAATAAAATATCTTATTCTACTTCAAAACTCAGTGCCCTCGTAATCAAGCATGGTGATATAACACCTGATTAATTTTATCTGAAATACATTTATGTCCCAGATAGCACAAGAGGTACCCAGGACGTCCATTTCGGGTCCCACATAGGTCCGAACGTCCTAGACCTATATCGAAAGTTTTGGGTACGTCCAGTTTCTTACTTATTTGGGAAAATTATAGCGGATATACTGGGTACGTCCCAAGGACGTAATTGAAGCATTGTATTTCCAAATGGTCTAAGTGCCAAGTTGGTTAAATAATATATTATCATTTAAAAATAGTTTTATGTCATGCAGAATGACTTAATAGTTTATTCTGTAACAAGTTTGGAATACCCCAGATAACACAATACATGCCAGAAACATACAATTTATGTACTATTTATGCCCCAATGTTTCGGACTTAAATCGTATATCCCTGCGATGTTTCCTCAGTAACATTTCTGGTGTGATTTCCCCAAGATGTTGCATAACAAATATAAAATAAATTTATATCAAAACACATAACACACTATTAAAAAAATAACCAATCAATTTTTAGCAAAACACCAAATTATTATACTTTGTAATTTTTAAATTGAACGCGAACAATGACGTCATACTAGTTACTTTTTAAGTGATTGTTACCTGGGGAATTTTGTTTTGTTTTGTAACCAACTTGTTACAAATATTAAATAAATTTATATTAAAACACATACACTTTATTAAAAAAAATAACCTATCAATTTAGCAAAAACGCCAAGATGTTGCATAAACCTTTTAAATAGCTGATATTGGTACAAATATAAAATAAATTTATATCAAAACACATAACACACTCTATTAAAAAAATAACCAATCAATTTTTAGCAAAACACCAAATTATTATACTTTGTAATTTTTAAATTGACCGCGAAAAATGACCTCGTACTAGTTACTTTTTAAGTGATTTTTACCTGGGGAATTTTGTTTTGTTTTGTAACCAACTTGTTACAAATATTAAATAAATTTATATCAAAACTATATACCTATAGATATATGATCAAAACACATAACACACTTTATTAAAAAAAAATAACCTATCAATTTAGCAAAACCACCAAATTCTTATAATATCAATAACTTTGTAATTTTTAAATTGACCGCGAACAATGTCGTCATACTAGATATTTTTTAATTGATTGTTACCTGGGGAATTTTGTTTTGTAACCAACGGCATCTCTGTAGGTTCGCGGCTTTTATTGCCAAGAATGACATTTCGTGAAAATCGAGAACGTTCTGTGTCGAGAATTTTCTTCTCGTTTTATAATGTGATCACAGTAATTTAAGACTTAAATTAAATTTTAAGTTGTACACTTTAAGTTATTGTTTTGTGTGGGTGGCCTGAGGCGTCTTTTTTGGTAAGTAAATTATGATGATTTGGTAAGAAAACATTATAAATATTATTATAATTAAATTCTATATTAGTTTCTTTTTTAAGGTTTTATTTTTTGTGGGTATTGGTGGCAATAACCTGTATAATTTTATTTCAGACCAGGTCGCACAACAGTTTTCCTTTATTGGGAAAAAGGGCAAAAAAGATTTTAGCCAATCCAAGATTTCTAAAGCTGTTTTAGGTAATAACTCGTCGAATCCGCAAAACCTCGTATGAAAAAAACTGTAGTTTTACAGGAGACGAAAAAAACATTAAAAGCTCTCATATCTGGCTTTTTTTAAATATACCTATAGAACAAATTAATTTGTTTTTAAGGGTCTTGAGATTATCTTGGGAGATAAGAGGTTTTACAATCATGTGCATTATTATATCGACCCATGCAACGAAGACTATAGTAACTCAAAAAACGTGGGTTTTGACTTACTATATGGCATCAACAGATTTTTTCAAGCTCTATTTGGTGGAAGATTACAGTAACTCAGACATGAAACGATAGGCAACCAGTGAACAACTTCCCTGTATAGTAAGTGTAATAATCCACATTCCTACAGGCGAAAACTAAGTTGAGTTACTCTAGTCTACAATCAAAACTGAGTTACAATAGTCTTCGTTGTATGGGTAGATATGAGGTAAGTACTTAATTATGCAAAAAAAATCGATTTTGTCAAAAATGTCTCAAACGAGTTTTTGCGGATTCATCGATGAAGAGTTTTGTAAATTTTTATCTATTTATTTTTATTTATGCGTATTTTCAGTTATGTTAATGGTTTTATGTTAATTAAATGATAAAAGTATTTAATGTTTTTTATTTAAGGAAAAAACCTATAAAAATTTCATAAATGTTTTGTATGAAACATTTCTGTTATGTTCTGAAAGTAAATATAAAATGTCTTAAAGACATACCTACAACATTCTAAGACGATCTCAAAACATCCCAAAAGGATGGCCGAGGGACGTTAAAAAGGGCGACATGGTCATTGCCAGAAACATTTCTGGTATATCTGTGGGAAAATAGGGTCATTCCTGGGATGTTTCTATTGTCGCATGCATATGTTTCTGGCATGTTTCTAGTATATACTTGTGTTATTAGGGACAGCATATCCGCTCGAGTGAAGAGTTTGTCACACGAGCCGAAGGCGAGTTTGACGGTTTCAGGAGAGCGGAATATGCAATTCCAAACGTGTTTCAGACATTTCAACATTTACATGTGCAAAATATTTGTTTTTCATTGATGACAATTTTATTTTTGTAACTTAGACCCCCCAGACAGCATCCAATTCAGAAAGATTTCTGTACGTTGAAAAACATCTTACTGAGGTCACAATATGACATCTTAGAGAAATCATTTTTAGGAGCTCAAGATTAAGAGTTCTTGATGAATTCATAAATAAGAAGTAAATTTTTTAACATCTTAAAGTATCTTTTTTTCTGACCTCTTGAAATCAAAATTAGAAGCTACTAAGGGTAGGTATCATAAATAAGACTTTAGTATTATATATTCAGTATTCTCTGTTCTTACTTCTTACTGAAATCATATTATTAACTCTTTAAGACGTCAAAATGGAGACGTCACATTTATGACATTTTAATGCGATTCTTTCTTCTCACTGCTGTAACTGTTTGTGTTTGATATAAGAAGCGGCGAAGTAGAATTTAGAGCGTGCTTCATACCAAACGGTCTTAGACCTAGGTAAACGGCTACCCGATACTGACGAGCTCCAAAAGAGGGAAAACAGGCCGTCTATCGGTGCCGGTGAAGAGCACGCTTAAATTTAAACAAAAGTGAGACGAAGTAATCGCAATTCCTAAAATAAGCGAATACGAGCAAATTATTAAAATGATTTTAATAAAATCCATTCAACAAATTAATAAAATAAGACTTAATTAAGACGTCATATTGCTGTCTGGGCCTTTGGGAATACCACTCTTCAATTCTGTAAAGCTTGTCCAATGGACAATGTCCATTAGTCCCCAATAAAGCCTTTCAGGATGGCCAGAGGATGTTACTTAGGACGTTCTGGGTACCGACGATTTGGTAACATCGGATGTCCCTGGAACGTCCTGGGGAAGGTTCAGGACCTGATTCGGACGTACTCGGAACTTACTAATGTCTGATACAAGATATACTCAGGACGTTTTTAGTACTTCTTTGTGCTATCTGGGGTATTTGGCATAAAATCAGAAGTGAATTTGCGGCACGCTTTTTTGTCGGCCTTACACCTCGTTATTACAAAGAAAGCTAAATTTTTATAAAACAATATAAACAGTAAATAATATTCTGTTATTACCATTGTATATTGTTTATTTGTTTTATTTTTGGAAAAAATAAACATTTTGGTAAGAATTTTTATTTTTTTTTAAGTTGCTTGGGGACAAGGCGCCTATTTCTACGTGGCGCCTAAGGCAATTGCCTTGCCTGCCTAATGGGTAATATGGTGCAATTCATAATTCACTAAAGTTTATCAACAAAATTAAAAAGTTATTTTAAAAATCCAAGACTTGCAGATTTTATACCATTTAGTTAAAAAAATAATAAAAATTAAAAATCGTATAAAATCTGTAATTCTTGGATTTTTATTTTGTTGTTAAACTTATTAATTATGAATTGCACCACTTGATCAAGTTCGAATAATATTAATTGGGAGTAGAGGCTCTACGTATGTCGTATTGCAACGACAGGTGGTTATCGTCGCATTTTTCTAATTTTTAATTTAAATTAGTGTGTTAGTGAGAAATATTAAATACAGTGTAAGTGCTCTTGGTTAGATTGAAGGTTGTATAATTAAACATAAAAAAATATAGATAATTTTCATTAATATATATAAACTCTTAAAAAAGAATAATATAAAATACCTATAGGTATTTATGTTATTTTAAATTATATGAATAAAAATTTATTTTATTAAGACGTTTTTTCATTACATCCATGTAACATTTTTTCCGATATAGGTATAAATGTTACAATAGAAGCGTAATTGTAGAGTACAGAAATTGACGTCATAAAATCTGCTAATTCATCACAGTACAGCAACGTTAATTTTGTGACGTAACAATGTTACATCTTTGAAGGCGGACATTAGTAGTCCCCATGACGTTATTAGTACGTTTATGTTACATTAACGATAATGTAACAATGTCACAAGGGACATTTTTGGAACGTTTAGGTTGCAAGTTCTTGCCATGTGACTACCATGATACGATTTGAATCATGACTGACTTTTTTTATTAGGAATTTGTCAAAATTTGGGGGTTTAGTTGGCAAATTCTAGGGACCCCAAATTTATAATTGGCTGCATTAAGCATACACCACAATGGATTGTGGAATACACTTTATGTACACTGGAGAATATAATTGTGGTTATGTTATAATTATAATTATAAGAATATGTTTATAAATTATTTTTCTACTCCTATTACGGAATTCTAATATTACTTTTATCTATGGAATGACATATATTCCATAAAGTGTTACAGAATGAAATATTTTATCATCCGATGACAGAATAAACACTCGTGGCGACATCTCTGTTTTTATTATCTAACAAATTTTAGACCGATTTAACCTCACTTTCTTCCAATTAAATTATTTTTCTATGGTATTTTTTGGAAACGTAGAAAAAGTATAGTCTGAAACACGTTTGGAATTGCATATTCCGCTCTCGTGAAACCGTCAAACTCGCCTTCGGCTCGTAAGACAAACTCTTCACTCGAGCGGAATATGCTGTATTCCAAACTTGTTACAGAATATACTATTTTCTCTGTGCAGGAATAAGTTTTATACATTGTATTTAATTACATCTCAAATCTTTCCTAATCAATATCCATATTTATCTTTATCCAAAATCTACATCCCCATCTTGATATTTATCCACATTTCACATTTTCATAATCATTATTACCTTCTAAATCAATAATTTAAATTATTTAAATCCATTTTGCAAAAATTTTGGTTTTTTCTTTGACATTTGATGACATTTGTTATAACGAACTATTTATAAATCGTCACCCTAATATTACAAGGTTGTATGTTAAAAAACAGAAAAATTTGAGTTTATGCTTCTACAAGGTTTTATGTAATCCACCCTTCACGTAAAACTTGAAAATATCTCTATAGCCCGTTCAGAGTAAAACCGAATATAGGGAAATGTATGGGGCGTGGCCTCGCCTCCCTCCAACGCGCGACACAGTAGCTAAGCAAATAGCCTAATGAGATTTTTTGAATTATTATCATTTAATTTTTAAGGCCGTCTATGGTCTTACCTGCTCGACCTTTCGTCATGTCGTTTATCACACAAGCTACTGTGACGCGCGTTGGAGGGAGGCGAGGCCACGCCTAAAACGTTTCCCTATATTCGGTTTTACTCTGAACAGGCTGTATATATGTATACATAGAATATACATTGTATAGAATTGTTTTTAAGTGGTATGTGAAGCGTACGCCACGTATAATCCTGTAGAAACATAAACTTAAATTTTTTTAAGTTACAATCTTGTTATATTAGGGGACGAAATAACATCTATATAATATTAATTTATCATTACCAAACCAATTTACCAAAGCAACAAACTCCCAAAAGGACAACACGACACTTTATTAATATTAAAACCCTAATTGCGAGGAGTATTACTTCAACTTTTAATAATTAATTTCCGAGATTTTATATAAAGGGTGACACCTAACAGTTTAATTTATTTTGTGGTCAAATTATTTACGAAAATGGACCCCAACTCGAACTGGAAACAAGTTCAAACTTGTATGGTGCTATGCGGTACATGGCCCGTGGAGTTGCCATCAAAGTCGCCAAAATATTTCCATCTTTAATGTTCTTTATATTTATGATAACTTTGAGTCATGGATTATGTTCGCTTACTATACAGGGTGATTTAAAAAACCTTCCAGCAACTATATCGCTGTACATAACGTATTTGATTATATCAACGAAAACGATTATATGTCAGTTCGGTGGCATACAGAGGATGATAAAGTTGTACTTGGAGCAGTATATTTTTTTGTCCAAAACTGAAGACGAGGCCGTACTAAAGATAAGAAACAATTACATATGCAAAGCCAAATTGTGCATGAAAGCCTTTATATTTTACACGCCGTTTCTGAGCGTGGTATTCACAATAACGTATTTATTTAAGTACTACGTTTTTTGGGACAAAAACAAAGCTAAGGATATGCTTCGTCAACTGGTGTTTCATTCTTATTTGCCTTTTGACTCGAACGAGCACTACTTATTTGGTCTTGCTTGCAATGTTTTTTCCAGTTATTTCATCATTGTTTTGTACGTTTCAAGCAGTGTTGTTCTCATAAGTTTTTTATTTTCTATCTCTATCAAACTGCAAATCCCGCAAAATTTTCTACGAAACCTTGACAAGTACGCCGGCAATATCAAGAAGATTCATAAGAGATTACACTGTGCAACACCAAAAATCAAACCGCACCGGACAATTTTTTTCTGAAAATATACCTATCCAATAGCAAAACCCTCGCTGGGTTTGTAAAAGTTAGCTCGATTTATTTTTTTATGGCCGTTTGTATTTTCTAGCTTCATATACCCCAATTTAGACTTATTAATCGATTTTTTCGCATATATTCGATTTATATCGTCAAGATTTTTTGTAGAAATGTAAGTTACTGAACAAATAAACCCATTTTGTGAACAACCTATATCCCAAAACTCAATTTTTGGAACCAAATATTCGAAAAATTATTTTTTTTTTCAATTTTTTCAATAATATTTAAAATTTCTTGCTACTTCTTCTGGCAAAAATATTGTAAAGTATACAAAAAGAAGTAATTTATAAAATACGCACACAAAACTGAACTTTAAGTTTACATTGCTGGAAAACAATTTTTAAACAAGATTTTCCAAAATATTCATCTTTTCATACTCAACACCAATTTTTTTGCCGAAATCTTTAGAAAATCTGTAGAAAAAAATTTAATAGATAAAATAGAATTGTAGAAAAGTACAGAGAGTTTGATTTTTTATTTTTTATTAATTTTATTATTAAAAAACTTTTATATCAAAACATTGAGTAATCTGATTCATTGCTGGAGAATTCCATCCCTTCCACTTCTTCTCCTTTATTTTCTTGTTCTCATTTTCATTTTTTGATTCATCACTGGAGAATTCCATCCCTTCATTTCATATTTCATATATTTTTTATATTCATTTCGGAAGACTTTGACAGGGCCTTGGTTGACAATGAGATAGTTGCGTGGGCGTCGATAAGAGAAATCATCGTTGGACTTTTAGGCAAACATCGTTCTCCCAATTATGAAGGATCTGTGCGACGAATGTTGGATGTTTTTTATCCAAAATTGGAGTCAATATGTCGCTAAAAATTCATTTCCCTTATCGCCATTTGGACTACTTCAGTCGACAGTTATCGACACAATCATCAAACTGCGATGCTATTTGAGTCCAGATAAAGAGGAAAACGAGCTTCAGATGCCATACTAGTCGAATCATTTTGGTGAAGTAAACATATTTTTGACTTCGATCAGAAAGAAAATGAAAATGAAGAACAAGAAAATAAAGGAGAAGTGGAAGGGATGAAATTCTCCAGTGATGAATCAAAAAATGAAAATGAAGAGCAAGGAAATAAAGGAGAAGAAGTGGAAGGGATGGAATTCTTCAGCAATGAATCAGATTACTCAATGTTTTGATATAAAAAAGTTTTTTAATAATAAAATTAATACAAAATAAAAAATCAAACTCTCTGTACTTTTCTAGTAGAAAATTTCTACAATTCTATTTTATCTATTCAATTTTTTCCTACAGATTTTTCGGCAAAATATTTGGTGTTGAGTGTGAAAAGATGAATATTTTGGAAAATCTTGTTCAGTTTTGTGTGCGTATTTTATAAATTACTTCTTTTAGTATACTTTACAACATTTTTACATATTATCAAAAAATTAAAAAAAAATAATTTGGTCCCAAAAATTGGGTTTTTGGGATAAAGGTTGTTCACAAAATGGGTTTATTAGTGCAGTAACTACATTTCTACAAAAAATCATAACGATATAAATCGAATATATGCGAAAAAATCGATTAATAAGTCTAAATTGGGGTATATGAAGCTAGAAAATACAAACGGCCATAAAAAAATAAATCGAGCTAACTTTTACAAACCCAGCGAGGGTTTTGCTATTGGATAGGTATATTTTCAGAAAAAAATTGTCCGGTGCGGTTTGATTTCGATGACCCGAAAATTGTCGCACAGTGTTATCTAAAGATCAGGCTGTTTTTGTTGCAGTTAGATTATGTATTGTTGAGCATCAAAATATAATGAAGTAAGTTAAAGAAAGAAACAAAACAATAATATTGTAAAAATAACTTTGGATTATTTTAGGTTAGTTCTAGAACTAAACAGCTACATCAAGTTTTTACTACTATTGGAGTTTCTTGCAAATTCTATGCAAGTCGCAGCAAACCTATTTGCCATCATGGGCGTAAGAAAAACAAATTAACAATTAATAATAAAATTGACGTTTCTTGTAGCTCGAATTTGGAGGAATATTTATCTGTTTATTCGTGTACTTATTCAAAAGATTTGCCGAAATTATGATTCTACATTATACTGCGGACGAAATAAAATCACAGGTATGTATGTACATTAATCAAACCAATTATATTAAAACATCTACAGAGTTCCACGAAAATGGTATACACTGTAATATATTCAAGAACTGTGTTACTACAAAATCCTTTATTTTAGTAATTATTACAATCTGTTTATACCTTGTCACATAACATCTCTATGACAATGCAGAGTTGCAACTTAATAACTAAACATTAACATAATAAGCAATATCTGTGGTGAAAAGGGTAATCTTAAAATATTGTCAAAATACAACACCAAGTGGTGTTAATATAAACACCATGAATTATGGTTAAACATGTTATATACAGCAAACACCAAAACGGTGTTTATCTAAAAATATTTGAGAAGTGCACCTACATAGAAAAAAAGGAATAGTTAATTTAACTATATTAATTTAGTTGACCCATAAGAATTTATTTAAATCAACTGTGGGAAGGTTAATATAAACAAAGATTAGTTTGACGGTACTAAACCAGATAGTTATTTTTTTAACCCAGAAAACTTTTGTGAAACCAACCCGCTGTATTTTTTAGTTTACTACCATTCCTGGTTGCATAGTATGTACCGATCGCGGCAAAGGCGGTGTGGATCACGTGATGTTCTTAAATCTCGCCTCGGTTAAGTTACATGAAGAGTATATAGCTTAGGTAGTCCTTTGCTTTAGTGTGACACTAAAAGTTGTTCGATACTAAAGAGACCTTAAATAGGTGGAAACAGCTGTCAATACTTGAAGTATTTTAAGTTGGTGGAACAAACTAAAAACATTTTCTCTAGCGAGTTGAAGGTTCAATTTTCTGGAATAATACCACTGGTAATATACTAGTAAGGCGTCAAGGATCTTCCTGTTTCCTTTTTTTTTCTTTTTTTTTCTGTGTAGTAAAATTTAATTTGACCAAAAATACATAATATTTAACACTGAAAAGGAGTTAAATTTACACCAGGTAAAATTTATTTTAATACTGAAAGTTAAATTTACACTATTTTAGTATTTGAATTTACACTGGACCAACGAACCATATTTAACACCATTTTGGTTTGTATCGATATAGACGATGTTTGGTGTTAATTAGGTGTTAAAATGGTCATGAAATTTTGAACAGTTTACTAACTCCATTGTAACTTTTGTAATTTTGTTGATTTTTAATAAAACTTTATTTTAGAGCCTTAATCTGTCGCAAGCTATTTGCGACTCAAACTACAACAATTTCAACAAAAAATCCAAAGATTGCCTTATGCTTATGTTACTGGTAAGCCAAAGACCTTTGGTTTTAACAATTGGACCTTTTGGAGAAATGTCACTGGAACCTGCATTGAAGATTTTTAAAACAGCCTATACAATCATTACTTTCGTAAAAAAAACACATCCCAGTAAATAAGAAATATGTTGTTTTTTGAAAATATTTGTTTTTTCTTTGGCTTTTGAAATTGTTTAAATTTAAACTTTATGTACATAGATTTGCACGCCCCATTCATAGAAAGAATAAAATAACACGTTGTTTTAACTTCTATTGCATTAAAATAAAATTGCATTTTTTACTTTAAGACAATTGATTTAATCAAAGACTATTCGTTTCGCCCTGATCAGAATAATATATTCTAATTATTTCCATTTATTTCAAGCAAATTGTTTTAAGATAAATCAACGTTTTATAACATTTAATAATGTCTATCGTTTGGGGTAAAACTTATACTTAATTTTGTTTTAAAGACTTCACCAACTTGGGTTAAACATACCGTCTGTTTTAAAATATAGAACTTTTTAATTTAAAATATTAAACGTGTATCAAACGAAATTTTATTTCAATCATTGAATTTATTTCATCAAGGCAAGCTGTGATTGATTTAAAACAATATTGTTACCGTAATCGGAAATCAGTGGTTTGGGAGTCTAAATTAAAAGAGTGAGTTTGTTATACCTAGTGCTTTTTCTTCAAATATGGATTCAATAGCAAATATTTTAAAAAGTTAGTTTTTAAGGTATGTATACTGGTATTTATATGGTTGTGATACAGCAAACCATATGATATTACGACGTAAGTATTTTGACGACTTTGTAGTCGCGTGGAATTAGTTCTGCGGGCCAGGTACCGCCAATATATATATATATATATATATATATATATATATATATATATATATATATATATATATATATATATTTATATATATATATATATATATATATATATATATATATATTAAGGTGCTTTTTTTTTCACGACTATTTTTATTTTTTCGTTCCCAAACTCAAAATCTTGTTGAAAATTTTCTAAACAATATTCCCTAAAAATTTGAGCCCTTAACTACGGTTTCGCGAAAGGATCGAACGGTCGATTTGCAAGGGTTCAAGAAATCGATTGAAACTTTTTTAACTTATTTCTACATCTTAATGCAGTACTTTTTTCAAAAAAAAAATCTCGTCCATTGACAACTTTGTTTTTATTTTAATTTTTTTCTTCGCTGTGTTAAAAATGAAGAAATTTCTTTTTTTTTAAATAACTTTTTTATTTCAAAACGTATCGATTTGAAATTTGGACAAAATGTAGATCTTACTAATGACAATTAATCAATGAAAAAATTTTGTTTAGATTATAACGTACAGGGGGCGCTGGTGATAATTTAGTTTAAAATTTGACAATTTTTAAAGGGTAAATAATCGAAGAAGCAACTTTGTTTTATAAATTTGAGTAAAGCAAGTGAAAGTATTGATATTTGACTATTATTTGATATATTAACTTTTTTATGCAAATGATGTTTCTGTGGCCAGGATCAGTTTTGAATTAGCAGTAGCAGTATTCATAAATGCTTAGTTTAGTACATTTTGTCATTTTTATACAAATATTGTTTTATCTTTTATTAATAATTAAGTAAAGCATAACACATAAATGACGTTTAATATACAGGGTGTTTCACGTACTTAGTCCGTTGGAAGTTTCTAGGGAATCGCGAAAGACATCGATAACAGCGTAAAGTATTTGCTTTAGACTCTTTTCCTAAATTATTTTAAACAAAATAATACTTCCTGTTTTACCGGAATACCTCATATATTTTTACATTCTGAGTAAAATGGCTATACCATATCCTATACCTAAAGTCAATATTTTTTGAGTTATTATTTTTTCAATCAAATATTTTAACTAATTTTAAACAATGACAGATTTGGTAGTAACCATGGATACTGTTACATTAAACCACATGTAGAATTTCAGAGGTTTGTTGATACAAAATAGTATTGAAAATATTAGAAATTGTTAAATGTCTCTGAAATTTTAACTTTAGGAAAGAGTTACTATAATACCAATCGAAAGATTCTTTAATGTTCTATTTGATTATGTTAAAACATACAGGGTTTTACATTTATAATAAAAACGTTGTTATTGTTTGAAGTTTGCCTAATTTCAAGTGGTTTTTCTCAAGGTATTTATTGAAAACCTTTAAAAAACTAAACAATGTTTTAATATTCCAAAAATTCCAACCCCATGTCAACAAACATAATAACAAACAAATTAGAGGCTATTTTGATTAACGTGCATTTTAACGAAAAAAATTAATATCTTGAAAACTATTGACTTTATGTATAGTCTAAATCAAATTGTATATTCTATTAAAATTTCAAATCCATACCGTTTGCGTTTCTCCAGAAACACCCTGTATAGCATTATATTAAATATAAAAAAATGCAAAATAACTAATTACAAAAAATCTAAAAACAAATGAATAAAAATATAGGTATATCTAAATAGCCGATTGCAACATAAGTCTTTATTCTAATTTATTTATTGCGTAAATATTACTTTCCTCAGTTAGGAATTAAAATTGAAGCTTGTTTATAGAGTAAAACATAAATTGAAGCTTGGTTGTGGAGCAAAAAATAAAATTAAAGTAGGTTATAATTTCTAACTTGCTGATACTGTCTATAATTATTATTTAGTGTATTCATTTTAATAAATTAATATTTTAGTACACTTATAAATTGAAACGCAATCAGTCATCTGCAACTTATAAACTGAACTGTTAAATTATCTTTCATGCTTCCAATGGTAGGTTACCATAGAGATAAGTCTGTGATGCCTACTATGATCAAAATTAGTAAACTTAAAAAAATTTAAAAAAAATTGATAAATAAAACTAATTTTAGCTCCATCTATGGCGATTTTTTTCAATAAATATGTAACAATTGTATGTTATATATAAAAAATTGTATGTAATATATAATACATTATCTTACAAAACTAGTTAAAAGAATTTATAATTTGTAAAACACGTTAGTACACTGAGAAAAATGCAGTTCTTATGTCAAATAAATGTGGCTTTCAAAACCATAATGTTGGCAAAAATCTATTTTTATTTCAGTAAAATAACATTTCTTTGCAACGATGCAATTGCTTTATTTCTCATTACGGGATCCTTTATTTAAGGTAATTGTTTTGAAACAAGAGCATTTCATTTGATTCAACTTAATGTTAGGTTCAGTAGTGGATTCATTCTATATTGAACCAAATAAAGTTTGGTTTGATAATAACAATATTATAATCCAATATTCACAACACTGCATTTATTTGGTACAACCAAATCTTATTTCCTTGTATGCCTACGTGATTAAGGCAGTGAATGCGTTACTTAGTTTAGTTGTGGCACTAGCGTCGTCGCGGTTAAATCAGAAGGGATGTTTTAGTGAGTTTATTATTTCTGATTATTATCTACCTATATTTAGCAATCAAAACTATAGGTATCAGTGCCGCCAGAAGCTAACGGAATGGGGATTAACCGAGTTTATTTCCATATTTCTAAGGTAGGTAAATTTTACATAGGTACATTTTCTTTGAGCATTAGAATGTTGCATATTGGTAAATTAGGGCCTACAGCGTGCTCTGGTCGTGGAGTTGATATATATAATACTATTATATATATCAACTCCACGACCAGAGCACGCTGTAGGCCCTAATTTACCAATATGCAACATTCTAATGCTATTATAATAATAGGTAAAATCACAATCCCCACAACAAGGTCTGTTCGATCTCGTGAAAATGTGAAACCCAAACTGTTTTGCGCACCACGTGAGATATCTCCGGCCATCTTTGATTTAAAGTTGTAATATTACAGTAATATTTAATTGATACTGTTTTAGGATTAATTTAAATAATAACTTATAACTTTTAAACGAATATCCAATATCCAGGTTATGATTACAATCTAAGATTCGTACATAGATATATCTACAGTCAATATAAGGTATAACAAACTTGTTATAACAACTTTCTATGTGGCGATATTGGTAATATACTTAATGTAGAATGTTATTATTATTTTTACTTAAATAAAGTTAGGTTTTTTTTAACTTGCAGTTTTTATACTTATCCCTTGACATTTTCCAGAAAAAAAAACACCTTTATATATAATTATACATGAAAGATGGCAATTAAACATTTATTTGGAATTATTTGAACGAAGTATTTAATATTTTTGATACAAAATATAGATTAATTTAAAGCAACTCTATACATTTTTCAGAAAATCTTTTATTTATTTGTGTAAAATATATCAATCTTTGGTGTAAATATATTGTATATTCAATTCTCTTTGTTACAAAGAAAAATTGGGTTGGACTAAAGTTTGACTATATTGTGGTAAATATATCATTTAGTTATAATAAACAAACATAGTTGATTCAACTATTTAACTATATTACCTGAAATATCTCAATAACTTATAATAAATACACATTAAGTTAAATCAAATATATTGTTCAAATAGACGGTTTATTTAATTGAAATACTTTCTTTATTTCGCCATATTCAATTCAAGGATTTGCTTGATACAAATGAATTTGAAGTTATATGAAATAAATCTTTTTCTCTGTGTATTACGCTCTTTGAAGGCTTAACTTAAAAATGGTGTCTCTCGTAGAAACATAATTTGCATTTAGAAGTTTATATATCAAATAATAGTTAATTATCAGTACTTTAACGTGATATACTCAAAATTATAAAACAACGTTGCTTCTTCGACTTTTTAACCCTTAAAAAATGGTAAAATTTTAAATTAAATTGTCCACCGTGCCCCCTGTATATTAAAATCTAAAAAAAATAATACGTGGATTTATTGCCACTAATAAGGTCTACATTTTATCTTAATTTCAAATCGATACGTTTTGAAATAAAAATGTTTTTACAAAATATCGAAATTTATCTATTTTTAACACAGTAGAGTGACTTAAGGCCTGAAAACCACAGGGGTTAATGGATGAAATTTTTTTTTTGAAAAAAAAGTACCATTTAGATGTACAAACAATGTAACAAAAATATATTCAATTCTGGCATCACTTGCAAACAAATGTCCAAAATTTGTTCGATTTTTACGCGAAACCATAGTTAATATTAACTTAAAGTACCAAAGCGTATAAAGATTTCCCATTTAAAATACACGTAAACTTTAATTTTTTTTTTAAATATCTATATCTCAGCCGCATTTTATGCTTTTGGATTGTTTCAAAAAGGGATTTACTCGTAATCAAAAGTTCTACAAAAATGCTTTATGTGCCAATCTGCACCTGTAGGATGGTACGGGTCACTAAATCTTATTTTAGTGAAAAATTCTCAAATTTTTGAAGATATTTCAAAAGTGACTGGATTCTTTGAAAAAATGTAAAGGACAAACTTGTGGAAAGATTGATATTTGTTGAGATATAAAGCGTTTTCATTGACAATTTATGAAATTTTTAGGTTTTTCGTACCAAACTTTTTATAAATGATGATTTTCATTTGTTTATCAGTAGAATTTCATCTAATTACGTTTTTTCTACAGTCGGGTGATTAGAGAAAAATAAATAACTAAAACAATCAAGCATAATTATTAATAAAATAACATGTATGTAATACACCTTGTCAATTTTTAGGTTAGATATATCTTTTCTCTTTAAAGTTATGTTATTATTAATTATGTTTCATAGTTTAAGGTAAAAAGCAATTAAAATTAAGTAAATTAAGAAATATTTAAAAACAAACCTCATTTAAACATCAAATGTCTTGGTTGAAAGTTGTTTTTCATAAAAATCAAAATGAGTATGCAAAAGATTCATTTTTAAAGACATATGCACGTCGAATACAACAAATGACCTGAAGCGATTTTTGCATAGCACATTTTTGATCACCGCACGAACAGACTCCCATTTAATGCTGGTTCACTCAAAATTTCCGTTTTCGGATATCAGGGCCGTTAAGTACACCTAAAAATTAATAAATTTTTAGAAAAATGATTTAAACTAAAGTTAAATATTTATATCAAGTGTTCTTGAGTAATTAATTAAAAATATAGCAAAATGGTGAAAAGAAAAGCTTAAATATTTAATATCTTGAGAAAACGAGCTAACTTTGAAAAACTAATTACATGTGCACTACTGAATTCTACACCCAAAAAATAGGTTTCGTGTCCCGGCGTTTTTATGTGTCATTTCAAAAGTTTGAAATTTACCTACAGTGTAATTTGCCTAACAAGTATGTTTTCACTGTATTTATGCAATATTAATTAACTTTCAAACTACATGTCATCATAAATGAAACATATTCTGGCACAATATAAAGTAGGGGAGAATTTAACAACCACCTACTCCAAAAAACCCTTGTTATTTTTAGTTGCGCACTTTTTTCAATAAAAAACTTTTATACATGGTTTGTCATTTAGCAGTTAAGTGGCCAATACCAACTTTCTTATTTCAAATGCAACACCCTGTATATTTCTGGATTCTTCTAAAAATTGTAGACATATTCTATGTACAATACCTATCTTCAACTGTTTTGGAAATATTATAAAATTAACATTAAAGACCGATAATTATTTGATTAGAGAAATTCGCTATACACTGCATAATTTTTTGTAGATACTTTCATAAAAAATTGTTATTTTTATCAGGTTAGGATCCAGAAACAATTGTTAGGAAATTATCTATTTTTATGTTTATTTTATGATATACAAAGGTAAATTCAACATTTTTTCCCAGTACTAAAGCTCTGAATCTCATTGAACTTGGTATAAGTACTCTTGGTACTATGGTTTCATAGGGGATGGCAACCCTATAGTTATAGATACACTGCCCGACAAAATTAACGCATAATAAGTAAAAAAATTCCAACTCTAAAACGCCTTTACAATTTTGTATAGAAATACTTCAACTTATATCTCAGTTTACGTGTTCTAGGGTTTTTCGAGAAAATATTTTTAAAGCCCTTTTATTTAATAATGAAAAAACGTTCGAAAAATAACTTTTAGGGAAATTGTTTTTTAAGTAAATAAAAAATATGCTCTTCAAGACCGTATTTTTGTTAGTATACCCCGAAAATTTTATACAAATCAAATGAATAGCAACGAAGATACAGCGATTCAAAGTCGTCAAAAATTACCACTTTTCAGCAAAATAATCAAAAAGGGGCCATTTTTACTTACTTTGAACCGCTGTATCTTCGTTACTGTTCGTTTAATTTGTACAAAATTTTCAGGGTATACTAACAAAAATATGGTCTATAACAGCATCTTTTTTATTTACTTAAAAAAAATTACCCTAAAAGTTATTTTTCGAACGTTTTTTCATTACTTTACGAACACGTAAACTGGAATATAAGTTAAAGTATTTTCATCACATTTAGAGTAAGATTTTTTTTACAGTGGTTCAAAAAATTATGGCCCACACTGTATATGGATAAAAAAAAATCTCACCTGCAAAAAATGTTTTTGCAACATTATATTACACCTAAAAATTAAATTTATATACCTTAAAATCAATATTATTATTTATTATTTAAATAAAACTTTCACACATAACAAGAAAAACTTATTCCTCTTTTTATTTTAATATATATTCAGTCATATTTTGCAACCCGTGCGTTACGCTTGATAAAGTGATGGATCCAAATTCAAACTGGGCAATAGTAAGAATTATGATGCTGTTATGCGCTACTTGGCCCGCAGAACTAATTCCACCTGGTAAATTAAGGGCATTCTACAAAGTCGCCAAAATATTTCCGTTGTCATTTTTATTTATATTAGTATTAAGTTTAAGTGTTGGTTTATATTTGCTTATTACACAGGGCAATTTAAAAAACCTACCGGTGGCTACATCGATGTATATCGTACATATTATAGTATTGATAAAATCGCTTATATGTCAAAACGGGAGCATAAAAAGGATGATTAAGTTGAACGTGGAACAGGATATTTTTTTATACAAAACTACAGACAAAGGTATACATAAGATAAGAAACAATTACATTGCCACAGTCAAGTTTTGTATGAAGGCTTTTGTATATTACACACCCTTTATTTGGGTAGTATTGGTACTTACTTACTTATTGGAATACTATGTTTTCTGGAACGAAGAAAAAGCTAACTTAATGGATCGTGAACAACTGTATCAGAGTTATTTAATATTTGACACGAACAAGCATTATTTGTGGGGTCTTATTTGCAATGCTTTTTTAGCTTATATCATATGCATATATTTCGTTGCATACGACATAATGATGATAAGTTTTCTTTTTAACATCTCTATGAAAATGAAAATCCTTCAGAATTTTCTAAGGAACCTCGACAAGTACGCCGGCAATATCAGGAAGATTCATAAGGAATTAAATGAAGATCAGGCTATTTTTGTAGCAGTTAGATTATGCATCATCGAGCATCAAAATATAATGAAGTAAGTAATAATACTTATATAATTGTGAGTTTATACATATACATTAGGGTGTCCCTTATTTTTATTTTTTTTACGCATACCCTCTAATTATATTTATTACTTGTTTATATACTCCCAGTAAAAATTTCAGTTCATTCTATAAACGGGAACCCGTGCCGACTTGCATCTAAACCCTCCGTTAGCCAACGTTAGGGGCGCGCGATATTTTGTAACACGAAACACTTTAAAAAGAAGATATACTTCATGACTGTATTTTTCTAATGATTTTATTAAATATGATTACTAATTAATATTATTGCTTTTGTTTCTATCATTTGTTTCACTAATTAAGTTGATTTTATCCCTTAAATATATTAATATACTAATTAGTATTGCTAAAATATACTGTTATATGAAATTTCATCTTTTTATAAGCATTTCTTTTCTTGATGTCCTCCCAAAAATATTTCAGACAGTTCAATAAGTTTTCGGTAGTCATCTCTCACAATAGATTCTTTTACTTATTTAGAGTAAAACCCATAAAGTTTATCAATTTCAGAGTTTACGGCCTATTCACCAGACTCCCTGTGAAAATATACAATAAATAAAACTATATTTTAACTATATTTTAACATTTGTCAATAATTTATAATATAAGGGTCACATAATAACAAACACAAAATGACTTACGATCGAAGACCTCGCGACAAACCGTGTTACAAAATACCGCGCGCCTAACGTTGGCTAACGGAGGGTTCAGATGCAAGTCGGCACGGGTTCCCGTTTATAGAATGAGCTGAAATTTTTACTGGGAGTATATAAACACCTAATAAATATAATTAGAGGGTATGCGTAAAAAAAATAAAAATTAGGGACACCCTAATATACATATATTGTATAAATATATATATATATATATACAGGGTGAGTCATTTAACTTGAAACTTTGAAATATCTCATTTAGTATGACGAAAAAATGTTTAAAATAAAAATTAAATGATTCGAGGGGGGAAATCGATCAGTACTAAAATTGGGCCTCATACTCTTCTCCTTATAGGGGGAACAGATTTTGTCTAAAACATTTTTTTATATTTGTAATAAACAGCGCACCACTCAATGTGTCGTGACCAAAAAGTTAGTTCTTTTTCAAAACGACATAACTTTTTTGTTTCTTGAACGATTTTATTTTGGTCTGTGATGTCTCCTAGCCCCATCCTCTGGCAATTCCTGATATAGATATGAAGCTCAAGATTTTTCAAGTAAATTTACTACAGGCTGATATGTTAAACGGTGAAAAATTTCAATAATTTCATCCAAGCCCCGTTTGTAAAAAAATAATTTTTTTCTCGTTTTTACTTTAAAATAATGAAGTATTACCTATGTCTTACCTTGAATTGTTTTTCAAATTTTTCGAATTGGAATCGTAGCAACGAAAATATGATTTTTTTCCAAAAGAGTACATTTAAGACTTTTTTGTAGTCAATTTAACAGCCAGGAATTGTTTTAGAATTTTAATTCCTAGTGATTTTGGTTTTGTCTGAAACTTAAATTTGACAACTTAATCACAATCAGGAGGTCATAAACATGTCAAGAACATAAATATCGGTTCAGGATTGGTTTTTGCAAATTTTCACCAACATGTCATTTTTAAAAAGTGGTATTTGCTTAGGCCCCTCTGAAAATAATGGAAGTTTGTTGCTTATCGCTAGTTCAGAATTATTCAAGGAACAATCTTTCACCTTATCTCCTTGTTCTTAAAAAAGACTGAGTGTATTGCCTACCAAAAACCCTTAAATGTCCTCTTTTAAAAAAAAAATCATATTTTCTTTGTCAAGATTCCAATACGAAAAAATTGAAAACCTTTTCAAGGTAAGACATAATACTTCATTATTTCAAAGTAAAAACGAGAAAAAAAATATTTTTTTACAAACGGGGCTTGGATGAAGTTATTGAAATGTTTTACCGTTTTACATATCACCCTGTACGAAATTTACTTGAAGAACCGTGAGCTTCATATCTATAGCATGAATTGCCAGAGGATGGGGCTGGCATAAATCACAGACCAAAATAAAATCGTTCAAAAAACAAAAAAGTTATGTCGTTTTGAAAAAGGACGAACTTTTTGGTCGCGACACATTGAGTGGTGCGCAGTTTAGATGGCGCTGTAATGAAAAAAATCAATTTTGTTCGATTTTTCTTCTGAACACGATTCTTAAATAAAATACTTGGTTTTTATTTTTTAAATTTATTTATTTTTTAAATTTTAATTAAAGTAGGTGCTCGACTTCAATGCATTTATTAATTTGCATTTCGTTTTAATATTCTGCCAACACTGCTCTGGGATATTCCCAAATCTCTAGATAATTCTCGTGTGCTTGCATGAGGATTAGCGGCCGTTGCTGCTAATACATTAATTTCATTATTTCCACCTGTGACTGTTGCTCGCCGAACTCTTTTTTTCGGTTGAACACTCCCGTTTGTAGTAAACTGCTTGACTTGACGGTGAAATGAAGTACGTGATCGAATTTTATCCGGAAAACGCTGAGCGTAGATATTCAAGATTTCTGCTTGCTTCTTTATAAATCAAAATTATTTCTATTTTTTCTTCCACTGTTAAAAAATCAATTATAAATAACTGCTTAACGAAAGGAGGTCTTTTTGTTTGCAAATTATTCTTCGAACTAAATTGATTAAATAATGCTAAACTATAAATAGTTTCTTTGTACCTCAATAATAATTATTATTTATAAGTAAATACCATTTTTATACCATAATTAAGATTATAGTATATTATGTATCAAGTTTGATATAGAAAAGTTTATAAACGAGGTGCATACTACTACTTTTTCTACGACAAATACTTATTATTATCTTAAAATGATTTATATCAAAAATTTGTATAGAGCGCCATCTATGAAACAATAGGGGAATCTGTGTGTCACCGTCAAATGTCATATTTTTTTATTTTACAAACAGATTATGAAGGTATTGAAGTGTATTTCTTGAAAATTGACAGTTTTTCACAGTGAAAGTAAAGAAAATGTTTACTGCCGGCGAAATTAAAAGGTCTGTACAATGTTCATATAAACTTTTCAAATATTGGCGTTGAGAAACTATTTAATACTTTTGTATTTTTGTATTGAGCCAAGCCACGTCAAGTGGGACCAGAAAATTTCACGAAATCAGCGATTTTGAAAATAATCACATTATTGTGGAGTAGGCATGACTCATATGTCACAATAAAAAAATTATTTTAAAATTCGTTTTTTTGGTAATGTTATTAAGGTTAACAATTTTGTCGACTTTTGAGCACGGTAAAATTGAAAAAATAGAATCTCTGGGACCACTCTATATAATTGAATTAAATTTTACACACTATTATAGCAATGTTTAGACTATAAAATAATCATTTAATTATGGTACCTACATTTGTTTAAATAAAACGGTGTGCCTGAACGAGGTTTAAGTCACATAAAAATGCCGCTAAAAACTGACTGCAGTTTCTTGTTCGGGTCCCTTTGGTGACTTAAAATGATATTTACCAAAATCCTAGCTGCTACTCTTTTCGAAATTTTTTGAAAATTCATGATTTTTTTTTGAAATTTTTAAAGATATTTTTTTTTGTGTATTATGCTTTTTACCATATAAAAACGTGATTTTTGACTAACCCTGTATTAACCTAATGATGTGCTCAGTATAAAAACAGTATTCTCTAAGTCTCGTTAACAATATGCTCCAATAAAAATCGGTGTACAAATGTGTACTCAGAGCTGTCAGAAAAAAGTATCTTAGTTACTTTAGAGTAACTTAGTTACTTTAAAGTATCTAAGTTACTGTATCTTAGTTCCTTTATTTTTTTAACAAAAAGTATCTAGTATCTTAGATACTTTTTAAAAGGAACTGTATCTTGTAACTTAAAAAAAGTATCTTAGATACCAAAAAGTAACTTAGATACCAAAAAGTAACTTAGATACCAAAAAGTATCTAAGATACCACAAGAAAAGTTCCTTTAGTCAAGTTGTTCGAAACGGCCGCGGCCATCGAAGTTATTATAATAAGTATACTGGCGACTTCAGCGACTGGCGCCAATCGACTGGCGGCGATTTTTGTTATACCTACTTAATTTTTATTCACCTATACTTCTTTTATAATCTGTGACTTCGCCACCCGCTCTGTAGAAGGGTGTTTCCGTTCGTTGCGACTTGAAGTCTGAAAAAGTTAGGTTAGGTAAGTACTTGCACTTGCTTCTTTATGATGTACTGATGTAGGATATTGGTTGTTACATTGTACCGTACATTCTATAATGTTCAATGTATGTTTTCCATTTTAAATTAAAAAAAAATGTTAAAAAAGATTAAATGAAAAGTGTGAGATAATTTTTTTATTTTTATAATTAAGTGGTGTTTAATTACCGATTTTATCTCTTTTTATTTTTAAGATATTTTAAAAGTGCCTAAGTTAGACACTTTTTGCATTAGACCCTTCAATGGTTTTAATCAACTAGATTTTATTGAAAAAAATTGTTAAAAAAGTAAGCTTAAAATTATTTGAAAAATCAGGGTGGGGTTGGAACGAATTTTTGTTGGGCGGTTTATACGAAACTTATTACATAATATACAAAGTATCTAAAAAAGTATCTTATTAAGTATCTTAAAAAGTAACTTAAGATAAGTATTTAAGTTCCTTTTTTTAAAGAGTAACTAGATACCCAAAGTAACTTCGGATACTTTTTCAAAAAGTAACTTATCTTGTATCTAGATACTTTTTAAAAGTATCTTTGACAGCTCTGTGTGTACTCTGCAAATTTAAAAAAAAGGAGTTAGAATTTTGGTAAATATAGTTTTTAAATCACCAAAGAGTGCCGATAAAAAAACCAGTTTTTCGTTCGAAATTGAAAACTACTAAAAAGCCTAAATAAAACAACATTTTAAATATTCTCTAAACGTTATTTTATTAAAAATCTATTTTTCTTGTAAAAGGTTAATAAAATGCCATTTTGCAACCTGATAAACGTAGAAATATCTAAAAAAAATGGGGGTAAATGTTTTTTGCGTGTTATGCCAAAACCATAAATTTACGCTTTTGCTTTATTAAAAATAAGTGATTTTTAGCTAACCCTGTATATATCAAATGATGTGAACAGTATTAAAAAGTATTCTTTAAGTTTCCTCAATAATATACTCCAATTTTATAAAAATCGGTGTAGAAATGTGTATTTTGTCAAAGGTAGACTTTGAGATAAACAAAAATTTCAACAAAAATCATGAATTTTCAAAAAATTTCGAAAAGAGGAGCATCTAGCATTTTTAAGTCACCAAAGGGTCCCGAACAAGAAAACTGCAATCAGTTTTTGGCGGCATTTTTATGTGACTTAAACTTTGTTCAGGCACACCATGAGCACATCGTTCCGGACGAGCTAGCAGCAAAGCGCGCCGCGTACTGATCAAGCGCCCGCCGCGGCGGGACAAAAAATTTAATATCTTCGGAACGACATATGAAGGACAAATTTTTGAGTACATCTTATAAAACAGAAACGTTTGCCGCATATTATGACACAAGATTAATTTTTTTTCAGCGTGAAGAACACATAAAAAATTGTTTATTAAAAATGTATGCAAAATTCTTTTATTTAAACAAATTTTCCTTAATTAAATGATTATTCTATAGTCTAAACATTGCTACAATAGTGTTTAAAATTTAATTCAATTATTACAGCGTGGTCCCAGAGATTCTATTTTTTCAATTTTACCGTGCTCTTAAGTTTTACAAAATTATTAACTTTAATAACATTAACAAAAAACCGAATTTCACAAAAAAAAAATTCTGTTACATATGATTAATGTGATTATTTTCAAAATCGGTGATTTCGTGAAATTTTCTGGTCCCACTTGACGTGGCTTGACTCATTGAGATAATAAAATAATTTTCACATTTAGTATTATTTACAAGAAAGGCACTTTATTTTAAAGATTGTATGACATTTGACAACTAACTTAAAACTAACTTCCGCTTGTGACTAAAGCGCCATAAAGCCACAACTTGTCAATGTGTATTTAAAAGGTCACTTAGTATCATCGAAACATGTACGATAAAGGGCGTTTTAAAGGTGGGAGTAGAAAAAATTAATTATAATTGATAATTATATATTGACAAAATAATAATAATTGACAAAATAATGTTTTTTTAACTTAAATGAGGTATTTTTATTAAAAATATTACAATAATCCTTCAAATTAAAGGATTTAATGTTGACAGGTAAAAAGTGACCATGGTGAGCAATTGGCAGTTATCACCAAATGAAATAATATATAAAACTCAAACCAAAGGAAACTTCAATACCTATTATAGTCCGGTCAAATTAGACCAAAAAATAACAGTGAAGGTACATAAATTTACAACAAGCTGAAAATCAGTAAAATTGTTCAGAATATAATTATAAATAAAATTTTAAAGTTCCCCATCATTCCCCTGTATGGAAAATATTTTATTCAAGGTCAAAGGTCAAAAAAATAAGTTTTTCGCAATTTTTATCAAAACCGTAAGTTTTATCATAAAAATACCCCAAACAAAATTGTAGATCATAAAATAATCTATAAAAAATGTATTAATACTTTTTTTCCTACGAGCCACCGTTTCTGAGATATAACGATTAGAAAAGTTGTAAAAGTTGTAATCGTCATAATATGCACGCCACGTATCTCTAGAGTTGTAATATATTTTAAAATATTTTTCTATAGGTCATTTTAACTTACACTTAAAATATAAAGTATACCTACATAAGTTATAACTATAAGAATATCAAGTGAAATAAAACCCAGACCCTTAAGGGACTGGGTATAAATTAATTAATTTATACGCCATTGTAACCTTGAGACAAAATCTGTGACAGATGACAGATGACAGATGATCTGTCTCATGTTCAATTGTTTGACCTGCTATAGTTGGTGCTCGCTGCGGGTGGGACTCGAGCCGCGACCGCTCCACCTAAACTGGGTAGTAATTTTAAAGATAAATTTTATATTTCTGTCACCTTATGTGTTATCTGTCACCTGTCATCTGTCACCTATTATCTGTCACCTGTCATCTGTCACCTGTCATCTGTCACCTGTCATCTGTCACCTGTCA
Organism: Brassicogethes aeneus; assembly: GCA_921294245.1. Taxonomy (NCBI): domain Eukaryota; kingdom Metazoa; phylum Arthropoda; class Insecta; order Coleoptera; family Nitidulidae; genus Brassicogethes; species Brassicogethes aeneus. Next base: position 28,216,898 of record OV121137.1, read on the forward strand.
TCTGTCATCTGTCATCTGTCATCTGTCACCTGTCACCTGTCATCTGTCACCTGTCACCTGTCATCTGTCACCTGTCATCTGTCATCTGTCACCTGTCATTTGTCCCTGTCATATGCCACCTGTCATTTGCCACCTTATCGATTTGATTTCGAGGATTTTAATTGGTTAACTTTTTTAAATACCCAACAAAAATTAAACGGGCTTCTGGCCGATTAGTTTTTATTCGATGAAGCTCATCTTTTAGTATGTCAAACTTTGGTCTTCGAAAATTTCTCTCGACCTAAAAAACGTTTGAAAATTTTTCGAAAAAAATAAAAAAAGAACGCTGTTTGAAAAGTTGCCGGCGTATCCGGCCCGGCCCGTTTGCAATATTTATTTTTTCCGTTGTCTGTATATCCTTTTTTTCTAAGCGCCGTAGCTCGGAGGCCGTTGAAGGTTGAAATTTGCATCCTTTTTTTCTGCCCACGAGACCTATCCGCGGACCAAATTTTTCCGATGTCGAAAAGGTCCAAGTCCACTTTTTTTGATTTTTCCGTCAAATTTGGCACGTTCCGTTGTCTTCGCTTAACTTTCGAACGAGCAGAGATTTTTCGTCCAAGCTCGAGGAAAAGGGTCTTCGGGACAAGAAGTTATCGGCATTCGATTTCTTCTTTCTATATACGGAGCTCCTAAAAAAACTACCTGCTTTGATAAGTATCGATATGCATGTTTCGTTAAAAATTCTAAAAGTAAAAAACAAGTTCAATTAGCTTGTCTTCCTCCAACCTCAGTTGCTGCTCATCAACATCTTTTTCGGGTATATTACCATGTTCAAGTGTGGCTTGGTTATCAGCTAGACCCTACAGACTAGGGTTGGAAGTTGGTCAAAAACACATTAGAACCAGTTCAAACTTTACTCCCACCTGCGCCGGAAAAACTGCTGAACACAATTTTTTGCAACTACAAAAAGGGATGGAGTGCTAAATGTGGTTGCAAAAAAGTCGGACTGTTTTATTCTCTGGCATGTACGAATTGTCAAGGCCGGTCGTGCTCTAATGTTGAATCACCAACAGTGGAGGATTCATTTAATTCCAACGGGGTGAGATGCGATACATCGCTATTGACGCAATTTACTTGAACCCAGGATGAAGATGAAGAAGAAGAACAACAAGAAGAAGAACAAGAACAAGAAGAAGATTAAGAAGAAGAAGAAAAATAATTTAAATGTTACGAATCAGACGAATAAACTTCAGTACTTTTTTTAAATTTACATCTTTCTATTATCTTTTCCAATCATTGCTAATTTCCGTTATTTTGCAATAGTTTCAAATTAAACAGGATCACAAGTGACCCTTGAAATAGGCCTACTGGGGAAACCACGTTTAAAAACGCGCTTAGTAAACTACCTCATAGGTGGAGTGGAAACGTGTGCATATTATGGCGATTATAACTTTTACAACTTTTCGAATCGTTATATATCAGAAACTGTAGCTCGTAGAAAAAAAGTATTGATACATTTTTTATAGATTATTTTATGATCTACAATTTTTGTCTAGTGTATTTTTATGATAAAACTTACCGTTTTGCTGAAAATCGCGAAAAATCATTTTCCATTCCATACAGGGGAATGATGGGGAACTTTAAAATTTTATTAATAATTATATTCTGAACAATTTTACTGATTTTCAGCTTGTTGTAAATTTATGTACCTTCGAATGTCTAGATTGACCGGGCTATTAGTTTAAAAATCAAATATACTTAAAAAAATCGGATTTAATGTAATTTTTACCAAAAACAGTGATATTTTTATAGAAAATTATTGCAGAATCGTATACATAAGAAAAATCGAACAAAATTATTTTTTTTTTCATTACAGCGCCATCTATTACAAAAATAAAAAAATGTTTTAGACAAAATCTACCTATTTTTAGTCGAATGATCCGAATCTGCAATAAAAAGTATACTTTTCCAATTTCCAATGGAACACCCTAAAGTTAAGGAGGAGAGTATTTTAGTACTGATTGATTTTTTTTATCGAATCTAACTTTTATTTTAAAATTTTTTTCGTAAAATGCATACTAACTGAGATATTTCAAAGATTCAAGTTAAATGACTCACCCTGTGTAATTAAATTTCAATAATTAATTACCAATATGTTTTTGTAAAAGACTTGACAATTATATTCAACTTATTTAGTGGTTAAATTTTCCCAGAAATGGGTCCAAACTAAAATTGAAAAATAATTAAAACTTTTGATTTTAAAATATTGATTTTGTTTAAAAGTGATTTATATTAGATTTGTTATTGAACTAAACGGCTACATCAACATATTACTATTTTTGGAATTTTTTACCAATTCCATGCATCTAGCTGCAAACTTATTGGCTATACTGGAAGTAAGTAAACAAAAAATATAAAGAAACAAATTTCCATAAAAATTTATTCTTTTAGTTTGAATTTGGAATTACTTTTATCTTTGATGTAGTGTTCATTTTTCAAAAAATTGCCGAAATTATGGTGTTACATTATTCTGCTGATGAAATTAAATCACAGGTACGTAAATTATATACAGCGTTTCGGACACGCCGCACCATGGTCAAAAAGCAACGTTTTGCGGAAAAAATTTAATAACTTTTTTAATACAAATATTTTTTTTTTCTTTTTTTAATGTGTTAAATAGTTGTTATTACTAATTATTAACTATATTTTAATCAAAAATTTTAAAGGTTTTTATTTTTTAAATACGTTTTTATATTATCATAAAGCTCTGTTTTGCAGAAATAATTTAAAAACTTTTTTATTAAAAATAGATATCTATTTTTTTCTTCTTTACTGCATTATATAATAATTTTTTATTGCAAAAAAATTTATTTTTATTATTTTTTACTTTATTTTTTAAATGCGTTTTAGATGGCCCTAGAGCATCAATTAAGGAAATAATAATAATTGATTTATTTGTTGTAAAAAAAATAAAACATTTCATTTTAATAATAATACAACAAAATGGACTGGAAGGCAGACGAATCTGATTGTTAAAAAGTTTTTAACGGAAACTAAATAAATGTATTTGAAAGGTTCATTAAACAATTTAAGAAAGTAAATTAATATAAAAAATATAGGTTTGAACAAAAAAACAAAAAAAGATTTTATATAAAAATAGTATATTAAAGAACTAATGTCATAAGACGTCATTTTGTCGCACGCGGACAATTTATAAAACGAGCGATGAAGGAGCGAGTTTTATAATGGACAAGTGCGACAAAAGGTCTTATGACATGAGTTCTTTATGCTATTTTATCTATTTTGCAAACATTTTATAAAAGTTTTATGAAATGTTTGCAAAATAGATAAAACAAATTAATTTTATACCTTATATTTAATTTGGTCGAATTTTACTTTACATAGTTGGTATCTCAGTTTGAAGTTTGAAAGGTCATTAACCTTTCAAACATTATCACATTCTTTCGCTATGGCGTCGTTAATTTACAACAAGTATTTACAATAAGCGGCTGTTAAAGAAGAAAAAAGGATTTTCTTTGGTGTTAAACAAAATTTATTGCACGAAAAGTCTCGTAAGTACTAGAAAACAAATCATAAAAATATTATAACCTATAGGTATTCAATATTTTATTTTACTAGTAGCCAACCTATAAAATCAAAATTTTGGGTGGAATAAAGTACCTCATTAAAGAACCAAAAGCGGTGTTATAATGAAGTCATTATGAACGCGAAATAGATAAAAACTATTTACAAAAGCTTCGCAAATATTAAATTTGAAGAACAAATTTAAAAGGTTTTATTTTTAGAGTTTTAAGATGTTCGGGAAGGTTATTGTATAAAGCATAAACGTTATATGAAAAAGATCGTCTAAATATTGCTGTTTTGTGAGCAGGCCTTTAAATCATAAATTTAGGTTATGAAAAGATTTAGTTTATTAAATGTGTGCGTAATTTTTAGCCTACTGTGAGGTGTAATAAAATCAAAACATAATCATGTTTTTAACAAATCATCGTCATAAAAATACCCATAATAAAAAGTTTTTAAAAATGTCCGCCGATAAACCATAGTGCGCCGTGTCCTGAAAATTGCTCACCAAATCCACACCACGAGAATTTGACAAATGCGTTTCATATCAATTTTAAATAAAATGATTTTTAGAGCCTTGGTATCTCACAAGCTATTTGCGACTCAACCTACTACAATTTCAACAAAAAATCCAAAGATTGTCTTAGGCTTATGTTACTCGTAAGCCAAAGACCTTTGACTTTGACAATTGGACCCTTCGGAGAAATGTCACTGGTTCCTGCATTAGCCATTTTTAAAACAGCCTATACAATCACTACTTTTTTGCAACAATCCAAAAACAAAAAATAAAAAATGAACTTTTAAAATTTCTCAAAAAAAATATATGTGCAAAAGTTGATAGAAATAGTTTTTTGGCACGCCTGTTCTTGTTAATAATAACAAACATTTTTTTGCTGCATATTTTTAGTAATATTGTTTGAGTAAGAAAATTAGTTTTTAAAAAGCACACATTTTTTTACTTTATATATATTAAGAAAAACTTAAAATATTGAGAAAAACCATTTTTGGTAGAATACTAATATTATTACGTGGACCACTCTGAATAAAGCTTTCCTAATAACATCTAACACATAAAAGGATAATTAAGTTGTACAGGATTTTTTCTGTTCAAAACTAAAGACGAAGCCGTACCTACTAAAGATATGAAACAATTACATAGTTACAAGTTTTTTATTTTTTAAAGCTGCAAATCGTCCAGTTTTTAAAGGAACCTATGGAGTCAGAAATTAACGGGTTTACAACAAGATTGTGTATTATTGAGCATCAAAATATAATGGTATGATTTTATTTTTTCTTTTAATTACTTTTTAAGAGTTGTTATCATGTTTATTCTGTAAGAAAAATATATACATTTTATTTAAAAATACAAAAAAAATTATGTTTAAAAAAAAACTTTGCATTATTTTAGGCTAGTACTAGAACTAAACAGCTACATCAAGTTTTTACTACCATTGGAATTCCAGGCAACACACAGCAAACCTAGTAGCCATCATGGACGTAAGAAAAACAAATTAACAAATAATAATACAATTGACGTATTTTTGTAGATCGAATCTATCACGGCCATACACCAAAGCTGAGTGGGACAATAAATCTGTGAACAAAACAGTCCAAGATTAACAAAAACGAGACCAAATAAGCATTGACACTTAGAACATAAATTAACACTCAATAAATTAAGAAAACCCAAACAAAGAAAAAACAGCAAAATAATCAAACTCAATTTGATTTGTAAACACATTAAATTATAACAGAATAACTACGCTTGTCATTTGTTTAACTAATAAATAAATTCAATACTTAATTTTGGAAATTAAGAAAAAAAAGACAAAACAATTCTACCACAAAGCGTGCTTGGGCAACACAATAATTAAAAAATTGTTAGAAATTTCGCACTACTGCCCCAATAAACAATTTAAAAAAAAAACATCAAAATCTACATATCCAACTACTGAACCGGCCTCAAGACTAAAGACACATGTGCAGGAACAATCCTATTTGGACACGAACAATAACGACAAAAACGTAGACCAAGACGTAGGCTCCTGCAGCAAAATAACAACCCCCGAACTCCATACAGTAATCCCAAATGTTTGGAGTAATATTAATTAGTATTAGCAGTTAACTGCCTGGTCTAGGGGGTACCGCGTCGTACTTAGATTTACTATTACTCATACTAATTATTTACGTGGTGCGACTTTGATGTTTAGCATAGTACCAACCACGGTCGTATATAAGACCGTGGTACCAACCAATTGGTTTAAAACAACCAAATTTTGATGGTGTCATTTTCTGATTAGAAAGTAAAATTTAAAAAAAATATTGACATGTTTTTTTGACATATTATACTACACCCAATTTTTATTAATAACTAAAGTACAAACAAATCAAAATTTGTTGTTATGGAATTTATGGGAGCCTTTTTAGAATGGATAATTAATAACTACATAGTGGCAATGGTATTTTTAGTTTTGCTAGCTCTTTATGTAAAAGACATCTATGACCACAGTCGAGGGGCTGAAAGCAATAACACTGCGTGTACTTCAGAGTATAGCTACGATATTTTAAATGGTAAGAAATCAGCCTAATTCACTTATAATTAACTACCCAGCAATTGAAGTAACAAAGGGAGGGAGAGAGAGCCAAATGCATTTCTTACAGTTACTGTATAGTATATAGCAACCGTAATACAGCACCAGTATACTGTCGAGGCAGCGTAAGCGTACGTACCAATATAACATTCATGAATGTACCCCAGTAGCACAAAATATTGATCCTATATGGGGCGCGTCTATGCCCAATATTTTATCTGGGGCCAATATTAAATTTATTTAGCCGATGTTAGCCCTATATTGGCATAAAATGATAATTTAATATCATTGCCAATGTTTGGTCCTATATTGGCATATTATTTTACGCCAATATATCATTAACTATAGCTAACGATGCTTTCGGATTTCTAAAAGTGATATGTAACGACACGGAACGGGGGGTGGCGCAACCGACTACCATCATAATTGTTTAGCATCAAACGGGTGAAAATAATAAATTCTTGCATATTACCATAAAAATAACAAGAGATTTCTTGTCTTATTAGCAATAAAATTCGTTATTACGTTAATAAAGCTCAAGCGGATCATTTTAACCACAGATTTTAACACACGATACAAACGAATTTAGCATTTCATCTTAATTAAGAATAACATAGACGGTACAAGACTTGTCTTATTGGTAGATTTTTTCAAAGAATTTGGAGGGTACATTTTATATTAAGTAACCCCCTTATCATTTGGGTGGGTGTTGTCACCCCCCGCTTCTACGCCCCTAAGTCCCTAATATAAAAATTTCCTGAAAACAAACGTTTGTCGACACGATCGTGACATATCACTTTTAGAAATCCTACTACGTAGTAAGTACTAGGCGGCTATCTTTTTTTTTCTTTCAATTTCTCCCTCAACTTTCCTAGAATATAAAACAACTTCGAGCCAATGCGGATTTCCAATATCGGTTATATAATGTCAACTTCGGGCCAATGTTCACATCACATTCGCGATGCACGTTTAATTCACACCGGGCGCACGCTGTGAATCTTCAAAAATGAATGCATCGTGAATTCACTAGTGAGATCATACACAGAGTTTTGGTTTTTTATTAAACTTTATAAAAATAAGACCTGCCTTATCAAAATAAATCTGAATACCGAAACGTAAAGAATCCTTCCCTTTCCACGTGGGGGATCAGGACCCCCCACCACTGGTGTTAACTAAAATTTTCGTTTTAACCAATAAGGTCGTAACTAGTAGTGATATGTGATATGGGAACTCGAAGTAATTCAAACGATAACTTTGAGTATGAACTCACAGTGAATTTAGGCTGCATTCATTTTTGAAGATTCAAGCCGAGCGCCCGGTGATGAAACGTATCCCAGTAGCACAAAGATATTGGCCCAATATTCGTAATAATATTGGGCCAAAATATCTTTCGTCAGATTTTTTCTAGCATGGTCCAATATTGAAACCCAACATATACAATATTAAATTATTCATGAAGGTAATGATATCTTCAAGGTTTATTAATATTGCAAAAAAAATAGAATGGGATTCCTTGTATGAATTTAATAGTTAGGAATTCTTAAAAAAAACTTCCTACAGTTTCCGAAAATGTATACCGAGATACAATGCACTTGTTTAAATATCTGATTTTTTCTTAATATCCGAAGCACTTTTCCAGGGGTATCTCAGATGTTTGGTATCTTTTAAATATTACATTTTATATTGCAACACTAACAAAGCGTTTCCGGCCTCTAGTTAATAGAAAGTTTTTTCTTATAAATATATTTTTATGGTAGAATATGTGAAGAAATGGAAGGATTAAAGGTTAATCGCTGCACATTTTTAATTATTTTATTAAATATGTTTTAAAAGAAGTATTCATTCCGGGGAGGGGGGTAAAATTCCTCAATGGAATTTTTCTCTATAAAAAAATGATGCAGATAAAATATAAACTCTTTTTTTGTCCATGAATAGTCACAAAATAATCCTTTATTGACACTTCAAATCAAACAAATACCAAGACCATTGAAATAATAAAAACCTTTCCCTCTCCAAGCAATAACAAAATTTGTTTATTTAATGTAATATAATAAATAATATTGATAATTTACATTTTGTTTAACTTAAAAATATGGCAATTTATTATTCAGCTAATCAATGTATTTACTTTTAGGTCCGAACGGATGGAAAAACACGTTTCCTCAAGCCGCTGGATGCCGCCAGTCACCAATAAATATAATCAGCTATTGCGCCATTAATATCCCAATGGAAACAGTCACACCCTTAATCTATTCCACCGACTATCATTTACCTCCGTCCGAAATGACTCTATATAACAATGGACACAATGGTATGTTAGGTACCTATACTTTGCGAACATCGCAAACCTTTAAATCTAAATGGTTTAGATCCTAATATATACACGCGTGTGTTGCACAAGTTCGAAAACTTAAAGGCAAAAATAAAATGTCATGTGCAGAATCGAATTTGAAGCATAAAACAAAGAATACATTTTCTCCAGATCCGGCTTTGTTAGCAAGATATTTTAATTTATTTATTTAAAAATAAAAGTTAAAGTATTAGTTACATGCCATTTAAGTAACAGTTTGACCTAAAACTAACACTATGTACGTTGATGCACGCCTGGAAACGCGTTACTAGGCGTGCATAAACTAGGGTTGCCAGATTTTTAAAAACAAAATGCAGGAGGTTAAAACAATAAAATTACAAAATCATACATTTTGGTCGAACATAGGAGATTCCACAATCCACACAACACGGTCTGTTCTATCTCGTACTAAAAATACTAAAAATCATTGCAACACTGCACAGAGTTTAACGGCGGCCATTTTTGTTGTTTACAATTCTTTGCTTTGTGCTTGTGCTGTTTATACACATTAATATTCGTTTAAAACGTTGTGTTTCTTACAGAGGCACTTCTAAGCCTTAAAAGTTTACTCTTGATAGTATTTCATGTTTTCTTGTTTTTCGACCCCCCTGTATAATATTTTTAAATTTAAAGTATGGGAATATAATTTTCAACACAAGCAGAACTTTTTATGAAGAATGACTTTTGGTCAAAAAATTAAAACTTTAGTCCATTTGTCCTCTATCCATGAACATACTGTATATACCTACTAGGGTGTGCCAAAAAAAGTCGATATTTTTTTTTTCTTGCTCTCCACCCAAAATATCGTAAAATATGTGCGAACAAATATCCTGTTAAAAGCGGAGTTCATAATTTCAATTTTAAGAGGTCCTCCATCGAATCTGAAGTTTTGCCGCTTAAATAACACAGAAAACTGACTTTTTTACCTTATTTATTCTTGCAACCTAGGAAGAAATTTTTTTTTTCATAAAATCCATGACCAAATCTTACAAAGCATTAAATTTGGACGAAAAAATCTTATTAGGCCGAATTTCTATTTTCATTATTTGATTTTTTACAGAGCTTTAAATTTAAAATTTTACGTTTTTTGCCTTTTTTAGCTAAACTATTGAAGTTAGACGAAAAAGTCAAATGGCAATTTTTTAGCTTGTCTGATGGACCACAAAAAAGTTTAAGGCGAATTTTTTGTATCGTCAATATTCTAAAAGTTACAGACGTATAAAGTCATCATTTTTGAATTATTAACTTTAAACTTAAAGCTCTGTAAAAAATCAAATAATGAAAATAGAAATTCGGCTTAATAAGATTTTTTTGTCCAAATTTAATGCTTTGTAAGAATTAGTCATGGATTTTATGAAAAAAAAATTCTTCCTAGGTTGCAAGAATAAATAAGGTAAAAAAGTCAGTTTTCTGTGTTATTTAAGCGGCAAAACTTCAGATTCGATGGAGGACCTCTTAAAATTGAAATTATGAGTTCCGCTTTTAACAGAATATTTGTTCGGACATATTCTACGATATTTTGGGTGGAGAGCAAGCAAAAAAAAATATCGAGTTTTTTTGGCACACCCTAGTATATACAATAGGAAAATATGAAGTAAATTTCAATAGATTACTCTTTTTAAACGAAAAAAAAATAACAATTGCATAGTATTTTTTTACAAATGGCGAATGCGCCGGGGTTAAAAAGATTATTATATTATAATAACACTGAGCAACACCAAAAATGTTTCCGAATCCAAAATAGCAAAATCTTACTTATTTTATTATATATAAGTATACTAATTAAAAATTTGCCTTGCAAAAGTGTCGGTTAGTTCCGGTTTAATAGATCCAGGCAAAATCATATTTATTTTATTATACTATATTTAAATCTTATAAAATTTAAGTATAGTTATTTTATCATACTAATTAAAAATCTACCTTGCAAAAGTTCATAGATCCAGGCAATTTTGATATATTGTTAATTACCTAATAATTATAATTAACAGTTAATTAAAATTAACTAGCGGTCCTTAATGTATGAGAAAATACGACCTTACCTGAATTTATTATATGAGGTATACTTTATAAGGACTTTAAATACATATAACATAAAACAAATCATTACTTATTAAATGTTGTATTCACCAGTTTATCGAGAACTGTTCGTATTTGAAAAATTAGAGTGTACATAAGCCAGATCATTTTTGTTATATATGTGGTGAAGTGACATTTGTGAAACAAAAAGTACTATTAGCCCTTAAATAAAAAAGGCACTTGTATTTTAAATAAATAAAAATAAAATAAAATAAAATCTGCTGCTACAAATGTCCTTCCAACATTCGCAGCTGGCTACCTAAGAAGAAAAAAGCTTAAGATGCCCTTTGCTGGCGAGAACCAAAAGACCACGTTACTGACTGCTTCTTTGGTTTAACACCTATCAAAAAAGGACTTTCGGAGAAGAAAAGGTCTGCGATACAGTATCCAAATTTACAATCCTCAATACGCCTCATAGTGACGAGTTGCCTGTACCTAATCCACCTCATTCTGATGATTAAACGGATTCAAACAGTAGTGTGTCGGAAAATGTAGCCGGGCCATCAGACAGTGATTTTCTCTGTGAACTTCCCAGTAAGTGCATCACAAAATAAGTTAAAGTCAATTAAGTGACCTTATAAGGAATTTGGAATTGATCAAGCACAAATCAGAACTATTGGCCTCATGATTGCAACAATGGAACCTATCTTCAAGAAGGAGTAAAAGTTTCTGTGTACTGCTGGACTATTACGAGAGATGCTCCAGAGACTGCTTTCAAAAGACAGGCTAAGAAGCGCAAAATTCAATGGTAAAAATGTGTCTTTGATTGATTTTATTGAACCAACAATATATTGTTCTATTTTTGTATGTTCATTGTATATGATTATAAATAAAAAAATTGTAAGAAATAGGATTTTTTTTTCGAGCCAACTAAAATCTTAAATAGGTATTTTTTAGTTAATTGGGTGTAGTTGAATAAAAAAAATAATTTAAAAAGTTATTATTTCTAAATTAGATGTTGTTTTTTTAATATTTAATATAATTTCTAAAAAAAATAAGTAAATCAGGTTTGTTTATTTTTTTAATAATGCCTTTAATCCTCTAGCTGTTAATATTTTAATTTTGGCAAAAATCGAATTTTGAGTTTTTTCCCAAACGGTGCAGATATATATGTTGTTTTAAAGTAAGCACAAACTGGACTAATATTAATTATAAAAAATATTTCACAATTCTTAACTTGTCACACCACATTCTCATCAAACGCTACCCGAACGCACAACGAATTTTAATAGTGAAAACTTATTTTTGCCACCAAGATCGTACGGCCTAACGCCGTAGGATTTATTTTTATAAAGTATTTTGTCTATGCCAACCAGCCAACCAACCAATAATTTTTAAACCCCCTTTAGATTTAATATTGGTACATTCTGAATATTTAGCAGTTGGGTCTTTTAAATAGCACCATTAAATTATACATTCTATATATTTTATTTTTAGTAGTTATTTATGCGAATTGGATGTACGGCTTGAGACCATTATTAACAGGGGGGCCTTTAAAGGATGAATACAGTTTTTGCAACATAACCTTTAGATGGGGCCCGAACGATGATGAAGGCTCTGAACATATGTTGGATGCAAAACGATTTGCAATGGAAATGCAAGCTTCTTATGTGAAAAATGATTGTAACGAGTATGTAAATGATGACGCTCAATTAGCAGCCAAGAATTCAGCTTTGGCCGTCGTCAGTTACTTCTTTATGGTAACCTATTTACTGATATAGGGTATCCCAACATAAATATTTAAAAAAATCCATATTTTTTCTTTGGTTCTTAATTTAACTTAACCATTGTTTTTCATGTTTAATGTCAGTATTTGTACCTAAAAACTTAATAGCAATTTTAATGAAATTTTTAAAATCAAAATGTTTCTTGTGGGACACCCTTCATAACCATATTTCCTACAACTAATGTTTTTAAGGTTACCCCGATGGATAATGCCTACATGGACCAAATTATTTCATCTCTTTTGTCAATAAAATACCCATTTAGTTCAGTTAATATAGAGCCAATACCTTTAACCCTCTTGGCGCCCTGCTTCTCCAGAAAATACCTCTCATATGTGGGTTCTTTAACATACCCCCCGTGCACAGAAGGTGTAAAATGGATTGTGCAACCTGAAGCATTAACGATATCTAGCAGACAAGTCAGAAAATTTAGAAAACTGTTTGGTATTAATGGACCCATTTTTAATAACACGAGACCTGTGCAAAAAGTTAATAATCGGGATATTTTATTTTATGATTAAGACAATAATATAAATTATTTTTATTTGTTTGATTATTAATTTGTGGGTACAATTATTAACTTTAGAAAATAATATACATAGTAGGTTATTCAGAACAGGCTAAATGAGGAGGTCCATTCCAAAACTCGGCTAACCACTTTTTAATAAAAATGAATTAGTGGTGTCTGTTCATTTAATATGTATCCCCCTATACCCTGAAAAGTTCATAATATTCTAAAACTAACCTTATTCCATTTAAAATTCATTTACAAATTGACTATCGTTCCAAAACTTGTCTTTTCTATTGGTTATATCATGCAGAACTCGGCATATAAGTATGTAATTTTAAATTATTTTAGGTATATAAATGTTTTACTTATGCCTTTAAATTTCGTTTAAAGTATTGTGTTTTCCTGATATGCGTTAGTACTCACGTGTAAGGTTTTTGACATTTTGCTCGAAAACAACTAATATGGATAAGCCGAGTTTTAGAATGCACCTCCTTAAATAGTAGAGATTCTGTTGTTCTTGAATTTTTAGATGTTGTACGGGTGTAACCTTACATATTTTTTTATATTTCGTGAACAGTACTATTCGAACGGAGTGGATGAGTCATAACAGCCTCTTGCACTCGCTCACAATTTTCTGGTGTTCGGATGGTCTTTTCTTTTTCGACGTTGTGATATCTGTCTCCTTACTCTCTAAAAATAAAATAGTCAAAATTCTACTATTTGAATTAGTACCAGCATTTTTTACTAATAAATTAGTCGTTTTCACTTTTAAATAGTTATTTTTTACTATGTAAATAGTTAAAGTTTGACTAATTTAAGATTAGTCACCATATTTGACTATTTTTGACAGTTAAAAGTAACTAATTTCTTTAATCGTTTACGGCCAACAACGAAGTATTATTTGAATTAAATGCATATACCTCTCCATGGTTAAATGACCCATAAAACAAATAAAGATGCAAAAAGTTTAGCTCAAAACAGTAACACAAATAAAATATTAAACTTTAAAACAATATTTATTGACAAATAAAATTTATTTTTATGACAAATAAATTTTAATTTTATAAGAGCGGCTGACAGCCGCTAACAGACAGTTATGAGGTTAGGTTGACAAGCTTCTCAAGTGACAGACGTGAGTTCAATCCCAGGCTGGGTCAAAACTTTTTTTAAATTTAAATTTACTAATTTAACTATTTCATTCAGTGGAATTTGACTAATTATTAGTGACTGCTTTTTCGCTATGACAATTAGTCAAATATGACTAATAATTAGTTATTTTTGACTAATTCATTTTAAGAGTAAATTTCTTCACCCAACGCTTAATTTATTATACTGATTAGCGCAATTAATGTATCGCAAGTCATAATGATCCTAGGCTTTTACGCATAGAACGCGATCTTCACTTGTTTTATTTCGAGTCAATACAAATTTAAAAACTTGCCGCAGGACTGTATAATAGCAATAGGAACGCCGGATTTAAATTTCGCCATGTTCCTATTTTTTGTAAAGTGCAACCTTGAAAATATGATTTTTGTAGTGTAAAAATATTCCAATTTAATAAGATATGGAGAGCGGTATTTTCTATAACAACGTGTTAATATTCTTAAGACTCATTATAAATATGAAGAACGCTTTGCAGAAACCGTTCGAAAATTACGTCCAATTTTCGGTCGTGCTAATGCTTTAAATGAGACGACAGTTGCGAAGGTTAGTGAAATTTGAGGAAAGTGGTTCAGTTGGGGACATACAAATACCTGTGCGTCGTCGTACTAGCCGATCTGCTGAAAATATTGCAGCAGTACGGAAAAGTGTTACCTAAAATCCTGGAACCTCGATTCGTCATCGATCCCAACAAGTTACTATTTCGAGGAGCAAATTTTAACAAAACAAAATATCTTCATTTTCATCCATACAAAATTCAATTAACAAAGGAGCTAATCCCAGTAGGTCTTGCAATGCGCTGGGAATTTGTTAATTGGATTCTGGCAAGGCATTGCAAAGACAATTTGGTTTAGAGATGAAGCGCACTTTCATTTCAGTCAATAAACAAAATTGCAGAATTTGTGGACAAACCAGCAACAATTCATTAACTTAATGACGATATTCGACGCGTTCTTGACGAAAGTCAGCAGCACATATATAAGTTAAAAAAAAATATATTAAAAGAGGGAGGGTGTGCCAACAAAGTCGTGGTGGGCATTTGTTGAATATTTTGTTTCAAGCATAATCGGAAGATGTGTACTTTATGAGAAATATTTATTATAAACATATCAATAATTAACATCTATATCGGATTGTAATATATGTGCATGGGCATCGCCACGGAGGAGCTGCTGCCTCAATATTTTTTAACAAATGGAAACTTGCGAGATTGCCTTTCCTGTAGAAAAAATATTGAACCTAATTAGTGCGAAAAGTTGCTTTTTTTCGCACGCATTTACTTTCCGCACTGTCAGCTTTCCGCACGCTGGCAGAACAAATATTTTGACATTTTTTTCACGGATCAATTTTAAATCAGCTATTAAAACAGAGGCGTTGCTAGGTGTCGGCGACGTCAGCGACCGCTGACGGCCTCGCGCCTAGGGGGCCTCGCAACACTAACAGTTAAGGGTTTAACCCCTTGGGGAATTCCCCACCAGTATCCATGGCCTGCAGGCCAGAAACTTATTTTAAAAAATATGAGATTCCCTAGCTCATTACTTCTTATGAACCCTATCGTGACGTTTTGTGGAGTTTTAAGCGGGAAGCAAAAAGAAAAGGATGGGCTTTGTTTCTTAATTTTATAAATTAGTTTTTCGCGGCTATTATTGTGTTCATTCAATTTATTAGCACATTTCCTAACCGAGATATTAGGACCTCGCCGCCGCTGTCATCAGAGTACGTTGCGAGTCGTTAAATGCGCTCTCCAATTTCGTGCTTGCATCTTGTTGACTGCTCTAGCTCATCCATAATATGACAAGCGGCTATGTAAAGCTCACAGGAGGAATTGGTGCCAAACTTGTTGCCAAGATTAGACTGATGCGCTGTTGCCTTAATGAACGAGAACTGACAAAAAGGGATACAAAAAAAGTAAAATATAGAGTAAATTATCATGCGCTGTGCCTATTCTCACGCTAAAGTCAAAATTTTAAGATTTTATGTTACGATAAAACTAAAACAAACCAACCAACCCAACCTAACCCAACACTTTTTAACAAAGGAACAACAAATTTATAAAATAAAAAGTAAAAAAAAGTTCGACAACTTCTGAGTATCGAACTCGGTATCTCTCGGTATCTCTCGCATGCTAGCGATCGCCCTACCATCTGAGCTATCCAGCTTTACATTAATTTTATAACTCTCGGGGAATAGAAACGGATTTACAGTGTGACGTCAGTCGGGCTCGAATACGAGCACCATTTCCTCCCGTGAGCTTTACCTAGCCGCTTATCATAATATGGAAGAGCTAGAGCAGTCAACAAGATGCAAGCACGAAATTGGGGAGCACATTTAACCACTCGCAACGTACTCTGATGGCGTGAGAACATATTAGTTAAGTTAGTAGCTAAGTTAGATTTAAGAAATTAAACGTTGCCCGATTCTAGCAGGTTTTCCGGTATCTGCAAATTAAACTTACTTCTCTTATAACACACGGGTTACTGGTACCGTGAACTGTTGCCAACTATGAAATCTTATAATTCTTAAAAGTTTACTTAAAAATTTACCAGATTCCCCCGTTTTTTATTTTAATATAGTTCCAAAAACTTTCTTTTTAATGGTATTGGGGGGGCACTAAAAGTAAATATTTATTTGTTGTAAGGTTTAATTATTAAAAACCACTTACTTTTACAGCTCTACGAAGGTAAAACCATAAAACTCGAGATAACCTAAATCTTCTTCTTCTTCTACAAATTTATTCTCTGTTTCGAGAGAATTGGTCATGACTCAATTAAGCTCTTACTGACCAGATACCCACAGACATGTTTAAAATATCTTGAAACATCCACTAAATCTCTTGAACAAATCACAAAATACCTCGCTATAAAAGGTCAAAGCTTGAGACATTGTCCAAAAATACAGGTATATTTCTTTACCGGGACCCCATTCTGATCCTCCCAGGTCTAGAAGTTACTTATTTTTTACTATTTTATAGAGCAACCATACTCTGCCAGCACCAAAATGGAAGTCCCAAACCAAAATCTTATGTTCCATAAGGAGCTGCGTACATAAAAGTAGTGCCAACCCACAGAAAGAGATTATTTTAGATTGCTTAATTATGATAAGGCTTGTTCCAACTCTGTGGCTTGTTCCTACCAAGCACTTTGGATGTAAGTGACATGCGAATTTCTAAAATCGCGGCTCTATGTTCGGTAGGGACGAAGTTTATAGAATAAGTATACTAAATTTGTGTTAAGACGGAAATTAACGGTTATATCTATAAATTTTTTTTTAAATAAGCTAGAATTCTCCAAATAAAATAATAAATACTTCAACTTTGAGACACTCCTCAAACTCGTTTAGGAATTCTCTTTTGCATTTGTAAATTCTTCAGTTTTGGTGTAAAATTCACCGAGTTGGCAATCCTGACCGTGACGTAATTGAATACATCGTCGAGAAGGGTACGATACCGGTCTTGCCTGGAGGACCTGCTTAAATCCTGACCCTGAACGCTAGTTATTGACAAAGTCTACAATAGATTGAGTAAGTTACGAATGATTTCCACGATGGATGGGTGAAACCAGGGGTATGGCTGTTTATTTGTGTTTGTCCAATTGTATATTAGTCCTTCGGAGGGGGCTTGAAGCCCGCCGTCCGTTCCTACCCCTAACCCGCTCAAGCCATTCAGTTGGCTTCTGGGACTTCTTAGGAAATAAGGGTGGAACTAAAAGAGCACTTTTGTATATAAACTTTTTTTGTATATATGGATGAACTTAAACAATGTTAAGAATAGTGACAATGATAGAAAATTGAACATATAGATAAAAGTTTCAGCTGGCCAAATCCCTGAAGGGAAAAGCCATAAAAAGCAAAGAAGAAGACCTGCTTAATTGACCTTTACTTTCCTCTCCCTTCCCTCTCATTCGTACAAGGCTATGCTTCTTTTCTAATATTTGAAATATAATTCGCTTTAGTATATTCACCAAATACACACTAACATAGGTTAAGGACTAATGCTAGCTCACTGCCTCTTGCTAATTTGTTACCACTCATACTAAGAAGAAGAAGGGTTAAAAAGAGAAAATGTGGGAGAGAGCCTCTCTCTCAGAGGTGTTGGCATGGTCTTGGGGTCGTGCTGTCAATGCTGGCATCGATGCAGCGTATTACAATTTTTCAATATTTTAATAACTTGGAGAAAAAAAATAATATTTTAGCTATTTTTTACTCGGTAATACCACGGTCTTATATACGTATATATAAGTATTACGTATATATTACCCAAGTGCTTCAATGCTTATTCTAAAAAAATTTAAAAGTAGATCATGGCATACTACGTTCCTGTTACCTTTATTTATTTGTGTAGGCTATGAATAATAATAATATTGCATTTAAATATTCAGCGGTTCTCAAATAATTTTAAAAAAGTCTACAAGGTCGGTTACATTATAATTTATAGGAAAAATTGCCAAATTATAAGCCTTTTAACATGAAATTGAAAAAAAGCCAGCGAACCCTGGCGAAAATGAAATGTGCAAAAAGTGTGCAAAATTATTTGAGAACAATGTGCAATCTTAAAAAAAAATTATGTGCGGAGGGTGGGAAATGGAACATGAAATAATGTGTAAAACCAAAAATTTAAAATTGTGAATAATCACTGGACAATGTTCTAAAGGGAACTCCTGTGGATTTTTTCACATTGTTTGCACACTGTGTCTTGCCACCTTCTTTGTGCCTACTGCAAAAACATATCCTTTTTGGTGTCTTTGGACTCTTTTAAATTTACACTTAATTAAAAAATAAATATCCTAATAATATTTATATTAACCTAGCACAAAATTATTTTTCAAAATTTAAAAAAAATACCCATTGTATGTACAATGTACATACTGTATTTTATTAAGAAACATACCTGCACTAGAGAAAAGTTGTAATTGTCCTCATCTTTTAAATAAATGTTTTACCCCAACACAATATATATCTAAAATGTGCTTAAACTTTTGAGTGATCGCTAAAACTGTAAAAGCAATGTGATATAAAAATACATTATATAAGCGTGATAATGGAGAAATAATAAAGCGTGCTAACAGTGTGTATAAAATGTGACATGCATAAGATAGACTGAAGCTTTGCAAAATTGTCTTTATACAATGTAGTAACACTATGCAAACAATGTGCTAAAAAATAATGTAATATAATCGTGACAAATGACAAATAACAAACTTAATTATTTCAAAAGTGTGACATTACCACAAAATTCCGTGTGCATATTGTTATAATAATAATAATATCTTTATTTATCCATATTACATAAGAAACATTTATGCAAGTCAAGGTACTAAACTCAGATATAAAAATACAATAATACAACAGATTATAATAAGATATCACATTTAATAAATATTTACATAATGTTAAAATTAAGATCTAGAGTCTCCATATACTCGTTTATTGAGTAGAAATTTTTTACTGTTAATTTTTTTATTGAAAGTGGTAGCTTATTATACAGGTTAATATCCAAACTATTTAATTTGCTTTTCTCGAGTCGAAGAAAGGGGGGCCTGATTAGGTTTGCACTTCTGGTATTGTGATAATGGATATTATATTGGTTTAAATAATTATGTCTACATTTATGTATTTGTGTGGGTCTTAACCAAACTATGGTAAATATAAAGAGAAGGTAGAGTCATAATATGGAGCTCCTGAAAAAGAGGACGGCAGTGAGTGGCAGGAGGTAAACCCAGCATGATTCTTATAGCCCTTTTCTGAAGTCTAAAGACAGTGATAGAGCTACTAGATTTGCCCCAGAGTATAAACCCACAGCTGATATGGGAATAAAACATCGCATGATACGCAGATATCAGCTATATAGCAGAGTCCGCAAATCAATCAGTCTCCTGAGATCCCTTACCAAATATAATGTTTTTAACAATTTTTAAGATAAAGAGTTTACATGGTTGGACCACGACAGTGATTCATCAATGTAGATTCCTAAAAATTTAAAACTTTTACTATACTGATAGTTGTTTATTTTTTTAGTAGACACAACAATATTTCGAGCTTTTTCTTTATTTAGTATTAATTTGTTTATATTAAACCAGGATTCTGCCTGATCCTCGACCTCCGCCATCAAATTCTTAAGCTGCTGTAGATTCTTAGCTGAGACCAAGAATGAGCTGGCATCTGCAAAAAATAGACCAAGTCATTTATAAAGATTACAAAGAGGAGGGGGCCCAAAACGGAGCCTTGAGGAACCCCAGATCTCATTGTTAAAAAATCTGGAAAATTATTATTATAAAGTACACATTACGGTTTAATAGGTAGGACTTGAAAAAATCAAGTGCTACTCCACGTACACAACACTGCTCCAGTTTATCGACAAGCCGGCTGTGAGTAATATCCGACAAAAGACCCCTTTCCAATCCTTCGACTATACGCCCCACAAGACTACATTCTTCCTGCACCGTGGTACGCCCCTTCCTGAACCCGAATTGGGACTCACTTAGTAATTTGTTTCTTTCCAGGAATTCACTTAGTCTTTCATGTATCAGTTTTTCAAAAATGTTACCAAGTATGGGAATAATATAAATGGGCCTATAATTATTTAATAACTCCGGGTCATCCTTTTTAAAGACAGGTATAACCTTTGAAAGTTTAAAAATATCAGGGAAGACTCCTTGATTAAAGGGGGTACAGAGAGGTTGCTTTATAATATCTGCAGTGAACTTAATTTGGCAAAAAATGTTTATCCAATATATTATTGTCAATCCCAGCAAGCACAAACATGCTCAGGACGTCCTTGGACCAGCCTTATGTCCCAGACTGGGATGATCCTATAAAGACGTCCAGAGGTCGACCCTTTGAGATATCCCGGGGATGTCATTTAAGGATGTCCTTATACTAGCCTTAATGTCCCAGAATGGGATAAAAATATTAACTTTATTTACCTAATTAATAGGTAAAATGGCCAATATTAAACATAACTGCTACACAAAATTCTAAAAGCAAAATTTATAAACAAATATGCTTGCTATAAATCTCACCACTGCTTACGCACGCTTGATAGCTAAGATATACCGATAGGTTACAAATAACAGTTGGAGATGTGCGTCTGTGATGACACAGCTAAACAATGATTGGAGTGGGACTGATCTGCTAAGTAACAAATAATGGCTAAGTTAATCGAGTAAGTTTGAGTGCAGAGGATTTCTTCAGGATCTACATAACCCAAGAACAAACAACTTCAGGCCAATGTTGGGTTTCAATATTGGACCATGCTAGAAAAAATCTGACGAAAGATATTTTGGCCCAATATCATCAAACGAATATTGGGCCAATGCGGATTTCCAATATCGGTTATATAATATCAAACAACTTAGGGTTAATGCATTGCAATGTTGGGTTTCAGAAAAAATCTGACGAAAGATATTTTGGCCCAATATCATCAAACGAATATTGGGCCAATATCTTTGTGCTACTGGGGTACCTACCTTTAAAAAACCTATATATTTTTTAAGAATCCATTTTATTTATGTACAACCTTTATGTTATACCCTGGATTTATGTACATCATCCATTTAATAATATTTTACACATTTTTATATTTAAACTTAGGTATATTTTAATTAAACATCCTTTGTATAATATTTGGAAAAATAGGACCAAACAGGCAGTACTTTAATAGATACAAAAAACATTGATCTAAAACAAACGCTTTTAAATTAATTACATGATTTTATCTAGATATAATTATTCTTAATTAACATTACATTACAACAAATAAGTTATCGAAACCTCTAAAATGAATGAATATTTATTGATTTGATCACGCATTATTTGTATGCAACAAGGTGAATACGTACGTGTCCACTACCGTTCCCAATGCTTTTAAATGTGGTCACATTTTATTGATGTTTAATAATTAGAACATGAATATAAATAGAACTATTATAGCCATTAATTTTAATGCACTTAAATAAACATAGACTGAAAATGAGTGTTGGGGTACGTAAATATTTGTTTATTAAATTTTCATTCCCTGAATGCTAGTACGGCTTTCTAAACTCTATATCGATTATTTCTAGTTTGTATTTAAAGAACTTTACTGGGAAAACGTATCAATTCCCACGTGGCCGCATAAGAGAAACGATGTCTAGAAACACCAAGAACAAAAAATTCAAAAGTTCAGTCAAAAATGTTATTGACATTTCGAAAACAAGCAAACGAATTTTTAAAAAATGGAAAGGAAAAGCATCATACAATTCTAGTAAGTTTTATGCACCTTTACTTATTCATAATTTAATTATCAATCTAATTAATATATTTTTAAAAATTGTTTTTTACGCTAAAATGTTCCATTATGTCGTGTAGGTACATAAAGGTGGGAACCTATAGGGACAACTATTATATTTTGAAATTAAAATAGGTCAATGTAAACTACCTACTTATAAGTATACTTTAATAAAATACATTTCGATAAATGTGTTGTGTTTAACTTTAAGTTTAGTGTAATACGATTTTTGGAATCTGATCATTTTTTTAAACAATGTAATTGTTTTTTTAATTTTTAAGTTGTATAAATATATATTACAATAATTATTCCTTGCTGCTCACAGAATTTATTTAGGGAGTCGTATAAGCACCAAGAGCAAAAATGACTGTAAATATAAATTATGACACGCGCGGTTGTTTTGAGTGCTATTTTAAATTCTAGATTTGTAATTTTTTTTATATATTATATTGAAATATTGTTGTTGTTAGTCTAGTAGCCAACTACAAGGTCTCCAGGATGCATAGTATAGGTGAAATCTAATTATAAATTGGAGATTGCTGACTTTGATATGAATTGCTGGAGATTGCTCATTTTGTTATAAACGTTTTTAAAAGGAGATTTTGAAAAATAAACAAAAAAATAATTGTTTTTTTATTCCTTTAATGGGTATAAAATTTAACTAATCTGGAGTTTCTTCTAAATCTGGGACCAGGTTGCCTCGTGCAAAAAAGTTTTTATAGTACAACTCATCATCTTCATCCCACTTTGCCCCGTAATGTTTTACTTGCAATGTTTTGACATTATCAGCCTTTTCTTGCTTTACCTTTACGTCTTATTATGGTATAATAGCACAAAATAAACAAGATAACTTTTTTTATAATTCTTAAAACAATAAAACGTATATATATTTATATATATACCTATTTTAAATATATTTTTAAGTGCTATTTACTGCAATAGAACTTAACAGTATGTACCAGTAAAAAAAAACACAAAATTAAATCTCTAAAATAAGTTATAACATCAAATGTTAGGATATCAGGTGACACAAATTACTAATTTCTAATGGTGAAATTGGAAATTGTATACTTTGCTGCAAATCTATTAGTGGAGATTGTCGACTTTGCACTAAATGTCATTTTTAAAATAGGATTTTAGACAGGATTTACCTCCTTTTGCAGCACATAAACTTTATCATCTTATAGATAATTAGTCTCCTCCAAAAATCTAATTTTTGACCAAAAGTGGAGATTGTCGGTTTTGCTATGACAGGCCTCAATTTAATTTGATTGCGTTGAAATTTTAACAATACGATAAAGCAGATAGATAAGGCTACACACGGTGGTCAAAACTAAAGTATAGGACGACGAACAAAACTGATAGCATATTCTGATTATAGACTCTTTTGGTACCACAAAAATGTATTTATCAAAATCCCAGCTGATCCTATTTTAAAGTTTGTTTGAAGGTTGTAGATAATTATTCTGTTTTTTGAACTGTCGTCATCATTGATTTATTAAAGATATCTAGTATATAAGCAGAATTTCTGAAATATTTTACCATTATCACCTGATGACCAGTGGCGGCCCGTCATGGGAGGCAGGTGAGGCAGTACCTCATTATAGAGAATTAAAAAATTAAAGTATAGTTTTCAAATATTTTACTTTCTATAATATACTATAAATTTTTAATATTTGGATTACACGAATTGTGAATTGTGAAATAGTCAATAAAATTGATTGATTTTATACGTGGAATACCCAGCAACATTTAAATTATTTGAATTTGAAACGATCGCAATTTAAACTAATATTTATAGCTAGATGATTGGCTCAGAAGCATGCCTGAACTAATTTAGACTCACGATTGGCGTTAGCCTTGTTGTCTCGTTCTATTACAATGCGATATCATAGTTGTCTCCTTCTCTTGTATTAGCATACGCGCCAAGGAAATAAGCAGGTGTTGTGGCAGATTCCCGGTCACTTTTCCGAAAGTCATTTTCCCGAAAGACCAATTTCCCGACACACCATTTTCCCGACACACCATTTTCCCGACAAGATTTTTCCCGACACCATTTTCCCGAAAGTCATTTTTCCGAAAGTCGTTTTCCCGACAAGCCATTTTCCTGACAAGCCATTTTCCCGACAAGTCATTTTTAAGACAAATAATTTTTACCACAAACGACACAATATATTTTAACAGAGTGACGTCATCCAATGACGCAATCTTAGGACGGGAAGCAGATCTTTTTTCCTTAACCAACGTCCCGAGTCCGCCCGCTTCGAAACCAACCCAAACCCAACAACCCAACCCAACCGACCCCGCCCCATTGGCCCTTACAGAATTCCAGAAGGAACAAGCAGAAATCATTTTTGACCAGGTATGTTTTTCTTTACTAGATAATAAAACTTTTATCGTGAACATTTCGTTTGAACGTTTCTTAACTGGATAATAAGATTTTTGTCGTGAACATAGTCTGTCGGGAAGAGTGCTGTCGGGAAAAACGTCGTCGGGAAAATGGTTTGTCGGGAAAATGGTCTATCGGAAAATTGGTCAGTCGGGAAATTGCATTCGGGAAAGTGACCGGGAACCGTTGTGGCAACACTGTTGCGGAATTTTAGATAAATTATACTTCACACGTTTTTCAAAATTCAATAATAAATGGTATTATTTTTCTTATAATAAATCGATTTAATCGAAATTATATTTCTATTCTAAAATAAACATATTTTAACATCATCGCCATCTTGTAGCCATCACAGTAACCAATAAAATAAATACAGATTCCTTCTTTAGGTTTGTTTTGGTTATAAAATTCTGAACTGTTTAAAGAACAAATCTGTGGTTATTTACGCACTATTTTGTTTATTCTTTTTCTATGAGTTTGTCTATTTTATGATTCCTTTGTAAGTGGTTTATTCTGTGGGTTTAGTTAATTGAACTTGGTGATTTATGTGAATTTTGTCATTATGGATATTACGGTATTGTACCGATATTGTTAACCATCGTGGTTCTTGCTGAACTATAAAATATTAATTAGACAAAAATGAGGTTTATTTCAAATAAACGTCATTTTTACAATAAAATATATTTCATTGATAAAGTAGAGGATTCCTTCCCCACCACAGTCTAGTTTTTTACTTAGTTTTAAGTATAGGTTGTAAACTGCGACGTCAGTTTTTTTAAGTTGGGTTTAAAAAAATTTCTTCGCCTTTAAATGAGAGCGAAAACCTGCCTATGCGTCACCAAAATGAAATGTCACAGGCCGCCACTGCTGAGGACGTTTAGAGACAACTAATCGAAACGTAGTGAAATTAATAAATTAAAGATGACAGTCCAAAACAACACAATAATATCAACTTAATCTACCCATATCAAATTTATGTTTAGAGAATGATGTTTGTTGAATAAAATAAAGATTTGACTTC
The DNA here is from genome assembly GCA_921294245.1 of Brassicogethes aeneus. Taxonomy (NCBI): domain Eukaryota; kingdom Metazoa; phylum Arthropoda; class Insecta; order Coleoptera; family Nitidulidae; genus Brassicogethes; species Brassicogethes aeneus. The sequence goes on from OV121137.1 coordinate 28,242,548, forward strand.
CATTGCATACTCGTAGTAGTTAATCATGTCGTTTCGACTGGTGTTTCTCCAGTAGTCTTTAGGTGAATACCGAATAGGTTAAGTAGCTATTTATATTTAAGCCGAGTGCACTGGTGTATCAAGCTGCAACGAAGCGTATTGGATCATCCAGGTGTGACGAATCAATGCATAATTTAATTGCAAGGTCCCATTTGTTAAGCAACGGCTGCTTTTTCAAACTTCCCCTTCCTCCAGTATGGTTCTTTGTAAAAAAAATATTTTTGACTACCTGATAAGGTGAGCATGTGAGCTACCCATGGTCTATCCTCTTTGCGTCTTCTTAAAATGTTCCTTGATTCTAATGTCAAGTGGTCGTTAAGGAGCCACCTAACTAAGACAAAACACACAAACCAGAGAGACAGGAACAACTGCATCTTTCGGATGTAAAAACAATTGTTCCATCCACTAAAAACTGGCAAAATTGAATAGAAAAATCGAAAAAATTTAGTTGAGAAGTAGGTTTTCTGGGCGAAAAAGGGTAAAACTTCGACTTTTTACCGTTATCAGTTAAATGCATAAAATATTTATTCATTTTATCCATAAACAATTAAATAACATGCGTGTTTTATTCCCAATAAAAATAATAATTATGCAAATGTTTTTGCAAGGATTATTACCTAACTAGAATTACGTTTTAGCAAATGTAAATAATGTATGCCGGAAAAAAATCATATAAACAATCATTTTACTCATACACTTATAGTTCAATAATAATATAATTAATGTAATTAATAATGTGTAATTAATAATCACACGGAGCAACAGCAATTTTGGTGCGCTGATTGAAAAATGGCCATTATTTTGCGATTAACTCTTATTTTTGCCTCATAATATCGCCAATATTGTTAAAAACCCGTTTTTTCGGCATGGGTACAAAAATTAAAATTTGTATTTGATAATAATTATAATTTATTTATCATAGAATTACATTAACAGTAAATATGACAAGTCAAGACATACACAAATATTTTTTTAAAACAATACATACAATTTTATCCATGGTTTAATAGCATGCAGATTGTAAAAATGATTTTAAAATATTTTTAAATTTATTTTATGATTTTTTCCTGAGCCTATTTTGAAAATTATTGTAAAGGCAAATTCCTACAGAGTATGGTGTTTTCTCATACTTTGCATGTCAATGCATGTCAATCGGAATTTTTTCTTTAGATCTGGTGCTGTATTGGCACCTATTTTAAATTATTACTGCCTTTTTAGTATGGACAAAGCAGTTTGTACATATAGACACTTAATAACTCATACTTGGATTTAGAATAAAAATTCTAATGCTATTCTTAGCAAGACCCCATGTTAAAATATGAAAACTTAAATAAAATAAAATAAATATTTGCATAATATTTAATTTTCTGGTATATAATACCACTAGTGGTAAAATTGTACCGATAAAATTTTTGTTTTTTTCTTGGAAATTTCGCAAGTGGTATTTATTTTTAAATTAATGCCGCGAGCGAAATTTCCAAGGAAAAATCTTGAGTAAATTAAAATCAAAAACTTTTACAGGGGAAATTTTATTACGAGTGGTATTCGGCAAGACTATTTCACGAATATTTTTAACTGCTGATTCAATTTCTTTATAATTTTTTTCACCAAAACGCATATTTATAACATTTTTATTTTAAAATTAGAAACGTCAACATTGACTATTATTTTTCGCGTAGTAACCAATTGGTTGCTGTACAACTTGTATAATATAAGTAGGTAATATCGTAAGGGCATCTAATTTTTCCGAAAAAAATCGAAAAAACAAGTTGCTAAGTAATATTTTATCAAGAAGCATGAGCGCTGGTGGCAACAAAAGTCGAAGACGAGGATTTTTGCACCTGACGAATGCATTTTTTTTTAAATATTACTTAGCATTGTGTTTTTTCGATTTTTTTCACAGGAAAAATTAGATGCCCGAATGGTATTTGACAAGACTATTTCATGAGTAACATTTAACAATTAAAATATAAATTGAAATTTTTGTTGACAACAGCTGTCAAGTTTTGCCGCGGGTAAACTCGAATAAACTGCTGACAGGTGCTGTCACACAGTTTTTTCGTATATAATACCACTAGTGGTAAAATTTTACCGATAAAATTTTTGATTTTTATACGAATGTTTTTTTCTTGGAAATTTCGCAAGTGGCATTAATTTTTAAGACCACGAGCCGCTAGGCGAGTGGTTTGAAGTTAATGCCACGAGCGAAATTTCCAAGGAAAAATCTTGAGTAAATAAAAATGAAAAATTTTTTCAGGGAAAATTTTATCACGAATGGTATTCGGCAAGACTATTTCACGAATATTTTTAACTGCTGATTCAATTTCTGTATGATTTTTTGGACCAAAACGCATATTTTTTAACATTTTAATTTTAAAATTAAAAACGTCAACAGTGACAATTATTTTTATCATAGCAACCAATTGGTTGTTATGCAACTCGTATAAACGAGTGGTTTTTTCACCTGAATAGTAGTTTTATCGCTGCAAAACTGAAAAAAACACTCGTTTTCTGAAATCTGATTGGTCCAAAAAGTAATGAGTGGAATAGTCACCTAGAAACCATTTGTAATTCAAAATTGCGCCTTTGTGATTGGTGGAAATTAAGACGAGGGAAATAGTCACCTAAATAGTACTTTTATCGCCGCAAAACTGAAAAAACACTCGTTTTCTGAAATCTGATTGGTCCATAAAGTAATGAGTGGAATAGTCTTAAGTTATATAATTGGTAAATAGACTTTAATTTATGACCTATAAAATCAATATGTTTATCTAATGTTATGGCCTTATCAATATCTAATTATACCTAAAAACTAATTGGTAAAATTAAAATTTTGGTTATTAATTTAAATATTATATGTAAAATTACTAGGTATATGCATAAAAATGCATAAACACATTCAAACTTAATTTAATCCTTTTTTGATATGTTAGATTGGTGTTTAATTAATTTAAAAATATTGTTTTACAGGGTGAGTTATTTAACTTAAAACTTTGAAATATGTCAGTTAGTATGCATTTTACGAAAAAAAATTTAAAATTAAAATTAAATGATTGGAGGGGGGAAATCAATCCGTACTAAAATTGGACCTCATATTCTCTTCCTTATATGGGGAACAACTTTAAAACTTCCAATGGAACACCCTTTTTTTTATTGCAGATTCGGATCAATCGACTAAAAATAGGAAGATTTTGTCTAAAACATTTTTTCATATTTGTAATAGATGGCGCTGTAATAAAAAAAATCAATTTTGTTCGATTTTTCTTCTGTGTACGATTCTCCAATAGTTTTTGAATAAAATACTTGGTAGGTGCTCAAAATGGCCTTTAACTTCAATGCATTTATTAATTCGTTTTCAAATGACTCTACACAACAAGCGTATCTGCTAGAATTTCGGCATAAGCATTTATAATTCGATCAATCATATTTTCACTGGTTGTTGCACAATGGTACTTGTTGATACACACGGTCTTTGAGATAGCCCCACAAAAAGAAATCCGACAAAGTAAGATTAGGTGATCTAGCAGGCCAACTAACCGGAACTGCTCTACCAATCCAGCGACCATTAAAATTACGATCAAGTACTTCACGAGCTAACGCTGAATAGTGTGCTGGACAACCATCATGTTGAAACCACATGTTCTGTCGTACTTAAGTCTTTATAGACCAGGGTCGATAATTTTTGAAACCAAAAAAAATAACAGTAGGATGAAACCCATTGGAAAAGGAAAAGAATATAATAAAAATGAAAGGAAAAATAAATTACGGGCGATTTGACTTCGGGAAGTGGGTTCGGGGGGGGGTTTTAAGGGTAAAAAAATGGTTTATCTCAATTTCCGGCAAAACTACAAGTCCTATGGAAAAAAGTTAAATGGCAAAGTTGTAGGTAATAAAAGGATCTACAACTTTTGTAATTACAATTTTATTACATAACCTCAAAATTTATGTGAAAAATTCAAAAAACCAAGTTTTTGGTTTTTTATTTTTATCTTTTAAAAAAAAAATTTTTTTCCACGAAATTTGGTGAAAACTTACCTTTTTATGTCCCAAATACACTGTTATTTATTTGATTTAAAATATTTATTATTTCGTCTTATTTTGACTTAATATCAAAAAAGCACCCTAATTTTCAATCGAAAATTCTCGCGTCAAAATATCAGCTTTTTTCAAAAAGTCGGTGTGCTTTTTGTTTGTTGAAATCTCTACTTTCTGATGGTGTAAAAAAAATATGCATTACTATGGTAAATGTTCTCAGAAAATGCAAAAAATATTATAATGAATAACGAAAAAAACTCGAATTCGAAAATTTATTTTAATCATTATATACAATTTCATCAAAAAAATGTGATTGTTGCAATTTTTTTAGTTAAAAAGTTTATTTATTAAATTCTAATACCATTTATGTCAGAAAATCTCATAAAATATAAAAATACATGTAGATCATACTATTGAATTTAGATACTTCATTCTGATTACGTTATTCATTACAATATTTTTTGTATTTTCTGAGAACATTTACCATAGTAATCTATATATTTTTTTTACACCATCAAAAAGTAGAGAGTTCATCGAACAAAAAGCACACCGACTTTTTTAAAAAAGCTGATATTTTGACGCGAGAATTTTCGATTGAAAATTAGGGTGCTTTTTTGATATTAAGACAAAATAGGGCGAAATAATAAATATTTCAAATCAAATAAATTACAGTGTATTTGGGACATAGAATGGTAAGTTTTCACCAAATTTCGCGGAAAATTTTTTGTTTTTTGAAAAAGAAAAATAAAAAACCAAAAACTTGGTTTTTTGAATTTTTCACATAAATTTTGAGGTTATGTGAAAAAATTGTAAATACAAAAGTTGTAGATCTTTTTATTACCTACAACTTTGACATTTAACTTTTTTCCATAGGACTTGTAGTTTTGCCGGAAATCGAGATAAACCATTTTTTACCCTTAAAACCCCCCCCTCCCACTTCTCGAACTCAGATCGCCCGTAATTTATTTTTCCCTTAATTTTTATTCTATTCCCCTCCTTTTCCAATGGGTTTCATCCTACTGTTATTTTTTTTCTCTTTTTACCATTTTTAAAGGCTTCTGCACTGGTCTATTAAGTAACGTGGGCAATTCATTTTCCAAAATATGTCGGTACATTTCGCCATTGAAGTGTGCCGATTTACTGTTCCGTGGTTTGTAAAAGACGACTCATCGGAGAACAGTACAAAACGGAAAATATTTTGATTTTGTTGCATTTGTTCCAGTGCCCACTTACCCTATTTTGAAAATCCGTACCATGAAGCACCTGATGTATCAAAATATGGTATTTATTTAGTTTTAATATTCTGCTAACACTGCTCTGGGATATTCCCAAATCTCTAGATAATTCTCGTGTGCTTGCATGAGGATTAGCGGCCGTTGCTGCAAATACATTAATTTCATTATTTCCACCTGTGACTGTTGCTCGACAAACTCTTTTTTTCGGTTGAACACTCCCGTTTGTAGTAAACTGCTTGACTGTACGTGATCGATTTTCTTCCGGAAAACGCTGAGCGTAGATATTAACAGCAGTATCAAGATTCCTGCCTGCTTCTCCATAAATCAAAATCATTTCTATTTTTTCTTCCACTGTTAAAAATCCATTATGAATAACTGCTTAACGAAAGGAGGTATTTTTGTTTGCAAATTAATCTTCGAACTAAATTGATTAAATATTGCTAAACCAAAGATTAAATATACCCCTTCTAAGAAAGAAAGAGTATATTTAATCTTTGTCTAAACTATAAATAGTTTCTTTATACCTCAATAATAATTATTATTTAATAAATAATAATAAATAATAATAACTAAATACCATTTTTTTATACCTCAATTGGGATTAAATTAATTAATTGACAAAATAATGTTTTTTTAACTTAAATGAGGTATTTTTATTAAAAATATTACAATAATCCTTTTAATTAAAGGATTTAATGCTGGCAGGTAAAAAGTGACCATGGTGCGCAATTGATAATTATCACCGAATGAAATAATGTATAAAACTTAAGGAAACTTAAATATTAGTTAAAAAATGGTGGGTACTTAAAAAAATTAGATATAATTATTACCAAAAAAAGTGATATTTTTATAGAAAAAATATTGCAGAATCGTATAAGAAGAAAAATCGAGCAAAATTGAAACGCCATCTATTACAAATATGAGAAAATGTTTTAGACAAAATCTACCTATTTTAGTCGAATGATCCGAATCTGCAATAAAAAATAGGGTGTTCCATTTTAAATTTTAAAGTTCCCAGTGTTCCCTCTATAAGGAAAAGAGTATGAGGACCAATTTTAGTACTGATTGATTTCCCCCCTATAATCAATTAATTTTTATTTTAAACATTTTTTCGTAAAATGGATAATAACTGAGATATTTTAAAGTTTCAAGTTAAATGACTCACCCTGTATATTATATATCATATAGGTACCTACCACTCATATTATATGAGTCATATATAAATTTTAATTTAAGTTAGGTGGCTGCTTAGCGTAACCCATGCGGAATTACAAACATATGGTAACACTAGTATTAGGGCAAATTTATTAGGGTAAGTATACCGAAATATAAAAGGATAATAAAAAACGAATAGTAAAAAATAATATTAAGTCATTTCTTATCTTAAACTACATATCGTCGCCTTCAGGAGAAAATTGCTTAACTCCATGTTGTAAAATTTTACAGGAGGAAAGAAAAACATATTAAAGGTGTATTGGTGTATCTCCACATTACCGCCAAAAAATTGTTTAATGGAAAATTACGTATCTCCAATATGTACTTTATGTTAATAAAAGTAACCTTAAATTATTCATGGTACCTTAACTTTACACACTATACAATCTTTCATACTTACTTTTAACAAATTTCACTTTGGAAAACAAAGGTTTTACAGAAAAAATAACTAGGCAATAACTTATACTTGTCAATGGCACTGATTTGTATACTGGAGTTAGGCATTATTCCCTGGACGCTCCTCCACGATTGGAGATACGTATATTTCTTTTTCTAAATTTAAAATTAACGGTTTATTTTAGGACTTCTGTAACTTGCATATAAATTAGTTACAGTTTTATCTAATAGATGCCACTAAAATACCATTTTAATGAAAATGTGGAGTTACGTGATTTTCTCCTGAAGGCGACGATATTTACCATCCACATCCACATCTAGGAATATGTATTATTTTATTTAGTATATACAGTATGTCCCCGGATTTACCTTACAAGAGGGAAAACATTCTTATTTTATTTTTTTCGAACGAAAGTCGTACTTGATAAAAACTGAGATATAAAATAAGATTCCCAAGATTTTATCTACAGTGTGTTCAAAAAATAGAAAAACATGAAATCGATCCAAGAGTACCTATAGGTACTTTGGGTATACCTTTGTTTTACATTTTTTCGAAAAGTTGTATAGGAAAAAGTTGTTAATAATTAAAAATTAAGTCTGAATACAAAAGTTACGAATAAAATTATGAAGTCGATTTTTCTTTGATTTTTCCTAACTTTTAAACACCCTGTACATATAAAATCCCAAATTTTACTGCATGGGTGCACGTTATCAGCATATGACGTCAATGTTAAGGTCTATTTATACGTGCCCAGGCACAATCCAACGCTCGTGTATTGTTCACTGTTTATAGCGGTAGGGTCTGTTTATTAAGACACTAAGTAATTAGGAGTTCGTTACGGGCAAATATTGATTAAATGTGTTTAGAGAGAAAACAAACGGAGTAAATTAAATTTTTATTACATAACAAAAAAAATACCTACTAAATTACCAGAAACACAAATAACTAAATTACCAGTCGTCTTTGTAGTCAGAGAGAACCAGGTCAGACTTTGAGTCTAATTATTTTCAAAAATTTATTATTAAGGGCGCAATGTCTTCGCAATCTAATTTAACTGTTGACATTGCCAACAAGACTTGTAACATTGTTTGCACAATCCAGTGGTAGAATATGATAAACACAATGTATAAACTTATTTATAATAATCTACAACAAACGATTCTTACGGGCAAAATGTCAAAATTACAAAAATAACTTCAAATATAAAATGACGGTGCCCCATCAATAATTTTGAACGGTGCGCACCAGTCTTAAGCTATTAGCAACTGGCACACACAAAAATTACCAAGTGTTGTTACAGTTCTTGGTAAACAATACGCAAATGATTGATATTTTTTTATAACACATCAGAATTATGCCTTAAAAAAGCAAATTTAACGGCAGTAACTTTACAATCCAAAGTTGGTAATGCTGACGTCATTATATCGCATTGATGACGTGCACCCATACAGATTTGACCGCGACTATACGTGAATGGTAGTTTTTTGACAATTAAAATATTTTATCAAGAACGCCTTTTCCTCAAAATTAAAAATAAAAATACCTCATATCTTCTATGAATAAACCCTATCCTGGAAAAACCAAAGAAAAATCGACTTCATAATTTCCGTCATAATTTTTGTATTCAGACTACAAACAACTTTTTTCTACGACCACTATGTAAAAGTCACATTTCGTATTGGCATAGAATGCTTAGAAAATGAATCTTTTCATTGGCAAGGCAAATCTCGAATGTAAAGTGACGTTTCTGTGTGAAAAGTGACAGGTCTGTGTGAAAAGAAATTGACAGCATCGTTTGACATTCGTTTCAAAATTTGTATTGTATTTATATATGTATGTCTAAATATCATTTAGAACGCAATTAATTGTATTTGTATAATAAATTCTAGTTTTTAGTGCCTTTATTTAAATTGAGAAGGTAAGTTTATTTCATTGGCAAGGCAAATCCCGAATGTAAAGTGACGTTTCTGTGTGAAAAGTGACAGGTCTGTGTGAAAAGAAATTGACAGCATCGTTTGACATTCGTTTCAAAATTTGTATTGTATTTATATATGTATGTCTAAATATCATTTAGAACGCAATTAATTGTATTTGTATAATAAATTCTAGTTTTTAGTGCCTTTATTTAAATTGAGAAGGTAAGTTTATTGATTTTAAGTTATACCTTAAAAATTAAAAGAATAAGATAAAAGAATTTTAACAGCTGTCAAACACGTTTTTAGGTTATTCTGTTTTGTATTTGAATATAATAAAAAATAAAAGGGTCGTAGAAAAAACATTGTGTTTCACTTGTGCTTTCTTTAAGCTCGTGTTAATGCACACTCAGCCTGAGGGCCTCGTGAGCAACTTGCATGAAAAAATCGCTTTTCAACACTTGTAAAAGAAATAACTATTTCCTATCTAACTTTTTAAGAAAATTGAATATAAAGTTACTTCTTTTTTGAATAAATTTCACGTTTTCCTAATTTTTGAACGCCCTGTAGATGAAATGTTTTTTTATCGGAATATTTTTTAAAGAAGCAAGTGTTTTTATCAAGTACGACTTTCTTTCGAAAACTAAAATAAAAATTTGTCCTTTTGTAACGTCAATATTGAGATATCTGGGGACATAGGTACTGTATATGTAGATTTTAAAAATCTTTTACATTTTTAATCCAAAAATATTTTATTAATTTAAATGTTTAATGTTTTTAAGCAAATTTGCATCACTCACAATACAAGATTTTTATCTTGATGAATTAATTATAATTATACGAACGCAATTAAAGTTTACCTAAGTTGATAGATTTAGTGTATGACATACGCTATAAAAAAGAGATAAAACTTTCTGCGAGCACACATGCTGGTCCTGCATCAAACCTACTTGGTGAGCTGCGACTGCGCGCTTTACTTAAAAACGTAAACTTATCTTATAGTGTGTATATAAACAGCCGGTGTGCATGAACTAGCTCATGTGTTGATACTTATTGTTTGTTTGAATTGTTTGTGTAAGAAAACGCCAAAAATGACAGGAAACGCTATTGCAGGTCACTCCAAAAGCGAATGCTTCTGTGCAGATGGACAAGAGGTAGAAAAACCAGTCGGTAAGTTTTTAAAAAGATAATTTTAATTAGCTCTGCCTACGTAGGTTTCACCATAGAATAATAAAAAAGTAAATATGTTTAAAAATAAAAAATGAAAAAAACAAAATAAAAAAATTAATTCATTTAAATTATAGAAACACATGAAGGGTCTCAATCTAATCTGTAATTTAACTTAAATCGGTTACCTCACATAATTATGTTTAAAATACAGCGTGTTTCAAAATTTTGAGTACAAATTTTTGTGTGTTTTCTAAAAACAAGTAAAAACAAACTTATTAATAAAAGTTATTTTATGACGCCGGTATAATTTAATAAAAAAGCGTAATTTTGGAGTAACTTTTATATTTTTATACAAAAAAATATTGTGTTATTATAATAAGACTTATAACTCTTGATCTAGATTACCAACCTAGGTAAATGTAGTATGGGAATTTTGTTTAAGCAACTGTTACTAGACCGTAATTAACCGTAAAACACTGCCAGTTCAACCCTTTAGGTGTTATTTCACTGATTATGCGTTTGTGGCTGAGTAAACAGTGACACTCCACACTGGTTTGTTCTATGCACTCCACAAGTACACTCAGAGAAATATCATGTCATGAAAAGCATATGAAATTATATTAATTTAAATAATCGGGTAAATTTGATTCAAATAGAAAAATTTGTAGTTTTATATTCATTTACCAACAGTTTTACAATGTTTTTAAACACTTTTTATGTTTACCCTCTTTAAAATATATATACAAAAAGAAATCTATTTATTTCATTACCTTTCTCAACGTTGTTTCAAAAAGATATGTATTATACAATTGTTATACACCTATTAGTTTAATGGGACACACCAATGACGCCAAAACATATTTGAATCCCTTTGAATTATTATCGTTTTGAATGATTCTACAACATTTTTTCTCTCAGTGTATCGTTGGCGTTATTAGATTAAGTTTAGGAACCTTTTATTCATCGTTTTAGGTTTATTTACCTTGTAACGGGGTTTGAGTCAAACCGTTTGACTGTTGAAAGAATAGTAATAGTAATGTTTACGTATCGTTGGCATTAACCAGTGCTGCCACCCTCACACCGACTCAGTCGGTCCAACTGACGTCAAGCATAGAAATAATAGTATTATTTCTATGATATCAAGAAATTAATCGGTAGATTTCGGTCTAAAATCGGTAGATGGCCGTTTGCGCTTGAACGTTTTTAAACTGATTAATAAAACAAGTTAAACTTTTTCTTTCGTTTAATTTTTGTACAAACTTTTTTTTACAAAGATTTACAAATTAAAAAACAATTATTTAAAAAATTTAAAAACGAATGTTTAAAAACATAAAAAATATATATTATAATAGTTAGCTACCAAGGAAATTATATTTTTTGTCACCTGTGATCAGATATAAAGAAGGATGACTTTGATTTTGTAGAATTCTGTACGATTCTCTATACTTACTTTATCTATTTTATGACTTTTAAGTGCAACACTAGATGTTGCTAAATATTGCAGAAATGGAATGGGAATGGAGACGTTTTAAGCAAACTTAATAACATTTTAAACCAAATCGAATTATTGTTTTTCAAAAATATCCATGTTTAAAAACTTCGGGATGTTTTGAATTAGAATAGGTAGATCGGTAGATCTATTCCAAAATCGGTAGATCTACCGAGAAATCGGTAGAGGTGGCAGCACTGGCATTAACGTACTAGAAAGGTTGTCAATCTGGGGTTTAGCTATAATCCACATTAAATAGCAGTTGTCATAAAAACAAACCAAACAAGAGATCTCTTTCACATATTGACAACCTACAGTATTGTGCGAAATAATGTGAACATTAGGAATTTCTATATTATTTTAACTTCGAACACTGACAATTTTGACAGATTTTTCTTGACATCCCATAACCTATCAGTCAGCATTAAGTAATTGCTAATGTCAGTGATTTTGTCGGTTATTGCGACTAATTTACACTAGGGTAAAAAGGTAACCCTTCTAGACTGGCCTGTAAACTCACTGGACATTAATCCTATTGAGAATTTGTGGGTTATATACAAGGACAGGTTGCTAATAATGAATTCTACAACAAAAACTAATTTAATTGAGGCTGTCATTCAGGTATGGTTTTAAGATGACAAAATAAAGGAAAATTGGAAAACATTGATTAATTCTATGCCAAAATGAATTAAAGCTTTAATAAAGAAAGGGGGCATATTCCTTAATAAATCCTACTAAAATATTTATAAACTAGTACTGTTTGTATTTTTTTTCAATAAATAATATTTAACAGAAATCTATTTGTGTTAAACATTAATTCGCACAATACTGTATGATGAGGGTGAAAAATTAATTATGTAACAAGTTCGAAAGCATAAATGATACTTTATTTGTTTTATAAATACGAGTTTTGGAGTATCTCCAATATTAGCACTTTGGCCCCATAAAATGATGCCACATCTCAACAAGGATTAGCAATTTGCAAACTACAATGTTTTTAAGATTTAAAAATCCACATACGAGGTGTGTTCAGAAAATAACAGGAATTGTTAAATTTCACGGGTTCGGAGGGTCCGGTTGTCATAAAATTTTCTTTATTATGTTGTTATACATGTCCCCGAAGTATTATAAAAACTATAGCTGTTTTCATTGTTTACTTTGTCTGTGGCAGCCGCTAAGGTTAGACGTGTTTTATGAGCTCGGCGATTTTTCGTTCGTTAAAAGCGTTAAAAGAAATGGATCAAAGAATTTGTATCCAATTTTACTTAAAAAATGAAATAAATTCTGTGAAATGATATCAAAGGCCTAAAGTGAGTCTGCTATAAGTAAAACAAGAGTTTACAAGTGGTATAAGAGTTTCCAAGATGGCCGTGAAGACGTTGAAGATTACGAACGCTCCGAACGCACAAGCACATTAACAACCGATAAAAACATGGAAAAAGTGGAAGAAATGGTTATAAACCATCAGAAAAGTTGCTGATGATGTTGGTATATCGATTGGCTTATCCCATGAAATTTTTTCGAATGTTTTGGGTATGAAAAACAATACTGTAATGATGCCCCAGCCTCCATATTCACCAGACATGCCTCGGTCTGACTTTTTCCTATTCCCAAAAATAAAGAGAATCTTAAAGGGCCGTCGTTTTGCAAGCATAGATGACATTAAAAGCGCTGAAAGAACTAAAGGCTATTCCAAAGATCGAGTTTTAGAAGTGTTTCGAGTATATATTGGAAGAAGAGCTGGCACATGTGCATAATATCCAATGGGGACTATAAACGAAAATTCCCGATATTTTCTGAACACACCTCGTATGTACAATATAATAACAATACAACAAAGTTGAAATAATAATAAATAATAATAAGGAGGACCTAAAACGTTTTATAAAGTTGTTCAACATGTAGGCGCATTCAAATTTTATTTTTTATAAATGTAAACTTTATATTTCGTACGCACTTTTATCGTATTTATACTTTCAAACCTTGATTTTAAACCCTTTAAATAAACGCATTGGGCTCTCAACAACCCCAGTAAACAGTTCTATAATAGAGCATATATTTCGTATACTAATATACGAAATTTATGCTTTGCCTTATTTAACCTAACAAGTAAGTTTGTATCGTCAGCAACTTATTACTTTGAATTGGCTTTATATCGGTAACTTACGCCACTTATTATAATAGGTATTAATATTTATAAATTTGTATCTTAATTAATCTATAAAATTCATATTTAATATTTATAAAAACCATATTAATTATTTTGACATTCTATCAGCCGCTATCACGTATAAGTAGTTATTTGAATTTTCTTTTTATTAGCGGGTTTATCATTTGCTTGTAAATAATACATTGTTCAAATTTCTGATATGATTAATAGCAAACTTGCTGATTAAAAGATTATATAAAATACAGCAAGTACCTATACATATAAGGAGATATGTTAAAATTGCTAAAACCTTTATTATGATTTATAAACGGCTGGGAAAAAACAATTTTAATTACATGTACTTTTATAGCCTATTGTTATAATTAAATGGATGTATTACCTTCGTACGCACATTAGATAATAAATTTTTTTAGAATTAAAAATTATAAACAATTTCACTTATTTATTATTTATTCTAGAATTATCAAGATTCTGTTTTTTTTTCAGAAGGGGATGAAGAGGCACCAATGGTTATAGACAAGTGGAGATTGGAGAAGTTTCAATCTCCAATTGAATTAAACCATGATGATACGATTCATCACGATCATTTTGAACCCTTGGAGTTTCACGGTCATTGGGATGAAGGTGGTGAAGCTACATTTACTAACAATGGTTTTACAGGTAATTTAACGAGTTTTACAATTAAGGAATTACTGTATCTAAGTTTGTAAATACATAATAAGATATAGGAGTCAAACCACGTCAAGTGGGACCAGAAAATTTCACGAAATCACGGATTTTGAAAATAATCACATTATTGTGTAGTAGGCATGACTCATATGTCACAGTAAAAAAATTGTTTTAAAATTCGTTTTTTTGGTAATGTTATTAAGGTTGACAATTTTTTCAAACTTTAGAGCACGGTAAAATTGAAAAAATAGAATCTCTGGAACCACTCTGTATAATTGAATTAAATTTTACACACTATTGTAGAAATGTTTAGACTATATAATGATCATTTAATTAAGGTTAATTTGTTTAAATAAAAGAATTTTGCATACATTTATTATAAACAATTGAAATTTTGTATGTGTTCTTCACGCTGAAAAAAAATTAATCTTGTGTCATAATATGCGGCAAACGTTTCCGTTTAATAAGATGTACTCAAAAATTTGCCTTTCATATGTCATTCCGGAGATATTAATTTTTTTGTCCCGCTGTGCGCTTGATCAGTACCTACGCGGCGCGCTTCGCTGCTAGCTCGTCAGCACACGGTGTGCCTGACTTAAGTCACATAAAAATTCCGCAGTTTCTTGTTCGGGACCCTTTGGTGACTTAAACATGATATTTACCAAAATCCTAGCCGCTCCTCTTTTCGAAATTTTTTTAAAATATTTTTTCTGCATTATGCTTTTTACTATATAAAAAAGTGATTTTTGTCTAACCCTGTATAAATCTAAGCATATATATAAAAACAGTTTCTCTCGTTTACAATATCGGTGTACAAATGTGTACTCTGGCAAAGGTAGACTTTGCTATAAACAAATAATTTTAAAAAAATTGAATTTTTTACAAATTAAAAAAAACAGTTAGAATTTTGGTAAATATATTTTTTAACTTCAACCAATTTTTCGTTCAAAATTGAAAACTACTAAAAAGCCTAAATTAAACAACATTTTAAATACTCTCTAAGCGTTATATTATTAAATGTTATTACAAATCTATTTTTCTTGTAAAAGGTTAATAATAATGCCATTTTGTAACCTGATAGACCTAGAAATATCTAAAAAAAAATTGGGAATAAATATTTTTCGCGTGTTATGCTAAAATCATGAATTTACGCTTTTGCATTATTAAAAATAAGTGATTTTTGGCTAACCCTGTATATATGCCATCGCATAAATATTTATATAGTTCAAAGAAGATTCTTAAAATACATCTCTTAATCTTAATATCTCTTAATTTATGGAACGTACCCAGAACAAAATGCTAACCTGGACAGTATTATGAATGAATACAAAATAATGCACTTGGACACAAGGCGAGATTTGCAAAGTGCACGTTTTTTAACGAAATTGGTAAGGGGTACAGTTGACTGCGAATACTTACTATCGAAGATTCAGTTTCATGTTCCGAGGAACAACTTAAGAACTTCTGTCTCCTTTCAAATTCCCATGGCAGTGCACTGCCAGAACAAATATTTTATCAAAAGCACCAAAAACAACCATGTGCAAAAATGGAAATGAGTTATTAGTTGATATATTAAATAATAAGGATATTGTTTTTTTTATTATTTTATTTCTTAAGTTTTTGTATTGTATGTTCGATATATTTGTTTTAAATATGTGTTATTATATATATTTGATATATTTGTTACCTATATATATTTATACCATTGTCCTGTAATTGGGAGAATCCTGTTGGGCAATAAAGATTATTATTATTATTATTATTATTATTATTATTATTATTATTATTATATATCAAATGATGTGAACAGTATTAAAAAATATTCTCTAAGTCTCCTAAATAATATACTCCAATTTTATAAAAATCCGTGTGCAAATGTGTACTCTGTCAAAGAGATAAACAAAAATTTAAAAAAAAATCATGAATTTTCGAACAATTTCGAAAAGAGGAGCATCTAGAACTTTGGTAAATATCATTTTTAAGTCACCAAAGGGTCCCGAACAAGAAACTACAATCAGTTTTTGGCGGCATTTTTATGTGACTTAAACTTCGTTCAGGCACACCGTTAAACCGTTCGAACGGACGAGCTAGCAGCGAAGCGCGCCGCGTACTGATCAAGCGCACAGCCGGACAAAAAAATTAATATCTCCGGAATGACATATGAAAGGCAAATTTTTGAGTACATCTTATTAAACGGAAACGTTTGCCGCATATTATGACACAAGATTAATTTTTTTTCAGCGTGAAGAACACATACAAAATTTCAATTGTTTATAATAAATGTATGCAAAATTCTTTTATTTAAACAAATTAACCTTAATTAAATGATCATTATATACTCTAAACATTTCTAAAATAGTGTGTAAAATTTAATTCAATTATACAGAGTGGTCCCAGAGATTCTATTTTTTCAATTTTACCGTGCTCTAAAATTTGACAAAATTGTCAACCTTAATAACATTACCAAAAAAAAAAATTTTAAAACAATTTTTTTACTGTGACATATGAGTCATGCCTACTACACAATAATGTGATTATTTTCAAAATCGGTGATTTCGTGAAATTTTCTGGTCCCACTTGACGTGGTTTGACTCATAGATAAGTAGGCAAATTTAACTTGAAAAGTCAAAGACTTTTATTGTTTATATTGAATAAGGAATAAGGAATAAGAAATAGGAAATAAGAAATAAGAAATAAGGAATAATCAATAAGGAATAAGGAATATGAAATAAGAATAACAACGCGATCGCCAACACCATGGCTCCATGGCCAACACATAAAACCTATCAAACCAATTCTTAGACCTATTTTGTCCTTTTGCGCAGTTTTATACGCAAATATAAGAACCAAAGTTAAAAGTTATAAATAAATTTATCTTTAGTCTTATTTCTTATTTTCATAAACATGAACGCAACCATTACTTTACACAGTTTTAACTTTTTATCTTATTTCTTGTTCTTATATCCTCAAAAGCCCGTGACTAAAACGTCATAAAGTAGGAGTAGATAAGAGTATATTATGTATAAAGTTTGATAAACGCCATTTTAGACACGAATTTAATTTACGAGCGAGCGAGCTTGCGAGCGAGTGCTTAAATTAATGAGTGTCTAGAAAACGAGAAACTATTTAATGCTTTTGTATTTTTGTATTCAGATAATAAAATAATTTTCACATTTAGTATTATTTTAGAAGAAGCGCACTTTATTTTAACGATTGTATGACATTTGACAACTGTTAACTAACTTAAAGCTAACTTCAACCCGTGACTAAACACCCGTGACTAAAACGCCGTAAAGTCACTATACTATAATGGGCGTTTTAAAGGTGGGAGTAGAAAAAATATTTTAAATTATTTTAATAAAGTTCGAACACTAAAAAATTAAAAACGAAATTTTAGCTATTGTTTTATTTGGTAATACTTATTCCACTCTTATTTTGTAATTTAATTATTTTTATTTATTATTTAATTATTTTATAATTATATTCCTGTACATTCTTCTACCTGTGTTGGCTGTGATAAAACAGGTATTTACAAAAGGTTTAGTCTGAAAAAGATACAAGGAATTTTTGTAAATTAAAGTGGCGTACCTTATTTTTCTTTATAAAACACCACGGCAATATGCGTATCACGAGGAAATCGTAAAGAATAGTACTAGTTTAAAACTACTCTCACAGATGTCAGATTTTATGGTAGTATATACAAAGGGCGACAATAATGATCTATGTTATTATTTTATTCATTAATTTCCAATAAGAATACGAAAAATGTGTGAGAAAAGTGGGACTTTTTTCACACGCTAGAAAACTATGTTTCTTCACATTCATAATATAACTTTATAAAAAACTAATATTTTTTAATAAGGCATCCAATTTTTTTTTCAACCTTTAGTCATCATAACCGATAACTATTGACTGTAACATTGTAAACTAAAATGCGTCAAAAGGAAATCCAACATTTATCTCATTTAAGTTTATCAAGATAAACTATGAATCATGTAAGTGTTCAAACAACTTTTTTACTTAAATTATTTTTAGCTACGTTACGGTTCGAAAACCGGGAATTACCGGTGTTAGTAGGAGGGCCTCTTCACGAAGACCAGTTTATATTTGAACAGCTTCATTTTCACTGGAGTAATGATGATCATAGCGGATGCGAGCATATTTTTAAAGGACAAGCGTACGTAAACTTTAAGTAGTTTTAGTTTGATAAGGAAAAATATTGGAATATCTACGGCTTCAACGCAGTAGGTGACATTTTATAGATTTTTTTTACAGATATACTATAATTTTATAGTACTCCACTAAAAATTATGATCATCAGTTTTTTTCACTTTTTGTAAAATTCACGGAACGCAAGATACGTTAAAGGCGTCGATATTTATCTTTAAAAAAATAATAATACATTTTTTACGCGTATAATAATTTTTATAATTATTTTTAAACTCATAAGCCTGCATAAAAAGACTTCATATTTGTAAGCAGTTTAAAAGTCAAATTATTATACACCGCCGTACAATATTAAAATAGATATTTAGGTATGTCTAAACTACCCAATTCTGCACTTAAATTATTTTTATGCTAAAATGCACTTGTACCCTCTTGTTACTTACCCCTTCAATTGTAATTGTTAAACAATACAATGTATTATGTCATAAAACGTACAATTGTTAAAAGTTGAAAGTGAGGTTAGAACTGTCTGACAAATCAAGACATTTTTTCCCAACTTAAAACCCGATTGGTCCAAATCACAGTGAATAATGAAATCGGCCAATCACTGACGCTTTACAACTAATAACTAGCCTTATAAAAGTTTTTATCTGTTTACAGTTGATATTTATGTGCCTATGCAATAATTAATCACTTAAGACCAGACACTGAAGTGATTAATTATTGATTAATCAATTGATGAAAATAAAGTTTTATTTATATGTAGTTAGCTTAAAGATAAAATGATATATCCTGCTTGCAAAATATTGTTTTTTTGAAAAAAACCACAACACTTGTGATTGAGGAGGTAATTTTATTTATAAAAAAAAGGTATAATTAATTATCTGTATGCATTTATTCATTCTAAAAACTAATAATTTAAATAATTATCTCCAGAATAATAATTAAGTTTTTTATTATAATAATTATAAACTCATTATTTTTTAAATTAATCAATAATTATTAGTTTTTTTAAGATCCCAACATATTTAATTGCTTAACAATATTTTAAGGAATATTTAGGCCAATTCACTAACATGAGTTGTAAACGTTATCCAATAGAATCAGTGGTTATCGCCAGTCAGGCCGATTAAATTTAACGATAACGATTAATTCTAGGGACTCATCTTAGTAAATTGGCCTGATTATAAATATAAAGAAAATCGTTCTTTTAATTGTAAATTTACTAGGTCTAAATTATTAAATTTATTTAGATATAAAATAAGTTGATTTTACAGATAATTACCCTCTAATATATCTATGGGTAAAAGGCATAAGGGGATAAGTCAAAAAAAGCAATTTTTCAATAGAGCCTTTAACGTGTTCGCATTAATTCAGGAAATATATTTATGTTTCGCGGGTATACGCTTTTGTTAGCATATGACATGGGCTAAAAAAAGGGTATACCAGCTAACCATAAATATGTTTCCTGAATTAATGCGAATACGTTTAAGGTTCTACTGAAAAATTGCTTTTTTTGACTTATCCCCTTATGCCTTTTACCCACAGATATGCCTACAAGACAATTATTGCGATAATTATCTACTAGGAATCGATAATTCCATTGTATATACGTATCCATGGCAATTAATAAAAATAACGTCAGTTTTTATTTTAATGTGACGGTTATTTAAAATGTCACGTTTTGGTAAAGAATCATTTGATTCAATTAATAAAAATGTGAAAAATAAACTATAGTTTATTCGTTTAATTATCTAAACAAATTACACTCGTGCATAAAAATAATCAGATAATTTTGCATTCAAGCATATTGCGTTTTAAAAAATGCATTCGGTCATTTATGAGTACATTAGATGCACAACTCTGTATTTGCAGGATAAGTGATTTTAAGAAAAAAATTGAATAGCGGTGCATCATTTTTATTCAAAAAAGTAAAAACAAATCCTATAAAATTAGTTAGTTTAGTAAATAATTGAAATCAATTGATTTAAAAACATAGTTTTGCATCTTCCTCGTTCAAAGACCAAGTTTTGCAAAGTGCAAATACCAAAAAATAACAATTAATCAGGTGATTGTTATGTCGTCACGAAATGCGTATACTATAGCGACGTGATCGGTCAATAGCAAATACCGAGTTTGCATCCGACAGGAAGAAACAAACACCCAGTTTTGCATCTGCGTTATGTTCTTAAATGTATTTTATTCTACAAATATTAACTTATGCATCTGGTTTACTTAGTTATGCTGTAGGCAGTGCAGTAATGTACATAAATAGGATAAAATATATATTTTTTTAAAATTTGCAAAAACCGAGTTTTGCATCTAATGTACTCATATGTAATGTACTACTCCCCATAGATTAATAACCTCTACTTATTGAAAGTTTCGTGTCATTTTATTATCTTTGCCAAAATTAATTAAAATTAACCCTCTCCCTTGGGGCCTTCCTTTTACTGTACGGAAGTTCCGCCACTGTACTTTGGAATGTAATATTAAAAAAATATTAAAAACTAATATTCTATAACGTATAAACTGTTCTTATCATCATAAAAAATACCTTGATTTAACTAAAAAATTATAACTATTTTTATTTTATACCTGATCCTTGTTAAGGGTGTGAAACTTCCGCAATCTACTCTACTCTTTCTACGCTTCAAAAAATATTGACCCAACAAAATATTTTTGTATAATTTACAATCCCTATCAAAGTTTTGATTTATTATTTATTCAATTATAATAATTGGCACACAGAAAAAAATCTAACATAGTACCAAGAACAGCGCTGTCATTGAATGCATTAAAATTAAAGCAATCTAAGTTGTTATTTGCTCAATTAATTACTATTAAACCAAAGTAGGGAAATATTTTGCCTAAATGTCAAAGAATTTATTGGGTTAAATGTATACATAGTATACATACAATAGTAACGTTATTAAATAAATCAAATTAGTATTTAATGCAATAACATTCTACCATTCTAACAAATAAATATAAATATGAATATCAATAGATTTAGGAGCGATAACTTTTGTTGTTAATTTAAAAACAGTAAACGATTATAAACCAAGTGCTAACTACCTATTGGTATTATAGGAACTGTTATTCAGGAATACGGATTACAAGATCCCATTGGTTTAATGGCTCACCCATTCATGCTATGCTAGCGTTTTTTCTGTGCACTTTAACTATGGATTAAAATAAAAAGGTATATCTTATTTTTTCTAATGTAGACAAACTCATAAAACAAATGTTTACCAACATAACATTGTGTAAGTATATACTGGGTAAAACAATTTTTAATTTTTAAGAAAAAACATTTTGCAAAAGCGAGTAATTGCTTACTAATTTAATTTGAAAACCAATATTCTGTGTAAACAGTTTGTTTGAAAAAGTTATACAAGTTTATTGCCTATTAAAACTGTAAACTTAAGTATATTTAGCGTATTTTAAATTTAAATTAAATAACCTTGGCAATGCCTCCGATATCATATTGTTTTTATTAACAGCATATCACCTTTAAAACATATTATATGTCTTCCTAGAATAATATTTAAAATTGATTGGTTTAACAATTTCTGTGGTATAATGTTTTGCTAAGAAATGGAAAAAAGATTCCCATAAATGCTACCACAAATTGATTTGTTATATGTGGTGAAAACATTATAAAAAGTTTGTTTTTTCTTTGAAATCTTAGATTCTCGATGGAAGCCCATGCAGTACATTTTAATAAGAAATATGGAAGTTTCAACGATGCCAAGGAGAAGCATGATGGTTTAGCTGTGGTGGCCTTTTTTCTGAAGGCGACAGATGATGACGAACATCCATGCTTTAACAAATTAGCTACTGCCGTGCAGGAAATTGTCAAGATTAACACAACAACAAAAGTGCCGTCAGGTCTAAAACCCATACTGTTTTTATCATTAAAATAATTTTAATAAAATTATTGACAATAATTATTATGAGCCATCCATATGAAATTTTTGTGGGAATGTTCTTTGAGATCCCAATGACGGAAATTGTTTTTATATTTACTTTTTTAGCTGTACATTTTTCTATTAAAGATATCTACTTGTATAAAATGGCATTTTAAAGGTAAAATATGGTAGATTCTCTAAGAAAACATTTCTTTTAGGTGTAGTCCAGTCGTTTGATCTTGCGTGATAGGGGCTTATTTGAATAGCTTAAAACCAAATTTACACCACCTGACAATTTTCTTTCACAAATTATTTTTTAAGTATAAAATTTCCTAATGTTTTTGTCTTAAGTGTAATTTGTTTATACAAATAAATAAAAAAAATATTGTTTGTTAAATTAAAAATTTTGGTGCCATTATTTCGCAAACTTTGCATTTTACCGTAAATTATTACAATAAACATTTTATACCCCTATTAATTTTCTAAAAAATAGAGCTTGGTGCGACAGCTGCTTGATGGGCAGCGGTTTCAAGGTTTCATTCCCTAATGGGAAAAACATTTTCATAGCCCTATATGGAGGAGAAAGCATTAAAACCGCTAGATCATTTTCGGCTAAAGCGGTTCTCTTGCACAAATGGCAAATTTAATCCAATCTCGCTAATTTGCCACTTACGCAATCACCGGCTGAACATTATTCTTTTCGAACATTTTATCATATTCAGGCATAGCTGGGGATAGAGTAATGCTAAAAACTTGTGGCGACCTCAGAAGGGACGGTCCTATCATTAAAAGTCGATATCATTTCGTGTTGGTGTACGAATCAATGCGGCACAACACGTTACAACGTGCGGCTTTCGCATGGCCGGTTTATAAGAGGTACAAAAAGTTAAAAAGTTTAAAAAGTTAAAAGTTTGAAAATATTTGCAAAAAAGTAAAGAAAACAAAACATAAAAATAAATTTTTCATTTTAACTAGGTACCTAACTATATTTTTTTCATTTGTTTAAACAAAAATAATTAAAACATAAATTGTTGGAATTCATAAAAAAAATGTTTGCTCTTTTACTTTTATTGTGCAATATACGGGGGGCGAGATATTAGCTAAAAAATGGTCAGGTTTTGACATTCGTACTTGTCAGTTTCTAAAAAGTGCGTTAAATCGCAAGCACGAGGCCGCCGAACTTCGACTTCAATTAACGATTGTAAGACCAGCTGTGTGGCATGTAGCCCTGTCTTGCTAAAACCACATATTATCTTTTTCTTTTAAGTTATCTTCTTCTAATTTATCCCAAAGATAGCTTTAAATTGCTTGCAGACATGTTCAATTTCTATGACCCGAAATCGACAAATTTCGGTATATACTCAAGCCCGCTGCACAACAGCCCGGTAAGGAGAACGGGAACATAACCTAAACGGTTAAGGTGGATGCTCCCGTGTACGAGTTTTGGTTCGTGCCGCGCATGACGTCACTTGATGAGTAGTTGCCGTGCGAATACACGAATAATAGTAATATTATCAAAGAAAATAGAGAAATATCTGGACATAGTGCGTTTTTATTAAACTTAATATTGAAGAAAGTGTTATAATATGGATAATATATGCTTTCAGTCCTTGATAACATTTAGGGCTGTAGTTTAAGCGTTGGTGTTTTAAATTAAACTTATAGTCACTGTCCAGAAAATGTTTATAGGAAACAGAAGCGGTCTTAACGTTAATATTGTCTATTCATTTTGTGGCATTTAAACACTGTTTGCACAAATCAAAGAATCGATTAAATTTAATGTTTTTATTTAAAGAGTTTTTCTTGGACTGGTTGTCCGAATTGCATCCAAATATGCCACACCGCATTTTAATAAATGCAAATGGCACGACACAAACTAAAACACAAACAAAACAAGTTAACGCAACACAAAAACAAATAATAAACAAACAGAACAGGTTAACACAACGCAATAACGATAATTTGAACACTAAAAAGTAATTCGAACCTTACCGAACGCAAAAACAACAAGTTAAACAAAAAATAGAGCAAGTTAACATCTAACAGCATCGCAAAAACAAGAATTTTAGCAGTAGATAATTGAAAAGCACGTAAAGATTTAAAAACACTCATCAAGTGACGTATTTAAGCCCCGCCCAATATGCGCACCATCCTATCTTAAGGTGGAAGAAGAAACACTATCGATCAACAGCATGATACAACATGTTGTATCATGGATCAACAGTGGTTGCTTAGTCTTTCCCACCTTTACCCGTTTATTCCCGTTACCGGGCTATTGTGGCAATATTCTCGGCACTTCATGCATTTATTCGTCTGTAGTCTCCAATTATTACACCAGACTTTCAATTTTTTATCTAATTGTAACCACTGAAAATTAGACTAGACGTTAAATTATTGCAATCAAAATCGAACACAAAAAATTAAATAATTTGTAAACTTTGTTGAAGCTTAGGTATACTGTTTCTGAAACAGTGTTTCATTATGAAATGGTAGACACCGACATGTACAAATGTCAAAATATTAAACTCAGCAAGGCTCCCACCTAAAAGAAATGTTAATTTAAAATGCGAGGCCCTTAATAGAAACCCCCTTAGTTATAACTAAGAACAAAAATAAAACTTTTTAAATGCTTTATTTTGTACGGACCGATACTGGCACTAAAATTAAATCACCCTGCGACCCTAAAAAACATTTCCACAAAATCTAAATTAGTTTAGCAAAAATTGTTTTCTTTTTTCTATGATTTTATTTGGAATGACCAGGGACGTAGCGAGGGGGGGTTGCACAAGCCAGAGGTGGCAATTTTAGATAATATATTCCACGAAATTTTGGTGGTTTAAAGTCATTTTACAAAAATTATTTAGTTAAAGATTGATATAGATGGGTAGGAAAGTAAATTCGGATCCTCTTTTTTCTGTGAATTCACTAGTCGGCATTTTTTAAAGCTGCCGACTTATGCCGACTGCAGCTGCAGCTAATGCTGGCTAACAGCTAATTGATTTGAATATACGAGAGTTGACGAAAGAGTTTACTAATTTTTTTTGGAAGATTTATAAGACCTATTTGATGGAAAATCGGGAATGATTAAAAGATCTTGTGTTAATTTCAAACAATTAATGGACCATTTGCAGTGACTTGAATAAATTTGCATTTTTAAGTGATTTCAATTTTAAATTGAACAGAAAGTTTAACGATTTTAAAAAGTTATTAATTTGACGGAAAATATATATATATTTTTAATTATGCTTTGCCCCGGAAGAAAAATGCTCTAGCTATGTCATTTGATCATTAGACAAATTAATTTTATCGCGAATTCGTGTCCCTAAATTTTATGAGCAATCGAACAAATATCAATGCCTCTGGGATTTTTATTTTTTTAAATTATGCAATTACTATAAGGTACCTGTTCCTTGACATTTTATTAATTTTCGAAAAAGTCAGCATGTTAATAAAATAATATGCTCATGCTCATCGCATATTCGACCCTGGAAATGACTGATGATATGTATTTTAGATTGTTTAACTTGGATAAAGGAGGAAGCACAATGTAAAGGGTATTACACTTATCAGGGATCTCTTACCACAGAACCATACTTTGAGAGTGTGACATGGATATTATATCCAACCCCGATCCATGTCAATAGGAAACAGGTAAAATGTTTACACGTGATAATTTTTACTAATGAAAAACACACAATTAAATTTAAATATTTGCGGGTTTTTTGAGTAGCGACAATTCGACAACATGTTTTCTAATAAATAGTTACAGCGGCAAACGTAATCTTTATAAGTCAGCAATTTTAAACACGTTGATAACGTGGTTGTAACCATGATACACAAACACGATAGCATACCGTTGTTTGTGTATCGTGGTTTGAACATTGTATCAGTGTTTTTATAATTAGATTATTGCTAATTGTTTTTGATCAGCTTTAATTTTGATGTATTTAGTTTGACGTAAGTTAAATGAAAGCAAAATAAAATTGTATACCATCAAGTTAATATTATTTTATTAGTTTTACATGAAAATGTACTAAGGGACTAATAAATGTTGTCTCGCTCAAAAAAATGGTTATGAGTGATTATTTTCCTCATTATAATATGAACCAATCAAAAGCCTTGAATTTTCGAATAAATTTCGTTTAAATAAGCGATTAAATCACTATTTGATTTTTCTTTTTGGAAAATAGTTTCATGCAAAATAATTAAAAATAAAACCGCTTGACCGCTACGCGGTCTCGTGATTTTATTAAATTATTTTGCATTCAACATTTTCCAAGAAAAACCAAACAAAAAACTACTGAGCCTAGTTTAACCGATTAAATTCATAGTTCTCGTGATATAATATATGATTAATTAACAAGGAATCGATAAACACATATTTGTTTTAATTATTTAGCCATACACCTAGTATACCTAATATACCCATATATTTTTGTATAACAAGATAACGCCCAGCGCAAAAAAAAATTGACGAGATGAAATTTAAAACAAGTTCACCAAAGAGTAAAAAAACGAAAACATTAACCGATTTTGGTTACGTACTATTATATTAATATATTATATGCTCCACACCCAAAGGTGAACTTTGACATTTTATCTGTCAGTTTAACGCTGATTTCATCTTATTTTCTGATTCTTATTCTATTTCGATTCTTATTTAAATAAAAAGGTACAGATATGGATATTGTTTAAAACGCCTTGTAACATTTTTTCGGCATTCATCCACGATACCTTGTCGCAACTCTTGTATAAACGCCGGCTCTGCTGCGTAAATCTCACTTTTTCAATAACGTACCCCACATCTAGGCTGGAATTTTTATATTTAAATATTTAAATGTAATACCACTAGAGGTTCGATTTAGCCGGATATATTTTGACTTTTTACGATAACTTGGTGGTTTGACGTATTCATTTGACGAGAAGAAATTTGGGCGCCCAAATTTCTTAGTCAAATTAACAAACCACCAAGTTTGTGTAAAAAGTCTCTATATGAATATGATTTGGAAAAATGAATTGGCTTTTAAAAATTAAAGAAAACATCCTCCAAACTGTAAATGAGCAATTTTAATTCAAGGGGCCGTCATGTTCTCCAACCGGACTCGATCCTGACAATTCCTTAACTTAACAGCATATTTCCAATCCGCAAATTTGAGTAGCAACCAAATCATACATTGAAATATAATAATAATAATAATACTTTATTAATCCACATTTTTCACATTTACAGGACATAGGACAAGTATATACTATTTTATATATATATATATATATATATATATATATATATATATATATTAGGGTGAGCCAAAAAAACTAACCTATCGGATTTATGGGTTAAAATGAACCTACATACCGAGCAAAAAATTTCCCTGCAAGGCAAAATTTTTTGCTCAATTTTAAAAGGTGTCGGTGAGCATTCTAAGTTTTCCATTGAAATAACACGTAAAAAAATCTTTTTTCATTAAAAAGACTATAACTTTTGAACCGTTTGAGATAAAATTTTTTACGTCGCGGATTCTTGTAGAGCATAAAATTTCCCAAAGAATCTATACCAGGATTATTTTTTTTAATTCAAAAATTCGTATGTTTGAAAGCTTTGAAAAGTGTAAAAAATCACTACAAACTGCATTTGATAACATCATCATTTTAATTTTATGGTAGCAGACAGGAGGTGAAAGGGGGCAAAACAAGGCAGCGGGAGGGGGCAAAATGGGGTACCCAAAAAATGAGCATATGAAAAGTTTTCCAAAATTGTACCATCCTTTTTCTCGCTCTACAGGCTTAGAATAATTATTTTCGATTAAAAGCGTGAACTTGTGAGTCAATTTTCAAATAATTTAGAAACCAAAAAAAAACAATCTAAAAAAAAATGTATTACGAAATTTTGTGGGTACCCCATTTTGACCCTCCGCTGCATTGTTTTGTCCCCTTTCACCTCCCGTCTACTAATATAATTAAATTAAAAAAAACAGAAAAACAGAAAATTTGATGTTAATCAAACTTTGACCTCGAATAACTCTAGAAGAAATCATTTTATCGAAAAATAATAAGAGGCCTTTTTGTAGAGCGTTATATAAGAAACTGCAATGATCATTGCCATAAGTTACTTTAATAAAAAGGTATAAAATTTCAAACATAAAATTATTTTTTCCCATGTTAATTAAATGGGAAACTAAAATAAAAATAGCGACCTCTTAGAGTTGAGCTGGAACGCCCATATTTGGTGAGGATTTATTTTATATTTTATATGGAAACATTTAAGAGGGTAAGGGCGAAAAAAAAATTACATTTTATTTTTTGAAGCACCCTAATATAAACATTGATATTTTGGACATTTCTTATATTTACTTAGATTATGCACAGTTCGTAGTGTTTCTGATCATTTAAGGATTTAAAGTTTATAATATTTTTGGGTATGTATAAGAGAATTTATATATATATATATAAATGGCAACGGTAAAATTTTCAGTGCTTTAAAATAAGGTCTGCAAGAATTTCTATTGTTTATGTTTGTCATAGCCCTGATGGCTTGAGTTGTAAAATAAAGACTCTAGAACATTCTGCTCCAGAAGCCCAACACATTTGGGAAAAGTAAAAGGTTTTTAAAACGAACAAAAAAATAAGAGCTTTTATATGTCTTAAACTGAAACACAATCTGGCCACTTTTTTACAAACTACATCTATGTGCGATTTCCAGTTCAGCATTTGATCTATTTCTAGTCCAAAAAATTTGTGGGATATAGCTTGCCTTATGGATAAATTGTATGAAAATTTTATAAATATTGGGTTGCCTGTCTAAGTTTTTCGGCCGGGGTTTTTTATGCCACACCCCACCAGGCCAAGTATGTAGGTATGTATGATTAAAAAAAAAATAGGCGCCAGACAATAACACAGCAAACAGAAAATTATAGAAGTGTATAGGATGACGCCACGTTTGAATATAGTTTTCTAAATCTCCCCACGGTATAGATTTGTATTCGTCAGTCGAACGTTTCAATACTCTCCACAGTATAGAGGTCGTTATTTCACTTTTGAACTAGTATTAAAATGAAAACTATTTTATCCTTAAAAAAAACTATATACGACATGATTTTTTTCATTTTATTAATTAATTAAACTGTGTTGAAAATTTTCCCTAAAGGAATAATTGCCAATGGGCCATTAATTCATTTGTTCGTAGATGCTACCATAACCTGCACTGGTGTATACTTTTTGATTAACCAGATTTAAATATTGCTGAACTAACATAAAACTTCCAGTGGATATGTGCAGGATCTACCAACAGACTTCATTACTAAATTATTAAAGTTTAATAGCATATCGATCATTTTTTCAACATAACCTCTGAAATGTTTAATACAAATATAGGTACTTTATATAATACATAAATATATATATTTTTATTTACCGTTACAACTCAGGTATGTAAAGCACAGAGGATATGATGTAAAGTATACTTTACATCATATCCTCTGTGCTTTACATACCTGAGTTGTAACGGTAAATAAAAATCGGACAAAGGAACCAAAGAAAGGAATTATTTTCAACAAAATCATATGCAGAAATGAGAATAATCAAACTACTTGCATCCATCAAAAGATCAAAACTTCTTGCAATATTACACCCTCTTTTTATACTCTCAGAAATATTGACTAGAATAGTATTAGAGAGACTCCAGTTTCTATAACTTGGTAGAGAAAAGAGAAGTCGAAACCGTTGCGATATTGCACTGCATTGCGCTGTTTTTGTATAATTCTCGGGGACATTAACGAAAATCATTGCCAGTAAAATTCGAAAAGCTTGAGTTTCTATGTCTCTGAAGAGAATAGGAATCCGAAGTTGCTGCACCACTTAACCCTTTTTTAATAATTTCTAGAGACATAAATGACTGCACCATTCGACAGGGTCGAGTTTCTACCTCTCTGTTGAATATAGAAAATCAAAATAATGTATCTCGTAAGAGACCATTGAGTTTGACTTTAAATATAGTTGTATAGAGCCGAAAAATATAAAAACAAAGCACGATTCAATACAGTTCTGATAAAACTTTAAGATTTAGTATTTAAACGCGGAGTCATCCTATACAGTTATATTTTTCCGTTTGCTGTTAACATAATTTTTTAGTGGAACTAAAATTTTACAAACTCTCAAATCTCAAACTTGGAGGTTGTATATTATAAAAAGTGACAATGTTTTCATGGAGTGTGTATAGGGACCAAAAAATAATTTAGTTGGTTTAAAGGTGATTGTTTTGCAATACTGTTAATTATTGTTGAATGAAACTACCTAAAAGAATAATAGGCTTTTTTATGATTCGACAGTTTTTTTACACAATTTTTTCTTAAATCTGTACTTTTTTATTTAAATGGAAAGCGAGCTGTGCTGTTGCAACTTTGGTTTTAAATATCTTGAAAATGAATCAATAGAATTTGTCTTTTTTCCTGATAATCAGTGAAACAAGACCTTTAAAATGAGGTATCACATGCCTATTTTTGGGATTGTGATTACTGCGCAAAAGGGTAAAGCGAAACTTGAAGTTAACGTGCACGTTAACTTCAAGTTTCGCTTTACCCTTTCACATGTGTTTACGTTTATTAAGGTCCCCTTTAGTACATTATTACTGAGCTTAACTGTATTTCTTTAAATTTAATTTAATTTAATAATATTTTTTAAATTAGGTATCAGCATTTAGAAGTCTAAACTCTACTCCATGCGAACAACACAATATAACAAAAAATACAAGACCGATACAAACACCACCGGAGCATAGAAAATTGGATGTAATTTATGCTAGATCACATAAGAAATCTGAATAATATTATAAATTTGTTTGATTTGTTATACCCGATATTATACACATGCATTTTAATACAATCTATTTTTAGTTTTAACCTATGTGTAATTAGTAAAATTTTACCCAATTTGATGTAAATAAATATACAATATTTTTTTAACAAACTTTTATTAAAAATGTGTAATTGTACATGTAATTAAATATGCCTATTTTCTTACAAAAAACATGTAGTTGAGATAAAAAGGGAGATGAAATTAAAATTTACAAATACTAATCATCTATATAATTAATTTCTTGCACCACTATTTTTACATTATCATACTGTGTATCCTCTTCCCAAACATCATTGGCATCCAAATAATAAAAGATATCGGACGATTTACTTATTGAAGGAGTTAATTTAGTACTACTACCTTTAGGAGGTTCAAGCAAATCATATTCTTTTGCGTCCAATCTAATTTTTTCCTCTACCATCATTATATCTACTGATTTATCAACTATAGTTGTATCGAGATTGTCCTGTTCTATCAATTCTTCTGTTTGGGATTGTAAACTATCTTGAGATTTGACATAATCAACTTGTTTGGTCAGTAAAAAACTGAAGACATGCTTTGGAGTCTCTTCATATTTCGTGGCTTTAGTTAATCCTTCAATTAAATACTGTTTGGTTCGAGTATTTTGTCTCCAATGTTGATCTAAAAGCTTATCGATAAACATTGTTTTTTCTTTGTCTTCTTGTTCGATATTTTCATTGACACATTCTTCATTTAAATATAAAAGATTTACATCTTCCTCGAGTTCTTTCTTTTGTTCAAAAACACAAGTCTTATCATGGGGTTCCCAAATGTTATAAATATCTTTTAACACGCGACTTGGTGTAGATGTTTCTTTGCAAGTCTCCAATGTATCAACTAAAGTACCGATTGCTTCAACCAAGTTAAAATAAATTATATGGTAGATGTCCGTTTTGCGACGTGAATCGTCTACTTGAAAGGAAAGCGAACTATTTCTTTTAAACTAAAATTGCATTATATTAGTATTTTAAAAGTTAAAAAGGATTTAAAAAAAATGTATATATGGCAGTGGCGGCTGGTGGATTTTGGCACACCCATATCTCAGTTATTAGACATGGGACCCACATCAAATTTATATGAGTTTATAATGACATTATATAGACAAGTTCTGCGCACGCAGAATTTAAATTAAAGTTTGCGAAAAAAGTTAGTTTTTAAGTGCAACCCCCAGCCTCCTGCCCCTCCAAATTAAGATAATTCAAATTAAAGTGATACAATATTTAATTCACTGAAGTTTATCGACAAATTTCAAATTTTATTAAAAAAATTCAAGAATTACAGGTTTTATAGCATTTATAATTTTTTTAAATTTAGTAAAAGAAAAATTATAAATGGTATTATAATAAAACCTGTAATTCTTGAATTTTTTTAATAAAATTTGAAATTTGTCGATAAACTTTAGTGAATTAAATATTGTACCACTTAAATTTGAATTATCTTAATTTGGAGGGACAGGAGGCTGGGGGTTGCACTTAAAAACTAACTTTTTTCGCAAACTTTAATTTAAATTCTGCTTCCGCAGAACTTGTCTGTATAATGTCATTATAAACTCATATAAATTTGATGTGGGTCCCATGTCTAATAACTGAGATATGGGTGTGCCCAAAATCCACCAGCCGCCACTGATATATGGGATGTTGCTGATGGGACATGTTTTTTGAAAACTAAAGTATAATCATACGTCATCACCAGTCCCACTTTCTTCCTCGAAAGACTTTGTACTAGTAGGATCTTTATTATTTAGAAAAGCCACATCTGACATATCGAATGTTTCCGCAAAGGGGTCAAAGTTTTCTTTTACTTCTTCCATTTTGTTTTGGTCTTTCTTAATCTTAAATATCAATTTAAAACTTATTTAAATCATTATTAAAATGTACAGTCTTACCTTTTCACTTTTAGATGTCTTCGTCGATTCTTTACTTTTTTCCTTTGATTTTTTACTCTTTTTTCCCTTTGAATCGCTTTTCTTATCTTTTTTGGGAGATTTACTTTTTTTACCTTCTTTGGTTTTGACTTCAATGTCTTTATCTGAAGGTAATTTCCTGTTAAAATATGTTTTATAAACCAACTCAGAATCTTCTATTGGCACATCTTTCAACAATTCCGATTTAGGTAAGTTTTTAAAGGCTGGTTGTGAAGAAGAAAATATCCTTTTAGTTCTTGGTATAAACAAATCATCAAAAGTCTGGTAAATTTGCCTGTCAGGAATATCATGAAACCATTTTTGGTCCCTGTCTACGGATTCTATTGCGTTGTAAAAAAAGGTTTTGTGTTCGTCATCCAGATATGACAATTCAATGGACATTTTAGAAAAATATGCTCTCATAGCCGAAAAGGCATGTAAGTATTTTAATCTTTCTGTGTTGAATATGATGGTAGGTCTTTCCAAGAATTGTAGTATTAAGGAAAGGTTTTTGTATCTTATTGGACGTAACTCTAGTAATTCTTCTACCGGTTCCGGATCCTGTACTTCTTTTGCTGGAATTTTAGTACATTTAATCAAATAATTGGAGAACGTTTACCTCATCAAGGGAAACATTTGACAAACTAGTAACCGACCGAAGTTTTGGTTTCGGCCCAAAATACTGGTTTCAGCTGCAGTTTTGGTTTCAGGCCAAATCTGGCTGAAACTAGCGTTCGTGTTCGGCACTCTTATTTCTAAATAATTTTGTACCTAAATTGCTTTTCAAAAATAAAGTGATTTTAAAATAAATTGAAGTACTTGTTTTATTTAACCTAATCAAGTAATCTTACAAAACTAGAAAAAAACACTAGATTTCAGGGTATAATGAAAATTTAACTAAATTTTAAGTCAACTGCATAAGTTTTTGTTTCTGCCGAAACTCCCAGATCCACATAAGTAATTTTTAAGGCAAATGCGTAAACACCACTAACAATTTAAATTACATAGGTTTTCTAGATATTGCTTTTGTTAAGTAGGTAGGTAATATCTACTAGGTACACTGAGCAGCAAAAAGTATAGGGTCATTCCACCTCAAATCGAACACAATAATAGAAAGGTTTTTTTTTTAATTTTGTGTAGAATATTTATAAGCTAGGATAACCAAAAATTTCAATTTTAAAGGTTCTACGATAATTAATTACCGAAAAATTAATTATTTTAATAATGCAAGATGCGTCATAAATTCTTAAATAACATCTTATTTTGTACAAATTATTTAAGTGAAAGTTAGTTTCTAAGAATACCTTTTTAAGCGGATTTCAAAAATGTAATTATTATGCATGAGGATTGCATTTGTTAAAAAAATTCTAGATTTTTTTCGACAGGTTTGATCAGGAGTATAGTCTTAAGATTTCCTTTCTTTTGTGAAAAAAACTACCTATTTATTTAAAATAGTAATAGTAATTACTCGACAAATTGTGTTTAATTGCACAGCTAAAGCGCGCACGTTATTTGTGTTTTACGTTGAAAGGAAAAAAAACTGCGTTTAGTACTCGATTTCGATTGATTATTCTTTATGTCATTGATTAAGAAACTCAACGCTTAAATTCTTAAGGGATCATGGTGAATTATTGTGTTTTTAATTTTAAATAAAATTCAAGAACTAAATCGTTGCATTTTCATGTTTTGCCAAAGGATCCAATTCGGTAAGTACATTTGTTGGTTCAGAATTAACTAATGATAACTTTACCTTATATAATTTATATTTAAGTTTGAACATTTTTAAGAAATTAGTAAAAAATAATTTTTGCACAAACATAACCTTAAAATCAACCATTTTTATATTTGAATTCTCTAAAAAACGCCAACAACTGCATTTAAACAACAAAATATACCTACGAATTCATGGCAACATAATATTATTGTATATAATCCATAATATAATGGTATTTTACCATTGAGTGAAGACTTTAAAGAATTTTAAAGAATCAACGCTTTTAAATGCTAAATTCTGTTAAAATTTAGACTACTTATTTGTTTGACGATTATTACTGAATTGAAATGTTTACACTTTTCTCGTTAATCATTACTAAAATATGTATTTATTGTATCTATTAGATACAATTTATATTTACAGGGACTTTATGAAATTTATTTCTTCATACGGATTAATAAAATGAAAAATTGTGAAATTAAAAAGTTACTGTGGAAATAAATGTTTACTATAATAACCTTTACAGGTAAGGAGTTATTTAAGGAATTAAGAAAAAAATGGCACATCCTAAAAAATAAAAAATTACAATAATTAACTTCTCGCTAATTAATTATCGTGAAACCTTCAAAACTAAAATTTTTTGTTATCCTAGCCTATATATCGTTTACACAAAATTTGAGGAAACTCATGATCTGACGTGAAAATATCTTTACAGGAAGTTTAAACTTACTTATTGGCTAATTAGAGCGTGTGTTCTAAAATAATGACGAGTTATGTTGCAAATATTTGTTTATATCTTGGATTACTATAAATTGATGATATCTAAAATGTATATTATAGGTCGATAATTAAACGTAAATTAGGAAAATCAAAAATATCAAACACTAAAATCATAAACATAAGAAATATGTTCTCGATTATTTCTGACTAGGCAAAAAATACTGTTCTTCGATCTTGGTCAGTGAATTTTTAAATAAGATTCCCTGTTCGACAGTATCATTAACAACATTTTTAACGAAATTCTAAAAAATCCGGATCTTATGTCCAATTTTAAGGTGGTTTTCAGGTGGTTTTCATTCATTCTTTACTTTTCCTGTAATAATGACAATAACGAAGAAGTTGGTTCTTTTAGTAAAAATATTGTCTATTCAATAATTATAAATATTTCAGCTTCTTTACCATCAGTAGAGCCGAACAAACATGAGAAAGCTGCCGAAAGTATAAGCTTTGTGTTCAATAATTTTTTCAAAGCTCCAATGTGGAGACTTGCTGTCGTATCAAAAACAATGCTTTTAATAAACCATTTAACTTTACATTTCTTAGCTGTATCAACACACGCGAGCCTGAGCCATTCCTGTTTCATAATCACACAAAAAAATGAGCTATGTGGAGGCAATTTAATTTAAGCAACTTTTTTTTACTGTGAACCGACTTAATGTACAGTAAGTATTGAAATTGAGACTAAGAAATACAGTGATGTAAATGGATTGCGCCTAAAGATTTGTGAAGTTAAAGTTTAACCACAGTCGTTTTTTTGTTACATATTATTTATATCAATGATTTATAATACCAAGTATTTTTAAGATTTTTTTGTATACCATCGACAGGAAACGACAAACATCAACCGGTATTACTATTAATCCTGGCTTTCTCTGACGTTACCAGATAACAAATGTTGCTATGGAAGGAATGATATAGAGAGGAAGGTATATTTTATCATCGGTAATTGCTAAGATTCCACGCTCGGTAGTGTAGTCCACATCTGAGCACCTCCCTTCATATAAATGGTGGTTAAGGCAATCAAAGTAAGCAAAAAAAAATCATGCAAACTGGTTTTTGCATTTTATCCAAACAAAAGCTAAAACTATAAAGACTACGAACGCGAATAACTTTTTTCCAGTGCTTCGAAGCATAAAAGATGTAGTATTTGGAAAAATTACCTATTAAGACCACCCAACCCCAAAATTTGGTTAAGGCAGTCGCAATAGAGGTCTCCCCAACGTCTAATTTATTGATAAAATAAAAATTGTGGGTGCATAAATTTCCAAGGTAAATTTCCACCTATGGCAAATTTCTAGATTTACTGGAGTAAATGTTGAATGCTACAGGCATATATTTACATCTTTTTAAGTATAGAGTTGTAAAATTAATACGCATTTGCATAAAAAGGTTCTTCTGTTGATTTGGGCATCGAATTGATCTGAATTGTTACTAAAAAACTTTAAAAAAAATTAGCAACAAATAAGTAGTAATAAACTTTCCTATCCTATAAAATAAGACTGGAATCAGTTTTGTAGGATAAATGGTTTCCAATTTATTTAAAAAAAGTGCGATTTTTGTGAAAAATCAGTTTTTTTTTAATTTCAACTTAAGGTCCTATACCTTTCTTTTTGGGGCTTTTATCCTTGGTGGATTTGTTATCTTTTTTTGAACCCTTGTCTTTCTTTGAACCCTTGTCTTTCTTGGAACCCTTGTCTTTCTTTGAATCCTTGTCTTTCTTGGAGCCTTTCTTATCCTTTTTGTCTGATACTTTATCAGGGCTTGCAGGCGACCAATTTTTCTCCGCTTCAAACCTTTTCAGATCTTCCAAATTCTTTTCTTCAGCTTGCCTTATTCTTGCTTCTTCTGTTTTCTTTTTTAATTCGTGTAGATTTTCTACGTAATCAATAAGATCTCTTTGCCGCGTAAGTTTTTTTAGATTAATTATGGAATAATCCCATTCTGTTGGATCTTCTTCCTGACGAACTTCATAATAAAATTGTTTTAGGACTTCAACAACGTCCTTGTTGTAAACGTATTTTGCATGGACTTTAAATATGTTTTGATTTCTATTAACACTTTCAAATATTTCTTTTTCACAAAATACTAAATTGTCTTTATTTTCAGTTTTACAATAATCAAAAGTTTTATACAAGTCATTAATAACATCCTCAACAATTTTATGTTTAGCCTGCGTTGCGATGCTTTGTTTTATTGTTACTTTGGTTTCTTCACACTTTCTCATGGTAGCAACTCCTATAAGACAGGTAAACATAAGACATATTTTTACTCAGAGAAAAAATGTTATAAAATCAATAAAAACGATAATAATTCAAAAGGAATTCAAATATATTTTTGCGTCATTGGCGTGTCCAATTAAATTAATTGTATAAAAATTTAATAATGCATATCTTTTTAAAACAACGTTAAGAAACGCAATTAAATAAATAGTTTTCTTTACGTATACATATTTTATAAAGCAGGAAAAGTATTCAAATACATTGTAAAACCGTTGGTTAATGTATATACAACTACAAAAATTTATATTTGAATCAAATATACCCGATTATATAAATTAATATAATTTCCTTTGCTTTTCATGACATGATATTTCTCAACGTGTGTGGGTACTATTAATTATGTAATTAAATTAAATTAAATTGTTACCTAAGAATACAATACTTATTGCGAGGTCCTTCATAAATTCAGGAACCACATTAACCTCCCAAATTTCGCTAAATTTTCCTGGAACTTTCGAAACAAACCAAACTGGAACTGATACTTCCTTTCCAGGTGTGACCACAATTTCGTTTTTATTAAAATAAAAAGGGCTTAATCTTGTATAATCGTCCTTAATAATATGTCGAAGTATTCTAAATTGATTTCTTTTTTTGAAACTAAATCTATAAATAACCAATTAGCCATAATAATTAATTTTCATGTTAAAAGCATATACGCTTTTATATATAAATATATATATATATATATAAGTAAAATACGGTACTGTTCTGAGATTCTAGGAGTCTGAGAAAACATTTTTAATTCTATTTAATTATAACTAAATGAATAAATTTGACGGTTAGTTTTTTAAAATTTGTTGTTTATAAAAGATAAAATGCAATATTTTAATTATCATTAAACAATTAAAAAAAAATGTTTTTTAGCATTTGTTATACGATTGGACGTTTTGTTCGAGGGGTAAACCATTGATTTTTTAAAATTAAAAATCGTTTACGAATTAACGGCTAAGCACAAAGGTAGTCATTAGGGTGGGTCGATTTTTGAATTTTAAAACGCCTGTGTAAGGAAAAGTTGTGTATGGGACTAAAAAAAATGTAGGTATTTTTATTTTTTTTTAATTTAAAATTTAACCCCCCCGCCGGTCCTTCAAAAATTATAAAATAAAAAAATTCAATTAACAGCCCCCGCCCGATTTATTTATAATATTTAGACGTATGTATTTTTTTATTATAGTTTTACTATTATTGTATTTTAATCACCTTTTTGTATAAATTAAATATCTCTACTCTAATATCTCTACTCGGCAGTCGTTTCGCGATGCCGTATTTGGTGAACCTCGTGACTTAAGTGAAACGGTACTGCCGTGTTATGGAGATGTAATGCGGTATTTTCTATTTGTACAAAACAATTTAAGTGGAAACACCACTAAAAATACAACTGTTGCTGAGATTTCCAAACTGGTAGTTGACAAGGTACAAACAATTTGGTGGAAAGCCAGTTTGCCTACTATATCAAACCAGCAATGTGTTGCACTACTTAAAAAATATCACAAACAATTCATGGATCTTAAAAAATCTCTAAAGAAAACAAGTAGTTATGCCCGAAATAAATTACAATGTTTCCAAAATGAATCGAATAAAAAGCCACAAGAACCACAAGGATAATGTTTATGGGAAAAGTGGATGCCAAAAGCACTAGAGTTTTAAAGCAAAGGCTAGAAAGAAAAGGAGAAACAGCTAGCTTCAGTGGTTTGAAGTCCGAGGCAAAAACTCAACCTAACGAAGTTTTTTCAGACTCATCATCGCAGCAGGATACCGATTCCGATGAAGAATTTAATCCAACATCCTCTACCAGCGCAAAAGACATATCACTTGCCCTACCGTCACTTGCAAAAGCAATAGATCGAGCAGGATTATCGAGTCGCAAAGGTGCAATGCTAGCCAGTGCAGTCCTTGAGGATGTTGGTTTAATCACAAAAAGTGACACATCTTACATAATCGATAAGTGTAAATTGGATCGCCAAAGAAAAAGAGCTCGGCTCGACTTACAAAAAATAAGTGCAGAGGACGGCAAAATTTTACAAGCCCTTTATTTTGATGGACGCAAAGACCGCACCTTCCACATAAAAAAGCAAGAAAGCACATCATCTAGAAAAACTGTTGTTGAAGAGCATGTAGTTTTAATTCAGGAGCCTGGTAGCAATTATTTGGGACATGTGACACCTGAAAACGGGACGGCTAAAAAACTTGCATCAAGTATTCTTAGTTATATTGACAAAGCTAGTATACATCCGAGCTTGTTGCTATTGGCTGTGATGGGACAGTAGTGAATACTTGACCCCACGGTGGGGTTATTCATTTATTGGAATCACATCTCAAACGACCTGTGCAGTGGCTGATATGCCAACTGCACGCAAATGAGCTGCCACTCCGTCATTTGCTTCGACATCTAGATGGCGATACTAAAGGTCCTGCTTCATTTTCAGGCCCCATTGAAAAACTCCTTGAATCATGTGAGAAGTTACCGGTCGTTCATTACAAAAAAATCGGGACAGAATTACCTAATGTAAACTTAGCAGAACTCAGCACTGACCAAAAATATTTATACCTAATATGTCAGCTATATCTACAGGAAACCGGGTAAAATGTCTCATGCGAGATGGCTCACTACTGCTAATCGGATTTTACGGGCTTATATTGGAACGGAGACTCCACCCACCAATCTTAATATTCTAACAGAGTACATTTTGAAAGTGTATGCAAAGGTTTGGTTTTTAGTAAAATATTCACCTTTATGCACAAATGGGGCTCAG
The DNA here is from genome assembly GCA_921294245.1 of Brassicogethes aeneus. Taxonomy (NCBI): domain Eukaryota; kingdom Metazoa; phylum Arthropoda; class Insecta; order Coleoptera; family Nitidulidae; genus Brassicogethes; species Brassicogethes aeneus. Next base: position 28,283,261 of record OV121137.1, read on the forward strand.
CACTTGTGGAAGCTGACTCAGTTCTCAAGATATTTAAGCGACTAGTTAAAATCTGTAATTGATCCATTGATTCAGAGGAACGACTTTTATGGGCATCCAGAAAATATTTTAATTTCCATGATATTTGACCCACGCCGACATATAAGAGAACTGGGATTTAGGAAAATTATGAAATTAAGATTAACGGCTAACAACAATAAAAAGTCAAACGATACAGTTAGAAAATTTCAAATTCCTTCATTTAACTTTGATTCAGAGTGTTATATTGGTTTAATAAACTGGCAAGAGTGCACTATTACAGAGCCACCACTTACCAAATACCTATCTGATGAAACTATTGAGGATTTTATTAAGACCGGCGATTTTCCTAAAGAAGATCTGTGGAAACTACCCTGCCACACACAGGCGGTTGAGAGAGGGCACGCCTAGCCTCGATTAAGTTTAACCCAAAGGTGCTTGCACCTCTAATTTTTTTGTTTTACATGTTTTGTTAATGGTTCCTGATTATTTTAATGCCATGTAGGAAAAAATCTGCTGAGCCGTTATTTAGAAAACCGTATTTTTTTCTTTTTCCTAATAATAAATAGGTATTGTAACCAAATATACAAGCACACTGGCGATTCCAAGCGGCAAAGCTTGGTAGGCGCTAACTGTCATGTAGCTGTCAGATTGATTTTGTATCTATCATTTAATCTGTATGATTTTCTTAAGTATACTTAAGTATACTTACTTGAAGATGTCCAAAGACCACGCAGGAACTCATGATGAGAATCGACTAAAGATTTGCTTACTGTGTTTCGGAAAAACTAAAGTAAAGATACAAGGTAAACTTAAAAAAGAAGTAGAAAATCTGTTTGATTACGATGTCCACGATAATCGTTTACCACTTGCTCTATGTAGTAGTTGTAAAAGAGATATATATCGCGTAAAAAATGGAATCCAAAAAAGCATACAACTGCCAATTTTTTCTGAATTGCGACCTCTCAAGAAAATTACAAGATCTAATGCCCATTTTCAATGTGATTGTCATGTTTGTAAACTTGCAAGAACTCCTAAAATTGGTAATTTTACAAAAAACGGTATTTTACCTCCAAGAAAAGGAATATTAGTGGAAAGTTTAAATACTACTACCTCCTGTAAGTATAAGATCCCTTAATTAATTGAGACCAACGTATCTATTTCTTCTTAAAATTTAGGTAATCCTAAACGACCGTGTTTCGAAAAACGTTGCAGTCCCTGTTTTTCTGTTATTGCAAGAAGAAAGACACATAAATGTAATCTTTCAACAAGATTTGATAACTTAAACAAGGAGCTATTAGAATCTACATCAAAATTTCAACAGCAGGTCATTTCTTCACTAGTAAAACAAAACATTAATAAAAAAAATAAATTAAAAACTACTTCACTTTCGCTGATTCAATCAAAGGGAGGACAACCTCTTACCGTTGTTGTTAATCCAAAGAGAACTGAAGATAACGTTCAGAAAAAACAACTACTATCAGTAGATGACTTTTTAAAAATACAAACAAATTTTAATCTTAGCCAAAAAACAACTTGTGGAATAGCAAGTGTTATCATAGTAGCTACTAAAAACCGCAAAGTTATCGAACCCGACTTGAAGAGGAAAATTTCAAATAACATTCATTCCGTTGATAATTTTTTTGGAATAAAGTGTTTTGATTTTGTGAATATAAAGGCTAAGGTTTCGACTGATGCTAAAGAGCTTGTAGTTTACTGCAAGGATCTTGATGGGTTAATTGAATACGTTAAGGAAAATCGACAATCATCTGAGGTTCATTTGAAATTTGGAATAGATGGAGGTGGAGGGTTTTTAAAAATATGTTTATCCATTCAATCAACTGAAAATGTGGAATTGGAAAAACATCGACAAGAGTACATGGAAGGAATAGCTGCTAAACGATTTAAAGACTCAGGTGTGAAAAAATTGTTTATTCTTGGGTTAGCTCACAAGAAAACTATGAAAATGTGTCAAAATTATGGTCTGCAATTAACATTAACGATTTTGAAGGAACAATTGCAACTGATTTAAAACTTGCAAATATTCTAATCGGCATCATGTCGCACAGCAGTCTTTTCCCCTGTACATGGTGTTACGCCAGAAAAGATAAACTTTGCGAACGTTGCACTTTAAGAAGTACTACTAACACATTACAAAATTATTCCGCTTGGCTTAAAGCGGGAGCTGTAAAGGAGAAGGCAAAAGAATACAAAAATTGCATTCATCCGCCGCTTTTCTCAACTCCCTTAGATAAAACGTTTTTAAATATTATTTCCTCCACCGGAACTACACCTAATGCTTGGCGTTGTTAATACGTTGTTTACGCATATGTTAATAGATTTTGAAAAGGAAGCCTTGGCATGGGTAAAACATTCAAATGTTCAACGTGAAATAACTCATGGCGGTCCCGCTTTCAAGGGAAACGCGTGCAAAACACTTTTAGATAAAATTGATGTCTTACGACGAGATTGCAGCCTGGGCTGCCTAAAATTTGTGAAAGTCTTTGAAGACTTTAAAGTAGTTGTTAAATCATGTTTTGGTCAAGTTTTAAATCCAGATTTTAAAAATTTTATTGCGGCCTTCAAGAAGAGTTACCTGGAACTGGAAATTAGTGTAACCCCTAAAGTTCATGCAGTTTTTTTTCATATCGAAGATTTCTGTGATAAAACGCAACAGGCCTTGGGCTTCTTTAGTGAACAGGCAATGGAGTCTGTGCATTTTGATTTTAATTCGGTATGGAAAAAATACAAAGTCTCCAAGAACCATTCAAACTACCCAGAGAGGTTACAACGGGCTGTATGTGAATATAATAGTCTTCACATTTAAGTTTTTTACCGAAATATGCAAACTTGTTACAATTTTAATTCTTGGAGTTGTATTAAAAAATATATAATTACTTACCTAGCTTTATTTTGATAAGGTTTTTCGCAAAAAAATTATTTTCTAAATGAAATTCAAAAACGGCTCAGCAGATTTTTTCCTACCTGGCATTAAAATAATCAGGAACCATTAACAAAACATGCAAAACAAAAAAATCAGAGGTGCAAGCACTTTTGGGTTGAACTTAATCGAGGCTAGGCGTGAGGGGTTAAGTTAGTAACAGAAGCTTCTTTGGCTGTCTGTGATGAGAAAAATAGGGATGGTTGGATACGTACAATAATAGAGTCCAGAAAGAAAATGCCCAAATTTAGTACAAAGTCAGAATATATCGTGAGCACAGAATAATCTAAAATGCCCACATGGAAGGGTGGTTGGGCGGGCAGGGGTGAAAATCGATGGCAGCCACCTCCCCGTGGTGAGTTCTGGGTTATTTTGAGTTTAAGTATTGCTCAAAATAAGCGAAGAGCTGCCTTGTAACAATTTTGTTAATTTTAAACAAATTATTTACATTTTTGGATGTGTGGCGGGGGGCCTAAATGTACTTTAAATTAGAAGAAAAAAAAATTGAGGACTCAAGAGACCCAAATAAAACATTCCCCAACGCAGGCCTATAATTTTTTTAATATTTATATCTTTTTATTTTTGGGGGCCCGGCGGGGGGTCTAAATTAATTTTGTAAATTGAAAAAAAAAATTTTTTTCAAAATAAAAGCCCAACCTACAACTTTTCCAACCACAGTCGTTCTAATTTTATAAAAAATACTAAAAAACGACCCACCCTAGTAGTCATGCGTAATGCGTCGCTATTGATAAGCAGTTTTCCTTATTGATTATCACTGATAAGGAAAAAATCACTCTCTAAGATTTTAAAGTGGTTTACCCCTCGGTGTTTTTACAATATGCGAGGTCGTGGTTAAGGCTCCTCCCGGAATTTTGTCGCCGGGCCAGGCCATACGCCCGATTTAGGGTAGCGGAGTGCGGGACAAGGAGGAAAACATTTTGGTTTTTGGGGGACATTAGACTAATAACTTGGTACAATCCGGAATCCCCCTTAACCGGTGATTTAGTAATACCCCCATTAAATTGGTGTTCATGAATGGGGATGGTTGGTTAGTACGCTGGGGCCTATCTTGCTTCTTGGGGAACTTCTTGTTTGTCTGCGTCCGTGTCTGCTGAAAATTCTAAAACTGCTGTATACAAATTGTTTGCCCTACTGTGCGAAACCATTTCTTTAGTCTAGAGGTCGAAAGCTATCGAAGATAGTTTTGGATAGTCGGCACTACCGATAGTAACCGTTAATTTGCACTGTTTGATCGTTTTTTTTAATGTTTCGACATATGGGGAAAGCATGTTTTCGTCAGGACTGCCATTAAGCATTATAGAAATTGCCCTTTTTGTATATATATTTTCAGATTTTAAGCATTTTAAAATAATCCTCTATAATTTTGGCGGACATAGCGCCACAGAGAAAAAAGGGGCGTGCTGATAGCAATGGAGATGCCAAATTTAAAAATAAAAAAATTCTAGAATACTGTAATCAAATGAGAGCAAAAAAGCGACAGCCAATACCGAGAGCTCTCGCCTAGATTAGTAGGAGCTTTAAAAATTGCTAGACGATGATGATGAACACTAAGTCTTATCAAAAGGATTGTCATACTTCAGGACGCCAATGTTTTAAAGTATAAATTAAACAACTAGTCCTGTACCCCAGAGCCAAAATCTCTAGCAACCACTACATAATTCCACTCTAGCGGGATTATCTTCCGGCTGCACTCGCGTAAAATGAACGTCCTTCATAATACACTGATTTGTGACCTACTATGCACTTCCTACTATTTGCATCAAAGGCATTAAAAATAGCTTCTGCATTTTCCGCTGTTCTAATACGTTAAGGAGCACCTTAAATTTCGTTATAACGCAGAGCAACTTTACAGTCCTCCCTAGCATTGCGCCCATACTTTCCATAAATATCATTTCGGCATATTCAGGAGTAAAACAAAATGATAAATAATTACAAAAACAAAAATTGACAGCAGTGTCACAATAAAGTCGATTCCAAATATTTTACATAATATTATTATAATGTCTTACTTGTAAGTATCCTAGCCATGTATTGGGATTGGCTATCGTTTTTATCATTTGCCTTAGATAATTTTAATTTTCAAGTGTGTTTCGCAACTTTCGGCACGTTCCCTTTTTCTCTGTGGTGCAAGTTCTGGTACAGTAGGTATGTTCACAGAAGAAAAAAATGACTTTACATTTCTCAGAAAATTTCATTCTTGATAAAAGTTTTTGCTTGATTTTAAACTCTCAGAATATACGAATTTGCAATTTTGATTTTTCTGGATGTTTTGGACTGAAAAATGTTTGATAAAATTAATTTTTGGTCAATTTTTAGTTATTTGTCATTTTCTTTCCAACAAATAAATGTTATTATAATATTGGTATACCAACTCTCGAGAATTCTTCAAGGATGCATTAATTTTTAGTTATGAAAAATTATTAAATATGCATAAAACGGCGATGAAAAATGTAGGTATTTTGAGCGATAAATTTAAAATAAAAAGCTTTGAACAAGTCAATAGAAACGATAACTTGTGAGAAATGACAAATGACCAAAAATAATTTTTATAAAATATTTTTCAGTCCAAAATTTTGAAAAAAATCAAAATTGGAAATTAACCATAGACAATTAAAATGGTATACCTATCGAATATTGTGGGGGTTTCAAATCAAGGAAAATTTTAAGATATTTTAAATATATTTTTGCTCTATGAATCTCCAAGGAAGGACATACTATAAAGCTATTATTTTTAATAAAAAATAACCCTATTGTAAATGACCAATAGAATCCAATAAAAAATAAGTAATTGGTTTGAATTGGTTTGATATGTGTTTTGGCGCTATGAAACACCAATTCATTCCAGTTGCATTCCTATTGGTAAGTTCCAATGAAGTTAGCGGCTTGGATTGGAAAATGCCAATCCATGCCTATGCTTGTCTCTATTGGCTAAACCCAATAGAAATGCACATGGAATGAATTGGTAATTCATAGCGCCAAACCCATTCAAACCAATTTGAACCAATTTATTTTTTTAAATTTGGAAATAAAAATACCAGTTGATTTTTCATTCAAAAATAATTAAGATCCCAGAAGAATAACCGGGTAAAAACCAGAATTCATTTTTCACTGAAGAGACAAAAAAATTATTATAACTGAGTACCTAGGTAACTTTATTTCTTTATTATTTTTTTGTGTTAGTGAGATATGTATTGATACATATAATTTACTAACACAAAAAAATAATAAAAAATAAATAAAATTACTCGGTTATAATCATTTTTTTGTCTTTCTTGAAAAGGATGTTTGTAGGCATGGTCGGAATCAATATTATTTATGTCAATTTTTTTTTTATTTTGTCCGCTAGCTGTAAACACCATTCTCACGCCATCGTCCCTAAACCTTACACATATAAACAGTTTTTTTAAGATATAAGTACACTATATAGGCACTTAACACAAAAATCTACTAATAAAAAACCGCTAATAAATGCCGTCCAAAGACTTGTTTGTGTTGTTTTTTCTTCATGATGGCGTCTCAACATCGTTGGTTTTGCACAGCTACACGAGAGCCCTCTTGCGATATTTGTGTTAAATTGGGAATATCCAATTAGCAAATTTTTCGAATCTTACACTGGGAATGCCCAATTGAATTCAATTGGAAATTACCTATAGGTAGCTTTATCCAATCGAAACCGCTAAAAAACAGTAGTATTTGGAATAACCAATTAGCAGATTCCTTTTTCGAATCTTACACTGGAAATGCCCAATTGAATTTAATTGGAAATTACTCATGGGTAGCTGTATCCAATCGAAACCAATAAAAAACATTAGAATCCTAATTGGACTTTTCCATAATGGGAAATACCAGTAAAAACCAATTTCTGTTTTATATCGCGCCCAATTAAATCCAGTAAGTCCAATTCAGACCCATTGATACCAAACCAATACTTCAATTGGTTTCTACAAATTTGTTTTATTATTAGTTCCAGATAAAATCTCAGAACAGCAGCGTGAAAAAATTTGCTTTGCAATTATTTTCTTTTCGAACTTAAATTTTCCAATTATCCCAAATATCCCAACTAACTTCATATAAAGGTACTTACCTTAAGGTTACTTCACCACAATTCGAAAATTTAAGATATAAAACGTAAGGTTTACTTGTTATTTCGTAATCAAATACCAGATATGCTTTTCTGATCCCAACATCAGTCGTATTTATTCCTATATAAATATTATTTAAAATAAAAGCTTTATCGCTTTCATTTTCAATTCTAAATGCACTTTGTGAATTTAATAAGGGAAGATAATTTAGGTCGTCATAGATAGAAGCAACATATTGTATTTGATTTGTAACTTCTTCATTTACTGAAACCACTCCAAACAACCCAACTCCTGATAACATCAATTCAGAACAAAATGGTCTATGAGGTCGAATCAAGCTTAGTTTCGACGCCATTTTTTTGAGTTGCTCACTTCTGTATGGATTACGTCTCCAGTTTTCGTAAATATTCCTTTAAAAATTACTTTTAATTTAAGGTTTTATAATAATAATATAATAATATAAAATTAATAATTTGTTAGAATTTACCTATAGATAAATACTGAACACACACTTCATCTTTTTCGGAAACAATTTTTAGACCGAATAATTTTACCAAGAATAAACATTTACTAGAGGTCAAGTTACTATGATCTTACGTCTTTAGAATTATTTTTATTTAATATTTTTCACAGAAATCGCCATCTAAAAGCACCTACTAATTTTTTCCTTTAAAATCCCTTTGAAGTTTTCTCTATCTAAAAAATCGTTAGTAAAAATGTATGATCGAAAATTTCGATCATACATCGAAATGATATTTTCCTAACCAGTGCGCACGCTACTGCAATTGCACGAACGACGTAAAAAAGAGTTCGTTTGAAAAAATTACTTTGCGCATGTGCAAGGAACAATATTTTTCTATAAACAAGAAAATCTTGAAACTAACTAGTATTAACTGGTATTAGTTTCCATTTCTAACTTTTTTGGCAATATATTTTGTTTTTAATTAAAAATACTATTAAAGGCTTCCTGTATTAACGCATTTGCGTGCGCAAAGTAATTGTGCGAAAAAGTACAACAAAGGATTAAAAAAATTCAAAAGGGATTAAAGGGAAAAAGTTGTACTTTTAGTTAGCGTAACGAGTTTTGTGGATATCTTAATTTGTATTTTTGGGCTTAAAATTTATTAAAAACCTAATGTAATAAGACAAGGGGTTTCTATTTCAAAATATTGTATATTGTATCTATAGATCTGTTTAGGGTCATTCCACAACAAACGAACGAGGGTGAAAAAATAAATATGTTCTTTTCGCATTAAATCTCATTAGATTTTGAAAGAAAACATTCCAAATTATAATTTGCGACAAAAAAAACTAAAAGAAACGAGTAGGTAATTTTTAAGTTAATTAGTAGAGATGGGATTTTAGTGTTATTACCTATTTGTCTACGCCAATCATAACTTTAGGTGCAATGGAATAAAATACGTTTTGAAGAAAATGATATCATTTGATCCTGATTTTATTTTACCTATTTTACCTAAATTATTATTTTTAACATAAATTTTTTAATTTTACACATCAAATACATGCTTTTTTGTAATATTGGGGTTGTCGTATTTGGATGACATAATTCTTATGCACCATGTAGTTATTTTTGTTGTACAGGATTAGTAACCAACCACTCCCAACCTACCCATAGTTGGGAACATAGAAAAAGGATGGTTAGGTATAATGGTAATCGTGAACAGCAATGTTGCAATGTTGCCAGGTCTCATGCTTTTACATGAGATCTTAAGTTTATGAAATCAATCTCATGTTATCATGATTTATTTAAAAATCTCATGTATTTTCACAAATTCTAGCAAATTTTTGCTTTTTTATGAGAAATTATTTTTAAAAACATCTCTATCATAATGAATGTAAATTTGTTATTTTCAGTAATTGTATGCTTATTAGGGTGCTTCAAAAATAAAATTTAATTTTTTTTCGCTCTTACCCTCTCAAATGTTTCTATTTAATATAAAAAAATCCTCACCAAATATCGATGACTTTCTGCCAAAGTATCGTAAGTAACATAACTCAAATTTCGGGAATTGAAAACATTTTTTATTTTAAAATCTGTTTTAACCCATATATAACCTATAGGTTTTGTAACAAGTAAATAGCTATAATTATAAGCTATTTACTTGTTATAAAACCTTTAGGCTATATTTAATTTGAAACAGTTTTAAAGACAAAAAATGTTTTCGATTCCCGAAATTTTAGTTATGTTGCTTACGATACTTTGGCAGAAAGTCATCGATATATGGGCGTCCCAATTCAACTCTAAGAGGTCGCTGTTTTTATTTTGTTTTCCCATTTAATTAACATGGAAAAAAAAAATTATGTTTGGAATTTTATACCTCTGTATCAAAGTAACTTATGGCAATAATCATTGCAGTTTCTTAAATAAAATGTAGCGCTCTACAAAAAAGCTCTCTTATTATTTTTCGATAAATTGATTTCTTCTAGAGTTATTCGAGGTCAAAGTTTGATTAGCATCAAATTTTCTGTTTTTTTAATTTTATGGTACAATTAGCAGACGCGTCTAGACGGGAGGTGAAAGGGGGCATGCCCCCTTTGCAAAAAAACAATGCAGCGGGGTAGAAGAAATCAATTTATCGAAAAATAATAAAAAGGCTTTTTTGTAGAGCGTTACATTTTATATAAGAAACTGCAATTATCATTGCCATAAGTTGCTTTGATACAGAGGTATAAAATTTCAAACAAAAATTATTTTTTCCCATGTTAATTAAATGGGAAATTAAAATAAAAACAGCGCCCTCTTAGAGTTGAGATGGAACTCCCATATTTGGTGAGGATTAAATAGAACCCAGACAGCATCCAATTCAGAAAGATTTCTGTACGAAGTCTGTTGAAAAACATCTTACCGAGGTCACAATATGATATCTTAGAGAAATCATTTTTAGGAGCTCAAGAGCTAAGAGTTCTTGATAAATTCATAAATGAGAAGTCAAATTTTTAACATCTTAAAGTATATTTTTTTCTGACCTCTTATTGTAATCAAAATTAGAAGCTACTAAGGGTATCATAAATAAGACTTCATGAAGTCAACATGGGGACGTCACATATGATATATCTGCAGATATATCATATGTGACGTCCCCATGTTGACGTCTTAAAGAGTTAGAAGTAGAATTTAGAGCGTAATAAAATCAATTTAACAAATTCGATTGTTCTATGGTAATTAAACATGACATGTCAAAATAAGCAACGATCCATTATGAATTTTTTTCATCAGTACCCTAGTAGTACTTCTATATCCAAAACGGGAAATTCTAAAGAAGTCTTTTTATAATGCTTAATAGCGAAGTCAAAGAAAATGGTTCCTCAAGAGTTCTGTTTTGAGAAGTCTTGATTAGTTCAATAGGTGGCGCATTCGAAATCTTAAGAACTTTTTAAAAACTTCTTTCTGATGTTGTATTTGACGTCCAAATCATAAAATAGCTATTTAATTAAGTCTGCATAAGCTCTAGAGCTTATGCAGACTTAATTAAGACGTCATATTGCTGTCTGTGAAACATTTAAGAGGGTAAGAGAGAAAAAAAATTAAATTTTATTTTTTGAAGCACCCTAATGCTTATTAACGGAAACATTTTGAATGTACCGCCGAATTAAAAAATTATAAAATTTATGATATTATAATAATATTTTTACAAGAATATATCGTCAGTTATTTTAAAAATTTTGAAATCATAAAAATCTTGTTGAATAGATTTTTATACAACCTAAAAGTTGATTTCCAGTACTTTTTTTCGTAAAGTAGGTTAAGAATTTTCTCACCTAAAACAAGTAAATACTTTACTCAAGTCAACCTGTTGAATTACCATTGTGCCTCTAACTATTGGAAATACGAAAAAAAACTTTCAATCTGTCAACCGTTTTGCCACGTTGTGATTTGAGATTATTTATCGTAGTATTTGTGGATTGCGTCAGTCGATCCTACCGAAATTTCCTTTTTTACCGATTTTTGACAATAATAACGTTTTACCTTTTTTTGCCGATTTATCAAACGCAGCCGAAGTTATGTTAAAGGAGAATTCATTCTATTTATGTTTATTTCTCACTAACTTATTTTGTAGTACCTAGAGACTAATAAAACACCGATTTTGTCCATATGTTGTGTTTAATTCTTGTACTTGTAACACCCAAAACAAATTAAATCGTTATTTGTGACTGATTATGTGGTATATTAGTCCGGTCAATCTAGACATTCGAAGGTACATAAATTTACAACAAGCTGAAAATCAGTAAAATTGTTCAGAATATAATTATTAATAAAATTTTAAAGTTCCCCATCATTCCCCTGTATGGAAAATTTTTTATTCAAGGTCAAAGATCAAAAAAATGATTTTTCGCGATTTTCAGCAAAACGGTAAGTTTTATCACAAAAATACACCAGACAAAAATTGTAGATCATAAAATAATCTATAAAAAATGTATCAATACTTTTTTTCTACGAGCCACCGTTTCTGAGATATAAAGATTCGAAAAGTTGTAAAAGTTATAATCGCCATAATATGCACACGTTTCCACGCCACCTATGAGGTACTTTACTAAGCGCGTTTTTATACGTGGTTTCCCCAGTAGGCCTATTTCACGGGTCACTTGTGATCATGTTTAATTTGAAACTATTGCAAAATAACGGAAATTAGCAATGATTGGAAAAGATAATAGCGTAAATTTAAAAAAAGTACTGAAGTCTGATTCGTAACATTTAAATTCTTTTTCTTGTTCTTCTTGATCTTCTTCTTGTTCTTGTTCTTCTTCTTGTTCTTCTTCTTCATCTTCATCCTGGGTTCAAGTAAATTGCGTCAATAGCGATGTATCGCATATGCAATTTTTTGCAACTGCAAAAAGGGATGCAGTGCTAAATGTGCACATGGTTGCAAAAAAGTCGGACTGTTTTATTCTCTGGCATGTACGAATTGTCAAGGCCGGTCGTGCTCTAATATCTCACCTCGTTGGAATTAAATGAATCCTCCACTGTTGGTGATTCAACATTAGAGCACGACCGGCCTTGACAATTCGTACATGCCAGAGAATAAAACAGTCCGACTTTTTTGCAACCATGTGCACATTTAGCACTGCATCCCTTTTTGCAGTTGCAAAAAATTGTGTTCAGCAGTTTTTCCGGCGCAGGTGGGAGTAAAGTTTGAACTGGTTCTAATGTGTTTTTGACCAACTTCCAACCCTAGTCTGTAGGGTCTAGCTGATAACCAAGCCACACTTGAACATGGTAATATACCCGAAAAAGATGTTGATGAGCAGCAACTGAGGTTGGAGGAAGACAAGCTAATTGAACTGGATTTTTACTTTTAGAATTTTTAACGAAACATGCATATCGATACTTATCAAAGCAGGTAGTTTTTTTAGGAGCTCCGTACCTATATGGGGCAAAATTTACCAAGTGTACCAGGTGAAAAAATTTTTGTCACCGATTTTGTTTAAACTTTACTTATTTGTTGTTCTTATAACGAAGAATCATAGCATAAATTTTTTTTGCTCTAGGATGTGCACATTTAGCACTGCATCCCTTTTTGCAGTTGCAAAAAATTGTGTTCAGCAGTTTTTCCGGCGCAGGTGGGAGTAAAGTTTGAACTGGTTCTAATGTGTTTTTGACCAACTTCCAACCCTAGTCTGTAGGGTCTAGCTGATAACCAAGCCACACTTGAACATGGTAATATACCCGAAAAAGATGTTGATGAGCAGCAACTGAGGTTGGAGGAAGACAAGCTAATTGAACTTGATTTTTACTTTTAGAATTTTTAACGAAACATGCATATCGATACTTATCAAAGCAGGTAGTTTTTTTAGGAGCTCCGTACCTATATGGGGCAAAATTTACCAAGTGTACCAGGTGAAAAAATTTTTGTCACCGATTTTGTTTAAACTTTACTTATTTGTTGTTCTTATAACGAAGAATCATAGCATAAATTTTTTTTGCTCTAGGATTGTTTATTCAAGAGTTATGGATTATTGAAATTTATCGATTTTTTACTTTTTGGTGAAATCGCTTTTTATTTAAAAATTCATAACTTCTGTTCATCTCTTTATTAAATATTTCAATTTAAACACCTTAAATCATTTTTTCCGTACTTTTCAATGGGCTATACCGTTTTTGCAAAAAAATAAAAATTGCAATTTTTTTTGAAATTTTGCAAAATTTTGCTTTTTTTGAAACAATGTGTATTTTTTAATTTTTTTTAAAATAGCATAAAATCCAAGTTTATTATGTTACCTTTGAATAAAAAAAAATTTAGAGTGGGCCCGACATGTAGAAGGGAAGTTTTTCATATTTGAATGCCGCAGGGTCTAGCCATCGAATAGCTACTACACTGCCGTATGCGTTTATACCTAGTAGATGCGAGTAAACGAATACAAAATGATAATTTAAAATGTAAAATTATGTTTGAGTAGTCAATGATGTATTTTAAATATTTACACTGCCGCACGATATAGTTTTTTAACTGTATTTTTTTGCACAAATTGTTTAAGCATGGGTCTACATAGATTTCGCAAGGAGGATCGATGATATTAAATAAAAAAAATATTGTTATAACCGTAACGGCTTGCCTATAAGCTGAATGGCGCCTTTACGGTTATAACAATACATTTTTTATTTAATATCATCGACCCTCCTTGTGAAATCTATGTAGACCCATGCTTAAACAATTTGTGCAAAAAAATACAGTTTATATACAAAAGTGCTCTTTTAGTTCCACCCTTACTTCTTAAGAAGTCCCATAAGCCAACTGAATGGCTTGTGCGGGTTAGGGGTAGGAACGGACCGCGGGCTTAAAGTCCCCTCCGAAGGACTAATACACAATAAAAAAAACTATATCGTGCGGCAGTGTAAATATTTAAAATACATCATTGACTACTCAAACATAATTTTACATTTTAAATTATCATTTTGTATTCGTTTACTCGCATCTACTAGGTATAAACGCATACGGCAGTGTAGTAGCAATTCGATGGCTAGACCGTGCGGCATTCAAATATGAAAAACTTCCCTTCTACATGTCGGGCTCACTCCAAATTTTTTTTTTATTCAAAGGTAACATAATAAACTTGGATTTTATGCTATTTTAAAAAAAATTAAAAAATACACATTGTTTCAAAAAATGCAAAATTTTGCAAAATTTCAAAAAAAAATTGCAATTTTTATTTTTTTGCAAAAACGGTATAGCCCATTGAAAAGTGCGGAAAAAATCATTTAAGGTGGTTAAATTGAAATATTTAATAAAGAGATGAACAGAAGTTATGAATTTTTAAATAAAAAGCGATTTCACCAAAAAGTAAAAAATCGATAACTTTTAATAATCCATAACTCTTGAATGAACAATCCTAGAGCAAAAAAAATTTATGCTATGATTCTTCGTTATAAGAACAACAAATAAGTAAAGTTTAAACAAAATCGGTGACAAAATTTTTTTCACCTGGTACACTTGGCAAATTTTGCCCCATATAGAAAGAAGAAATCGAATGCCGATAACTTCTTGTCCCGAAGACCCTTTTCCTCGAGTTTCCGCTCGTTCGAAAGTTAAGCGAAGACAACGGAACGTGCCAAATTTGACGGAAAAATCGAAAAAAAGTGGACTTGGACCTTTTCGACACCGGAAAAATTTGGTCCGCGGATAGGTCTCGTGGGCAGAAAAAAAGGATGCAAATTTCAACCTTCAACGGCCTCCGATCTACGGCGGTTTGACATACTAAAAGATGAGCTTCATCGAATAAAAACTAATCGGCCAGAAGCCCGTTTAATTTTTGTTGGGTATTTTAAAAACGTTAACCAATTAAAATCCTCGAAATCAAATCGATAAGGTGGCAAATGACAGGTGGCATATGACAGGGACAAATGACAGGTGACAGATGACAGGTGACAGATGACAGATGACAGGTGACAGATGACAGATGACAGGTGACAGATGTCAAGTTGACAGATGACAAGTAACTAATGACAGTAGACAGATTACAATTGACAGATAACATAAGGTGACAGAAGACGTGAGAAATATAAAATTCATCTTTAAAATTACTACCCAGTTTAGGTGGAGCGGTCGCGGCGCGAGTCCCACCCGCAGCGAGCACCAACTATAGCAGGTCAAACAATTGAACATGAGACAGATCATCTGTCATCTGTCACAGATTTTGTCTCAAGGTTACAATGGCGTATAAATTAATTAATTTATACCCAGTCCCTTAAGGGACTGGGTTTTATTTCACTTGATATTCTTATAGTTATAACTTATGTAGGTATACTTTATATTTTAAGTGTAAGTTAAAATGACCTATAAAAAAATATTTTAACATATATTACAACTCTAGAGCTACCTGGCGTGCATATTATGACGATTACAACTTTTGGAATCGTTATATCTCAGAAACGGTGGCTCGTAGGAAAAAAAGTATTAATACATTTTTTATAGATAATTTTATGATCTACAATTTTGTTTAGGGTATTTTTATGATAAAACTTACCGTTTTGATAAAAATCGCGAAAAACTAATTTTTTTGACCTTTGACCTTGAATAAAAAATTTTCCATACAGGGGAATGATGGGGAACTTTAAAATTTCATTTATAATTATATTCTGAACAATTTTACTGATTTTCAGCTTGTTGTAAATTTATGTACCTTCACTGTTATTTTTTGGTCTAATTTGACCGGACTATATGGTTGTTAAATATTATACTTTTGGAGGCCTGTAATTTTTAGAAATGTTTCCCTAAGAAAATTCGCTGAATTTTAAATAAATGTAACAATGGTCAGAACATAGAGGCAGAATCGTGAAACACCCGAAACGCACACTTTTTGACTTATACAATCTTTATCCTATATTCTAAACTGTACTAATTTTACAATTTAGATAAAAAAATTAAAAACGTAGAGAAATGTTATTTTTAAATACATAAAAATGTAGACTTTGGCTGAACAACCGAAACGATCGAATGACCCTAAACAAACCATTAAACAAATTTGTAAATTTTTCATAAAAAAATCCTGACTAACAGGTTTTTCATAAAAGTGTCCACCCTGGTAATATTTCTGGGAGCTAAATAATTAAAATCATCTGTGTAACTTATATATATCTTAAAGTACCTGGTTGTTTCATAAAGTGACCTTTCAGCTAGTATATTTTTTGGTACACACACGTGTTCTGTAGGTGGGACAACATTTCTTTCAATATGTGTCATTTGGGTCAAATAAATAGGATCCAATTTTGGATTACATCGGTCTATTAAACCTACTGGTGTCTTCCAAAATGCAGGATTTCCTCTATACTTATCGAACTTCAAGGGAATTTTCGCATACTCAAAAATACGTTTCTCCTCATTAATATGAAACATGTAATCACCAATATTCATAAGAAGATCGCCAGCAGGTCTGCTGATAGCTGCGGAAAGATGTTTGTAAATCTTTTTTCTTTGAGTTTGCCAATAAGACCATCTTTCAATTGCTCTTTTCTGTTTAGTATCAATATTAAGATTACCAGGCTGTAGCCCCACAGAAGGACAACTACAGGCGATGTTTTGACAACCATCACCACGATCTTTTGGATGCTGAAATAATGATTTTTTATCTATAAATGACACATTGTGTTTGCTCATTATTTCTGACATTTATCAAATTATCAAAATTAAAAGTATATTAAATTATGGAAGAAGACATAGAAAAAGAAGATTTAAACGAATATCCTGAGGGTTTGTCATCTTTTAATTATGGAAACTTAAAAAAAATATATGAATTTCCAGATATAGATGATGAAGATTTAGATGAGGATGATACCATTCAAGGATACGTTAGGAGGTTAGCTAATACAGAAAGTATACCTCTATCTCCTATAGATATAAATATTGTCAGCACCGTGCAAATTGAAACACCAAACCTAGAGTGGGTTAATTTTGATGTGCAGCCAAGAAAAATGAAAATAACAAATTCGGGTCATACTGGTAACAACCCCTGTCTTAACAAAAACGTGTGCAAAATCAATCCTACCAAAAACGACCTGAAATACAGGGTGGTAAAAAAAGTAAAATATATAAAGAGGTAATAGTATGGACCAAAATAAGCAGAAAAGTCTTAGTAAACATGGGTCCGCAAAGTAACGGTTTAGGAGATATTTAGAAATATTGTTTTAATTTGACAAATAACTATAAAAAAAGTATAGGTACCTTAATACGTAGATATGGTATATTTTACTATTATATAGGTACCTAACTGAACTGAATATGCTTAACAGAATGTTCCAGGAATATTCCTAAATGGACTTTCTATAGCAATTACTTTCTCAACATTCTAAGCATATGTTTAGAGTGGATTAATTTTTACCACTAAACTTTACACCTTCTAAGAACCTGCCTATAGGCCAGTGAGAATATTTTTAGGATTATGCTATATTTCTTTTAAGCATGTTCTTTAGAAGAAATATAGCATGATCCTAAGAATATTCTCACTGGAAGGTTTAAAAAACATTCTTAGAACATGACTAGAAGAAATATAGCATGATCCAAGAATATTCTCACTGGAAGGTTTAAAAAACATTCTTAGAACATGACTAGAAGAAATATAGCATGATCCTAAGAATATTCCCACTGGAAGGTTTAAAAAACATTCTTAGAATAAACTGTGCTATCAGGGCGCAAGTAGTGATGCCGCCGATAGGAGAGATTCTCGCCTCTCGTCTCGTCTCGTCTCAACGAGACAAGACCCTGTCTAGGGACAAGACACAGTGGTCTGAGAGGTAAATTTACGCGGCAAAAATTATTCTTTAAATATTTTTCCCAAGACGTGTGTTTTTTATATTTTTAAGGGTGCTAAATTTACTTCTTATATAATTTTTTTCAAAAATATTTGGTATTGAGGGGGCTAAGTCTAGCTAAATGATATAAAATGATTTTTTTTAATATTTGTGTATTTTTTGTTTTTTTATGTTTTATATTTAATAATTTATTTATTAAATAAATAATAGTTCGTGCCAGGGGGCGATCGCCAATGTAGGCGATTGCAACGTGGCGCAAGCATAATTTTGTATCATGAATAACCGAAAAACCATAACCTTCAAAGTATCATGCAAAAATATATTATTATATCAACATTTTATATTTCACCATAACAACCCTTTAGCCAATATCGTGATGGTTGACAATAGAAAACTTATTATTTTTATTATGCGTTAAATACTCTTGCTTGTTTTAAAAATGAAATTCATATAGAACAGTAATTATTGTACCACCCTCTTAAAGCACTTTGCTGTTTTTTTAGCTTCTAAAAACTAGTTTTTATGAAGAATGATTTTTTGCGATTCCGTTACGAATATATATATATATATATATATCTTACCAGATTACTCTCTTATTTTGATATATATATATATTTTAATTTCTGAGCACCCTGTATATATAATTCATCTTTTTATGAAAGTCTTAATTTTTAACCATCAAATATTTTCAAAAAGAATTCCTATTTCCATAAAATGCACTTCTGGTTTTTTTGGGTTTTTTTCTGAGCACCCTGTACATTTAATTCAAAATGTTTGTGTAGGAATCTTATTTTGGAAACAAGCAAGAGTTTTTAAAAAACATAATTTTTTTCGTATCATATCTAATAAAAAGTTTTTTTTCTATTGTCATTACCATCCGTGGGCACACTGTATAATATACAAAGTATATTAAAAAAATAATATTATGTAATAGGAGTAAAGAAAGTTGTATTACCATTCTTAAATGCAATAATTATTGTCAAATTTAAAAAATATATTACTTTTATGACCAGGTTAGCGGTAATTTGTCGGCCATTTTTCATTTTTGCATAACTCTCTTATAGGCGCATAAAGGCAGATGAATTTTTATAAAGTCGGAGCTGGAGGTTCATATTTTCGAATGCACTATGTGATTCTGGGCAAGTAAGTAATTATAAATTTTTACTTACCTATATTCCATTTATTATTTGTAATTACAAAACTTGAGAATTTGTAGGTTAAAAAACGCTACCTATATTTTTGGCAAAAAATCCAAAAAAGACATTTTAAAGTTGTATTTTACTCAACTTTATCCCTACTATAAATTTTTGACACTAATTTTCACTATTATATTTACGCAACACCTTTTTTACACGAAAAAGACAAGATTCCGAAAGTAACAGTATTTTTGACAATCTTTTCATGTATTTGCGCAACGCATACGCAGTAAATTCTACTTCGCAGTTTAAAATCTTAGGTAATAATCTGTCACGAACAATAAAGATGCCAAAATACGTTTTTAAAGTGTTTTAAAAATTTGATTTTTGCCGCGTAAATTTGCCTTTCAAACCACTGTGCGAGAGGGCGATTTTCTCTGGAAAAAAAGGCTCGAGACGAAACGAGAGAATGCCCTCTCTCGCTCAAGAATTTCTCGTTTCTCTCGATCTCTCTCGTTTTCCTCGATTATTTCAAATTTTTGCTATTTTCCCAAAATATTAAATCGATTTTAAGATTCCCGACCTCCAAATCACAGACTGTCTGTGCTCCAAATTTCAAATCTTGCCAATTCGGAGATCGACAAAACGTTTTTCTGGCCAAATTAAATGGACCAATGAGAACATTATTCGCATTTCATAATAAACAAAATTTGTTTCTGGTTAACGTTGTGTTATTTTATATCACAACTTAACGTTAACCATCTATGGCACTCCTTATACTATTAAAAAAAACCGTTTGCTTATTCAATAAACTTATCAACATCATGTGGCTGATTACAAATTTGATATCCATTTCTTAAAAAAAAAATAAAATGGCTGATCCAATATGACAAAAATTTGTCGTTCGGCTTTAATGGTTTGGGTAAAATTTAGTATTTAGATATTTATAGGGTTTTTAACTCTGATTAAGAATTTGATATCCATTAAAAAAAACAAAATTGCGGATTCAAAATGACGGACATCAAATGCTCGACTTTTTGGGGTAAAAGGTCTTACTTTATCAGTGTGGTCTTGGCACACATTTTTTTTTTTATTTCCAGTTTCAATTTCCATAGAAAAAATATAAAAGAATTCGTATTTCATTCCAAATAATTTTTGTATTCATATACAGTGTGTCCCGTCGAAAACTTTCAATGGCCAATATCTTTAAAGGGAAAATAGATAAAAAAACAAATTAAAAACCCGTTTCGAGGGTTCGAAGGGGGAACCAAAACAAGGCACCTTTAAACTCACCCCGATCTACCATAACAGGGGTAGCAACCCCAACTTCAAAATTTTCAATGGCACTATAGGTCATGTGATAACTTGTTCGAAAGGTCTTTTAATTCTCTAAACGATTCTGCAAAAAATATTAATGCAACTTTAAATATTTCTCTAATTTTAATAAAAAAACTTTGATCGAGTGCAATTAATAAAAATTGCAATTATTATAAGTAAAATATTTTAATTAATTAATTAAATGTTCAAAATGTTTTCCATTATTCTGAAGACGATTTTCAAATTCTTGTCGTACTTTTTCTAAAGTTTCTGGTGTGATGTTTTGGCATGGTTAACTATTCGATGTCGTAAATCTTCTAACGACTCAGGTGGAGTCTGATAAACTACATACTTAATGTATCCCCATAAATAAAAGTCCAAAGGGGTTAAATCTGGTGATCTTGGGGGCCACTCTAACGGTCCTCTTCGGCCAATCCATTTGCCAGGAAAACGTAAGTTGAGCCAATTTCTGACTGGCAATGCATAATGAGGTGGTCTTGTTGAAAGTGAAGGTTCTCCTCACTAAGCATGGGGTTTCCATCCCTATCTCTCTGATTTTCGAGTTCTTCTGTAATTAATACATCAATAGTTTCTTCCAGCAAGTTTAGATAGATATCTCCCGTAAGATTTCTTTCAATGAAAATTGGGCCAATAATTTTATTTCCCAAAATGCCGGCCCACACATTTAATTTTTGAGGGTGCTGAATATCTTTCTCTACAAAGATGTGAGGATTGTTATCACTCCATTACCTACAATTTTGCTTATTGACCTGTCCATTTAGGAAAAACGTGCATTCGTCGCTGAAACAAATATTTTGAATAAGTGTAGGGTCTTCATTTATTCTCGCCGTTATAACTTCACAAAATTCGACTCTTCGATCTGGATCTTCATCGTATAACGCTTGTAAAGCTTTCATTTTATAAGGGTGAAACTTATGTTTTTTAAGTACTCTCCAAACAGAATTTTTAGAAAGGCCTGTTTCTCTAGATACTTGCCGAAGTGAAATGGAAGGAGAAATTGCAAACTGGCCGAGTACCTAAAATTATTCTAATTAGTTTTAAGGCATTATGCTTAAAATTTGTGTGAGTTCAAAATAAAAAAATATATTTACCTCTATTTGAGCATTCTCTGCAAGGATGCGAGGTTGTTCCCTTTTTTTATTCTTTACGGATACAGTTTCTCTAAATTTGGCCACAATATTGTTAACATGAGTATGGGACAAGTTTTTATCTGGATGTCTCACTCGAAACTCCGCAGCAGTCCTGTAGGCAGATTGATTTTGTGCACCATAAATAAAAATTATTTCGATACGTTCTTCTAAACTGTACACCATTTCGCAAAAATTTTCTTTCAGAGAGTATACTCAGGTAATGATTTTATTGAATGGTATACTAATACATTTTAACAGCATAACAGCAAAAAATTAAATTTTTTTTATTGGATTGATAAAAATAATACACTAAGATGCAGTAAAAAGGGGTTTAAAAGAACAAAATCTTTATTTTTTTTTCAAAATCTTAAACAATTTTACTTATTAGGTACAGTTGTATTCAATAAAAAAGCGTACAAGAATTAGAATGAGAGAAAACTGTCAAAATAATATTATTGCTTAAAACCGGCTTATCACTGACATAAGTCATTAAAATAATTACTATAGGTTATAAAGAGCATTGACGTCGTAGGTTAATTAAATAATATTACAAAAATTATTACCTTTTAATAATGAAAAAAACAAACATTAAAAAAAATTTAATATTTACCCTGCTGAAAATGACGGATGATTGCGGATATAAATTCTTCGTCAAAACCGGATAAAAGCAGATGATTGCGGGTATAAATTCTTCGTCGAAGCCGGATAAAAGCAGATAAAAGCGGGTAAAAATATCATCTGATAACATCTGCTTTTGTCCGCATCGCTATATCCGCGAACACCCGGTTGGTTGTGTTTTATGTCCGGTTAGTGCACCCCCGCAATCATCTGCAATCATCTGTTTTTAACCGTCTTCACTGTGTTTCGTTTACATCTGAATTTGTCCGGAATCATCTGCAAACGTCTGCTTACGTCTGTTTTTATCCGCGATAACCTGCATTTTTTTTCGTCTATTTTTGTCGGGTTTTATCTGCAAACGTCTGGTTTTATCCGCGAGCATATGCTTTTACCCGCGAACATCTGCAATCATCCGCGAACATCTGCTTTCATCCGCGAATATCTGATTTTATCCGCCAACATCTGCTTTTATCCGCGAACATCTGCTTTCATCCGCGAAGATCTGCAGTCACCCGCGAACAACTGCTTTTATCCTCGAACATCTGAAATCACCCGCGAACATCTGCTTTCATCCGTAAACGTCTGGTTTTATCCGCAAACATCTGTTTTCATACGGTTTCACCCACAAACATGCTTTTATCTGCGAACGCCTGATTTCATCCGGTTAGTGCACCCCCGCAAACATCTGCTTTTATCCGCGAACATCTGAAATCACCCGCGAACATCTGCTTTCATCCGCGAACATCTGCAATCATCCGCGAACATCTGCTTTTATCCGCAAACATCTCATTTTATCCGCGAACATCTGCTTTTATCCGCAAACATCTGCTTTCATCCGCGAACATCTGCAGTCACCCGCGAACAACTGCTTTTATCCGCGAACATCTGCAATCACCCGCAAACATCTACTTTTATCCGCAAACATCTGCTTTCATCCGCGAACATCTGTTTTATCCGCGAACATCACATTTTATCCGCGAACATCTGCAATAATCCGCGAACATCTGCTTTTATCCGCAAACATCTCATTTTATCCGCGAACAACTGCTTTTATCCGCAAACATCTGCTTTCATCCCCAAACATTTGCTTTTATCTGCAAACATCTGATTTTATCCGCAAATATCTGCTTTTATCCGCGAACATCTGCTTTTATCCGCAAACATCTCATTTTATCCGCGAACATCTGCTTTTATCCGCAAACATCTGCTTTCATCCCCAAAAATTTGCTTTTATCCGCAAACATCTCATTTTATCCGCGAACATCTGCTTTCATACAGTTTCACCCGTAAACATGCTTTTATCTGCGAACGCCTTATTTCATCCGGTTAGTGCACCCCCGCAAACATCTGCCTTTATCCGCAAACATCTGATTTTATCCGCAAACATCTGCTTTTATCCGCAAACATCTGTTAAAATTTTAATCTCCAAACATCTGATTTTATCCGCAAACATCTGCTTTTATCCGCAAACATATGATTTTATCCGCAAACATCTATTTTAATCTGCAAACATCTGCTTTTATCCGCAAACATCTGCTTTTATCCGCAAACATCTGATTTTATCCGCAAATATCTATTTTAATCTGCAAACATCTGCTTTTATCCGCAAACATCTGCTTTTATCCGCAAACATCTGATTTTATCCGCAAACATATGCTTTTATTGGCAAACATCTGCTTTTATCCGCAAACATCTGATTTTATACGCAAACATCTGCTTTTATCCGCAAACATCTGCTTTTATCCGCAAACATCTGATTTTATCCGCAAACATCTGATTTTAATCGAAAACATCTAATTTTATCCGCAAACACCTGCATTTATCCGCAAATATCTGCTTTTATCCGCGAACATCTCCAAACATCTGCTTTTAATTGCAAATCTCTGCTTTCATCCGCGTTCGGTTTGCCTGTATTTCCTTTGTCCATTTCGGTCCTGTTTCGTACGCAAACGTCTGGTTTCATTCGCGCTTTTTGTTTTCCTTTTTCTCGTGTATACTTTAGTTAAGTTTACCTGCTTTGTCAAATTTTACTGAGCTTTAACTAACTGGTTGTTAGCCGTTCACGGCACACAACTTTATAACTCTAAAAAGAATTATTTGAATAAAAACAACCTGTAAAGGAAATAAGTTTATTCAACACGACATTTTCTCAATGGGAAAATAATTTAATTATATTCACCAGATTTAAATTTAAAAATCAGGTATACTATAGTGAAGAGTACCACAGAAATAATTATTAATTCTTACATATATATTAAAAATATTGGTTATGCAAAAATGAAAAAGTTTTTAAAGTTAGATGAAAAATTCCACGCCTAAATAAGTGTTTTTCAAACAAATTCCATACAAATTGAAGATGTTATAATTCCAAATGTATTTGAAATTAAACATATATGTTTTCTAACAATTAATTTAAATGTAAGCTAAACATTTATTTAATAAATAATTTGAATTTGAATTTGAATGATTAAAAAATATATATTTATGTCCTTTAACAAAGACCTTATTTGTATTTTACCAAATAATATTGAAGTTCAATAAACTTATTTCCTTTACAGGTTGTTTTTATTCAAATAATTCCTTTTAGAGTTATAAAGTTGTGTGCCAGTTAGTTAAAGCTCAGTACAATTTTACAAAGCAGTTAAACTAAAGTATACACGAGAAAAAGGAAAACAAAAAGCGCGAATGAAACCAGACGTTTGCGTACGAAACAGGACCTATGTAAATGGACAAAGGAAATGCAGACAAACCGAACGCGGATGAAAGCAGAGGTTTGCAGTTAAAAGCAGATGTTTGCAGATGTTCGCGGAAAACTCAGTAAAATTTGACAAAGCGGATAAACTAAACTAAAGTATACACGAGAAAAAGGAAAACAAAAAGCGCGAATGAAACCAGACGTTTGCGTACGAAACAGGACCGAAATGGACAAAGGAAATCCAGGCAAACCGAACGCGGATGAAAGCAGAGATTTGCAATTAAAAGCAGATGTTTGGAGATGTTCGCGGATAAAAGCAGATATTTGCGGATAAATGCAGGTGTTTGCGGATAAAATCAGATGTTTGCGATTAAAATCAGATGTTTGCGGATAACATCAGATGTTTGCGGATAAAATCAGATGTTTTCGGATAAAATCAGATGTTTGCAGATAAAATCAGATGTTTGCGGATAACATCAGATGTTTGCGGATAAAATCAGATGTTTGCGGATAAAAGCAGACATTTTCAGATTAAAATAGATGTTTGCGTATAAAATCAGATGTTTGCGGATTAAAACAGATGTTTGTGGATAAAATCAGATGTTTGCGGATAAAAGCAGATGTTTGCGGATAAAATCAGATGTTTGCGTATAAAATCAGATGTTTGCGGATAAAAGCAGATGTTTGGAGATTAAAACAGATGTTTGCGGATAAAAGCAGATGTTTGCAAATAAAATCAGGTTCGCGGATAAAAGCAGATGTTTGCGGATAAAATCAGATGTTTGCGTATAAAATCAGATGTTTGCGTATAAAATCATATGTTTGCGTATAAAAGCAGATGTTTGCGGATAAAAGCAGATGTTTTCGGATAAAATTAGATGTTTGCGGATAAAATCAGATGTTTGCGGATAAAATCAGATGTTCGCGGATAAAACCAGATGTTTACGGATAAATGCAGATGTTTGCGGATAACATCAGATGTTTGCAGATAAAATCAGATGTTTGCGGATAAGAGCAGATATTTGCAAATTAAAATAGATGTTTGCGGATAAAAGCAGATGTTTGGAGATTAACACATATGTTTGCGGATAAAAGCAGATGTTTGCGGATAAAAGCAGATGTTTGCAGGTGAAATCTTATGAATCAGACTTTTGCGGACTAAATGAGATGTTTACGGATTAAAACAGATGTTTGTGGATTAAAATAGATGTTCGCGGATGAAAGTAGATCTTCACGTATAAAAGCAGATGTTTGCAGGTGAAATCGGATAAAGCAGACGTTTGCGGATTAAAGTAGATGTTTGCGGATAAAATCAGATAAAACCGGGTGAATGCAGATATATACTCAAATACAGGTATTTGCGGATGAAAACAGATAAAAGCAGACATAGATCTAAATATATAAAACCCGACGTTCGCGGATAATATTTATACCCGCAATTGCAGATAAAAACCGACATGCCGGGTAAAATCAGATATGTCGGATGAAAACAGATATAAATGGACATAAAACCAGCTTGGTTTTTTATCCGCAATCATTCGATATTACCCGTCTTTTTCAGCAGGGTAGTCATGCATTCCTGTTTTTCTATTACTTGAGCCAATCTATTTGGGATGAACTGAATTAAATTTAATACAATAGTTTGGATTAATATCTTCCCAGCAGTATAGTAGGTATAGTATAGTTGCATAGTTTCCCATAAATCCTCAGATATCCCAAAAAAGCAGCCTGAACCAACTTTTTGGTTTAGTAAATCTTCCTGTTCCCAGCGTTGCTTAATTTTTAATATAGATTTTTATTTCTATCATACCACAGTACGAATTGACCATTCTTCTTCGATTCTTGATACTATTTGAGCCTTTTTAACTGACGAGGCATTTTTATTTTCTACTGTCAGTTATAGTGACTTAAGTCAGTGGAAAGCCGGTTTTACGCAATAATGTTGACAGTTTTCTCTCATTCTAATTCTTGTACGCTTTTTTAATGAATACAACTGTACGTTAACATTCGATTTCCCATCACATTTACTAATTGCACCCGATCAAATGAGTTTTTTTGTCAAAATTAGAGAAAAATTTAAAGTTGGGGTTGCTACCCCTGCTGGGGTAGATCGGAGTGAGTTCAAAGGTGCCTTGTTTTGGTTCCCCTTTCGAACCCTCGAAACGGGTTTTTCATTTTTTTTCTATCTATTCTACTTTTAAAGATATTGGCCATTGAAAGTTTTCGGTGGGACACACTGTAGGTATAGCTACTTTTATCACGACGGAAACGAGACGAGACGAGAGAAAGGCACTCTCGAGCGAGAAAAGAGTATTCTCGACGAGACGATAGACCCATTTTCTCTCGCTGCACGGGACGAGACGAGAGAAGTACTTTTCTCGCCTCATTTCGCGGCATCACTACACGCAAGCCAAACTAAACTCTTGCCTAAACGTGTATTATTAAAAGCGAAAACAATAATCCTTATAATTAATTGTTTCGACTTTTACTTGATGAAACTCCATGTTAATATTGTTTTATTTTAATATAAACTACACTGTTTAAAAGTTTCACTATTATATTTAAATATGACAATTGTTTCGCTACACAGTAGCATCTTCAGATTGTATACAAACTAATATTTATTTTACTTTTATATAAATGATGGTAATATTTTTAGTACAATATTGGGGAAGATTAAATTAACGTTATACAATAAAGAAACAATAATTATGGGGATACCCTGTAATTTCTATAGTTATATAACACTAAAAATTTTTGAATTTATTAAAATAAGTTTAATAACGGGGAATTATTGGTATGTATTTGGTCATTAAGAATAATATCAGTTTTTTTCTTTAATTTATTAATTTCCATCGATTCTAATAAATTCAGTTTCATACTTTTATTTTCTATGTGTAGGATTTTAAAGTTAGGATTAAAATTATGGTTTTCATTAATAAGGTGGTTTGCAAAAGTGGAATCTGTTTTAAAACTTATTTTAATAAATTCAAAAATTTTTAGTGTTATATAACTATAGAAATTACAGGGCATCCCCATAATTATTGTTCCTTTATTGTATAACGTTAATTTAATCTTCCCCAATATTGTACTAAAAATATTACCTGTAAAACCATCATTTATATAAAAGTAAAATAAATATTAGTTTGTATACGATCTGAAGATGCTACTGTGTAGCGAAACAATTGTCATATTTAAATAAAATAGTGAAACTTTTAAACAGTGTAGTTTATATTAAAATAAAACAATAATAATCCTTATTATCCGGGCATAATTGTTAGAAGAGATGCGAAATCATTGCGATGTTGCGAATTAAATTCACTATCTATCTTACTAACATCTAGTGTAATATTAATAAAATCGGGCTTTTATTATGCCACACTTTAAAAACTATTTAGAGAGGGCGACTTGCATTAATAAATTATATTTGTAGTATTTTTTTTTCTTAGGACTTCTATCTTGGGGGTAATTACCCCCATTACCCCCCTTATCGACGCCCTTGAAGGTGGGCGAAAGCTTGACAAGACGCTCACTTTTAAAATTTTAGTCAGGCCGTGAATACTATTTACTAAATAGTATTTAGTTATTTGTATACAAATAACTAAATATATATTTTAAGTATAATGCACGACACATAGTGGTCCTAATATACTCAAAGTTTTTAGTATTAGTAAGTGCCAAATGGGAAGGAGAAAGGCCCTATATAGCCGGTGGCCCGTTAAGAGATAACTATGTATTCTCCCAATTGCATTTTCATTGGGGCACAAATGATATGGAGGGTAGTGAACATACTACCGACGGTATGAAACATCCTGCAGAGTTACACGTTGTGACTTACAAAAGTTGCTATTCTACACAGGAAGCTGCACTAAAACACGTAGATGGAATTGTTATTTTAGTTTACTTTATACGAGTAATAATTTTGCTGGATTTTGTTACTTTTACCCATAATTGTTATTGCAGTTAAAGGGAGGTGATCATCCTTTATTATGGAAAATATTAGACATCCTTCCAGAAATTCAAATTGCTAATACTTCATTTAAAATCAAACCATTTCCACTTGAGGATATAATAACACCTTTTAATGATGATTATTTTGGATACTGGGGTTCAGTTATTACAACTGAATATTCGCATTTTGTTTTATGGTTGATCGGAAGATTTCCTATAGGAGTATCACAAGAACAGGTACTTATTATAATCTATAATATATTTAAATAAATATCTACTCTATAGGGCATACAGATTTTAATCGGAAAAATTTAATAGTCAATAGAACTCGAAAAAAAAAGTTGAAATGAACTTGTATGCTTTAAGATTTGTTTTCCAGATACAGGGTAAGAGATACATGTTAATACCCAGATAGCAAAATGAATTCACTATGAATTCACTACGAATTCACGCGTGAAAATTAAATTCACGCGTGAATTCATATAACGCGACAGATGAGTCCTCAATTGATGCTCAATTTGCCATCACGCGTGAACTTTTTATTTTTTGCGCATGCGCTTTTAGAATATGGATTTCATTTTTCAAAATAATTTAATCTGTCGAAATATTTATTTTAACATCTTAAAAAAATACACAAAAACTTGGTTTAAAAGGCCATAATTGAGAAGCAATCAGACTAAACCAGATAAATCCATTTCGACTTTTTGAATGGTTCCTATTTCTTTTGTTCAGATAAATCCATTGGAAATATCTATTTCAAGCTAAACTTGTTATCATAATATGATATGATCATAATATTAATATTATATAATAATTATATAATATAATATATTATATTATATACTAATATTAATATTAGTATATAATATACCTATATATTATTATAATAAGTTTATCTTGAAATTCACTTTTCCAATTGATTTATCCGACTAAAAGAAATATGAATCATTCAAGTCAAGTCAAAATGGATTTATCTGGTTTTGGTTGATTGCTCCTCCATTATAGGTTATACATTACAATTATAACCTTAAGGTTAACTAATTAATTAATTAATATATAATATACATATATTAATTATTAATTTACCTATAACATATAATTGTGACCTTTTAAACCAATATATATTATGTAATTATATATATATTACTATAATATATATAATTATAATAATATATTATAATATATAATTATACCCAGATAGCACAGAGACATCTTAAAGATATCTTAAAGATGTCGGACTCGGACGTTCATGACATCTTTAAGACGTCCAGTTTACGACGTAAGTCATCTTTAAGACGTCTTTAAGATATCTAATGTTACAAAACACACCGTCTTTAAGATGTCTTTTTAACGGCATTATTAAGTCGTGGCTAAACGTCGTTAAGACGTCTTTAAGATGTTAAAGACTACCTATTGAAAACGTTTTGGTTATGCATTGCTACATCGCCAAAACGTTTCTAATGTATTAACTTAACACTATTAAGTAATTAAAATGAAGCTAATAATGCTTTTTAACTTCTAAAAATAACGTACTTATAGGTACTTCTATTTAAAATAAAACAAAAATTAAATTATTACATATTTATTTCTGCCTAAATCAAGTCAAAACTTCTTGGCAAGAAGAAGTCTTCTGTCTGAAGCCAAGCTCAAGCTCAACAATTTTTTTATGATTATAAATATTTGCCAATATGGAATACACCTGACTGCTTGAACTCTTAGATAGGGGTAAGCCATCAATATTTATATTGAGAGCTATGAAATGGTTCAATTTTTGAATTGTCTTTGTGTCAAAACTCCTTAAAATACTAAGGATACAATTACTTAATCCAAAATGACAATATTGCCCCGGTGTAACTGGTATAACTTCAACATAGCGACAAGTGTAAAGTAAAGTTCTAGCATCAGTAGGCAACACTTGCTCAGCAAAATTTAAAGGTAAAATTTTTAATAAATCATTTATCGCAGAATGAGTTATTTTATGCTTTACTGCCCACTTTGCCAAGTAATTTTCAAATCTGATTTCACTTTGTTGTGTTCTTACTCTCATTTGAGGTACTTCCTCGGGTACTTCTTCCAAGCTTATGTCTAGAGGTTCTTTCGAGGTTCCTTCGATATTTGGAATAGAAATGTTGGAAGAATCCTGCTCAACTCGCTGCTCAACATCAGACGGCGAGTGCTAGTGAGGGTCTTTTTAAATTGGCTGCCCTCTTTGCACGCATATAATACCTATTTATTGAGAGATGAACGCTTCATCTTAAGCACACAAGAAAAAATTTTAAAATTACCTGAATAATTTTCCCTCTTGAGTTTATTAAACCACAGCAAATTCACAAAAACAATCCAAAAACAGTGTTGTTACAACACTGCACACTGCTTTTACTTGTCACTTAAGTTTAAACGTCGAACGAGAACGAAAAACCGCCACGATTAGCTATTTAACCAAATTTGACGTAAGCGGCAAAAATGGCGTCTGATGTCTGCAATCTGCATTTATAGTTAGGTACAAGGCTCGTACTACGAGCACAATCCACATTGGATTGTGGGTACGAGAATTGAAAAGAGGCAGACATATCAGCGCTTGGTGAAATAGAAAAGGAAAGCATAAGGATCTCATGGCGTGACTTATGATTTCATTGCATTATGGGAAATGTGCGGGTAATTTGATTTAAAAACGTTCGCTGGGTTATTTTAAGGTTATTTTGTCTTAATACTTAATTTTTAAAAAACATGTTAGTTTATAATGGTTTATTATAAATAGATATTATTAATTGTAGGAAAAATAACCAATCTACAAAAATGTCAGATATATACCTATTTATTCAGTTACCCTACCCATCATCGTTGTCAAAACTCAAAATCCTACATTATAGTTATTTCTATTACAATGAAGTCGCTGATTATGGGATATAATTTCGATTTTGATTTTTCAACATTTACTATTTTATCAAAAAAAAAACAACCGCGGTATCAGGCATTTATAAGATGTCTTGAGAACATTAAATAAAGATATCCTTAAGACGTCTATCAAAAGACGTCTTTCAGACGTCTTTTTTAGATCTTCAAGACTTTGTTTGCTGTCTTAAGTGGTTAATATTTTACCAAAATAATGAAAAAAAAAATAATCGGCGTTATCAGGCGTTTATAAGATGTCTTTAGGACATTAAATGAAGATATCCTTAAGACGTCTATCAAAAGACATCTTTTAGACGTCTTTTTTAGATCTTCAGACGTTCAGGCATAATACAGACATACAAAAGACATCTTCAAGACGTTGTGTGCTATCTATATAATATAACTACTTATAACTTAATATATTATATAATTGCGCAATGGAGCTGTGCGAATTTTAAAAATGTAACTAAAATAATAATTCCAAAATTCGCGCGTCAGGTAATATTTTGATATTAGAATATTAATATTCTATTTATATTTAAACGTGCAGTTTTTAATCATGCAATCCATGTATTTTAAAATAAAATCGATTAAATCACACGAGACTATAATATGAATTCATAATCTACTCACGTGTGAATTACGAGTTCAAGACTTCACGTGTGAAATCATATAGCACACATTATTCACTCACGCGTGATTTCGTATTCACGTTTGCTATCTGGGTAAGTTAATAAAAAAATGTATGGTGTTTTATGAGTTTGATATCACATTTAAACTAAACAATCCTGCATTGTTCCTCTATTTTGCTTAATTTTATGCGCTCATGACCATATTTAAATTTTTTTGAAAATTAAACAACTTCTTGAAAATTAATCAATATAGAGAACAATAAAGACAAATATATAATTAGATTAAATTAAATTAATTTTATAACCTACATTCAGTTTTTTTAGGAACTAGGTATGTCGTCTGTATGTCGAACACGAAGCTTTAAAACGTACAAGTTCATATGAACTTGACTTCTTATTTTTGCGAGTTCCATCGACTACCTAATTACTTTTCCGGATTAAAATCAAGGACACCCTGAATATTTAAGATTTTTTAACACTTTTCGGATTCAGTAATAGCCAAGTTATAACGATTTTGGGTTTTAAAAGGGTTTTAGTTTTTGAAAATATTTTGAGAACCGCTGGCTTTTTTTATAAATTTCATTTTATTAGGATTACCAAATTACATTTAAATAAGCGCTTTACCCACATTAGCGAATTTTGTAAAAGGAAGTTAATAAATAGTTTTAGTAGTTTTAAAAAAGGTGAATGTGAAATTCCATCAACAACATGAAAATCACCTGGAAGACCTACCAAGCTTTTTATGGAATCGAGCAAGAGAACGAAAAGGCGCAAATGTTTACAAATAAGGGAAAATATTAGTATTGATGGAGTTTATTTTTTGTATGAGAATACATTAAATAGCAATAAAGAAAATATCCATCTACTAGTAGATCAGGAGAAATTTAGCTATCAGGAAAAGAAGCACTGGCAATATTCTTGGATTTAAATTTATCAAAAGCAGGGTATATGAAATTACGAAAAATTGCAAAATGCCACCATTCTAATTTATTTCCAACGTATGAACATATCCTAAAATACCAGGGTGGATATATAAGGCACAGCGGAGTTAGTCAAGCTTTATTACTCGCGACTAAATAAATTAAATATACGTGCAAATAAATAGACTCTTGTACAGTAGTGAATTCAGTAATAGCAAAGTTATAACGATTTTGGGTTTTAAAAGGGTTTTAGTTTTTGCAAATATTTTGAGAACCGCTGGCTTTTTTTATAAATTTCATTTTATTAGGATTACCAAATTACATTTAAATAAGCGCTTTACCCTCATTAGCGAATTTTGTAAAAGGAAGTTAATAAATAGTTTTAGTATTTTAAAAAAAGGTGAATGTGAAATTCCATTAACAACTTGAAAATCACCTGGAAGACCTACCAAGCTTTTTATGGAATCGAGCGAGAGAACGAAAAGGCGCAAATGTTTACAAATAAGGAAAAATATTAGTATTGATGGAGTTTATTTATTGTATGAGAATACATTAAATAGCAATAAAGAAAATATCCATCTACTAGTACTTCAGGAGAAATTTAGCTATCAGGAAAAGAAGCACTGGCAATATTCTTGGATTTAAATTTATTAAAAGCAGGGTATATGAAATTACGAAAAATTGCAAAATGCCACCATTCTAATTTATTTCCAACGTATGAACATATCCTAAAATACCAGGGTGAATGTTATCCTAGAGGTATATCTTCGACCGAAATGGACGACACTTCACTATGTTTGCTTGAATCTATAGAACATAGTGACAATGGCCAATAAATATGAAATTAATAGTAAAATGGGGTTGTGATGGATCATCCGGACAGGGAAAATATAAGTAAACATTTTCAAACTCCTCCACTTCAACCGATTCCAGTATATTTATGAGTTCATGAACCATTGCAATGGTCCAGTCTTACTAAAGAATGAAGATATGGGAGAATCCTCAACCTTCTTCTATACATATAATAATCTGCAGATGTAATTAAAAGAGAGATAAAACAAATCAATGAAGAAATTGAAAATTTAAAACCAAGTAAATTTACAAAATTGTACCCTTACTCGATGCTTTCTACGATCTTAAAAGGAAAAGTTGGACAAGTACTTACTGGTACCCCTTCATCACAAGCCTGCATTAATTGTGGGGCAACACCCAAACAAATGAACGACTTGGACATAATTAAAGACAAATATGTAAGGGAAGATTTCTTTAAGTATCAATTATCAAGTCAGCTTTATGGAGTGTAAACTTGATATTGTATATAATACGTCATTTAAGTCTTGGTCAGCAAGGAGTGAAAATAACAAAGAACTGAAAAAAAGACGTATACATAATGAATTATGCTAAGAACTGGGCTTATTAATATATATCCCAAAACAAGTAAATGAAAATTCTAATGATGGAAATACTGCCAGAAGATATTTTAAAATGCCCTGAAATCTTTTAAAATTACAAAAGAAGGTGCTTGAGTACCTACGCACTGAATATATAAGGCACAGCGGAGTTAGTCAAGCTTTGGTACTCGCGACGAAATAAATTAAATATACGTGCAAATAAATAGACTCTTGTACAGTAGTGAAATATAAATAATAAGTAGTTAAGTGATTAATTAATTTTAAGGTGTCTTAGTGTTTTAATTGCAATTAAGTTATAAAATAAATCGTTTAGTTCGTTAATAAACCAGTGGCGGCTGGTGGATTTTAAGTATACCAATATCTCAGTTATTAGACATGGGACCCACACCAAATTTATAATAGTTTATATTGACATTAAATAAACAAGTTCGGCGCAAACAGAATTTAAATTGAAGTTTGCGAAAAAAAGTTAGTTTTTCCTGTCGCCTACCCTGCCTCCAGGCCCCCCTATTTGAGATAATTCAAATTAAAGTGGTGCAATTTATTATCTACTATAATTTATTGACAAATTTAAAATTTTATTCAAAAAATCCAAATATTACAGATTTTATTAGATTTTAAATTTTTATTATTTATTTTATTAAAATAAAAAAATATTTAAAATGGTATAAAAACTGTAATATTTGGATTTTTTAAATAAAATTTTAAATTTGTCGATAAATTATAGTAGATAATAAATTGCACCACTTTAATTTGAATTATCTCAAATAGGGGGGCCTGGAGGCAGGGTAGGCGACAGGAAAAACTAACTTTTTTTCGCAAACTTCAATTTAAATTCTGTTTGCGCCGAACTTGTTTATTTAATGTCAATATAAACTATTATAAATTTGGTGTGGGTCCCATGTCTAATAACTGAGATATTGGTATACTTAAAATCCACCAGCCGCCACTGTAATAAACTAGTGCGTGTTTTATTCACAGTGTAATGTAATGTAATACAGTATAACCTTTGTTTTCCGAATTCGGTTTGCGGTCTAAAGCTTACGGAAGAGATCGTATAAAATCGGTAAGAAACCCCGAAGGGAAGAGAGGTCAGTGTTGTTCCCAGCGCACAGTGTTTCAATTCACGAAATTTTCGGCAAAATATCAAGGAGTTGTCGGATTCTCCCAAATCCGTACATAGAGGTTTTTGGGGTCGCTGATAACGAATCTGGAATCAGAATTCCAAAATTCAAAATGGTTGATCTAAAATGGCGGACATATTTGTCAAAAAATTGACGAAATAAATTGAAAATCACCATACAGGGATTTTTGTGATCGCTGGTAATGAATCTGGAATCAGAATTCCAAAATTCAAAATGGAAGATCCAAAATGGCGGACATATATGTCAAAAAATTGACGGAATAAATTGAAAATTACCATACAGGGGTTTTTGTGGTCGCTGATAATAAATCTGGAATCAGAATCCCAAAATTCAAAATGGCGGACATTTTTATCAAAAAATTGTCGAAATTAATTAAAAACCCGGAAGAGGTTCTTTTTAAAATGTAAATAAAACATCTTTTTATAAAATAGCTTAATTTAGTTTATAATTATTACATTTTTATGATATTATTTAATACCTCCGTCACAGGATTCGCTAAAAAAATTGTCAACACAAATAACCACAGTTCAAATACAAGAGGTGGGTTAAATATGTAAAATCGGTGTTAAATAACTTAGTAGTCACGAACGATTTACGCAAGTGAAAGTCTAGACACCGTTGCAGCGCGCTGTTTTTTGTAATAAACGTTTTGAGTTAAATCCGAGTGAATCGAGTAAACGTCATGAACGCAACCCAGAAATAAAAAAATCTTATATTTTGTAAATAAAAAACACATACGCGCGCGACATAGGCTTAAAATCGCGAGGTTTTTTAGCACAACCATGCCTGAGCGCCCAAGAACATGTAGTTTTAAAGAGCCGGGGGCAAGTTGGGGCAGATAGTTTATTGATGGCTTGATAGACAAAACTCTAAGCTATTCAACGGATCTTGAACTGATGCCTTACAATCCATTACAATTTTTGTAGCTCCATTGTTCTAAAAGCTCCATTCAAAGTTTGCGATTTTAACAGACCGATCTTGTCGGTTACAATAACCCATTGTACAAGCAAAATCTTCATTCTAAATAAAATTTTCTTTTTTAAATGTACTTTTCGGAAAAAAATATATTGAAAATATTTGAAGCGTTTTAAGTCAAGATTTTTCGAGTTTTAAAGTTTAAATCGTGTTTTTAAAAATGTGTGTCTTCTTCGATTTTCGCGAAAATTTTTTATTTTCAACTTCTATCTATTCAACAACTATTCAGCCTGGTCCGGTAATGGGCCTTCCCTAATTACTATTTTTTTTCTCGATTTTTTCGTGTCTAATGAAATATTTCGAACAATTGTTAATAAATATTTATTATTAATATTAATATTATCGAAAATTTCGATTTAATATTTAAATTAATCCTAAATATACAAAATGTTAAACCAATGTTAATTCTTACCCCTCGTTTCTTATGTTTGTGGTAAATTTACTCCTAAAAGTGGTATTAATTACTTATTACTTAAATAGTAAATATACAAAGTGGTCCATGTAAGGTGACCCATTTACTTATCTTAGCAACTACATACTGGAATAAAAAAATTGGAGGGAACAAGTTCAAAAACCCATAATATGTTAATATTATATTAATATTAGGTATTTCTATTTATACAGGGTATTCCTTTTTTGCTGGGTCGTTACCAAATTTTTTATTTAAAAAAAAATAATGTGCAAAAATAATCTTTTGGATATATATATATACCCAGGCAAAAATCACATATAATTTATATACAAATATTTTTTAATTTAAAAATAATGCATTAAGCATATTAATAAAAATCATATTTTTGTTTTGTTTAACTAAGTTAAGTCTTATATTTTTTGTATTCATTTTGTTTCAAATAAAATGTATTTTTAACATATGTTAATTACTTTTCGTTTTATTTTGATTTATTCAATAACTTGTTATTCTTAGTTTAACTTCAATATCTTAAACTACCTTAAATTACCTAAGTAGCAAAACATTGGTATTTACCATATACCGGTAAATACCAGGTATATGGTAAATACCAAATTGAATACACCCTGAATTTACCCATTGGGTACATACCTTGGGTGTACCCAGATTTCAATATATTGGGTACTTGCCCATCACTGGATATAGCGCATTTTAAAGAAGGGTGATAGGTAAATGATTTAAAAATTTTTTTTTGCAGATGAATTCTTTTCGTACAATATTCGATGCAAACGAACTACCTTTAAGGAGAAATTTTAGAGAACTTCAACCAATAAACGGTAGAACTATACTTCATATAAATCCGTCTGGTTCCAAATATGCTACTTTACGACCACTTCCCAGGGAAGAGAAAAACATTTGAATGACTAAAGGAAAATAAAATAAAATTGTAAATTTTTGTTTAATATATTTACAATATTGCATATACCATAATCTATATTTGTACATAAAGTAATTTAACAATAATCAGGTAGTGCTTTAATACAAATTAATCTACAGTAAGTGATTGTCACTCTTCTAACCTAACCTAAAATGCGAAATTAACCAGTGAACAACAAAAAATCCGAAAATTGTATTTATTTGCTATTTTAAAAAAGACCAAATGAATGCAACATCCAATTTTTATTGTCCCAGAATACTTCGCAAAATAAAAACTATTCACAAGTTACAGCAAGAAAGCCTTATAGTAATAATAAAACAAAATATACAAAAAAAATAAAATAAACAACAAGTTTGGACCATGTCCGGATAAAAATAATTACAAGTAAAAATGTACACACGAAAATACATTACAAAATTATATCTATAAATTTTGTATAGGGTATACAATTTGCCTAAAATATTGAAATATTGCACAGCAACCTTAATAATATGGTGTCAGTGTATGGTAGTGAATATTGCATAAGGCGGTACAAAAGGCTTTGTGGTGACAAGAAAGTTTCTAGGAATATGTTATTGTCAAAAAGATATTTGCCTTATTAAACATTTATATCTATCTATTATGTTCAATATTAATTAATACACAATCATAAATATCTAATACCTAAAAATAAATGATGTGATATTATGAATGAAAATATCTAGGTTTAGCCATATTTAATCTCAACATTTCATAATATGTCAGGATACAATATCTGCATAAACTCCATGATAAGTTTTATATGCCTAAATCATCTTGTTCATAGTCAGTTCGAATATACTGGCAATAAAATGAGTTTACGTCTGTGAAAAATAAATAATAAAGGGGGAATTATGTACAAGTCGGTCGGGGAAACAACGATATTTTGGTCCCTAACCTAAGCCACATGCCCAACAGGACAATATTAACAATCTATGTTATCTTCTCCATATATAACAAAATATATAAATGCGCAACTTGTATTAACTATTCTTTTATGGAATGTGTTTTTTATTAATAATATTATTTGTGTAAAACTTTCACGCATATAAAATGGCACTGCAAACAGTCTGTTTCAGTTCTAGTCGCTAATTTAAAATCAAACTGATACAAGAAATAAATTATTATTTATAAGTAAACTGTATATATATATAAGTTTGTATAACATCAAGATCCTACTAAATAAAAATAAATAAAACAGCTAAATAGTTCTAATTCATCCATTTGCGGCAGTTTGGTGCTCCACACATACATGATATTTTGTGTTGATCGTCTTCAAACTCAAATTTGTAATCATATGCCAACTGAAACAAAAAATATTTACCTATCTTTACTACTCCCATGATTGATGAAATTGCATCATTCTACACTAACTCTAAAGAAACATCGCATATACTACCAATTCATGAATGATTTTGAAGTATACTTATTTGATTTAATATTTTTTCATGATGATTATTTTAAAAACATGTTTGTAAATGTTGATTATCACTAAAAACAGTATTTAATTTGGATTCAAGTTGGTTGTTGGTTGTTTATTTATGTCAAGATGGCTGATCAGCCATTTACGAGTTAATTTTAATAAGGCCTCTCATATAAAAGCAAATCTTCGTGTTTGTTGGTTTGTCTGAACTTTGATATAGTATATGCCAAATCGGCTGCAAAAAACGGATATGTAGAACCCAAAAAATAAACAAATCTAACATTTTAGCAATTTTTTGCGAATTTTACAGTATAAATTTTGGAAAGTAGTGAGTTTATTTGTTTTAGAATATTTCCGAAAATTAAGCAATGGGAAATTAAAAAACAAAATTCACACATACCTTTTTAGGCTGCCTTTTAAAAAAAATCAAAATTTGGCGTTAATACGGAAATTTTCGACCTACATGTCGGAACGTTAAGAAAACACGACTAAAACTGTCTAGTTACTAACTAGTTATTAGCTAGTTACAAGCGGACACTACGAGTTCAGTAATTAGTTATTGAAGATTATTCAATTTTTTTGTGTCGTTTTACAATTAGAAAGTGAATATGACTCAGTTTTTAATAATTATGGGGGGACAGGTCCGATTAATAATTTCTAGCAGTTACGGTTTGGAGTAACTTTTTTCTAAAATAAATCGCAGAACAAGAATATATTTTAACTTATTTTGACGGATCGATTTTTAAAAAAATATTTAAATTTATTTAAACAATTTTAAACCGATTAAGTGTTTTTCATTAAAAAAACATTACGGATCCGATCCATTTTCAAGAAACAAAATTTGATGACTGTTCCAAAGCAACTTTTCCCATGGGAAATTTGCAAATTTAGATTTCCGGTAAACGGACAAAATTGAACGGATAAATCGAGGATTAGGTTTCCTTGACAAATTGAAAAAAAAACAGTAAAAATTTCAACTTTTCACCGTTATCAGTTTTCGAGCCACCGGAATTCGAGAAAATGCAATTCATAGACTCACAAAAAACACAAAAAAGTCGATCCATATAATATATATTATTTAAAAGCACATAAGATGTATAGATTCTATCGGTGCTACTTTACACACTTTCGGCACCGGCCGCCGGCGCTGTTATATTGGTGAGTTTTTCGGCCTAAGCCGAGAGTGAATGATTTTATTAATTAAACATTTGGCTTTGGCTAAAATTAAGCAGAAGGTTTAGCCAAAGCCTACTTTCTACTAGGAATTGGGGACTTACAGGCAGTCTGTTAAATGTTCGGCTTCGACACGTTTTAGCTGAAGCTTAGGTCGGACACTAAGTATAAATTTTATTTATTTACAATTTTTATCATCTTTCCTTCCTTTTCGCCGATTGGCAGGCGACGCCCTCGGGTATGTTTTTCTAATTATTAATTTGAGAAAATTAATTTTAGTCGTTTTTTAAGTTAAGTTTTGTTGATTTGTATAAAAAAATTATATATTTATTTTTGAAATGCAGCTTGAAAAAAGGTAGAGATGGGAATCGGAATGTTTTATTTTAAGGAAATTTTCAATTTTGGAAATTTTCCAGTCGGGAATTTATTTTCATTTTGAGCTACCGGAAACATTTCCGTAAACTTTTCTTGGAAACTTTCCCTGTTTTTATGTAAATGTCAAGAAGTTAATTTGTGTTAATTTAAAGAAGAAGTTTGTTAAAGATCTCATCATCAGAATTCATTAATCGATTGCAAAAAAACCTTTGCATTTTTATGCTTTTAAAAAGGTAAACAAAGTAAAAACAATAAACAAAGTTAAAATCATTCTAAAGTTTTTGTTGTTTATTTGTAGGTACAGTTCAATGCCAATAGAAAAAAAAATTAAGTAAAACATTGCTTAACTCTGAATATGCTAGAATCCAAAAAGTAGTAGTAGATAAAGTACAAGAGGCTGATTATATGACAATTCTTTCAGATGGTTGGACAGATGTCAATGAGGTGGTAATAAATATTTTCATATTTTATTGGTCTGAAGTGCAATTCTATTTTTAGTACCTTTCAATATTCCTATATACGCTTTTTCGAAACAATATTTGTAAAGCCCTTTTATTTAATAATAAAAAAACGTTCGAAAAATAACTTTTAGGGAATTTTTTTTAAGTAAATAAAAAATATGCTGTTAAAGACCGTATTTTTGTTAGTATACCCTGAAATTTTGTACAAATCAAACCAACAGTAACGAAGATACAGACAGCGCTTCAAAGTCGGTAAAAATGACCCCTATTTGATTATTTTGCTGAAAAGTGGTCATTTTTGACGACTTTGAAGCGCTGCATTTTCGTTACTGTTCGTTTGATTTGTAGGTACATTTTCAGGGTATACATACTTACAAAAATACGGTATTTCACAGCATACTTTTTATTTACTTAAAAAAATTCCCTATAAGTTTTTTTTTCGAGCGTTTTTTATTATTAAATAAAAGGGCTTTAAGAATATTTTTTCGAAAAACCCTTGAATACGCAAACTGAGATATAAGTTAAAGTATTTTTATTCAAAATATTATAAAGATAGGTAAAGGCGTTTTAGAGTAACAATTTTTTTTCTTATTATGCGTTAATTTTGACACGCAGTGTAGGTAGCCAATTATTTATTTTTGCAATCCTCCTGGCACAAAAAAACTAACTAAGTGTCCAGGAATTTTCGTCAAATGGAAATTTTTCCATCTCGAAAAAAAGGTTTGTGTAAATCTTTTTAAAATTTTTCATTGTTTAATTTTGGAAATATTCTAAAACAAATATACTCACTACTTTTCATTGTTTATAAATATATTATAGTACTGTAAAATCCGCAAAAATGCATAATGCTAAAATTTTAGATTTGTTCATTTTTTGGGTTCCACCATAGACCCAAAATTTGGGCCGATTTAGCATGGTAAGCGGTTAGTGCGTTTTGCATGAATTTAACACCACATTCCTAACTTTTAGATTGCCATATTAGAAAAAAATTAATAGTCTCAAATTTATTATTATATTTAAAAATTTATATTCTCCTGACCGTCACTCTGGAATGCTCAACAGTGCCAGTTTTTAACTTTTTTTTTGTTATTTTTGCAAAACATATTATATGCAAATTATATGGCAGAATATGTTAAGATTAGTTGTTTCCTTAATTTCAAATCATGTTTTTACTCATTTAAACCATCCATTTTATTGTTTTATAACACCCTGGTAATTTTCACTATGTGCCATTATTACATCAGATTGACTTTTAATTGTTACAAATTAAAATGTATTTAATTTGGCTTGCGACAGATTCTAAAATAAAATGACATTTGACTTACCTCTTCTCCTCTTTGAATTCTTCGTTTAGCAAAAATAATAATTCTCACGTCTCTGTCCACTTCAACTTGTTCAGCAACGCAATTTGGATTGCAAGAATGATTAATATATCTAGCCAAAC
This sequence comes from Brassicogethes aeneus, assembly GCA_921294245.1. Lineage (NCBI taxonomy): Eukaryota > Metazoa > Arthropoda > Insecta > Coleoptera > Nitidulidae > Brassicogethes > Brassicogethes aeneus. Next base: position 28,326,169 of record OV121137.1, read on the forward strand.
CACCACTTAACGTGGCGTCAACCACTCTCTCCTCGTCAAGTCTAAACATGTAAATGCCCCGATTCTAAAAAATTAAACAATTAATACCTAAATCATAAAAATTGTACAAATGTATACCTTTGCTTCATATTGTTTTTCTCTACTCTCAGCCAGCTCACTTCGTATAATTTCCCCAATATATTCAATAACCATAGTGTGTTTTTCTAGATCTCTGGCTGCATAGAGACCCAAACCTTGGATTTTAGATCTGTAAAAAACAATTAGTTTCTGTTTCGTCGGTGATAAAATAGGGGCATTTCACACCAAGCGGCAAAAAAAAGTCCGATTTTGTTTCTTTTTTTTAAACATATGCCAAATTGAGACAAAATTATTATCTTCAAGCAGTCTATAATTGAACTTCATTGTCGTCAACACTTGACACTGGTGCCTGTCAGGCACTGCCTGATTATGGCATAGATAATAGTATATTCTGTAACAAGTTTGGAATACAGCATATTCCGCTCGAGTGAAGATTTTGTCACACGAGCCGAAGGCGAGTTTGACGGTTTCACGAGAGCGGAATATGCTATTTCAAACGTGTTTCAGACTATACTTTTTCTACGTTTCCCAAAAATACCATAGAAAAGTCATTTGATTGGAAGAAAGGGAGGTTGGACCGGTCTAAAATTTGTTAGATATTAAAAACAGAGATGTCGCCACGAGTGTTTATTCTATCATCAGATGATAGAATATTTCATTCTGTAACACTTTACGGAATATATGTCATTCCATAGATAGAAGTGATATTAGAAGGTTCAAATTCCGTAATAGGAGTAGAAAAAAACTTTTATGAGGCTAGTAATTAGATCGTTTTTTTTTCGCCAGTGGCAGTGGCAGCACTTGAATTGGGAGAAAATGAGATTAGAACTGTCTGACAGATGTTTTAATAAAATGTATTAATTTAATTGATTCATTTATTAAAACATCTCTAATTTAATTAGTAGGAGCCATTTATTCGACCGAAAATGGGTAAAAAAGGCTGTGACATTCAGTGCCATTTGGCTACTAATTTAGTAATTTCGGCAAAATTGAAGTATTTATAAGAAGATGTTGGCAAACGTTTAGTAAAATTTTGTAGAGTGAAGTGTTTTGTTGCCCTTTATACAGTGCCTTAAAGATAAACTGATAAAATGCGTTTTGTCCAAATTGCATAATTTTCAGGAAACATAATTCTGGTATGAAGTTAGTTAGAATAATTCAATATGACAGTAGATTTGGAATAAGAAGTCCTCTAATAATAACTCAACCTCAAAAAAATGTATCCCTTAAGAATTTTATGAATGTGAAAATAGATGGATCCTAAATGCTATTTGATTATCTAAAGCAAACAAAACTAAGTTTGTTTGGAAATAACAGAGACTTTATGCTGTTTTATAGTAATAAACAAGACATTTCAGAATATTAAACTTTATTAAAAAAAAGTAATTATTGTCCTTTTAAATTAAAGCTTTGCTTCGCTAATTCCATTAATTTTTTTTAAAGATGTTAAAGCAGCTTTTAAATTGTAAACAGCTGTCCACTTCACTCGCTTTCTTCACATACTTCCATGGAAGTATGTGACTTTCTTCTCCAATTTCAGAATAAAGCTCCTATTACTTTTCCAGTCATTTTATTGTACTGTGTGATCTGGCAACAAGCGTAGAAAAGGACAAAACGCGTTTTGATGGTCTATGTGTATAGGAAAATGTCCAGGACAACTTTTGCAGAAGATTTACACATGCCTAGACGCGTTTAGAATGTACAGGGTACTTTCGCAATTTTGAAGTTTGATCCTCAATTGTTGTAGCCATTCGGGCCAGAGGGTCTTTTTGGGGATTGTTAGCGTTTTAAAGCGTTGAAAAACACCGTAAAATTCCAGGGAAAATATGATTTCTTTTTATAAAATTTAAAAATACACACATTTTAATCAAAGGAGCATTTTTATTTTATTTATGAATAAATGATTTATTTTTACTTACTATGGCCATTTAAAACGTTTTTATTAATTTAATTTTTCCGAAAAAATACATTTTTTCCGCATCTCGTCGAAAAAAAAACGAAAAAACTCGAGCTTTTAATCGAGGGGTAAACCACTTTAAAATCTTAGAGACCAACGTTCAATGTTAGTGGACGTTGTGTTGAGATTTTTTTCCTTATCAGTCGTTATCAATAAGGAAAACTGGCTTAATCGGTGCTTAATCAGTGCTTAGCGACGCGTTGTACATGACTACTTTTGTTATTGTTATCCTTAGCCGTTAATTCGTAAGCGATTTTTAATTTTAAAAAATCAGTGGTTTACCCCTCGCTTTTAATATACTACTGGCATTTTAAACGAACGAGTTTGCAGAAAAATTGACGTTTGCATTTTTCCCTATTATCTGTAGAACGAATAATTCAAGAATAAATGCAAAAGTCAATTTTTCTAAAAGTTGGAAAATTTCAAAAATCAACCTTTTTGAAAATTTCACAATTTGTCCGTTTTTGTTTTTTCGCAGACTCAATTTTAATTTTAAAACACTAGGGATTGCTGAATTGTAAACCGCGCAGAAAACTTTGAGCTCAGCACAAAAAGACTCACTTATTGGTCTAATGACATAAACAAAAAAATAATTTTTGAAACCCTATTTTATTATCAAGAAATCAAATTCGTGTTCATGACGAGAAACGGTATAAAATTTCCTACAAAAATCATTTTTCAAAATTAGTTTGTCCTATATCCAGTATATTTAAATCTCGCAGCTCCTGGGGGGCGAAATTTAAAAAAAAAATGGGGTCAATGTTTGTCTCTAACATATATATAACATAAAAATTTAAACAAAATCGATTTTTTTTTCTGCACGCTTGGCGTGAGTGCAATATAAAAGAAAAGTTTTTACCTTGCCAGGTACACGTTGTTTCTCCATTCCTGTTTCATCTTCTTATACTGACTGCTCTTGGAGTGCACGAATTGTTTGCTGTAAGGGCACGCCGCCTCCCCAAAAGAAGCCAACGAAGGCCCCGGGGGCGGAGTGGGGCCAAACATGGGCCTGGTGGTGGCACCGCAAGTCCTCTGGGTGTGCGGCCTCTTCCAGTGCTGCTGGTTCTTTAATTTCGGCTCCGTTCTGGCCGCGCCGGATGGATTTATTGCTAAAGGAAGCTCCAACAAAGGATTTCTGCCGTACTTAAATTTATAATCATTTAGAGTTTCAATGCCCGGCAAACTTTCAAGAACTCTAACAACAGCCGGTTCCGACAAACCGAACAAGTCCTCGCCCGTTGCAAACTTGGGGAACATTTGCAAGCATTGGTTGTCTTTACGCATTCGAGCGATTTGATCGAGGATTTTAATCCAGACACCTTTTGGAGATGGCTCTTTCAGTTCGAGATCGTCTTCGTTTTGTTCCTGGATTAAAACCCTAAATTCGGGTTTGCCGTTAACGTCGTGTATGGAACAGATGTATCTGCAACGCTTGTTCAGTTGTCGCATGCTCCAGAAAAACCTGATAATTTTATAACCAATCGGGTATATGTAGTTTGGAGAATGGAAGTTTTGTAATTGGTGCGGCAAAATCTGACCGATGCTAAGAAAGATCAAACTGCCGACGCGCAATAAGTTGTTGGTTTCCGAATGGTGCATAACGGCTGCAACTTGTTTATTCTCATCTCTATTTATGTAAACCCTCCTCGATACCGATAGGGTGGTCAATTCGTTATCTTTCTCATTTTTGGGTACGTGAACAGTGCAATAAACGGTCTTGTTTTTATAGAAAACGCAGTTGTCTTTTACAGCGCAGCTCAGATGGTAAACGCTGGAGCATCTATTCTTAAAACAACGAATCGTGGCGCCCATTTTGCTGCAATGTACGCAACTGGTGGTCATACTGTGATGTAGTGCGTTTTCCAAATTCATCAAGGCACCGTTCACGGTTTCGTAGACACCGTCAGACCAAAGTCCGCAGTTGAGGTGCACCCACTTATCGACATCAAAGTTTAATAATCTACCAGGTCCATCGGCAACACTGTCGCCTATACCCTGACAGAAAATGCACTTACGAATGTCGTCAGGCATTTTTGGTGGCGTAACGGTAATGCCAAGTCTGTACAACAACTCCATTATTTCTTTGTCGGTTGGTTTTTTGTGTCTCTGAGCGGGTTGCAAACAACCAGGCGCCCATACCTTATACCTTACGTTTTTGTGTTTTTTAACTGTAGGACTTGAGGAAGCTTCGTTTCTAATTTTTAGATGATCTCCTGGTTTGACGAATAAGTTATTAAAATCGGAGCATTCCATCGGTTCGTCTTTTTTATGATTATTATTATCAATTTCCATTTTACCGGCAACTACTTTCTGCTCAAGCGTGTCCAAGTTCTTTTTTAACAGATTTAATTTGTCCTGGGACAAATGATCGATAATTGCCGCAGCTGCTTTATCTTCTGAGATCGAGGGAGATCGGTGCATTAATGCAAACTGTGTGTAACACGCAATACTGCAAAAATACAATTCCTCGCCCTCACTCAGCAATTCCGAATCTTTCGCCAAAAACGGAAGATCGGAGACTTTGCGCTTTATCATGTTGTTTAGTATAACCACGTCGCAGTGCTTGCAGAATTTTGCTTGGCCGTTAAGGATACTTTGAATGTCGATGGGAGCTAAAGAAAAAACAATTAATTATAGATTTAGCTTTTTAAATTATTAATAATACACATGTTAATATAAAAAAATAAATATGTTTAAAAGTTTCACGTGATTTATTTTAAATTTGACAATTGTTTCGCTACACAGTAGCTTCTTTAGAATAATTTTAAACTTAATTCTAATGTTGAATTTATATTAAAAAATATTGGTTCTTAGGTAGGTAATGGTTTGTATGGTACATCTACCTGTGTTGCGTAATATTAAAAGATGATAGTCTATAATAGGATAAACCTACTCTATGTATCGTTTACGAATTTAGTTAGGGAACAATATTTTAACTCTTAGATTGTTTTATACAAGGTGTCCCTAAACTTATTGGCATAAATTTAGGAAAAGATTGAGCAAGTCAAAATAAGACGAAAACCCAAATAAATATTTTTCCTAATTACTTATGTTTCCAAGATACAGGGTGATAAAGTGTTACTTATCATATCAGTTTTTTTAATATAACCTCTACTATGTTAGTTTTGGAAAGGTGATATTTTGCGAACAGTCACTTACTACTAAAACACATATTCACACATAATTATAATTGTTTGAGTGAACACAGTGTCGTAGAAACATTTGATGCAATTTTTAGTTTACACAGTTCAGCTACCATTAAAAAGGTGTACATCTCAAATTTCGATGAAATAAACCGTTTCCGAGATATTCGAGATTACAATAATTGTTATATCGGATTAAAAGGTATATGATGAAAAATTTAATTTTTTAATTGAAAAAACTAAAAAGAGCATTCCATGCGCCTCGGGACTTTTTGCCCTGACCATCACATTAAAAAAGTTGTAGTTTTTTCAATTAAAAAAATTGTTATATTTATTACCTTCTAGTCCTTTAATGCGATATAACATGTTATTGCATATAATTGCAATTATTGAATCTCTAATATCTCGGAAACGGTTTATTTTATAGAAGTTTGAGAGGTACACCTTTTTAATAGCAGCCGAACTAAGTAATCGAAAAATGGTATAAAAACTCAAAGTTTGTATGGGACAATAAGCTTAAGCAACCCCTGTTTCTACGACACTGTATTCACTAGAACAATTGTAATTATGTGTGAATATGTATTTTGGTACTAAGTGACTGTTCGCAAAATATCACCTTTCCAAGTCTACCACAATAGAAGATTTATTAAAAAAACTGATATGATAAGTAACACTTTATCACCCTGTATCTTTTAAACATACGTAATTAGGAAAAATATTTATTTAGATTTTTGTCTTATTTTGACTTGCTTAATCTGCTCCTAAATTTATGCCACCAAGTTTAGGGACACCTTGTATATAGATGGCAGATGCTCGAGCGCTTTGCAAAGCGCTCATAAATGTTCATAAATGCTCGAGCATTTATAAACGATGAAATATAAATTTTATAAAAAAAATTATTAAAAAAACTGTTCTTAACATTGGTACAAATATGTACCACCTTCAGTACCCAGTGGGACATATACAGTGTGTATTAAAACAAATATATGCAATTGAATAAAACGAGTGTCAAACTTATATAAACCCCGCCCACTGTTACAGTATATGCCGTATAATCGTCGTTGGATCTGTGAGTCAGTCTGAGAAGTGCACAGACTTTGCGTACGTCTTAATTACGTCTAATTTAATACAGTGGGAGATATTAGTCCTGAAATGCTGTTTAACGTGCGCAGGAATTTTTATGACAGGCTAGGGTATTGTTTAACTGCTGCTGTTGGCCTATTTGAACATTTAATTTAGAAAATAAAAAAATATTTTAGTTATTTAAGAATTATTTTTATTTGAGAATTTATAGTTTTTATTTTTAACGAATTCGTTTATTTAGTTTTAATGCATTTCTACAAAAAAAAATACAAAGAATTTTTTAAAATCCATTAAATTCGACTTAATGGGGAAAATTTATTTCTTTAAAACTATTAAAACTTTCCTACGACAGCGTTTAAGTTACTGTGCAAAGATTAAATTGCATGCCCTTCTATCGCGGCTGCATGTCGCGCTGTTTCCATGTGCTATTTTTGTTCCCTAAAAGGATTGTTTCCTTACTTTTTAATAATAAAAAAAGTAAGAAAATTAACTAAATTAATTTATTTTTGACATATTATTAATTAAACAAATAAAATTGAACTATTTATTAAATCATAATTATTATAATCGTTCTCTACAGATTTAAAACAAACTGGTAACTATAGTTCGTAATTAGTTTGTTTCTTTTCCTCTGATAATCAGAGTATGATTTGTCATCCTTGTCTTCAGCCTTACTTACTTTAAGTAAGTACTTGATTCTATACAGTCAAAAAGGCCTCCCCTTGGCCCTCCCTTTGCAAAATAATTTTTAAAATATGTTTTTATTAGTTCTTTGTTATCAATATCAAAAAAACCAAAACAAAATCGAGGCATTTAAAACAAAATAATAAAGTGGGAATGTATGACGGCCTTTACTTTTTGAATATTGAGATCTAAGAAATTAATTTGTTTATTTTGTTTTTCTTCTATTGAAAATTTTCTCTTAGGATGAAGATTATTTAACAAATTGTGAAAACTATTTAATTGCCTATAGTTTATAAAATGAGAGTTTTTGTGATTAATTCTAAATAATTGACCTAATTAAAATATCATTTTTGATAACAGGGTTAATTATATTTTGATTTAAAAGATTTTTCATTATGTATGTTTTTAGTGGTGGCACGATAGAAAATAACTTGGTGATGTCGAAAGAAATTAATTTGGTGTTGTATGGAAATGGTATATCTTTATATTGTTAATTAGTTTGTATAAGTTTATTACACTGAACTTTAAGCCGGATTTATAGTTCTAAAAAGTAGGAGTAGCAGTAGCAGTAAGCCAGTGTTGCCAATATAATAATATAATAAAATGTCTCCATAAAGGTCTGCAATGTGATTGGATGGAGTAGGAGTAGCTGCAAGAAAAGATAAAACTTGGCCATCTCTTACGCCAACGACCTTGGTTGCTACTGAACGCTACTCCAGCCATTCACATTGCAGCATTTATATTATTATATTGGCAAACTGGCTTACTGCTACTCCTACTTTTTAGAACTATAAATCCGGCTTTAGATTAAAATTACAATGGGTTGTTATTAAATTAATAAGTTTCTTAGATATCTTCGTTGACGGGGCCGTATAAAATGATACTACTGGTCTAATAGGTAAATTGTCTGTGTAATTTATCCAGTGATTACATTAAAGGTGGGCTGGAGTTCATTAGGGTTAATTTGTTGATTGATGTTAAATCAGAAAAAATACTATTTGCGTTTTTTATAATCTGTCTTGGGTAAAATTAAATATTTGTCCAATGTAAGAAAGTTATGTTTTTTCTAAATAGTCGGTTATATTAATTGCAATAAATGTTTGTCCTATATCTATAAATCACGTAAAGCTTTGAAACATAGTTGTTGTTTTTTTATATTTTTATTTATATGTAGTTTCATCAAGTAAAGATCGAAACAATTATTAATTAATAATAATAATTAACTTACCTCCTTCTTTACCGTCCTTGCCTTTGGTTCTGTAGAGGCCAAGTTTTTGGCTGGGCGGCGAGTTGGTACGCTCTACTATTTGATAGCTTGTTGGTGCTGGGATGTGAAGAATGTTGGCCAAATCTCGAAGTACTCCCATTATATCTTCGGCAGCAGACGATGTTAGAGTCAACGTGACAGTAACGTTTGCGTTATCCTTAGCGGTTTGATTAGCGGCCACAAATTTGGATTTCGATGAGTGTAGGTCCTTGCAGATATTTTCCTTATTCTAAAACAATGTTAATTAGAGGAAAGTCGCTTATTATGGAGTATATTCCCAATATGGGGTAGGCATGTATCTTTGCCAAACTAGATACATTTATTTGTAATTGGATAAAGCACACCTACTAGGCTTGTATAGATTTATACTTAATATTAAAGCCATGTAACGATCAGCTGTTCTGTAATTTTTATTTATGCGTTTTGGTGGTGATATAAGTTTTAGCTGGTGCTTATTAAAAATATTTTTGTTCAAACACAAGTCCTGGCTAGCCATTTGTTATGTATAGACTAATAGTAGGATTGTTAATATGTTATTTGTGCATATTTTTATTTAAACAAAAATATTTCATTGTTTACTGTTTGCCAAACGCGTCCTAATATGGGGTACCTCATATTAACGCCATATTAAAGTTATACGACGATATATGACGCCAATATGACGTGCGATGCAACTTGGGTTGTTTAATAATAAAATATTTAATTTGTTTAGTTAAAAAGCTAAAAAAACTATTAGAGGTTTTAATGTGAATCTGGACATCATATTCAAGAAAAAACCTTTTATTTTTCTATATTATTTTTGTACTATACAATTGCACCAGATATTTTTTTCAGGTACCTTATATTAGGTTATACCAGGACCCCATAATAGGCTACCTGGTAGCCTTATATTGGGTAGACACAGAATTTTTAAATTATTTTTTTACACAGTATACGCTAAAGAAGTATCGGGTTTTCGCAACGCGCGCGTCATCTGGTGGGCTTCGATAGCATTGCGTGAATTTAAGAATTGTCAACAATACATTTAAAGCACAAATTATACATCATTTTTAAATAAAGAAACTCAACGCTTAAATGCTTATATAGTTATGTTAGTGTGTGTATTTTATCTAAGGGATCATGGTGAATTATTGTGTTTTTAATTGTAAATAAAATTCAAGAACTAAATCGTTGCATTTTTATGTTTTGACAATTCGGTAAGTACATTTGTTGGTGCAGAATTAATTAATGATAACTTTACCTAATATAATTTATATTTAAGTTTCGACATTTTTAAGAAATTAGTAAAAAATAATTTTTGCACAAACATAACCTTACTATCAACCATTTTTATATTTGAATTCTCCAAAAAACTCCGGCAACTGCATTTTAAACAACAAAATATACCTACGAATTCATGGCAACATAATATTATATATAATACATAATATAATGGTATTTTACCGTTGAGTGGAGACTTTATTAATCAACGCTTTTAATAATGCTAAATGCTGTTTAAATTTAGACGACTTATTTGTTTGACGATTTTTACTGAATTGAAATGTTTACCCCACGTTAATCACTACTAAAATGTGTATTTATTGTATGTAATAGGTACAATTTATATTTACAGAGATTGTATGCAATTTATTTCTTCATTAAGTTTAACACTGTTTATTGGAAAACCGGTAAAAACTCAACCCAGGATTTCCTCTCGAAATACACCCAACAACACAACAAATCGAGCCACGGTTTTTTTTTCGATATTTTTTAACATTTTCCGGCTTTATTCTCAAAAAAACTCGTTTGTAACCTAAGCGTTTGACAGCTGATTATTAAAAGTGGTACTTTTGATCTCAAAAAAACTCGTTTGTAACCTAAGCGTTTGACAGCTGATTATTAAAAGTGGTACTTTTGTTACGATGATAACAGCCGAGTGGTGGCGCTACTAGCAATACTTCTTTAGCGTATTATGAAAGAGAAAGAAAATACGTTTATTTTGAAAAATCCAGAGAGTGCACGTTAACACTCTATACGGATTCATCCTCTCACAACAATACAACAAAAATATACAAACAATAAAAAATAAAAATATAAAAGTAGTAGTAGTAGATATTCATTTCACATTTCGTCATGTTTTAAAAGCTTAAGCTAGTTTCTATACTATAGATAGGTACATTACATGTTTGATAATGCAAGGACGGAAAAGAGAATAAAAATAAAATAAAATGACAATACCCGTTGAAACACCCTAGCTTGGAAGTCTAACCCGAGGCGTCCCCCAAAGCCCGAACAACAACCATCAGTGCGGTCTGAGCATAGACCACACTGGTGACCATTACAGCTCAGACTCCAAAAGATATCTCAAGTCAGACTCCAGAAAACATCTCAAACCAGACGTAAAACCCCTAATGTGTTTGTTTCTGATTTCAATAGGCAACGCATTGTAAATTTTGACACCATTATGATATATGCAACCTTTACCTCTCATTGATAAAACCCTTTCTAGGTTTACATCAGACTTATGACGTGTGTTATGGTCATGGTAGTCGTTGCGAAATTTTAATGAAATATTGGAATGGCGAGTATTAAGATTAACTTGGTGTATATAAACAGATACCTGGTATTTATAGATGTTTTCAAGAGGCATAACATTATAGTTTACAAAAAGAGCTTTTGTGCTGTATCTAATTGGGAGGTTGTATATATTTTTTATCGCCCTATTTTGCAAGATTTGAATAGGCACAATAAGGCCTTTACGTGCAGGATACCACAGTGCAGTCAAATACTGAAGGTGACAATGGACAAGCGAAAAATACACAGACCGAAGTAGTTGTGCTGGCAACATAAAACTTAGTCGCTTCAACACTCCCACCGGCGCAAGTAGTCGTTGTCTTAATTTTAATAAGTGCTTTTCCCAGGAAAGGTTTTCATCAATGTAGAGGCCCAAGTATTTTATTACATTAGAATATTGTAGATTGTCATTTCCAAACAAAATAGGCAATTGATCAATGGGCTTATAGTGGCTATGAATAAACATATATGATGATTTTTTTACATTGAGTGATAATTTATGAGTTATAAGCCAGTTATGTATTATTTCCAAATCAGTTCTTATTTTTTGTCTAATGACATCTAAAGATTTATCATAATACACAAGCATGGTATCATCTGCATATAGTTTTATTTCACCTAGCAAATTAAGGTTAGAGACAGAATTAACATAAATAAGAAATAAGGTGGGGCCCAAGATGGAGCCCTGTGGCACGCCGCATTCAATGGAAAGGCCGGAGCTTTTCACGCCATTGATATTAACAAGTTGTTTCCTTTCTGACAAATAATCCGCAAACCAATTATTGCAAACACCGCGCATACCAATGAGCTCCAACTTTTTCAACAAAATCTCGTGATTCACCGTGTCAAACGCCTTCCGTAGGTCCAGCGACACTAGTGCAGAAGCGTTTCCCTGGTCCACCTGCATCTGGACATCTGATATAAGATCGATGGTTGCTGATGCAGTGTCGCTGGACTCACGGAAGCCGTATTGACCCTTGTAAAAGAAATCCCGTTGATTTAAATAGTTAATTAGCCTTTTGTTTACAATCATCTCAAATATTTTGGAAAATACTGAAAGAATGGATATGGGTCGATAATTATTAGCCTTGTCCTTATCACTGTCTTTATATAGAGGGGTTACTCTTGCTATTTTTAGTTTTTCGGGTACTTTACCAGAGCACAATGATTGATTAATAATTTTACAAAGAATTGGTACCAAATTATCTTTACACTGTTTAAGAGACCGCACATTCACTCCGTCACTTCCAGTTGCCTTAGACACATCTAGCTTCTTGATCAGATAGTCAATCTCCTTTTCTGTTGCTGGCACAAAGAACATGGTCTCATTGTAGCAGGTTTCACCTTGTACATTCAGGGGAATATTGGGTAGTTTACTAGAGAGTTCACTGCCAATACTCACGAAGTATGAATTCATATGTTGACATATGTTCTTCACATCTCTTAATATCTCACCATCATCTTTCTTTAACGAGCCAATTTCATTGCTTGTGCAATGTTTGTTTTGATTTGTTAAGATTTGATTTACAACCCTCCAAGTTTTTTTGGGGTTTCCATGAGCTTCATCAAACATCCTCTCAAAGTATGTCTTTTTGGCTTCTTTGGATAATTGTTTAACTTTTTTATCTGCCTGTTTGTATTTATCTCTATAGCTAGTACTTTCTGGAAAGCATTTATATTTTTTATAGTAAAAATCCCTAGTTTTCATTGTGATCTGTAGCTGACCGTTATTATCCACAAACCATGGTTTGCTTAGTATTTTAACAGTTTTAGTAGTGTACTTGGTGTTTCTTACAAAGCAGTTTAATAACTCATTGTAATTTTCATCAACACTATTGGTTTCAAGAAAATTTCTATTAAAGTGTTTTAGAGCATCATCAATGGCATCATAATCCACATATTTTTTTGTGTATGTTTTATACTTATTGAGTGGGACTGCAGAGCTTTTTATGGCTAGGATTTGGATGTCGTGGTCACTTAGTGAATTATCTATTATTGCTAAAGACATTATTAGGTTTGAATTGGTGACAACGTGGTCAATGAGGGTTTTATAATTTCTTGTGGGAATATGTTCATTGTAGAAGGTTAGGCCATTTCCCATACAGACCTCCTTGTATGAGTGTGTCTCAGGACAGTCGGTCAGGAGATCTATGTTGAGATCCCCAATTAGAATTAACTGATTGGATCTTAATTGGGAGAGTTCTTCATCCAGAAGTTGAGTTGTGCGTGAAACCATGTCCCTTGTTCCCCTTGGATTGTAGATTGCAGCTATATATTGGTTAATTTGAGGCAACTGGACTAGTAAATATGATATTCCATCTCTTTCTAAGTTTTTTACTACTCTGTGTTTGATATGACTTTTCAAAAAAATAGCACAGCCTCCACCACGTTGAGTTCTACTGGCATACACTGATGTATAGTTAGGGATATTATAATACTGTTGTTCACCTTCAGAAATCCATGTCTCCGTTACCACAAGTACAGATACCTCCACACTAAGTTTGGATATAAGAACCTCTATTTCATCCATTTTATTACGAAGAGATCTTGCATTCAGGTATAAGACATGCATAAGGGGTTTACTTGATTCATTTGAGAGTGATATGCTTTCATTAAATTCTGTCATGTTATCATAATATTGCGCCATTTTGCTGAGGAAAACAATATCATATCTCAAATTATGTTATTCTTTACTACGTGGAGTAGTATTCATTGTCTTGTTTGCTTTCATTCTGCTTATCACTTTTATGTTTTAATTTATCAATTTGCTCATTGCTACAAATTCTTATTACTTGAGAAGTGGCATTCTTCCTACAAAAAACTTTATTATTATTACACCACACATAGTCGTAGCCACATTTTTTGAGTTCTCGTGCTTTGTAGAAAATGTCACGGGTGTCTTTAGGTATATCTTCATTAATGAAGATTTTTCTCTTCTCCCCAGTAAGTCCCAACGTGGTTGAATCAAGGATTCCTCTTTTTTTTCTGGCCAGTAGAATCTCTTCTTTTTTTTCTTTGGATTTGAGACTAATGATGATTGGCTTGAGCGGATTTTTGCTTGGAATTCTTTTTGCCTTAAATTCACTTTCATCTACTTCCACATTCAAACCATTAAATATTTTTTTAATTTCACTTACTTCCGGAGCTTCAGGCCCTATGCCCATCACCACTAAATTCCTTTGTCTATAATCGTCACCTCCTTCATTTCTTTTGATTTTTGCCAACTCATCCTTTAAATATTTGATGTCTGACCTGACCTTTTCTTGTTCTTTTTTCATTTGTTTGCTCTCCTTGAGCATTATTTCAATAGATTTTTGGTATTCATCCATAGTATTGCTGTTAAATATCACTGATTTTTCCAACTCGTCAAACTTTTTAGTAAGGATCTGTAGTAGGTCGTTGTTTGTTAAAATTTGTGTGTTAGTTGATCGTTTTTTTTTGTTGCTTTTCCGTAGATGGCTAGAGTCATCCGACTCACTATTAGATGATGTTTCTCTCCTCTTTTCATGTACTAACAACGATTTTCTTACATCTTTCATGCATGATGGACAAATCCAGTGAATTTCTTCATCCTTTTTACTCTCTAAATACGATTCCGATAGATTGGTGCATTTTTGGTGCACCCATTTTTGACACTTTCCATTACATTGAATTCTGAGTTTTTTTCCCAGATTTTTTGTGCAAACATGGCAATTTACCATTTTGAGGTTATGGTTTAACTTGAACCACAAATACTGTTTAATTCGTTGAATTATTACTTAGAAGGAGTTATTGCCAAAGCATATTCACCTTACATCACTTATTTTCATTTAAAACAAATTAAAACACAAAATATTGGTAAATTTGTTACAGCTGAAACATGCCAGTACATTTGAACTACTCTCTTTTTGAATTTTTTATCTTGCTATCATATTAAAAAACCAACGCGTTGCAACGTTGCTAAACTGAAAAATAAACAAAACTAAATAAAGAAAGTAATTATAAAAATTAAAATGGTACCCCATAATAGGCAACATTCCTCTAATAATATGAAAGATAATTGATATAATATGTATCTTACCTCGTTAAAGTCTTGCAGATAACCTCCTGTAGGCTTCAGCCTGATGGGAATGGGGGCAATAATGGGCACAACAGGCGACATTCTGTCTTTTTGCACATCGTCATCTTCACTTTCGTCGTCACTGATCAGTTTTAGTCCCATAAATTTGCTCGGAGGGTCGTATGATGTACATTCTGGCGATGAACTGCTTATAATGGAGTCTGGTGTATCTTCTCTACAGAACGCATCAAACCTTCTATCCTCCTCACAATCGAATCTAATGAGAGGGAACTCTTGATCGTAAAATCCTCTTTGAGTCGACGCTGGTGGTTTTTCCGGCAATGGATCTTCATCGCCATGGGGTTTGGTATTGTAAAAATCGGTAAAGTTTGGAACAACGGCATTGCCATAGGTTCCCAAAAGGTCCCCGTATCTTGAATCGTATTCTTTTGTCCCTAATTTGGACATATCGCCAGTACCAAATATCGAAACCACGCCATAGTTGCGATTCAATAGCGGTTCTGACACGTTCATTGCGGGTAAAGTTCTTAGTTGTCCCAGCACGCCGTCAATGAAGGAATCGTAGTCTTCGTCAAATTTGGAATTCTTTCTTGGTCTTTTCTTCGGCTGTCCATTTACAGCGTCTTTTAGAATTTGGTTCTGTCGTCTTTTCTGTTGGTACATTCTGCGTTTTTGTTTCTTTAATTCCTCTTTCTCGGCCATCATTTTTTCGTGATCCATCACTTCTATTTCCTCTTTCATGTGAACGTCGGGACGGCTGTGATCAGACACTTCAGAATGCTGCGACGATTCGTCCATTAATTCTTTTTTGACTTCCTGCTGATTTAACATAAGTGTTTGTTGCGAAAAATACGGTAGTTGTTCTTTTTTAGCGATCAGCGGTGGAGTTTGCAGACTGGAATCTTGGCTGCAAGTTGACCTAGGCGACAATAAATCGTCTCTGCTTGAGGTCCGACTGCAAGTAATAAAAACGTTAGTTAATAAAGACTAACCCAATGAACAAATTGTATTATTTATATGTAGTAACGATAAGTTATATAAAGGTAGTCAAAGTATATAAGAGTATAACAAGGTTTTATCAAATCGCCATTTATTTTACTAGTTTTATAATGATCCCATACCTTACTGTAACCTCTAGTTAAACAGGGTGTCACCAAATAAGTTGTCATTATTTAAGGGAATGATAGTACACGCCAAAATAAGAAAGTTTTTCCTCTATCATTTTTGCATTAATGCAATTTTTTTATAAAAAAATCTCTAAAATTTTTATAAGTAAATTAGAAATTTTGGGCCGCCACTGGTTGTTCCTGACCTATGACAACTAACGCAAAATATGCTTGCACAGGGAGCAATCTACATTCATTAAAAATTTACATTTGTGTTATCACTGATTACTTTGTTGATATTTTTTTTTTATTTGTATACTCAGCTATTTTTAGGTACTTTAAATAAAACAATACTTACTTTTTATTGTTAGGTGATTTTCCCGTCGATTTTAAGTTTCACCTTTCACTTTTTACGTCGATTGATGCTCATGTAGCTATTTTTTTTAAGTGTTCCACAAAATCATAATTAATAAATGTTCAACTATCCCGCCGTTAATATCCACAAAAAGTTGACAGTTGCTATCATATCCGGCTGATTTCGAATTTCATCTGCCGCTGCAGTGACAAGTTCGCGGAGTTGTTCTAATGTGTCAACTTCGCTCTGGTACACTAAACTGTTCATGTAACCCCAGAGAACTAACCGATTTTGAATAAGTTTAAAAGAATGCTTGATACATAATACACTGTGCGCACACCTGTTTCTTTTTTGCTTGGATGAATAATATCATTGTTTTTAGAGGTAAAAACAATGATAGGATAGGTCAGTGACATCCAGTGGCTCCCTAATTTTGTCATATTTTTTTTTATTAAAAAGGACAAACTTTCTTGTTTTGGTGTGTACTATCATCCCCCCAAAGAATGACAATTTATTAGGTGACACCCTATATAATTGTTAATTTATAATTGATCATGCTGTATAACTTTGAATTTTAAAAATATCCGAATTTTGGCTAAAATATGGATTTTCTTTCGATGAAAGAAAGATTTTTAAAGAGAATACCATTATCAATGTATATGGTATTTTTTTTAAAGACCCATAGCAACATTACCAACTATCCTTGCTTAAATTAGAAGTTTAAAAAAATATATATAAGAATTTGAATGTGCGTATATCGATAAAATGGTTTTTATTCTACATCGCAAAAACAAGAGCTGATTGTGGAACTGGTAACATTTCTTTAAGAGTTTTAAAACTTGAGTTTTATAGTGTTACTAAACACAGGTAACGATAACCTTTATAAACTCCTGAAATAAGCTCTTTAAGGGGTATATAATAGTGATATAAATATTTCTGTAACAAAATTAAGAAAGTTAGGTTTTATAATTTCGGCGATATAATATTTATGGCAAACCACTATAAAAAAAACAAAAATTTTTATTGGAAGGGAGAAAATAATGTACTCACATCAATTGTTGTGGTATGGTAGGTGGAGCCGTTGACACCTGGAGTTGTTGTATAACAGGATTAGACACGAAGGAGGTTTCTCGAATCGGCATTCTTTGAGGTGGAGGTTTGGGTGCCGGCGACTGCACCGTAGGGACCGGCGTAGATGGCGGCTCAGTTTTAATTGCGGCAGGCGGCAACAAAGATGACAGCGTCGGTGTAATAGTTTTGGTGAGGTTGGTGTCCTCGGCAGAAACACTCGGATTGGTGGAAGCCAATGAACTCGAAGAAGCTGTAGTGGTCGACGGGGCTGGCGACTGAGTGCTCGCGCAAGCGGTGTTTTGCAACAATTTTTTTAGTAAAACATTTTGCGATTCTTCGGTTTTGTTGAACAAATATTTGCTGGTTGGGGGTTCAGTTTTGATGTTTTGTATAAAATTATTTTTTTCCTCAGTTTTCGGTGCCTCCTCTGGTTTTGCTTCAACTTTTATCTCTTTCGGTTCTTCGACCGACTTGTTTCGCACCTTAGTAAGTTGAGTGTGTAAGAGGTTAGTGGTGGTTGTAACCGATCTAAAAGCAGTAACGGACTCCGAAGTAACGTTGTTGGTTGTTGCTACAATGGAGGAAACCGACACATTTGGTTGAGCCTGAACTAATGCTGTATTAAATCCCCTGGAAATGGATACTGGAGTGGCCAAAAGACTGGCTGCCGTGATAGAATCCGG
Source organism: Brassicogethes aeneus (assembly GCA_921294245.1). NCBI lineage: Eukaryota > Metazoa > Arthropoda > Insecta > Coleoptera > Nitidulidae > Brassicogethes > Brassicogethes aeneus. The sequence goes on from OV121137.1 coordinate 28,344,209, forward strand.
TGTGGTTTTTGTAGTTGGAGTAGCGGCCGGCTGATTCTGTAGCATGGCTGTCAAAGTCAACGAAGGTTTCCTTTGTTCGCCGTTCGGAGTGGTCGTTGGTGTGGTGTTTACAAGAGGAGCTCTATGAACCACTACTGTATTCGAATGCGGTGTTGTGACAACAGAAGTGCTCGGTTGTTGTTGAGTTACAGGTGGAAGTTTCGAGTGATCAGGCATCAATTGTATGCCCCCTACGTTACGGTGTGTGGTAAATGTTGGCGTAGTAGAGGAAGAGACTACGTTTGTAGTAAATTGTGTTTTTACCGTGTTGGTTTTTGTACTTACAGGCAACTGCTTTATACTTGATACAACAGTGCCTACACTAGTTACGGTTACAGCAGGTTGTTGTGGTAGAACTCCTAGGGTGCTTGCAGTAGTCACCACGTTCTTTTGCTGTGTTTTTACCAACGTTTCCACGTTGGTGGGCGAAGAACTCGTTGTCGTCTGCAGGGACAGCAAGTTTCTTAGTTGTTGGGATGCAGTTGCCATGTTTGTAGTCAATTCGGTCGGTTGCGAAAGAGGTGATAATTGTGGAACAACCGAAGACTTGGTGGATGTTGTGGTTACTGTCACTGGCATTTGAGTCATTGCCGGTTTCGATATCGTGGCATTGTTTGCGGTGTGTTTCTTTTCCGGCTCGGCTTTCTTTGCAGAGTCGAAAGTCTCATTGGATTGTTTAACTTTTTCTTTTTCGTCCAGAATTGTACCAGGTTCGGCAGTTATATTTTCAAACATATCCAAAACGTCTTCAAAGGAGTCGAACGTACCAGGAATTGCTGTTCCGTGTCTTCGAGTTTCGTATGCTCGCATAGCGATATCGTCCAACATTTGCTCTTGAGATGGCGTTGGAGACGGTATTGAAATAACCACTGATTTAGTATCGTCGGTGGAATTGCAATCTGTATCAGTTGATATTTGAATTCTATTTTGCGAAGTCTCCTGAAACACTTGAGCGGTCATTTTTAATTCGGGAGTGCTACGAATGATGACTGGGGAAGACGATTTTGCAATTATTGGACTTGGAATCCTCTGTTTAGTTATTATGTTAGTTATTTTCACGTTTTCAATTGTATGTATTGGATGAAGTTCCTTTTTCTCCAAAACCTTTGGTTTATTTTGTTCCTTTTTCTCAATTTTAACGTTTTCTGGTTGTTTGTTTAACACCACCATATTATCAGATTTTACTGTTTTAATAATTTTAAATGACTCATTTTTCGCAAACACCTGTGATTTTGTTTCGTCGGTAATCGGTGAATCCTTTAATTTTTCATCGGAATAGTCTTTAGATTTTGCGTCTTCTTCGCAATTGGAACTGTCTGGTGAAACTGAATCGTCCTCGAAAATCTTCTTTGGCAAAGAACTGTCGTGTGTGGTCAACGAAATGGATTTATCGATCACTTTAATGTTGCTTAATTGTCTAACTGCACTGGCACTGATGATAGGAACAGTAAATTTGGACTTGGAGTTCGCACTCACTATTGTGATAGGTTGACCACCAGCCGACACAATTTTCGGCGTAAGCACGTTACTGCGCACTGGATGCGGAGTTAAAATAATACTCGTCACTTTGGAAGTCGGTTGAGTGTGGTTGACTATTTTAGCGTTTGGGGCAATTATTAGTTCTTTGGCAGCGTCATTTTTGGAAACAAGTGGAGTGATCAGAGATATTTTTTGCGGCATTTTGTTTATGTTTGCGATACGGGCCGTGGTTTGTTGCGAGCCGGAGGCTTTCGGTGGGAAACTATAAACGGTGGTGGCAGCGTATTTATGAAACTCGTTAATATGTTTGGCGGTAACATTGCCGTCGTTTTTAAGTTTTTCCTTTCGAGAGCCTTCATCTATGAGCTCCTCGAAATCCTCCTTCGTAGAGATCGATTCTTCGACTTCGTTTTCTTCATCTTCCGTCGGTTCCGGTGACGGATCCACGTTCATTTCCTCTTGTTCCGGCGATTCGGGCGTATCATTTATCGCCATCAACTGTTCTGAAGATACAATATTGTATTTTTTGGTTTTACCCTGCATTATATACTCGTCGTCGCTTGTGGTGGGACTACGTATCACAAAGTGCATGTTTTCGCTTGCATAGTCATCGACTTCTTCTTCCACGACCATATTGCCAGGAAACAGTAAATACTCGTCGGTGATCTGATCCGCTTCCAAGGGACTGGACAGATCTTCTGTAAGATCGTTTTGCGAAAGGGTTTCTATTTCGATATCGTCACCATCGTTTTGCTGAGCCACAGAACTCAACGAAACTTCACCCGATAGAACAGTATTGTTATCGTCATCGTAATCTATTATTTCGTGGATTTGTTTGGGTTCAGGACTTTGTAAAATCATTAGTCTCTCTTTTGCTTTTTCTTTGGTTTCTTCGGCAATTTTTTTATGTATCGTTTTCTGAACGACATTCCTGCTGGTCGAAGATGAAGGTGGAGGAGTTACTGGTGGAGTAGACGAACTGTCATCGAATTCGTTATAATCTGAACTAACAAGTGAGCTCACTTTATTGGCCACAAAAGATTGCCTGTTGGTTATTGTGGGTGCAGATTTTTTCTTAAGAATCGATACTTTGCTATAATGGGATTCTTTCTTTGGTTTAGGCGGCACCTGGGAAGTTGCCGAATCTACCAACGCATTCGTTGCAGCAATCGGTTTAGATACGCAAGCACCCACGCCGGTAGAAGTCACAGGTGGCGTTGGGACTCTTTTAGCCCCCCGGCCAAAGCCACCCCACATTGGAGATCCACCCCTCAAACCCAACTTAAATGACCCAAACCTTCCAAAGGGAAACGGTATTGGATTTACGGGGTTGCGCGGGTTACCGCCGCCACCATCTGTAGTGGTGTTGGAGACGTTATTTTCCTGCATGTTCTCCACGTTTTGGGGGTTATAAGGGGTTCTTGGTGTTCCAGGATTCTCCACGCTAGTTGGTCTTTCCGGCATTGCTGGACTACGCATACTCATCGGTGATTGGATTTGGTTTACCATTGGGCTTCTTGGCATAGGCGAACTTCTCATAGGACTGCTGGGCGGCTGTCCGACGCTCTGAGAAAAAGCTGGACTTCTTACGGACTAAAACAATAATAATATATTATGTATCAAGTTTGATGAAACGCCATTTTAGTTACAAATTTTTAATTAATTTAATAAATTGAGTGTCTAGAAAAGTTTATAAACGACAAACATTATTAGGTATAAAAAACAACTTATTACTAATTAATTTAAATATTTGCATAGATCGACATGTATACAAAAATAAAGTACATAACCTGTGAACCATTTAACACACTTTTAAAATTGCAATTAGTTGTAAATTTTTTCTGTAAAGATCAAATTTTATTTCTTAAGATGGACCAAAAACTGTTAAACTTATTCACAGTGAAAGTGTGTTATGGGTACTCTACCCGAAATTTTTAATGCTTTATCGGCAACTACAAGTGTACCGCCGGCAAAATGAAAAGGTCAGTGCAAACATGCATATAAACCTTACAAATATTGGCGTGAAGAAACTGTCTAACAATTTTGTATTTTTTAATTGAGATAATACAAAAAAAATCACATTTACTCTTATTTTACTAGAAGTGAACGGTTCACTGTGAACCTTATTTTGACGATTGTATGACATTCGATAACTGATAACTTCAGCCCTTGACTAAAAACCTGTTGCTAAAACGTGACTAAAACGCCATAAAGCCTATAAAGTCACAGCTTGTCAATGGGTACAGATCACCTAGTGTTAAGGAAACATGTAGGTACGATAATGGGCGTTTTAAAGGTGGAAGTAGAAAATAGTATATTTTATATCAAGTTTGATATAAGCACGAGCGAGCTTGCGAGTTAGTGTTTAATTAAATGAGTGTCTAGAATAGTTTATAAACTAGTTGCATACTATACTTTTTATATTTATTTATTTATTTATTTATTTATTGCTAAAACGGGAAAACCCCATTACAGTATAAACATTACATATAAAGGTTGTGTCTTGAAAAGAAGACAATTACAGTTAATCACTAAATTAAAAATAAGTAACAAATTCTTTAAACAGATAGTTAACATTAATAATAAAAAAAATAACAATTCATTTATCCAATAGTTAACAATAATAATAACAAATACTAATTATAGGTATATCACTAAGTTAACAAATAATATTCAAATAGAGATCACAAGTTAAATTAATTCGATTAAAGCTCTCTTAAAGGAACGAAAAGAACCCCTAAATACATCCAGCCTTTCCTCCCTATTTGACAAGTACTTACTATTATCTAAAAATGATTTAAATTAAATATTTTGTATCTATAAAAAAATAGAGTAACCATTCATTTAAGAATTTCTAACCGGCAGGGTTGGGAATTATACGCACAGAACATAAGATTATACGGTTAAATTGGTTTTATACACGTATTATACTGACGTATAAAAGATTATTATAAGTCATTAAAACTTCTACCTGTAACTCAACGCAAGAAACAGTATTATACCCTTGGAGCCTACACAAGGAGTCCAAACTTAATGTATACAAATAGCTTCCTAAAATAATAGGGCGCTGGTGTTCTGTTGATTGTTTGTTTTGTACGAAACAGCACCAAAACAGCAGACGCAATGACAATCTACGCCGCTGATGGTGAAAAAAGAAAACCTAATTTGTGCGATTTAATGGGCAGGTTTTGTCAATTTTCCCTATTAAGTTAGGCCCCCTTGTGTAGGCTCAATGATTATACCGTATATTAGTATAATACTAATATAATAATTATTATAATAATTATAATAATACGATGCAAAGTCGGCACAATTGTTCTCTCTGACTAACGTAAGTTCTGTTTCATAACCATATAAATTTTAGGTTATGTTATGTAGAAAATTTAACCGACGACTCTGATGCAAGAAGGGTACATGCTACAAATTTTGAAAAATTTAGATAATTGCAAAAATATTTTTCAAGACATGCTCTTTTTATTTTGAGATACCGTATTTTTACGGTATCTGAACTTTTTAAGAATCTAACTTAATCATCTTTAAAACCGAATGCTTCTATAATGAGTTAGTTGTATACAAGAAAAATGAAAATTAGTTATATAAATTAATGAAACCGAATTATAAAAGGTGTATAAAAAACGTATTATATGTTCCCAACTTGGATTACCTGAGGTAAAAATGTCAATTTTTTTGTAAATCGAAATTTATCCCTTGAAAATGGACCAACAAACGTTTAATTGATTTAATTAAACGTTTATTGGTCCATTTTCGAGGGATAAATTTCGATTTACAAAAAAATTGACATTTTTACCGTCGGAAATTTAAATCCTATACAGACGCAGTTTTTCAAAGTGAAAGTGAAGAGAATGTTTTATAGGCACTCCATGGTGGATTCTCCACCCGAAATTTGTAATGCTTTATCAGTTAAATCTGGTTTACTGCCGACGAACTCAAAAGGTCAGTACAAAGGTGAATATAAACTTTTTAAATTGGCGTGAAGAAACTGTTTAATAAGGTTGTATTTTTGTATAAAGATAATAAATAATTTTCACATTTACTATTATTTAAGAAAAAGGGCACCTTATTTTGACAATTGTATGAAATTTGATAACTGTCAACTAACATAAAGCTAGCCCATGACCAAAACCTGTTGCTAACTTCATCCTGTGACTAAAACGCTATAGTCACATCTTGTCTATGTATTTAAAAGATTACTTAGTGTCAGGGAAATATGTACGATATTGGGCGCTTTAAAAGTTGAAGAAGAAAAAACATGTTATTTATTAAAAAAATTTAAAGAACTTACCATTGGACTTTGTGGAGGCATAGGTGAGGCAGGCATAGAGTGAGGTGACATTATTTGTTGGTTAATCATTGGACTTTTCGGGGGCATTGATAACGGCGACTGAGGTGGATTATTTAGCTGCTGTTGTTGCGCCTGCTGTTGTTGCTGAAGTCTAGCTTGTATCTGAGCCAATTGCTGTTGCTGCAAAAGCTTTTGCTGATGCAACATATTTTGATGCTGTTGCGGTGTTAGAGGCTGTGGTTGGCCTATCGCTTGTTGCTGTGTCTGCTGTTGCTGCCTTACCAGGTTTTGTCTATGCAATAATTGTGCTCTTTGCATCAAGTTTGGATCATTACTGCCATTACCATCAAGATTCCCTTGTTGCTGTTGCTGCTGCTGCAACAATGCCTGTTGTTGCAACTTATTTTGCAGCAACTGTTGTTGGTTCATATTTAATTGCTGGGCAGGCGGGCTGTTTAAGGGAGAAGGAGTTCCTGGTTTTTGTTGCATATTGACCAAAGGATTTTGAGAAAAGTTTTGCATCCGCATGCGCTGTTGTAAAGCTGCCATGTCAATGGGATTGCGAAATCTCGCCTGATTCGGATTCCCTTGTCTTAGATCCGTGTAGCCTACAGGACTTGTGACCAATCTCCTGTGGGGCGACGTCATTCGTGGTCCTGGTGGGGGTAGACAAACCTGCGAGGGGGAAGGAGACGGTGCCGGACTACCATCGCCTTAAACGTAAAAAGAATTTATATGTGAACTTTTTTATAAATTATTTTTTTAAAGTTATTCTTCTGGCGCTTCGAGAGTTAAATTTTAGCATGCAACGGATGTTGCCCGAGCACTGCTAACGAAAATGTAAAAGTGTATTAGCGAAAAATTGTTTACTTTCCTAATATTTTTTAAATTTACTAAATAATAGTACTAGTTATTATTAATCAGTTATTATTAATAACTTATTAACTAATAATTCTGTAAAGGATTTTGCTTCATTACCTCTGGTTATCAAATTACAGGGGTGTAAAGTCCATGTCTGACGGTGCAACTTCTCGCGGCGACTTTGTTGCGGCGACTAGGTCGCCGCGATTTTTTGGTGGTCACACGATGCAACTAATCAGCTGATCTAACCTGTGCTAAAATAGAACATGTTCTATTTTCATGCAATAAAATCGCCGCGACTTGGTAACTTTTTTAGGGATTTACGAATTTTCACTAAATTTTTTGGTTGGTACTCAATATTTATCAGCTGTGGAATGACAGATGTGATTTGCGTGTGCTTTAATCCGAGTGTTTTTATTTATTTACAAATTGTGATAATGAACCAAATAGGCTCTCAGGGATTTACGTGGGATAAAATAAAACCGATTTAAATAAACATTAAATTTGTTTAGGTATTTTTATTTTTCAACTAAGAAATTTTCGGTTATGTTGGCAATCCTAGTAGAAAATAACGTCAGTTTGGTTGCACCGTGTGAACACCCTAGAGGCGAGAAAGTCGCTGCAACTAGTCGCCGCAACAAAGTCGCCGCGAGAAATTGCACCGTCAGACATGGACTTAAAGTTTTCCTTTGACAAACTTTAAAAAAATCCAATGCCTTTTTATAAAAATTAAAATTAAGCTTATTTATAAGCTTTATACTGGGCGCACCAAGTACCCTACTATGTATAATACACATTGTGTATACTTCTCTGGGTTTTTATTTTATTTGAAGAGCTACAAAGTTGCTTAAATTACAGAAAAGTTGCGCAATTACAAGCATATTCGCAAGAAATTTATAAATTTTAAAAAAGCATACGGTTCAATAAAAAAAACTAAAAATCTTTCTGATATCTGAGAACTTTGAAACAAAGTAAGTTTTACACATTAATCTACATTTTCATCCAATTTATTTGCTACTATGTTTTGAGTTAGGTAACATCACCATATTTTGTTTTTATAATGGCCGACATAAGTTTGATACATCATTGGATTCCTTGATTTTTTTATATCTAATCATGTAATATTCCAATATGGCGGCCATATGAAAAACAAAAGATGGTGGTGGTATATCAAAATCTAGTAGGCGAAAAAATTACAAATTGGATGAAAATGTAGATAAATGTAACCTTATTTTTTTTCCAGAATTAACGACCCTAAATAAGTTTAATAATAGGATAAAATTATTTTTCGAGGTTTTCAACTGTTTGATTAGCTAAGTCAAGATTACAGAAGACAAACTTATAAGGTTTTAAAGCAAAGAATTCAAGCTTTCTAATGAGATTATTTTTTTTAAATACATTCTTTTTTAATCAAAAAATAAAAATATTTAATTTTTTAAGTTTGTTATTTCCAAAATTAGTTTTTTTGGCGAAACGCCCCCTGGTATTTTATTTTTCCCATTCATTTAACATGAACATTTTTCATTTTTAGGCAAAAAAATTCCCAGCTACTTTAAAAATTATTGTTGATTTTTCTTGTCAAATAATGTCAGTGGGCTGACAAATTTTAATATGGGTAAAAAAGTGTTTTAAGAGATAGTAGAGCAGTTAAAATTATTGATGTTTACATTTTAGTGCTCAAATTTTTTTTCACCAATATTAAAATTTGTCAACACAGAGATATTATTTGACAACACCAATCACCTAGTTGATAAAATGATAAATGATAAATGAATGGGAAAAGTAAAGTGGCACCATTTAAACGAACCGAAAAAAATTGTTTGTGTCTAAATTTTTGAGGGTGTGAAGAAAAAAAATTGAAAATTTGGGGATCAATGTAGGATAATTAAAAAAAAATTCTTAGATGGTTTAGAACTTCCATGCAACGTGGATTTTTTTTAGGGGATGAGCACCCCAACATTTTAAATATCAACCCCTGTCGAGTTTCACCTCATTTTAAAAGTAATAAAAAAATAAATACATCCCCTTAAACGAAAACCCGATATCTTATTTGTTTCAAGAGTTAAGAGGAGTTGACTTTCAAGTGGGAAAATAAAATATTTTAATGTTTATTACGATTTTTATAACAAATGTTCAAATTGTCGACCAAACGCTCGTAAATTCAATTTTGAACCTTCAGGAGCATATCCCTAAGGATGGTTTCTTCAAGAATGCGATTTTCCAAATCATTTATTGCAATTAAGATATCGGGTTTTGGTTTATGGGGATGTGTTTCTTTTCTCATTACCTTTAAAATAAGGTGAAACTTGACAGGTATTGCTATTTAAAATGTTGGGGTGGTCATCCCCTAAATAAAAACTCCACGTTGCATGGAAGTTCTAAACCATCTAAGAATGTACTTTTTATCATCCTATAGTGATCCCCAAATGTATTTTTTTTCTTCACTCAATCAAAAGTTATGGAGCTCTCCGCCCGGGACTTTGGGGAAGCCCTGTATATTTATTAGTGAGTAATGATTTTTTAGGCAGGGTAAAACGACATCGGAAATTTTTGTTTCGAAATATTGTTTTTAGAGTGTAAACAAATAATTTAGATGATATCCAAGTGAAAAAAGACAACTTGGGAAATAACGGACACCCTAATAAGTTTAAGCAGCGGTTTTTTACCTTGTGAATGTGGGGTACCGATTCTAGGTGAAGGTTGCATCGGAGACATACCGCTCCCGGCTGCGATTCCGCCAGGGCTCTGTAATATACTCTGTACCGAACCTAACCCTGGCGATTGCGACACAAGTGGTCTTGGACTATTCATGGGACTGTTGTGTTGGGTCATCGGCGAAGCAGAGGGGCTCATCATCGGAGATTGGGAGGCACTGGGATGGTGAATTGGTGAAGATGCCGGCGGTCCCAGTGGCGATTGGATCTGTTGCAGGGGACTCTGTCCAGTAGGCATGGGTCCAGATCCGGGGTTCTGCTTAGCTTGCTGCTTGTTGCGATATTCCTTCATATAGACCAATAAGGGTAATACAAGATTACGTAAACAGTATTTAATTGTTTATAGACAATGCTACGACAAATTACGCACACACTATGTTTATACTCTACACAAACAATTTAAAATTAAAAAAAAAACGTGCAAATAACATTGTAAGGTAATTGATAAAAATAATTAAAAACATAATTAGTATATTTAATACATCTTGGTAGGGTATATTATATACGGTCTAAGGTAATTTTCTATGTGAGTGCATAAGTTAATATACTTAGCAGTGCCTATAATTTGGTAGGTACCTGTATCAACATGCCATGTTGGCGATTTTGTTTTCTGGTCGATTCTAATTGTTTCTGCAAAATAGCCTGCTCTGATGATACCCTTTGCAATTCAGCGGCGTCTGCTTCGGGCAATTGGTTGCCAGATTTCTTAAGTTGTCTTTGTTTGCTGTTTAGCGACTGAAACGATGTTTTAGTTTATTATAAACTGTTGATAAGCTGGAGAGGAATAAGTTAAGTACTCTTTTAAGTTTATATTAATAGTAAACATAATTGGGTTGGTTTATTTTGGATGCAAAAGAGCACCTAAGGTACTTAGATCTAATAACGGTGCGAATAACGCAGTTAATATTTATTTAACTGCGGCCATTGTTTGCTTGCATGCGTGAAGTAATATATCAGCTTATCATTCACACAACTAACCTTTCTAATTTTTCTGAGCTTCTGCACCTCGGTTTCGTAATATTTAAGCTGTTGAGTGAGCACGTTGTTCTGATGGTTAAGCCAGTGCTCATAGACTAACTGCGTTTGCTTATCTTGTTCGGTGACGATGTTTTCCGGAGGCAATGGCGGAGCGGGTAGCAAATTCGCATTAAAAACCCGGTTGGGAGCTTCGACTGGAGCCGCGGGCGCAGCAATTTGATGAGAGACGGGGGCGGTTTGTTGCTGCCACTGAGGCAGCGTTTGCTTCTGCGATTGTGCAGCGGGACCCATACCGCTAAATACGTCAGCTTTCAGTCTCTCAAAGTCCTGGTCGCTTAGTAACGATTCGGAGGAATCGACCACCCCTGTGGAGGACGTCACCTCCTGGTGGGAGGTCTGGTTTTGTTGGTGTTGCTGCTTTTCCTGCTCACGCTTTTCCTGCTCGAGAAGTTCTTCCAACAGCAACGGCTGCTCCTAAACGCAATCGCGATTTCGTTTACCCCTTTATCAATTACTTTTCGTTCAACTTATATCAGTGAGTTTTCAAAATAAAATATTAATAACAGCTATTAGATTTGTATTTAGCATAATTAGCCCAGTTAAAAAATCATAGTGAACATTTTCCTTCGGAATTTTGTTTATTTGGGTACTATGAATAGCGTCTAAAGTCCCAAGTGAAATCATGCCGGCGTTACCAAATATCATATATCAAAGGTGACGAAAATTATGTTTTAGTAGACATAAACAATAAAGCGGCCGAAAAATAATACTTTGTCGGCCGCTTTCATTATTTTCCGTTTTGTGGTGGCGCAATCTATTGTTGATTATCAAAAGCAGTCAAAAAAGTAATTTTTTTGCACCCACTATGGAAACCGAGCTATGGTTACATTGTTTACAGCAAGTAAGTTGAATTTACCGTGAGAGGCTAGTTGCTATTGACGACGGGAGGTAAGTGAGTTACTTATCTCCCATAGGTAAACAACGTCTTAATAACGACAAAATCATAGCAAGTCACATACTTTAATGTCAAATTAAATTGATCAAAAAAGTATTTTTATTACAAGAATGGGAGCAGATAAAACGTTATACACCACGCAGGAGGTAAGTTTTGACCAGTCTCGGACTCTATTGCCAGCCGTCGGACGCTCGGGCGCAAACTCGTTCTAGACTGGTAAAATCTACTTACCTTCTTTGTAGTGTAATATACTTTTATCCGAAATCGGCAGTAAAGTAGTCAACAATCGGCAGATAAGTAAAAGAAATCGGCAGTAAAGTAGAACTTTACTGCCGATTTAATACGAGAGTATTGTATGCAACCCATTATACATTTTAAGATGTGTCTACTGCTCCTCAGCAGCAACTAAATATATATTAATAATAATATTTAAAAAAAAAGCACTGTCGCGAAGTCGATTGGACCCTTTCATAAAAATAATAAGTTAATTTTATTAATTAGATTAAAAAATCGCCGCGGCGGGCAAATATATAATAACCGTCGCAACAAACAGTATACGTAGACACTTCCTACATTCAAATGACATTTGATTTGATCATCAAATGATATTTGATTTAATCATCAATATTAATTATTAGTATTAAAAAATGTGATTTCGGATAAAATTTAATATGCACCTCGGCATTAAAGTCATTTTTTATCACTCACGTGGTTATTTGCCTCGGCTTTCGCGTCGGCAAATTTTTCCACATTCGTGATAAAACATACGACTTTACTGCCTTGATACATAAATAACTATTACATTTCTTGCTACCTAGGCAAAACACTTTAACATACATACATACATTTTAAAATTTACTTTTCACATTTTTAGTATCTTATAAACTGTGGCATACCGTTTTTGAAAAAATGTTGTTTGATACTCGATTGCGAAATTCTTTTGCATTCTCGAATGATTTTTTTGTTCGCTATGGCTCACTAAAAAACTTTTTCTTACTACCTCGACTGAAAATACGTTGTTTCGTCCCCGATTCCACGGCAGAAAGTTTACGTTTGATGCATTGGTACAATAAGTACTTAAATTACCTTAAAATATTATAAAATAAATTTAATTTTTTCCCGTATTTTCGGCCGGGTAGCAAGAAAAATAGTATACACTACACGGGCAGAAAGTGTGAGAGCCCTGAACTGCGCGCCATGATCATGGCGCGTAGTGCAGGAATCTCACACTTTCTGCCCGTGTAGTGTAATATACTATTAATTCTATAATGCAAAATTACATTTCTCAATCTAGCATCAAAAATAACTATTTCCGTTTTATTGAAAAATATTTCAATAAATCAATAATAAAATAATTGTAATGAAGGTCGCCTACAAAATTTTGTGTGCACCACTGCCAACAATTGTTATTTTGTTCTCGTCTTCCTTAATAAAATCAAACTCGTCCAGAAAAAAGTCACTTTTTGGCATTGGTACAGAAATAACCATTTTAGTCGAAATAAAGAATAATAGTTATTTATAAAACAAAAAAAAGCGCAAAAGTTGCCGAAACATTAACATTTTCGTTTGCTTTCATAATTGTCGGTTTTATTGATAAATAAATACCAAAAAAAAGATTTTGTTTGCACCACTGCCAAAAAGTGTTATTTTTTCCTCGTCTTATTTCTAGCCTCGGCTATTGCCTCGGCCATTAAAATCAGACTCGTACAGAAAAGTCACTTTTTGGCCTTGGTACACAGAAATCAATTTTTTCGTAAATTAACGATTTCACGTAGATTTTTGTATAACAATTATTATTTTAAGTAAATGCGTATAAAAATGATCCTATAGAAAATTTACGCAGAAATAGAGGTATTAGGCTGAAAAAAAGAGCACATATTATACAGTGTGCACCAAGTATCCTTCTATCTATGGGCATTTTTTTAATTTAAAAAGCTGCAAGGTCGGTTAAATTAGATAAAAGTTCCGTAATTGCAAATCTATAAAAATGGCATTTAATTTAAAAATCACCGGTTCTCAAATAAATTGAAAAAAAATGAAAACCTGTCAAAACCAACTTATTATGTTCTTGTGAATTTAAAAAAAAATAAGTTTCACATGTAAACATACCCATTTATCCACATTTTCATCCAATTTGTGACCACCATATTGGAATTGGATAGAAAAAAAAATCAAGGAATCCAACGATGTATCAAACTACATAAGTTATGGCGGCCATTATAAAAACAAAAGATGGTGATGTTAATTAACTCAAAACATAGTAGCAAAGAAATTGGATGAAAATGTCTGTGGAAAATGTAGATTAATAACAAAATTATAACGATTTTTAAAATGGTTTATAGAAATATTTTCCCAATTTATATATTTGATGTAAATAGACTTATAATTACGCAACTTTTCTCTAATTTAACCGACCTTGTAGCTCTTTAAATTAAAAAAAAATACCCTTCCAAGTATGTAAGTACACATATGATACTTGGTGCATCCTGCATAATCAGTTTTTCTCGATTATCTTAACGTGAGTTTTACAGTTTACAAGATAATCTATAAAAACTGATTTTTTTCGACATATATAGGTAAGTGGTGCTTTTATCAGCCTCTTATCTTGTACATATATAAGACCATTTTTATGCCGATTTATATAAAAAATCAATAGTTTACTAAATAATCGAAAAACTGTGTTTCGTGACCTTCTGAATTTGGTAACGTCGCGGCAAAATTTTCACTAGGATTTTTTCCGACGTGAAACCTTATTTTGACTAGGCTATAAAATCCTATTTTGACTGGGCTATAAAAATAAATAAAATAATTTGTATGCAATTATCGCACTTTGATATTTACTTTGGTTGACATTCGTGAATCCACAGTGTTTTATCATGCCCTCGAGTTATAAAGTTGGTTAGGCACAAAAGTTTCCTATGAATCCAGGTTTCAGGGAAAATTTTTAAATACAAAAAAAAATAGAAAAAAAAACAGAAAACTGATACAAATATGTTCATTGTCCCCTTTCTTGTTCTTGTCCTTTGTCCTTTTAATAATTATTGCAATAAAAAAGTTTTCACAAGTTAATTATTTTAGTTCATTTATGGATCATAAATCTAGGTTTATGCTTGACTCAGATCAGTGCTGTTGATGTGTTCCTATGGACTGCGAGTGTGAATCCACGAATGTTAACTGAGTACCTAGTTAGTCTTATATTTTGTTGGTTCACATCACTGATAATCGTTTACTGAAAATTTTATATTCAGCCCAAACTAATAATATTAAATTCTACTCTAAAAGATTTGAGAATGAGGGCTGGTCTTAAATTATTATAGCCAATTATATTTAAAATTAGGTATTAAGGATTAAGCTTGCAGTTAGGAAAAAGTGTATATTACTTGAAGCTAGAATTTAGTGAATTTATTTATTAATTAATCATGCTTAGTGCATATCTACAAGAATTTTTATTATGGGGTACATTCTGCTATTAATATATTTATAATTTGATTCCATAGAAAGTTAAAGTTTTCTTCACCGCCACCTATTAGTTATGGAATCAAATGAATAGTGTTTCCAAAAATATGCATATTTTAGTTAAATTTAATATTCAAGCGCATTTTTTGAAACACGAAACAGAGAGTGAAAGTGCGTAGTGATATGACATAGAAGTCGCAGGAAGGCAAATCCTTTTTTTTTGTCCATATCAGGAAATCAATGGGCTAGTGTCTGGCTCACCTGGAGGAGCAAGGGCCTTCGTTCCGGATGGATGGGTAGCAGTGGCGGGCCCTGCTGATTCAGGGGGTGAAGTTGGCCCGCCATCGGATGATATACGTCGTGCCCCATTCTCAATCCCGTCTACCACACACATGCAATTAACAATTACCGCACACCTTAACCAAAAAGTTAGTACTACCCGAGGTACTACCAATATACCGCGCACCAATCGTATTAAATTTATATTTATTTTATATTAACATTTGCAATTTTTTTATATAAAAATTAATTAAATTGTGACCAAAAGGCAAAAACATATTATTGTTTAGGAGTTACACGCAGTTTGTTGTTTGCTTTTTTGTGAAAATTTTAAATTGATTTGTTAAATAATAGTTTTAAAGATAGCCTACAATAAGTGCAGGGCCCTTTTACTATTTATAGGCAGCTGTGAAATTTTAAACTCAGCTAATATCTTAAAAATGTATATTTTTCTACACCTCTGACTGCATGTAACCCAAGTCAATAATAATGCAATTGGGTAATTTCACAAAATATTTTTTGGTGACCCTCACGTATATTTTTAAAATTTTGTGGTTATTTTTTACATTTGTACGATTTTTTTTTACTATTTCGTTATTTTTTGTATGTAAATAATATATTATAAAAATACAAAAAGTACTGTTTTTTGTAAAAAAAATTAGATTTTCATTGAAAATGTTTATTCTTTTTTTGATAAAATTTATTTTTAATAATAACTTATAAATACAGGGTGTTAAAAAAAGGGACAAATATTTCTTGAGCATATAAAAGAGCCAAAATAAGACGAAAAGTCCTTTGGCGTTTTTCAATCTAACTTACCCTTATTTAGTTATGAATTAAATAAAGAAGCCAATCACAGGCATACTTTAGCATAATGAGTGGAGGTGAGACAAACTAAAAAAAATGTTAGAAAACCTAACCTAAAAACAAAAACACTGACAGTGACAACTATTGCAACAATTATTTTCAGCACATAATTTAAATAAAAATTTAAAAACATTTTTGTACTTCGATAGTAGTGTTAATTAACCGTATAGTATAGTTGTCACTGTCAGTGTTTCTGTTTTTAGGTTAGGTTTTCTAACATTCTTTTTAGTTTGTCACACCTCTACTCATTCTGCTAAAGCAAGCCTGTGATTTGCAACTTTATTTAACTAATAACTTATTAAAGGTGCCAGAAGGACTTGTTTTCTTATTCTTGGCTCCACTATACGCGCTAAAAAAATTGTAAAATTTTTTAAACACCCTGTATATAATTTATAAGTAACGAAAGACACTCAAAAATTTAAATAAAGTCCTTGCGGCAATTTTTATTTTAAATTTTATATTTTTTCTGAAACCTGAGAACACACAATATGCGACTTTCACGATGGTGTTATTTTTTGTTTAAATACAATTAAATAATAAAATTTTGCAAGTCATGTTTTTTTTTAATAATTGATGTTATGCATCCCTCAAATTAACGCCAATTTTGTCTAAAAATAGTTTAATATACGTATGTTTTTGTGACTTAAACTAAGAAGTCTGTACAAAAATATTTTTTTCAGAATGTCTAAGAGCTAGCAACGTTTTCGAGAGAGAACTTTAAGAAAGCTGATTCTTTAATATATATTTCCCTATGCTCTCTCGAACAGCGTGCGGGCTACCTGGCTGCCGGTAAACGATGCGTTTATTACTGCGCATCACACCTTTACAGGTAAAAATATTAAATTTTAAATAATTTTAAGAGATTTTTTTTCTTTTTCACTAACTTTTAGACACTATTAGAAACATGAATTTCTTAGTGCCAGACATTTTTGTTATTGACAATAATGTACCAGATGCTATTTTTATAAACAAAAAAAAAATAATTTCAAACCATTTTAGTATGGCTGTAATTTTAATATTATTTTATTTATATATAAATAAGTATAAAATTAATTTGCCAGACATTAATTTGGTTGTGTACTCAACAACCAGACCGATTTATTGCTGTAGAGTACCGCTGCATTATGTCAGTTGTTAAAGAGAGACAGCGGCAAAGTAGATTGGCGGAAGAGAGACAGGAATACATCACGCTGTTAAAAGTATTCAAAGTAATTTTTTATTTTTAATTCTTCGATTATAAAAATAATAAAATATTATTATCAATATAATAAAAAATAGCTTAATAAATTATTTATAAAAGACAGGGAAAAATTACGTTATTTTGATATCAAAATTTGGCAAAATTAACGCATTAACTCTAAAACGCCTTTACCAATTTTTATGAAAATTCTTCAACTTATACCTATCTCAGTTTACGTGTTCAAAGGTTTTTCGAGAAAATATTTTTAAAGCCCTTTTATTTAATAATGAAAAACGCTCGAAAAAAAAACTTTAAAGGGAAATTTTTTTGAAGTTAATAAAAAATATGCTGTGAAAGACCGTATTTTTGTTAGTATACCCCAAAAATGTTGTACAAATCAAACGAACAGTAACGAAAATATAGCGCCCCAAAGTCGTCAAAAATGACCACTTTTCAGCAAAATAATCAAAAAGGGGTAATTTTTAGCGACTTTGAAGCTTTGAAGTGTCTTCATTACTGTTCGTTTAATTTGTACAAAATTTTCAGAATATACTAACAAAAATACGGTCTTTAACAGCATATTTTTTATTAATTAAAAAAAATCCCTAAAAGTTATTTTTCGAAAGTTTTTTTTATTAAAAATATTTTCTCAAAAAACCCTCGATAAGTTGAAGATTTTTTATACAAAATATATGAGTCATTCAAATATGAAAATCCGGTGCCGTTTTAATTTTTGGATTCTTTATTTTTAATCGGCACCCTTTAGAAATCTGAAATTGTGTCAATTTCTTACTCTCTTATAGTGGGCCAGAACTTTTTTTGTGACAAATATTGAAATGATTTTAATTTTGTTTTACTGTTCATTAAGTGTGTTTTTGATATAAATTATTATTATCCAATTATTTAATCTCATAAAAGAATGGTAAACCACTAAAGATTCATGATAATTTGCAAATTTTTGTGATTTTTGTCTGGCTTCTGTGCCTATTCTACTAAATCTAGAAAGTTATTTTTTTTCAGGTATCAAGTACTCATACAATAGAAAACGTAACTATTATTTTAAGTTTCTAGACTATCATTTTCTTTATTAAAAAAATTATTGAAACTTGATAATTTTCAAAGTTAGCCAATTTTGCCCTCAAAAATCATTATGTTGAGGAAAAACTTAAAATCTGAAACTTTCAGGAAATTTAGTCCCCACCTTCATCTTTTCAGTCTAGTTAGTCTTGTTTTGTTATTTTTATCCATGTAAAAGATATAATAATTTTTTTAATGCAGTTAAGCGATATTGTTAGTTTTATTTATAATTTAAAATTTAGATGGCTTTGATTTAGTCAATTCATGTTTGGTAGAGAAATGTCAGAACTGTCAAAATTATTAAAATAACTTTTAGGGATTTTTTTAATTAATAAAAAATATGCTGTATTTTTGTTAGTATATTCTGAAAATTTTGTACAAATTAAACGAACAGTAATGAAGACACAGCGCTTCAAAATGACCCCTTTTTGATTATTTTGCTGAAAAATGGTCATTTTTGACGACTTATTTTCGTTACTGTTCGTTTGATTTGTATAACATTTTTAGGGTATACTAACAAAAATACGGTCTTTCACAGCATATTTTTTATTAACTTCAAAAAAATTTCCCTTTAAAGTTTTTTTTTCAAGCGTTTTTCATTATTAAATAAAAGGGCTTTAAAAATATTTTCTCGAAAAACCTTTGAACATGTAAACTGAGATAGGTATAAGTTGAAGAATTTTCATAAAAATTGGTAAAGGCGTTTTAGAGTTAATGCGTTAATTTTGCCAAATTTTGATATCAAAATAACGTAATTGTCTTTTATAAATAATTTATTAAGCTATTTTTTATTATATTGATAATAATATTTTATTATTTTTATAATCGAAGAATTAAAAATAAAAAATTACTTTGAGTACTTTTAACAGCGTGATGTATTCCTGACTCTCTTCCGCCTATCTACTTTGCCGCTGTCTCTCTTTAACAACTGACATAATGCAGCGGTACTCTACAGCAATAAATCGGTCTGGTTGTTGAGTACACAACCAAATTAATGTCTGGCAAATTAATTTTATACTTATTTATATATAAATAAAATAATATTAAAATTACAGCCATACTAAAATGGTTTGAAATTAATTTTTTTTTTGTTTATAAAAATAGCATCTGGTACATTATTGTCAATAACAAAAATGTCTGGCAATAAGAAACTAATGTTTCTAATAGTGTTTAAAAAATAGTAAAAAAGAAAAAGAATGTCTTAAAATTATTTAAAATTCAATATTTTTACCTGTAAAGGTGTGATGCGCAGTAATAAACGCAACGTTTATCGGCAGCCAGGTAGCCCACACAATGTTCGAGAGAGCATAGGAAAAGATATATAAGCAGCAAAGAATGACACATTTTGGGCAATGTGTCGACACAGCGTCGAAACATGATTTTGGACACGACACATTTTAAAGACACATAGTCCACTTTAAGACCACTAAGTGTGGAAAATGAGACCAAAGTGGTGATGAAAGTTGTACCAAAAAGTGTCCATGGTTTGCCCACAAAATGTGCCCGATTTTTTCTTAAAATTTGCCCACAATGTGCCCGGTAGTGTGACCGATTTATGCCCAAAGAGTTTCTAATTTGTATGTTACCAAATGGTCACCATTTGTTCTGAATTGTTGCCAAAGTACTGTATTGTGTCCTAAAATAAACCCAAATGGACACTAACTATTTTTAATTGGAAACGAATTGGAAACAAACTAGATACAAAGAGACAAAGTAAGGCGTGATGTCTTATTAATAATTATGTATATAATATAATATTATGAAATACATTATAACTTAAATCTAACATTTTTGGTATATGTTACCTTCATTTTTATTGCGAACAAAATTTTATTGGTGATTATAAGCAAAATACTTTTAAAAATTGATAGGGCCTCACAAATAATAAGTATTTATAATTTTTATTTATTAAAAATATTTTTTTTTTCCTATATTTTTATCAAAACTAGACGTATGTGCCTTCTATAGTAACTTAAAACATTGCATTTTTTAAATTTTAAGTTTAAATTTCACCAGAAAGTTAAATTATGTAAAAAAATTAAAGCGTCGAATCTGTTTCAACAAAAAAATATGGCGAATTACACAATGTGTCCCTTTGGAACCTAATGCGCCCGCCCCACACATTTTTGAAACAAATCAGACACCATGAATCTAAAATGCAGCTAAATGGAAACTTTTGCGTCCACTTGACTCAATTTGGTAATAAAATGGAAACAGATTGATAAGGTACAATATGGAAACATTGAGTCGACTAAGTGTCGACCCTAATGAGCCTAAATTGTGTTACTGTTTCCAAGAGGGCACAAAAGCGACGCAACTTGGGCACATATTTCTGAAATAATGCTACTTAGACCCATACTTTTTTTGGACACAAGGTGTCGACCCAAAGCAACCACAAATTTGAAGAATGGACACAGTTTCCATTTAGACATAAGTTTTCCGATTTGTGTCGAAACAATTTGGAAACAAAAAGTGTCGTGCCCAAGTTCGGGCACAAATTGCTGCTATATATATTAAAGAATCAGCTTTCTTAAAATTCTTGTTTTTCCGACGTTGCTAGCTCTCGTACGAATATTAGACAATATATTGGCGTTAATTTGACAGATGTATAACTTTAGTAATTAAAAAAAATGATTTACAATAATTGTTATTACTTTCATATTTAATTGTATTAAAATAAAAAATAAACCCATCGTGAAAATTACATATTTTATGTTAAAAATTCTCAGCTTTCCGAAAAAACTATCAAATTTGAAATAAAAATTACTGCAAGGCCAGAAAAATCACATTTTTCACTTTAATTTAATTTTTGAGGGTCTTCCGTTACCTATAATAAAGAATGAATTGAATAGTTAAGAATTGTTTACAAAAGAACAGTACTATTTATATTTTTATGAAACATTAATTGGTCAAAGTTCGAAAAATCATTTTTAATTTTAAAAAAATCCGCGGGGTGCAAAAAATGTATTTGGTGAAATTCCTAATTATAGTTTTTGTATTGTAGACCATATAAAACTGATAGTAGATGTAGATCATGTAAGACCATATAAAACATATCGGCCGCAATTGTTCTGAACACAGTAAGAATCCAGAAAAATACTTTTAGTGTTAATGAATGTTGAATGCTTGTTAACTTGAAGTCTTTCTTATTAACTCTGTTATGAAAAGTGTGGTCGATAGAAAATTAACAAAATTATTTTAAAAACATCTCGAATTAAATTTTTTAAAATGTTTTATTTAATTTTTTTGGCATTTCGACCATATTATCTCTTGGAACGCTTTTAAAAATTGCAATTGCGGTAGTATTAATAGTAGTTTTTTTTTTTTAATTATGAGTATATAAAATGTGACATACTTAAAACAATTTTTTTATTAATTAAATACAAATGACGAGATTGTTTTAAATAAGTTTGAAATTAGTAGTAAACAAAAAAATAATAAAAAACATCAAAAAAACATCAAAAAATCGTGTCATGCGAAAGACTAGCCAGTGGTTATCATGCGTTTAAGTATACCTGAGGTTGTTGTTGAGGTGTGGCGTTTCCAGGATACGGTGGAGGTGGGCCAGGGTACGGAGGCGGCGGCGGTGGAGGGGCATTAACTGGCATCCTGGGCGCTGGCGCCGCCGGCAAACCCATTGAATGATGTACCACCTGTTGACCGGCTTGGTTCACCGCAACCATCCGAGGTCCTGGTTTCTGAGTTATTCTCATTTGAAGTTTTTGATTTTGAACTAAGATAAACAATTTATTAATTTATTGTAGAATTTAACCATATACAAACTTACGTTGTTGCATTAATAGCCTCTGCTGATAATTATGAGGCACTTGCAAATGTACAGTATTATTGGACTTAACAATTCCGATAATACCATCTGGTGTTTGTAATCTAGACCCAGGTGGCATGGGTCTACCTTGATTGGCGGCTTGTTGAACCTGTGAGATGATCAACACGGAAAAAATTTAATAAAAGAGAAACTGTTTACAAGATGGGTCAACCAACCTGGTGCATCATTTGCTGTTGTATTTGTTGGGGGGTCAGGTGATGTAATGAGGCAGGTGGAAGACCTGGGACCTGAATTGGTGGAGGTTGTTGGGTCTGCTGAATTAATTGCTGTTGTGGAGGGGGAGCCCCCAAAGTTGGTGGCGCCTGTTGCTGTTGTGGAGGCGGTTGTGGTATATTGTTAAGAGGTGGCTGTGTTTGCGTTGGTGGAACTGTTGTTGATGCTGAAATTGGGAGCTTGCATTAACAAAAAAAGTCTTTTTTCAATTAAAAACATTACAATAACAGTTTATTAATTATTTGAAATTTATTTAAATTTAGATAATACAATAAGATAAGATAATTTTGGGTTATGGGGGGGTTTTAATACTCAAAACTTACTTTGAGTGTGACTCTGTGATCCCAGATACGGCAAGAAAAATGCGTAAAAAGTTTGAAAGAAATGAGGCGCCGTTAAACCAAGGAATTACAAATTTTATCAATAAAGTGCGCAGAAGTGGAATGCTGGTGGACATAAAACATGTTTCGCATGCTCGTCCTACGTACACCTGAAGCAATCGATGCTGTGGCCAAAAATGTGCGCGTGAACGCGTCAACATCAACTCGGCGAAGATGGCAACAACTCGTCCTTTCCCGTGCCACTCTGAGGAGGATTCTGCACAAAGACCTCGGTATGTTTGCGTACAAAATCCAGCTCGTTCAGGATTTAAATCAAGTTGACCATCCACAACATTTTCGCTTCGCTGAGTGGGCTTTAAACCAGTTGAACGATGACCCTAATTTTGCAAGAAAAATCATCTTTTCGGCATTTTCATCTCGGAGGATATGTCAACAAGCAAAACTGTAGGATTTGGTGCACGGAAAATCCACATGTCGCCGTAACGAAGCCCATGCATCCAGTTCGAGTCACTGTGTGGGGTGGATTTTGGAGTGGCGGCGTAATTGGACCCTTTTTATTCGAAAATGAGGCTGGCCTCGCCGTTACGGTCAATGGTGACCACTATTGAGATATGATAACTGACTTTTTGTGTCAGGAATTGGGAAATATCGATCTTGATGAGGTCTGGTTTCAACAAGACGGTGCAACTTGCCACACCGCCACGCGCACCATCAA
The DNA here is from genome assembly GCA_921294245.1 of Brassicogethes aeneus. Classification (NCBI taxonomy): domain Eukaryota; kingdom Metazoa; phylum Arthropoda; class Insecta; order Coleoptera; family Nitidulidae; genus Brassicogethes; species Brassicogethes aeneus. The sequence goes on from OV121137.1 coordinate 28,367,513, forward strand.
CCTTTTGCGCACAAAATTTAACAATCGTGTAATTAGCCGTTTCGGAGATGTCAATTGGCCACCCCTGAGCTGCAATTTAACACCACTTGATTTCTTTCTTTGGCGTGCATTGAAGGATAAAGTTTTGCGGACAATCCTCAAACAATTCACCACTTAAAACAAAACATTCAACCTCAAATTGCCCAAATAGGGCAGCAAACTTTTGACCAAGTGCTCGAAAATTGTTGTTCCAGGATGGGCTACTGCCGAGCCAGCCGAAATGAAATCATTTTCCATATTTAATCGGAAGAAACATTGTAGCGAATAAAGAAAAATTTGTTGAAAAAAAAACAGTTTTTTTTTGTTCTCATTGCTATTTTATAATTCAACATAAACATGGCCCACCCTTTATATGATAGGCTTATAAATATTACAGGCTGTAATTTACAGCACAGTTTGGAAGAAAACTACAATTTACAAAATTTACTGATAACTTAAAAAATATTTTTTTATATGGGAGTTTAATAATTAAACTTTAATTACAATTTTTTTTTGGCAAATTGTTTTTAAGTTATAAAGGTATAAAAATTAAATTTAATTTTTTAAGAATTTTTATTGAAATTTAATTAAAGTTTGAGCTTTTTGAAAAAAGTAAAAACACTGCATTTTCAAATTTAATTTAAAATAACGTGGTAAACCGTGGGTGCGACCTTTTCTTGATACCCTGTATATATTTCGTTCATCACTTTTATAATCACGTTTGTACATATTTAGTATTCACTTAATTTCTGGGCTAAAAGTTTTAAATTAAAATATACGCTAAAGGCGTATCGAGTTTTCGAAACGCGCGCGCCTTCTGGTGGTGTTCCATAGCACTGTGTCAATTCAAGAATTGTCAACAATACATTTGACAATTTTTTTTTTTCAAAAGTACAGCTACATCGCGCACGTTATTTGTGTTTTGCGTTGCAAGTAAAATCTTAAAAACTTTGGTTTAGTACTCGATTTTGATTTATTATTCCTTGTATCATTGATTAGGAAACTCAACGCTTATATGCTTATATAGTTACGTTAGTGTGTGTATTTTATTTAAGTGATCATGGTGAATTATTGTGTTTTTAATTGTAAATAAAATTCAAGAACTAAATCGTTGCAAAAAATGTGCAAACCCCCAATAGTCACAAAAATCATTTTTCCCAAAAATAAAAACAATAACTTACCTTTTCCGTTTGCTGAAGACACTGGCGGTGTTGGTAGTACTGCCTGTCCCGTAGTCTTGTTGTTAACTTTTTCTTTCTTGTCCGACACCTCATCCAACTCCAAATCCAAAAGGATATTGGTTTTATCGCCAGCAAAGGTTTCCAACTCTGGATCGGCATACTCCAAGATATTAAAATCGGCACCCATCTCGTCCAATAGCATATCATCATCATCCAAACCCAAAATATCTCCCACACTGGTAAATTCCGTCATGGTACCGTTTTCTTGTTCCAGTTTTTCTATTTCCGCCGTTACGTTATCGGGAATTTCTTGCTCGGTGCTGGCTTGTTCTGGATTCGCTGCCGGTGGTCTGGGACCAACCGGACCTCTATCCATAACAAGAGGTGAAGGCGGTGCTTGCAACGTCCTAGTCGAGTCCGGTGCCTGAGCCGCGTGAAGCTGCTGGGCCTGTTCGAATTGTTCAACCGAGACAGGTCGAGGAGGGAACCTAACTGCATTTTGTATAAATTGCTGCGGAGCTTGCTGCAAACCAATTGCATTTGGATTCATCAAGCGTTGTTGTTGCTAAAAAGAATATTATCAAGGGGCATTCTTTTGTTGGTTGCGATACAATTTCAAAAACATTTTTTGAAATGACTTATTTGTTTATTTCTTTGGATATTCGAATTGAATCAATAGCAGTTAATATTTTTTATCGCAATTCCTGATTTCCCCCGGAGAATCGGAGGTTTTTAATGTTTTTTTCAGGTATGTAATCATAATATTATTTAAACAAACTAGTTAATCTTTTTATCTGGACTGCGGCAACGTTGCAAATTATGGGCTTGGTTGGTAAATACGGAAGCAAAGTTGGTTGCATTGATTAAAACAAACTAAACTAGTTTTAAATGTAATTATCACAATCCACACAACAAGGTCTGTTCGATCTCGAAGTAAAAATACTAAAAATCACTACAACACTGCACATCATACGATGGCGGCCATTTTTGTTGTTGTTTACAATTCTTGTGCTTTGGGTTTGAACAGATTAATAATCGTTTTAAACGTTGTGTTTCTTACAGAGAGACTTGCAAGCCTTAAAAGAGACCTCAAAGTGGTAAGAACAATTGTAAAAAATAAACCTTATTCTATCAGGGCTGTCAAATGTCCATTTGAAGGTTAATTTAAGGTTATTTTATAACCCACAAAAGCTATAATATACATATAACGCCGCGTCTAGAGTCCCGTCAGACGGTTCTCTATTGCGCTCCCGTTAACAGAGTGACGTCATCAAATGACGCAATCTTAGGACGGGAAGCAGATCTTCCTTAACCAACGTCCCGAGTCCGCCCGCTTCAAAACCAACCCAAACCCAACAACCCAACCCAGCGGATAATCTTTGCTTTGAAAAGAATTTATATAAAAGAAATTAAAATTTTATGTGAACACGTGAATGTTATCCAATCATCACGTTAATAATAGTGGCTTAATAATAATTATAATGTATATATTATCCAGGACTATTAATGATTAGTAAGTTGCAAATTGAAAGAAGAAAAATTTCGTGATTATTGTTTATCTTTTTCAAACCAAATGGATGCTATTTTCAAAAACAGGAAAATTAAGTACAAGATTTTTCACAAAAAGGTTGAACCTAACATTTTTTGTTTTTTTATTTCCCCCTTATTTTAAAAATGTTTGATCTGCTTAGCTGAAAATAATGTGTAATTTAATATTTTACTCCAAAAATGTCCATAAGGCGATGTATTTTTTCTGCCATTGAGGCATTTGGAATAACTTCATTGAAATGAAGTTTTGCCTTAAAAGTTCTTTTACTTCAGAATCTGATATTATTTTTGGGACAGTTATCTTTTTATATTGATATTATATAATAATTAACAAGTAAACAAATAAATAATAAATATTACTGTCAATTTGACAGTGTCAGAGTATTTAATTAAGGTCTTCAGCAGAAGTACCATTTTTTAAATACTAAAAATACCAAATCAAACTGGCATAAGCTACCAACATAATAAAAACAACACGAGTCCAAATTAAAAAAAATGAACTGTATATGTTTTGATGCGTTTGTAAAACAAAATTATGTTACAATTTCGAAAATAAGATTCGCGTTTTATGTTTTAATTCATTCTTCATCCAGTGCTTCAATCTGAATGAAATTTTGGGGAAATATTCTTGATATAGTATATACTTTGAAAACGTGCAATTTTTTTTTGAACCAGCAGAACGTATATAACTCCAAAAGTTACACAGGAGAAACAATTTTTTTTGGTTTGCTGCAGCGGTGCGCTGAATCAAAAAATAATCATAATTTTACTCATTAAGATATTGTTTTCGCAGTATTTCAAAAATATTGCAAGCATTTAAATTCGCATTTATATTTTTGTAGCCGATTGAGCAAAATGATGGTCATATTTTTAAAATTAGTATTCTAAATCAAAATGGCTGTTGACCAGTGTTATAAAATATTATTATTATTTATATCATACTTGTTGTAGAAGAAGTCGCATCCTATTATCGGCACCCTGCATTCTAGGATCTAATTGTGGCATCCTCATACCAACCATTCCTCCCCTCACTACATTTTGAATAGGTACAGGACCTCTTGGTCTGGCTATGCTTGGTGGTAGAGGCTGCCTGAAAGTTTGATCTGTTGTAGCCACGCTAACAGGTGCCTCATTAACTTCTTGTCCTTCAGTTGGTGGCCAAATGCGCTGTTGTGTCTTTCCGGGTAGCAATTGCTCGTCAAGCTTTTTAAATTGCTGACGCTGTAACAAATCGCGTAACTGTCGATTAATGTCTGGTTCTGGACGGGATGCATTTGCGTATCCCTAAAATAAATAAATCGTACATAAAACAATACAAAGTCAAGATGAAAACTGTACCTGTACTTGAGGTCTAGGAGCAGCAAATTGCGGCCTAGGCGTCCCAGGCTGTTGGGCATAAGGATCAACTGCCATCCTGGGCTGGAAGCCTGGTTTAGGTGTTCCCGGTTGCTGGGCATAGGGGTCGATATCTGGGGTTGGCGGGACTTGAAAATCGAGGGGCGATTGAGGCGTAGGGGTACGAACACCTCCAGGGGGTAATACGAACGTTGGCGATTTAATACCCATGTTTAAGAACTGCCTAGAAGACGGCGATGCCACAGGGCTCAGTTCTTGAGGAGTGTTGCCTTGCAACGGACTGGGTTGTTCTGAGAACAAACCTTGATTAGGATCGACTATATGTCTTTGAACGCGGGCTATGGCTAAAAAGTATTTAACAATTTTAGATGAAGCGAAATCAAAAGTCGCAACCTTGTTTTACCTTGTACTCTTTGCTCATGTATGACATTTTGTTGTTGCTGAGCCTGTTGTTGCCTTAATGCTTGCAATTGTTTCCATTGCCTTTCCTGTTCTGCTTCTCTAGCAGTTTTTTGCTGAGATACAATTTTTTCCTGGTCCTAAAATGTTATTTTGTTTAAAAAAAAAAGTAGACAAATAATATACTGTTAGTCCTACTAAGAATTCAGTAAGATCATAACAATTAAATTCATATAATATTTAAATTTAATACTGTCATCCAAATCGCCCAATTGTGTTGCTTCATATTTTTTATTATGTATTAATTAAATATACCTCGTTAAAACTAACTTAATGACTAAAAAGTAATTCTCAAATATTTTACTTACAAATACTGAGTGTAATTGATAGAATAATTTGAGTCAAGGCGTTTTTATTATTCAGCAAGACTCGGCTCCGTTACATATAGCCCAATTAACGATTGATTTCTGGTTTTGAGGAAAAGATTTTTGGCCTTTAAAGTCGCCTATTGACTATTGAGTGTGGTCAAATGTTTTAAGAAGCCCATACAATTCCGAAGACATGCTGAAAGCGGGTCTGACACGCACATGGGCTTAGCAAATGTATTAAGGTACATGGATCACATTTTGTAAAACTGATGTAAATTTTTAATTGAATAAAAATGTTAATTAATTTAATAAAATTCTTCATCACATGGAAGTATATTTTATTCACTAATTACTGTATATCAAATAACAATGTTTTTTAGTACCTATAATACAAATTATTTTTGTACATTAAGTACCAAACTTATTGACTGCAGCTTTTATTATTAAATAATAAAAAGTATGTTTATAAAAAAATATGAGCCCAAATAAATTGAGCAACACAATTAGGTGATAAGATAAACCTGTTATATTATAATCTTAATTAATTCACCATTCTATAATAAATACATTCAATTAAAACCATTAATACTACATTCACCCTAAAACGTAAACTTGTCATTCCTTTACAAATAAGAAAACCTAAACCTGAAAAAAACTAATCAAAGGCCATGCTGAAAACAGAAATTATACAAAAACGTAATTATTCATGATTAATATTAGTGTAGTGCTAAAAATAATAAGCTTATAGTTAGTGCTAAACTCTGTATCCAAAACAGAAATTTATAAATCAAAGTTATTTGTCATTTTAATATTAAATAAATGTTTATTATACCAAAAACCCTAAACTAAGTTAGTCAGATCAAAACTGTACATTGTTAATATACACAAGTTAGTAGCATAATAGCTCTGATATCTGACGCGAATGGGATCATTTTGGGACATGGATTGAATTTATGGAATTTAAATTGAAATCACGAATAATTTAAAGTTTTAACTCGAACCTAAATACGGTACATGCTAAACAAAAAGATACCTTACTAAAATAAATGCAATCATTTTCAGAATTAATTTCATTGGAATCTAGATATCTAATATAAAATTGGGCAACTAAAGGTTGAAATTGTTAAAAGAAAACAGATTATCTGCTAAATATAAACACTAAATTATTTAAATAATAAAACAACGTGGGTACATAAAATTATTTTTAAAACTTTTAAATCGTGGAAGTAGTTTATAGACTATTAGTTTTTATGTAAGCCAAACTGTAATAAATTGTTAAAAAATTGCATTTATTTGTAGGGTAATCAATAATAATGTATGAAAACATTCAAAAAGCACACTTATAAAAAATAAAGGAATATAAAACGGAAGTAATAATTACACTAGGTCACAAAATTTGACAAAGTTGTTCCTTGTTTAAACAGAACCGCTTTTTCTAGGGTAAAATTTCATGCTTTAAATTTAATGGTTTTTCTGATTTAGCTCCATACTTCGAGATACGCATAAAATCTCAAAAAATATGCAGATTAAAATTGTATTTGATGTCAAATCAATCCCGCCGTTGTAAAATTTATAAATCACGTCATTGGTTTGGGGGCCATGGCCAAAAACAGGTAAGAAAAAAATCTATTCTTCTGAATTTTGTCCACTTAAATCAAAATATATATATGATGTGATTTGGAGTTTTTCTACTTCTATTGACATTATTTGGGGGTTTCCGTAAATAATGGTGACATTATAACCGCCCTACCAAACAACGGGAATAATGAACTCGTTATTCACGTTGTTAGGAATCAGTGATTGGCTGATTTCAATATTCACTGTGATTTGAACCATTAGGGTTTTAAATTGGGAACAAGTGAGGTTGGAACTTTTAACATATGACGGATTTTTTATATAAACTAAGGGCGTCTATAATGAATATTAAAAGCGGGAGAAAGTGAAGTTATAATACATTTTGTTACTAATGAAAATCAATTAATTGGAGTAAAAAAAGCATAGTATTACACTCGAAATGATGCGCATTATCTCTCGTATAATAATATACTATTATACGGTCAATTTTTATTTTATTATCACAGTTAATATTGAAATCGGCGGATCTCTAACGTGAATAATGAGTTCATTATTCCTGTTGTTAGGTGGGGCGGTTATAATGGTTGATATGAACAAATCGGGTTTTAAATTGGGAAACAGAAAGGTTGGAACGTTTTAACAGATGTCAGATTTTTTTATGTATACGAGGACTATAATGATCATAAAAATCGGAAGAAAATAAGGTTTAATAAATTTTGTTATCAATGAAAATTACTTCATTGGAGCGGAAAAAAGCCCAGTATTGAACTAGAGATAATACGCATTATTCACTCGGATGATTTACTTCTCGCCTGACGGCTCGAAAGCTTTGATTTATGTAAATAAACATTAAATAACAACAAAAATTAAAATAAAAAATGAATAATAAAACTTTACATTTTTTTTATTAAATTGACCGTTTAAAATCTAAATCTCACCCGATATTGACCCAAGTATGCATAAAATATTAACATAGGGGCTGAATTTTTATTTGCAGAGTAAAAAATTTGCTTTTTACTTATTTTTGATCATGGTAACCAAACCACTAATGTGATTCATGAATTTTAAACCTTAACATTTTTAGTACAACCTTATTATTTATTCATTTGGGATTGCTTTGACATCAAATAAAATGTTAAGCTGCATATTTGTGATGGTATTGTTTTGTAACAGTGCATTTTTTCAGATTTCATGCGTATCTTGAAACAGATAAACCAGTGTTTTTCAGAATCAGCACGAAATTTTACCTTAAAAAAAAGAGGTTCCGGTTAAAGTAGGAAATTTTTGTAAACTAGTGTTATCAATCTATATAACGTATGTATAATAATAAAAACATATCGGAAAGATATTGAATGCACACTTATTTTGTGTTCTCACCGGTATGGACGGTGGCGTAGGTTCGTAAGTTTCCTGACATAAGGAGGGAAGTGTGCGCATGATTTCGGAGGGTGTTAGCACTCGGATCTGCTGATCCGACGCCTGCGTCGCGGCGCTTAATAAGGACGGGGAAGCGGGCGGCGGCTGTTCTTTGCCGTTAACCGGCGACGGATGATAGTTCGGATTAACGGTAACGTTGGGAGCGGGACCGACGTGGTCGCCGGGCCCGGCAAAGTTCCCGTGCACGGTGAACTGTTGGTGGGTGGGGGGGGATGCAGAGGATTTTATGGTGATCGTTAAAGGAGAGGTGACGGTGTTAGCGGAGGCGATTTTGGGTGGAGATCGAACAGACACAGAGCTAGTAGAAGCGGTGGTTAATGTGGGCGAATGCTTCTGAGTGGTGCACACCTCTGAGACTGATGATTGCAGCGACGCCTGCATAGAGGTGGCGGCGGCCAGTACGGTGGAAATCGTCGGCGGCTGATGGGGCGGTTGTTGCTTCGCGGCCGCCGCAACTGCTGGTTGGGCGACTGCCGTGCTGACGCTCTCCTTCGATGATTGGGACTAAAGTGAAGGGGTGACACAAACATAAACGTACTGATGTGGCTACGGGAAGGGGGTTCGAGCAAGCAGGCATGCCTTTTAAGGGGGCATACGCGGTAACACACTAAATGCTCTGGTGTTTTTGTTAGTGACAACCCGTTAGCCGGCTCAATATGAGCATGCCCGATAACTGTCAATATATACCATTACATACTCCGTTAACTATGTATATCAGTCTCAATAGTCAAATAGCAAAAAAATAATGGGAGACCAAAATTTAAAAAAAAAAACAATAAAAGGCGAAACACTTATTTGGTAAGTAACGATAATGGGGTAGTTAAATTTTTTCTGACCTATACTTTTTATGGTTTTATTCAAGGCGTTTTGTAATTTTAAACATTTCTGTGAAATCGGAATTTCAATTGAGTTTACCGTTTTCGAGATATTTACAAAAAAAAATCTCCTAATTACGTCACTAGGCTATTGACAACGTTGCCAGCTTTTTCTATGGTTGCCAGTGTGTTTAGTTTAAGATTCTTACGATAGATGGCGCCACGTTATAATATTTTAGTTTTAAAACCACTTGATCTATAATTTTTGTTGAGAAGAAGAAGAAGAATTGATTTTTTGACGTTTCTTTTTTCCGGGTTTTGTTTTTTTTAAATTTAGATTATTGAAAATCAATGTTATTGTTATGTTATTTGTAATTGATATTAGATTAGTGGTTTATTAATAACGGACTCCAAAGCAGAAGAATCTTGTGGAATGGTTGGTTACATTGAACATTGGAGCTTTTAAACAAATAAAGTAAGTATAGTAGTATTAATATCTCATGGCGGGTGACCTTGAGAGACGCTGACAGACGCCATTCAATTTAATAAATAAATGGAAACTAAAAACATCCGCCACTTCCATAGACCTTTAAGTTAACTTAAATGTCTATGGATGCTTCCCAAATCTGTCATCTGTCAATTAATATAGTAAAGCGTTTTTTTCTTTATTTTATGAAATATATTGTAACATTAGATAATGACTGCAATTGAAGACCCTGCTGCAAAAAGGAGGTAACTCCATAAAAGTTATTTTTGAGTCATCTTTGCATTAAACAATGCAGAATAGTCTAGTTCACAGTTGTAAGGGTGTAAAAGTTACTTTTGTAAAAGTTACCCCCTTTTGCAGCAAGGTCTTCAATTGTTGAGCAATGATCTGTAAAATATATAATGGATTTCAGTAAAAAAAAGAATAGAATCTGTGTACAATCCGAATTAATGACTTCTTTTTTGCCGTTATTCATTTCGTATAAGAAATATAATATTATAACAAAATTTAATATATTATAACAAATATAATAATAGAAAAAAATATAACAAATATAATATTATAACAAAATTTAATATAATACCTATTATAACAAATATGATATAACAAATATAATAGAATTTCTAGCCTATAAATATGTTTAAATATGTCAATAAATATCAGCTGATGCTAGCATTGCCAACCCTGGTGTAGTATGTTTTTAGGACGGCGAGTAATAGCGCGATTTGACGGATTTGTGACGTTTGCGCGCCCAAGGTCACCCGCCATGAGATATTAATATACCTATAATTATAATCATATTTTGTCGTAAATGCATTTCATTAGTATAATGCCTAGTTCTTTATATTCTTTTAGATATATCTTGGTATCAAACAGTAATATGATACCTCGTAATAAGGAAGATAGGTACTTAATGAATTTGGTGACCATCTTTCACTCAACTGACAGTGACAGTATTTGTACATAACCTCTTCGGGTATTTTCTGACATAACCGAATGAAATCATTAACAAGACAACTTGACAACAGGGTAATTTTCAACCAATAGAAATCTTAGAATGTTGGTCACATGGCGAGGTTTGTGACGTCATAAAAATTTATATTTTTTGTAAATATCTCGAAAACGGTAAACTCAATTGAAATTCTGATTTCACAGAAATGTTTAATATTACAAAACGCCTTGAATAAAACCATAAAAAGTATAGGTAAGAACAAATTTAACTACCCCATTATAAAAATCTGTGGATAATAACTAAGCAAAAATAGTATAATATGTATCAAGTTTGATAAACGAGTTGCATACTATACTTTTTCTACGACAAATACTTATTATCTTAAAATGGTTTAAATCAAATATTTGTATAGAGCGCCATCTATAAAACAATAGAGTATCTGTGTTAGGTACCGTCAAATGTCAAATTTTTATGTGTTTTAAAGGTTATAAATCAAAATGTATTCCTTGAAAATCGGCTGTTTTTCACAGTGAATGTAAAGAAACTGTTTTATGACCACTTTTCGGAGCTCGAATTTAAGTTATATCCAGTTTACTTCCGGCGAAATTAAAAGGTCACTACAATGTTCATAAAAACTTTTCAAATATTGGCGTTGAGAAACTATTTAATGCTTTTGTATTTTTGTATTGCGATAATAAAATAATTTTCACATTTAGTATTATGTATTTAACAAGGGCACTTTATTTTAACAATTGTATGACATTTTACAACTGTCAACTAACTTAAAGCTAACTTGAGCTCGTGACTAAAACGCCATAAAGCCACAAGTTGTCAATTGTCACTTAGTGTCATGGAAACATGTCCCATAATTTAATAAATAACTAAATAAACTCCAATCAGCCAATATAATCCTTCACTCAACTATTTTTTTCATTAAAACTTGAAACATACATATACTCTGAATAAAATTACACCAATTACAGTTTTGACAGCTTTAAATATTAAATAACACGTTTGAGGTGGTTTGACTCACATCAAAAATAAATATTTTTAATTTTCATTCTTCAGGAATTTATTTTGCTTTATTTCAAGTTGTTGAGGTTTCGCAATTTATTTTATTTATACAATCAAAAACACATCAGTCTTAAAAGGTTTCTTTAAATTGTTTCACAAAAAAAATCTTGTAATAACTGCCTACTTGACTATAAAACTTAAAGATAAAACATTTATGCTTGAGGTATATTTTAACAGTCATCAATTGTAGTTTAGTCACTTTTTAATAAAATTTGATCAATGTTGATTTTTTTCTGTCAAAATAAAATTCTATTAAAACGATAATAAACCAAAATCCTACCTGCTGTGTTTTTTTCATTCTCTGCTGACTTCTATTGTCCCTGGCTTGTTGCAAGAATGGAGCTTTCTGATCCTGACTCAGTGTCCTCCACTTTTTCAGTATCTGCTTGTATCTATCAGTCCAAATGGGATATTCAGATTTCCATTCAGGATGTTTAACATTCGCGTAAAGAACTGCAGAAATTGTCGCCTTATCACACAAACTTTCGTCCGCCTTCATCTTTTCCGAAGAACGCTGATTGTAAGTCGACTGTCCGGATGAAGAGTCCATTTCCGAGTTATCGCTTCCAACCCATGGACTGGGTGGTGGTTCAGAGAACGCAGGACTAAACTGCGGACTGCTAAATAAGGGTTTTAATTTTAAAAGAGAGAGAGAGAGGGGCGTAATAGGTGTACAAACCTAACGTAAAATCAGGTAATGTTTGATAATATTAAGTGATAACAAGTAATACCTGGAAAGTATTAGGCGTTTTACGTAATAGGTGTACACCAGGGGGATTCGTTGAAATATCATAGGAAATTAAGACTTTTTTCAAATAGCTTGGCGACATTTTACGTTACTACAATTTACGTAGGTGCGATTTGTTCATGATTGGGTGCTTTTTTAAAGTAATTGCAACAATTTTAATAAAATTAATATATTTAACCCTGTATACGTCAGAAAATAATATTTTTAATAAAAAAATAAAGATTTTATTAGGAAATTTAATTTACTATAAAAAAGGTCCTTTTTAATAATGCAAGAAAATGTATAATGGATAATTCAAAATTAATAGAGCATTTAATAAATTTTAGTCACAAATTAGTCCTATGTTTGTATTACAGCAAAACGGTTCAAGTTACAGATAAAGAGTAAAAAAAACTTTTATAGAAAATTAAATTTAAAAAAAATCTTATGGGTTAATGCAAAAAATTATAAATATAAATATGTTAGGGTAATCCCCTTTTTACCAAAGTAGGACAGTAGACCAATAAAGGCACGTGTGCCTACTAAGCAAAACAATCTTGGCACAGCTTAGAAATCGAATGGTAACGCAGAGTCCGCAGAACATTTGTAGAAGTCGAATCATAGCAGTTTAATAAATATAGTTAAAAAGTAATAAATAATAAGTGAAGCCCCATCAAATTAGTTTTATTCAGGGTAAAATACCCTGATGTTTTACATCAGAAGTGGGATAGTGATTTCCATGTACAATAATTAGTTTAGTTAAGTTAAATTAAGTTAATTTATAATAAACAAAAGCAGACAAAGAGTGAGTGCATCAAGATGGCAGATGAGTTATCTAGAGTTGAAAATGACAATTTATGTGGTGATGATTTAGATGCAGAAGAAATTTCACAACCTCCAACCCCAAAACGCGTCAAAATGTGGCAAGAAACTTTAATAAATTTAGTTGTGACGCAACAGCAACAACTTGCTGAGTTAGCAAATCAAACCAAGATGGCAATGTCCCAAGCACCTCTGGCAAGGACCACACCTAGTTCATCTGACGAAAATGCGCATGCGTCTTCATCAAGACATATGTACTCTTTCCATGTCACAAGCTACGATCCCGATAAAAGTGCCTATTCAATCAAAGATTGGTTGGATGATGTCACCCAGCTTAAAAGGGAACTAAATGTAAGTGACATTGTAATGATCGCAAAAGCAGGAGATGCACTGAAACGTCGAGCATACAAATACTTTTGTGATTGGAGACCCATTTCCCGAACTTGGGAAAACTTTTGTAATGACCTAACTGTAGCATTTCCTGATCGAGAAACACCAGGAGCACGAGCGTATACTGCAGCAACTCTTAAAAGTCGTGATTGCGAATCATTGTGTGATTATGGTAATAAAAAAATACGTGCAATAAAAAAATTTCACGATGAACTGCCATGGGATACCATTCTGGGCATGGTAGAATATAATTTAAATAATGCAGAGGCGCAATCAGCAATTAGAATTCAGAAGCCTAGTACAGAGCGCGAACTAATGAAATTGTTGAGTGAATACGATGCACGCCGAATCAGCAGTTCTTCTGGAATAATGGAACACAAGCTTGGAAGAAACTGAAAACATCAACGGGAATCAAAAAGTTTCTGTGCACAAAAAGAAACAAAGGTTTTTAAAGGAGCCTCTTTTAAGTGCGGTCAACAAGGACATCAGCAAAGCTCATGCCGTAGTGTGCGTAAAGAAAACTCCCGAAAAGAAGTTGTTTCTGCCAATAAAAGCGAATTGTCAAATGTTCCTACTTGTGCGCATTGTAAAAAACACAACAATAGCAACAGTGCTCGGTAAAGACGATGCAGTATCATGTAGTTATGTTATTGATAGCGGTGCCGATGTGTCAATTATCAAACGCCCTCTTGTAAACACATTGAACGGTATCTTTAAGCCGAACGAAAAAGTGCACGCGTTGACAGGATTTTGGAACCAAATTGTTTATGCTCTAGGAATGTGTGAACTAATAACTGTGTTGTCGACCGTGACCTTAGAAATTTGTTTTATTGTTGTGCTGGATGAAATAATTCCAAGTGATATTGACATTATTATTGGATGGGCGCGATAATTTTGTCGACGCAGACAAGGCCGTCGAAGACGCTCGAAATCGAATGAACTTTAATGCAAACAAACAATCTTTACGATTTAACGCTACTCGATGCTCTACAAAATTGTTTATTCCTGGTGACGTTGTAGCCATTGAAGATTCACAAATTGCTGGTGGAGGCAAATTAAAACCAAAATATAGAGGACCTTATACTGTTCGACAGGTGTTACCAAATGAGAGATATGTTCTACACAAGAAGGGTCAGAGGACCACAGTTGCTGCCCTTGAACAGCTGAGGCCGTGGCCAAAGGAATAAAAAAAAATGTAAGTCCTGTAATTAATTGTATTTAATAATAATAATAAAAAGACAAGATAGTAGCAATCCTACTATGCTTGGGAGGTGACTAAACACCTCTGTGAAAGTGGCAATCCCACTGTTGAGGATGGCAAACCCATCCGACAAAAAAAAAAAGACAAGATAGTAGCAGTCCTACTATGCTTGGGAGGTGACTAAACACCTCGGTGAAAGTGGCAATCCCACTGTTGAGGATGGCAACCCATCCGACAAAAAAAAAAGAAAAAAAGAAAAAAAAAAAACAAGATAGTAGCAATCCTACTATGCTTGGGAGGTGACTAAACACCTCGGTGAAAGTGGCAATCCCACTACTGAGGATGGCAATACCATCCGACTTTAAATTAGATTTAATTTAGATATATTTCAACTTTAAAAACAAAAATCTGTTTCGGTTTTTCTTTTTGCAGAAATAAAAAAAAGAAAAGGAAAAACGGCGCGAGGACGCTCCGAAAACAGGATGGCCGTGTTAGGGTAATCCCCTTTTTACCAAAGTAGGACAGTAGACCAATAAAGGCACGTGTGCCTACTAAGCAAAACAATCTTGGCACAGCTTAGAAATCGAATGGTAACGCAGAGTCCGCAGAACATTTGTAGAAGTCGAATCATAGCAGTTTAATAAATATAGTTAAAAAGTAATAAATAATAAGTGAAGCCCCATCAAATTAGTTTTATTCAGGGTAAAATACCCTGATGTTTTACAAATATACAAGGTGTCCCTAAACTTAGTGGCATAAATTTAGGAGCAGATTAAGCAAGTCAAAATAAGACGAAAATCTAAATAAATATTTTTCCTAATTACGTATGTTTAAAAGATACAGGGTGATAAAGTGTTACTTATCATATAAGTTTTTTAATATAACTTCTACTATGGTAGACTTGGAAAGGTGATATTTTGCGAACAGTCACTTACTACCAAAACACATATTCACACATAATTACAATTGTTTGAGTGAACACAGTGTCGTTAAACGTGGGTTGCTTTAAGCTTATTGTCCCATGCAAACTTTGAGGTTAGGTTTTTGTAACATTTGATGCAATTTTTCGATTAAACAGTTCGGCTACCATTAAAAAGGTGTACCTCTCAAACTTCGATAAAATAAACAGTTTCCGAGATATTCGAGATTACAATAGTTGTTCGCATTATTTAAAACGATTAAAAGGTATATGATAACCAATTTTATTTTTTAATTGAATAAACTAAAGGTGAATTTATGCTCACTTAAAATAAGAAATAAGAAATAAAAATAAAAAATAAGAAATAAAAATAAAAGTTAAAGGTTTATAATTGCTAACATCACTTTATGCTCACGAAAATAAGAAATAAAAAATAAGAAATAAAAATAAAAGTTGGCAATTTTCAACTTAAGATTCTTATTCTGCGTATTTTTGTGCGCAAAGGATTTATTTTCGTCATCAGCTGACAGGTTTTTGTTTCGCGCGGGAAATTCGCAAATACTTTTGTGCAATAGTTAATTCATAATTGTTGTGTTGTTTAATTACTGTTTGTACAATAATTAGTGTTTTTGGATTGTTTTTGTGTTATTTTAATAGTTAATTCTTAATTGTTGTGTTGTTTAATTACTTTAAAAATTTCCCGTAACCCTGCGATTACGATTTAGCGGTCGAATGCTGTACCGCCTCGCAGCCCGTTTCTTACGAACAATTCTTTTTTGCCACAGTAAAAATGCTGTTGTAAGCAATAACATTTTTTTAATTCTAATTCTCATTTTTTAAAGATTACCACAGAACAAACCAACCAAAGAAACCAGAAACGAACGCTTTGGGAACTGTCAAACAATCAATTTTAACCTCACTTTTGCATATTTTTCTTATTTTTATTATTTTTTCCGACATAAATGACAACAAATGAAACTATTTCTTATTTCCTATTTCTTATTTTTTATTTTTATTTCTTATTTCTTATTTTTAGTGAGCATAAATTCACCTTAAAAAGGGCATTCCATGAGCCTCGGGACTTTTTGCCCTGACCGTCACATTAAAAAAAATGTAGTTTTTCAATTAAAAAATTTGTTAACATATACCTTTTGGTCCTTTAATGCGATATAACAATTATTGTAATCTCGAATATCTCGGAAACGGTTAATTTTATCGCAGTTTGAGAGGTACACCTTTTTAATAGTAGCCGAACTGAGTAATCGAAAAATTGCATCAAATGGTATAAAAACCTAACCTCAAAGTTTGTATGGGACAATAAGCTTAAGCAACCCCTGTTTTTACGACACTGTGTTCACTCGAACAATTGTAATTATGTGTGAATATGTGTTTTGCTAGTAAGTGACTGTTCGCAAAATATCACCTTTCCAAGTCTACTGTAGTAAAAGTTATATTAAAAAAACTGATACTTAAGTAACACTTTATCACCCTGTATCTTTTAAACATACGTAATTAGGAAAAATATTTATTTAGATTTTCGTCTTATTTTGACTTGCTTAATCTGCTCCTAAATTTATGCCACTAAGTTTAGGGATACCTATTGTGCGTTTTTGTATTGTTTTTATACTTTGTCATGTCTATTATTATATTATATTTTCTTTTAAAATCTTATTTACTTTTTAGTTTTAGTTTTTACCTTTAACTTTAACCGTTTTGCCGTAAAAGACAATAAATACTGTTTTTTTATTAAAAAAATAATTCTCCTAACAATATTTCATATATTTATAAAAAAAACTATTTCTATTAATTAAATAAAATTGAATAGCATCTAATTAGAGAAGGATGAGCACTTTCAAAAGCGCTCATAAGTGCTCATAAATGCTCGAGGGCTTATAAATAAATGCTCGAGCATTTACCAAAGTGGTCGAAATTTAATTTGGCGCCAAAACTAAAAATTATTTTTTGTACTGTATAGTAAATGTGTAAATGTGTTTTTATATAAACTTTACAATAAATATATATTTATTTAAATGAACCTTAGTTGGAATTTTTTTTTCAATATACTTTTTTATAAAATTTATATTTCATCATTTATTATGAGCGCTTATGAGCATTTATGAGCGTTAAATACCGCCAAGCTATAGGAAATTAAAAAAAAATCCTATTTTATTTCAATGGAAAAACTTTAAATTCAAAATAAAAGTTCTTAAGAGTAAGATTAAGGGCTGAACCTTTAAGGGCATTTTTTTCTTGATATGTACATCAAAATTTTGCTTGTGGAGTGACAAAAAATGAATCTCCCTAGTGTACACATTTTTCCTGGAATGTCCCTTAAAGTTCACTATAAATTAAGGCTGTTACTTACTTGCTATATTCAGAATGATACGGCGATTGTGGAGGAAAGCTGTGAGGCGAGTTCAGCGCACTTTGATTTACGTTCGGCAAAGTGGTCGGCCGAACGACAGGGTTCAACATAGAAATCGGATTAGGCATTGGATTTTGAGGCGCTGGAGTCGGCGGGAAAACTGGATTCGATTGTATTGGAAATAGGTTGCTCTCTTGGGACTCTTGAGATTCGTCAGTCAAAACGCCCTTGAAGATGTCTTCAACATCTTTACTATTCATATTGGGAATTGCCTCCAGATTAAAATGCGGTCCCAATATATCACTTAATTCATCTTTGGTATCTTTCGAGTTGCTCGTGCTGCCTAATGTATCTGCTAAATCGGCGTCTTCGGGTAAATTTGAATCGGCCAAAGCATCGAGCGATTCGGTGGTTTTAGCCAAATCATCATCATCCTCATTTATTATACTGTTGACGAGATCATTATCATCTAAAAGATCGCTTGGTAGGGCCAGCATGTCTTTAAGATCATCCGCATCATCTTCCTCTTTTGGAACAGAAAGTTTGTTGTGTATTTTGCCCAAGAAATCTTTGGAATCGTTTATTTCCAATTTGTCTGTTTTCGGTGTTACAGCTGCTACTGCTTTAAGTTCATCCTGAAAACAATTAATTACATATAAATATAAAATCGCCGATTGTAGGAAGTAATGTATTACCTGAGACAGCTGTATACTCTTGAAGTGATCCAATCTTTCTTCATCACTTTCATCGCTTTCCACTTCTTTTTTGTAATCTGGTACCTCCATGAGGTCTTTCCCAAAAAAAGCTTCCTGAAGGTATGCAGGAAACGTTTCAGCCAACTTGCTTTTAATTTTCCTCCTTATTGGTTTTCGTTTAGGTTTGTCGTCACCGGGTGCAAGGGGACCCGGCAAATCTCCCGTGGGAGTAGTTTGACCGGGCAACATATCAATATCATCATTGTCTTGACCACCTCTGGTCCCCCTCATTCTTACCAGGAAACCTCCAATACCAAGTTTTTGAAGATTTCGTTGCCGTTTTCTTCGCAACACACTCATGCCACTCTCCATCGTGAAAACAGTAAAACCCTCTGGTGGAGGTCCATCCTCCTTTGTCCACAGCATGCCCTCTTTATACAGTTCCTGTGGTTCGTCTTTCACATCTACCAGTTCAAGTTTTGCGTCTTCCAGAGAATTGTCTGTGAAATAAACATCTACTAGAAACATTAGTCAGGAATTCTTGCATTTGGATCTACGTTACGAGATCTACACATGCAAGAATAGGCTAAATAACATAAAATAATAAACTAAAAATAAAACACTTTTTGGTCCCATTAATAAATGAGCTTCATATGTGCTTATTTTCCGACTAAAGCACAAAGAAAGGCACAAGGAACTTTTGGAAATAAAAATATCTTATATAATAATGGAAAACAAAAAAGCCTTCAATCAGAAAAAGAAGAGTTTATAAACACCTAAAAACAAAACAACCAGATATTTATTTTTTAATTTTAGCATGCAGATATAAAAGTAATGTCATTATAACATTGAAACTTTTATGTAAAGATTAAAGAAAGTACGTAATCTCATAGGTATATTATGACTCATTATGAGAGTATGTATTAATTGATTGACTTATGAAACACCAAAACTTTTAAAACTTAGAAATATATATAAATATATACATTTATGGTTGTTAAAAATAAAAATAAATATAAATATATGTATACTCAAATACCTACACTCACCGGCACAAAAAACTGAGTATTTGAATTGTTTAACGCTATATGATGCTTCATTAAATTTCATTAAGCATTTTCCAAAAAAAAATTAACGTTTAACATTTATTTTTAAAAAATGGTTTTAAATAAAAATCAAGTACTTAATGCACTTATTTTATCATTTATAAATGCATAGTTGGCCAACTATGCTTTGTTTTTATTGTTTTTGAAAAATCGAATTTTTTTTTTAAGCTGTGCTGTTTATTACAAAAAATTATGGCTGTTAATCCAGAAATAGCGGCTGCTATTATTGCGTTGTCCACTGGTCAAAAAGCACCGTTTTGCGGAAATAATTCAACTATTTTATTACAAATATATCGTAGCCGTACAACAAAAATCCTAAAGTCATATTTTTTTAATTACTGTCTTGTTTTTTTAAAACAAATCTTTTTTAAAGTTATCGTTTTCTTTAATATCCATCATCTTTCCCAATACCTGACAGAATAAAAAACTGCAACTAAAAATGTGTACGTTCAAAACCTATTTTTTACACCTTTATAAAAATTTAAATCCATTTTTCTCAAAATCAGCTTTCCATACTTACCTTTTTTTACTGCGTCAAGAAAGACTTTTAAGTATTAATTAATTAAATAGATTTTTCCCGTGGGTTTAATAACCGTTTTGCGAAAATAATTCTATAACTTTTTATTACAAATGCATTTTTTTTCTATTTAACTGTATTTACTAAGACTTGTTAGTAATAAGTTAAAACGTTAATTTACTAAGTATTTTAAATGGAAAAGATCAAGGTTTTTTTAATGCGTTTTTAAATTTTTCGTAAACCTCGATTTCGCAATGCTACGCGACAAATATTTTTTATGACTTATTTTCGCAAAAATGTGATTTATTTTTGAAAAACTACATTTCTTACAAAATGGTTTTTAAAATCAATTTGAAAAAATACATTTCTTTTTTATTATAATTAAAATTCGATTTTTTCGATCTGTAACAATGTCAATTAACAAAAGTTTTTGACAAAGTAGATAAATGTAGCTACACAATTTTGTAAATTTTGCAAATCAGACAAAATTGTTAGCGTAACAGCACTTTGAACTTAAATTTTTGCCAAAAAGCGATTTTATTTCGTTAAAAATTGTTTTTTTAAGAGAATTGCTTTATTAATGTGTATAATTAATTTTTGTTTGGTTAAATTAGGATTCATGCCCAATTATACTTCTTTAAATAAAGTATTTGATTTAAAAAAATATAATACAATATCTCGAAAATGAAGGCCAAATTTCATTTTATCAACAAGTGTTATTAAAAATGCACCTCGTGCACTCGTTTTCGGGTAATTCAACGTTTATTAAATTGTAACAAAATTTTTTTTATTATCAAATAATTGTTATTACCATAATAATAAAACATCACAAACCGTTAAAAATGTATGTTTGTTTGCTGGTAAGTATAGAATAAGTGTACCTATGCACAAAAATTACAAAAATATCATTCAAGCAACATTTTTAAACAATTCTCACCTGCATTGCCACCAGCAACAACTGACTCAATGGTTGCCATAATTCCAGCCTCCTTGTCTTGCACAGTAGGCAACTTTTTCTTGGGCCCCTTCCGTCTGCCACCATGATACTCCATGGACAGCGCCTTGATATGGTGGTGGCCAAATTCACTTAAACAAACGCCATCGATGTAATGATTGTTATTCGACCTCAATTCCGTGGGGCTCTTTGTGGGAGTGGGTGGTTTAATGGCGATCGCAGAGGGCGCCAAATGTGGAGGTGGAATGTCGCGAGGACGGCACAAGTTACAGTTGTAACCTTCCTCCGCGCATTTTTCTGCTTCCTCTTCGGTTTTTATGTAGTCGCATGTGCCGTGCAACCACCTCTCGCATTGAACACACTGAAGAAATATATGTTAGACACTTACTACACTAGACAAAAATTTATATCGAAAATATTGTTCCCAATGACGAAATAAAAAATGCTGTCAAAGTTTAAGCTCTTCAAATTTTATAGGACTAATTTTGTAAACGTTTTAATTTCCTACAAAGTTTTCGAAATTTCTTAAAAAAAATGTCATCAATCAAGAATTTTCAAAATAAATTTACATTTAAAATTTAAATGCAAACATCTAAATATATTTATATAAGAAGCTATCTTTCAAAACGCAGTATTTAAATTATTTGTTTACTAGGGTGATTCAAAAAATCTTCTACTCCTTTTTTTAACTTATTATAGCACCTTAAAAGAGACCTATTGCATATGATAATGTCAAAATGGAAAATTGCAATGATGAGAATCTTCCTCTTAATAGTAAGAGCTTAAACGTAAATAGGCTAAAAGATATTTTTTCCCAAAATGTTTTTAACTGATTTAAATAAAATACTACGTTTTAAAAGATAGCTCCTCAAATATTCTTTAGGAATTTCAAAAACTTTGTTAATAATTTGAGGAAAATAAAACGTTCCTTAAAAAACGTCCTATAAACTTAAAGTATAACTTAAACGTAAATTTTATTTTTTTCCAGTATAAATCATAAAAGCCAAAATAAGGTGTTTTGAATAAATATTCAATATTAAAGCTTACAAAATACTTTGCGATTATTAACTAAATATTGGAAAATAAAATCTTAAAATTGAGAATTTAAAAAATATATCACAATTTTAATGTGACTAAAGATGTAAAAAACGGTTTTTTTTCATATGTGAAAAAAAAAACATGAAAAAAAACTAGAAAAAAACTAGAAAAAAACGGTTTTTTTCGTTTTTTTCAAATCCGCTACAATAAAGCATATTCTGTCAAAAAATAACATCAATCTTAAAAGATTGAGTAGTTTTTCAAAATGAAATTTTAAACTTCTACACTAATGAAAAAAATTAAAGGATAAAAAAATCCAAATTTTTAGCGATTTTTCGGATAGCTGTATCTTCTTAAAAATTGGAGCCGTAAAAAAAAGCAATTTGAAGCTTGAAGTTTGAGATGAAAAAATTTTCAAAGCAACATGCAACGATCAATCCTAACAAATCCCGTAATAAAAAAATCGAAATTTTTTTGGCTTTCTTGGTCCATGGACTTGGAAAAAATGTTCTGACTTAACCACCATATGGACCGGATAACTTGTTTATTCATTGCTTCATTGCTGCTTTTGATACGACCATTTTTCGCTGAGATATCGGACTTTGAATGGAAAAGGATCATTTCGTCTTTGACCATCGATATCTCAGCAACCAAAGATTGCACAGAAAATTCAAGGTGGGTTTTAAAAATTTAAATAAATGTTCTACATGAATTTGAAAACTCATGAAAAAAGGGCTTTTGGTAGCTTTTTGGAAAATCAAGCCGAATCAAAAATATTATAGGTAGTTACTTTTTTTAGGGCCAAATCAAAGCGCACCCCTTATTGGTCAATTCGGTGGTGGTGGCGCGTGCATAGCGCGACTGTATTTACATTTGCTAAATGTCATTAGTTGGTAATTTTAGTCTATGAACTGGACTGGAAAAATAAAAAATTAGGCAAATGGGACTAATCTTGAAAAAAAAAAACCTAAAATATGAAAAAGAAACATCTCTAAATGTACATTATTTGCTCGCCAGGGTATTAATATTAAGAGCTTAAACTTTGACAAAAAAATGCTGCAATTAAAAGAATATTTTCGATATTAATTTTATATACTTTTTAATACTGCAGTCAATAATATACCCACTATGTGATCTTAAGAATAACTTACCTGTATTATTAATTCGCCCTCGGAGTACGGTTCATTGCAGCTGGGGCAGTTGACGTGCGATGCGCAAGGTCCGCACTCAGTGCAGCTGTTCATCCACGTGCAATTAAACCCGGGATCGGTTGCACCGCACGATTGACACACGGCGCACCATTTGCACTTCCAATTGCCATGAGGCACGTAATCTAAAGGTGGATCCATACAGTAGATGTGATACGATACATCACAATCGTCGCAAAGGATCAAGCGACCTTCATCGTTGCGCTGGCCGCAGCCTTCGCATACTGTACAATCCAAACATCTAAAAAAAATGCAAGAATAGAAAAATAATAAAATCTTGTTGGTTTTAAGACTTACCGCCAACCCTTTTGCAGTATTACTTTAGTAACTTTAACATTGACGCAGTACGGGTGGTAGCATTGCCCGCATTGGACACAAGCAATAAGACAGCCCTCTTGATCTGTTCCCAAAGCCCCACACATAACGCAAATATCTTGCGTCAATACGAATTTGTCTTTTGCAGAACAAAGAACCAACCGGTTCTCTACGCCAGGTTCTTCGTCGTTCTTACCATCGGAAACGGGTCTTTGGAGACCGACGCCCGGCACGCCGAACACACCCCGCATTTTCGCTTTCGGGCCGCGTTTACGGCCGAACTCGGCGAGTCGCGCTTTCTTCATGAATCCAGGCGGACCTTTGCCTACGCCTTTCGGCCTGCCAGGCATGCCTGTCGCGTAGCCAAGACGTTTCTTGGCTATTTTGCTGGCGTTGTACGGTTTGCCCTTGCCCAGACCCATGCTACGTATCTCGTCGTATGCGCTGTCGAATTCCGATATGTCATCGTAAAGGGACTCTTGCGAAGCCGACAACTCATTAGGATCTTCGGTACCTATAGGAATATATAAGCATCAGACATTTTACTAATAGTCCAGTCGTAAGGTACATAATTATTATTACTATTAATATGCCATTAATCTTCAAAATTTATAAATCTTTTTTTTATTTTTTTTATCTAATAGTACATGTCATGTCACGTCAATTGGAGTAAAACTCTAGGAGAGCCTTTCGAAACTAGGGGTTATTAATCTATGACTTCTCTCAGAAGGTTCGTTTTATTTTTCTCAAAACATTAATTATTTATTTATTTTTATCTAATAGTACAACACGTCAAGAATATTTTCCTAAAGTTTTAGGCGTATCGGATTAAAACTACACATATACACAGTTTTAAAGTCAACGACTTTATTCATCTTCAATAATTAATTATTAATTGATTAATTAGTAATGCCACAATACAATAAATATTCGTCACAGCAAACGGTATTTTCTCATTTGAGGACCTTTAAAAACTTTTTGTTTCATATTTCAAAATAACTGAAATCCGTTTTTTACATGCGTTTGATTTAAAAAGCTTAAATTAATAAAACTTTTAACCGAAAAAACATTTTATACCATGTCAGACTTTTTTCTTTTATTATTTAGATTTTACTATATGTCACTAATTTTAAAATTTTTTTCAAACCAGTTTTACTATTTGTAGAAACTTTTATATTTGTATTTTATTTTGACGAGTTTTATATCAATTGTGTATTGATCCTTAAACAATAAACATTATTATTATTATTATTATTATTATTATATTAAAATAGTGTATTAACAGAAATAATAACGCGAATAAAAAACAAAATGTTCAAAAAAAGGAATGGCTACAAAATTTTAATTGACATCCGCGGTTGTTGCTGATACGGAATGCAAAATAAAAATATAGAAATGTATACTACCGCATCGTTACTGAAGAGTCAACCAATGTTGATTTTTTTTTAACTGTTCAGTTAAAAAAAAATCATCAAAATCATCAAATAAGCGGTTCGCGAGGATCGTCGTTAATAATAGAGATAATAACGTAAAGAAAAAAACAAATGTTCTCAAAAAATAGGACAACAGTATGATTTTATCTACTCCTGTTGCATAATATTGGGTTTTTCCGTGAATAATGATAAACATTATAAAATTCCCTGGCTAACAACAGTGATTGGCCGATTTCAATATTTACTGTGATTTGAACCATTCGGGTTTTAAATTGGAAGAAGGCGACTATAAAACATTTAAAATTGGTAAAAAGTAAGGTTAACCATTTAAAAGATGTCAGATTTTATTTATTTAATTATCTACTTATTGCAGTAGATAAAAGTATAGTATTACACTCGAGATTATATGCATTATACTCGGATGATTTAAATCATAACCTCATCCTCATGAATAATGGCCTCTCGTATAAAAATATACTATTAATAAACATCCGCTGGTATTCATAACATCTTCTTACTTTTGCACTCTATATATGCTAAAATAAAAATGTCTACCAAAGCATCGTTACGAAAGCGGTTCGCCTGGAAATCAACATTAAAATTGTTGCCAATTTGTGGTCGCTGGTTTTTTTAACCGTTAAGCAAAAGCATTGAAGCAAAAAAACCATCAAAACAGTTTTAACAAATAACAATTAAAACATGTCATTTTTTCTTTTTAAATTATTGTTTTTTTTAATACACTTCTAATTTAAGAAATAAGATAATTTAAATTATCATAATTAAGAAAATAATTTTTGGCTTAGGACGGCAGTATAGCAATTTTAAATGATTTTTTTCTCAAAAATATATGTTTTATTTTTTTTATCCAGTACCTACATATGTACGCTTTTTTTAAACAATATTTTTTTTAATGGTAGGTCAAGAATATTTTTTCAAAGTTTTATGTCAGTATATATGTATAGCCTAAAATTTTTTTAATCCCTCGTTTAGTCACAGGCTATTTTCAACTACTTACAGTAAATATTTGGGGTTTTAATTTTTGATGAAGAGATATACAAGGTGTGTTCAGAAAATAACGGGAATTGTTAAATTTCGCGGGTTCGGAGGGTCCGGTTGTCATAAAATTTTCTTTATTATATTGGTATACATGCCCCCGAAGTATGATAAAAACTTTAGCTGTTTTCATCGTTTACTTTGTCTGTGGCAGCCGCTAAGGTTAGACGTGTTTTATGAGCTCGGCGATTTTCGTTCGTTAAAAGAAATGGATCAAAGAAATTTGTATCCAATTTTGCTTAAAAAATGAAATAAATTTTGTGAAATGTTAACAAAGGCCTATAGTGAGTCTGCTATAAGTAAAACAAGAGTTTACAAGTGGTATAAGAGTTTCCAAGATGGCCGTGAAGACGTTGAAGAGGACGAACGCCCCGAACGCCCAAGCACATTAACAACCGAAAAAACATGGAAAAAGTGGAAGAAATGGTTATAAACCATCAGAGAAGTCGCTGATGATGTTGGTATATCGATTGGCTCATCCCATTAAATTTTCGAATGTTTTGGGTATGAAACGCGTGGCAGCAAAATTTGTTCTAAAATTGTTAAATTTTGAACAAAATTTTTGGCCAAAAACAATACTGTAATGATGCCCCAGCCTCCATATTCGCCAGACATGCCTCTGTCTGACTTTTTCCTATTCCCAAAAATAAAGAGAACCTTAAAGGGCCGTCGTTTTGCAAGCATAGATGACATTAAAAGCGCATCGCGGAAAGAACTAAAGATCGAGTTTTGGAAGTGTTTTGAGTATTGGAAGAAGAGCTGGCACATGTGCATAATGTCCAATAGGGACTATTTTGAAGGCGACAACATTAATGTAGACAAATAAATAAATATTTTTTTCAAAAAACGAAAATTCCCGATATTTTCTGAACACACCTCGTATATCATGAGATATACTGCCTAGCTCTCAACAGCTAAATTTTAAAAATATTTAAATGAAAATGTTCTTTAATATTTCTTAAAATTTAATATAAATAATCCTTTAATTATAATTATATTAAGAAATATAGAGTAAAAAAGATTTTTTATCTTCAAAACCCATGTTAGGGATGCCGTTAAATATATCGGTAAATATTAGGGCTGAGTTAAAAATACAAGAATTGTTCCTATAAGTTTCAAGAGTAGGTACACCCACTATAGTGGGTTCCATATATGAAACCATTTATGGAACGCACTAAAACCTTTTTGGTTTTTTATTTTGGTAAATGAACTTTTTGACTGGACTATAAACTATGATAAATATTATTTAAGTTACTTTAACAATTTTTTTTTAATGTTCTTTATTTCGATTATTTACAAACATTTATACATTTTATCTAATAAATTTATAAATATCTATAAAGTTATAAATGAAGAATATGGAATTTAAATTATTAGACAAATTCAAATAGTTACTGGGTTAAAGATAAAACTCAAAATTAGGGGACTACTCACTTTGCCTTTTTGCCACGGTTCTTCCTGGTTGCGACAAATTTTTGCAAATAGTGCAGGCGTATTCGTATTCTGGATGTGCTTCCTTCCTTTGATGGTACGTAGACAAATCGGCATCCGGATCGCAAGTCCCGTGAACAAATCTGCAAGAAATTCCCTTTGTAAACACACAAAACAACAAATGTGGGAAAAAATTGTTGAAAGACACGTCACGATGTTTACATTCAAGTCAAAGCAATTGAATATTTAATTAAGCGAGTTTATAAATAAATCCAATACATTTTATATACGTTATAATAACACAATGTTAGTACTTTAAAT
This sequence comes from Brassicogethes aeneus, assembly GCA_921294245.1. Classification (NCBI taxonomy): domain Eukaryota; kingdom Metazoa; phylum Arthropoda; class Insecta; order Coleoptera; family Nitidulidae; genus Brassicogethes; species Brassicogethes aeneus. The sequence continues at coordinate 28,395,219 of OV121137.1, forward strand.
TGATAAAAATTAAACAGTGTATAAATAAACGAATATTTATGTTCAAGATAATAACTGATTACTAGTTAACTAAATACATTTGTTCAATACAAAAACTTCTAGCATTAAGTTAAGTTTCATGTTTTTGTTTGGTAGTTTTTTGGGTTTTATTTAAGATTGGGATTAAAAGTTTATAAACATTTACATCGAGTGTCTTTGCAATATCTTCCAAATAGGTGAGTTTTTTTAAATTGTAAGTAATGTAAAAATTGGATAATTATAATTACCTTAATGATTTTATTACAAAGTATAAATAACACAAATTTTAAATTGTTCATATTCAAACATTTTTGAATTAAGAAATAGATAAACATTTTATTGATACATTATCAGTTAATTTAAAATTATACATTTGGTATTTGAAACATTCAAGTACATACCTATATAATTGTAAATATTATGTATAAAATATTTAACTTGCAAATTACAAGATGCGGGTACTAATTTACATACAATATACATAAATTTAGTTTTGCATTTATCGGAATTATTTAATAATTTTGTATTTTTTTAATCATTAATTTTGAACAAACAACTTTGTGACCTGTTTTAAAGTTTAAATAAAATCATATCTAATAATTAATATTTACTAAATGATAAACATTGTTATTGACAAATTTTGGGATTTGTATCATTTCTATTTTACATTAGTTTGAATTATACAGAATAAACTTTAAGGGGGTGTTTTTTGAAATTCTCCGCAGCATTCTAGGTGCTGTGTTGTGATTAAAACCCTTTTTTATTGCTGTGCTTTTTTCTTCATTTTAATATTTTTTAAGAATATTTATATATATAACCAAAAAATAAAAACTTAAAATTTGTTATTATAATAATTAAATTTATGTTATGACAGAAACCTTCAGATGTAGGTATGTGTTAACCCTGTTAAGCTCAAATAGCTGCTTGTTTAGTTTGTTTCTATAACAACCTTTTTTAGATGTGTAATATATACAGCACAGTAAGATCACATTTTAGAGGTGCATTTTTTGACATTTGTGACTTTACTTTCTATAGAAAATGATCTATATGAAAAGTAGTGTTTAAATCATCATAACTTTTAATTAACACATTTTATTTTTAAAAATCGTAACCCTTCAAAAATAAACAAATATTCTTAAAAAATATTAAAATAAAGAAGAAAGCATAATAATAAAAAAAATTTGAACAGTTTCTATAAACGATAAGCATCAAAAACAGGCTTTTCCAATTTTTATACCTACTCAGAGAGTGGGTAGAGTTTAAGGGTATTTGAATATTGAAAAAGATACGTTCAACGGTGTAGGTATGATAACAAAAATTTGAAAAAATGATTTTTGATGCTCCTTACCTCACTTATAAAGTGTGCAAAGTTTATTTAATTAATTTAATTTAAAAAAAATTATTTAATTTTAAATTAATATGCTTTTAAGTGTGAATGGAAGGCGGTAAAAAAACTTATTTTTCAAGGAAAATTTAAAGTGCAATGCGGCACGTGTTAATGTTAAACGATTTCGCTAAAATAAAAATAAAATATATATACAGGGTGTTATGTAATTAATGGTTTATATTAAAATGGGTAGTTCCTTAGGGTCCTTAAAGAAGCACCTGCAACCTTTATCCTACCAAAAAGTACGCCACTGATCGACTAGGAACCGCGAATTAACCTTACCTATTACTTTTTAATGCAGTGTTGCCAAATGTAAAATTAAAAATCAACATCTTCTTGATTTTTCTGTATATACCAATGGCAAAATTCCAACCGCAGTGCATAATCTCCATCCTGAAGAGCTTGAACTTTTTGTAGGTGATAGGGGTACAAACTATTTTCGTGAATCGTGCGCCACGTAACAAAGTTGGACATTTGTCCAAGTTGGGCAGTTAATCGTCTTGTACTAATTCTCGGATTTGCTTCCACTTCGTCCAAAATTTGCTCTTCAAGGGCCACAAATTCACGTCCCTGAGCCCGACCCCTATCACCAGCAAATGCGCTAAATCTTCCGCGGTCCCTTAAATTTTGCACAGCACGTACAAAACTTACTTTGCTCCGAGGGCGGTGGATGTCCTTCATTGGCGTTGTGATAATTTTGAATATACCTACAAAATTCTTGCTTGACGAGCATTTTGCATCGCTTCCCCGTAACACAAAACCATATTTGTTAATTGAATATTTGTGAGCGCCCGACCCGCCATAGCATAAAATCTTTCGCACTAATTACTTCTTATTATTACTAATAAAATACAAATTTTCAAACTTTCAAAATATTTATAAAAGAATAAAAACCTGAAAAAACTTGAACAAAAATAAAAACCTGAAATCGCTAGATCACTAATTAGACCACAGGTCTGTGAATTAGAACTTGTAAAAATTTGTAAACTAATGATTTTTTAAAAATCGTTTTAACATTGTGATTTAAAAACATACTTATAAAAAATATATTTAAATTTAGACACACCAGATTTAAACTTTATTCATAATTTGTAATGATTTACTTACATTAAGATAATCTGGTTTAATTTATTATGTTATGGTTGGTAACACATTCTGTCAAAAAATTGTAGGTGTGCTCAAATTGTAAATATCTTAACTAAGGGAAGTGCATTTGTGCGTTTGGATTTATTTACACAAGTTGAATGTTTAACGATTAACCTGTGAACTTGTCCTAATTTCATCTGAGTAAACAGAAAGAAAAAAACCGATAAAAAAATTAATTTTATGGAGATTTTAAATAGGTACTAATTTTTCTTAAGTTAATATCTGGATGAGTAAATAAATAAAGAATGGTATTAGAGCTTTAAGGGCATAAAACTTTTGTATTTATTGAGTTTTTATTTGTTTTATGCAAGAAAATTGGCAACGCGCAGCAACTTTGTTGGTTTGTATCTATTACTCACACACACACAAGTGTGTAACCAGTGGCACAAAAATTTTCTTTATCTTTGGGAAAATATCTTTTAAAATATTTTTCCATTACACCTTATGTCAAAAGGTATTCAGTATTTTAATATATAACATTAATTACATAACACCCTGTATATAAAGGGTGTATCAATAAGAGCGCAAGATTTGAATTTCGCCTCAGTTTGGCAACGATGATGTCACATGATTAATGACAAGACAGATTGATATGAGACAGATGGGAGTTAGTAAATATGGAGCATTACACGATAGAACAACCCGTCCTGATTGTTAAACACTATTATCAAAATGATGAAAGTTTGATTGCCACGATTCGTAAAGGGCGTCCAATATTTTTTCGAAATAATGTTCCTAATTCATCTACTGTGAAAAGAATAATCAAAAAATTCGAAAGCACTGCTTCGGTTAGTGATGTGAAACACACGACACGAGCTCGTAGAGGTCGTTCAGAACAAAATATCGCAGCAGTTCGCGAGAGTGTGGCCGAGAGTCCAGAGACGTCGATTCGCCATCGTGCACAAGAATTGGACATTACAAAAGCCACTCTTCAGCGAATTCTTACTAAAGATTTGCATCTTCATGTCTACAAAGTCCAATTGACTCAACAACTCTAGCCAAAAGACCATGAACAGCGAAGAGAGTTCACCAATTGGATCCTTAAGCAGCAAAGTGAATGCCGATTTTGCGGACAAAATCATTTTCAGTGATGGTGCCCATTTTCACCACTATTTAACACCCTTGGACTTTTGGCTGTGGGGTTATTTGAAGTCAAAAGTTTATGCCAACAAGCCCGCCCCCTTCTAAGCCTTAAAAGCAAAAATTAGACGCTCTATCAACGAAATACCGCCACATGTATTCAATAATGTTATTGCAAATTTTGCCAAAAGAATACGCATGTGCCAGTTAAGCCGTGGTGGCCATTTACCAGATGTGTTATTTTATACATAATTTCCAAATGTGTACTTTATAAATCAATAAATATTTCAATGCTTTAATACTTAAAACAATGTTTTATTAAACTTTGAAATCTTGCGCTCTTATTGATACACCCTTTATATACAGGGTGTCATTTAACTTGAAACTTTGAAATATCTCAGTTAGTATGCATTTTACGAAAAAATGTTTAAAATAAAAATTAAATGATTGGAGGGGGGAAATCAATCAGTACTAAAATTGGTTCTCATACTCTCCTCCTTATAGGGGGAAAGGGGGTAACTTTAAAATTTCCAATGGAACACCCTATTTTTTATTGCAGATTCGACTAAAAATAGGTAGATTTTGTCTAAAAAAAATTCATATTTGTAATAAGATGGCGCTGTAATGAAAAAAAATCAATTTTGTTCGATTTTTCTTCTGTATACGATTCTGCAATCATTTTTCTTCAAAAATATAACTTTTTTTGGTAATAATTATCTTATTAAATTAAATCTGATTCTTAAGTACCCATGATTTTTTAACTAATATTTAAGTTTCCTTTGGTTTAAGTTTTATACATTATTTCATTCGGTGATAATTATCAATTGCGCACCATGGTCAATTTTATATTTATAAAATATATATATACACACATAGGGGACCTTTTAGTTTTTATATATTAAATTAAATAAATAAGTATTCAGGGAATTAAATCAGAAAGTTTCGTTCTTGTAAATATTTAGTAGTATTTTCAATTTTTTTATTATTGCGGACACGCCTTGATAATAATATTATAATTATTAATAACACAACACTGCGACAGTACAAAAATTACCTGGACGAGGTCGGGTTGGGTCGATAGTACTATTTTGTAGATCAAAACCCCAAAAAGATTTTGATAAGTTAGCTTTATTAAAAGTTATGACAATTTTATGTTTGAGTGACTCATTCGCGTAGTCTGTATTGACTTACTTCGCCCAGTATGTCATTAGCTGGCCATACACAGACGTTATTGCGCGCGGTTTATCGTGGCGTGTTGGGATGTAGCGGTTAGTATGCACGAAAGAACGGCATGGCAAAAAAAGCGTCATGTTCCATAAACTTGATAAAGTATTCAAATGATTTAGCAAGTGATTGCTCGTAGTATATCACCCAGATAGCACCATTCGTCCAATGGACGTCCGTTTAAGATCCATTTTAAGTACATTGGTCCACAGACCAAAAATGGATGTACTATGTACGTCCATATATTTACATCCTTTGTAGGATTTTAATGGACGTCCATATAGTGTCCATTTTACGTCCATAATTATTATTACGGAAATGTAGTTAAAACGTATTGTTGGCTGCATAACAACAGTTATGATCAATCTCACTGACATTCAAGCAAGCGCGGGCTATAAAGGACTTAAGCTATCAATGAAATGTTAAACACTTGTAGTATTGCAAATGTAATATTCGAATACAAGGATTTCCTGAAATGTTTAACATTGAATGTTGTAACTTTTAACAATTTTTAGAATATTTATATTCCTAGTGGGATTGTTACTGAGCCAGACAAAAGGCATTTCAGTCATGTTGTAGAAAATTTTATCCAACATCGCAATGAAAATACAGTCGCAAAAAACAGTTAAAGTAAGCAAAAAAGCAGGTCCTGGATGCTGGAGGAATGGTTTAAACACCTTATAGACGTCCATCGGTGGACGACTTATGGATGTCCAAAGTTGTGACATCTGGACTCTAAACGGATGTCCATGGGACGTCCATAGAAAAAAATGGACATCCTATGTACATACAGACGTCCACGAGCATACGTCCATTGAACGTCCATAGTATACCTTTGTGCTATCTGGGCAGTTTCAAAGGAAAAATCGTATGTGAGTGGGCAAAAATTGTCACGTGACGCGGAAAGTGGCGTGTGGCGTGTGGACACTGCTGAAATAGCTGGCCATACACAGACGTTATTGCGCGCGGTTTATCGTGTTATCTGCAAAAACATATGGAAAATCATGTACGTGAGTGAGTATCGCCGCGCGCAATGATAGAACGGGAAGGGATTTCAGACGTGCTTTCCTCTGGAGTGTGAAGTGTCCACACGCCACATTCCGCGTCACGGTTTACCTTTGCTTGGCAAAATTTCACGTTGAAAATTTGTACATGATTACATGCAGTTTCAAACGACTTGATAAATGACACTTTTTGCCTACTCACATACGATTTTTCCTTTGAAACTGATATACCACGGGCAATCACTTGCTAAATCATTTGAATACTTTATCAAGTGTATGGAACATGACGCTTTTTTTGCCATGCCGTTCTTTCGTGCATACTAACCGCTACATCCCAACACGCCACGATAAACCGCGCGAAATAACGCCTGAGTATGGCCAGCTAATAGCTGGCCATACACAGACGTTATTGCGCGCGGTTTATCGTGTTATCTGCAAAAACATATGGAAAATCATGTACGTGAGTGAGTATCGCCGCGCGCAATGATAGAACGGGAAGGGATAACAGACGTGCTTTCCTCTGGAGTGTGGAGTGTCCACACGCCACATTCCGCGTCACGGTTTACCTTTGCTTGGCAAAATTTCACGTTGAAAATTTGTACATGATCACATGCAGTTTCAAACGACTCGATAAATGACACTTTTTGCCCACTCACATACGATTTTTCCTTTGAAACTGATATACCACGGGCAATCACTTGCTAAATCATTTGAATACTTTATCAAGTGTATGGAACATGACGCTTTTTTTGCCACGCCGTTCTTTCGTGCATGCAAACCGCTACATGCCAACACGCCACGATAAACCGCGCGAAATAACGTCTGTGTATGGCCAGCTAATGATGTACGCCACAATCCAGAGGAAAGCACGTCTGAAATACCTTCCCGTTCTATCATTGCGCGAGGCGATACTCACTCACGTACATGATTTTCCATATATTTTTGCAGATAACACGATAAACCGTGCGAAATAACGTCTGTGTATATCTGTATATATGGCCAGCTATTTATTTAAATGTTTTTTTTAGGATAATTAGCTGGCCATACACAGACGTTTTGCGAGGTTTATCGTGGCGTGTTGGGATGTAGCGGTTAGTATGCACGAAAGAACGGCATGGCAAAAAAAGCGTCATGTTCCATACACTTGATAAAGTATTCAATTGATTTAGCAAATGATTGCACGTGGTATATCAGTTTCTAAGGAAAAATCGTATGTGAGTGGGCAAAAAGTGTCATTTATCGAGTTGTTTGAAACTGCATGCAAGGTAAACCGGTATGTGGCGTGTGGCGTGTGGACACTGCTGATGTACGCCACACTCCAGAGGAAAGTACGTCTGAAATCCCTTCCCGTTCTATCATTGCGCGCGGATATACTCACTCACATACATGATTTTCCATATGTTTTTGAAGATAACACGATAAACCGCGGGCAATAACGTCTGTGTATGGCCAGCTATTGTAAAGGATGAATAATATATTTCTATGAAAAACACATTCCAAAAAATCGCATTTTCCTTAGTCGAAGTGAACACAAAAATGGAATCTGTGTGATGCCAAAAACATACCATCCAAAGGATTTTGCATGTTGCTCATATAAGGGAATTATACATGTACTATTATACATGTACATATGTAAAAATATAAATAAATAATTAAATATGTTTTTGTGATGGCATAGGTTCCATTTTACTGTCGACTATAAATTTTGAGGTTTTTTATTTAAACATACTAGGTAAAAAGTTTAATTTACTTAGAGGAAGAAATTCGACTTTCTGGGTTCTGAGTTCTTAGTTGATTTTATCATTTCAGATGATGATGAGGATAATGATAAGCATGATAGTGAAATTAGCAGAAAATGCAAAAGGGCTATAATCTAATACGATTATGCAAACTTTATCAAATATTTTTGTTATTTTTCTACCTTGAAATATTCTTTTTTCTACGACCACTATGTAAAAGTCATAATTCGTAATGGCATCGTTGCTTAGAAAATGAATCTTTTCATTGGCAAGGGAAAACACGAATGTAAAGTGACATTTATGTGTGAAAAGTGACAGGTCTGTGTGAAAAGAAATTGACAGCATCGTTTTACATTCGTTTCAAAATTTGTATATGTTTGTCTAAATATCATTTAGAACACAGTTAATTGTGTTTGTAAACTACATTCTAATTTTTAGTGCCTTTATTTAAATTGAGAAGGTAAGTTAATTGATTTTAAGTAACTTATACCTTAAAAATTAAAAGAATATGATGAAAGTAATTTGAACAGTTGTCAAAAACGTTTTTAGGTTATTTTGTTTTGTATTTGAAAATAATAAAAAACAAAAGGGTCGTAGAAAAAATATTGTGCTTCACATGTGAGAAAAGCTTTCTTCAAGCTCGTGTTAATGCACACTCGGCCTAACGGCCTCGTGAGCAACACTTGCATGAAAAAGTCGCTGTTCAACACTTATAAAACAAATAACTATTATACAAATTTTAATATGTGTAAATAAACATGTACAAAATGATGAAAAATAATTTTGCAATTTTATTAAAATACTTTTAAAAAAGTTTTTTGGGGACGTTTTTTCATATATGTAATTCCATTATTACATCATCAACAGCAATTTTTCATTTCAAATATAGTATAGGTATTTATAATAAAAAAAATACTGTCATAACTTTTAATTTCGAGCTTAGATTTTCAAAATTCCTTATGTTTTGGTCAACAAATATAGCACACATACAGACCTTTTCCAGGTAATTTTTGATAACCCTTAAATTATTGCTCAGTGTAATATTAGGACATGTTTTAGTATCGTAATTGGGCCATTCCACGCTTAACGGATAGGGCAGTTGCCGTGTTTTTATTTACAAAATAATATTGTTCTATTATATTACCAATGTCAAATTTTTATAAATAGTTCTAAACAAAAGCTTTTTAACAAGGTTTTTATTTTGGCAAAATTAGGTATCGTAATTGACTGTTTAATTCCTTAAAAATTAATAATTTAAAGCGTAACGGACGGGACTATTACAAAGTTTTTAAGGAATTTAACAGTCAACCACGATACCTAATATTGCCAAATAAAAACCTTGTTAAACAGCTTTAGTTTAGAACTATTTATAAAAATTTGACATTTTGTTTTTGTTTTTTATGTTTTAAAATTAATATTTCCACAAAAATTAACAATAAAATGTATCACAAAAATAATAGTTTTAACAAAAAAAATATTGAAAAAAATAATTGTTTTATATTGCACCAAATTTTGGTTACCTCACAATGGGTTGATTGTGGGTTACCTACAAATCTTAACATAAAAAAGTTCCACTTTGACATTTGAATAAAGGATTAATGCATATGTTAGTTAAGTACCTAATTTTGTATTATTTTCTAAAAATAATAGTATATTATTATACGAGAGATAATGCAGGCTATTATTCATGAGGATGAGGTTTACGTCTCGAGTCCCCATACGAGATACCTAAATCATCCGAGTGAATATTGCGCATAATCTCGAGTGTAATACTATACTTTATCTATTTTGCGTTCATAATGACTTTATTGTAACACCGCTTTCGGTGCAGTAATGAGGTAATTTACCCCACCCAAAATTTTGATTTTATAGTAGTATATACTAGTAAAATAATATTTTGCCTATTGGTTATATTTTTATGATTTTTCTAGTACTTAAGATACTTTTATGGCAATAAATTTTATTTAAAACCAAAGAAAATCCTTTTTTCTTCTTTAACATTAACAGCCGCTTATTGTAAATAAGTAAATTAAGGACGCCATGGCAAATCGATTTTGCCATTAACCCTTCAAACCAATGACTGTGATACCAACTATCTAAAGTAAAATTCGACCAAATTAAATATAAGGTATAAAAATTTTTTATAGAACTTTTGCAAAATAGATAAAATAGCATAAAGAACTCATGTCATAAGACCTTTTGTCGCAATCGTCCATTACAAAACTCGCTCCTTCGTCGCTCGTTTTATAAATTGTCCTCGTGCGACAAAATGACGTCTTATGACATTAGTTCTTTAATATACTATTATCTAGTTCAATAAGTAGATAATTACATGATTTTCAAAATTAAATAAATAAAATGTGACATCTGTCAAATTAACCTCACTTTTTACCAATTTTAAATGTTATTATAGTCGCCTTCTTCCAATTTAAAACCCGATTGGTTCAAATCACAGTGAACATTGAAATCAGCCAATCACTGAATAATAAGTTTATTATGCACGTTGTTGGACAGGAAATTTATAATGTTTAACAAACCCTAAAATTATACAATAGGAGTAGATAAAACAATATATGTATTTTGTATGTATGTTTTAATTTATAACAAAAAAAATACATAAATTGTATTATTCTTATAAAATAAGACGAAATTGGCGTTAAACTGATTATCAGATATATACATGACCTCAATTATTTGACTGCATTCCATATTTAAATGTCAAAGTGAGACTTTTTGATGTGAAACAGTATGTGGTCATGCTGCACTGACGTTCAACCTCCAAGCATCCAGTATGAGCATACTGTTTCCACTTACGTGGTATATAGTATTAAAATAATAATTAGTTAATTTTTAACTAATGATTTTTGGTTAAGTTTCGTTTTTCACAAAAAAATATAGACCCCCTTAAAATCTTTCTTAAATAGTATCTAAGGTTGTTTTAATATTTTTTAACATCAGCATGAAGAAAAACATGTTTGTGGAAGGTGGGATTTAATAAAACAAAATTCTAAAAATCATGGAATCCCTTAATGTCTCTAAAGGTTTTTCCACTTTCATAATTTAATTTAATTATTTAATCATTATCTAAGCAATACACCAAACCACACAGTTAAAAACCATTTAACCTTAACTTATAAAGGTTCTCCTGTATTATAATTAATTATTTTAAAAAAATATATTTTTATGGGTATTTTTTAAGTCGTAAGGATTTTAAAATTAAATTCTATTTTTATTAGTATATTCTGTAATAAATAAAATATTCCGCACGAGTAAAAAGTATGTCACACAAGCCAAAATATGCAATTCCAAAGTGTTTTAGACTATACTTTTCCTACGCTTATGAAAATTACCTACAAAAACCAAATATGAAAACGGCAGCTATCATTACATTAACATCAGCATGAAGAAAAACATGTTTGTGGAAGGTGGGATTTAATAAAACAAAATTCTAAAAATCATGGAATCCCTTAATGTCTCTAAAGGTTTTTTCCACTTTCATAATTTAATTTAATTATTTAATCATTATCTAAGCAATACACCAAACCACACAGTTAAAAACCATTTAACCTTAACTTATAAAGGTTCTCCTGTATTATAATTAATTATTTTAAAAAAATATATTTTTATGGGTATTTTTTAAGTCGTAAGGATTTTAAAATTAAATTCTATTTTTATTAGTATATTCTGTAATAAATAAAATATTCCGCACGAGTAAAAAGTATGTCACACAAGCCAAAATATGCAATTCCAAAGTGTTTTAGACTATACTTTTCCTACGCTTATGAAAATTACCTACAAAAACCAAATATGAAAACGGCAGCTATCATTACAAACCCATTTGCCGCCTTCTTCTGGAATACTGCCACCCAGTATTATTAAACTGTCAAAAACCAGCTCTAAATAATATTGCAACTGCAGAAACAACAGCCCTAAGAATAATCTCCATACTCTGCTGTCACAAAAATTTCTCTCCACAATCCTCCCACACAATTATGCATCACTAGACGAAAATACCACCAAATTCCCGGAGGAAACAATGAATTCTACAATAATTCTCTAATTATATTTCAAAATAATTTTTTGTTTATTAATTTTTTTTATATCACTTATAGTATTTTGTAATAGTCTAAAGAGCCCCAGTTGATGGCCTTTTGTAAATCTAGTATTTTATGTACTGTACTTAAAAGGCAATAAAAACTAAGTTTTTAAAACTTTATATATTTTTTATTTATAAATAAGAAGTAGGTAAAAGTAAGGTTAAACCTGTTTGACAAATGTTGATTTGGAGAATAACCCAACTTGATTGGTCCAAAAATAATTATGTGACCTATATGAATACAACTTTTATAATAATTTGCACCAAGTACTTAAATTTTGCTAATATGGCTTAATTAGAAAATATCTTTATATATATATATAAAGATATTTTCTAATTTGCTTTTATAAAAGCAATTTTAATTTTTTATAGCTTAGGTCCCTTTTCTTGGAGCGCATCACCTATTGGAAATCAACATGTCTACTCATTAGTTATACAATTCCCAGAAGAGTTGGCGCCACTTTTATAAGTGCCCATAAATGACAATCACGATCATAAGTGTATTTATTTTAAATTTCGAAGGCAAGGGAATTCGGCTTAAATCCCAAGACCTGGTCTAGGCGTTCGGTAGTCATAAAATCGGGTTTAGTTTTAAATTGAAACCCCTTAATTAAGGATTAATGGCAAGTAATTAACGTTCCTATTTGTATAAGTATGTAAATGTATAAATTTTAAATTACAATTTCAATGTAATTTTAGAATACATAAGAATTTTATTTAGAAGCATAGAAAAAACAAACAAATATGGTAACCAATGGCAGACTTCGAATGTTATAAGTTTGATACCGTAACGTCATCAGCTATGCATTGTCGAACGATAACGTTTCGGTATCAAACTTACAGCCTTCGAACTCAAGTGGTACTGTGATTTTTTATAACAAAGTGACTAGAAGTACACCGGGAGTACGGGCATTAAACGTACACCGGGTGGAAAAAAATCCTTATTTAGCAAATTTTTATATTTGTCAATTGTATAATATTAAATGGTCGCTCAATTTCGCGCTCAATGGGGCGGGGTCGGTTGGGTTGGGTTGTTGAGATTGGGTTGGTTTGGGTAATTCATACTGACATTTCATTAATTTTGTTGTTAATTGTATTTCAATCACTTAAATAAATTTTAATCAATGTTAATACAACATAGTGTACCAATTTAATCTCAACTAATAAATCCGAAATTTTACCATCAGCTGGTATGGAAACACGCATGACACAAACCTGATGTACGTTTAATGCCCGTACTCCCGGTGTACTTCTAGTCACGGCGTTTTTATAACCTGTTTATAGGGTATTGAAAAAATCAAAAAATCAAATTAATTACTAAAGCACAAGTTTTTCGTACCATTAAAAAGCTCTTGATGCAAGCTTTTATTTAAAAAAATAAAGATACATCATTATAAGTGACGGTCATATTGTAAATGTGACTGGTCATTTGCCAACTGAAATTCTGTTGCCAATTTTTTTTTAGGTCAAATGACAAGTACTCGACATGCAAACTTAATGCAAACGCGATGAAATCAGCGTCGGATGTAGGGGGGGTTTGGTCTATAGACCCGGGGCGCAAGCTTTTTAAGAAATTCAGGGGCGTACAATTTTTAACTCGTAAATTTTTTTTTCACTACAACCAAAAGAGCTTTTTTACTTCTTTTTTCGTGTAATAATAATAATTATGGTATTAATCAGTTTTAATAACAAAAATAACAACCCTAATTGTAGCCATTATCTATGCATAGTACATATACTACTTTGCAGAAATTGATTATTTCCACCGATGTGGGCGTAAAGGTTTTTTAACATAAGAATATTTTTTTACAATACCATCAACTATTAGTTTAAATTAGTTTAAAACTATACAGTTAAGGTATTAGGCAATTAAAAATTATACCTTTGGATAATTATTATTTTATTTAACAATCTAGCTAATGCTTTACAACTGACATTCATAATTTCATTAACAGATTGTGGCACCAGTAAAATCAGGTAATAATGACATGCGCATTTCTATTTTAATGTTTTTCCATTTAGTCTGTTGTATTAAACTAGTACACTAATTAGTAAACATGAGTTTACCCAGTGGCGGCTGGTGGATTTTGAGTATACCAATATCTCAGTTATTAGACATGGGACTCACACCAAATTTATAATAATAGTTTATAATGACATTAAATAGACGGTGCAAACAGAATTTAAATTGAAGTTTACGAAAAAAGTTAGTTTTTCTTGTCGCCTTACCCGCCTCCTGGCCCCCCTATTTGAGATAATTCAAATTAAAGTGGTGCTACTTATAATCTACTATAATTTATCGCCAAATTTAAAATTTTATTTAAAAAATCCAAATATTACAGATTTTATACGATTTTAACATGGTATAAAATCTGTAATATTTCGATTTTTTATATAAAATTTTAAATTTGTCGATAAATTATAGCAAATTATAAATTTCACCACTTTAATTTGAACTATACTATTTTGACTTAAAATTGTATTACGTCCTACAAAAAAAATAGTGAGTAACCAAAGATTTAAAAAAAAGGTTTTAGAAATCGCTCAAGAATTTTCTTAACTTATTTTTTTTTATTTGATCTCCAAAATCAAAAAAATGGCAAAAAAATACTACAACCCTAATGTCTATGGTTAAATAAAATGCTTTTGTTGTGAAATTTCTTTGAATTTATTAGATAGGTAGGGGCAAATTTTTTTTATTAGACCAGGGGCGCAAAATTTTATGGTCCGGCGCTGGTTGCGTGCCATTTGCAAAAAATTTGTTCAAGGCGGTGTCCACATTTACGCTCAAAGTTTGCATTTAAAATTTGCACAATTTTTGTGCAAATTCCTCCAAAATATTTTCACAAAAATATGTAAATTTCATTTATTTTTCACATATTATGTACAATAAATGAAGTAAAATAATGAATTCAAAGGTTCATAAAATATATTTCTCTACGACTACTGAAGAATAGTAATATTCTAGTATAATTTTTGATCATAGAAAGGATGTTTTTCTGCAATACTGTGCGAGAATATTCCTACTCTTGTTTAAGAATGGTCACAAGTAACGACATCTCCTGGCTGTTTACTAAACGTAAAATTTTTTAAAATATTTAAATATTACTGTATTATTTATTAATTAAAAAATAATAGCAGTTGTATAATTAAGGCTTAGGCACAAAAAATTAGTTATATTTATTGTTTTTCAAATATACAAATCAAAATTATAATAAATTTGATATTAAAATGATAAACCAGTTACCTACTATACCGGCTTTGAAGTTTTGACAGATTCAAAAAGTTTAAAAAAAGACCTTTAAAATGTAGAAAAAGAATAGATGTTGACATAGATTACTTGTAAAATTAGTTGTGTAAATAACTATTTTTAATTATAATAAAGATTAAGGCATACCATTTGTTTAAATTTATTATAATTTACATTATAAAATTGTGACGGCCCAAAATGGTTTGACAATACAAAAAACTTAAATGTCAAAAACTGCTTGGTTTCTTTTCTCTGTTTAAAATTATATAAGCGTTACTATTCTTACGTAGTCGTAGAGAAAATAATGTCTGAAACACGTTTGGAATAGCATATTCCACTCTCGTAAAACCGTCACACTCGCCTTCGGCTCGTGTGTCAAATTTTTCCTCGAGCGGAATATGCTGTATTCCAAACTTGTTACAGAATGTACTATTCTCGTTAAAATATTATTACAACGAGAAATATATCTTATTAACCTTTAAATTTGTTATTATACAATTTATTGTACATTAAGGTAATATGCATCATCCTTGCGGTGTGCCACTGTGGTTTCGGTAACGGCCTCGCGCGCTGAATTGTGCTCAGGCACTTCAAGCTCTGCTAAGCTACTTACAAAACCTTAATAAAGAGCTTTGTTTAAAATAAATTATAATATTATCCTGTATGGTCTAGTGGTTAAGATCCTGGCTCACCCACGAGACAAAGGTTTAATTATTACCTGTACCGGAATTTTCGCTCTCAAAAATACTCCATTTCGGTTAGATGAACTAAATACATTGTTGCACTATTTTTTTTTTCCTTTTTTTAATGAAATAGTTTGCTTGTTTCTATATTGCAAATTAGCAAAAGGTTTGTATAAATTTTGATCAAAATTTGTGTCAGCTGTGTTTCAAGGGGTAGTTTTTGAATTAGATTTTTTGTATTATTGGATTTAAAAACTATTTATTTATATGGGATGTTTAAAAAATAAATATTTTTATGTGTTTTAATTCCATAAAAGCTCATCAGTCTTATTGAGATGAGAACAACTTTTTTTTGAACTCATAAAATTACAGATACTCTTTTTCCATTTAATAACCATATTTAGACAATCATTTTGGTAATATTGCAAAGGAAATACAAGAAGAGGCTAAAAAGGTGCATGTCCAAAAGAAATTATAGCTTGCTTTTGTTTGCAATGTTGTCGAAATGTGCATGCTTTAATGCAAAATTTCACTTACTTTCTGCACATTGTACACTGAACCATTTCCCGATGGGCATGAGCCCTATAGGCACGGCGACATAAAGGGCAGGAAAACCCTTTATTTCTTTGCTGATAACAGGAATCGCAAACTGTGTAATGTGCGTGCCAACGGGACGACAAACCAGCACCAGGTGTACGGGAACCACAATCTCCACAAACTCTGCAGCACTAAAAATTAAAGAAAAGAAATAAAATATGTTCAATTATTTTTATTAGGTAAACTTTGATTTATTAAAACATCAAGCTGCACAGGAAAAAAAATTTTTTGGTCCATCATTGCAGAATGCAAACTTAATTTGGTAGTAGCAAAAATATTAATCAAAAAAATTATGTGAGAAGGGAAAACATGTTTAGTTGACATCTTAGGCTCGCCAATGGCACTTAAAATTGAAAGTAAAAGAAAATATATATAAATTTTTAAACTACATTTTTAATTTAGTTTGTTGGTAAATTTAATTATAATAATTTCAGTTATAAAAATAAAAATTTTAATATAAAATCGCAATTACCTAAATTATCTCTGAAACCACAATATTTATGAGATAATTAATAAATAAGGACCTTTTTGTAAAGAAATAAGTTTAGTAAGAAAATTTACAAAAAAAAATACTTCTAAAAATATATTTTTTTACTTAAAGTTTTAAGTGGAATTGGTAAGCCTAAGATGTTGACCTTTTTCCTTTTGTATATAATGTTTATTTTAACCTTAACATTTTTACTATTGCAAAATTAATTTCGAAAAAAGCGGATATTCGACCCACTTTATTGCATAACTAGAAAACCTGGCACAGTAGGCCAGTACCTACTTTTATAACGTTTAAAATTGTATTTTTTTTTTAATTTAAAGGACATTAATTGAATAATAGGTATATATTATGTTTTTCGATTTGATGCGAACAACCCTAATTTTTTGTTTTTATAACTTACGAACTTTTAAAATACTGTCAATTTTAAGAGCTTCATTTTTTATTAAAGTTATATTGCTCACTGATGCGTTGTTTTATGAATATATGCAAAATAACAACTTTTTAAAAAATTTACTTTCTCCCTTCGTGATGTCTTTTTTAGAAAATTGTCTTTTGTCTGTAGTTTTAAATTTCCTATGACTATGACTATTTAACTTAAGTAAATTGGTCCAGTGGGAGACTGGACAATCCACGCTCGAAGTAGTGAGCTGTTTCGCGGGAGCGTCAAGAGCAATTTTTATTTATTCACTCAACCATTCATTAATAAAAAAGTAAGTAAATTACAAAGTTTTATTACCTATTAAATTGCGCTTTTAATAGACATATTTTAAAATAACTTTAATTTGTGACCAACTAATTATAAGTCCAAAAAGGGTTAAAATGTTTTTTTCAAAAAACGTTAAAATGTTGTAATGTCCAGCCTACACTGGACCAATTTACCTAAAGTAAATGAAGGGGTCATTGCAAGAAGTGCCTAAGTCACATTTTCAATAAAATTGTCATTGTGGCGCTATCTTAAAGTGTTTCACTTAAGCTTTCAAGTGGTATTTGCAGAGTGGCAGAAATATGCGTCTAAGTGCCTTAGTTTGCATTTACTTCAATGCAAGAAGTACCTAAGTCATCATTTTCACAGATGCAATGCAACATGTGCCTTAGTCCACGTTATTTAAATTTGGTTATATCTTAGCAACTTACCTATTAAACTGTGTAAATCCTAATAATTTGTGTCTGTGATTAAAAACATAACTATGGCAGGTAAGTAAAGTAAAATAAAATAAATTGTGGAACCTTAAAACATACCAGTTACCGTTTTTTTTTGCTCGAACCTTGTCTGAAAATGGTATAATATAGGGTATAATCCAGCAAAATGATGTCATTGATAAAGAAATTGATCAATTACAAGAGGCCGACGCTGTTTATGAATAGCCAGCCTTCTTATTATATTCTTAGTTTTGCTTTAAGTTGTGTACGAAGTTATGTCTTAGTCTTAAGTTTTGTTCACAATTTATATATTTTTTTACGGCGTTATAATATAATAAACCTTTTTTTAAGTATAAACAAATTTTTACTCAAAATATCCCTTAATTTTTGACAAAATAAAAACATTTCAACACAAACAGTGCCTAAGTCCCAAATTATTTTATTTATTTTTTTTGATACAACAAAACGTTTTTTTCTTTTTTAATCATGGAAGTCCTAATTCCCAAATTATTTTATTTTATTTTTTTTGATATAACAAAACGTTTTTTCTTTTTTAATCATGGAAGTGCCAAATTATTTTTTATTTTTTTTGATATAACAAAACGTTTTTTCTTTTTTAATCATGGAAGTCCAATCTACTTAACACAAAGAATACAATACAACACACATTTTCATTATAATATTTTGTGTAATATTTCATAATCAAAAATAAACCTTCAATATTTCAGAATCACCTATTTGTGACTAAGGCACTTCTTGCATTGAACCCTTCAAATGGTCATTTTATGGAAAATTTCAAAATCTACAATATTTTAAGAGAAATATTTATTACAAAAATAGCGAAAAAGGGGTAAAAAAGAAGAAAACCATTTTCCAAAAAAATACTTGGGTTTTTTAAATTTATATATTTTTATATTTAAGTAGTGATGTAAACTGAAAAAAAACGTTTTCTATAATATTGTTTTTTTTTAGAAAATAACCTAGCGGTTTGTTTTTTTACTAAAACATTCAGAAACATTGTTTTTTCTTTATTGACCGGCTAATATGAGGTCCTATTATTGTAAGTTTTAATATTGTTTATAAAAATATTATTGTACGCAGTATGACTGTTTACGCATCGATAATAAAGCGATCTGCTATTTATTATACATATTCGTAAGAAAAGGGTATTCCTCGGAAATAGTTGCGACATAGAGGCTGTAGTTTGCTTTGTCGTGCGTATTAAATTCATCTCGTGTAAGAAACATTGTTTTGCTGAAAACAAAAACATAACAGTACTAAAACTAAACCCGTGCAGCTAGGCTGTAAAACGATGATTTCTAACGGAAATCTCCAATTTTCCTTGGGTCGGTATTTAAGTATTAAGTATTTTGGTTCAACCTTGGTTTGTATGCAACTATAGTATCTTTAAGCCACTCTAGGTGGCGACACTTGTCTTTGTTATAAATTGTTTTCTTTATTGATATTAAAAAAACGTTAGGTGTTTTTTTAAGTTGGCGGGGCATAGCGTCTTGGGGGTTGTTCGGATCAAACCAGAATATAATTAATTAAAGCTCTTTTAATCATATATTATATCACGAGAACTATGAATTTAATCTGTTAAACTAGGCTCAGTAGTTTTTTGTTTGGTTTTTGTTGGAAAATGTTGAATGCAAAATAATTTAATAAAATCACGAGACCGCGTAGCGGTCGAGGGGTTTTATTTTTAATTATTTTGCATGAAACTATTTTCCATAGTTTGACAGATTAAATGTATAGGTTGAGTGATATACGTCTAGATTATTTCTCGAATTAAAGGAAATATTTGACAATTCATAAAATCTGACGTATGTGTCAAAATTTATAAATATTTTTTTAAAGAAAATTCCATTAATTTAAGGTATGTAATAAGTAATAATTGATATTTCGTAAACTAGATAACTTATTTTTTATTGTTTTTTACAAAATGTTTGTTAAAACTTGCAAATAACACCATAAAATCGTAAACAAAAATCCAATATGGAGGCTAAAATTTAATCGCTGTTAAATAGTTCTAGTGATTTAATCGCTTATTTAAACGAAATTTATTCGAAAATTCAAGGCTTTTGATTGGTTCATATTATAATGAGGGAAATAATAAAAAATATAAAATTTCAACTGGTATAAAAGTATTGGGTTCTCTATATAAAATCATTTACTGTTACTGGACTACAGTTACTGCAGTGAAGTCACAGAAAACAGTAATGCAATTTTGCATATTATGTCATAACTTTGGTTTTAATAAAATAAAACTTACTCGACATTTCCACCCATACTTGGGTATGGAGGTGACAATGGGACGTTGACAGCCCGCGTGGTAAACTTTGTCGCACTGTTCGCAAGTCATCAATTTTGATTCGTCGCCTGTAATTCGACATACCTGACATATTCGACATTTTCTGCATTGCCAGCCCGCTCGAACTCCTAAAAAACAATATCAAATCTGTGGGTAAGGCATAAGTAAAAAAAGGCAATGTTTTAGTAGAGCCTTAAAACGTTTTAGAACTTAGGCAGTATCTCCATTTGAAGAGTTTCCATAGAATGTCTTTAAAATTTAATATATGATTTTTTGAGTCATCAACACATTCACAGTTAATTTCAGATTTTTTTACAGCACAAATAATTTTTAAAGCTACATGTTTTCATTTTTTACTTTGTTCCTTGCTCAGGAGAATTCTATATGTTTTCATTTTTTACTTTGTTCCTTGCTCAGGAGAATTCTATAAAAAAATTATTAAATAATCAATTTTTACGCCATTAACATAATCCTTGTTTTTCGAGTTAAAAAACGAATTTTTGAAATTTTCTATGGGAAATCTGTGGGAAATAACACTCAAAAATTGTTTCTTTAAACTCGAGAAACTAAAGAGGATTATTTTAATTGCTTAAAAATTGATTATTACAGTATATTTTTTATGGAAATCCCAAAAAACAATTTTTAGAACTTTTTTAAATTTTCTGCTGCCAATTTAAGAAACACAAAAATATAAAAGTTTTAAATCCTAACTTTGCCATTAAAATAACAAATTAACAATGTATGTTGTTCCTTATTAATACGTTTATTTTTACTACATTGGCACCACAAGTCAGTGAAAGCCTGTTATGGCCTACTGCTATTTATTTATAAAACTCTTCAAATGAAGAGAATGAAGAATTCAGGAAATATAACCAAAAATAAATTTCCTTAATTAATGCAAATAAGCTTTATGCCCCTTACAACAGAAATAAAGATAAACTTTTTGAATCAATAAAGGTAAATTATTTTTAACATTTAAAAGTACTGATGTAATAGTAGTTTTAAAATTCAGTTTAATATTTATTAAATCGAATCTTTTAAACAATAAATTTTGAAAATTTTGATTAATTGACAATATTTATAATTTTAGTTTCATACCTGGATGTTGAGCCAAACCAACACATATACCATGGTAATGTTCACCACAACTTGAACAGTACATCAAGTTTGCGATGTCGCCTAGCACTTTACAAGTATAACACACTGAAGCTGAAAGAAAAAGAATATTTTTTATAACTTTTAAAGTACATTTTTCTCTTTATATAAAAATAATTATTTGGGCACTTACATTCACAGACTAAAGCAGCCTGACCAACATGGTTATTGCAGAATACTGTTAATGTTGGCAGTTCTTGAAAGGCACCGGACGCCGTGGCGCATGGATAATGGTAAAATTTGTTGCAACCTTGCATTTTACATGCAACACTTGCTCCGAAATGATTGCAGAATGAACACTTTCTGGATGAGCTTTCTAAAACTACTGATCCAACATTGTCTAATGTTGCATTTTCTGTAATAATTATAAAGGGATTGTTTTAGTATAAATATATTTTAATTTATTTATTATTCTTTGTAAAGTAGAGTAAAATAAATGTGTTAAAGCAATGTATTGCTTAATTTAGGTGACTTTGAATATAAACACTAATAAAGGTAATTTAATGTTTAGTAGCTATTAAAAATAATAAATGAATGTCAATTTTATTAGAAATATTCCTTTTAAAATGTAGGTAGATACTATTGCGCATGTCTTATAATAAAAAAAGTATACAAACCATTCTTTTTAACACCCTTGGACCATAAAGCACAACTTCTATGGACATAAAAGTGCCCATTGGATTCAAAGAGTAAATTAACTTCAGGTTCCTCATTGTACCCGATTATAGTTAATTCATCAACATACTCGCTTGTAAGTGATGGATGTCTACATTTATTAAAGCTCTTTTGCCTTCGACAAGTGACCGGTCCCCTTGGACTCTTATCGCCAGAATCTTTTTCAGGTAACTGATGGGAATGGCTTTGATTTCCATTTTGATCTGATGCCACCCTTTGGGGAGTAAAGCCTTCTGGACAATTTAACCTCAACATTTCTCCTTGTCCCAATTGGCTTTTCTCCCCCAAGTTGCAAAAGGCACATACTTTTCCTGGCCACTGTTCTGGTGCATAGGGCAAATACTCCAGGGTTGGTAGAGGTTTTTCCCTATCAGTAAAAATTAATGCACCAGTTTCAGGGTCCAACATGGGGATCTCATCACCAGGTGATGGTGTTATACATGAAGACATATCAAAATCAAACCTGTCAAACTGTCGAAAATGCTTAGCCCCCCTACCACCACCTCTAGGCATTCCAAGACGAACTTTACGTGCTCTAGGTGCGCCTGGAGGTCTCTTCTGAGTTGGCTTCCCTAAAATTAAGAAATCAATATTTGTATGCACAAGTTGATCAAATCAGCTTATTTAACTGATTCTGATTTGTTTTTTTTGTATATGGGTATTTTGTTTTATTTTTAAATTTCAGCATTTTTAGATACCGTAAACACGGGTGGCTTTAGCTCACTTTCAAACTTAAGCTTAAAATTTTTGTGGTTTTAACAATCATAAACATTAAATATTGTATACCAAAATTTGAGTCTTGAGTTGCTACTATAACTATAACTATGTTATAATATAACATAGGGCTGAGTTTCAAAAATAAAAATTAAAAACTGGGTGTGTAAAGTTACCCCCTGGTTGCGGGTAATTTTTCGTATAAAATTAACTCAATATTTTATTTTATTTTTATTAGACACATGTTAACAGCGACATATAACTATTGCAAGGGATTACCGATAAAAAAAATCGACCTGTAGCTAACCAGGGATCATCATTCCAAAGGATTGCGAATAATATAGAAATTATAACGCGTGTATTTCTAAGAGTTTTGCACTGATGCAATATATACAATTTTAAAGTGTTTTAAATCCCATTTATTTCTTTAAAACACTGATTTTCCTGAAACTCAATAGAATCGCTCAATTGACAGGTTTAGACCAACAAATTATAAATGTTAATTTTATCGAGTGTGAAAAGATTTTTCATAAAAGGGTTAAAGTCACCCGCGGGGTGCAAAGCCACCCGTGTTTACGGTAGTACTTTTTTTGTTTTTTTTTGTATCTTGAATCTTATAATTTTTGAAAACTAGACTTAAAATTAATCAGACAATATTATTTTATATTGAAAAAAACAAAAAAGTCCCTCCTGCCCATAGGTACTTACTTTTGCCCAAAAAAAATATGAACTAATAAATTTATAGGTAGTACAAATTGTGATTTCCTAGGCTCTATGAACTTACTATTTAAAAACAGTAAAACTTCTCATTAGTACGATAAAAATAAATTTTGCCAATGGACAGGAAAGATAAATTGAGGGCCTTAGAATATAAAAATTATAAGTATAATTGTATTAATCTTATTGAAAATTAAAAATTTACAATAAAATGAATACACCGAATACACCTTAAACAGTTTTATTTAATTTTTTAACTTTAAATGCAAATATCTCAAAATACTTTAAAAGTACTCTTATACCACTTTTATTCTAAAATTTTCAATTATTTTCAAGATTTTTCAGCTATTTTTTAAAAACTAGCTTCTTTCTTTAATAAAAATACCAATATGACAATCTTTTTAGGACTACAAAGAAGCTGGCCAGAAGGGACATAAAATATTGGGGAAAGCTTAAATTTTAATAGTATTTAGATCTTAGATTTTACTTTTATATTGACAAAATGGTAAATTTAAAAATATTACCTAAGCTTTAAAAAAAATCTACTGATGACTGTGATTACCTTAGAGAAGGGAATGGTGATTACATTTTAACATTTATTGCCTATGTTAAATTACAGAAAATAACAATTTAAAATAATATTATAAAGGTGTCTAAAAAATGGCGGACCAACATACCATGTTAAAATTTTCAAACAAACAGTTTCAAGTTATAAGGGCTTAAAAATTTAATTTTATTTTCTTTATTTTTTAAAAATAAGTAGGTATTTATAAAGGATTAATCACAATTTTCTAATGACGTTTTAAATAGAATCTGCCTGTGTAGTGTATACTATTTTTCTTACTACCTCGGCCGAAAATACAACCCAACCCAACCCGGCCGAAAATACGGGAATTAAATGTGTATATCGAAACATATTGATGCCTGCCCCGACATTTGCGGCACGAGCGAAGCCTTCGTAGCCCTTGTAGTGTAATATACTCGAAAATACGTTGTTTCGTCCCCGATTCCAATGCATCAAACGTAAATTTGACCAATGCATCAAACGTAAACTTTCTGCCGTGGAATCGGGGACAAAACAACGTACTTTCGGCCGAGGTAGTAAGAAAAAGACTTTTACTTGGAGGTTATTTATTTTACGGCGGACTTGACAGAGACATTCGTTACTTAGTAACGAATTTAACACTTTTTAATATGGTTGTTTGTTGTCATGATCATGGTCTCTATGGTCATGATGATTAAGAATAAATCTACCAATTTATTAGTCCGCAAAGTTGCCAATTAAAAAAATATGATTCCCATGTACTATCGCTAACAAAAAAAACTCATACAGCTATATTGTGGCTGTGTGAATAAAACTTTTCCGTCAATGTCAAGCTGACATCGAGCTTTGTCACATCCATTATGACTTTTTTAACAACATTTTCAACCAAACAATGCAGACGAACTCTGGCAAGCCCTTGAAGCCATTTGGAACGAGATAAAGCAAGACGGCGACTTCCATGCTTTGCCGTTTGCGGGCAGTAATTGACAAAAACAGAGGGATGACGAAATATTATTTTTTTTTTCAAACTTCAACCTAACTTTGTATTTAATTTTAGACCTTTCAAATGTGACGTATCATGTTAAAAGCCATAATTACTCCAACGAAATGATAGAAAATCAGGAACACTAGATTTTTAAGCTGTATGAGTTTTTTTTGTTAGCGATAGTATCTTTTTAAATAACGAAGGTAGATTTTTTACATACACCTTCAAGGTGGTGCGCGACTTCTAGAACCCCCTGTATATTCAGGGTGCACCAAGTATCCTTTTTAGTGTATACTTCTAAGGGTATCTTTTTTTAGCTAGAAGATCGGTAAAATTAGAAAAAACTTGCGTAATTACAAGCCCATTAAAATAAAATTTATAAATTGAAAAAAGTCAGCGATTTTTAAAATATTTAAAAAAATTAAAAACCTTTTAAAATCAAAAATCGTTATAACGTTATTTGTGAGAATTAAAAAAGTTAGTGCATTAATCTTTATTTTCATCCAATAATTGGATTCCAATTCCAATTTTGAGTAATCATAACCATCTTTTGTTTTAAAAATGGCCGCCATAACTTATGTAGTTTAAAACATCGTTGGATTTCACAAATTGCATAAAAATGTAGGTAAGTGTGTTTATATGAAAAACTTTCTTTAGTTCCCAGAAATACTTAAAGAAGCTATAACAATTTTTGGATTAACAGGTTTTAAGTTTTTTTCATATTATTTTAGAACCGCTGATTTTTTTTCAATTTTTAAATGCCAACTTTTCTCTAATTTATCTGACCCTAAAGCTCTTCAATAAAATATATATCCATATATAGGATACTTGGTACACCATGTATATGGGGAAGTTGTTTGTTAAATTTAAAAAAAAATCCATATACAGGGTGTTTCTTTTAACTTGAGACAGCTCAATATCTCGAGAAATATGCATTTCACGGAAAAATGTCTTAAATAAAAGGTTAATGTGACCAAAGGGGACATTATTTGGTGCTACCGCTAGCCACCCCCTACCCCTCCTTAAGGGTGAAACGGGGGGTAACTTTGGAAAGTCAAAAGGGATGACCCGATTTTTTTCACAGATTTTGGTGGTACATAAAAAAATGAATAACTTTTATTTGAAAGTTTTTTTCAATTTATCAACAGATGGCGCTGTAATTCAAAATTTAAGAAAAAGGGGTTTCCTTGTAAAATGTATTATTTGAAACGTTTGAAAAACAAAAATTAACATTAAATTAACAATAGTCGGCTCTGAAAACAATTTATAACAAATGTTCGAAATGTCGTCCTTCCATTTCGACACCAAGTGGAGCACCAGCGTCCCTGGTCGGTAAACGTTTGGTGCGGTACCTTAAGCGAACGATTAATCGGACCCTTCTTTATTGACGGTGCATTAAATGGCGAAAAGTACCGGAATTTTCTAGAAAACGATCTGACGGACCTTTTGGAGGATGTACCTCTAGCACGGCTCCAAAACATGTGGTACCAGCAAGATGGTTGTCCTGCACATTATTCGGCAATTGCTCGAGAGGTGTTGGATCGGGAGTTCAATGGCCGGTGCACCGCGGTGGATCGGTAGACGTGGTCCAGTAATTTGGCCTCCCCGATCACCTGATCTTACGCCACCAGAATTCTTCCAGTGGGGTTACTTGAAAGAAAAAGTTTACGCTGCAATTCCTACAACTTGGGAGGACATGGTGGAGCGGATCAGGAACGCCTGTGCGGCGATACCGCCCGACATGTTGGCGCGTTGTGTGCCAGAATTCATTACCCGCATTCAAAAATGTGTTGAAATGGAATGACGACATTTCTAACATTTGTTATAAATTGTTTTCATAGCCGACTATTGTTGTTAATGTTAATTTTTGTTTTTCAAACGTTTCAAATAATACATTTTACAAGGAAACTTCATTTTTAAATTTTGAATTACAGCGCCATCTGTTGATAAATTGAAAAAAGTTTTAAATAAAAGTTATTTATTTTTTATGTACTACCAAACTCTGTGAAAAAAATCGAGTCATTCCATTTGACTTTCCAAAGTTACCCCCTGTTTCACCCTTAAGGAGGGGTAGGGGGTGGCTAGCGATAGCACCAAATAATGCCCCCTTTAGTCACATTAACCTTTTATTTAAGACATTTTTCCGTGAAATGCGTATTTCTCGAGATATTGAGCTGTCTCAAGTTAAAAGAAACACCCTGTATAGTATGGGTCAATGGTGGCACCTTTGCCCCATTATGGTGCTAACGCAATTGTGATAATATTTTGATTATAAAAATTTTACTATTTTCTGATAAGTAGTTTTTGTTAAGTAAGTACTAAATATGGCCACATTTTTTATACTCAACTTTAAAACTAATAAAAAAGTAAGTACTACACTTAGGTATGTTATAAAAAATTAAATTTCAAATCTAATAATGGTTGCTATGGAAACCAAATGAATAAGATTTTACATGGTATTTTTTTTTATCTACAACTGTCATGTAATGACTATGATTTGACACTACTTGAAATGTCATAATAACTTGCATAACTAACTTTATTACCGCACTAGTGTGTTTATATCTTAAATTAAGCTCAAGGTATAAGATTATATGAAAACTCATTTATTGTAAACATTAACAGTAAAATCTTTACAATGCTGACATGCCTAACAATTTGCTGGAAATACTTTGAGTATGAACTTAGTTTGTGGCTGTTAATGGAGTAGCTTTAGATGTTGAGGCAATATTCTCCGCTTCCGGGAAAACATCCTAGAATTTTCACAGCCGATCGTTTCTTGTTTTCACTAGAATTTTCGATGTAGCCTTCAGCAACCGAATTAGATTTCCAGCCACCACGTCTTTTTATGGTCAAAAGATCTGACCCAGAATCAGCCTATGCCTGGTATACTCTTTTGGATTGTGCAACTGAAGAAACTGGGCAATAAGGTTTGGAACACCACCTATAGTATTTATTCCAATAGGTTGCCTAATGCATTTCCCTGATCTATATCCTACAAAAAATCGTGCATGGTCGCAGTCTTTAGGTCTTAAATGAATGTATTTTCTGACCACTTAAACTAGGGATTATGATTTGAAGGCATACTCCTTTGTCTTTCACATTTTCTACAAGCAAATTTTTGATTTCTTCCCGCCGACACGCGCCCGCTAAGCCAATTATTAAAATAACCTAAAATAATTATTGCATTTTTTGCCCAAAATATTATTTATGATATACCTTCATGCATAGAAATTTCTCTTCTCCCCCATCTAACAAAAATTTCTTTCTTTGTTAATTAATACCTTGGAATTTTTAGGTTTTTAGCCATCCGATTTTCGTTTCAGAAATGCAATTAAATTTACATATTTTTTGATGTTGACATTCTGCTTAATTGAAATTTCTGTTTTTAACATCGAGTAATAGCACAAAGAGATGAGGGCTTCTGTGTTTTGCTTAATTCATTGAAATATACTAATAATCCTTTCTTGCTTGTCTAGTTGATTATCTTTTTTTCATTGCACCATTTTTCATACTGATCAAAAGCTTCTTGGTATTTCTTTTGTGATTTAGCTGGCACCAGATGCGAAACAACATTAAAAGCTTCCTTCTCAATATCAGATGGCAGATTATCGCTTGAACTCATTTTTAAATGTGAAATTTTTACACAGCTTTGACACTGACTGACAGAAGAAATTTATTCACAATCGTAGCTATGCTTGTTGCTAAGGTTATATAAATTCTTATTAACTGCATACTGTATTCAATTTTTAAACATTTTATTTTTACTCAAATATTTATTAAAATAATAATAGTTATACTGCCCTATTATGGAGAAAGGCAGTAACTGCAAAAAAATGCAAAATGCGTTTTCTTGTGCTATGGTAAAGCTATGGAAATTTTGTAACCGAATTCAACAAAGAAATGCAGTCAAATATCTCAGAAGTTTAAAAAATCAATGAAATACCTACTACTTTTTATAAAAATGTAGTTTATGCTAATTTTCCACAAATTTCTTGTTTAGCAGTTACTGCCTTTCTCCATAGTAGGGCAGTATAGTTGTAGATAATATGTTGTACGTAACACGTAGGATACCATATTATTAACGCATTTATGTGATGGCAAATTTTCTCATGCGTGCGTTAATAATATCCATATCCTACTTGTT
Organism: Brassicogethes aeneus; assembly: GCA_921294245.1. NCBI lineage: Eukaryota > Metazoa > Arthropoda > Insecta > Coleoptera > Nitidulidae > Brassicogethes > Brassicogethes aeneus. The sequence continues at coordinate 28,424,324 of OV121137.1, forward strand.
ACGTAAATAACTATTATTTAATCAATTTTATTATACTCAAAATATCCTTTCCTATTGGTACAATTGGACCCCGTTATGCAACAAAGAACCAAACAACATATTTGCAGTTACGAGAAAATGAGGATAAACGTTTCAGACTTTTGATTAAAAAATTACTTTATAAAAACACTTTTAAACTGAACAAACGCTACCATATTTTACTATATATGAACAGAACAATAATTTTAATGAACAAAAACACTTGAAAAGTTATTCCAAGTATGGAAAAAATACCTGGTTCCCTATTGCTTAATTGAAAATTTAACAAACATCACTTGGGTCCGCAACCAAGTTACAATAAAAATAAAAAAACTTACGTATGTCAAAAAATAAAAGTTTTACTCCAAGAAAAACACTTGGTTCTATATTGCGGAACAGGAAAAAATATATTATTGGTCAAAGTCAAAGTCTAACTCGCCATTTTAACCGTCTATGTCTTCCTCTATTAAAGGGTCTCCTATTAGACTAGTATAAAAATTATGATCAGCCTCAGGAATAAGATGCAAATAACTGCGTATGTCATCTAGTTTTGGCTGAGCCACTGGTTTCCCGTTTGGCCAAAGCGATTCCAGTAACTGAGAAAACTGTACGTCTGAATCCTTTGATTCTTATATTTATTTATTTATATTCAGTCTCATCAACATAGTCCGTTTTTATAAAGATACTAAATTTTTTTTCTCTAATAACTTTTCTTTCTGTTAACAATTACTTTTTCTAATGCCCTAGTGCTAACGAAATCATCTTTTTTTATTTCAATGGGTCGCTTCTTTGTACATGTTTTCATGATTTTTAATAATGAGACACTATTTGAGGAGCATCCGTGCAAAACCGGCTAAATCCATTTTATTCAGTTTTTGTTTTTCTTTTGATTTCGCATCTTTGGGTTCATTTGTATCGACAACCAAGATAATTCTGTTTAAATCCGACTATATCCATGTTAAAATCACATTTAAAAGGTAGCTTTAGGAGCAAAACCGGCCAAATCCACGTTTTTATAGCAAACCCGGCTATATCCAATAAATAATATGTGGCTTGGATATGTCGATACTACTACTAAAATTTGTTGTTTTTTCATGTTTGCACTAAATTTATTTTGATAATATTTTTGAATAATAAAGGTTTTTTTTTCACATTTTATTCGGTTTTCTAGCAAAACCGGCTATATACAAAACATTTTTTGAAATTTTGGCCTTAATATAAAGTTTTTGAAAACGAAAGTATGTCTTATAAATCAAGTACCACAAAGCCCACAAAACTCAAGTTTGCTTTTTCTTTTATCTGTAAAGGCCAGGACACCGAGAGTTTTTGCCATTTTCCCAACATTTTATTAAAGTTGATATAGCCGGTTTTGCACGGATGCTCCTCATTTGTTTAAACATTTAAAAAAATAATGATATACCAGCTGACAGGCACTACTGCACAACAATGAATATGCCGGCAACAACAATAAACAGAGAACGCCGTGAAACACGTGGGAATTTCGCAAAAGGGAACCAACACATCTCAGAATTAGCAAAAGGGAACCAAGTAACTTTGGATCTTTATAGTAAATTACAATCGATTTGGTTATGCAAGTAAGTTCTATCGTCCGCCAAATGGCACTAGAGCGCCAGATTTTTGGATCGCTATTGCAAATCGGGGGAAGACAATATTTGACTATGTATAATGCAATTAACTCGTTTTTTCGTAAATTGTCGGTTGGTTCCTTATTGCATAACGGGGTCCAATTGGCGTCCCCGAAATGTGAACGGCAAAATTTAATCGTGTATTTTGGACAACGTTATGCTACCTTGCATCAGTGTCGTCGGTCGTTGTCAAATTTGATAATAGTTGTCAATTGCAATATTAAAAATGCCACCCCACTTAACCGAGGCTCAGAGGTCCAGGGCAATAGCCAAATTAGAAGAAAATTGGTCTTTAAGTGAAGTAGCTGCATATTTTATATCAAAAAAAGTTGGCAAGAACAACAAAGATTAAGAAGACCTATCAGGCAAGGTGTAGGAAAAATCTCCAACGAAAATGAAGACAATGCTCTTGTCGCACATATTAGGCAAAATCCTTTCAATAGCGCAGTTAAGGCCCGAGAAGATACACAATTTCCAGGATCTCTTCGAACAGCTCAAAAAAGATTGTTCAAAACAAGCTGGTTTAAAAAACTGTGCTGCTGCTCATAAGGTTTTTTTAACTGACGAAAATAAGCGCAGGAGAGTCCAATTCGCCAATGACTATTTAAATTATGGAGACGATTTTTGGAATAATGTTATATTTTCGGATGAAAAAACGTTCCAATCTTGCAATAATGGAAGGCTGCGTGTATATCGTCCAAGAAACGCAAGATTTGAGGAGAACTATACATTAAGAACCTCAAATAGTGGACGCTTTTCCATAAATGTTTGGGCGTTGTTTCAAAACAAGCTGGTTTAAAAAACTGTGCTGCTGCTCATAAGGTTTTTTTAACTGACGAAAATAAGCGCAGGAGAGTCCAATTCGCCAATGACTATTTAAATTATGGAGACGATTTTTGGAATAATGTTATATTTTCGGATGAAAAAACGTTCCAATCTTGCAATAATGGAAGGCTGCGTGTATATCGCCCAAGAAACGCAAGATTTGAGGAGATATACATTAAGAACCTCAAATAGTGGACGCTTTTCCATAAATGTTTGGGCGTGGATAAGCATCCATGGTCCGGGAGTATGTTGGGAAATTGATGGTAGATTAACGGCTGAGCACTATACGAGGATTTTGGACAACGTTATGCTACCTTCAGTTAAACATGTGTTTCCAGAAAACTTTATATTCCAACATGTAAGAAAACTGTATAGTATTCAAAAACGATTCTAATAAATATTATATTACAGGACAATGCACCAGTTCACACAGCTCGCGTGGTTACAGAGTGGGTAAACAACAACCACATAAATGTTTTGCCATGGCCAGCTAGAAGCCCTGACTTAAACCCCATTGAAAACGTGTGGGGTTTTATAGTTAAAAATATATATCAATGGGACTTTAGGCCAAGATGAACTATGGAGTGCTGTTGAAATCTTTTTTGAGCAGTTCAAAGAGATCCTGGAAATTGTGTATCTTCTCGGGCTATTGAAAGGATTTTGCCTAATAAGTGCGACAAGAGCATTGTCTTCATTTTCGTTGGCAAGAACAACAAAGATTGAGAAGACCTATCAGGCAAGGTGTAGGTAAAATCTCCAACAAAAAGAACTTCTTGCCAACGTTTTTTGATATAAAATATGCAGCTTTTAATGACATTTAAATCACTTAAAAACCAATTTTCTTGAGCAATATGTTAATTTAGTTATGTTATTTTTATTGTGTATTTACCTACTTGTTAATTTATATTGTATAAAACCAAATTAAAGTTAATTTATTTGTTATATTGTTTATATTATTGTTTGTTAAAATTTTATTAAAAAAATAGAATGATTTAGGATATTGTTCTTATTCTTAGTATTCTCCCTTCTATATGTAACACCACTGGCCAAAGCCAGGAATGAACAAATAAATTTTATGAAAAAAATCCATGACAACAAAAAATCGTTCACATTTCGGAGACGTCAATTGTACATCCAGTATACGGCCATTCCAAGCCCATGGACAGGACACATCAGAAACAAGTCTAAATATATTCTTGTTACTTCCTTAAGTGTACTTATTTTTTCTACGAGTATTTATGAGAAGTATTAGCCAAATTTGGCTAATACTTCTCATAAATACTCGTAGAAAAAATAAGTAAACTTAAGGAAGTAACAAGAATATATTTAGACATGTTTCTGATGTGTCCTGTCCATGGGCTTGGAATGGCCGTATAGGAACTACAAAACTGTCCAAAAATGTGTGCAGAATCCACATTTTTACAAACTTTAAAAAATTATGTTTTATTTAATTACAAGTGTATTTAAAGAGTTTCAATCAAATTATAAGTTAAACACACAAAATCATATTTTTGGATATCTTAATGACAAAATATAACCAACTTAGTTCTTTCGATAGATTGAATTTATTTCTAGATCCTTAACTCAAAAGTCTAATTCTACATATTAACACGTTATTTACAGAATAAAACAATTGAACCTTGTAAAAGAAAAAAGTGCCATTTTCTTTTAAACATGCTTTTTTATATTAGAACTTGCAATCTTGCATTTAAAAAAGGTCAAAAATCATGTAATTAGTAAAAACATATGTATAATTTGATTATATTTGTGCATAAAATTGGAGTACTTACCACCCTCTCTACGAGGTCTACCTCTGCCTCTCTTGATGCCAACAAGTGGTTTTCCAGATAAATTAAAGGAAGGTGGTAAATCTTCATTGTTGGGTGGTGATGAAGTAACTGAGGTTGTGGTGGATCCAGGACCAGAAGAAGGAAGTTGGAATGGTGATTGACTTGGATCATCAATTATATCCTCATCATCGTCCTCTAAATCAGAACCCTCTGGATCATCAAGATCCATTGTAAGTTCATCAGGATCCAGACCTGCTGGTATTTCATCCATTTTCAATAACTAAAACACCAAATGAACACTAATAAAGCCTCTATCAAGGTTATAACAACAATGCTATAAGAGCCACTAGCACTACATGACCAATTCATTTTTTTATCACTGCATATTCGCATTTATCAGAAACACTCTTAAAACTACGGTTAATTCCGGAATAAACAAAACAATAAAAGCCATCCTTATTAATTGTATTCTTGAGGACCCCAGCGCCATGACAATTTGTGCTCACTGATGCCGAAGAAACAACTCGGTAAATCTTATAATTGGCACAATAATATAACTAAACCTCACTGGTAAAATAAACTGTATTCATAAACTTACATCAAATTATTTTATTACATGGTAAATTTGTATACATTTCGTAATAACACAAAAAAGTCACTATAGTTAAAGAAAGGGGGAGAGACCATCTCACCGGACAAAGACGAAACTACACGAAGTTAAAAAAGTTATGCCATGTTGCCATAGCTATTATATGAAAAGATTTTTTTGAACTAAAACGAAAAACTTAGCTTCTTGGGTAAGTTATAATTAAAGAAATAATTATAAATTTTAAAATTATTACTCAATATTTAAGCTATTTAATAAATAAAGAACTTTTGCTGTATTTATTTAAAGACCATACAAGTGGCAACGTCGAATAATAAACCATACGCAGACAGTGCGGACAACCAAATAAAACAAACTAAAATTATAAAAGTTAAATTTTGGAATATTACACATATTTACAGAACATAAGCATATTTATCTAAATATGTGGAATGTACCCATATATAAATACCATAATTAACAAAAAAAAATGTTTTATTTTAATTAAATATTTGTGCAATTAAAACTTTTAGTTCAAAAGCTGTTTCAAACTTGGTAGATAAATAAGTTAATTACTTATATACTTTATAGAAAAGTTTGGTAGATATGTTAATTACTTACAAGTTTACACATGTCAAATGATTGCAAGCTCTGACTATGGTAGGCAGCCTCCCTTTATGATCTGTCTGTCTGTCTGATAGACCTTATATATCGTTTTTCTATTTGATAAACTATATGGAGTTTAATTTTCTACCTAGCCTAAGATGTACAGATCATTGACTTATGTCTTTATGTCGATGGTTCATGTAATCTGAACCAGATTTAAGGATTGTGTCCGGGCGTAAAAATACGTCAATCTGGTCCAGATCAAAGAAAACTGACCAAACCCATAGTATTAATAACCTGACCAAACCTGTGGTCGCATGTAATATGGGTTGCATATATTAAGTGCGGCACCAACTGGCAACACAGTATGATGGAATCCATGGATGTGTCGGGTTATAAGTTATTTTTTCTACTCCCACCTTTAAAACGCCCTTTATCGTACATGTTTCCATGACACTAAATGACCTTTTAAATACACATTGACAAGTTGTGGCTTTATGGCGCTTTAGTCACGGGCTGAAGTTGCTATAGCAACAGGTTTTTAGTCACGGGCTGAAGTTAGTTTTAAGTTAGTTGACAGTTGTCAAATGTCATACAATCGTTAACATAATGTGCCTTTCTTGTAAAATAATACTAAATGTGAAAATTATTTTATTATCTCAAAACAAAATTACAAAAGTATTCAATTGTTTCTCAATATTTGAAAAGTTTATATGAACATTGTACTGACCTTTTAATTTCGCCGGCAGTAAACTATAACCTAAATTCGGGCACTGTAAAGTTCTCATAAAGCATTTTCTTTACTTTCACTGTGAAAAACTGTCAATTTTTAAGAAATACATTTCGATTTATAACCTTTATAATCTGTGTTTATAAAATTTGACATTTGCAAACATTGCAACATTGTCAATTGACGGTGACACACAGATTCTCCTTTTGTTTCATAGATGGCGCTCTATGCAAATTTTTGATTTAAATCATTTTAAGATAATAATAAGTATTTGTCGTAGAAAAAGTATAGTATGCACCTCATTTATAAATTTTTCTATACACTCATTAATTTAAGCACTCGCTCGCAAGCTCGCTCGTACGTAAATTAAATTCGTGTATAAAATGGCGTTTATCAAACTTGATACATAATACGTATATTATAGGAGAAATGGTGAAATATGAATTTAGATATTTTTTAAAAACATTTTAAATTAAATTAATTAATTTTAAATATTTTTAGACAGAAATAATGAAATATGAATTTATTATAATAATATATTTTAACGAAAAATCCGTGTTTTTAAATGCACGGCAGTACCAGCTGTCAGATTTCAGATAAAATATCAAATAAAATTATAAATAAATTACCATTACCAAAAGTAGGTATGTGTAGAAGAATAGTATAGCTAGTGGGAAAAAGAGGAGATTCCTCTAGGGTGGATTTTGCCGCAGAAGCGAGTGGAATTTCCTCTTTCGACCAATAGTTGCAAACAATATATTGTTTATATAGTTTATTCAACTACCACAAGAAGTTTATTTATTTATAATTTTATTTGATATTTTATCTGAAATCTGGCAGCTCTCAAGAAACTTTTTTCCAATTTTAACTTAAAGCTAAATTCAGACCCTGAACGAAATGCTATTTTGCCCACTATAGTGGGCAAAGTAAAATTTGGCCACCGCTTAAAGTTAAGAAATGAATTAGGTATTGAATAAACAAATACTTATAAACAATGTTTATTAAACATTATATTTTAGGGCTGAATTGACAACAATATTTTATCACCTGTTGTGAGGCATTCAGTAACAAATAAAATAATTAACAATTAATGCCATTAAAATTGAATTAAAATTTTCAGTGCACATTATACCTTCAACAAAAAACTACAATAGGTATACCTATAGGTATATTATATTTTATCTCCACGCGATCTATAATTTAAACTTTATTGTTGTCAATATTCGATAAAGAAATACCTTGTTATGGCCTAGGGCGATAAAAAATTTTATGAGGCAAGTAATTAGTTCGATTTTTTCTCGCTAGGGGAATTGTTTTGACAAATTAATCCTTTTCTAAGAAATTAACGTACTAAACTGGTTTAATTTATTTATAATAAGCACTAATTTGTTTGTTTTACTGTTAACGTTTATTATTTTTCATTAAATTATTGTAAAATTAAATATGAATAATAAAACAAAAAGTGAGGTTAGGCAACCAAGAAAACGCACGATTCTTTTTCTACGATTTAAATTATCTTTAAGTTTTAATTTGCTTTAAGTTTTCAGTGAAATTAAATGTTAAACACAGCTTAAACATTCCAAACTACCTATTTTTTAAATAAAAATCAAATTGAAATTAGATAACTACCTATTTATTAAACAATTAATTGAATTCAATGTAATAGCAAAAATCCATTTCTACTTAAATCATGTAGCTAGGTATTGTCAAACTATTACTGCTTTTAAAAGCAATAATAATTATTATACATTTAATGTAATCTTTAGCTAATAAATAAATGAGATTCTAAAAAAGTAAGGTTAGGCCGCTTTGATGTTGAATTAAATTGACCTATGTATATAAAGTGCTTTGAAGATAAAATGTTGTAGGCCTCCGCTACGCGTCGGCCTTCAAACCTTGAGCATAGCACAAAAAGCCTTACTTCTTAACCTAATGACATAAATAACTATTATTTAAAAAATTATCCCAGCAAATAAAACACAAACACCTATATTTAAATCTTTTTTATTTCGTTTTCTTGAGAAAGATTTACATTAAAAAAGAAACTTGAGTTATTGTGAGCAAACAATACAATTGTACTAATACACATATACATAATCCATTATAAACTACATAATTGTATTATCTATAAAGATCTATTGCAAAATAACATAATTAGCAATTAAGAAATTAATCTAAAAAATGAGTATTTTATGAGTTTTTGAGTTATCCATAATTAATAAATATATGTTGGGTAATTTTTTTAAACTTAACCTAAATCTTAATATAATCAGCCTCAACATATAATCTAATATACATACATATCACGGTAGTTTTCTAATCTATTCAATAAAAAATGCAGTTAGACATAGGTACTACAAATAGTACATACACTTATGTATATAATTAACATGAGCAAAAGGTGCAAAGGTATTTAATTTAACAAAATTGTTCATAATTTTGGAATTTGGTACCTGGTACGCAAAAAGGTATACGCAAAAATAACCTTTTGTACCTACTCTTTTTAATTTATTGTTTATTAAGTTATAAAAAAAAACATGAAATTAAATTTGATGAGATATCTCATATATATAAAACTACTTTTGGGTATAAAATGAAAATATAAATTGCCTCTATTTTTTTGTTAATTTTGGCACAAATGGGACAAAGTACAAAATAAAAATTTTAATTGACAATTAAAATTAGTCCTATTAAGTAATTAGTTTAATATTTCTTAAATTTAACATGATATGTTCCATAAACTTAAAATTTACTTTTCAATATTCTAAAATCATAATCAGTCTTTATCCATTAAAATGCTTATAAAATTTTTTATCCATGTTAAAGTTAAAAAAAAATTAAACATAAAATACCTTGCATCACTGACTTAATATTAAATTATTAAGAATGAATACTTATGCTGTTTGCCCCTATGCATCAGGCAAACAATTTGTACAGAAAAGGAAATAAATAAATATCACTGAAACTGCATCATGCTATATTTTATATGCATTTTTGGGAATGCGTCATATTAGCTACCATCCAATTATACCACTGAAATGGTAGGAAACGTCCTAAATTATGAAAAAACGATTTCAGTCTAAGTAAAATTAATTAATTAACATTCGCAAAACATGTATTTTTGCAGATACCTCCTAAATCTATTAGAAATTTGTCTTTTAAAGTAATGTGAATAAAAAACGTTAGCTTTGAAATGTGAAAAAACTTAACTAATGAAATTTACAATTTCACTTGTCATCCATTCCCTTCAGTAGGCAGAACTATTGAGACTGATTTTCCTGGTCCTGATCGGTAAACTGGTACGACTTTAAATTGAGAATCCACTAGTTTTTCTTCGTCAGGTATTTGGACTAGATTGGGACTTAAAAAATATTAATTAATTTTTGGTGAATTCAATTTATGGGTTTTTATATTTACCTGTCGAATGCATTAGGCGGAGGCGTAGGCGTTCTGGAAAGCGGAAAACTGGCAACCTCGCGACTATTTGCTAAAGATCTGATAGATCCGAAATTTTGGTCCGGAGACTGCTGGCCGATAGGGGCTACGTTTGCACTGAAAAAATGGATTTGGTAAAAATAACATTTTATAAGGTAAACAATTTAAGGATATAAAAATGCTAGTTTATTATATAAATTAGTTTATATAAATACATGCACGGGCGTCGCCTTATTGTTCGATTTATATAAGCAGTTACGGTTTGGGAATAATTAACATTTTTTTTAATAAATCGCAGAAGAACAAGAGCCGAGGTATATGATTTTAATAAATAAATATATTCAGCTAAAATTGAGCCAAAGGTTTAGCCGAAGGCTACTTAAGTAATTAAGGAATTCCTACTAGGACATTTGGGGATTTACAGGCAGTCTGTTAAATGTTCGGCTTCGGCTAAGCCTTCGGCTCAATCTTAGCCAAGGCCTAATGTTTGGCCGAAGGTGAAATTTTTGGCCTAAGCTAAAGCTTACAATTCATATCCTCTATCTATCATCTTGCCCCCCTGGCCCATTGGCTGGCGACGCCCTTGAATACAGGGTGTCCCGAAAATAACGCTATACCACGCAATAGTGGGGTTAAGTATAAAAAGAACAACCATATATTTTTTTACTAACTAGTTTTCGAAGTTAAAAAAAACTTGGTAACGGTATTTTTTATATCCGAAACAGTGATATCTTAAACCGGTTACTGACAGTTTTTGTCAAAAAATCAAAACATTGTTATTATTAAATTTGATCGTATATAATACCACCTATAGGTGGTAAAATTTTATCGATAAAATTTTTGATTTTTACACGAATGTTTTTTACTTGGAAATTTCTCATTAATTTTTAAGGCCACGAGCCGCTAGGTGAGTGGTTTTTTCACCTAAATAATAGTTTTATCGCTGCAAAACTGAAAAAAAACACTCGTTTTCTGAAATCTGATTGGTCCATAAAGTAATGAGTGGAATAGTCTTTATAAAACATTAAAATAATACAAATACACCGCCCTCGGTGGTGTAGTAGTCTGCGATGCGGACTACTACACCAGCTGTGGTTGTTTATTAGTGTTTGTCCAGGGTTAAGTGGAAGAATAGCTAATGCTAAAGTTTATTGATCAATAAAGGCGTTAAAAAGACTAACTAACTCAAAAGCTATAAAATTATGGTTTTTATTTTTTTATGCTCAAAATAAGGACCGGCCCTTGAGGGTCGTTATTTTGAGTGTAAATTTTTTTAATAGGATGGCGTTAGTGCGTCATTTTCTGGACACATTATATACATGGTGTCCCGAAAATGGTGCACGCTGTAGGGTGTGTAGTATATAAAATTACAAAAATGTTTCCGACATGGTATTTTAGAGTTATTAAGCATTTAAGTTAAGTTAACTAAACTTGGCCATATGTATACCTATACAAGGTATACGGCGTATATGACGTATTGCACGTAGAATTGCGGATTGTAAATTACAATTTGTAATACGGGCTTGAGGATATATGCAGCTTTGCCAAGATTACTTAACTTAACTTAAATGCTTAATAACTCTAAAATAACATGTCGGAAACTATATATGGGGCAAAACACGCCAAGTGTTCCCACTAAAAACTTAAGTTGTTTCCGATTTTGATGAAACTTTGCTAAATCATTATCCTATCGGACTACTTTAGTTAAGCAAAAGGGCAGCGGAAAAGACTGACGGGTTGCAGATATACAGCATATATAAGCATTAATGCGCTGTCGGAATAAGGACCCTTTCTAGAGTTTAAAAACATGTTTTTTTTTTAAATTGTAGGTCATCCTTTTTTTAATTTTAATTCAGATACCAACTGAAATTTAATGACTAATTTAAGATTTTGTGCGAATTTCTTTAAAACTGAGCCCTTAAGGGAAAATTTTAAAATAAAGAATTAAAGACCACAAAATTATCTATTAAATGATGCTTCAACAACCGCAACCACTGGCGTAGATATATATTTTTTTAATTACAAAATGTTTTAAAAACTTTGTTTTTGCACATTAATTGCCGAAACCATATTTCACAAAAAAGGAAAGGACATTATAAAAACTATGTATTTAAAAAAAGCAGGACCATTAAATAAGTTGAGTAGGTACCTAAGTATACTACCATCAGTTGCTTACATTAAATTGCCAACAAGGAGTAAATAAAGAAATCTAGTTAGTCATCAACTTTGTCAGGCAACACTTTTGCCTACGTATTTTGGAACGGACTAGTAAAACTTCTAGGAAAAGAACATGCGTTGATATAGCCTAAAACACTGAATTTGGTATCTAAGAAGGTGACATATTTGAGTAAAATGCATGTTAAATGCTTCTGAAACATCCTGACACTCTTTGCAATGTTGAAAGTATTCCCAGTTAAACATAAAAAATTCACGACTATATATAGTCGTGAATTTTTTATGTTTAACTGGGAATACTTTCGTATATATACATGCATGGATTTCTCAGTCCAATAGTTTGGGCATATTTATGGGGGCATGATTTAATAGATAATTAAGTCACCCTTATTTCCCTATTAAAACATTTTTTATAAAGGCCTATGTTTTAAAGATAATGGCAAAAAACTAAAATGAATCACCAATTGATGTTTGAAATTTGGATTATTAAGCAAAACTTCTAAAAAGGAACACCTACAATTTTGAAAAACATATTTTTAAATTTTTATGTGACCTATGACTCGTTCAGAACCACTGTTAGTGTTATTAAGGGTAGTAAGGGGCTAATTTAGCCCTAACTAGATTAAAATTATTAAGTCCAGTGGCGTCCCCAAAGACACCTGAATCAATATTTTTTTACAAAAAAATGTGCGCCACTGTCTTTTTTGCAATTTTTATATTTTTTCACATTAAGCAACTAAAAATACAACTTTTTAATCTCTAGTATATTTTTCGTATATTGCTTCGTTTTTGAGAAAAAAATAAAAATAACTTTATTGCATGTATGTATACAATGTAATTTATGACCCTGCAAGTTGAAAACGAAGCATTTCTGGACGTATGTTTATATAAACTTTTCGTCTTAAAATAACTCAAAAAATCGTCCCCTAAAGTTTGGCCACATACTTAAATAACACACATAAAATAAGTCCTGATTAGTCGGATTTAAAAAAGTTATGACCAATTGTAAAGAAACACCATTTTTCTGTATCATAACTTTTTTGGTTTGGCAAAAAAATAAACAAGGCAGATGCTATCTGAAATGAATTGTTGATCTATGTATTTTCTGACAGTTTGTGTCTAAAAATCTAAACTTAAAATCAAGAACACTATATAGTGTTCTTGCTTGTTATTATTAACAAATTTTAACTTTTTATTTTTGAAACGTCTGAAATATTTTTGTTTAGGCAATGTCACACAAACTAAACTTAGATTTTTGGCATACATTCAAATTTTTATCAAAGTAAAATTCTCCAACATTAAAATAGTTACAATTACAATTAATGTCCTGTTTTGATTATACGGCGTAAGAACGATTTAATAACAAAATAAATAAGGATATTTAGCTTTAGTTGCTTGTATAACTTATTGGCATTTTATTATAATAAAGAAATTGGTTTAAACCATTTAAAATTTAAATAAACTTTAGCTTTGTTATTATAAATAAATATGTTTAAACTTTTGACAGTATTTTTTATTTATCACAGTTTTGCCACAGATAGTATTATAGAAAACTTGAAATGTTCGGCGTACATCCAGTACTTTTTAAAAAATATTATGCTAATTATTTTTAAGAGCGTTTTTTTACCAATTTAGCCAATAATTTAGCTTTTTTTATTACTAACTAAACTATAAAAATACCAAATGACAGTGGATGCATTTGCTGCAAGATACATACACCTTGCTAAAAGTATACATACCCGGACAACAATCGGGATTTCCTGGTGAAATCATGATGATATCACAACGTGATTTTTTTTATCACGCCGTGATATCCTGAGTGCATACACATGCTTCATCACAGTGATATCATGTAGAACTCACGGTGTGATATTTGCAAAATTTGCGCATGCGTAATAGCCCTGCGAACTGCGAATTTAAAACCTAGTTTGTTACCTGTTGATTCAACATAACTTTTCTCTTAGTGTACGAACGTGGCGCAAAAATGATAATCAAAACACCGTTGGCATAAAAAATCACGACATGATTTTTTATGCTATCGGTCAAAAAATCACGACATGATGTTCGTATGAATATCACGAATGTTGTCCTTTTTTAATTGAATTCAATTAAAAAAGATATTCCAATGTTTAATAAAACGTTTTGTTAAACATTGGAATATCTTTTTTAATTGAATTCAATTAAAAAAGGACAACATTCGTGATATTCATACGAACATCATGTCGTGATTTTTTGACCGATAGCATAAAAAATCATGTCGTGATTTTTTATGCCAACGGTGTTTTGATTATCATTTTTGCGCCACGTTCGTACACTAAGAGAAAAGTTATGTTGAATCAACAGTTTTTGCGGTTAAATACATTCAATATTTTCTTGAATGTAAATTAACTATTAATTTAAATCCAAAAAAATATTTAATGTTTTTATTTAACCACAAAAACTCTTGATTCAATATATACGAGTATGTAGGTATACTTTTTCTCTTAACGTACGAATGTGTCGCAAAAATAAATATCCAAACCCGGATGGCATAAAAAATCACGACATGATTTTTTATGCCATCGGACATGTTTGGATGTTTATTTTTGTGCCACATTCGTACATTGTGAGAAAATGTATGTTAACAATTGAATTAACAGTTTTTGCGGTGAAATACATTTAATATTTTCTTGGATGTAAATTAACTATATATATTAATTTAAATCCAAAAAAATATTGAATGTATTTAACCACAAAAACTGTTGATTCAATATATATTATATGTAGGTATACTTTTTCCCTCAATTCACGAATGTGGCGCAAAAATAAATATCCAAACCCGGATGGCATAAAAAATTACGATATGATTTTTTATGCTATCGGTGCTTGGGCATAAAAAATCACGACATGATTTTTTATGCCATCGGACATGTTTGGATGTATATTTTTGTGCCACATTCGTACATTGTGAGAAAATGTATGTTAACAATTGAATTAACAGTTTTTGCGGTTAAATATATTTAATATTTTCTTGGATGTAAATTAAGTATTAATTTAAATCCAAAAAAATATTGAATGTATTTAACCACAAAAACTGTTGATTCAATATAATATTATATGTAGGTATATTTTTTCAATGTACGAATGTGGCGCAAAAATAAATATCCAAACACCGATGGCATAAAAAATCACGACATGATTTTTTATGCCATCGGACATGTTTGGATGTTTATTTTTGCGCCACATTCGTACATTGTGAGAAAATGTATGTTAACAATTGAATTAACAGCTTTTGCGGTTAAATACATTCAATATTTTCTTGAATGTAAATTAACTATTAATTTAAATCCAAAAAAATATTGAATGTTTTTATTTAACCACAAAAACTGTTGATTCAATATATATGTAGGTATACTTTTTCTCTCAGCGTACGAATGTGGCGCAAAAATAAATATCCAAACACCGATGGCATAAAAAATCACGACATGATTTTTTATGCCATCGGTGTTTGGTCATAAAAAATCACGACATGATTTTTTATGCCATCGGTGTTTGGATATTCATTTTTGCGACACATTCGTACATTGAAAGAAAAAGTATGTTAACAATTGAATTAACAGTTTAACATTCAATATTTTCTTGGATTTAAATTAACTATAAATAGTTAATTTAAATTCAAGAAAATAATAAATGTATTTAACCGCAAAAACTGTTGATTCAACATAATTTTTCTCTTAGTGTACGAACGTAGCGCAAAAATGATTATATATTGTGCCATCGGTCAATCGCAAACAGCGATGGCATAAAAAATCACGACATGATTTTTATTTCTCACGCAGTGACATCCGGATGATGTCCGTATGAATAAAATTTGTGAAAATCACGACGTGACGTTCGTATGATTTTTATTTATCACGCGGTGACTTCCGTATGATATCAGTATGAATAAAATTTGTGAAAATCACGACGTGATGTTCGTATGAATATCACGAATGTTGTCCGGGTACAGTGTATGTCATACACCATTTGCTGTAAGTATGCCTTTAAAACAAAGCAATAATTTATAAAAATAATTAGTATTTTAATAATATAATATAATTTGTTTGTTTACATTGTATTGCATAATAATTAAGATAATTGATCTTTTGTTAGTTTTTTTCTATAAACGTAATAGGATTTTAATTAAAAAATATGTTGGGTTGCACCAGAGATATATCTCTGGGTTGCACTCACGTTACACTTCTTTAATAATTTCAAATTTAACTACATATTTAACAAGGTACCTAGTAGTAGTAGGTAGATGTTGTTTGTTTTAGATGTGTATTAGTTCTATCTTAGACAAAAAACCAATACGTCCCAAATAAATGTTATGACCGCCCTTAATGGACGTAAGCAAAAATCTAAGTCTAATAGTGATTGGTTGACAGAAAAATCTAAATACAATTTTTAGAAAGTTTAAAATGTAACAGTCTTTCTTAGTAAAAATGATGATTCATAAAAATCGCAGTTGTTATACTTTCGGTGCCCTCACAAATTGACTTTTCAATAGATGCAATAAACACATAAATAACATTAAAATGTATACCCTGGGCAAGTATGTCTTGCCGCAAGACTCTTGCGAGTTGTATAATGGTTTATAAATGGCTAACACGTGTACGACATAAAAACTCTACCCTATCCTTGAAATGTTCAATATAGACTCTATATTATAGAGCAATATTTTTAAGTCTGCAAGTTATTGAACTAAATTTCTAAGAAATATAAAAAAACCTAAATTAATATGAGTTTCCGTAATCTTGGACCAATCTTGGAATATCAAATTATAATAATTTAGGATGCAAAATATATTTGTTGATAAATAAGTTTAAATTAAAAAAAAAAACAATGCATTGTATTATTTGCCAGCAAACAGTCATTTTTTGACTATATTTATTGTAAAATATTGTTGTAAGAGGTCAGTGCCATCGCTCTATTCATAGCATAGCTCACAAAAAAATATACACAATTTTAAATCTATAGGAAACTCTGGTGTTCAAAACGGTGGACCTGGTTTTTTGGTGAGCAAAGCTATGGTTTGATGCTATGGTCGGTACATGCACTATGGAAAAACTAGGTCTGTCTCTCATCAAAAATCCATAACTTTTTTATCATTGACTAAAGAACTTCTTCACTCAACGGTTTTATATAAATAGACTGCTAAAAGTTTGTACATATTTTTCATATTTTAGGCAAGCATTTAGGCATTTTAGTAATTTATTTTTAAAAAGTCAAAAGGCAAAAAATGATTGGGTTAAATTGCACTAAGAATTTTTAACGGCCTATCAAAATGAACGATAGGCATTTTGCCTAAAATCCAGTCTATAGTAATAAGTCCACAGAAAATGCTTAATTAATTATGTAAATGGTCGCGGACTTCATTTTTAAATTAACAATTTATAATACATGTCTCAATGATAAATGATTTATTGACGTACTAATTTTATAATTTTCTAAGCGAATTAATTTTACCTGACAGACACAGAGTTGACTAGGAATGGCAGAGGAGTAGGACACTGGCTGTGAGGAGAGCTGGCCAATGAACTCCTTGTGCTCGAAACTTGACTGTGGGGGCATTGAGGTGGACCTACGGCAATCGCGCCCGGGCCCCTTTTTCTTGGCCAGCAGAACGTGCAAGTACCGCCACGTTCTAACCCAACTGAAAAAAAGATATCTTGTTAATAATATGTTTTATATGTAAGTATATGAATACTTCATAAAGAAATACTCCAAATTTTGCTTTTTACCATTTTGTTTCTGGCTACATTTCAATATCTATTCTTCTAGGAAAAAATAAGGATTTTAAAAGAAAATTTTGGTGGGGTTTGCTAAATGTTCCTTAATAAAGACAACTGCAGTTAAAGTACTATTTTCAATTATAGCTAAGTCTAAACAAGGTTGCATGAAAATTCCAGTCCACACCTCGATCTAAAAATTCCAAATTTGTACCCTAGAGGCTCCAGAGGCTCTGGAGTATAGAAATGATAATGCTTTTGAAAAACATTATATAATGCATTTAAATTCCACTTAAAGTACGTCACACATTTTTTGGTGATTTTAGTGCCTCCTTGTTACATATTGTCACAAAGTCTACATCCCACCTCAAGGTCATACATTTAATTTTCTGTTTTTTATAAATCTTATAGATTTTATTAAACAATTTTTTTGATGTTCTAGTAACCGCAAGGGAGTAGGTGGCCTATTTATATTTTTTTAAGTTTACACGGATGACTCATATTATGTTACTACTTATTTATTGGTTATTCGTTATTTGACCTAATAAATATTTTCATTAGAAAACTCTTTCGCACCTAGGGTTGCCAGAAATCAAAATGTCTTAAAATAAAAAATTTAACTTGGAAATATAGAAGTTAAAAATTTATATAGAAGATGACAATACATCATTGCATTAGTAGGTACCTACCCAAAATTACTAATTTAATAAAAAATAAAACATATAAACGTTAAAATTAAATAAATAATAAAAATAATAATTAATATTATGCGCTGGGGGTTAGAAAAGGGGATTTTAGGTATAAAAAACTACATATTTTTTTTCGTTACGTAGGTAGTGTTTGAGTTAAAAAAATTCGGCAACAAGAAAATGTTTTTATTTGTTTGGTGTGATTTAGATTTAGAAAACAATAGATAATGAACACCTGTACAAAAAATCAACTTAATCTTCAAAGAAAAATTATGTAAATATTAACAGGTGTTCATTTAATATAACAGCATTAATAATTAAGTAATTAATAAAACCAATTTGGCACAAACAAAAACTACTTTTCGTTATAACGCTTATGGCAAGTTAACGGAATATTTTAAGTGAGTCGTTATCCAAAATATAACTAAATATGTTAAACAAAAATAAACTTTTTCCACTCCTATTGCATAATATTGGGTTTTATTCGTGAATAATGATATACATTATAAATTCCACGTTGTTGGGCATCAGTGAGTGGCCGATTTCAATATTCACTTGATTAAACCAATCGGGTTTTAAATTGGGAGAAGACGACTAGACCTTTAAAATTGGTAAAAAGTGAGCGGCCATTCCACGCGTAACGAATGGGACAGTTCCAAGTTTTTATTAACAAAATAATATTGTTCTATTAAATTACTAATGTCAAATTTTTATAAATAGTTCCAAACAAAAGTTGTTTAACAAGGTTTTTATTTGTCAAAATTAGGTATCGTGGTTGTCTGTTTAATTTTTTTATTCAAAAACAGTACTAGTAGGGTTTTTGAATAAATAAATTAATTTTTAAGGAATTAAACAGTCAACCACGATACCTAATTTTGACAAATAAAAACCTTGTTAAATAGCTTTTGTTTAGAACTATTTATAAAAATTTGACATTAGTAATATAATAGAACAATGTTATTTTATAAATAAAAACTTGCAACTGTCCCATCCGTTACGCGTGGAATGGCCGTGAGGTAACATTTGACAGATGTCAGATTTTTATTAATTATTTTTGAAAATCATTTAATTATCTACTTATTAGACAGCAATTCTACGTTACTTGGAAATTTTTGTGTATAAATATATATATATATATATATTTATATATATATATATATATACAGGGTGTTTCTTTTAACTTGAGACAGCTCAATATCTCGAGAAATACGCATTTCACGGAAAAATGTCTTAAATAAAAGGTTAATGTGACCAAATGGGACATTATTTGGGGCTACAGCTAGCCACCCCCTACCCCTCGTTAAGGGTTAAACGGGGGGTAACTTTGGAAAGTCAAACGGGATGACCCGATTTTTTTCACAGTCTTTGGTAGCACATAAAAAATGAATAACTTTTATTTGAAACTTTTTTTAAATTTATCAACAGATGGCGCTGTAATTCAAAATTTAAGAAAAATGGGTTTCCTTGAAAAATGTATTATTTGAAACGTTTGAAAAACAAAAATTAACATTAAATCAACAATAGTCAGCTCTGAAAACAATTTATAACAAATGTTCGAAATGTCGTCCTTCCATTTCGATACATTTTTGAATGCGGGTAATGAATTCTGGCACACAACGCGCCAACATGTCGGGCGGTATCGCCGCAAAGGCGTTCCTGATTGTTTTCAGAGCCGACTATTGTTGATTTAATGTTAATTTTTGTTTTTCAAACGTTCCAAATAATACATTTTACAAGGAAACCCATTTTTCTTAAATTTTGAATTACAGCGCCATCTGTTGATAAATTAAAATAAGTTTCAAATAAAAGTTATTAATTTTTTTATGTACTACCAAAATCTGTGAAAAAAATCGGGTCATCCCATTTGACTTTCCAAAGTTACCCCCCGTTTCACCCTTAAGGACGGGTAGGGGGTGCACATACAGGTATTTCTAAGATCTTGGCGGCCAAAATGCCTGTTATCAAAGTTTGAATGACATCGTTAAAACAGACAACCTGCGTTGGACGACGCTTCTGAGAACCGTATGCAACCGCTTACTCCCTTTTCCCGCGCACCCCACGTACGTATGATTAGTCTGAATTTAAATGTCTAACCTAGAGTACATATCAATTTTTAGCGTGCCTATAAGACAACCTGTTTTTTATGTGAATATTTGCACCGCAAGTTAATCTAACAAGTTAAAATTGATGGATCCTAATACACCAGGTAATAAACTTACAAATTATCATATAATAAATATAAATAACTTATTTAAATAGAAATTTTTAATTATTGAAAGTGAACTCTTTTTCTTAGTCTAGTTTTAATGATTTTTTTTCTTTCACGAAGGTATTTGTTATGATATCAAGCTAGATCAAGCTATGGTTTTAATTTTTATGTAATATTTACCCTTTCTTTTAATAAATAACACCAAAAGATTGCCCGGAAAATTCCGGATAACTTGTTTTTTTGATACTTCAAAGATTTTGGACAAAAAAAATCTAAAAAATAAATAATATTATTTTTTTTTTATTTTTGCAATTTTTCAAAGTGTATGTTTGTCTTTGGTGTACCAGGTGTTTCGGAAGTAAGGATAGTAACTCGAAAACACTTGTTTGATGGCATGGAGAGCGCGGATGTGTCTTATATTAATAATAATAATAATAATAAAATACTTTATTCATCCCAAGAAACAATGAGAACTTGTTTATAGAGGGCATCTCTATATACACGATACATATTTAATATTGAATACAATTACAAATTTTGAACTTAACTGACTACATATTACCATTATCACATTTATAAATATCACATTCCAGTTACAATCTGTACGGATATACTAACAAAATAAATAAACTTATTATATAAACACACTTATGCTTATTATAACATATGTACATGTTGGATACATGCATCCAACATACTCCACAAACATTTATATTTATCTTGGATGAAAGAAATTTTTTAAAGCCTTAACATTATTTAAGGATTTGACATCGTCAGGCAAGGTGTTATATGTAATTAAGCCTCTATACAAAATAGAGTTTTGTCCATACCTGGAGCCAATTTGTATCAAGTCTAAACTATTAACGTTTCTGGTATTGTGGCTATGTATTTGATTTCTAAACATTACTTTTAGATTAGAATGTTTTTTATTATTTACAACATTCTGTATAAAGGAACAAACTTGATATTTATAGATATTGTCCAAAGGCATAATGTTAAAGTTTCTATACAAATCCTCTGTATGATATCTAACGGGTAAGCAATAAAGATTTTTAATTGATTTATTTTGAAGTGTCTTGATTGGTTTTAGTACTTTTTCATGTGTTGAGTACCATATGGCCGCCAAATACTGAAGGTGGGAGTGAATAAGTGCATAGTAGACTGATCTTAAATACTTCTTAGGGAGTGAACCATTTAATCTGTGTAAAATACCTATTGGGCCAGATATTTTTTGTCTTATTTTTTTAACGTGATCAGAGAATGTTAATGTTTCAACAATTATAAGACCTAAAAACTTTATATTTGAACTATACTTTAAAACACCACCCTCAATATTTAACGGTCGACTACTTGGTATTTTATACTTGGACTTTTCCACATTTAAAGTGAGTTTATGTGATTTTAGCCATCTAGAAATCAAGCTCATATCCTGAGCAATATAACGCTCTAAAATGTCCACTGAATTCGAGAAGTATAAAAGGGTAGAATCATCCGCAAACAAATGTATTTTTCCTTTAAGCGATAAATTAGTTAATGAATTTATATAAATGAGGAATAGGGTTGGGCCCAATATTGAGCCCTGTGGAACCCCATAGTCTATGTTTTTCTCATCACTTTTTATGTTACCTATCTGATGCTAAACTAAACTGTCTAAAGGATCAACTATTCTCATGTGAAGGTACGTTAACGCATATGTTAACCTGTACCCATGGCATCCTATGACTCCACCATTGCTCAAGATTTTAGTTCATGGGGCAGTAATATATTGAAAAAGCATTGTTATCTATTGGTCAGCTTTCAGAGGAGGCAGCTGAAGCTCGTAATAACTATTTCAGGAGTTATCGACAAAACTTTGAAAGAACATTTTTTCGAGAAAACTGCAATAGGGACAAATTCAATCGCCTTTTACTTAGTTCAGATCCTATGTTGAGAAGCATGAGAACAATATAGAAAAGAAAAGCTAACACGTTCTTGCCAGAAGCAATATCAATGTTCATATCCATACAGGAGCTATAATTCATCAGATAGCGATGACGAAATCAACTAAGTTAATTACAAAAATGCTGAATGCCTATTACGTTGGGTTAATTGTACTGTGTTGTTTGTGTAGGAAAATGTAAAGTGTAATAATTACACTTATTACAATTACAATTATTCTAAGAATCTGACTAAGCATATTTTTCTTAATACTTCATTGTGCCGTTTAGTAAAAGTATTGTAAATTAGTATTTTTTTTTTGTTAAAAACAAGTTAATTCATCTATTGGCATGGTTAAGATACCATTTAAGAATACAAATAATTTTGGCCGCCCAGATCGTGCGAAAACTTGTATGTGGGGTGGCTAGCGGTAGCACCAAATAATGTCCCCTTTGGTCACATTAACCTTTTATTAAAGACATTTCTCCGTGAAAAGCGTATTTCTCGAGATATTGAGCTGTCTCAAGTTAAAAGAAACTCCCTGTATATATATATTTATACACAAAAATTTCCAAGTAACGTAGAATTGCTATATATATATATATATATATATATACTTAAAACGCTAAGAAACTATTAAACTAACTAAAAACTTAACTACTAATTATTTATATATCCCTACTGTACAAGAGTATTTATTTGCACGTATATTTCATTTATTTCGTCGCGAGTACCAAAGCTTGACTGACTCTAGGACGGTCCTTATATTCAGTGCGTACGTGACACTAGTCACGCAAGCACCTTCCCGAACATTCCAGCGAGCTCCGGTGTTCTCTCGATAGCTCGATCGCTGACTCACCGGCGATGAGTCATCATTCCGAGATCGAGAGGGGTACTCGCTACAATAAATTTCCAAATCATGTTTAATAGGTTATGCTAAGGTTTATTTAATAAAGAAATACACCCTGTATAGAAATATTTTTCCAATTTAGCATAAAACTCTAGGTGTATCTCAATATTTACCCATTTGTATACAAATATAGGGATAAGATAAAAGCTGTATGTGAGTATATTAATTGTGTAAATTGATATTTGCTCAATATTAACATTATTTTGTAGTGTTTAACGTTGGATTATTATTGCAAATACGCATAAAGATGTTATGCATATAATCATATATTATATCACGAGAACTATGAATTTAATCGGTTAGTTAGTTTTTTGTTGGAAAATGTTGAATGCAAAATAATTTAATAAAATCACGAGACCGCGTAGCGGTCGAGGGGTTTTATTTTTAATTATTTTGCATGAAACTATTTTCCAAAAAGAAAAATCAAATAAAAAACTTACTGAGCATAGTTTGACAGATTAAATTTGTAGGTTGAGTAATATACGTCTAGATTATTTCTCGAATTAAAGGAAACTATTTGACAATTCATAAAATCTGACGTATGTGTCAAAATTTATAAATATTTTTTTAAAGAAAATTCCATTAATTTAAGGTATGTAATAAGTAATAATTCATATTTCATAAACTAGATAACTTATTTTTTATTGTATTTTAAACATGTTTGTTAAAACTTGTAAATAACACCATAAAATCGTAAACAAAAATCCAATACGGAGGCTAAAATTTAATTGCTGTTAAATAGTTCTAGTGATTTAATCGCTTATTTAAACGAAATTTATTCGAAAATTTAAGGCTTTTGATTGGTTCATATTATAATGAGGGAAATAATCATATATTAGAACTATATAGAACTATGAATTTAATCGGTTAAACTAGGCTCAGTAGTTTTTTGTTTGGTTTTTCTTGGAAAATGTTGAATGCAAAATAATTTAATAAAATCACGAGACCGCGTAGCGGTCGAGGGGTTTTATTTTTAATTATTTTGCATGAAACTATTTTCCAAAAAGAAAAATCAAATAAAAAACTTACTGAGCATAGTTTGACAGATTAAATTTGTAGGTTGAGTAATATACGTCCAGATTATTTCTCGAATTAAAGGAAACTATTTGACAATTCATAAAATCTGACGTATGTGTCAAAATTTATAAATATTTTTTTAAAGAAAATTCCATTAATTTAAGGTATGTAATAAGTAATAATTCATATTTCATAAACTAGATAACTTATTTTTTATTGTATTTTAAAAATGTTTGTTAAAACTTGTAAATAACACCATAAAATCGTAAACAAAAATCCAATACGGAGGCTAAAATTTAATTGCTGTTAAATAGTTCTAGTGATTTAATCGCTTATTTAAACGAAATTTATTCGAAAATTTAAGGCTTTTGATTGGTTCATATTATAATGAGGGAAATAATCATATATTAGAACTGTGAGGTTGGTATATAAAACTACAAGTGTAAAGTGGTAACTGCTTTTATTTCCAGTGCGCGGCCTTATATACATTGGATTCAGTTGTGCCAACCTGACATCTCCCCTTTTAACAAAAAACATTTAACAATTTAAAACTTACATCTATCACATTAACATTCCTTAAACTAATATCACAGAACAAGGCATAATAATATATTGATGTAAAAACACCTATACAATAATTATAATTTTTGTAAATTAATATATTTTGTACTATTTTCTTTTTTAAATACATAACAATAATACCCTATAGTGTATTCACATACAGGGTGTTTCTTTTAACTTGAGACAGCTCAATATCTCGAGAAATACGCATTTCACGGAAAAATGTCTTTAATAAAAGGTTAATTTGACTAAAGGGGACATTATTTGGTGCTACCGCTAGCCACCCCCTACCCCTCCTTAAGGGTGAAACGGGGGGTAACTTTGGAAAGTCAAATGGAATGACCCGATTTTTTTCACTGAGTTTGGTAGTACATAAAAAAATAAATAACTTTTATTTAAAACTTTTTTCAATTTATCAACAGATGGCGCTGTAATTCAAAATTTAAGAAAAATGAGTTTCCTTGTAAAATGTATTATTTGAAACGTTTGAAAAACAAAAATTAACATTAACAACAATAGTCGGCTATGAAAACAATTTATAACAAATGTTCGAAATGTCGTCATTCCATTTCAACACATTTTTGAATGCGGGTAATGAATTCTGGCACACAACGCGCCAACATGTCGGGCGGTATCGCCGCACAGGCGTTCCTGATCCGCTCCACCATGTCCTCCCAAGTTGTAGGAATTGCAGCGTAAACTTTTTCTTTCAAGTAACCCCACTGGAAGAAGTCTGGTGGCGTAAGATCAGGTGATCGAGCAGGCCAAATTACTGGACCACGTCTACCGATCCACCGCGGTGCACCGGCCATTGAACTCCCGATCCAACACCTCTCGAGCATCTGTCGAATAATGTGCAGCACAACTATCTTGCTGGTACCACATGTTTTAGAGCCGTGCTAGTGGTACATTCTCCAAAAGGTCCGTCAGATCGTTTTCTAGAAAATTCCGGTACTTTTCGCCATTTAATGCACCGTCAATAAAGAAGGGTACGATTAATCGTTCGCTTAAGGTACCGCACCAAACGTTTACCGACCAGGGACGCTGGTGCTCCACTTGGTGTCGAAATGGAAGGACGACATTTCGAACATTTGTTATAAATTGTTTTCAGAGCCGACTATTGTTGATTTAATGTTAATTTTTGTTTTTCAAACGTTTCAAATAATACATTTTACAAGGAAACCCCTTTTTCTTAAATTTTGAATTACAGCGCCATCTGTTGATAAATTGAAAAAAACTTTCAAATAAAAGTTATTCATTTTTTTATGTACTACCAAACTCTGTGAAAAAAATCGGGTCATTCCATTTGACTTTCCAAAGTTACCCCCAGTTTCACCCTTAAGGAGGGGTAGGGGGTGGCTAGCGGTAGCACCAAATAATGTCCCCTTTGGTCACATTAACCTTTTATTTAAGACATTTTTCCGTGAAATGCGTATTTCTCGAGATATTGAGCTGTCTCAAATTAAAAGAAACACCCTGTATAATATAAATAATTTTTTTTTTTTCTTTTATAAATAATTTGTATTCCTCTTTTTATGAAAATGAGTGATTTGAGTGATGGCAACTCGTGTAGAATATGTTAAATAAATTACCTAATTAATCTAAATGATTTATGTAATCATTAAATTTTTGCGGATTTTTACTTACTCTTCCACTTCTAGTTTTGTAATCCGTGTTATTTTTCAGACATTTTTCTGAAATTAAGGTATCACTCTTAAATTGAACTTCTTTTTGTGTTACTGAATTTTTTCCAGAATAACCCAAGCTAGTGGTAGATGGGGCACTCTGCAAAAATTCCTCATTTTCTAAGAAATGTTGATCAGGCAAAATATTCACATTTTTTGTCGAGCTACCATCACCTTCCTTAGAAGATCTGTCATTTTCCTGTGATAAGTTATCACTACAAACTTTTATATATTTTTTCTCTAAAAAGTTAAATTTAGGGCTTGAAAATGAATCAGATTTTTTATTTTTATTTATATGAGTTTCCTTATGTTTAGCTACTTTCAAAAATCTTCTGTTTCTTACTAAAATTGATCCATTTTCAGCCCTAATCTTATATGACCTTAATCCTACTTTATACAATATAATAGCCTTTTCCCAATCACCACCTAGTTCTCTTTGAAAATAGATTAAGGTATTATTTTTAAGGGGTTCAAGGGGTTTTACACCTTTTTTGTCATAGTAATATTTTTGGTTTATTTTATATTTATTTAAAAAGTCGTCATATTTATTTTTATTACATATTTTGCTTTTATAAAAAGCCAGTACCGTCTTGATGCTCGAAGAGGTCGGATGCGTCAAGATCCCTCCTAAGTGGCGTATACGGTACAAACGTAAAATACCAAAAACGAAACAAAGTATCCGGAAATGTCGGTGATCGTTAATGAATAATAAATAAATACATAAATAAACAATCAAGTGCAAGAAGTGCGAAAATTGTGAGATAACGCCGTAAAAATGAGCAAGTGAATAAGTGCCTAATTGAGGCTGGGCAGCAACGATAAGTCAACCGGCGCACCTGGATCGCTCCGTTCCAAAAATGTCCTTTTTCTATGCAAAAACCTACAGGAGAAGGCCACCCCGCGAAAGACAAAGCATCAGGTTTATAGCCTAATAATCAAGCTAAGTAATTCTTCTAATTGCATGTCTTACCGTATAATCGTTAAATGTTTATATAAGCATTTCACAATGTTGCAAAAAAATCTATTCGTCTTAAAAATTAAATTTAAAAAATAATATGAACATTTCCGTAACTGTTAAATAAACAACCTAACTTTCTCATAGTAGACAAACGTAAACAACCAGCGTAAAAGGCGTAAGCAAATAAACCAATTCAAGCAAGAAGACAAAAATTTATCATAAATAAATTTAGGGTCACACGGCAGATCCCATGGGCTGCAGCAAGCATTTTCCGTTGCTTGTCTCCATTAACATTGCCCGTATTCATTTCATTAAACATAACATTTATTTTACTTGAAAATGTTAAAATAACTTTAATATGATTATGTTTAGAACATATTTTACTCTTTAAACAATTGTTTTGTTTTTAAGTACTATCATTGCAAAATTGTATTAAAAAGTGTTAAAAATTCTTACACGGACAATGCTAATGGAGATAGGTATCGTTAAAGTGTTTATTGGGATATCTTTAAAACCTGCGAAGGGCGCGCGGCGTGGGGCAATAAGTCTGTCAACGGCAAGTGCGTAAAGCGGTCCCAATCGAGACCGAAAATAAACACTGGACTGACAGAGTAAACTAACATTGATCACATAATTCTAACACATTAAAAAAAGGGCCTAATAGCCAAACTCGAGATTTGTAAACATTAGACGACAGATGATCGCGCTTGTGATTTGTTGGACTAGCGAATAATCCAATGCCTTGGAATTTGATAAACAAAGACGGAACTCTACCACAAAACGTGCTTGGGACAAAAATTAAAAACAACTGACACACTTTACCAAGGGCAGGAGCTATCTGACCAGGACACGGACAATGACAATAACGAACAAGACAAAGACCTCGACTACACCCCTGCAGCGAAATAACAACTCCCCAACTCCAAATAGTAATCCCAAATGTTTGGAGTAAAACTAATCGACTGGTCTAGGGGGATTCCGCGTCGTACTTAGTTTTAAGTCGGCGTAATTGTCCCCCAAAAACCAACTCCCTCCCGTCCCTCATCCACACCCCACCGAGCGTATAGCATAGGCTCGGCGAACCCGGGAATGGCTATTATAACTATTCGCCTCTCGCTCTCGAGCCCCAAATAGGGGACAGTACGAAACGCAATGGACATTCGCACCCAGCAAACACGGGTGAAGCCGTGCAGTTGCTGGGGAAGAACAAAAATCGGCGCAAGTAAACATAGGCCTGTACGGGGTTCGAGAGTCAAGAGGAAATGGGGCTGGTTATACGTCTCTTATACTCATACTCATACTCATTTTGCTTTTATAAAAAGAATGGTGATTGGGAAGAAGGTCTCTTAAATTTCGGCTCATTAATATTTTTGCTGGAGAGTATTCTCCATTTAGGGGGGTGTTTCTATAATTTAGCATAGCTAAATATATATCAGAATTGTTATGATAACATTTTTAAAAAATATTTTTAATAGTTTGTACTGAGGAGATCTGCAAATACCCCCCCCTAATAAACAATCCGTGGGTTATTACGATCCTAATTGTTTAAAATAAATGCATTCAAAAAGCCATGTAAATAAAACTAACATTTAAATTTAGCGCAACGGAAATACAAGTGACATATAAAAACTACCGTGCCATTGGGTAGAAATACTCTCCTGATTAAGTGGGAAAAGGTAGGGGAAAAGAATGCGAGACACAAGTGACGGGCAGGGAAGATAGGGGAGAACATTCATTCGAGCATTGGAGATGAGCCGTGCAGGGACGAGAGGTGCTAATTTGTGTGTGCAGAAAAGTGTTGGAATTTGTAGGTTTGTACGTTTTAAATAACTAAATTATTGTAGTATAAATATTCCCGAGCATTTTGGTATAATTGGTTTACACAAATACCTTGTGTAAAGATAAATATTCGATCAATTGACTTGGCGTCATCGTTCGATCTATTACGCTGTAATGGCTGTCGTTTAGAAACCACGCCCGTAGAAATTGACATGAATTAAATTAAGTTTAAATTTGGTATTTCGTATTATAATTTATATTCTAAGTTATAAACAATTGGTACGTGTATTTTATCTAATAAAAGGCAGGGATTTTTAACGAGTAATTATTAAATTAAAAGAGCCTGAATTTACGGGGATTTCATCAAATTAAAATAGGCAGGACCGTATTCGATTTAATTAAGCTAAATGTCAGGACGGTACTCGGGTTTATTTAATTAATTTAAATAAATATTTCAAAAAGGGGATTTTCCATAAACGCTGTGTAAATTAATTGTACTTTATATCGATTTTCTTGAATACGGGATTTATAAAATTGTACTCGCGGATTCACATTTATGTTCCGTAACTAGTAATTTTACCAGTCATATTTAAATATTTGGTATTATGTTTGGAGTGAGTGGCAACAGTAATTGTACGATAGCGACATTTGATTTACCCCCACTGTCCGTGGAGTCCATGACACAACAAGCCCATTTTGAATTACTATCCTGTAAATTTTATTAGGTGCCGAGCGGTTTGATTTCATCTGAATGGTGACGTAGACTTTGTCATTGTTATTTGTGTCATTTTGATTACCTAGTATTTTATGGTAATTATTAATTTATTAAGGTTTGCTTACTAATGAGGCAAAATAGACAATTCCGAACCCTCAGCTGAAGCCCGAGTCGAGCCTGATAATTATTTACTCCTTTTCCAACAGTTGGTTGAGCCTGAACTCTAATAAATATTACATGAAAATTTCGTGTAACAGTAAACTTAAATTCAACAGTAAATAATAATACAAAAACTTTATTTGGATGATGGAGGCCTATTGCAAACGGAATGCTTGATGAATAAAGTTAAATTTAAAATACAAAATTAGAGACTAAGACTCAATCTACTTTCACCAAACAAACAAACAAATAAACAAACAAACAAACAAATAAACAAACAAATCAGCAAAAAGCGAAGATAAAAATTAAAAATGAAAATAAACAAACAAATCAGCAAAAAGCGAAGATAAAATTAAAAAAATGAAAAACGAGAGCTAAGCTCTAGTATGAGGTATTATTTATCTAATGTTATTTATATATTTATTTATATTTGGGTTGTAGTCGCAGTAAGGAGATATTGTGTGGTTTTAACGGTTGTAGGAGGTCCTTTTCTTTCAGAGTTCACTAAGTTAAATGTCGTTTGGGTTGCGGTTGTTTTTGTTGCTCTATCCAAATAAATATCATTATTGTTTGTTATAAATTGTAAATATTTTATACGTGAAACTCACTCCCATAATCCCTCATTTTGGAAGGTTTTATGAGCGATACTTAAATAAAAAATAAACGGGAGCCTTCCGGGTTTTTGACCTGAGTTCAAACGTAACTTATTGCCTTTTATTTACTGTATTTATTATTTCCCTTTTTAAATACTTTCCCTATGAATACAACACCTTACAAGTACCTTGGGTTACTAAATTAATGAGCTTTATTACCGTAAGTATTTATTTTATTTATTTGTCGTAATTTAATATAACATTTGCCGTGGTGTTATATTTCATTTATCACTTGGGGTGTAACTTTTACAGATTCTTTGCTGGGGGGGGTGTGTACGCTTACAGATTGGTGCCGTGACCAGGATAATTTAAAGAAAAATTTAATTTAATTTTTTTTTGACGTTTTGAGTTTCTTAATTTTGTATGCTTGTTGAATGAATCTGCCAACGAATGTGGGGGCGCCTGAAGTGTGTATGTTTGACCACGAACTAGAACAATACTGACATTACTGACTAGTAGGACCTGACTTTGTTAAGAAACTCATTACGTACTTGTTTTGTAAAACTGTTCAAAATTGTTTATTTTACTTTCACTAAAACGTACTGCTTTGGCGGTACAGATTGTTGCTTGTGCAAGGGATGAGGTTCGTAAAGTTGTATTCATGGAGAGACACGTGTTATTTTGATTTTTTTTATATTTTTCTTTTGTTTTGTTTTCTGTTTTTTTTATTTTTTTTGAGGAGCTGCTTTGTCCGGTATGCATATCGAGATGGATCACCATTGGACGTTCAAAAATTTTTGAAGTAGTACAACGTCACCGGGAAAGCATCAAGTTTGGGGACCGATCATTCATGGGGAATGTAGACATGGTACACCTAGAGTTGTGGAAACACCGCCCATTACAGTACAACGTCTTGGAATCAAGTCACACGCAGCCCAAAACCTAACCTCCAATGTTGTTAGAAAAAATCACCCCAATGATTCTGGAGAGGCATCGTCAGCTATGGAGGGACAACCGCACACCAATGGTCCAACGCCAGAAGTAATTATGCAGAGTTCTGGAATGCGAAATTTCGTCTCATTGGATCCGGAGCAGATACAACTAATCATCGAGTCGGTTAACACGCAAGTATTTACACAGGTTTCACAAAACTTCCCAAATCCCAAAGCCTGCTTCTCAGACTTAATCACCGGTTAAAGTAACAAATTTTGTTGGAAAATCAAGTACAATTTAAAAATGCCTGACATTTTGCTTTTTAAAATCCTTTACTCAAATATAGTTTGAAAAAAAAAGTGTTGTTCATATTACAACGCTAGAGGTAATCAAACTGATATTTGGCAAAACGTACAACCTGTGACACAAATTGGGGAATTTTAATAATACTGAAACGCACTTCACGCGTTCAGCGATTTTGTACGATTGTGCAATGTAAATTTCTCAAAAATTTTATAAATTTTGTAAAACATAATGTTTCTTGAAATACGGTAGAATTTTAGAAAAATACGGTTGCACGGTATATTAAGGGAAACGGTAGACCTACAGTAAAAACAGTAGACCTGTTAACGCTGCATCTCACACACAAAACACTTTCATTATACAAATTCTAAAGGGGGGTTAAAAGTGTTACTTTCGGATCTGCACCAAGCTGGTTCCTTATCAACACTTTGGGGGCGTCTGAGGAGATCTGCAAATACCCCCCCCCTAATAAACAATCCGTGGGTTATTACGATCCTAATTGTTTAAAATAAATGCATTCAAAAAGCCATGTAAATAAAACTAACATTTAAATTTAGCGCAACGGAAATACAAGTGACATATAAAAACTACCGTGCCATTGGGTAGAAATACTCTCCTGATTAAGTGGGAAAAGGTAGGGGAAAAGAATGCGAGACACAAGTGACGGGCAGGGAAGATAGGGGAGAACATTCATTCGAGCATTGGAGATGAGCCGTGCAGGGACGAGAGGTGCTAATTTGTGTGTGCAGAAAAGTGTTGGAATTTGTAGGTTTGTACGTTTTAAATAACTAAATTATTGTAGTATAAATATTCCCGAGCATTTTGGTATAATTGGTTTACACAAATACCTTGTGTAAAGATAAATATTCGATCAATTGACTTGGCGTCATCGTTCGATCTATTACGCTGTAATGGCTGTCGTTTAGAAACCACGCCCGTAGAAATTGACATGAATTAAATTAAGTTTAAATTTGGTATTTCGTATTATAATTTATATTCTAAGTTATAAACAATTGGTACGTGTATTTTATCTAATAAAAGGCAGGGATTTTTAACGAGTAATTATTAAATTAAAAGAGCCTGAATTTACGGGGATTTCATCAAATTAAAATAGGCAGGACCGTATTCGATTTAATTAAGCTAAATGTCAGGACGGTACTCGGGTTTATTTAATTAATTTAAATAAATATTTCAAAAAGGGGATTTTCCATAAACGCTGTGTAAATTAATTGTACTTTATATCGATTTTCTTGAATACGGGATTTATAAAATTGTACTCGCGGATTCACATTTATGTTCCGTAACTAGTAATTTTACCAGTCATATTTAAATATTTGGTATTATGTTTGGAGTGAGTGGCAACAGTAATTGTACGATAGCGACATTTGATTTACCCCCACTGTCCGTGGAGTCCATGACACAACAAGCCCATTTTGAATTACTATCCTGTAAATTTTATTAGGTGCCGAGCGGTTTGATTTCATCTGAATGGTGACGTAGACTTTGTCATTGTTATTTGTGTCATTTTGATTACCTAGTATTTTATGGTAATTATTAATTTATTAAGGTTTGCTTACTAATGAGGCAAAATAGACAATTCCGAACCCTCAGCTGAAGCCCGAGTCGAGCCTGATAATTATTTACTCCTTTTCCAACAGTTGGTTGAGCCTGAACTCTAATAAATATTACATGAAAATTTCGTGTAACAGTAAACTTAAATTCAACAGTAAATAATAATACAAAAACTTTATTTGGATGATGGAGGCCTATTGCAAACGGAATGCTTGATGAATAAAGTTAAATTTAAAATACAAAATTAGAGACTAAGACTCAATCTACTTTCACCAAACAAACAAACAAATAAACAAACAAACAAACAAATAAACAAACAAATCAGCAAAAAGCGAAGATAAAAATTAAAAATGAAAATAAACAAACAAATCAGCAAAAAGCGAAGATAAAATTAAAAAAATGAAAAACGAGAGCTAAGCTCTAGTATGAGGTATTATTTATCTAATGTTATTTATATATTTATTTATATTTGGGTTGTAGTCGCAGTAAGGAGATATTGTGTGGTTTTAACGGTTGTAGGAGGTCCTTTTCTTTCAGAGTTCACTAAGTTAAATGTCGTTTGGGTTGCGGTTGTTTTTGTTGCTCTATCCAAATAAATATCATTATTGTTTGTTATAAATTGTAAATATTTTATACGTGAAACTCACTCCCATAATCCCTCATTTTGGAAGGTTTTATGAGCGATACTTAAATAAAAAATAAACGGGAGCCTTCCGGGTTTTTGACCTGAGTTCAAACGTAACTTATTGCCTTTTATTTACTGTATTTATTATTTCCCTTTTTAAATACTTTCCCTATGAATACAACACCTTACAAGTACCTTGGGTTACTAAATTAATGAGCTTTATTACCGTAAGTATTTATTTTATTTATTTGTCGTAATTTAATATAACATTTGCCGTGGTGTTATATTTCATTTATCACTTGGGGTGTAACTTTTACAGATTCTTTGCTGGGGGGGGTGTGTACGCTTACAGTACCGACCGTTCAATTTGACCATTAGATTGAGGATATCTTGGAGATGACTTTTTATGGTCAAACTGAACGGTCGGTACAAACTATTAAAAATATTTAAAAAAAATGTTATCATGACAATTCTGATATATATTTAGCTATGCTAAATTATAGAAACACCCCCCTAAATGGAGAATACTCTCCAGCAAAAATATTAATGAGCCGACATTTAAGAGACCTTCTTCCCAATCACCATTCTTTTTATAAAAGCAAAATATATAATAAAAATAAATATGACGACTTTTTAAATAAATATAAAATAAACCAAAAATATTACTATGACAAAAAAGGTGTAAAACCCCTTGAACCCCTTAAAAATAATACCTTAATCTATTTTCAAAGAGAACTATATATAACTATGAATTTAATCGGTTAAACTAGGCTCAGTAGTTTTTTGTTTGGTTTTTCTTGGAAAATGTTGAATGCAAAATAATTTAATAAAATCACGAGAGCGCGTAGCGGTCGAGGGGTTTTATTTTTACTTATTTTGCATGAAACTATTTTCCAAAAAGAAAAATCAAATAAAAAACTTACTGAGCATAGTTTGACAGATCTAATTTATAGGTTGAGTGATATAGTTGAGTGATATATATAGGTTGAGTGATATTCGTCTAGATTATTTCTCAAATTAAAGGAAACTATTTGACAATTCATAAAATCTGACGTATGTGTCAAAATTTATAAATATTTTTTTAAAGAAAATTCCATTAATTTAAGGTATGTAATATGTATATAATAATTGATATTTCGTAGACTAGATAACTTATTTTTTATTGTTTTTTAAAAAATGTTTGTTAATAACACCATAAAATCGTAAACAAAAATCCAATATGGAGGCTAAAATTTAATCGCTGTTAAATAGTTCTAGTGATTTAATCGCTTATTTAAACGAAATTTATTCGAAAATTCAAGGCTTTTGATTGGTTCATATTATAATGAGGGAAATAATCAACGTTAAAAAAACATATTTTTTTTTGCTTCATTAAATTTTTAATGGTTGATAAAAACTTCACATATCCCAATCATAACACATTTTTTTGCGATATGTTATAATACAGGGTGGATCAATGGAAAGTTTCCACCCCGGTTTTCTTAGGTGTTCCGAAAAAAAAAACAAAAACGCTCGCATCCGTCGATTTCTGATTTGAGGGGACAATTTATTTTTATATTTTCAACCCCTTAACTTCAACTTCTAAGCGTGGGTGATAGTTAACCCCAAAATTCGAAAAGGGAAGGGGGGTCGAGTGATATTTCATTATGAAGGTATTTTTGCTGTGATTATACCTTCTAAGTTTGAAGTCGCTGCTATCATACCCTTTGATATGACGACTATTTAATGAAAGACATCAGGAAAAAAATGTCTCGCATACTTACGTTAGGAAACTGATGGAAAAGTTTTTGGAAACTGGAACAGTGGAGAACAAAAAAGATAATCCTATTCGTGTCTTTAGGAATGAAGGCATGCAAATCGCAGTCCTAGGGCACATTACAATGTCCAAAGTTTCCGGCATATCACGATCAAGCGTAAGGAGAATTTTGAGGTTTACAAACTTTACCCATACGAGATACATTTGCTTCACGAACTTGATAAGGATGATTATGATCGACGATTACAATTTGTAGAAGAAATGAGTGAACGGTGTATTGGCAATCAGATCAATGCTCCTTTTTTGACATGGATTGGTCAATCGGCATAATTGTCGATACTGAAGTGATTCAAACCCACATTTATTTAGAGAGTCTCATACTCAATATCCTGAAAAGTTCATATGAATGTCTGGGCAGGTATTAAGGCACGCAATAACATAAGTAATTGTACCATTCTTTTTCAAAGAAAATTTGTCTGGGCGAAGAAGTTTGGTAACGACACAACAAAAAAGGAATACCATAGTTAGGTATATAATACCTACATACATAATAAATAAAAACACCAAATATTAATATAGTTCCACTAGTTTCTATTAAAACTTTCTAATATACGTAAATGGGTAACCTTACGTTGACCACTCTGTATATTAACTATTTTAATTAACTAATAACACTTTTCAAGCAGCGCGCTAAAGCACAACAATTTTCTTTTTGTCTCTTTTAGGAGTAAATTTACCACAAACATAAAAAAACGAGTGGGAAGAATTAACACATTTGTATAACATTTTGTATATTTAGGATTAATTTAAATATCCCGATAATATTTATTTACAACAAAGTAGGTAATAGTAGAATTAATTTTACTAACCTTACTAATAATAGTATTAATTTTACTAACCAGAGTCTGGTTACCAGATTCTTCGTTTACACTTAGGTTCACAGTGAACCTAATACGAATCGCTATTTGAGGTATCTTTATTTTTTAGTGTTGTATACCTGGTGTAATTAGTAGAATTTACCTCTTTACTTTTACCTACAAAGTAGTAGCGACACAAACACGAACTGTTACAGTTCCCAACCACAACTTAACCTCACAACTCGTGTCCAATGGAATATTTCGAGAATAATATTTTATCTCGAAGCGGAAATACGACACCGCGATTTAGGGAAATATCCTAATTTTATAATACAATTCCTCAACAAGTTGTCGACAATAACCGGACGGTAAATACCTGATATATACCGGGTAAATATCAGGTATTCATCCGATTTTCCCCAATAGGTATATACCCACAACGTGGGTCCCACATACCAATCCTGTGTGTATATACCAGGTATATACCCAAATTTTATTTACCTACCCATTGCGTATTTACCCACCGCCCATCACTGGTTGAACCTAACCTAAAAATGATGTGACAAAATCTTAAAGAAATATTTTTATTAAATAAATTAAAACAATAGTATGAAAAACACGGCGTTAAAAGCCTATTAATTGCTTCGTATACAAAAGGTACGCTTAGCTATAATATGAGCTTTCTGCGACTGGTCTATTATATACTCATTATTAGTATATAATAGACCAGTCGCAGAAAGCTCATATTATCTAAAGTTAGTATCACAGATTATAAAATGTAGTATAATATAGACTAATATAATATCATTTTATAATCTGTGTAAGTAATTTAAATAATATTTGATAGAATCCCTTTTTGCGACCGAAAACATTTTTATTAATAAAATAGCAAAAACATTTGTAAATGGTGATATATAATAATATATTATAACTTTATATCTAAATAAAATGTGGTAGATATGGATTTAAGCAGTTACTTACACAATGCCCTTGAGCTATTAACAGGACTGAGCGGATAAAAGTCTCCATGCACAGGACAATGGAAACCGATGGTCTGTTCTCGTCGACGCGCTCTTTTTATAAGAACGCATAGCACCGATGCTGCGACCAACATAAGAAAGCCAACAACGATGCAAGCAGGACCCAGGATCCTGGAGTTTCCGGTAAAGGCGATTCTTGCCGCGTACGTGTCCGGTGCTTCATCTTCTCCTGGACCTCGATAAGACGCAGCTAAAAAATAATCCTGAATTATAGCATTGATAACAAAATAAATTAATTATTATCTTTTGAAAGTGTTTTTCTATTCTTTGAATTCTTGTTTCTGTGAAATTTTCGTTATAAATATAAGAAACCTAAATTGGATAAAAACATCAACATCATCTAACGTTAGAAATTTGTATATATATTTTTTCCACGACTGGTTTTAATTTAAAGAAAACTATAATTAACACAAATTTATATAATATGCATATATGAGTAAGGATAAACTCAAAAAATCAGTATTGCATTAGCTATAGCGAATGCATAGAAATGCGTTGTCTATGTTGTAAGCACGTGCGATTCTATTTTTGTTGGTTTTGTGATTTAAAAAAATGGAATGGTAAGCTTTTCATTATTGATAAAAAAATACATTAAATTTACACTTTAGCGACTTTTCCGAAAAACGACATGGGGGTTGCCAAAATGCAACAAATAGGTGTGGAGGGATGTAAAAGTGCATATATGCACTTTTACATCCCTCCACACCTATTGTTTATAAACAATCGGCGCAAGGTGAAAAAGTTGTATAATTATCACGTAATTAATAAAAAAGGGGCTGATAATTGAAGTGACTTAAAGTGATTTTCTGTGAAAAAGAGCATGTAGCGAGCCAAAACACGTATATTATATATTATATATTATATACGTAGAATTTGAAAGTGAAGTGAAAAAGATTGAATTATGAAAAACAACATCATAAATTGCGGAAAATGCAATTTTTAAAATCAGATAATTTGAGTTTATGCAGGTTCACAATCCACTAGAGGCTAAATGTAGCAAAGTATTCCTCAAGGTTATGACGATTAGCTGTCATTCCAAACTAACCCAAACTTAACAACCCAACCCAACCGACTCCGCCCCATTGGGCCCCTATCGCCCCATTGAGCAATAGAGGTATAATATATCTAATTAGATATATTATATATAGAACTGCGCAGGAATCTCACACTTTCTGCCCTTGTAGTGTAATATACTATTAAGATCCTTATGGTTTATATCGTAAAGTATAATGAGTAAAATTAATAAAGAGTTCATTTAAACGTATAAAAAATGCGTTAAGCAGTTTTTTGTCGGTTTCTTTCATAATTTAAACCAAGTTAGTCTTGTTCTATTATTTTGATCCCTTTAGTAAGGCACTGAATAGTTAAAGTTATATGTATGTATTTTAAATGTTAGTTTTTAGGTAGGTACCCAGGTAACTGGTTAAAATAAAACATGTTATAATAAAGGGCTTTATTTAGAATATTTTTTGGTTTTTGCTTATTTTTAACAATTTAAAACTTCTCAGAACTTGAATATTTTCTATGAGAAAGAGTTACAAAATTATGATATGTTCTTGCATTTTTAATTGCAATTAAATTCATAAATCTCGAACACTCCCTCATTTATTACACTTGCAAACTTGCAATTTAAATACGCACAAATAATATTTATGAAATATTTTTGACAGTTCTGACATTTCTCTACCAAACACGAATTAAATAAGTCAAAGCCATCTAAATTTTAAATTATAAATAAAACTAACAATATCGCTTCTTAACTGCATTAAAAAAATTATTATATCTTTTGGATAAAAATAACAAAACAAGACTAACTAGACTGAAAAGATGAAGGTGGGGACTACATTTCCTGAAAGTTTCAGATTTTTATTTTTTCCTCAACATAATGATTTCTAAGGGCAAAATTGGCTAATTTTGAAAATTATCAAGTTTCAATAATTTTTTTAATAAAGAAAATAACTTGATACCTGAAAAAAGCAACTTTCTAGATTTACCAGAGTACAGGAGCCAGACAAAAATTACAAAAATTGGCTTTAGTGGCTTACCATTCTTTTATGAGATGAACTAATTAGATAATAATAATTAATATTGAAAACATACTTACTAGGCAGTAAAATAAAATTACAATCATTTTAATAATTGCCACAGAAAAAAAGTTTTAGCCTCTTATAAGAGAGTAAGAAAATGACACGATTTCAGGTTTCTAAAGGGTGCCGATTAAAAACAAAGCAACTAAAAATTAAAACGGCAACGGTTTTTCATATATGATACCTAAAAGATCATTTTTTCAATAAAAAATCATGCAGCCCACTTTTAAATTCATTTTTGGTGTTTTCATATGGATTGACTCGTAAGCAAAAAACATATTACCCACATATTAAAAAACTAAATAAATAAATAATATTATTATTTAATTGTTTATACTTCGATTTATTAAATTAAATTTCTACCCGAACCTTTCCGCTATGCATTGTCTGCGACGCAGACTGCGCATATTGTTCTGTGCTCTGCGCCGCATACTGAGTCTGCTTTGCGTGTTATTATCATAGGTTATATTAATAGCAAATTAGAAATAATTATTAGCCTTAAAATTATTTCAAATGAGTTGCCTTTATTTTAAAATAGAAACCTTTTAAAAGATGTTGAAGAACGGTAAATGTCTAAAACCATACTAAATTTTAAAATTTACCTGTACATAAAAAGTCGTACAAAAGTTATGTATACATATATTATTTATTAAACTATAAGAAAATGGAAAATAATGATACCCTAAAAATTTTTTTGTTTACCCAACATAGACTTAAGGCGTGACACCCAGAAATTTTTTTGCCAGCAGCTTTTCCCGTATAAGGGCCACTACTAGATTTTTGATACGGGGCCCCCTTGAGGCTAGCTACGCCACTGCTTAAAACTCACCCTGTATAACAAAAAACTTGCATAATACAAGTTATAAATAATACCTTAGGTTGCTAATGTTAGAAGCCGGGACATTTAACCCTCCGATCGGTGATAGTTATTTTTATCTTTCAATTGTTTAATGGTATTAATTTGCGCAGCATAAACTAATTGCTTAAAGTGGTAGCTTATTTGGGTCAGGAGACCTGGCAGGCCGCTGAACTGTTTTTTTAAATAAATTAAAGTATCTCACTAACCAAGCCCGATCTGGGAAAAAGTTATTATTTGTTTATGCTTAAAATTAGATTTTACATTTCATTTTTGTTCTCTAGCTACCAAACAGGGTTGTATAAATTAATGGAAATGTTTGGCAAAAACCTTACTGACTTAAATACACATCAAAGGTTTCAAGGTTTTTCACTCCCTCCCCCTTAAATTATATGAAGTCCGCAGGGACCATATACCAGGTTTAAATTCTTTTTAAAATAAAAAATAATGCAAAGGCGTACTCGAATCGGTCCAAAATTTATTTTAATCGATTCAAAATATTGTTTTTATAGATACCATGTACTTAGCTACACATTTCTAGCGCTTGATAACAGAAAATTAGTACAAAGTTGTTAAAAGGGCTTTTGCGATGATTGCTAACGAAAGAAAAATGATTTTTCAACCTACAATTTCTACCAGGGTTTTTTATTAGCAAAATATTTAATACATTGTACTGTAAACAAATGATTATTTGAAATAACAAAAAATTAAAATAAATGCAAATGGGTTTAATTTATTGTGTAAATTTATACATTTATAAATTTTATTGAAATTTAACTTACTTGTACTCAATAAAATAGTCGTTGTGTTAGGTCAGTTTGTATACATATGCGTGCATTAAAATGCAATTTATTTAATATTTATTTGCATGAATTTGAATTAGAAAAATATTTCTATCATCAAGTGAAATACTTCAAGGTTTGTATGTAGGTGCCAAATTTAAATTAGATATTTCCCTAAACTTGCTTACTTAATTACTTAATGTTTACTTAGGTAATTAAAATAGAACAACAAATGCAAATACACTACATCTGATGTAGAGCCCTGCACGGGCCGGGCCGAACCGCAAATTTTTTTTAACATAGATATATAGATTTAAAATATCTTAAAGTGTCTATACAAATAAAAAGTGTTATTTATTGCCCGGTCTAGATAAAATAGATTGAGGCAGAGTATTCACAATTGGGTCGGGCTATATGATAATAATATAATAATAAATGTCTTTATTTATTTTTTAAATTTCTAAGATTACAAAATTTACATATCTAGGCGAAGTTCAGATAGATGTATATAGTGACTGATTTTTGACCCAGGCCGGGCCAGGCCAAGCGTGAAAGAGACGGCCCATGCATGGCTCTAATCTGGAGATCGTGGAGGCCAACTATAAGACACTAAAATAAATGGAAACCCTTTGGTTAAATGTGGTACGTATGCGTATATCGTTAGAAATACATATGGGACGATCCACGTCACTTTTACCCTTCACCTGACCTAAAATTGAAGCCACCTAAAAATATGACTAACGCCTTAAAATCTTCTTTAGGACATACACTTTCGAATACAAACCGGCATATGGACTGAATTTAAAATGGAGCACGTGTACGGCGCAAAAAAATATGTTTCCTTACGCCGATTTTCTTTCGCCACCAGCAACAGCACGGCTTCACCCGTGTTTGCTGGGTGCGAATGTCCATTGCGACCCGAGTTCGCCGGGCCGATGCTATACGCCCAGTAGGAGGTAGGACGGGAGGGA
This sequence comes from Brassicogethes aeneus, assembly GCA_921294245.1. Lineage (NCBI taxonomy): Eukaryota > Metazoa > Arthropoda > Insecta > Coleoptera > Nitidulidae > Brassicogethes > Brassicogethes aeneus. The sequence continues at coordinate 28,466,859 of OV121137.1, forward strand.
TAGACATTTTGGTGATTGGGGGACAATTACGCCGACTCAAATCTACGAGTACGACGCGGAATCGCCCTAGACCAGAAAAATAGTATTACTAGTCTGCCATGTAACTACCGATAGTTATCGATAGGTTTTGTTGTTATTTTTAATGTTTATTACCGCTGTTTAGATTAACAATTTTTAGTTATTGTGTTGCCCAAGCAGGTTAGTCATCTTCGCTGAGTTTGGATTCTAAGTGTCTGTTTATTTTAGTATCGTTTAGTTTAAAGTTTATTTTATTGGGGCTGTTCTCTTCAATTAGTGGATTAATTGCCTACGCGTTTGTTGATGACAGATTTATTGTCCTACTCAGCTTTCGTGTAAATGACCGTAGGATGGGGCAGTTTTTTTTTGTTATTTGTCTTTATTTTGGTGTCTGCTTACTAATGTTACTATTGTTACTGATGCACTTTGTTTACTTTATATTTTTTATAGTTCAAGCAAAGTGTCCAATTTTTATGTTTTAAGAGGTCGCTATGCGAGACGTCTTGCTATATCGAGTGTAACAACGTGACTGTGATTATACGAGTAAAAAAAATATCCATAATAAATTAAAACCTAGGCTTCAAAAATTTATAATTTTTTTTAGATTTTTTTACCAATATGGCGCCCTACACGGCCACCATTTTGGATTTTGTCCATATACCACGTTGTATTCGAAAGTGTATGTCCAACGGTTGCCCCAATTTTTGGACATATGGGGGTTATAATGGGGTTATGGGGTCTTAGATATGCTAGGTTATATAATTTTGAATGGTCAATGCAAAAAACTGATTTATTCAAATCTTAACGAGGTAAAAAAAATGCTTTAAAAATGTATAATGATTTCACACGTTTTTTGCCACTACACGGTCGTAATTTTGGTTTGTATTCGTAAAGAAAATTTTAAGGCGTTAGTCATATTTTTAGGTGGTTTCAATTTTTGGACACGTGGGGGGGTAAAAGTGACGTGGATCGTCCCATATATAAAATTTTCTTATACCGCTATCTATAACCTTTAATTTCAAAGTGCCTACAATAGGTTATAGCGTGTTGACGCGTTAATTCAAACAAAAATTTGTTACAATTGCTAAAATTGGTGATAGAAGCAAAAAGCTGGTAAACTAGCGTAATTATAAACATTATGTGCATATTAATTGTAACAAGATATTTTCATCAAAACATTATGGGTTAAATTAATTGAACTAATAGCTTACAAACTGTTTTAAACAGGAAGATATCAATTTGTGTAATCAGATGGTTTACCATATAAAACTGACATTAGATTGCAAGGTCAAAATTAATAACAAACGTACCCAAATTATTATTTCAAACATACCTATAATACTTCTAATTATAATAATAGTTATTTAAACATGTTTGCAGCTTTGGCGAACACATTAAAATTTGTTTGTTTAAATATGACAGAAAAATAGTATTTTATTATTTTATTTAATAATTAATTTGATAGTTATTATGTTGAAGATCAACGATTAATATTTGAATATGTTATTAAAACACGTTTTAAAATACCTATAGTTAAAGCATAATTGATGATAAATTAATATAATTGATGATAAATTATAATTATTGTTTATTATTGGTCATATTGTAATAGCAATTAAGTTTATATGTTTTTGTTTAATAATTTTGCTGGAATCCAAAACTTAACAAGTCTAAAGTCTAAAACATATTTTACATATTTTATATTCAGTTTTATTCATAAGAGAAAAACAAAATCTCTACTTTCAAATGGAAATGTCACTTAAGCGAAAGTAGAAAATATCACAAAAGTTATGTGGTTTAAAGCTCCATACATGTAAGTGTGACATACTTTCTTCATAGAGAGTATTATTTTTAGATGTAAGTGAGCCTTATTTATATTATTAATGTTTACAGCAACGTTTGTTACAAAATTATATGGCCTCACTCAAAAACCGAGAATCTATATAATTTTACAATATAACATGGCTGTTTGTATTAAATGTATCCTTATTATACAGTGTGTCTGCTTAAGTTGTCTTTTTTATTAATAATTTTAAGAAAAATGATTACTATCTATAAAAAGTTCTGCTTTTTGAAAAAATAATAATAAAATATTCAAACTTAAAATAGCATGAATAGGATGGTACTACAGTAGGATAATTTATAAATGACCCAGAGACCTGTTTATTAATAATTTTATGAAAATATACTATTTATAAAAAATTTCAGCTTTTCGAAAAAAATAAATTGGACTATTGCACCTACCATGTACAGAGTAGTCATAAAGTAGGAAAATTATAATTGTCACAAGAGAGAACGCCCCTTAATTTTTATTTTAGAGAAAAATGAAATAAGGAAATGTTGCTTAGAATTAAAAGTTATATCCAAGATTAAATCCATTGCCTTCTATTAAACATTTTTTAAATGTTATTTTAGAAAAAAACAAGAATTTTTAAATAGGAGGCAATGATTTTAAACTTAGACATAACTTTTAATTTTAAAATTGTACACGGTGTGCCTGAACGAAGTTTAAGTCACATAAATATGCCGCCAAAAACTGATTGCAGTTTCTTGTTCGGGACCCTTTGGTGACTTAAAAATGATATTTACCAAAATCCTAGCTGCACCTCTTTTCGAAATTTTTTGAAAATTCATGATTTTTTTTTACAAATGTGTACTCTGTCAAAGGTAGACTTTAAGATAAACAAAAGTAAAAAAAAATCATGAATTTTCAAAAAAATTCGAAAAGAGGAGCAGCTAGGATTTTTGTAAATATCATTTTTTAGTCACCAAAGGGTCCCGAACAAGAAACTGCAATCAGTTCTTGGCGGCATTTTTATGTGACTTAAACTTCGTTCAGGCACACCGTGTGTAATAAATATACTCTATAGAGCTCTATTATAGAGCATGCCATTTGTGAGCCGTACTGTCAGTGTCAAGTTAACAAGTTTGTTTTGTGTGTTTTTGCTTCAAAGGAAATTAAAAACGTCGGTTTTAAACTAAAACTTACAATATAAAAATACAATGGTAGTTAGTTGTGCATTTGTTTGTAAAATTAATAGTAAATTATAGTGACAAGAAAGATACTGAAATAGCCTTTGACATGAAAAAATGTGTTATTAAGGAAAACTTAAAATTTGATTTTTAAGGCAAAACTATTTATTTTAATCAGTATCTACCTGTTAAACTAGTTCCTATTTAATTTATAAATCTACAAATATGCGATCTTTTATTTAAAATTACATTATTTATAATTAAATTATTAAATATAACATGTCATTAAATTGTTTAAACAATAAAATTTATTATTTAATATTATTAACTTAATTTGATAAATAGACTTTATTTGCAAACATCACTAATAATCCGTTTTACTTATAAGACTTCTTAAACTAAATAACATGAACATCAATAATTATTAGAGCTAATGTTTTTAAATCTTATTAAATAGTATATACGACATAAATCCAATTTTAGGCATATAACAAACGAGGTAAACCGATTAACTTCTTGTTTAAAACGATTTTAGAAAGCTTCACATTCTTGGAGTCGGAGCGCTAAACTCCAAAAAGCCATGATATTGTCAGCAAAGCAAATAACGAGTTTTCTTGTGGAATTTTTGGAGACTGCCGCCGCGAGGAAATTGTTTTCTTGACAATTGATAACATTGAAAACGTTGGGCGCTTTATAATTGTAAGAAACTACAAGACCCAGAAAATAAATATTCTCAAAAGTTCACTCACGAAAGACGATACCCTTTTAAGAGTTGTGCTCAAAGCCAACCTTTTTTTTGTAAAATATAGAAATGGCAAATGCACCATACAGCATGTAGGAATTTATAAAATAGAAGGAGTTCCACACTTGAAGAATTATGAATGTTACACAGGGCATTGTTTTAGTATATCGTCAGCCATTATTTTAGCCGTAAACCGTGGCGATTTCCTTACCTTAAAACAATTTGGGGGATTCAAATCTTAAGCAGTTGCTAAACAGGTTGTTCAACAATCAATTACCAAGAAACTTGAAATTTCGAAGCAGCTGTTCAAATCAACCGACAAGATTCTTTAGCATCATCCTCAAGTGATGAGTATAGAAACAAAAATATCAGAAACTGTCGATGAAAAACATTACAACAAAGATATATATATATATATATATATATATATATATATATATATATATATATATATATATATATATATATATATACAGCCCGTTCAGAGTAAAACCGAATATAGGGAAACGTTTTAGGCGTGGCCTCGCCTCCCTCCAACGCGCGTCACAGTAGCTTGTGTGATAAACGACATGACGAAAGGTCGAGCAGGTAAGACGACCTTAAAAATTAAATGATAATAATGCAAAAAATCTCATTAGCGATGCAGGCTATTTGCTTAGCTATTGTGTCGCGCCTTGGAGGGAGGCGAGCCACGCCCCATAACTTTTCCCTATATTCGGTTTTACTCTGAACGGGCTGTAAATGTTGTCGCCTATTTGAGCCTTTAATATTAATATTAAGGTTTGCCTCAATTCATTTGTTGTTTTTCCATTTCACTAACACGGGAATTTTTTTTAATTTTGAATTCTTATAACTTTGGAATGGTTTGTTACAGACAATTTCACGCTCTACAAAAACATCTGAAGGTCAAAGTTCTTCAGATCAACCTTTTCAAAGATTTCAGCGATCAAAAATAACACTAATAAAAAATTTCGAATACATTCAAATAAAATACAAAAAAATATCATATGCCATGTTTATATTATTTTTTATGTAAAATTCTGTTAACCTAAGACTGTAAACTTTTTTTTTTGTTTATATAACAATTTTTGCTCACCAATGGCACTTAAAATTGAAAGTAAATAAAAACTATTTTTTTGTTAAGAAATTTTAAAATCCTTTTCAAATTTTAAGATAAAATCGCAATAATCGGATTAAATTTAGTAACAAAATTTACAAAATAAAAATTACTTCTGAACAAAATATTAAAAAAAAAGTACCTATACTTTCAGTTTGAAATGAAATTGGCAAATCTTTTCCTTTGGTAAATATTTTTTTCACCTTATAGATTAATATATTAATACTTATGTACATATGTGATAACCAGATCATTAAAATGCCACCCAGCACGCAGAAGTCCTGCAGATCAATTTTAAACGCACACTGTTGCATGAATTTAAATGCGTACTACATATCCTATATCATATTATGATATAGGATAAATCAATTGTAATTTTAATTAAAAACAGGTGATGGTTGCAGTGCCGTTTTAAGTTAGTTCGCCGCCCGGTTCTGGCACAAACACAACGCCCAATGCTTTAAAATATTACTTTTTTAAAAACATTTTTAAATTTTTAGTCTTACTTTCTCACGTCAAGTGGAAGATTAGGTTGGTTAGGCACCAGCCTAACAGTAAACTTAGTATCCTATAAAATATAAAATGAGCCTTTATAAACAAATTATAAAAACTATTCAAAAGCACTAACTAAAAATTAAAACATTCTTTGGTTTATATAAACAATACTAAGTACTAAGAAAAACTAATTAAAAAATAAAAGTTTAATATTTTGTTTCATTAAACTAATAAAAACTAATCAAAAGTTATAAATAAATAAAACATTATTCTTTGGTTTAAATAAATATTGAGAAATCCTAATACTAATAATTAAAAGGTTGTTTTCAAGTCTTTATAGTAGCAAATTGTTTTATAACACTTTACATTTATTTCATCTAGCAGGTCTTGATAAATGGACAAAATTGCTAAGGAGTTAAATCTTTCTTGGGTAATTGTATTTCTTAGGTAGTTCTTTACCCTTTTTAGAGTAGAGAAAGATCGTTCACCACTTTCATTTGAAACCATTATAAAAAAAATTCGCAGACAAATATTAATATTTGGAAATGAAGATATTGATTAATTTTCGTATAAAACTTATACTAATTCCAATGAAGTTTCTATTTTTATTTCCGAAAGGGAAGTTACCAGTTTCTTGAGTTGGACACATTTTTGAGGAAAAAACTCATCCAAATCCTCCACGAAGATTTATGCTTTTAGATTAAACAAAAATTCAAATTTGTTTGTGCCAGATTTCTAGCTATTATATCGACAAATGATTTCGGATTATAGATTGTCAATTATTAAAATAAAACATATTGTTCGCATTGTTTCTTTTTTGCTTAAATTTGCCTCTGAATTATTTTCTTCAAATTGTAATTTTCTTATGATTATCCGCTTCAGAGCATAATTTTCGTTTCCTGTTTATTTCCTCGTAATGATCAAAATGATCACGTAAAAAATCAAAGTTCTCAACTAAAAATGACAAAAGACGAGCATTTGTGCTTAAATCCATATTTTGTTTTTGGACTGCTTTATTGGTTTCATTAACCCTTTGCAAAACGTCTATCCAAAAAGTTAAAATTATTCCGTTTCCATGCAATAAATCAAGTTTTTCTGATGGAGAAGCTGCTTCAACTCTAACAACATTTTTCTCATTTGTATCCGTTGTATCCGCCGACGCAGTGTCGCAATATTTTTTTTTCTAAATTCTAACGATTAAGTAGTTTTTTTTTAAATTATGGGCGGTACGCGGTACCGCCCGGTGCAATAGTCCCCAAAAAACCCCTGTTAAACCGGCACTGGATGGTTGACGTCCCCAAAGAGTTGTGTAGATGTCGTCAACATGAAGACATAATATGTATATTATACACAACTCGTTGGGGGAAAATAATATCGTTTGCGTCAAAGGTCTATAAATAAATAAGTAATATCCGAGACATGTCCATAAAATAAATTAATATTTTTGATAACCTATAATATATTATACAGTTATAGTAGATTAAATAGCGTGTTATAGTTAAAACAACTACGTACTTGGTATCTTATTAATATTAAAACGAAAGCTTTTTAAGTTATTTTTAGCTTTAGACTGTTTTAAGTCGAATATTTTATTTAGTATTTGCTGTTTTTTACTTGTTACCGTGTTTTGAAATGTTTCTTGGGAAACATTATTTTGGAATAAAGTAAGGAATGTATAATTAAAACAATATGTAATATTTTTGCGTGTTATTGAATTTTTAGTATTTTAGCCTAGAATTATTTTTTTTAAATATCCTAGAAAATTATAACAAGGTTTTAGGTCCTATATTGGGTACAGAAAATATAATTTTATTAAAATAAAACATTTTCTTCTGGATTCTGCCATTTAAGTGAGTGAAAAGTACCTAGCTAGTTTTTATAATTTTCCTAATTTGTTAAAATATTAATTAATAAATTACAGATTTTCCGAGTTTAAAAGTATCATCAGTTCTTTTTGCGTTGTTTAAATTGTTAAGTTGTTTACTGTTAACAATTGTTTACTTTCATTTTATTTATTTTTAACGTTTATAAATATTGTTATGTATCATGCTTTATATGTTGGTAGATATAATTTTCTGGTTTGTGGTTCCTGTCTTTTGTTTGTTATAATGGCGTAAGCCAAAAATAACTATTATATACCGGGTGCAACTAGTACCCCTCCATGTAGGGGTATATTTTTTATTTGAAGAGCTACAAGATCAGTTAAATTACAGAAAATTACAATTACAAATTACAAGTCTATTAAAATAAGCGGTTCTCAAATAATTTAAAATAAACTGCAAACATGTCAAAACCAAAAAACGTAATAACTTCGTTATTCCTGGGAATTTTTAAAAAAGTAAGTCACTTACATATATAGACATTTATCCACATTTTCATCCAATTGGTAGTTTTTTTGGCTACTAGATTTTCAGTTACCACCACCATCTTTTGTTTACCCTATGGCCGCCATATTAGAATTTTACATGGTTAGATAAAAACATAGAATCCAACGATATATCAAACTTACTTCAAAATTAATGGTTGCCATTATATAAACAAAAGATGGTGATGTAAAACTTTCAAAATTCACAGGAATAAGTTATAATGATTTTTGGTTTAGACAGGTTTTTAGTTTTTTCGAGAACCGCTATTTTTTTAAAATTTTCAAATTTATGAGCTAATAACGCAGATTTTCTGATATTACCGACCTCGTAGCTCTTCAAATACACGGTGTACAGTATACACTGTGTAATACACAGTGTGTATGTATACATAGGTATACCTATATGTAACCAGGCAAGCATAATTTTTTAAATTCTATAATTCAGTGTACACCTATACGAGCCCTAACACAAAAATGTTCGGACACTTCATAATTTATACAGAAATATTTTTCGTGAATACTATCTCAAAATTATTAGAAGTTATGAAAAATTCAGCTCATTTTAGCATATATCCCTCGAAGCGATTTTTATTTTTAAAAAGTTTACCTTTTATTTTTAGCTTTTAAAAAAAGGCTAACTTTTAAACTTTTTTTGTATGAGTAAAAAAAGTTATAAATGGGCCCATTAAAAAGAACATAAAATATTATACAAACCCTGAAAATTTGGTAAAAAATAAATTAGTTTTAAAAAAGTATAAGTAATTTAAAAATGCTATTTTTAAAGAGTTTTTGCAATTTTCTTAGGAAACGGGAGATTTTGCAGATATATATATATCGTTATAACTTTCTTATTATTTATACAATTTTTACCAAATTTTCAGGGTTTGTATAATATTTTATGTTCTTTTTAATGGGCCCATTTATAACTTTTTTACTCATACAAAAAAAAGTTAAAAAGTTAGCCTTTTCTTAAAAGCTAAAAATAAAAGGTAAACTTTTTAAAAATAAAAATTTCTTCGAGGGGTATATACCAAAATAAGCTGAATTTTTCATAACTTCTAATAATTTTGAGATAGTATTCACGAAAAATATTTCTGTATAAATTATGAAGTGTCCGAACATTTTTGTGTTAGGGCTCGTACAATAGTATACATATTATTATTTGAGAATCGAAAGAAAACAACACATAAAAAATGGAGCCTAGTTCATTAAAAGATAGTACAAGGCACATTTTAGTTGGTAGCCTAGGTATATAACTTAACTAAAAACAAAGTCATACAACAACTTTAAACATGATTATCTCGAAACTAAACAAACTGCACAAGTTCAAGGGTTCTAGGGCCCTCATTTGTATTATATTGTACTACCTATAAACTAATAAAATTACTTTCTGTAGGATATCCTTATATCTTACTCCCTGGAAAGTTTTTGCTAAAATTGTAGTAATGTTATTGCAGGGAATAAATATTGCTCATAAATATAACTACAATTTTTCATAAAAAAGGGCCCAACCCCAGTCTGCTTTGTAATCTGCTTTGCTATCCAAAAAAATAAAGTTTCCAACCCTTAAATCTAATTTTATCTATTTTTCGTTCATAATGGCTTCATTATAACACCGCTTTCTGTGCTGTAATGAGATACTTTATCCCACCCAAAATTTTGATTTTATAGGTTGCATACAGAGCTGGGCACAAATACTAAAAAAAGTATTCGTTAAATTTTAAGTACGAGTACATTTGTAAAGAGAGGTTACGGTTACGAGTAGTAATAGTGAAAACACGAGTAAAGAGTACGAGTACTTTAAAAAAAATGTTAGTTAATATAATTTATTATTATTTATATTATACAAACTTTGGTCCTAAAGCTATACAACTACAAATACAAATTTGCAAAATTATTTATTTTATACATTAGGTATAGGGTGATCCCCTATAATGTCGCCCCCTTTAACTTTTTTATTTTAAGTGTCCCAAAAAATTTAATAGTGTGGTTAGGTAGGTACTAAAAATTCTTTTTTCCACTTCCACAAAAATTGGAAAATTGATGAGCGTACAGGAAAAAACAAAAAGTTTATTTTTTCTCAATGGATAGGTATATATATATATATATATATATATATATATATATATATAAATAAATTACAACTATTATGCTTAAAATTTTACAAGGAATCGAAAAATAAATTCATTTTCCATTTTTTTAAGTAGAAAAAAAGTATTTTTTAGTACCTACATAACCACACTTTAAAAATTTTTGGGACACTTAAAATAAAAAATATATTGGGGGACATTATAGGGGATCACCCTGTACATAAAATAATAAATAAAAATAACAATTTTTAAATAGTTTATAATTTTACCTATAGGCTATAATATATTATATTATACTACATATATATTATATAATTTAAAACAGACTTCCAAACAAAATGTTTCGATGCTTACGATATTTCGATATAATAAACGGAAATACTCGTATATATTACTCGTGAATTCCTCGAGTATTTTTTACGAGTACATTGAATTTGGTTTGTAAGTACGAGTAATAAGTATTTCAAATGAAAAATACTTATGAGTAAAAAAGTACTCGTACTTTTTTACTCGTAATTGAAATACGAGTAAAAGTACTCAGTACTTGGCCAGGTCTGGTTATGATATTTTTATGATTTTTTTAGTACTTTTCGGGCAATAAAATTTGTTTAACACGAAATCTATATCTATACGGTTTTTTGAGTACAGGGGATAGACGCAGGATGAATTGTTCTAGTAGAAAATGCCGTAAACCAAAAATCGCAAAATTGTTGGTTACGGCGTTTTCATTAAGCACGGCAGTATGCGTAACTACAAATTTTATTTTGTCGTAAAAATAATTTCTACGTCATTAGCTGTACTGAGGGAAAACTTCTTATTGTATAATATTTTATAAAATCGTATAAAATTTTGTAGAATTTCACAGAAATAAAAAGATTATGTACAATAAAATCTCATATTTTAAAAAATAAACAATTCATTTTCATAAAAATAATTATAATTTTGCAGTCAAAGTAAAAAAATCGAAAATATTACTATAAGTTTAACTTTAACCTTAAATAACTTTTAAATCAGTGAATTTATGAAAAAATCATAAGAAAGCTTTTTTGTATAGCGTTCAATTTCCTATAAAAATATGTGTCTCTTATTGCTGTATATTAACTTGCTCGGGAGAAAAAAAATTAAATGTAAAACTTGCCAAAACCCCATGTTATTTAAATGGAAAATGTATCGTATCTTTGTGGCACGGTTTAATATGAATTTTTTTTATATAATTTTTTAATAATTTTTTTAGGTCATAAACTAAAAATTTAGGGGGCGCTGCGAACAAAAAAAACAAATTGGTAAATAACGGACACCCTATTTAATATACTAAATAGTATATTACAATATTAGACACTAACCTGTGAGTACACATCCCACAAGTAGAAAAAGAAATCCAAATATAGGCAATATGATTTGGCAATTGGCGGCGATCACGACCCCGGCCACCATTAGGCCTCCCTCTATCTTCTCCACCCGAAGGCGGGATATTGGGGCCGGGCACCGCAGCTTGCCGATATCTGAGATCCCGCCGCCACTGACTGTGTTATTGCCGCCCCCAGACGACACCTCGTTGGGCCTGAAATAAAATAGATTTTTAATTTAAAAATATGCTCACTTAACATAAAAAATTAAATAGGTACCACAAAACTATCCAAATATTATGCAAATATTAGAATCATGGATAAAAGTGTTGGTTCGGTGTAGGGAGGAAAGTATGTCATTAATAATTATATTATTATTATTAACAACTCAACGAAAAAATAGTTACTAAGGGCCGTATGCAGAAACGTTGATTTATTTATATCAACTGATTTACGCATATACACTGATTTCAGTTTGAACCAATTTGGCAACATATAATTGACAAATACTTGGTTTGGAGAGGATTGCCGCAATATAAGACATACACAATTTGGTTATGTTTGCAGTTTGCAATGTTTTAAGGTATAAGGAAATTTGCATTAGAAGCGCAGAGGATTAGAAGGTATGAAAAACGAAAATTACCGCCTAAAGCCTCTGAAAAGAACAAAGAAATTTTGTTGAAGTTGGTGGAAATTTTATTCAAGTGTTTGTTCTTGTAAAAGATGAATTAATTATAGATATTATAATAATGATAATTATATTATAGTTATAGCAGTGGTGGCTGGTGGATTGTGGATATACCAATATTTCAGTTATTAGACATGGGAGCCACACCAAATTTATAATAGTTTATAATGACATTAAATCTTAGAATCATTAAATAGACAAGTTCAGCGAAAATAGAACTTAAATTGAAGTTTGCGAAAAAAAGTTAGTTTTTCCTGTTGCCTCACCCGCCTCCAGGCCCCCTATTTGAGATAATTCAAATTAAAGTGGTGCAATTTATTATCTACTATAATTTATCGACAAATTTAAAATTTTATTTAAAAAATCCAAATATTACAGGTTTTATACGATTTTAAATATTTTTTTATTTCAATAAAATAAATAATAAAAATTTAAAATTGAATAAAATCTGTAATATTTGGATTTTTTAAATAAAATTTTAAATTTGTCGATAAATTATAGTAGATAATAAATTGCACCACTTTAATTTGAATTATCTCAAATAGAGGGCCTGGAGGCGGGTGAGGCAACAGGAAAAACTAACTTTTTTTCGCAAACTTTAATTTAAATTCTGTTTGCGCCGAACTGGTTTATTTAATATTTAAAACAATTGTTTTTACCTACAGGGTTTATATTTTATTTTCTTATAAAATGCCTTTTAAACTTGTATTTCCTACTGGCAAAAACTGTTAATATTATAATATGTATATTCAATTTGAAATAGCTATGTTTTTGTCCCTAAATTTCATTTTTTTTATGTTTAATAGTACCTACCTATGTATATTTCTGAGCCGAAAAATAAATAGAGTGTAAATTTCTATTTGAAGAGCAAGCACAGAATTTAAAAATTTAAAAGAAAAAATAAGTTGAACATGGTCTAAAATTTAAAATTCTGGTTTTCTCTTATAGTCCAAGATCCCAGGGCCGCCAGACCTACGTCATTTTAATACTGCTGAGATTTTTTTAATAAATGCCCTAATATGTAGTTAAAAACGTATGGGTACTTGCTAGCTTGAAAGCGGGGCCCTTTTACAGATAACGGGCACTAAAGGTACATAAAAAAGGTACCTGTCTACGTTAAAGTAATACCGCTGCTTTTCATATATGTTTTACACATTGTTATTAAAAACCAACATTCATTATTGCCAGACGCTTTCCAGGGGACCTAACTTCCGCCAGACGCTTTAAAGCTCAAGAAAAAAGGGCTGAACCTACGTTATAGTAGTACTCCTGAATTTTACATATATTTTTTGAGTGATTATTTTAAGACCTTTTGTAAGCAGCCAGACCAATCCGAGGGGCCCAAGCCCCCCCCAGACGCTTTAAAGGTCAAGAAAAAAGGGGGGAACCTACGTTATAGTAGTACTCCTGAATTTTACATATTTTATTTGGTTGACTATTTTAAGACCTTTTATAAGCAGCCAGACCAATCCGAGGGGCCCAAGCCCCCCCCAGACGCTTTAAAGGTCAAGAAAAAAGGGGGAACCTACGTTATAGTAGTACTCCTGAATTTTATATATATTATTTGAGTGACTATTTTCTGATCTTTTGTAAGCAGCCAGATCAATCCGAAGGGCCTAAGCCCCCCCAGACGCTTTAAAGCTCAATAAAAAATGGAAAAATCTACGTTATAGTAGTACTTTTGAGTTTTACATATTTTATTTGGGTGATTATATTAACACCTTTTATAAGCAGCCAGACCAATCCGAAGGTCCCAAGCCCCCCCCTGGCGGTTTAAAGGCCAAGAAAAAATGGGAGAACCTACGTTATAGTAAAACTTCTAAATTTTACATATATTATTTGAGGGACTTTAAGCCGTCGGTCCGTTCCTACCCCTAACCTGCACAAGCCATTCAGTTGGCTTATGGGACATCTTAGTTTGGATGTAAGGGTGGAACTAAACTAAACTTTATAACTTTATAACTATTTTATGATCTTTTGTAAGCAGCCAGACCAATCCGAAGGGCCTAAGCCCCCTGAATATTTTATAAATTATTATTATATATTTATTATTATATATTTTAAGACTTTTTGTAACTACCCAGACCATTCCAAAGGGCCTAACCACGCCCAGACACGATAAAAGGTACGCTGTGAGTACGAGAGCAAGGCATGCATGTGAGTGCGAGTGATAGTATTAGATGGCTTTATTAGACAGCTTCATGAAATTTAAGTTGTGTATTTATCTTTATGGAATTTTTTAATAATGATTAATTAATATTTAAATTCTTGTTATAAAATTAGTTTTAATTAAATTATTCAAAATTTCAAAAAATTTCAAAATTTCAAAGATTTTCAAAATTTTCAGGATATCCAAAATTTTGAAAATTTCAATTTTTTTAAATATTTTCCAAAATTTTCACAATTCCCACACTAAACTTTTACCAACCAGGATAAACAATGGCACTTAACGGTGTTAAAATAGCCACCCAAATAATATATATACATAATACAATATTACAGCCTATGATCTTATAAGGTATACTTTTTATCGTGTCTGAGGGGGGTTAAGCCCTTCGTATTAATCTGGCTGCTTATAAAAAGTCCTAAAATAGTCACCCAAATAATTTATATATAAAATTCAGGAGTACTACTATAACGTAGGTTCCCCCCTTTTTCCTTGACCTTTAAAGCGTCTGGGGGGCTTGGGCCCCTCGGATGAGTCTGGCTGCTTATAAAAGGTCTTAAAATAGTCAACAAAATAAAATATGGAAAATTCAGGAGTACTAATATAACGTAGGTTCCCCCCTTTTTCCTTGACCTTTAAAGCGTCTGGGGGGGCTTGGGCCCCTTGGATGAGTCTGGCTGCTTATAAAAGGTCTTAAAATAGTCAACAAAATAAACTATGTAAAATTCAGGAGTACTACAAAAACGTAGGTTCCCCCATTTTTTCTTGACCTTTAAAAGGTCTGGGGGGGGCTTGGGCCCGTCGGATTGGTCTGGTTGCTTATAAGTCTTAAAATAGTCACCCAAATAAAAAAAGTTAAATTCAGGATTAGTACTATAACGTAGGTTCCTCTGTTTTTTCTCGAGCTTTAAAGCGTCTGGGGGGCTTAGGCCCTTGGATTGGTCTGGCTGATTACAAAAGATCTTAAAATAGCCAATTAAATAGTATATATAAAATTTAGGAGTACTACTATAACGAAGGTTCCCCCATTTTTTCTTGACCTTTAAAGCGTCTGGGGGGGCTTGGGCCCCTCGGATTGGTCTGGCTGCTTATAAAAGGTCTTAAAATAGTCACCCAAATAAAATATGTAAAATGCAGGAGTACTACTATAACGTAGGTTCCCCCTTTTTCCTTGACCTTTAAAGCGTCTGGGGGGGGGCTTGGGCCCCTCGGATTGGTCTGGCTGCTTATAAAAGGTCTTAAAATAGTCAACCAAATAAAATATGTAAAATTCAGGAGTACTACTATAACGTAGGTTTCCCCCTTTTTTCTTAACCTTTAAAGCGTCTGGAGGGGGCTTGGGCCCCTCGGATTGGTCTGGCTGCTTACAAAAGGTCTTAAAATAATCACTCAAAAAACATATGTAAAATTCAGGAGTACTACTATAACGTAGGTTCAGCCCTTTTTTCTTGAGCTTTAAAGCGTCTGGCGGAAGTTAGGTCCCCTGGAATGCGTCTGGCAATAATAAATGTTGGTTTTTAATAACAATGTGTAAAACATATATGAAAACCAGCGGTATTACTTTAACGTAGACAGGTACCTTTTTTATGTACCTTTAGTGCCCGTTATCTGTAAAAGGGCCCCGCTTTCAAGCTAGCAAGTACCCATACGTTTTTAACTACATATTAAGACATTTATTAAAAAAATCTCAGCAGTATTAAAATGACGTAGGTCTGGCAGCTCTGGGATCTTACTCTATTATAATCCTTATTATTTATTAAATAGTATTTTTTAATTATCTAGGTATTTATTATATTAATTAATATTTTTAAAAAGTAAACATTTATGGAAGGTATGTATGTTTTTAATAATAAAAAAATAATCAATAAATATTTTCACCCAATTTCAATGTTGGGGGAATTAATTTACCATGAAACCAAAGAAAGTTATAAATCAATTGATTTTAAAGCATTCAGCTTTTCAATCAGACAAAAAAACAGCAAAGATATTTAATATAATTAACATGGTAGTAATTTTATCTTTAAAAAAATGTTACAAACAAAAATACTGTCTATTTTTATGCATATTTTAAATCAGTCGTTAAAGACTGATATAAATTATATCAATCAATTTACATTTTAGATGATTTTATTGGCCAAAAAACAAATCTAGTAAACCATGACTTATTCTAGCGAAATTATTTTCTATGGTTAAAAGCAAAGGCCACAAATGTCAAATAAATCTTGATGAAATTTTAATTGTTTTATGTCTAATTTAAAATGTCAATTTATAGAAATCGACTTTTTTAGGGAAAATATAAACGTTGAAAGGTAATTACCCAATTTATTTTATAAACAACAGTTTTTAAAGAAAATTACTACGTTGCCATGTCGTGCAAAAACCTATATCCACTGATATTCTAAATCAGTTAAAATAAATAAATCAACGTTTCTGCACATGACAAAGCAAAGATCGGGCTTTTAATTTAGTTTTTTTTAAGATATACCTATGTATACCTACATGTACACAAAAGAATATATTCTGTATTTTTTGTGTGAATTATAAAAAATAAACGAGCTCTATTAAAAGCACATTTAAAATTGTATTATCTTAAAAGTATTTGACTTTAATCTGGGTTAAATTTGAATGCGTTTAAGAGAATACAATTTCAAATATAATATTTAGTATAAATGTTTTTTATAAAAAACATAATAAATCACATTTTATAGCCTATGCCCATTTAACACGGTTGATAAGTTTGATAAAATTTAGTTGTTTTAGTAAAACTGTTTTACAATAAAAATGGGTAGTTTATTTTAGCAATAAAATATAATTTTTGTACAAACTTTAGTGATAAAATTATTATTAGATTATAATCTTAAGGTATTTGTTACTTGAATGTAAAAGAAAATTACCTATAATTATTAAAAATTGGAATTAAAAATAAATCAAATAAGTAAATCTAATGAAAATTGTTAACACTTTCATTTGAAAATATTAATACAAGTTTTTTTAATTATCACTAAATTACTACCTAAATAATTATTATAATCTTTCTCAATGGATTTTAATACTTAAGTTTACAGTATTGTGTAATCGGGGACGTAACGAAGGTTCCAAATATTGAGGAATCTTAAAATGTAAAGGAATTCGTTAGATTGATTGATTTTCAAAATTTGGGAAAATATTTAATTTTGGTTGTTTCCTTTGTACATGGACAAATTGGAAGTGACTCTTTTCTATATAAATAGTATAATTTTTTTTGCTTACTTTGCGTTGCGATCTACACCTCGAGGTAAGAGGTCGTGTGTCTAGGATCTAGCTAAGCTCGTTCGTACTTCCCAATAGTAAAAAACGGTGATCGAATCTCATTTTAATTAATCATATTCTAATAGTCATAGCCAAAGCTTAACAATCTCGATAAAAAACCGGCTCACAATAAACACATCCGTTAAGAGCAGACAAAAATCAACTCAGAGCCTTTTCTAAATGAACACTCGGTAAACCCCATAAATAATCACGTCCCCAATAATTAACAATTGTCGCCACAAAGCTTGTTTAAAAAGGCCATAAATTAAGCACCCAACCAAAGTGGCCACCTCCATAAGGAAGTATAAATCTCTTAATAAAGGCAAACAATTTGTGTATAACGGTTTCCGAATTTTTAGCATGGTAATTTTTAGCAGAGAAACGGACGCAGACAAACAAGAAGTACCTCAAGAAGGACTATAAGCCCCCCAGCGCATTAACCAACCAAGTCTCCTTCATGAACCACAATTAAATATGGATGTTACTAAATCCCTGGTCTAGGGGGATTCCGGATTGTACCGTCAAACGGGGCGAATCGAGACGATTTTCAGTTATTTTCCTGAATATATTTTTATTTAAATGAAATAAATCAACAATTTTTGGAGGAAAGTGACCTCCTCTGTTTCTACTTTTAAACAATGCTTCGTGCGAGTTTTTAGCTTTTATCGTAAACGCAAAAAAAATATTTTTAGAGGTGTCCCGATTGACCCCGCATTTGGGGTCAATCAGGACAGAGGCTTATTTGCTCGAAAATGTTCGATTAACCCCGCGTAAGGTGTCAATAGGGACAAAAAATATAAAAAAAAAGTTTTCAAATTTTTTTATTGATGACGTCATATTAGAAAAGCCTATTTATTTAGCTCCTTATAAAATAAAGCCCTTTATATTTTAATTGGCAGATAAAACAAGAGGGTCATCCTTTCCCTTCGGATCTGACCCAACGCTATTTGTAATGTTCGCGGGTCATAATTTTGATAAATTTTGCCCCACAGGGCTTCTTTTATAGGTGCGGACCATTGTCCCAATTGACGCCATAAAGTGACAAGAATAATAAAAAAAGTTGATTAAAAAAACTATAAAACTTACAAACTTTTGCTTAGGCGCAACAGGTGACTAAAATGTTTGAGATACTCTAAATTAATTGACGGAGCTCAAAAATCATTTTAAGTACCAGTACCAACAAGAGTTTCGCGCTGTATTAAAATTACGTATTTTTTTGTCGCACCCACCGTAACACCATGTCCGGTGTTTATAAGCGAACTAATGCCCACATCCTTCAAGAAGATGCCCAGAGTGCCTACTTTAAGAAACATCCATTTTTCGTCTTGAAAACATTCTCCAAATGTGCAAAATCGCGTAACTTCTAAGGTGGCGTCGATTTGTCCCGAATGACCCCTTACTCCTGATTCGCCCCGTTTGACGGTACTTAGTTTTGGGCCAGTCTATCGTCACCCGAAAACCAAAAGGTTTTCCCTTCTTGCTTCAATTTCCACTATCCTAAATCGGCCGTATAGCCCGGCCCGGCGACAAAAATTCGGGAGGGGTCTTAACCCTCGACATTGTCATCCATGATCTCCCAAGGAATATTTACCAGCCGGGGGGAAACTTCGTATCCATCAAACACAGATAATGCTGTGCAGTTGCGGGATGCGTAAAAGAACCGAAAGGGGGAAAATATATCTGGGACACCAGTGTATGAAGATGCTAATTGGGTCAGCTATACATTCCTCATACTCATACTCAATTGGTTTGGCTTACTTTAAAATCCAAACAATATTTAATTTAACCATTAACGTAACTATAATAATATCAATATTGCCAATTACTAGATAGGAATGGAATTTGAAGTAGATTAAAAATAACAAATATAATAAATAATATAAGGGCAAACCGACGTGTTTGTTTGTTATGTATGAAGGTCTACACAAATAAAAACAAAATTTTAATGAATTTAACACTTTTCAATAAATTAACTATATGTAGAAAACATAATTAAAACACCATTTGAATATGGTAACTATTGATTAAACATTGTCTATTTATGATTTACGTTATAAAATCTAATAACTGCGGAATGCGGAAAATAAGTATGTTAATGATAAATAAAGCCCGTATTACAGTCTGCAATTCTGCGTGCAATACGCAATAATCTTGCACATAGCGACGTTTCGTGCAAGTCTATTGCCGTTTCAAAATATCGGTCCTGCTCGATTTTTATTGCCAGTTGCATGAAAGTCTGGGGGAAAAATTGGGAACTTTTTTTCATACCAATCCATACTTCAAATTCCCTAGAGACGCTGGTTTGTTTTTTGAAGTTACTTGTGTGTTGTTTTTTTTTGTATTCTAAATTCTATTACATAATATATATTATAATGTCGTTTGGCAGGAGCTTGGTTTAATTTTAATTGTACTTTATAATATTTTATAAATTGTTATTTTTTTTTTCGGTTGGTATCATGCAAGTTGGAATTGGAATTGCGAAGTGTATTACAGTAAGCAATAAAACTTTCATGCAAGAAAGATTGGCTTCAAGTAAAATTGCGTTAAAATTTAAATTAAGTCAGTTTTTCCCAACTTTTAAACTAAAATTGTATAATTTTAAGATCTTGGTTACAGTTGTAATTTCCTGTATTAAAATATTGTTGTACATGAGATACTTACTTAAATAATAAAATAAGGTTGGAAATATTTTCAATATAAATAAAATTAAAATGAAATTATTTCATAGTGTCTAATTACGTACGAAAGTGTTTAGTTACTTATGTTAGATTTAAGGCATTGAAAACATATTTTATATCGTTTTTCTGTATAATATAATAAATATAACCGCACACTGCCGGGCACACATGATAAATCCCTCACCTAGCCGGTGCTTCTTTTACCATTATAATGGTACCTATTTATACCATTTTTGTACTTCATACCATCGTCAATTTAGGTACCGTTTTTACGATTTCGTATTTTTAAATACCATTATTTTTAGACGGAATTGTTTTCGCATAATATAATGCTAATTTAGTAAATTTGTGGCTACTATTATAAACAAAATTGATCTTGTCTTGTCTAGCTATAGACACTACGCCTAATAGGTAGGCAAGACAAATTACATTTTCATGCGCCCTCTATTAAATGTATTTCTGTAGTTCCCTGAATTTCTGAATAATGGATTATTCTAGTAGAATAATGGATTGTTCTAGTAGAATAATGTATGTTTGGTGTTCTGCGAAGTTCTGTCTGGTTTTCCAGTTTAAGAATAATAAACTCACGATCAAGAAAACTGCCTAAACTAAACTATTGGTAATTTAAGATTTAAATGAAAAATTTGGACATGTGTACAATTTAATATCATCAAATACACTTTTGTGTATACACTAAATCGAGAACTTGGTAGCACTTTTTGTTTTGTTTCACCTGGCAACACTGTCTCTACCACATTTGTGTGCCACTTTTTGTGTACCGTTCATCGACCTTACGAGCTCCAACCGTGAAATTTATTTCATTATACTTTCCTTTGGAGATTAAATGGGATTGCAAAAACTCTATTTCATAGAAAAAATCACTGGGAACAAGTCTGTGTTACAATTATATGTTATACCTACTCGTTATTCCAAGTTTTTTATGTAAATATAAAGCAGACGATTTTTAGTTTTAAATTATAATAAGTTTTGTTTTTTATAAGTATTAATTTTATTAAAGAATTAACACTTTATTTTTTATATTCATTAAAATTTGATGATTTTTTTAAGTAAAAGTAAAACTTAGATATTTTGCGCATTGAGGTTAATAGGTATACGAAAAATCGGCAAAACAAAGTGAAAAAAGTAAGAGTCGGAAAGCAGGTAGCAAAAACCTGCTGATCACTTTTCAGCTTTAATTATGTTTTTGCAAAGTTAAACCATAAGGGCCACCGAAGATACCCTAGTGTACCAATATATGCCATATTTGACTATTTCGAACTCTATGTAATTTTAAATTGAACTGACCCTATATTTATAATACGTTCGCATAAACACGGAGAAAATAAAACAGTAACCATTGATGTGCAGAATACTAATCCACTCAATATACAATGTCAACGCCAACGTCAAGGTCAATGTACTATTTAAAATCATACAATTTCTAATAAAACCTCACGGGTTACTTTGACAACAGTGCTGATTATTTTTTGTACATCTATGAGTTGTGCCAAGAACTATAGTGAGCAATATTTTGCACATTAAATATTATTTCCAATAGTCAATTGAGTGCATTACTGTTCTGAGCAAAAAGGGTTACGTTTTGTATCTTCCCCAAGATATTACAGTGTTGGCCATAATTTTTGCAATCACTGTAAAAAAAATCTAACTCTAAAACGCCTTTAGTATTCTTTATGAAATTTTGGATAAAAAACTTCAACTTATATCTCAGTTTACGTGTTCGAGGGTTTTTCGAGAAAATATTTTTATAGCCCTTTTATTTACTTTTAGGGTAATTTTTTTTAAGTAAATAAAAAATATGCTGCCAAAGACCGTATTTTTGTTAGTATACCCTGAAAATTTTGCGATTCAAAGACGTCAAAAATGACCACTTTTCAGCAAAAAAATTACCCTAAAGGTTTTTTTCGAACGTTTTTTCATTATTAAATAAAAGGGCTTTAAAAATATTTTCTCGAAAAACCCTCGAACACGTAAACGGAGATATAAGTTGAAGTATTTTTATCCAAAATTTCATAAATAATAATAAAGGCGTTTTAGAGTTAGATTTTTTTACAGTGGTGGCAATAATTATGGCCAACACTGTATATTGGAATGATGTATTAGATGCATTTGGCAGTAACTTTTTAAATAGTAAAAAACGTGTGGTAAATTTGGATTTGTCTGAACTGACTTTTTTATTAAGATTTAAAAAAATATTCATTAAATTCATCATGGGGCAGATTGCACTGTAGGCTCCATGCTCAGTAGGCTCACGTTAGCAACGCAGCTAGCATAACTGTATATACAATCATGAGCGTAGCCATAATTTTCAGCAGGGGGCAAAAAAATCCGGACATAAAAAACATCAACCCTGGTTTCTAACAAGCGACGCGACACTGACCAATAAACGTCGATCTGGTGGTTGTCTTCTTATAGGAAACAAAATGCTGCTACACGCCGGGGCTGAATCTCAGAAAGTTAAAAAAGTACAAGTAATTGTAAAAAACAGGAGCCAAGCTATTTTGCCAACAATTTAGTACCTATTGTCCATGACAATAATTTTTCATCAAGCCTTCCCCCTGACTACCCCCTTCCCCCTGACTACGCCCATGGTGATGATTAGTGCTATACACGCGAGAGGTATGCGTATTTCGAAACATTTTACTTTGTCTCAACAGTGGAATAACCATTAAACTATTATTATTTATATTGTGTTTCCACAAATATAAAATTTAAATTTAATATAATTAACTTGCCCTATTAATTAATAATTTACGTAATTTTCTGGAAAATAAATCACACATATTTGGTTACATTCCATTAAATATTATCATATTCCGAAAATGTAATAATAAATACGATATTCGATATAAATATTTATAAGTAAGTAATATTTTATTAAAAGTAAGAACTTTATCAACATTATTCAAGTGGGATAAAGCCGACTAGTGAATTCACAGAATATGAGGATCCGAGTTCACTTTCGTGTCTTTAACTAACCGATATTTTGTTCCCGTTCTTTGGAAATATTGGAATTATTCCAATATTTCCAATGGAATTTATTTTCGAAACCTGGGAAATTGCCGACTTCGGAAAAGTAGGCGGGGTGTGACACCCCTGATGGTCAATAAAAATGTTTACATAAAAAGTTAAGGTATTTTGTAAAAAAAAACATATTTTCGCCTTTTAAACTTTTAATAACGGAAGTATTTTAATTATTTCGGAATATATACATATAAGTATTTTTAATAATGCCTATTTCAAGTGTTGAGGTTTTACATATTTTTTAGTACAAGGATTTGTTTAAAGTGTTCTTTAAACCCAATCTTATATTTTTTTACTTATTTACTTCTAAACTAATTAATTAATTTCTTCATTTCATTGAACTTGAATCATTATTTATAACAGTGAAAGTGTTGCATTACATTCTTTGTATAATCCTAGTGTTGTTAACGAATAGTTAAAATATACTGCTTTCAAATCTTTATTTCATTTTGTTTAATAAACATAGCGGTTGTTTGCAATAAAAAGAAACCCAATACTTATGTATCTTTTATTGTTTTTCAGTTGCATTGCATGTAAATTAATGATTAAATTTAAGTTTTAGATTACATAAAAAAGTCTCCAATAATTACTAAGGGGGCGTTCAAGTATTTCGTAAGCAGCTGCAAGATTTGTGGGGCAGGGGTTCATTTTTTTAAATTTTGCTGATAAAGCAACCTGCTCTCTAAAAATGAATTAGTCAAAAATGACTAATTGTCATAGCGAAAAAGCACCCACTAATAATTCTCGTCAATAGCAATTTGTTTCCCGAACATTTAGCAGTCAATGAAAAAATTGTACCCGGAATCCGAAAATGTCGTCAAAAGTTATAAAAGTAGAACATTCTTTGAGATATAGTCAATTTTCCATATAATATCTCAAAAACTGCTCTAGGTACTCATAATTTTTAACGGTATTTTCGGATTCATGGGACAATTTTACATAAGAATTGGCTATTAAATGTTGGGGATCCCATGTTAACCATGGTATAAGTAAAAAAGCAGCCACTAATAAGTTATTAGTGGCAGCCGCTAATAAGTTATTATTATTAGTAATAACTGTAGTAACTTGTAATTTTTGACTAATTCATTTTTAGAGGGTGGGGGATATAATAAATCTTAAGATAAAATAAGAAAATAATGCAAATGTTTTCACACATAATACATATACAAGTGGTATGAATATTATCAATAAGTCCGTAGGACGGATGAAATGTGCTTCTTTTGTTTCAATGATAAATTACCATTGATTACACAGGTCTGCAAAATTATTATAATTTAAAGTTTTTTAAGTGTTAATATTCGTTATAAATGTCTTGAAAGTAATCTAAAATGATATTCATAATATGAATATATTATGGTACCTATACACTACGGTGTTAGTACCTTCTACTGATAGGTATATATCTTTTAAACTTTGCATTTATTTTTATTAATACATGGCAGTGGCGGATTGTGGATTTGGGGTATACCGATATCTTAGTAGATATGGGACCCACACTAAACTTATATGAGTTTATAATGACATTAAATAGACAAGTTCTGCGCAAGGCAGAATTTAAATTGAAGTTTCCCTAATTAGGATTATTCAAATTAAAGTGGCGCAATTCACTACATTTTATCGGCAAATTTCAAAATTTATTTAAAAAATCCAAGAATTACAGATTTTATACAATTTTTTTTTACTCTTTTAAATATTCCCGGATCCAGGAGCTCCCTATGGGGGGCACTTGCACAATTATACTTGGTATACCTACATGATAAAAATATGGTCTAAAAGAAAAAAATAACATTTTAGATACATGAGTGTTTACATAATTTTCTTTAGTATCTACAAAATTAATTACTAAAACATCCAAAAAAATAATTAAATAAGTACAAAAAGTTTTTATTTAATTTAATTTAGTTCATTTTTGTCAAAAAAATACAATACAATAATTCTGTATTATTAGGCTGACAAATAAAAAAATGATTACCCCACTTAGATCCGCGCAAGCTCGTAAATGTAAATTTTTACATTAAAAATTGAAATTTGGTCCTTTAAAATACAAAATGACTTTAGTAATTATACATCTTTTATTCAAACTTTCTTACACAAATTTGTGACACAAAATTAAATAACTCACAAGTCGGTATTATTAAATATATATATTTTGCAAGTGAAAACTACAACTTTTACAAATAACACAGATCTTTTAGAGTTTATTAATTTAATTTTATCACACCAGTAACAATAAAAAAAATTGAATTTTAAATTTAGTGACCGCATGAAAAATAAGTAAATAAGGTGATACAAATATTCGCTGGTTTGATATTAATGAATTAAATTATTTTTTAATCAAATTAAAGAATTTACATTACATTTTCTATACGTTTTTAATTGAGAAAGTGGCTAATTCTTAAACTGTGGAGAACATTTACCTCTTTCTCCATGGGTTATGTCCGAGGGGTAAACCGCTGATTTTTTTAAATTGCTTACGAATTAACGGCTAAGGATAACAATAACAAGGGTAGTCATGCGCAACGCGTCGCTAAGCCCTGATTAAGCAAGTTTTCCGTATTGATAACGACTGATAAGGAAAAAAATCACAACACAGCGTCCACTAACATTGAATTGGTTCTAAGATTTTAAAGTGGTTTACCCCCTGATTATGTCATTGTTACAGTATACTGTTCAACTTTTAACTTCGAATTTCGTTTTATATTTTTGATACATGAATTAATCTTGAATTGGTGAAACACTAAATAATAAACATACCTAAACGATGTTCAATTGCATTTTAATCTTGGGCTGAATTAGGCTTTATTATAAATTGCGAAAAAGTGAGGTTAAATTTGTCAGATATCAAATATTTAACAATTAAAATTGGCTTAAAACTCTTATTTGTGTTGGTCGTAGATAAAGTGGCGTAAATAAAAGGCGTTCATGAAACTTGATAACTAATATAGTATTTTTAAATAATAAATATAAACATTATAATAACTTAATAAATATAAACATTATAAAGTTTTGAAAAAAAATACGTCTTATCATTTGGAGGCGAAGGGTCCGCCAATTTCTTATTTCTGCTTATACACGGGGGTCAGGGGGTCTAAAATCATTGAAACTTTGCTTACGAAATACAAAAACGTCCTCTAGTTAAAATACAAAGTAACCTAACAGTTTTGTTTAAAAACTATAGTTTTACATGATTTATAAAAATTTACCAGTTTTTGTATTAGTTTTTAGGAACTTAAAGTACACATTAAAATGTTAATTAAGTAGGTACTAATCAATTAGCCTTAAACATTTTTTTCAAAAAAATGTAACCTCGTGGAATGACGGCAACATGTAATTTTTAAATTGTGAATGTAAAAAATCAAACATATATAGCTTTGTGACAGCCAAACCATGGTACGGATCAATACACAGCATTGCAGAAACTTATTTGGCAGATAACAGAAATAATATAACATAAAGGACTCAGAAAGGTCATCTAAACAATTAATTCTATCCGTATAATTTGTATTATAGCGTACGTACGTAACAAAGTCAATTAATTGATTAAATTAATTTATTATTAAGTTTTATATTTTTTTAAAAACTGTTTTTTTATTATGGTTTGCAATAATTGATTTTAACTAAATTAGTGTTATAAACAATATTTTAAAATTGTTATTTGCATTAACAAAGCAATATGTGAATCATCATAAAATATTTGTTTTGTGCACAGATGGATGCATAGTTCGCTGTGTGCTTTATCTTCCAATTAAAATTAAACAAAGGACTTTAACTGGACAATGACCAGTTTAATCTGATTAATAATGAATCACAAATAAAGACTTAATTGATTTCTTTTTAATTTGCATATCTACCTAAATTTTTACGAACCAGACAATTAATAGCAACTATTTTTGTATATAATTTTGTTTTAATGTTGTTAAGTATGGGTATTTAAAAAACAATGTTTAATTAAACTTGTAATATGACCTTAAAAATAGAATAAATATACAAAATAAGTAGAGCTTGTTTTTTATTTAATCTCTAAATTTATTAAAGAAAGTACCTAAATAGAAACACATTGTTTTTCTTATTGGTAAAGTTTAAAAACTATTAAAACTGGTAAAAAAAGTTTACATGATTATGAAAATTTTCTATTTTGTTAAATTTAATTTAAGTAGGTATAATTAATCAACAATATATTAAAAACTCATTAAATTTTTCTAAAACTTTCACCAAAGTCTACAACTGTAATAAAATTACCTACATCAAGTGCAAATAAAAATCTAAGGACATGATTTATTTATCTAATAAATTAAAATATAAAACCAATCAATTTAAATTAGTGTAAAAAGGGTTGATACGTACATTTTAACATACCATGCCTCTTTGACACCTCCGCTTTGTTGGTCTAAAGCAGTGAGTATATTTTTATTCTTCTGGCTCTGACACTTAGACATTAACGTCATATTCCAGTATCACAATGCCACGAAAAAAACTTTTTTGTAACAAATCAACAATACATATTTACTGTTAAACAGATAAAACAAAAACAACGGTTCACTATCATGCTGTAGCGACGGCGATGTCCACCCAGCGCGATCCAGCAGGCTACGCGAACAACTGACTGTCTGCGCACAGCATTCCCTGATCTTTCTCCTGCTGGCACAAGCGAGTCGGAATAAGAATTATATTACTGCTGAACGCATTGTTCGTTCTTGGTATAGGCTCAATAATAAATGTCTGCAGTTTATACTGCTGCATGGGTAATGTTAATTTTGGGGTATTTATTTTATGAAGGACCCCTTTTAAATACCAAACGTCGGTAAAAGTATAATTTTTAATGCTTGTCTAAATTATCATAATTTTAGCACTGGCGTTAAAAATAAATGAAGTGAAAATAGAAAAAAATAACCTTCCGCATGGGATATATCTCATGCAGAAGGTTATTTTTTTGGAGGATGATGCAGGATGACACATGTATGTTTCATCCTGCATTTCTGAGAGAAATTTTTCAATACTTTTTCGGTTCAAAAAAAGCAACAAGTTTGTAACATTTACTTATGTTCTGATTCTTTATGTTCATCATCTCCTTTAACACGAAATATTTTGACTAATTTTTATATTTTGGACTTTTATTCAAAGCATTCCAAAACTTCCCAGTGGCAAGTTGCTACTAACATTTTTCAGATCACACCACACTCCACATCGGGATTGTGGATCAAACCATCTTAAGATCTTAAGATTGTACGAAAATCACATTCACATTCTATGTCACGAGATTTGTTACTACTAAGAAACCTTAGCAACATTATAAAATTCATGTACCATTGAATTTCAAAATGATATTTTATTAATTTAATAAGGTAAGAAATGCATTAATTTGTACTTTTAATGGTGTTTGTACAAAAAATACTGTATGATATACAAATGTGCTAAAAGTGATTTATTTTATTATCTATCTTTAAGCCTAAAATTGATATTTTTTTAAAACTTTAGGTAGGTAATTCATTCTGGAGATAAAAGATACACAGAATAGAAAAGTTCGTCCACACCGAAAGCAGCATCAAAAGCAGAATAAATAAGTTTTCTTGGAAAAAACAAAATTAAAATAAAAAAGACAAGAATTGTATGATTTTCTCCAAAAAACTTAAAATATTTTTTAAGCGTATATTATTTTTCATATTATGGCACTGATAAGTCTATATACTATGTATATGCATATATATATCATGAGAACCCTAGAAGCCAAGGGATACAAGTGACATTAACAAAAAAAATGTAGTTATGTACAGGAAAAGATAGTAAATGGTACATTTTACTTGATATCCAAGGAATATAACTAAATTCTAAGCTTAGACATTTAGAGATAACTTTAAACATGATTATCTTAAAACTAAACAAAATGTACTTATACCCCTTGGCTAGAGTTACCGCGAGACGAGACGAGACGAGATAAGGCCTTGTCTCGTCTCGTCTCGAAATTTCGAGATAACATTTTTCGAGACGAGACGAGACGAGACAAGTTCGAGACGAGACGAGACAAGGCCTTATCTAGTCTCGTCTCGTTTTGTCTCGTTTGTCTCGAATTGGTTTGGTTTTTTGGTTTGATGAAAAATAAATCATACCAAAAATTTGAAACAATTTATTGTAAAAATATGCACCGACTAGGCCAATTCCACCTATACAAGAAACTGAAGAAAAATCTGGCTCAGATGAAGACATGAATATTGAATTTTTATTCAAAAAGGCTACTCCTCAATCCGAAACTAAAGCGTTTTGGAAACAAGAACTAAACGCATACTTTTATTCAGAGAGAGCATCAAAAGGGGAAATATTGTTGGAATGGTGGAAAAGAAATTAAGTAAATTATCCTACACATTTCAAAGATGGCAAGAGACCTATTAAGTATTACCGCAACAAGCGTTCCTTCAGAACGCCTTTTTTCAAAAGCTGGATTAGTAGTCACTGAACTTCGGAATCGACCTAATGCTGAGTCGGCTCGTCCATTATTATGTCTTAATTCATGGTACACTTGTAGGTACGTTAAAAGATAAGCTAAACTTTGATTAGTGAAACTTACCTATTCCTATACTTACCCTATGCTGTAATACCAAAATACTTTTTAATGATTTAGGATTTTTTTTAGTTACCTATTAGCGCTTGAGAAGGCACGACGCGTGTGTGAAAGCTCTTAAAACGTAAAAGTTTAAAGATTAAAACCAACAATAATTTTAAAAAAGTGCAAACTAATAAAGTGAAACAAACAATTTAAATACGGCATATATCTTTAGCGCAATAAATCTGTCAACAAGAAATGCGTAATGCAATCCCAAACGAAACCGAAAATAAACACTAGACTCACAGAATAAACTAACACAGTAATCACTATAATTCTAACACAGTAAAAAAAAGCCTAGCTCTACTAGATTTGTAAACATTAGATAACAGAATAATTGCGCTTGTCATTTGTTTAACTAATAAATAACTGCAATACTTCATTTTGGAATTTAAGAAAAAAAGACAAAACTCTACCACAAAACTTGCTTGGGACAAAATTTATTAAAAACAACTGACACACTTTACCAAGTGTAGGAACTATCTGACCAGGATACGGACAATGACAATAACGAACAAGACAAAGACCTCGACTAGGAAACTACACCCCTGCAGCGAAATAACAACTCCCCAACTCCAAATAGAAATCCCAAATGTTTGGAGTAATACTAATCGACTGGTCTAGGGGGATTCCGCGTCGTACTTAGTTTTAAGTCGGCGTAATTGTCCCCCAAAAACCAACACCCTCCCGTCCCTCCTCCTATACCCAGCAAACACGGGTGAAGCCGTGCAGTTGCTGGGGGCGAACAAAAATCGGCGTAAGTAAACATAGGCCTGTACGGGGTCCGAGAGTGATGATGAAATGGGGCTGGTTATACGTCTCTTATACTCATATACTCATACTCATACTTACCTATTTCCCTGTAATGTGATATTCGTACTAACATTGTTAATGATATATTTAATATTTATTTTCGGTTTAGAGTTTATTGATTTATTTTGTTTATTATAAAATACATTTATTTGGTTTCTTTTTTACTGTTTATTCTCTATAAGGTATGTATGTATGTCCTCGAAAACACCATGCAGTTTTTGAATAAAGGTTTTATATTTTATTACAAGTTTTATTTTAACAATTTATATGCACGAATTACCAGCTCATACCCTATAATGCTGTTTTTTGCTAATTCTGAAGTTAAAAACAATTATTAAAACTTAAATGCTGTTATTATCATTCGTTTAAAGCGTATTAAGTCATTAAAATATTTCGAATATGTCTCGTCTCGTCTCGTCTCGCCTTGTCTCGAAGGATGTTATCTCGTCTCGTCTCGAAATTCGAGACAAAATGCTCTCGAGACGAGACAAAATGCCTTCGAGACGAGACGAGACGTCTCGTGTCTCGTGTCTCGCGGCACCTCTACCCTTGGCTTCTAGGGTCCTCATATAGTATATAGCAGGACTTCATATTAATACTAGTTCAAATGTCAACTTATTATAAGCCTCCGTATAAAGCTAAAATGTCAAACCTAACCTAAGTATCATAGATGACCGATGACCGATGGGACAGTATCTTTAAAAAAATTAAATTAAATGCTTAAAGTATATTGCACACAATCTACTAGCGCTAGAGTATAATATGAGCTTACTCTGCCTGATCTACCGGTTGAGTTTTTTAAAGTGTTACAAGGGGATATTTCGAAAACGTTTTAAATTTTTTTTATGAAACTTTTTTAAACTAATAGAAAGGGGGACATATTTAAACATATTTTTGACATTTACCCCCTTTCCCTATTTTGAGGGACAGGGAGTAACTAATCGAATCTTGTTAAAAACTAGGTAGGTATTTGGGAAACAAAAATTGTTTTGCGCTTTCGCTTATGAAATTATGATTTATTACATACTAAAAAATAATGGGGTAGTTAAATTTTTTCTGACCTATACTTTTTATGGTTTTATTCAAGGCGTTTTGTAATATTAAACATTTCTGTGAAATCAGAATTTCAATTGAGTTTACCGTTTTTGAGATATTTACAAAAAATATAAATTTTTATGATGTCACAAACCTCGCCATGTGACCAACATTCTAAGATTTCTATTGGTTAAAAATTACCCTGTTGTCAAGTTGTCTTGTTAATGATTTCATTCGGTTATGTCAGAAAATACCCGAAGAGGTTATGTACAAATACTGTCACTGTCAGTTGAGTGAAAGATGGTCACCAAATTCATTAAGTACCTATCTTCCTTATTACGAGGTATCATATTACTGTTTGATATTTTAGAGTCCAAGATATATCTAAAAGAATTAATATAAAGAACTAGGCATTATACTAATGAAATGCATTTTTCTACGACAAAATATGATTATAATTATAGGTACTTACTTTATTTGTTTAAAAGCTCCAATGTTCAATGTAACCAACCATTCCACAAGATTCCTCTGCTTTGGAGTCCGTTATTAATAAATCACTTATCTAATATCAATTACAAATAACATAACAATAACATTGATTTTCAATAATCTAAATTTAAAAAAAACATAACCCGAAAAAAAGAAACGTCAAAAAATCAATTCTTCTCAACTAAAATTATAGATCAAGTGGTTTTAAAACTAAAATATTATAACGTGGCGCCATCTATCGTAAGAATCTTAAACTAAACACACTGGCAACCTTAGAAAAAGCTGGCAACGTTGTCAATAGCCTAGTGACGTAATTAGGATATTTTTTTTTGTAAATATCTCGAAAACGGTAAACTCAATTGAAATTCCGATTTCACAGAAATGTTTAAAATTACAAAACGCCTTGAATAAAACCATAAAAAGTATAGGTCAGAAAAAATTTAACTACCCCATTGAAGTGGCAAGAAGCAAAAGTGCAAAAAAGAGAAGTGGAGATATTAACTTTTTGCTATATTCAAAAATCTGGATACTTGTTTCAATATTGTTGTTTACATTAATCAACGTGCAGAACTCGTACAATTTTCACATTATGAGAAAATTTTTAAAAAAAATTTGACTCTAATCTGCCCAATTCTGCATCTAACTTATTTTCATGCTAAATTGCAGTTGTACCCTTTTGCATCTCACCCCTTCAATTTGAATTTATTTATCAAGTGTAGGAAATTTATTTGGAAAAAGAGTGAGAAAGTTGAAGCGGAACATTTTGAAAAATTTCTCAGACATGACAGACGATAAATTAGTTGAAATTTAATTGTTAATATATACATAATATAATAATTTTTTAGTATCTTATAATCTAATAAATCATAATTCAATAAGCTCAAATCAAATTATTGTTTACACACATACCTAGTTTTTTTCGTGGATTCGAATTAAAAAAAAAATAGATCACCCCTATTAAAAAATCAAAGTTACCCTTCACCCCTCAAAATACGGAAAGGGGGTAGGTTTCAAAAATATGTTTTAATATGCCCCCCGCTCTCTATTAGTTTACCAAAATTTCACACAAGAAATTTAAACCGTTTTCAAAATATACCCTTGTATGTAGGTATGATATCCCTATATGATACTATAGGCAAAGATGTATTATCTTTGACTATAGGTCCTAAAGGTGCTAAAATAGTATAGTTTGGAATACGGCATATTTCGCTCGAGTAAAAGATTTTCACACGAGCCGAAGGCGAGTTTGACGGTTTCACGAGAGCGAAATATGCAATTCCAAATGTGTTTCAGACTACTTTTTCTACGTTTCCAAAAAATACAATAGAAACATAATTTAATTGGGAGAAAGTGAGGTTGGATGTGTCTAAAAGTTGTTAGATATTAAACACACAGATGGCGCCACCAGTGTTTATTTCGTCATTCGATGATAGAATAATTCATTCTGTAACACTTTAAGGAATATAGGTAATTTCGCATTAAAAAGTGATACGGTCATATTCCGTAACAGAAGTAGAAAAATATTTTTACATATAGTTACATACAAATTTGCGGCAGTAGGAAAATTGTAACACATTGGTTAAAGGCAACTTGTAATGTAATGTAAAACAATGTGATGTTTTGAAAATTTATTTTTGGACACGGCAAAACGTAAATAAATATTTGATTCAGATATTGTCGCCTGACTCATGGGGAAAAGCTAAAGTAAAAAAATAGATATTGTTTTATTTTAATATAAACTACACTGTTTAAAAGTTTCACTATTTTATTTAAATATGACAATTGTTTCGCTACACAGTAGCATCTTCAGATCGTATACAAACTAATATTTATTTTACTTTTATATAAATGATGGTTTTACAGGTAATATTTTTAGTACAATATTGGGGAAGATTAAATTAACGTTATACAATAGAGGAACAATAATTATGGGGATGCCCTGTAATATCTATAGTTATATCGCCGGTGGTGTTTTAAATGTGAATTTTATGTTATTTTTGTTTAGAAAAGTACACAACTAATAATAATTTAAGAAATTTTATTAAAAATAATAAAGATAAGACAAGTAAAAATAATAAATCAGGAGTGTACCAATTAACTTGTGCAGATTGCCCTAAAACGTATATAGGACAAACAGGTCGCTGCTTTAAAACTAGAATTAACGAACATAGAAAATCATTTATAAACCAAAAAACAGATTCCACTTTTGCAAACCACCTTATTAATGAAAACCATAATTTTAATTCTAACTTTAAAATCCTACACATAGAAAATAAAAGTATGAAACTGAATTTATTGGAGTCGATGGAAATTAATAAATTAAAGAAAAAAACTGATATTAATTCTTAATGACCAAATAGATACCAATAATTCCCCCTTTATTAAATTTATTTTAATAAATTCAAAAAAATTTTAGTGTTATATATAATATTATGTTGCCATGTATATACAAAGTTTATATACAAAAGTGCTCTTTTAGTTCCACCCTTACTTCTTAAGAGGTCCCATAAGCCAGCTGAATGGCTTGTGCGGGTTAGGGGTAGGAACGGACCGCGGGCTTAAAGTCCCCTCCGAAGGACTGATACACAATAGGACAAACACAAATAAACAGCCATACCCCTGGTGGGATTCGAACCCGCGACCTCCGGCTTGTAGTCGGCAGCACTAACCACTAGACCACCGTCGGCGATATAACTATAGAGATTACAGGGCATCCCCATAATTATTGTTCCTTTATTGTATAACGTTAATTTAATCTTCCCCAATATTGTACTAAAAATATTACCTGTAAAACCATCATTTATATAAAAGTAAAATAAATATTAGTTTGTATACGATCTGAAGATGCTACTGTGTAGCGAAACAATTGTCATATTTAAATAAAATAGTGAAACTTTTAAACAGTGTAGTTTATATTAAAATAAAACAATATTAACATGGAGTTTCATCAAGTCGAAACAATTAATTAAAAAAATAGATATATTTTTGCTTTATCTTTTTATTAAAAAAATATTTACTTAGTAATAAAATAATTCAGAAAATATAACTTCTATTTTTAAAAATATACATTAATCTATTAAAAGAATGGATACGTTATGCCCATTGTTGTGTATTCTAGACCATGCTATTTGTGAGCCATGAAAATAAATATTTTTGATGCTGTGGCATATCGACACCTCGATCGACACACTATGATTTTTTTCTTCGAAAACTAAAAATCCATTTTCTACACTGCAGTGTTTGTATTTTTTTTAATTTTAATTTTTCTTTGTTTTTAACCCTTAAGCGAATACAAGTTTTTTCATATATTATATCACGAGAACAATGAATTTAAGGTAGTTGTCGTGGTACAATATTGTCAAAAATCTAAAAGAATAATTACTTAAAATACCTACCTTTTATTAATAATATCGATGAACAGTATAATTACAGCTGTATAAATTACAAACCAACCGCCGTTATCTAAAAAAAACGTGAGCGAAAGATGTTTTTTTAAATTCGAATACGTTCATAAAGTATATGCAACAAACTATACAAATCATAAAGAAAGGTAGCGCCATCGCTCGGGGACTTTTTAAACGAAAAGAGTTTTATATCGAACTTCGCATGGTGCCAAATTCAATATATATAAAACTTTTATTTTTAATATATATGCAAAATTGTAGTAAATTTTACTTATATATAGTTTTTCCTGCAAAATATTTTATATATCGTACGAAATAATTATGGAACACATGGCGCCCCATACAAAACTCTTAAAAATACACGAGTTTCAATTTCTATATTATGCCCAATTCTTTGGAATGATGATCCTTGGTTAACTACGGGTCGATTTTTTATTGTTTTTATCGGGAATCCCTTGCAATTGCTATATGTCCCTGCTAACATATGTCCAATAAAAATAAAATAACATATTGAGTTAATTTAATACGGAAAATACACTGTGAGACAAAGTAACCCGCAACCAGGGGGTAACTTTGCACACCCAGTTTTTAATTTTTATTTTTGAAACTCAGCCCTATGTAAGATTATAACATAGTTATTATGAAAAAGCAACTCAAGACTCAAATCTTGGTATACAACTAGGCCAAAATCAAATGATGTTAATAACTAACAGTAATTGAATCGGTAAGAATAGTACCAGTCAAAAAGTAAAATTTTTGATAAAATATTTCAAAAAATCAGTTTTATAGTTCTATATGCATTTTTGAATATTTTAGAATATTTTAACTATTTATTTTAGAATATTTTAACTATTTTATGAAATATAATATTTATATTCTGTAAAATAATTTATATCTTCTCACAAAATTGTATTTTAAACTTTAAAGTTGATTGAATAAATCACAGTAATATTTATTTTGATATTTTATTTAATTTTATTTTGGTCAATTGACCAAAAACAATTTGACCGGTCAATTCCACAACCCTACTAGAGTTGGGGATGGTCAATTGACCAGTCAATTGATCGCTATCTATTTGACCGGTCAAAATATATTTAATTTTTGAAGCATTTTATTTAGGTATCAACAATTACCCGTGAATCTCAAAATTTTTGCGATCGTGCAATATCGACATCATTTGAGGAGCATCCGTGCAAAACCGGCTAAATCCATTTTATTCAGTTTTTGTTTTTTTTGTGATTTCGCATCTTTGGGTTCATTTCTATCAACAACCAAGATAATTCTGTTTAAATCCGACTATATCCATGTTAAAATCACATTTAAAAGGTAGTTTTAGGAGCAAAACCGGCCAAATCCACGTTTTTATAGCAAACCTGGCTATATCCAATAAATAATAATGATGAGCATGTGGCTTGGATATGTCGATACTACTACTAAAATTTGTTCTGTTTTTTCATGTTTGCACTAAATTTATTTTGTTAATATTTTTGAATAATAAAGGTTTTTTTCACATTTTATTCGGTTTTTGAGCTATATCCAAAACATTTTTTGAAATTTTGGCCTTAATATAAAGTTTTTGAAAACGAAAGTATGTCTTATAAATCAAGTACCACAAAGCCCACAAAACTCAAGTTTGCTTTTTCTTTTATCTGTAAAGGCCAGGAAACCGAGAGTTTTTGCCATTTTCCCAACATTTTATTAAAGTGGATATAGCCGGTTTGCACGGATGCTCCTCATTTACAATTTGGTGGTTCCCCGAGTCGAGGGGTTGCTAGCCGGACGGCGCGTTGCCCTTAAAGCGGGACATATATATTTAAATAGCGAAACAGCACAAACGTTTCTAAAGATGGACATAACTTTTATAATAAAAAAAAATTTGGTAACGTATTTTAATTACCTATTTATTAAGTACAAATAAATCACTGTAATATTTATTTTGATATTTTATTTAATTTTATTTTGGTCAATTCCACAACCCTAATTCTACCTAATATACCTTCATTATTATTTGTCTATTTAAAAAAGATGATTGTGTCAGTTATAACTGGACTATTATAGTCCAGGAAACAAAGATTGTAGAAGGAAAACTCGATGGTAGTCGGATTTTTTTATGTAGAGTCAGGGGTGCTGATAATGAATCAAGAATATTCCCCAAAAATTTCTTTCCGCGTCCAATAATTCCCGTTGGAAAATACACTTCATAATATCATATTATTAATATGGCAGCCTAGGGCGCCAAGGCAATAAAGATAAATATATGGAGTCCATATATTTATCTTTGTTATCTAGACTGCCCTTTCTTGCTATATTTTTTCCGCGACATTTTTAAAACCAAACATTTAAACAGTTTTCAATTTATTTAATATTTTACATTTTCGTACTTAAAAAAGTTTACTATAAGTACAGTTTAAATTTTAAATTATTAATTATTCGTTAAAATATACCCACACCAATACAATTGAATCGTAATTTATCAATTTTTTATTGCGCGGCTGGGAAACGATCCAAGAGTTATCATTAAAAAATAATTGGGGAATTATTTATTAATGTTGAGGGTATTTAGGTCGATCAATATTTTTTAGTAATATTTTAATAAACAATGAGCAAAGAAATTATATTCAGAGTTAAAGAAAATTATTATATTATTTATTAACATTTATAGTATATTATGTATCAAGTTTGATAAACGCCATTTAATTAAGGCACGAGCGAGCTTGCGAGCGAGTGCTTAAATTAATGAGTGTATAGAAAAGTTTATAAACGAGGTGCACTTTTTCTACGACGAATACTTATTATTATCTTAAAATGTTTTAAATCAAAAATTTGTATAGAGCGCCATCTATGAAACAATAGGGGAATCTGTGTGTCACCGTCATATGTCAAATTTTTAAATTTTTTAAACACAGATTATAAAGGTTATAAATAGAAATGTATTTCTTGAAAATTGACAGTTTTTCACAGTGAAAGTAAAGAAAATGCTTTATAAGCACTTTACAGTGGAGTCCGTGCCCGAATTTAAGTTATAGTTTACTGCCGGCCAAATTAAAAGGTCAGTACAAAGTTCATATAACTTTTCAAATATTGGCGTTGAGAAACTATTTAATACTTTTGTATTTTTGTATTGAGATAATAAAATAATTTTCACATTTAGTATTATTTTACAAGAAAGGCACTTTATTTTAACGATTGTATGACATTTGACAACTGTCAAGTAACTTAAAACTAACTTCAGCCCGTGACTAAAAACCTGTTGCAAATTATATCATTTTTATAAAATGCCTTTTAAACTTGTATTACTGGCAAAAACTAGCAGCAAATAATATTATAATATGTATATTTAATTTTAAATCCCCATGTTGTTGCCCTTTTGTCCCTCCATTTCATTTCCCAAAAATAAATAAAGTGTAAATTTCCTCAGAACCTACTGTTTCTATTTGAAGAGCAAGCACATAATTTAAAAATTTAAAAGAAAAAATAAGTTGAAGTCCAAAATTTAAAATTTTTTAAAAGTATTTAAAAAATATAACAAATATTTTTTAAATACAATTTTGGTTATATTTTATAATCCTTATTATTTATTAAATATAATTTTTTTTTAATTATCTAGATATTATATTAAAAAGTAAAAATTTAAATTTAAATTAAGGTTTGTATTTTTTAATAATAAAAAAATGAATCAATAAATATTTTCACCCAAGTTCAATGTTACGGGTAATAATTTTACAGTGAAACCAAAGAATCAATTGATTTCAAGCATTCAGCTTTTCAATCAGACAAAAAAAACAGCAAAGATATTTGATATAATTAACATGGTAGTAATTTTATCTTTAAAAAAATGTTATTTTTTAATTATCACGGTGCTGTTCTGAGAGGTGATTTTTGGACTTTCTGTGAAACCAATTTTTTTTTTATATTCTTGTTAATTAGGTCATAACTAAAATTTTAAGAACAAAATAAAAAAAAATTTGACGGTTAATTTTGTTTTAATTGGATGTTTATTAAAAATATGTATGCACACTTTCAATTCTCCAATTAAAACTTGCGATTTTATTTAAATATTATCATAACTTTTTAAATCAGATTAAAGATTAGTTAATTTACTAAAAATAGGTCTATACTTTTTTTATATCTTTTACTGTTTTGTTGTAATACACGTTTAAAGTTTTAATTTAAGGTTAAATGTATAGTATACATTTATTAAACAATAATTTTAAGGGTGCCACATTTTATTTAGGGCCGATTTATTCATTTTTGATTTATTTGACGAATAATTTCTTTGGATACTAGATATTGCCAAGACATGAAAGTTATCGGCCCGATAAACTTTACTAAAGATGAATAAACCGGTCCTTAGTTAAATTTCATGAATTTCTTCGTAACTTTTACTACAATTTTTCATTTTTGTTTATAAAAAACACTTTAAAAAACTAAACAAAAATTATAGAATACGTATACTGAAAATGACAATACAAACGTCAAATAAATTTTTAATAGATCTAAGTTTAATGGCAACCTTTAAGGATATATTAATTAAGGGAACATAAATGTATACGTCAAAGGTTAGATTAAAAGTTTGAACGTTTATTGCAACAAAACAGTAAAATATATAAAAAAAAATTGTAAAAACCTTTTTTTTATTTATGCAAATATTAAATATTTAAATTAAATCGCTAGTTTTAATTGGATAATTGAAAGAGTGCATAATATTTTTAATATTCTCAAAAGAATTAGTAAAAATTTAAGTTTGCGAACAAAATTATTATTGTATAAAAGTTTGATAGCACCTCATATTGACTATTGCTCCACAATTTTCTTTGGTTTGCCATCCTACCGCATTCAAGAAATTCAGTGCATTCAAAACCGTTGTATGCACTGAACTATAGTTGTATAGTTGTATAGTTCAGTGTTGTATGCGGACGATATTATTTTGTAATAGGTATACACCAATTAAAACAATGCTAAATGTTTTAAATTTAATGTCCGTCCAAAGTAGAATCTTATTTAATGTGTTAATACTTATTTATTTATAAAATTAAAAACAAAATGTTACCGAAATATTTACATGACAATTTAGAACTAATTTCGGATCAGCATGTATACAACACAAGAAGCAGAAATGACTTTAATGTGAAACTTTGCCGAACTTCACAACTAAGAAATTTTGTTTTTAGAAATGGTTTAATCCAATTTAATAATTTGCCAATTGAAATAAAGTATTGTGATAATTTTAATACGTTTAGAAAATTGTTAACCAAATATATTATCTCAAAACAACTGTGATCCCCATAAACATAAACATATTGTACCTGTTATACGAGTATAGTTTGTACATTTTATCTGTTCTTATATTTTTGTTATTGTGTACTATTTATCATCATATTCTGTGTTATATTTTATATTACTTTACATTACTTTATATTTTTTTGTATAAGTATCTTTGTTTTTTTTTCCTTTTATGTAATGTTTTTTTTATAGCAAAATTGCTAAATAAAGATTTATTATTATAATTAAAACAATTCAAACCGTCAATTTTTTTTTATTTTGCTCTTAAAATTTTAGTTATGACCTAATTAACAAGAACAAAAATACTGTCTATTTTTATCCATATTTTAAGTCTGTCGTTAACGACTGATATAAATTATATCAACCGATTTACATTTTAGATGATTTTATTGGCCAAAAAACAAATCTAGTAAACCATGACTTATATTAGCGAAATTATTTTCTATGGTTAAAAGCAAATGTTACAAAAGTCAAATAAATGTTTATGACATTTTAATTGTTTTATGTCTAATTTAAAATGTCGATGTATAAAAATCGACTTTTTAGGGAAAATATAAACGTTGAAAGATAATTACCCAATTTATTTTATAAAACAGTTTTTAAAGAAAATTTAAACGTTACCATTTCGTGCAAAAACCTATATCCACTGATATATATATATTTATGCAAATATTTTGAGAACCGTTTTTTATTTATAAATTTAATTTTAATAGGCTTGTAATTACGCATCTTCTCTCTGATATGACCGACCTTCTAGCTCTCAAGATGTGATTTTTAGCAGTTTTTACTCATGTCGTTAGAAAAAACCTTTGTTTTAAGTATATTTGTAATATAAATATTTATAATATAAATATTATAGATAGTAATGGAGAATTTAAAAATTTTAATTATATATTATCGATTCATTAACAATTGATTTTTACTTCAAAGAGATTCTAAAAATTTCAAACATTCCAAGGTTAATAACAACAAATATTTTAACAACTATTAGCTACTGGAGTACTTGTATATTTAAGCATCAATTATGTATCACGTGACAGGAAAACATGTCTATTAGGATGTCCATCCAGTTATTTACAAGTGAACGAGTGTAGAAAGGTATAATTAGATCTATTACTTACAACCGAGCTTACAACCTAATAAAAAAGTCGAGTATTCAAAATTGAAATAACTTTTATCTATTTTGGTTTCATAATGACTTCATTATAACACCGCTTTTGGTTCTTTAATGAGGTACTTTATTCCACCCAAAATTTTGATTTTATAGGTTGGCTACTGGTAAAATACAATTTTGAATACCTATAGGTTATAATATTTTTATGATTTGTTTTCTAGTACTTACGAGACTTTTCGAGTAATAAATTTTGTTTAACACCAAAGAAAATCCTTTTTTCTTCTTTAACAGCCGCTTATTGTAAATACTTATTGTAAATTAACGACGCCATAGCGAAAGAATGTGATAATGTTTGAAAGGTTAATGACCTTTCAAACTTCAAACTTTGATATGATACCAACTATGTAAAGTAAAATTTAACCAAATTAAATATAAGGTATAAAATTAATTTGTTTTATGAAATGTTTGCAAAATAGATAAAATAGCATAAAGAACTCATGTCATAAGACCTTTTGTCGCACTTGTCCATTATAAAACTCGCTCCTTCGTCGCTCGTTTTATAAATTGTCCGCGTGCGACAAAATGACGTCTTATGACATTAGTTCTTTAATATACTATTTCTTAATTTTTATAAAATATTAATATTAATAGGTAAAGGTCGTTTTTGGTTCTAAAATTCGGCAATAGTTCTTGTAGACAAAACCGAGATACAATTTTCTATTTAAAGATCTGTTGCAGTAAGTGTGTTGCAATACTTAGTATATTATACTAATATACAAAATATGCATTTGTGTGTGTTAACAATAATGATCATCCAAAAATGTAATTGTAAAAGTTTCACATTTTTTTTACCCCATTAGAAAGTTATTCCCATGCAGATGGAAAATACAATTTTTAGTAAATGTAAAACTTTATTTCAATGTTTACCGAAATAGTTATCCTTATCTAATAATAAACATTAACACGCGAACGGTTTGCCTAAATTAAATCAATTATTTTGGTAATTTACAACCAAGAGATAAGAACATCCAAAACTTGCATAGTTAATGTATTTTTTCTACTCCCACCTTTAAAACGCCCTTTATCGTACATCTTTCCATGACACTAAGTGATCTTTTAAATACACATTGACAAGTTGTGGCTTTACGGCGCTTTAGTCACGGGCTGAAGTTAGCAACAGGTTTTTAGTCACGGGCTGAAGTTAGTTTTAAGTTAGTTGACAGTTGTCAAATGTCATACAATCGTTAAAATAAAGTGCCTTTCTTGTAAAATAATACTAAATGTGAAAATTATTTTATTATCTCAATATAAAAATACAAAAATATTAAATAGTTTCTCAACGCCAATATTTGAAAAGTTTATATGAACATTGTACTGACCTTTTAATTTCGCCGGCAGTAAACCTTAAATTCGGGCTCGGACTCTACTGTAAAGTCCTCATAAAACATTTCCTTTACTTTCACTGTGAAAAACTGTTAATTTTCAAGATATATTTCGATTTATAACCTTTATAATTGTGTTTATAAAATGTAAAAATGTGACATTTGACAGTTTCCCCTGTTGTTTCATAGATGGCGCTCTATACAAATTTTTGATTTAAATCATTTTAAGATAATAATAAATATTTGTCGTAGAAAAAGTATAGTATGCACCTCGTTTATAAACTTTTCTATACAC
Organism: Brassicogethes aeneus; assembly: GCA_921294245.1. Lineage (NCBI taxonomy): Eukaryota > Metazoa > Arthropoda > Insecta > Coleoptera > Nitidulidae > Brassicogethes > Brassicogethes aeneus. The sequence goes on from OV121137.1 coordinate 28,510,278, forward strand.
TCATTAACCTAAGCACTCGCTCGCAAGCTCGCTCGTGCCTAAATTAAATTCTTGTATAAAATGGCGTTTATCAAACTTGATACATAATATACTATTTTCTACTTCCACCTTTAAAACGCCCTTTATCGTACATGTTTCCATGACACTAAGTGACCTTTTCAATACACATTGACAAGTTGTGGCTTTATGGCGCTTTAGTCACGGGCTGAAGTTAGTTTTAAGTTAGTTGGCAGTTGTCAAATGTCATACAATCGTTAAAATAAAGTGCCTTTCTTGTAAAATAACACTAAATGTGAAAATTATTTTATTATCTCAATACAAAAATACAAAAGTATTAAATATATATATAGTTTCTCAACGCCAATATTTGAAAAGTTTATATGAACATTGTACTGACCTTTTAGTTTCGCCGGCAGTAAACTATAACTTAAATTCGGACACGGACTCCACTGTAAAGTGCTCATAAAACATTTTCTTTACTTTCACTGTGAAAAACTGTAAATTTTCAAGAAATACATTTCGATTTATAACCTTATAATATGTGTTTATAAAATAAAAAATTTGACATTTGACGGTGACACACAGATTTTTCTATTGTTTCATAGATGGCGCTCTATACAAATTTTTGATTTAAATCATTTTAAGGTAATAATAAGTATTTGTCGTAGAAAAAGTATAGTATGCACCTCGTTTATAAATTTTTCTATACACTCATTAATTTAAGCACTCGCTCGCAAGCTCGCTCGTGTCTAAATTAAATTCGTGTATAAAATGTGATACATAATATACTATTATCTACTCCTCTATTAAGGAGCTGTGACTTTATGGCGATTTAGTCACGGGCTGAAGTTTATTACAAATTGGGAAAAAGTGAGGTTAAACCCGGGTGACAGTTGACAGATGTCAAACTTAAAAAAAAAATGGCTTTCAATTCTGTTTTGTGTTCGTCTTGGATAAAGTATAGTATGTAACTCGATTATAAAGTTCTCTGGACACTCGTTTTTATTAAACACTCGCTTTGCTTATGCTTAATTAAATTCGTAACTAAAATAGCGTTTATAAAACTTGATATACAATATACTATTATCTACTCCACCATTGATAAGCTGTGACTTAATGGCATGTTAGTCACGGGCTGAAGTTAGCTTTATTATTAATTGGGAAAAGTGAGGTTAAATCCGTTGACAGTTGGCAGACGTCAAATGTTTAACAAATAAAATTGGCTTTAAATTCTTCTTTGTGTTCGTCGTAGATAAAGTATAGTATGCAACTCGTTTCATAAACTTTCCTAGACACTCGTTTTTATTAAACACGCAAGCTTCGCTCGTGCCTAATAAAACGCCCAACTAAAATGGCGTTTATTAAACTCGATTCATAATATACTATTTTCTACTCCCACCTTTAAAACGCTTATTATTGTACATGTTTCCATGACACTATAGTGTCACTTATAAGTGACCGTTTAGACATGAGCGGAAGTTAGTTTTAAGTTAGTAACTAACTAAGAAATTTAAAGGCCGACATTTTATCTTCAAGGCACAATTTTATTTCTTAAACGATATATAAAACGTACAATATATTAATAATTAATAAAAGTAAAAAGTGAGATTGGATAGATCTGACAGAAGATCAAATTTTTCGTCCAAATTGGTCCAAAGTAGTAAATAAAGAATTTTTACAGCTTAGGCTGAAAATATTATTAAAATAATTTTCACAAAATGGTCACTTTATTTTAACAATCGTTAAAATAAAGTGACCATTTTGTAAAAATATTTTTTCTACTCCCACCTTTTAAATAAACATTGACAAGTTGTGGCTTTATGCCGTGTTAGTAAGGGGACATCCATTAATTACGTGAGGCATTTTTCTGATAATTTGGACCCCTCCCTCCCTCTTGGTGAGATTTGGTGAGATGTGGTAGACTCCCCCTTTCCCTCACGTGAGATTCTAGCCATTGCGGACAACATGCATGATAAACCCAAAAAATAAAAATTGATTACTTTTTTTGACAAATTTTAATTATAATACTGAACGAACACGTTCAATTCGGCGTTATTTTTACATTTACTTATTTTTATTATATAATGATACGTTTTTATTTTCATGTGTAGTGCAATAAAACACTGTCAATTTAATGTGTTTTATAAAACAATATTTACAATATTTAGATACTATAAACAAAATGTTACCAAGAGGAAATGCGACGTATACAAGTTTCTTGGTGCTTTCAAAGACCACACAAGAAACGGAGAACTGCGTCATATTTTTTCTTATATTTAAAAAGGGCTGACTACTCAGTTTTCTCTGTAAGAGTGGCAGTCTGCTCTTGTTATTTTCAATCAGTTATTCATTAGCATTTAACCGAGTATCATCTCTGTATTAAAATAAATACATCTAATTTTATTAAGTTGTGTTAATTGAACAACGTTCCTGTTGCACCAAAATTCAGTCAACAAAATTCGCATACGGAAAATGTTTTCATGGATTAGTTTTCAAGGAAACGTACTTAAGCTCAGTACAAATACATATTCTTTAAACCCAAAAGTTGACGTGAGATTTTTAATGACATGAGATTTTTATCTCACGTAATTAATGGATGTCCCCTAACGGGATGAACGAAGCAACAGGTTTTTAGTCACGGGCTGAAGTTTAACTTATAATATTTTCAGCCTAGGCTGTAAAAATTCTTAATTTACTGCTTTGGACCAATCGAAAAATTTCTTCATCTATCCAATCTCACTTTTTACTTTTATTAATTATTAATACATTGGATGTTTTATATATCGTTTAAGAAATAAAATTGTGCCTTGAAGATAAAATGACGGCCTTTAAATTTCTTAGCACAAAAATACTCACTTCTTGGCCTAATGACATAAATAACTATTATTTCAATAGGTAACTATTTCAATAGTTACTAACTTTCACACGTGCGGATAAGCCTCGGTGTCTTTGAACCAATTTTTACAAATTTTCTAAAACAAATACTTGCTAGTGCAATAATAAACCTACTTGGCTTTAGTCCATATGTTTATATAATATGCAGGATTGTATTGAAACAAAATTAAGATTTATAGAATTTGATAACTAGCAAATAAATAAAAAATAAAATAAATAAATTATGCGGGTGATTCGTTTGAGAAAATTTTACTCAAGTGTTAAATAAAAATCTTGAGTTATAATGAATTATACTAAACTAAAGTTCTAACCACTACTCATTGGTTTTCGGAGACGCCCAGGTAAAGAAGAGGGTAAAGTCGTGTCATAAGGACAGACGAATATACAAAGTTTGGAGTTTTATTAGTGCACAAAGTAATCTCAACTTTCGATACATAGCTTATTTTTAAGATGGAAATAGTTTGAAATAAAATTCTGATTATAGTTTTTCCTGTCGATTTTCTTTTTTATCATTACATCTTGCAATAAATCTTTTTGCTTTTTATAATGTAATTTTGATAAATGTGCCATTTATAACACCCTAGGGAGTGAAATTTATAATATGCAATTAACCACGTGTAAAAAAGTGCATCAAGTGACGTATCAAATGAAAGTTATGAAAACTACAAATATTTTTTAATTTTCATAAAATGCATAGTTTAAAAATATTTTAAAAAAATATTTGAAAATCGAGTTTTTATCTCCAAAACTGTTAAGCCTAAAATTACCTAATAATTTACAAAAAAAACTTAACAAAGCCTTTATACGTCAAATATAATGACAAATAAAATAAAAAGCTATGTAAAAATCTCTAAACACAAATAATATAGGTACAGGAGAATACAACAAAACATGAAGCAACACTTTGATTGGTGTCAAGTTAACAGCTGTCAAAATGACTTCATGAAGAAAACGTTAAAACAAAAACGGAATAGTATGGAACCCAAAGATAATACACCCTCTCAACTAACACTCGACCGGTTTTTTTATTACAAAACTGGACCTAAAGTTTGTTAAATGTCTTTATCTACGCCAGTGAGATAAGAACTTCTTATCCCACTCATTGTGAGTGAGATAAGAAGTTCATTAACGCACGCGTTTTTCTCTGCTTTTAACCAATCAAATAAAAAAGTCAAAATGTCAAAATAACCCTAAATTAATGACAAATTACCGTTTATTTTTTCATTTAGAGGCGTAGATAAAAATTTGTACAATATACGTGTGATAACGCTTTATTAACGTACTTTTGCGATTGCCCAACTCGTGCTACGCACTCGTTGGGCAAATTTCGCATGCGTACGTTAATAAAGCTCTTATCCCACTTATATCGTAAATAACTATAAATTTCGAGGGGATTTTTAAATATTTGGCATTTCCAAAGAAAAAAGTCAGGAGTCAAGTTAGGACTCTCCTTTAACTTCACAAAATTTAGGTTCAGCTTTGAAGAGTGTTATTTAATAATAATAATAATAAACACATTTATTTACCCAAAATTTGTACATTAAGAGGTTACAGATAAAAAAATACTTATTTGTAGGTATCAAAAGATTTTCCTGAATGTTTTCTTGAATATAATTTTAAAAACATTGATAAGATAGGTTTTTTGGTTATAATTTGTAAAAACCACTCAACATGAATTAACGTTGATAGAAGAAATGATTTTGTTTTGTTTTATTTGTTATTGCTACAAATTTTACTATGGTAAATGGTTTTTTGATCTGTCTTGAGTTACTTACATTAGGTACTATGTATATATACTTATATATATGTACTTATAATGGACAAACTGTAAACACACCTAAATAATAATTTATAAAAAGATTTATCCTTTTGTCAAATCTTATAATGTTAAAAAACATTTGCATTTTTTTTTAAACTTAAACAAAACTTTGTTTACTTCTTCCATGCCTGTGTTATACAGAATTACTATTTTGGGTAATTTAAATTAACGGCGGCAAATAAATCAAATATGGCGGTAGTCGTATGTGCGCATAACAGTACCGATTTTCGTTCGTATTTTAAGGAGATTGAACAGACCTTGTTGTGTGGATTGTAAGTTTAAATAGGTAAATCATTTTTATAATAGTAAAAGGAAAGTATGCAACTCGTTTATGAACTTTTCTAGGCACTCATTTAATTAAACACTCGCTCGTGTCTAATTTAAATACGTGACTAAAATGGCGTTTATCAAAATTGATACAAAATATACTATTAATCCTTACGATTGCTTTATTAAATTTTATTTAATTTAATTAGGTTAAAATGGATTATTTAAAGTAGGTTCTGCCCTGCATTATTTGCATCAATATAGTGAAATAATTAATGAGCCAGTAACTTACGAACGCTCCTATTGATAGAATGGCAACTTACAAATGCATTTGCATTTTTGTTCCCAAGTTTGCACAAATCAAGCCAATTTTTAAGGATCTAATCGATATGAACAAAGTTCTTTGTGTCTTTGTTATCGTCCAGACAATGAAAAAATTAATCAGAGATCTCGATTGAAAAATTGATTTTATTGCGAAAATCAAGGCAGAAATGATAAAAGATAAGGTAAAATTAATGTTTTATACTAATTATAATGGTATTAATTTTAGGTGTATTTTTAGGATCATATTTCGATACGATAAATCAAATTGGAAACGAGAAAGTCAAAAAAATTACAAAAGTGACGTTTTCAAAAACTGCCATAAATATACATTTATAAAAAATAAACCATAAAAGACACGTGTTCCTTTATTCTTCCACGTCACTTTATACAATTTAGTTAATCATATTTGGTTGGCACAAGGGTCATTATTTTAAATAATCAATGGCAATCTTACAATATTAAAGTTTGAAAATTTCGCTTATAATAAAAAATCAGCAATGTCGGTTTTTTGACTTTATATTAATATTTACCTACAGATTTTTCAAAAAAAAATGTCAATTCTTTTTCTATGCTAATATTTACATATCGTGGGCCTACTGCCTAAAGTGACCAATTCAGAATGATCATATTACTATAATAATAGTAAAAAACTTATATGTACGAGTAGGTATATGCATTGCAGAGTATTTTTTTAAGAAATCATTGCTGGAAAGTTTGAAAAATAAACAATTGAATATTTTTTTATAAAACTACCTATCTCCTCTTTTGAAAAAAAATGTTATACAATTCCGACCCTTGGTAAATTCAGGGTCCACTCTAGAAAGCTATATTGGTATATATTATATATATATATTATATACCAATGTGTATAGCTTTCTAGAGTGGACCCTGAATTTACCAAGGGTCGGAATTGTATAACATTTTTTTTCAAAAGAGGAGATAGGTAGTTTTATAAAAAAATATTCAATTGTTTATTTTTCAAACTTTCCAGCAATGATTTCTTAAAAAAATACTCTGCAATGCGTTGTTCAAAGTCAATGTTTTTTTGTAAATCAATAATACATTTTTATCTACTCCTGTTGCATAATATTGGGTTTTTTCGTGTGTAATTATTAACATTATAAATTCTTTGCCTAACAACCGGAATAATGAACTCAATATTCACGTTGTTAGGCGTTAGTGATTGGCCTATTTCAATATTCACTGGGATTTAAAACAATTTAAATTGGGGAGGCGACTGTAATATTGTTTGTTGTGTGTTTATAGTTTCATATGTACTAGCCTAGTACATATACCTAGTACTACTAGGTATACTTTACCTAAGTCTAACAGAAATAAAATTTTAAAGCCAATTTTAAATCATAAATATTTGACATCTGACGAATTTAACCTCACTTTTTCGCAATTTAAAATAAAGCCAAATGCCCAAAAGCCACTTGTTAACTTCAACCCGTGACTAAAACGCCATAAAGTCACAGTTTTTCAATGTAGGAGTAGATAAAATTGGTTTAAAAGTGAGGTTAACCATTTGAGATGTCAGTTTTTATTTATTTATTTTTGAAAAACATTTAATTATCTACTTATTGGAGTAGATAAAGTATAGTATTACACTCGAGATTATGCGCATTATTTACTCGGGTGATTTAAGTCTCTCGCCTGGCGACTCGAGACGCCAACCTCATCCTTGTGAATAATATCCCGAATTATCTTTCGTATAATGTCATTTTTGTTATTTATTGTCATTTTTATTTCCTTATCTTTAATGTATATCTCTAGATATAGAAGCATCAGACAAGTGGCAAGTGACTAAAACATTAATAGACATAAACTTAAACATAAATGCATTTGAAAAAAAAATTAAACTAAATCAAAAAATTAAATAAAAATCCTAGTAGAATATAAAGATATCTAACTGGTTTAAAACCTGTTTAATCAATTTTTTTGTCAGATTTATAGTCATCGACATCAAAGTCATCTAATGACTTAAAAAGTGCAGCTTAGGGAGGCAACGTTTTTTTGTTTTCTCGTCGGTGGATCGCAAGCCAGACACGCGCCAGGCAGGTGGAATCGACTGTCATATATTTTAATGACGGTCAGTTATTTTTTGACAGTCAGAAATTTCAATTGTAAAAAATTAATGACAAGGGTGTCATAAAAATAACTGACATGACAGTCATTTTCATTATGACCTTGACATGACATTGTCATAAAAATTTGCTTACATCCCTATTAGGGATTCCCTAATAATACTAGTATGTGGTAAAAGCATAGGCACTGCATAACAAAGAAGACAGAATATTTGATCAAGTAGGTTATTTACACAGGTTTGGTTACAACCAAATATAAAAAAATTATAAATATATTTAAAGTATAAACAATATAAGGGGCATTCTACGTTACTCTGTAATTTTTGTCCCGCCCGTCACAATTAAGAATTGTGAGTAAGAACAACAAGTTTTTAAACTAATATTTTATAATATTATTTTTATTGTGCTTATAAGCTTATTACAAGCATGTAAAAGATTAATGGCGGGTTTATACAACTTCATATCATTAATTTATTTCATAATTCACAATTTATTGCATAAGCATAAAAGTTAAATCGCACTATCTGCTATGAAACAGTTTATACAACGATTTAATCCGTAACTCACAATTTAGTGTTTATTGAATAACCTTGAAAGATCATAAGGGGCCGTTCAAGTATTACGTAAGCACTATAGGGGGTGGGGGGGTCTTTGCTTTGCTTATTTTTGATGACATGGGGGGTGGGGGGTCTAGAATCTAGAATCTAGACTCTAGATGGTGATTACGTCAGCAGTAGTTATTTACTTTTTTACATTATGGCAACCCACACATTGTCTATGCTTTAAAACAAAAAGACCAATGTTTACGTAAGCATTGGAGGGGGGTAAGAGCTTTGATTACTTTTGCTGACAAGGGGGGGGGTTAATAATTGTAGTAAATCTGCTTACGTAATACTTGAACGGCCCCTAAAATTTAACTTTTATGAAATAAATTATGAATTATGAAACAGCGCATGTGCCAACAATTTTTCTCTCTCCATTTTTTAAGGTTATAATTAATAATTATTGTGTTTTGTGTTTGTGCCTTAAAAATACTACAAAGTTCCTACAAAACATGAGTTTTAATGAGGGATTTTGTGTTATTTGGCAGTTTTAATTATCAATATTGTCATTTAAAAAAATAAAATATTTATTAAATTAATGAATTGTATAAACCAGATTTTAAAGTTATGTATTAAATTATGCATTAAATTAACAATTGAGTTGTCCACTAAATTATCAATTGCTGTATAAACCCGCCTTAACAATACAAAAACCGTTGTGCTGTTTATAGATTCCCGTACGGGAATTTATAAATGGCACTACGATTTTTGTATTGTTCATCTTTTACGGGAGAAAGGAAGGAAGGAAGGAAGTAAGGCAATGTATAAATCAAGCTTAATAAACAATATTTTAAAATACATATTATAACGTGTAGTTTTTATTCACAATTTTTAATTGTGACGGGCGGGATAAAAATCCCCGAGTATCGTGGAATGATCCATAAGAAAACTATATACCTACCAGTGTTACCAGATTCTGTCAAAAAAAGACCGTACGTTTCGTTCGAATTTACCTTAATTACAAAAATGACTCAAATGACAATATTAAATAACGTCAACTTGACATAATTCCATTTATTTGCATTGTTTCATTGTGTCATTTTGTAATTAAGGTAAATTCGAACGAAACGTACGGTCCTTTTTTGACAGAATCTGGTAACACTGATACCTACCTACCCATTTACAATAAATTTAAAATTATAACCATGGAACTATTTACTTACATGTGACAGATTATGTTGTTTTGTTTTGAAGGTTGAACTGTCACTTGCACAAATGTGTTTTTATTAGAAGGTCAATGACACAAGAGATAAAGCCGACGATACATTACAAACAGTTAATTTAAGTACTTTCTAGACTCACTGACTAAAAAATTGGAAACACCTGATTCTCGCTGGATTTCTCTTGTTCCTCCCTCGACAGATAGGGGTGCACGATCATTTAATGTGACAGAGACACCGTCCTATACAAACCCAGGGACACATTTTCACAGATGATCATGGCACATTATACAGTTATCACGTCACGAGATAGATTTCATATTTTAATCGTTAACTTAATGGATTATGTATTGTTTTACTTCATGATAAAATTTGTTGACATGCGTTGAAGTACGGCCACTTCGACTACAACGCAAGTGGTGACGTCATGCAAACAGTTGCTCCGCTACATCTGTTGGCAAGGGGTGCGCACAGGGACGGCATTCAAAAGAAAATCATTTATTTGGGCCGGACTTGGTAAATTGCACAAAATTATAATCGGGGTTAAATATAAAATGTAATGTGTGACCACAGATTAAATATACTCTTTCTAGAGTGTATAAAGAGTATATTTAATCTTTAGTGTGACTGTAAAAACATTCACTCCAAGAGATTAAACAAATTTGGCTCGTATTGTAGGTATAACGAGGAATTTCTTTAAATTTAAAAATAGTTTTTTTATTTAACACCCATTTTATTTCTTAACTTTAGCCGGTGGGCGAAATTTTACTTCGTCCACTAGTGGGCGAAATAGCATTTCGCACACGGGCTGAAGTTAAAATAGGAAAAAGTGATGTTAAAGTTTCTTAACAGCTGTCAGATTTCAGATAAAATATCAAATAAAATTGGCTTTAAATTCCTTGTGGTAGTTGAATAAAATATTATGTGCGACTACCTATTGGTTCAAAGATTAGATTCCACTCGCATGTTACCGCACTCGCTGCGCTTGTGCGCTCTTCGAGGAATCTCCTCTTATTCCCACTAGTCTAAGGTCCTTAGTAAGGTGACCAATTGGTTAACTGTTCTGATTTAATCAGAACTATAGCAGTGGCGGCTGGTGGATTTTATGTATACCAATTTTTTCCTGTCGACTCACCCGCCTCCAGGCCCCCCTATTTGAGATAATTCAAATTAAAGTGTTGCAATTTATTATCTACTATAATTTATCGACAAATTTAAAATTTTATTTAAAAAATCTAAATAATACAGATTTTATTCGATTTTAAATTTTTATTTTATTAAAATAAAAAAATATTTAAAATGGTATAAAACCTGTAATATTTGGATTTTTTAAATAAAATTTTAAATTTGTCGATAAATTATAGTATATAATAAATTGCACCACTTTAATTTGAATTATCTCAAATAGGGGGGCCTGGAGGCGGGTGAGGCGACAGGAAAAACTAACTTTTTTTCGCAAACTTCAATTTAAATTCTGTTTGCGCCGAACTTGTCTATTTAATGTCATTATAAACTATTATAAATTTGGTGTGGGTCCCATGTCTAATAACTGAAATATTGGTATTCCCAAAATCCACCAGCCGCCACTGAACTATACTGTTTTTGAAGTCTTTATTCTGACAGGAAATCGAAGGTAGTAAAGGTTTTGATTTTCCTATTTTGGTTCTGGTCTGTTCTGATTTAGCTTACCATATAAAACTAACTTCCAATTTTGATAAATCCATATTAATTTATTAGGTATACCTAATAACTAAAAATAACTAGGCTAAAAACAAAAATTTCATAATAGTTCATTTAAAAATATATACAGGGTGTCCGGGAAAATGTGGGAAATCTCTCGGTTCAGATAGAACATGAAAAAATAAGATGACACGTTCCTATAAATTTTTTTCCTACTGGCCATCCTTACGGAGACATGGGCCCCGAAAGGACTCCCCTGCAAATTGGTTTTCCTTGAATAACTTTTAAAGTACTAAATATAATTTAATAAAAATTTAATATGATGGACCCTGGTAAGGACCTCTTAAAATAGTGTCATTGAAACATGTTTTGCTTTCTTTGTTTACCAGGGGCGGACTAAGTTTTACTTTTTAATGCTTAAATTTTGAACACCCCGTATGACAAAAACTTCTACAGATAATCACTTTTTATTGTGATATGATAAGAAACAATTCTGGGTTATTCTGGCGGGTACAGCAGTCCTCAATTCGTCGTGCCTGCGAATGTATCAGAGTTCACGGAACCCATGTTGAACCCTCTTATAAAGTTTTTAATTAATTGTTTCGAATTATCGTCCTTCAATTTAAGGTTTGCAACAATACGTTATATTATTTTTTTATGGTCCTTTTTATTAAAAAATAAAACATGAATTTGTTTATTATTCTTTTTCTCGAAAACGGTTCATTTTATTGACAATAAACAAGAGTACCTTTATTTTAGTTTAAGGTTCAAGCTATGCAGATTTAGTTTTTTTAAGTCTTTGTCATACGGGGTGTTCAAAATTTAAGCATTAAAAAGTAAAACTTAGTCCGCCCCTGGTAAGCAAAAAAAGCAAAACATGTTTTAATGACACTATTTTAAGAGGTCCTTACCAGGGTCCATCATATTAAATTTTTAAAGTTATTCAAGGAAAACCAATTTGCAGGGGAGTCCTTTCGGGACCCATGCCTCCGTAATTACGTAAGGATGGCCAGTAGGAAAAAAATTTATAGGAACGTGTCATCTTATTTTTTCATGTTCTATCTGAATCCGAGAGATTTCCCACATTTTCCCGGACACCCTGTATATATTAGACTGGTTCAAAAAAATCGAATATTTTTTTTTCTTCAAAGCCCGCATTTAAATATCTTCCTAGTAGTAAAAAAAGAAAGCTGTGAAAATTGTAGCTCTTAATATTAATATTTAGAGGTCGCTCATCGTGAATTTCTATTTTACGTTTAAATAACACAGGAATTCTTTTTTCTTAACTTTGAAATTTTATAACTCGTTTTTGAGTGAACGTATTGCAATGAACTCTATTTATTTTTGAAGAAAATTGAACGTTCTACAAAAAATGTATCTTATAATTTTTTCGTAAATTCACTCCTTTAATAGTTATTCAAGGTTGAAATTATTCCAATATGTCCACTCAAAAAAAAAGTTATAAAATTAAAAGTTAAAAAAAATTCCTGTGTTATTTAAACGTTACATTTATTATATGTCTAATTTCAACCTTGAATAACTATTAAAGGAGTGAATTTACGAAAAAATTATAAGAGACATTTTTTGTAGAACGTTCAATTTTCTTCAAAAATAACAAAAATAGAGTTTATTCCAATACGTTCACTCAAAAACGAGTTATAAAATTTCAAAGTTAAGAAAAAAGAATTCCTGTGTTATTTAAACGTAAAATAGAAATTCACGATGAGCGACCTCTAAATATTAATATTAAGAGCTACAATTTTCACAGGCTTCTTTTTTCACTACTAGGAAGATATTTCAATGCGGGCTTTGAAGAAAAAAAAATATTCGATTTTTTTGAACCAGTCTAATATATATATATATATATATATATATATATATATGTATGGCTAATTCCACGCCAAATCGACCACTTTTGACTCAACCCCTTTCGATTTGACTAAAATTTTTAAATTTTTTACTACCCAACCAAAAAAAAAGTTACGAATTTTCCAAAAAAATTACCAATTTCCTTTTAAAATACACATAACTTTGTCAAAATTTGACTAAATATTTTATATGGGGCGTTATTTTTTGGTTTTGAATGAACTTTTCAGGAAAAAATACAAAAAAGTTTGGGAAAAAAGAGACATTTTTTTGAAAACTTTTTAACATGTTTTTGGTCGGGTGAAAAAAACTAAAAAATTCTAAGAGAAATTTTAGTGGGGTGAAAAAATTTAACATAATTTCAGCCAAATCGAAAGGGGTCGGGTTCAAAAGTGGACGATTTGGCGTGGAGCGACCCATATATAAAATAATTAGGTATTATGAAATTTGTGTTTTTTAACTCAATTGAGAGTTGAAAACGAAAACAATTTTTAAAATCAAAATAACATTCTTATAAAATAAAATAAATAAATAAAATAAAACTTAACGAATACTCCAGTCAATGTCTGCAAAAATAAACAAAAAGAAAATGTACAAAAAAATAAAATATTGATTATTCAGTCTTGTAAATTAAATCTATTGTTCTATTTTTTGAGAGGAAAAAAGTCATCAATAACGTTTTCATGAAAAAATCGGTTTTGGACAAATCCTTTACAAGCGAGCGTTCTATTGCGAGCATAGACAGATTATTCAAACGCGATTGACCCATAGTATTTCGAGAAAATGATTTTATTCGGTTTAAAACAAAACATTTAATAATAATTTTCACTTGTGTCTTTCTCATTTTTACTGATAAAAAAAAATGAAAATGAAGATTTAAAAAAAAAAGAGCCAATCTTCCAAAACCATCCATAGTTTCGTGAATTGTTGGCATAGAGGTACTCGAAACCACTCTTACATCAAGGGCAAGAGAGAGGGAGAGCAGAGAGACAGATAGGTTCTGGCTTAACATAATAGGTTCATTCCAACCAGCAGTAATATTACCGTAATATTATCGTCAGTAACAGCGTTAATGCGACTGCGCGAACAAAACAGTAAAATTATTTTGAATAACGTATAAACTGGTTGGAACCTTTTTTGAACTATATAGTAGTACTCACAATCAGAAGAAAAAGAATATAACCTAAAACTCACAATGGTGTTTATTGTGCTAAGTAAAGCGCATATAGGTATAACTATTTTAATAAAGTAATAAATATGGCAGGTTTTTTAAATAATTATTTGAATGATTCTTCGGATGACGAGGATTTAGATGTTATTGGGGACATTGCTACTAGAAATAACTATTACCTAGGTTTGTTGAGTTTATAAATATATATATAAGTATATTTTAATAACATCACACATTGATAATAAATTCTTTCATTCCTGCTCACAAATGACAAAAATTAGATGTATTAACATTAAAAATTACCTTGTATAGCAGTCATTTTTAAATAATATGTCCACTTTTACAGAAAACAAACTTACAATATTACAAAAGTTAATAAATAAACAAAAAGATGAGGTGTAACACCTTACTACGCATGCGTCTAATTTTATTATCAACAGTTCTTGCTCTCGAGCAAGAATCGTTTGAACCGTAATTTTACTGTCCATAACTCTGGTTGGAACAACGAACTGACAGTAATCGCCAGTTCTAAACTAGTAATTTTAGTTGGTTGGAACGACATTTTACAAATGCGCATGTGTATCAGTAATATTACTGGAAATTACTGCTGGTTGGAATGAACCTAATATTTTGCGACTCATCGCTCCATCGCCACGTCGCTGGGAGCTCTGAGTACTTTTCTTAAAAAAAAAGTTTTGACGGGTTTTTAGTTTTTTCAATTATTTTGTTTTTTTAATTTAATATTTAATAGGCTTGTAATTACGTAAATTTTTTTATTAACCGACCTTTAAATAAATAAAAAATAACTATATTACACGGGTATTTTTTATTTATTTAAAGGGGCATATACTTATATGCACATATATATACCTATCCCAGCAAGCACAAACATCCTCAGGACGTCCTTGGACCAGCCTAAATGTCCCAGAATGGGATGATTCTATAAGGACTTCCTGAGGACGTCCATAGGTTGACCTTATCGGACATTAGATCTTTTGAAGGTCCCATTTTGGGATATCCTAGGAACGTCATTTAAGGATGTCGTTAGGACCTAATAATATCCTAATTAAAGCCTAAAATGGGCTGATCATAGGACTAATCCCAGAGACATCCTCAGAATGTCCCGTTAGGTTTTGGTAAACATTTGGTATGCACATTTTTCTATAAGAATATTTTATCCATATAATTAATAATACCTACATTTTTTTACATAACTTATTTTGCATAGGCCCATCTTAAAAATGTTAATCAATATAATTATAATATTATATTATATAGATTTTTTTTAAGTTTATAAACTATATTTTTTCTACGACAATCACAAAAATAAAATAACTTTCAACAATTATATATAAATAATTATTTATAAAATCTGACATCGACCAGTCTATTATAACCTCACTTTTTAGACCCTTTATTTTGATGGCCATTGTTTCGCAGTTGACACCTGCAATTAACTTCAACCCATGACTAAAAAGTCCGAATGCCATTGCTGCCCACTGAGCAAAAAAACGTAAAATATATGTAAAATTAACGTCAAAGGTTGTAGTGTGACGTATAAGAATCTTGTAAAATAAACGTCACATAAACGTCGCTGTGATGTGCCTATGTCCGGATCCTGGGCCGCGAATTAGCCATAACCGTTACGTGGATAAGGAGACGTAAAAATTACGTTTTTAAAAGGACGTAAAAATGTCATTTTAATATGGACGTATAGGTTTTGTTTCAACTTGTACGTATTAGTTACGTTTTTTTAAATAAAACTACCACTGGAAATATATTTTTTTTATTAAAATAAATTATAAAAATAAAACATTATATGAGTAGGTACCGCCTAATTAATTTTCGGCCTCATTCTCATGTCCAAATTTGGCCAAAAAACGTTATGTGCGTTGCTTGGCGGTTTGGAACAACTCCTTGCTCTCTTTATCGAAATCACTTCATACTGGCTTCTAAAACAAACATTATTATCTAAGTAATTAGGTACCTATATAAAACTTATAAGTATAACTTGCCTGTTGCTCGGCGCAAAATTTGTCTCCCATGTTTACTGGTATATTAACTGAAAAATCAAATTGATTAAAAGACTTTTCTTTAAGTCTAACAGCATTGATTAATATTACTTCTCACTCAACGCTAACATTTAAATCAAAAAAATTCGATACCCACTAATAGCGCCAACATGGCGATATTGGGACAATTAATTAAGTATATTATAACCGTATGGTTGCAAACAAATGATAAAGCCAACTTACCTAAACCGTTCAGTCTCGCCTATGGAGAACAATGCGTTTTCTATCACACAGCAACAAATGGCAACACACTGTGTTGAACACAGAACAATGGCAGTCGCAACGCAAACAGAGTATGCCTTGTTACAGGGCCCCTTTTATACCGATATATCGACTGGAAACGAAATTACCCGAGTCCTTTTTTACGTAAATTTTACATAAAATATACGTTTCTTAATCTCACGATGCGATAATAATAGAATAATTATTATTCGGTAATATTAACTAATAAATCACTCTGGGATTTATAATAAGTCATTAAAATAATAATTGTACCTACTTACATTGGTTTCTAAGTAAGTTAATATAAAATTATGAATTAAATTCGGTATTTAATTATCTAAGTACTTATACACTCAAATTTACAACAAAAATGTAAATGTGGCATATATTTTAATGTTCATCATTGGCAAACCTACCCCATTCATATTTATCATGTGTCACATTGGTGACGTAAAATGTACGTTGTGTTTTGCACCTAATACGCTAAAGTAAAATAAAAGGCATAGAGTGGACGGTATAGTGACGTGTTCGACGGTGCCGTTTATTTTTTAGCGTAATTTTTACGTAAATTGAACATCACTACAAAACGTAGTTAATGTGCCTTAAAATTGACAATTTTTAAACGTCACTGTGACATCACCACATCCATAATGTTCAGTGGGTGCCAACTTCAGCCCGTGACTAAAACGCCATAAAGCCACAACTTGTCAATGTGTATTTAAAATATCATGGAAACATGTACGATAATCGGCGTTTTAAAGGCGGGAGTTTAAAAACAATATTATATTTTGTGTATTCGTTATATGACCACAAAATATATTTTGTATACAACTGGATAGCAGCCAACTTAATACGCATGCGCAGAAATGACGGCTGGTAATTAATAATTGTTCAAACACCTTGTTTGTACTGATACATTTAGAGTCTTATAAATAATAAATAAGGTAGTAAGCGTCAGTTAACCTTAAAAATGTAATTACAAACGCTATCTATAACTTATTTAATAGTTTGTGTTACCGATTGTTTTAAATTTGCCGCCATACGTTATGGTGGTAACTATTGTCTATGGTGGTAACACTGGATGGAGAGAAAGCTAAGATGTCGTATAGCGTCCTTTAGTTGTTTGGCGCCTTTTTGTTAGAAATAATCATAGATAACACTGTGAAAGGAATTCTTTGTCTGTGCCGTGAATTCTTTTTCTGTGTCGTGAACCTGGTTTAAGGCCGTGCACGATTCATGAATCTCGTGTGTTTGTTATAATATATAATATTATTATAGTGTTGGATATTTCAACAACAATCAGAAAGTTTCAGTGCTTATTAATTGTTTATTTTTAAGTTTAGGGTAGTTATGCAATAATAATTTTTTGTTCCATATTAAGTTGTCTTTTTATTTAATAAAATGTTATTTTTGTAATTACTTCAGAAACCTGATGTTCAATTGTTATTCTGTCTTAACCATTTTAATCAGAAGAAAAAATGCCACTAATTTGCTAATTTAACCGACTTTGTAGCTGCAATAATAATGGAGTTAAAATGGTGAGCAGATAACTTTGGACACTGTGTATATATAAATAATATAACTATTATATTTATTTAGAATTATTATTTATTTTACTTTTATAATAGGTGTTTATTTTATATAATTGGCTGTGTAAAATTATATATATGTATACAGAATTAAAATAATATAATTTATAAAGTAATAAAATGGTATTTGACCATAACAAGGCCATTCAGAGGATGTCCTCAGGACATCCCATTCCTGGACCTATATGGACCTAGGGATATCCCTAGGATATCCTAAAGGCCATTTGCGGGACGTCTGTAGGCTGGCCTTTTTTGCACCACTCGGCCATGGTTGGGATGTCCTGAGGAGGTCTGAGGACGTCCTAGGATATCCTTGGGATATCCCAATATCCTGTAAGGCTTTCCTTAGGATGTCCTTAGGACAGACTTGTGCTAGCTGGGATGTATATAGTAGAATACTTTGTGCCCTCTGTATATTATAACAAATTGCAACTTATTCTTCTCCTTATTTTTAAATATTAAATTGGTTTCAATCACTCAATGGATGTTAATAAATTGCCTTAAAACATTAAAATAAACACAATATTTTAAAATATAAAATTAAAAACAAAATGTCTAAATCTAGATAAAAATAAAATTTCATTCCGTTAAATAGTATAGATTTCAAATAGAATATTAATTTAATTTAAATTTAGATTAGACATTTTGTAAAATGATCTTACCGTCTCCTACGCTACTTTTAAAGCTAAATAATTATGTTGTAAATAAAAGATAAAAAAATAAAAACGTGTTTATTTTATAACATAAATTAAATTAATAATACTTAATTAATTTTCTTCAGTTCTTCTTCTTTGTCTTCAGGCAAGTCCGCATTAAGCCTTTCTTTAGTTAGAAGAGTTTCAGTTTCTTCTTCGTTATCTTCTTTAATTTTTTCCTTCTCATCCTCCTTCTGCAGATAATTGGGAAGCCAAAAACAAGCGTACAAAAGTTTTACAAAAACCCACGCAAAAAAAGCAAGAACTAAATACGAAAAGGACGAAAATATCATTTTTAAAACATCAACACCAACTTTTTGAGATCTCATGTTAAATTTAATGCTCGAATTTTAGGAAATGCGGCGTAAATATGATGGTTTTGTATAAGTCTATTTTATGTTAAATAAAAACATAGCAACGAGCATTGAAACATAAGAAATCAATAAATCGCATTTATATTTATTAACAACTCAATTTGTACACTGGTAAAAATAAACTAAACAAATATACATTACCAGTAAACATTCCCTTAGATCACTCGGCGACATCTTATTTAAAATCACATCCAGATCTTCGATGTAACCGATACTGTTTTGCCTCATTTTGAAGTCCAGTTCCTCTTGCATTTTTTTAAGTCCATCTTCGATAACGTGTAGATTGGTGGAAAAGCGCCTTCTTCCTCTAATAAACCCGCTGACCAACCAAATACAAAGAAAAAGGCACAGAGAAGCCCACACGCTAAAACCCACTTTTACAGCGTTATCTTTTGTACTTGGATTCTCGCTCATTGTTTTTATCTTAACGTTATGACCGAAGTATAAGTACAAGGACTATTACACGTAGTTTTTAAAATATCGATTATTTGCTTATACATTTTTAATTTTATAATTGGGTAGGGATGCTATTGGTAATCGTTATTGGACGATTTTTTAAAGAAAGAGTTGTTAAAAAATAACAGTTTTATTTAATTAGTGATAAATATAAGTATATTTAGAATATTAATAAATAAATATGAAATATAACACAGCAATGGGATAATTGATTGTTCAGTATTATTGTATCATCTATGGAACACTTTGAAGACAATCTTTTATTTGGGTCCATGTTTGTAATCCCTAAAATAGTACATTAAAATAAATGTTTAAGCTAAACACAATTTAAAACTACTTCTTACCTTTTTGGCAATCTTTAATTGAAGAAATGCGTAGTTTCCAAGAGTATCTTTTAAATCCATTAATTTTTGATTTTGAAAGCGTTCAATGTCGCATAAGGCCTTAATATTAAATTCGCTAAAAAAATATGTTCTAATTATTCGGCAAAAATACAATGCTCTAGAAATTATTCCAATATGTCCACTCAAAAAAAAAGTTATAAAATTAAAAGTTAAAAAAAATTCCTGTGTTATTTAAACGTTACATTTATTATATGTCTAATTTCAACCTTGAATAACTATTAAAGGAGTGAATTTACGAAAAAATTATAAGAGACATTTTTTGTAGAACGTTCAATTTTCTTCAAAAATATAGGTATAGAGTTCATTCCAATATGTTCACTCAAAAACGAGTTATAAAATTTCAAAGTTAAGAAAAAAGAATTCCTGTGTTATTTAAACGTAAAATAGAAATTCACGATGAGCGACCTCTAAATATTAATATTAAGAGCTACAATTTTTACAGGCTTCTTTTTTCACTACTAGGAAGATATTTCAATGCGGGCTTTGAAGAAAAAAAAATATTCGATTTTTTTGAACCAGTCTATATATACATGTTTGTTTTTAAAGTTATGAGGTTTATACAATTTCTTAATACCTTAATGTTTCGCGATTGGAGCTGACAGAAGCAGCGCCATCTTGTATCTGTTGGTCCAAAACGTTTATTTTTAATTCTCGTACTTCATCGGTGTCTACAGTGCCAAAAAGCCTGGACATTATTCCAACTTTTCCTTGCTGCACCCGAGTCCTCTCGATATTTTTGTTGGCGACGTTTTCTTCGGAATCCTCGAGCTGAAGTTGCAGTGCATCGTGATTCTTGCAGACATGTTGAAGCGACGTTGCAAAAAATAAGTATTCCTTCAGCTGGTCGGCCAATAGTTCTTCGTCCTCTAAACCGGAGTCGATATACGAGGCCAGAGAGTCCAGATAGTGTCCTGTTTTTTGAAGGGCGTCGCCTAATTCGTTTTCAATGACGCTCCACTCGCTAAAAACTCTACCGTAGTTCGAGTGCAATTTGTGGACTGTGTATTGTTTTTCGGCAACACGAGACCTTGCCCTTAAAAGATTATTCAGGTTGGACTGCAATGTGTGGCTGTACTCCTTGTAGGTCTCGAATCTCTGATTGGGCCTTTTTAGACGGACAGATAAACTTAGGCCTTTCAGTTTGTTTTCCACCATTTGGAGATAGCCTTAAAATATAAATAAAACTAAAATATTAACTTACTTTTAAATATTTTGTTACATATAAAATACGCTGTGGCTCCCGTCCCGAGGCGGGACTTAAGTTCAGTCCCGAGTGACGTACGTCAAAGTGTTGGGTTGGGTGGGTTGGTTTGAATGGTTTATTTTAATTTTATCGTAACATAACATATCTTAAAATTATGACGTCATAATTTTAAGATATGATATGTTACGATAAAATTAAATTGCCGCAGTCCAGATAAAAAAAAAGAACTTTACATGTTTTATAAACTTCTCCAGACACTCGTTTTATTAAACAGTCGCTCGCAAGCTTCGCTCGTGCCTAATAAAACGCGTAACTAAAATTGCGTTTAAAAATAAAACTTGATACATATATAATATACTATTTTCTACTCCCACCTTTAAAACGCCCATACATGTTTCCACGACACTAAGCAGGGGCGGATCTAGAATGTGTTATTGGGGGGGGGGCGGAGTTGAAAATTTTCGTAAATAATAAGAAAGTTGAAATTAAAGTTATTCCATTTTTTTATTATTTTCTATATTAATTTAAAAAGTTATGTTCAATTTCAACTTTATAACTTACTTCCGGGGGGGGGATCGCCCCCATCGCCCCCCCCTTGGATTCGCCAATGACACTAAGTGATCTTTTAAATACACATTAGGTTAGCTGAAGGCTGAAGTTAGCAACAGGTTTTTAGTCAAGCCCTAGGGCTAAAGTTAGCTTTAAGTTAGTTGACAGTTGTCAAATATTATACATTCGTTAAAATAAAGTGACTTCCTGTGATATAATACTAAATGTGAAAATTATTGTATTATTTTAATACAAAAATTCAAAAGTATCAATTAGTTTCTCAACGCTAATATTTAAAATGTTTGTTTGGTTTCGACAGCAACCCAGTCTTATATAATACTGTGGCCGGTAGTGAACTAGATTTAACAAACAAAGCATTAAATATTTCGGGTGTAGACTCCACCGTGGAGTGTCCATAATACATTCTCTTTACTTTCACTGTGAAAACTGTTTCTATATATAATTTAAACGGTTGTTAGTCCATTTTCAAGGGATAAATTACACAGAAAATTGTGACATTTGCCGGCGGTAATACAGACCCGTTCTCACAGTTACTCTACAAATAATTTTTTGAAAATCTAATAAAATTTAAAATATCATATTTTAAGTATTGGACTAAACTTAATGACCCTTATTTTCTCAAGAGTCAGTTTGCCATTTTTAATTAGTTTTTAGTTATATAAAAACTTGTTATAGGTATTGTAAAAAAATAATTTACTATTGGTACATCCCTGGTTAAAATGTCACATAGAGACCCTGTTCAAACCAACAGATTTTTGTATTGGACTGTATGGTGTTTCTATAGGTGTATCAGTATGAATATGACCCCTAGTTGGGATTTATGGTTATTCTATAGGGATATCCTTCCTTGATTTATTTGCTATTGTTCTCAATAGGGAAAATTCACATAAATGTAGAAATTAGTTTTTCTCCCATAGTACCCCACAGGTTTTAACAAAATTTTGTTAAATGTTTTATGGTTGCTCTATAGGGATATCCCTATATATCCTTCCTTAAGTGATTTGCTATTGTTCTCAATAGGGGAAATGTAGAAGTTATGGTTAGCGTTAGCGCCCGATAGATTATTATTATGGGTCTCTATGGGATATTTTAAGCAGGGATCTTAATACCTTACCATTAGCTTTATAAGTTTCTCTCCACCCATCTTCATGCTGTAAAAATTCAATGAAATGATTATCCCAATTAAGAATGTGATGGCTGGCAATCCGAAGTAAAAAATTCTCTAACCCTGCTCTCCTTCGATCAATAAAATTAGGATCAAAAGTATCACTTGATATCTTCTGCCATCCGAACATTACTTTCTTTTCTGGAAGTGGTGGGAGTACAACATAGGGATAAGTAATTTCTAAATAGTCCCTTAATTGCTCGAACTCTGTATACCTTCTCCATACTGAAGTTAGTTTGGATATCTTGTCTTCAAAATCTGGTTCATTTGTCCTAAAAACACAAATTGGAATGTCATTATTAAAACAATTTAATACAAATATTACTGAAGACCGACTGGATACCTGCCAAACATTTCGACAAATCCTATATTCATTAAATAAGCAATTAAAATTGACCTTTATTCACTAAATTAACAGGCTAGTGCAAAATAACAAAATTTGTGTAAGCACTTACTTGGTTTCAATTAAATAAACGGTATAAAAATCCCTCAAGTTTAAGGATCCATTAGCTCGTTTTTCGGACTCGGAAACGGAAATTTCAAGACGATTTATAAGATCGTCCTAAAAATTTCCAAATAAATTGAGGTTAGGTAATGTGGCTAGATGTTTGTAAATAAATTACCGATTCGATTTTGTCTTCTTCTGTTGGAAGTTTTGAATAGGATCTTTTCATTTTTAAGTTATTCAAATGTTTTTATAGTTAATTGCATATCAATTTTCTCGTTGACTTTAAAAACATTAAACGATTAAACACCAAAAATTTTGGTCCAAAATCCAAGTCAGGTACACAGATCTTAATGGTTAGGTACCCCAAAAAACATCTACTCCCCTTACACACGTCGTGTGTCACACGACCACCGCTTATCTTAAAATATTTATTTAATTTACTATCAGTGAATATGAATTATTTTAAGTAAACTACATATGTATAACAAATGTAATATTAATCAATATTTAAAATATCCAACGACATCTATTAAAAAATAAAGGTATTAAAGTACAACGTTGCCAAATGTTTTCACTTATACAGGGTGTCCTGAAAATGGTGTGCACACGCGGTTTCTAAAGACAAAAATAGAAAGACATCTTCTTATAAACATAGAAGATGGGTTGTTTATTATTATTTCCGAAACAGTTTGAGATGAAATAATGAAATTTTGTATACCTACTTACTTTAAAGTACCTAATTACTTTTTATGCTTAATTTTAAATTACACAGGGGCGCGCCCGGGCGGTCTAGGCACGTAAAATAACATTTAAATAACAAATTTAATTTAAAATATTTTAACAAGAAATATTAATTAAAAAAACATAGGTACAGTGTTACCCATTTAAATGGGTAAACAATTGTTTGCGACTCACCCCTGTAAAATGTTTATTTATTGTGCGATTTTAACAGGGTGTGTTTTAAAGTGTAAATCTTGATAAACTGTATTTTTGGAGCAAAAAAAGATATTTTTACAAAATAAATGCCCTGTTGTAAATGACCGATTAAATCCTAGGATAAGCTTATAGAAACCAATTGAAGTATTGGTTGGTATCAATAGGTCTGAATTGGACTGGGTTTAATTGGGAGAGCTATAAAACAGAAATTGGTTTTTACTGGTATTTTCCATGATGGAAAAGTCCAATTAGGATTCTACTGTTTTTTAGTGGTTTCGATTGGTTAAAGCTACACTGAGAAAAAAGTTTATGGTTCCCAAATAAAAAGAATAATTAAATATGGGACAGAAGCATTGTTTATCCTAAATATATTTTTATTCCTGACACATAAAGTTTTACTAAAGTAAATTTATCGTTATTATTTCGACTATTTAGAGGTAGTAAACAATATATTCACTATTAATAAAAAGTATTAGCTACACAGTTTAATTGTCCCATGTTTTCCAATTGAAATTAATTGGGCATTCCCAGTGTGAGATTCTAAAAAGGAATCTGCTAATTGATTATTCCCAATACTAATTTAAAATATCGCAAGAGGGCTCTCGTACGAGAGCCCTCTTGCGATATTTTAAATTAGTATTGGGAATAATCAATTAGCAGATTCCTTTTTAGCTACACGTGTAGCTGCGCAAACCCAAGGTACGCAGTCCTTGTTCGAATGGTTGAGACGCCATCATAAAGAAACAAACACGTCTTTGGACGCTATTTGATGTCGTTTTTTTATTAGTCGGTTTCTTTTATAATCTATGGGTTTCTGTGCTTAGTGGTAGTTGTGTAATTATAGTGGTACTTATACCTTAAAAAAATGTTTATACCCTGCTGAAAAAGACGGGTAATATCGGATGATTGCGGATAAAAAAGCTAGTTTTATGTCCATTTATATCTGTTTTCATCCGACATATCTGATTTTACCCGGCATGTCGGTTTTTATCTGCAATTGCGGGTATAAATATTATCCGCGAACGTCGGGTTTTATCTATTTAGTTCTATGTCTGCTTTCATATTCGTATTTGGGTTTATATCTGCATTTACCCGGTTTTATCTTATTTTATCCGCAAACATCTACTTTAATTCACAAACGTCTGCTTTATCCGATTTCACCTGCAAATATCTGCTTTTATACGTGAAGATCTACTTTCATCCGCAAACATCTATTTTAATCCACAAACATCTGATTTCATCCGCAAACATCTACTTTAGTCTGCAAAAGTCTGCTTCATCCGATTTCACCTGAAAACATCTGTTTATATCCGCAAAGATCTGCTTTAATCCAAAAACATCTGTTTTAATTCGCAAACATCTAATTTAGTCCGCAAAAGTCTGTTTCACCCGATTTCACCTGCAAACATCTGCTTTTATCCGCGAACATCTGATTTTATCCGCAAACATCGGCTTTTATCCGCAAACATCTGTTTTAATCTCCAAACATCTGCTTTTATCCGCAAACATCTATTTTAATCTTCAAACATCTGCTTTTATCCGCAAACATCTGCTTTTATCCGCAAACATCTGATTTTATCC
Source organism: Brassicogethes aeneus (assembly GCA_921294245.1). NCBI lineage: Eukaryota > Metazoa > Arthropoda > Insecta > Coleoptera > Nitidulidae > Brassicogethes > Brassicogethes aeneus. The sequence goes on from OV121137.1 coordinate 28,535,865, forward strand.
GCAAACATCTGCATTTATCCATAAACATCTGCTTTTATCCACAAACATCGGCTTTTATCCGCAAACATCTGTTTTAATCTCCAAACATATGCTTTTATCTGCAAACATCTGATTTTATCCGCAAACATCGGCTTTTATCCGCAAACATCTGTTTTAATTCTCAAACATCTGCTTTTATCCGCAAACATCTATTTTAATCTTCAAACATCTGCTTTTATCCGCAAACATCTGATTTTATCCGCAAACATCTAACATCTGCTTTTATCCGCAAACATCTGCTTTTATCCGCAAACATCTGCTTTTATCCGCAAACATCTGATTTTATCCGCAAACATATGCTTTTATCCGCAAACATCTGATTTTATCCGCAAACATCTGATTTTATCCGCAAACATCTGCTTTTATCCGCAAACATCTGCTTTTATCCGCGAACATCTGCAAACATCTGCTTTTAATTGCAAACCTCTGCTTTCATCCGCGTTCGGTTTGCCTGCATTTCCTTTGTCCATTTCGGTCCTGTTTCGTACGCAAACGTCTGGTTTCATCACATACTTCCACTTCCTGTGGAAGTATGTGGGTTTCATTCGCGCTTTTTGTTTTCCTTTTTCTCGTGTATATTTTAGTTTAGTTTACCTGCTTTGTCAAATTTTACTGAGCTTTAACTAACTGGTTGTTAAAGCTCAGTAACACACACAACTTTATAACTCTAAGGAATTATTTGAATAAAAACAACCTGTAAAGGAAATAAGTTTATTGAACTTCAATATTATTTGGTAAAATACAAATAAGGTCTTTGTTAAAAGACATAAATAGACATTTTTTAATCATTAAGCTAGAAAACATATATGTTTTTTCGGCGTAGAAATTTTCATCTAACTTTATAAACTTTTTAACACTGTCGATACCGGCGAAGCGAGCGGATGTGTAGTTCGAGCGCTCGGCGCCGATCCACAATAAAATTCTTAAAGAAACATAACTATTATATACAGTGTAGTCGAGTAAAGTACGGTGCGAAACAGTGCTACTATTTGGGTGACTATAGTATGTATACATAACGGTACAGGTGAAATCAGGGTACCTGTTCTCCGAGGGGTTAATAGAAACATTAAATAATTCCTCAAAAGGCAATCTCTCAACGGTGAACATAGGAGTGAGGTTCGTGCGGACACGAAGTAATAAAGTGACAGGGGACAGGTCAAGGAATCACCTATTTAAAGAAAAAAACAAGTCTAACAAAGAGCGACATCACCATCACCAGCCGACTCTGATAAGTATTATTGCATGACCTAATACGCAAATCTGTAAAAAAAAAACTGGCAACAATTAACCATTGCCGAAAACAGCGTAAGTGTGCGAAAAGGAATCAAGCAGGAACGTCGCAATATTATATTATTGTATTATATATATTGTATAATATACGCGACTTGCATGCAACTCTGCCACAAGGCAAAGCTTGAAGGAAGGTAAATAAACAAAGCGCCCACGCAATAACATAACGTAAATAAAGCATCTATTGAAGCATACGTTACACGCCTAATACCGGGGCCGTTTCAGATTTTAATGCGAAGCACCACAGGGCCGGCTATTTATTTTGTATTAAGCTAGTTTTAAATTAAATTTGAAAAAAAGTATTTGTCACCATTAACATTGCCCGTATTCATTTTATTAAACATAACATTTATTTTACTTGAAATGTTAAAATAACTTTAAAATATGATTATGTTAAGATCATATTTTACTCTTTAAACAATTGTTTTGTTTTAATTACTATCATTGCAAAATTGTATTAAAAAGTGTTAAAAATTCTTACACGGGCAATGTTAATGGTGATAGGTATCGTTAAAGTATTGGGATATCTTTAAAACCTATGAAGGGCACGCGGCGTGGGGCAATAAGTCTGTCAACAGCAAATGCGTAAGGCGGTCCCAATCGAGACCGAAAATAAACACTGGACTGACAGAGTAAACTAACATTGATCACATAATTCTGACACATTAAAAAAAAGGGCCTAATAGCCAAACTCGAGATTCGTAAACATTAGACAACAGAATAATCGCGCTTGTGATTTGTTTGACTAGTGAATAAATGCAATGCTTTGGAATTTGATAAACAAAGACGGAACTCTACCACAAAACGTGCTTGGGACAAAAATTATTAAAAACAACTGACACACTTTACCAAGGGCAGGAACAGTGGCGTAGCGACAAATTTCGGGCCCCCCCGCGAAAATCCTTACTGGGTCCCCTAATTTCAGGTATTTTTTACATGGTTTTATATTGTAAATAAAAAATAATACATCCGGTGACATGATTTTTTAAATTATTTATAAACGAAAAGTAACAAAAAAATAATTTAAATAAAAATAAGGTTCTCCACTGTACCTACTTATAAATTATAAGTAAAATAATAGAAAATAATAACATATTTTTTTAACATAAAAAAATAACCAATATACCCATGGATGTTCACTATAGTTTAATATATACCCACTATAATTATATCAAAACGTAACTAGTATCTTATTTTAAAATTTAACTAAAATCGTATCAACTAATAGGTATATTTACTTAATAATATTTACTCAGTAACTCTATATATTAAACTCTCTATAACATTAAACCAACCAATAATAAAAGAAATACTTACATGTAAATACTAGACCACTTTGTGCTCACCACAGCTGACCGGCGAGAAACGCATGTATCAGTTTAGAGTTAGGCGCATGTTTCCAAGTTCTGAATCGTTCCTGCGTAAACCCGCTGTCAATTGTTAAATAAGCGCGATTTTTACATTTTAGTAAATTATGATATTTTTAATTAATCATTCATTATTATTCAATTTTTAGTATAAGTAAGATAGAAATAAGTATTTTAATGTTTTGGGGCAAGTATCGGCCGGGCCCCCTACAAGGTTAGGGCCCCCCGCTTGGCGGGCGTTCGCGGTACTGTCGCTACGCCACTGGGCAGGAACTATCTGACCAGGACACGGACAATGACAATAACGAACAAGACAAAGACCTCGACTAGGAGACTACACCCCTGCAGCGAAATAACAACTCCCCAACTCCAAATAGTAATCCCAAATGTTTGGAGTAATACTAATCGACTGGTCTAGGGGGATTCCGCGTCGTACTTAGTTTTAAGTCGGCGTAATTGTCCCCCAAAAACCAACTCCCTCCCGTCCCTCATCCATACCCCACCGAGCGTATAGCATAGGCTCGGCGAACCCGGGAATGGCTATTAAAACTATTCGCCTCTCGCTCTCGAGCCCCATATAGGGGACAGTACGGAACGCAATGGACATTCGCACCCAGCAAACACGGGTGAAGCCGTGCAGTTGCTGGGGAAGAACAAAAATCGGCGTAAGTAAACATAGGCCTGTACGGGGTTCGAGAGTCAAGAGGAAATGGGGCTGGTTATACGTCTCTTATACTCATACTCATACTCAACTTTATAAACTTTTTAATTTTGGCATAACCAATATTTTTAATACATAAAGCAGATGTTGGCGGATAAAATCAGATGTTCGCGGGTGATTGCAGATGTTCGCGGATGAAAGCTGATGGTCGCGGATAAAAGCAGATGTTGGCGGATAAAAGCATATGTTGGCGGGTGATATTGGACTAGGCAGACGTTTGCGGGTAAAAGCATATGCTCGCGGATAAAACCAGACGTAAGCAAACGTTTGCAGATGATTCCGGACAAATTCAGATATAAACGAAACACAGTGAAGACGGTTAAAAACAGATGATTGCAGATGATTGCGGGGGTGCACTAACGGGACATAAAACAACCGGATATAGCGATGCGGACAAAAGCAGATGTTATCAGATGATATTTTTACCCGCTTTTATCTGCTTTTATCCGGCTTCGACGAAGAATTTATACCCGCCACCATTTGCTTTTATCCGGTTTTGACGAAGAATATAATATATATTATATCCGCAATCATCCGTCATTTTCAGCAGGGTATGTGTAAGGTTTAGGGACGATGGCGTGAGAAAGGCGGTTACAGGACAAAATAAAAAAAAATTGACATAAATAATATTGATTTAGACCATACCTACAAACATCCTTTGCAAGAAAGACAAAAAAATGATTATAACCAAGTAATTTTATTTATTTTTTATTACTTTTTTGTGTTAGTAAGTTATATGGATCAATACATATCTCACTAACACAAAAAATAATAAAGAAATAAAGTTACTTATAATCTTTTTGTCTCTTCTGTGAGAAATGAATTCTGGTTTTTACTCGGTTATTCTTCTGGGATCTTAATTATTTTTGAATGTAAAAACTGGCATTTTAAATCCATATTTAAAAAAAAAAATTGGTTCAAATTGGTTTGAATGGGTTTGGCGCTATGAATTACCAATTCATTCCAGGTGCATTTCTATTGAATTTAGCCAATAGAGACAAGCATAGGCATGGATTGGTATATTCCAATTTAAGCCACTGACTTCATTGGAACTTACCAATAGAAATGCAACTGGAATGAATTGGTGATTTATAGCGCCAAAACACATTTCAAGCCAATTCAAACCAATTACTTATTTTTTTATTGGATTCTATCGGTCATTTACAATAGGGTGGTCTACTATGTTAGTTTTTGAGAGTAAATTTGTAAGAATTGATATTAGCGATTTTTCTTAAATTTATGCACAACAATGGATTCACCACCCCTCAAAACGAATCGAGATCTATAGGTACTAGGTAGGAACGATTTTGTAGCCAAATTAAAAATGCACAATAATTACTATTTACAAAAATTGATTTTGTCAAGTTATCCATAAAAAACATTGAAATAAAATTAAACTAATATAGTTGTCGCGAAAAATGTTTCAAATTGCGTCATTAAATTCTGAACCAAGCACAGACATTACATTTACCTATTGTTGTTTTCTTTTAGTAACATGGTATAAAAATAAGAATTCTTCTACTTAAGTAGTAATATAATGCTTTCTTTAGTAACATGGTATAAATATTCTTATGCCTATTTTTAAATAATAAAAAACTTAAAACAACAATGAAACAAAAAATAGAGAATTCCAAAAATTCTCTACAATTTGATTTTCGTCACCTCTACTAATTAATCTACTTATTAATCTACTTATTAATCCACTATTTATTTCAATACACTTATTAATATTCTTGCACGTAGGTACAGGGTGATCCCCTATAATGTCGCCCCCCTTTAACTTTTTTATTTTAAGTGTCCCAAAAAATTTAAAAGTGTGGTTATGTAGGAACTAAAAAATACTTTTTTTCTATGTATAAAGAAAATTGGAAAATTGATCAGTATACAGGGAAAAACAGAAAGTTTATTTTTTTTCAATGGATCACCCTATATTTGAATTTATTTTTCGATTCCTTGTGAAATTCTGAGCATAATTTATATACAAACCATATACCTAAATTCAACCGTTTATGAAATATTCGCATTCAAAATGTCATCATTAAATGTTTTTTTAAATTGTTAAAAATCAAGAAGCCTCCGCATACCAAAATTTTTATTGAAAATAAATTACTATAGTGACATTATGTCAATAAGTGTTGTTAAATAAGTAAAAATGGCGTACTCAGACAGAGAAAGACAAACTATTTCAACTTATTATCTTAAAAATAATTTAAATATTTCAGAAACGGTTAATGGTATGATATATGAAATATGCTTAGAATTTTACAAGGAATCGAAAAATAAATTCATATATAGGGTGATCCATTGAAAAAAAATAAACTTTTTGTTTTTCCCTGTATACTGATCAATTTTCCAATTTTTTTTATACGTAGAAAAAAAGTATTTTTTAGTTCCTACATAACCACACTTTTATTTTATTTGGGACACTTAAAATAAAAAAGTTAAAGGGGGGCGACATTATAGGGGATCACCCTGTACGTTAGTAATTACCTTTCTTGTTTGTTCTGGAATAATGGTTGCGCAGGCACCCTAGCCCCATAGTTTATGTGCAGTTCGAGGCCTTGATTTGTAAACCTTTTGTTTCAGTAAACTTCAAAGAAAAAATCGAGTGGCGTCAAATCTGGGGATCTCGGCGGCCATTCAATCAAAGTACTGTTTCGCCCTAGAATTTCTATTTTGTCTCTTAAAGTTAGATTTTCCATCTTTATTATTAGAAAAACTAATAACTTTCCGACACCTTAACTTTTTAATTTTGACAATTAACTGTTTATGGATTAACTTAACTTGTTTAAAAATGTTAATTTTTAAGAATTATTAGGTGTATTGAAATAAATGGTGTATTAGTAGAGGTGACGAAAATCTAATTGTAGAGAATTTTTGGAATTCTTTATTTTGTGTTTGGGTTTTTTATTTTTTAAAACTAAGTTAACAATATTTATACCATGTTACTATTATAATCAGAGCTGGGCAAACTACTTAAAAAAAGTAGTGGAGTATAGGTAACTACACTGTTCAAAATTTCATGACCATTTTAACACCAAATTAACACCATATTTGGTCTATATCGATACAAACCAAAATGGTGTTAAATAGGGTTCGTTGGTCCGGTGTTAATTTAAATACTAAAATGGTGTAAATTCAAATACTAAAATGGTGTAAATTTAACTCCTTTTCAGTGTTAAATATTATGTGTTTGTGGTCAAATTAAATCATCCTACACAGAAAAAAGGAAAAAAAAGGAAACAGGAAGTTCCTTGACGCATTACTAGTACATTACCAGTGGTATTATTCCAGAAAATGGAACCTTCAACTCGCTAGAGATAATGTTTTTAGTTCGTTCCACTAACTTAAAATACTTCAAGTATTGACAGCTGTTTCCACCTATTTAAGGTCTAGTTTCGAACAACTTGTAGCGTCACACCAAAGCAAAGGACAACATGAGCTTATATATTCTTCATGTAAGTCAACAGAGGCGAGATTTAAGAACATCACGTGATCCACAAAAAAATAAATACTTATGGGTCAACTAAATTAATATAGTTAAATGAACTATTTCTTTTTTTCTGTGTAGGTGCACTTCTTAAATATTTTTAGATAAACACCGTTTTGGTGTTCATTTTCAGCCATAATTCATGGTGTTATATTAACACCACTTTGGTGTTGGATTTTAACACCATTTTAGGATTACTTTTTACACCACAGATATTTTAAACAGTGTACTAACTACTTAATTAAAAAAGTAGTTAGATTACTAACTACAAGTAGTTAGTAGTTAAAAATTTAACTACTTTTTTTAACTACTCTCTTTGACATATTACAGCTACCAAAATGGCAAAATAACTCAAAGTTATAAAATTTAATAAATCACTTAATATTATTATTATTATTATTATTATTATTATTATTATTATTATTGTTATTTTAATTTATAGTATATGTTAAAAAATAATAAATATGTTTGCTTAGGATTTTAATCTTTTATTAAAAAACAAAGTTTTATGTCTATTTTTTAAAATTAATTTTTTGTATTTCTTCGCACTTTTGAGCGAAACTATAGTGCTACGGGACCCACTTTTTAATCATTGCTAAACCCCGTTCTAAATTAAGCAGATAAAAATTAATTTTTGCCAGATGAATTTAAACACCAATAAATACAATAAATACAATTATTGTATTTTAAGGACAGAACATATCCAAGATTTTAAGGATGGAAATTGGCGCACGGTGCTGTTCTGAGAGGTGATTTTTGGACTTTCTGTGAAACCTAATTTTTTTTATATTCTTGTTAATTAGGTCATAACTAAAATTTTAAGAGCAAAATAAAAAAAAAATTGATGGTTTGAATTGTTTTAATTGGCTGTTTATTAAAAATATTATGCACTCTTTCAATTATCCAATTAAAACTAGCGATTTAATTTAAATATTTAATATTTGCATAACTAAAAAAAAGGTTTTTACAATTTTTTTTATATACTTTACTGTTTTGTTGCAATAAACGTTCAAACTTTTAATCTAACCTTTGACGTATACATTTATGTTCCCTTAATTAATATATCCTTAAAGGTTGCCATGAAACTTAGATCTATTAAAAATTTATTTGACGTTTCAATTGTCATTTTCAGTATACGTATTCTATATTTTTTGTTTAGTTTTTTAAAGTGTTTTTTATAAACAAAAGTGAAAAATTGTAGTAAAAGTTACGAAGAAAAGTTTATCGGGCCGATAACATTCATGTCTTGGCAATATCTAGTATCCAAAGAAATTATTCGTCAAATAAATCAAAAATGAATAAATCGGCCCTAAATAAAATGTGGCACCCTTAGAATTATTGTTTAATAAATGTAAACTTACTATACATTTAACCTTAAATTAAAACTTTAAACGTGTATTACAACAAAACAGTAAAAGATATAAAAAATGTATAGACCTTTTTTTAGGAAATTAACTAATCTTTAATCTGATTTAAAAAGGTATGATAATATTTAAATAAAATCGCAAGTTTGAATTGGAGAATTGAAAGTGTGCATACATATTTTTAATAAACATCCAATTAAAACAAAATTAACCGTCAATTTTTTTTTTATTTTGATCTTAAAATTTTAGTTATGACCTAATTAACAAGAATATAAAAAAATTAGGTTTCACAGAAAGTCCAAAAATCACCTCTCTGCAGAACAGCACCGTGTGGCGTAACTTTGCGTAAATTGGCGTAAATTGCGTAAATTGGCGTAACTTATTCGACAATATACTTATAATAATCTTTTAACCGGCAATTAAAAAACACTCTTTACACTTAAACTACAGGTTAAGTCAAAGTTGCAGGCAATCTTAAGACTTAAGTTAATCAGAGATTGAAGAACCAAGCATTGGAAAATTAATTAATTAATCTTACGTTTTTACTTACCTCCTGAAAAATATCAATTTCAGACATAATTGAATAGGTCAATGCAGAAACTGAATATGTCCACTTTTAGGGATATTGAGTTGAACATGGATTTACTATAAGTAAAGGGTGCCCGATCGAATGACGTAGAAATTTCACATGTCACGGTAATCTAGATTATACAAAGGCGTTAATATAGTAAAGAAACTGAATATGTCCAGAACATGTCCACTTTCTGTTCAGTTTTTCTTATTTATCTCAAAACTAGATAGGTAGGACATATTCAGTTTCTGCATTGACGTATTCAATTATTCTTTATTTATTGCACTTATGCACTTTACTTGTCGAAATGTAGGATTGCTCAATAACAGTAGTAAATAAGACAAAATGCGCTAGGCGAAGGGTTTTCAACAAGTTCTTGACAACAACTAATAACCTGTTTTTGCACATGGCATATCTAGGAAATTACTTAAATAGTAGTATACTACTATACTATACTATACTACTCAGTCGTATAGTTAAACTATAGTTAACTACTTTTTTAACTACCTACTTTTTACGAATATTTTATGAAAACCTAAAATAATCGAGTATAACTACTAGGTAAAAAAAGTAGTTAAAATACGATTATTTTTAGAAAAAAGTATATATATTATATTTTATTTTTATTAGACACGACAAGAGTTTTGCACTCAGTCTCGTTCGAGTGCTCGTCAAAGTTAGTCGCATCTTGCATCTTGCCGTCGCGCTCTTGAAACTTACAAACAGCAATGCTCGCGACTCGCGTGCGGGTGAGCTCTTGAAACGTAAAAGTTTAAAGTTGAAACCATCAATAATTAAAAAAAAAAAAAAAAAAAAAAAAGGGGTGCGAACTGATAAGTGAAACAAACATTTTCATGGAGTGCAAGCTAAAATGGGGTAACGGCCATTGAGGAGTGGAGTGTTGGGTGATATGAATGACTTGGGTGCCACCTGTCATTGGAGGCTTTTCACTGGACGGACGGGGGAGGTCGGAGAAGAGGGGAGGTGGCCATCCGCAAGGGGAAAAATCTGATAAGTTTTACTTTAAGAGTATGCATGACCTGATACAAATCTGCAATATAAACATTAACCATTAACATTGCCCGTATTCATTTCATTAAACATAACATTTATTTTACTTGAAAATGTTAAAATGACTTTAAAATATGATTATGTTAAGAACATATTTTACTCTTTAAACAATTGTTTTGTTTTTAATTACTATCATTGCAAAATTGTATTAAAAAGTGTTAAAAATTCTTACACGGGCAATGTTAATGGTGGGATATCTTTAAAACCTAAGAAGGGCACGCAGCGTGGGGCAATAAGTCTGTCAACAGCAAATGCGTAAGGCGGACCCAATCGAGCCGGAAAATAAACACTGGACTGACAGAGTAAACTAACATTGAACAAAATTCTAACACATTAAAAAAAGGGCCTAATAGCCAAACTCGAGTTTGTAAACATTAGACAACAGAATAATCGCGCTTGTGATTTGTTTGACTAGTGAATAAATGCAATGCTTTGGAATTTGATAAACAAAGACGGAACTCTACCACAAAACGTGCTTGGGACAAAAATTATTAAAAACAACTGACACACTTTACCAAGGGCAGGAACTATCTGACCAGGACACGGACAATGACAATAACGAACAAGACAAAGACATCGACTAGGAAACTACACCCCTGCAGCGAAATAACAACTCCCCAACTCCAAATAGTGATCCCAAATGTTTGGAGTAATACTAATCGACTGGTCTAGGGGGATTCCGCGTCGTACTTAGTTTTAAGTCGGCGTAATTGTCCCCCAAAAACCAACTCCCTCCCGTCCCTCATCCATACCCCACCAAGCGTATAGCATAGGCTCGGCGAACCCGGGAATGGCTATTATAACTATTCGCCTCTCGCTCTCGAGCCCCAAATAGGGGACAGTACGGAACGCAATGGACATTCGCACCCAGCAAACACGGGTGAAGCCGTGCAGTTGCTGGGGAAGAACAAAAATCGGCGTAAGTAAACATAGGCCTGTACGGGGTTCGAGAGTCAAGAGGAAATGGGGCTGGTTATACGTCTCTTATACTCATACTCATACTCATACTCATACACGACAAGAGTTTTGCACTGATGCGATATATACAATTTTAAAGTGTAATAAATCCCATTTCTTTCTTTAAAACACTAATTTTCCTGTAATATAAACTCAATAGAATCGCTCAATTGACAGGTTTAGACCAACAAATTATAAATGTTAATTTTATCGAGCGCGAAAGGATTTTTCATAAATGGGTTAAAGTCACCCGCGGGGTGCAAAGTCACCCGTGTTTACGGTAATTATTGTGCATTTTTATTTTGGCTTCAAAATCATTCCTACTTACAATTTTTCAATAAAATTTAGTATAGGGTCGTTTTGAGGGGTGGTAAATCCAGGGCCGTGCATAGATTTTTCTTAAAAATCGCTAATATGAACTGAAATTTACACTCAAAAACTGACATAGTAGGCCTTGTATTTTGTAAAAATATGTTTTTCTTTGCTCCAAAAATACAGTTTATCAAGAACTACAATTTAAAACAAATCCGGTTAAAATAGCACAATAAATAAACAAATGGGTTACACTGTATATTTCCCGAATATTCATTATTTTATCTAAAACCGTATAAGAAATAATAATAATAAAACATCTTCAGGGGTGCCCCTTTAGGGGCTCTGTAGGTCCCTTAGGGGCAATTTGTCGACCTATGTTTATATAAAGTTTTCATCCTATTTTTGGCCCTAAAAACTACTCGTAGATTATAGCACACTATTTTCGGGACGGGTTAGGGTCAAAATCCCGACAATCAAAATCCCGACAGTAAGAATCCCGACAGACGAAATCCCGACAGATCAAAATCCCGACAGATCAAAATCCCGACAAGTTAGAATCCCGACAGATTAAAATCCCGACAGGTGATATTCCCGACATATATTGAAAAAACAAGAACAAATCAAAACTTTTAAAATGTTTTTTCGAATTATAAAAAAATACTTGATTTTTATTTAATTGCCAAAATGCAATTATTTTCCTTTTACCTTAAAAGTATTTTTAAGCTAATTACTTTAAAGTAATTAAGATCTTAAGGCTTAAGGTATTAATTGCAAAAATAAATATTTTTTTAGGTATATTTTTGTGCAAAAGGTAACAAAAATATCCTTAAAAAGTTAAACTGGCACTTTTATCATTAATTCGTTTTCTACATTGATCTCTATATATTTGTGAAAAATGACCGAAATATGCGAAATTGTTTACTCTCAGAAAGGTAACCCTAAATTGAACGTCAATGGTTACTTGATGATTAAAGAAAGAAATCGAGATAATATGTTTTATTGGTGTTGCGAAAAAAGGAAGTCGACTGATTGCAAGGGAAGAGCAACAACAAACTTTCTGGAGGGAAGACACCGCCTGCGAAAATGTGTGGAACATAACCACGCTCCTGAAGCAAGTTCTACGACCATAAGTAAAACTATAGTAAATTTAAAAGTAAACTACGTACACGTCATCAATAAAACAAAAATTTTACGCATTGGTACCAACACTAAATGACTAAATCGAAGTTTGTAATTGAATATTTGAATGCATTTTAACCAAATTAAGTTGGCAACAATTGTGATGTTGTCATGTTTACATTCAAATTTTTCATATTTTAATGACACATAAAAAAGAATTTGACGTTTTAGAATTTCGAAGCTGTCAGTTGTGTTTTTGAATATTTCGTTTAATTCGTGTATTATTTCGTTTATTTTGTTTGTTGTTTGTGTTATTTTATATCGTTTAAGTTTTCATTGCCGTTTTTGTGTTTGTTATATATCGTTTTTTTGTGTTTCCTATATTTAAAATGCCGAAGAATTTAAATAGTCGGAGTCAAGAGTTGGTGTCATCCTTAATACGCTATTTTGAGGCAGAACGTTCTGCCGTACGGGATAATAATGGACCTTTGTTACCTTTAACAGCTGTTAGAGAGGTAAATAGGATTATTATTAATTATTAGAATATTTAACAAAATATATGTTGGATACATGAAATAATAATATATATATACCAGAGACTGACTTTAGATGGCAAAATTTTTGGGTTTTATATCAGAAAATGTCTTTAAAAATGGCTAAAAACATACTTTTGGCGGTGCATCATATAGGTTATAAAAACTCAGACTTTTGACATTTTGGTATTATTCATGTAAACGCCATCTATCGCCCTGTAGTTGCACTACCACTTTCCCTTGATGCAAGGATTTTAGCATCACATTGACAACCGTGCCCGATCAGCTGATTGATGACGTGTACGTAGTTTACTTTTAAATTTACTATATACAAAATATAAAAAAACAAGCTCAAAAAACAAGAGACCTGCCATGTCAGTTGATACAAAAGGAAATGTCAACTATTGAAGAGAAGTATGTTCCATACTTGCCATCAAAGGATGCCCTTCGCCAAAAAATTAAGCGTGCAAGACGTGCCGATAAACCATCTGAACCACAATCTTTGGAAGCAATAGATATACCTGAAATATTAACGAAAACTTTAAGTGGAGAATTGAACGAAAAATGAAAAATAAATATGTACTAATTTATAATAAATATTAATTTATATGATATCTATTTTATTTATTTCCCTTATATATAAAAAAGTTGAATTTGTCGGGATTTTAACTTGCCGGGATTTTAACTTGTCGGGATTTTAACTTGTCGGGATTTTGACCTGTCGGGATTTTGTCTGTCGGGATTTCGTCTGTCGGGATTCTAACTGTCGGGATTTTGATTCTCGGGATTTTGACCGGCACCCTTTCGGGACACCCTGTATTATTCATCCCGGCGCATCCACCAAAATTTTGTTTGAACAAAATATCATGATTCTTATATGTATCTTAAACAAGCTTAAGGTTTAGCTTAATTAGACCCATTTGCACAAAAAACTATTATTATTGGGTCAAAAGTGAAATCAGCACGAAATATATTTTTTCTACTACCTTAATGGAAAACTTAATTTTCCACCCCCGAGCGAGGGAGGAAAATGCCTCTTTTCCTCCCCGGGAGGAAAAAATATTTCCTCCCCGGGAGGAAAAAATATTTCCTCCCTCTATTTTTTTTTAACAATTTTACATTAGCAAGAGTTTTGTACCTTGTCTAGCCTTATTTGATTTTGTACGAAAAAGATTTACTCCGCGCTTGTTCAACCATTCTTTGTTTAGTTTAGTGTTTTAGCAGTGTCAACGTTACAAAAAAAACACATGACTAGGTACATTCCTTTTTATATCGCTTTTTCGATTTTTGAGGAAGAAGATTAATTTAAACTACTCTTGCCTCCAGCAAGATCTTGCGGCAGGTCTTCTTCGCTAAAACTCATTTTTAAAACGTAGGAAGAATTTCAAATTTATGATAACCTGACAGCTTATAAAAACTGTTATGTTTGTTTTACCAAAAATACCATAGCAACAAAGCGTTGTCAACACAACGTCGGCGACGCAAAACCTACTTAATATTTTGTCATAATAATTAATACCGGATTAGTAAAAATAACCCTTAAAATGTCTTTAAAACCGTTAAAAGGTAATAGAAAAAACCATATACATACCTCAGGAGGAAAATGCGTTTCCTCCCTTGAATATTTAATGCCCTTCGCTTCGCGTCGGGCATCAAACTATTCACGGGAGGAAAAGCATTATTTTCCTCCTATGGTATACATATATGTAAATAGCTATTTTCTACTACCTTACTGGAAAACTTAATTTTCCACCCCCGAGCGAGGGAGGAAAATGCCTCTTTTCCTCCCCGGGAGGAAAAAAAATTTCCTCCCCGGGAGGAAATAAAATTTCCTCCCTCTATTTTTTTTAACTATTTTACAAAAGCAAGAGTATTTGTACCTTTTGATTATAAAAAAAAGAAAAGATTTATGGGAAACTTTAATTTTAAATTAAACAATAATAAGTAATTATAATATTAAAAAAAACTTAACGGCTTAAATTAATTGTACAATTAAACAATAATAATTAATTATAATACATAAAAAAACTTAACGGCTTAAATTAATTGTACAATTTCTCAAATTATTAATAGTTATTCCTCCGGAAAAGCCACTTTCCGCTGAAACATTCACTCTTTCTTCATGGTCACTTATTGACGTGATATGGTTGCTTGTAAGGTTGCTTTCCAATAAAGGAACAGCTATGGGCACATAGTTATCAAAGTTATCCTTGGAAGAACTTGGTGTTGAAGTCGATTGTCGACCAGTAATAATTTGGCTTGCTACTTCCTTTTTTTTTGTTAATGATTCTGCGACATATCCCTCTGCAATCTTTCCAGACTCCCAACCTCCATGCTGCTTAAGTGTAATCAAATCACCACCTGCATTGACGAGCAGCGTCGCCGAAGTTCTTCGGAAACAATGGCCGGTATAGCTTTGGGGTTTTTTTAATTTTAAGAATGTTGCAATTTTAAATGGAATTTTGGCCATTGTATTTTTTCCAATTACATTCACAGTTGATTTTCCATTACGGTAACTGACAAAAAATCTTGAGTGCGGTGTTTTGGGCTGTCTAGAATTTTTATACTTTCTGTATACATCCAAGGCGGACACTCTGTTTATTATATCATCGGAGACAATAAAAGTGCGTTTTTTCTTAGTTTTTGTAACCGGAAGGATTACTATTAACATATTGTCTCGATCATCAAGGTCTTTAAGGTCCATTTTAACTAGTTCTTCGCATCTGCAAGCCCCGCAAATGCCAAATATTAAAGCGATCTGAAAAAAACAAACAGTCTATCAAAAAGTGCATATTTCTTAATTTAATTAAATACAATTTAAAAAATCAATTAGTTAATAAAAATAACCATTTCTTGACTACCTTCTATGCACTTCTAAAAAACCAAAAATAACGAAATAAAGTAGCTTACCTTCATATGCAAATAATCTCTATCTGGGGCGTCAGCTAAAAATCTTGAGATTTCATCTCTATCTAAAGTTAGAGATTTTTTTGGCACATAACCGCTGGATTGCCGTTTGAGGAAGGCTACTAATTTTGGAAACTTGATGTCAGTATTTTCCTTAACATTTAGTACAGACCGCAACATACTATATTTGCTCCATAACGTAGATGGTTTTAAATCTTTTGCTATGCGCGAAAAATATACCAATGTGACATCTTCTGAAATTTTTTTTACTTCGCGCTTGTCCATCCATTCTTTAAATAAACTGTATTCCTTTTCATAACGCTCTTTGGATTTTTGAGGCAGGAGGTTTATTGAAACTATTCTTGCCTCTTCAGCAAGATCTTGCGGCAGTTCTTCGCTAGAACTCATTTTTTCAAGACGTAAACGAATTTCAAATTTATGATAAACAATCTTTTAACAACTGTTATGTTTGTATTACGAAAAATGCCATAGCAACAAAGCGTTGTCAATGTAACGTCGGCGACGCAACACCTACTTAATATTTTGTCATAATATTATGGTTAGTAAAAAAAAACCGGAACGCTTAAAATCTCTTAAAACCGTTAAAAGGTAATAGAAAAAACTATATACATACCTCAGGAGGAAAATGCATTTCCTCCCTTGAATATTTAATGCCCTTCGCTTCGCGTCGGGCATCAAACTATTCCCGGGAGGAAATGCAATATTTTCCTCCCATGGTATGTAAATAGCTATTTTCTACTACCTTACTGGAAAACTTAATTTTCCACCCCCGAGCGAGGGAGGAAAATGCCTCTTTTCCTCCCCGGGAGGAAAAAAAATTTCCTCCCCGGGAGGAAATAAAATTTCCTCCCTCTATTTTTTTTAACTATTTTACAAAAGCAAGAGTATTTGTACCTTGTCTAGCCCCATTTGATTATAAAAAAAAGAAAAGATTTATGGGAAACTTTAATTTTAAATTAAACAATAATAAGTAATTATAATATTAAAAAAAACTTAACGGCTTAAATTAATTGTACAATTAAACAATAATAATTAATTATAATACATAAAAAAACTTAACGGCTTAAATTAATTGTACAATTTCTCAAATTATTAATAGTTATTCCTCCGGAAAAGCCACTTTCCGCTGAAACATTCACTCTTTCTTCATGGTCACTTATTGACGTGATATGGTTGCTTGTAAGGTTGCTTTCCAATAAAGGAACAGCTATGGGCACATAGTTATCAAAGTTATCCTTGGAAGAACTTGGTGTTGAAGTCGATTGTCGACCAGTAATAATTTGGCTTGCTACTTCCTTTTTTTTTGTTAATGATTCTGCGACATATCCCTCTGCAATCTTTCCAGACTCCCAACCTCCATGCTGCTTAAGTGTAATCAAATCACCACCTGCATTGACGAGCAGCGTCGCCGAAGTTCTTCGGAAACAATGGCCGGTATAGCTTTGGGGTTTTTTTAATTTTAAGAATGTTGCAATTTTAAATGGAATTTTGGCCATTGTATTTTTTCCAATTACATTCACAGTTGATTTTCCATTACGGTAACTGACAAAAAATCTTGAGTGCGGTGTTTTGGGCTGTCTAGAATTTTTATACTTTCTGTATACATCCAAGGCGGACACTCCGTTTATTATATCATCGGAGACAATAAAAGTGCGTTTTTTCTTAGTTTTTGTAACCGGAAGGATTACTATTAACATATTGTCTCGATCATCAAGGTCTTTAAGGTCCATTTTAACTAGTTCTTCGCATCTGCAAGCCCCGCAAATGCCAAATATTAAAGCGATCTGAAAAAAACAAACAGTCTATCAAAAAGTGCATATTTCTTAATTTAATTAAATACAATTTAAAAAATCAATTAGTTAATAAAAATAACCATTTCTTGACTACCTTCTATGCACTTCTAAAAAACCAAAAATAACGAAATAAAGTAGCTTACCTTCATATGCAAATAATCTCTATCTGGGGCGTCAGCTAAAAATCTTGAGATTTCATCTCTATCTAAAGTTAGAGATTTTTTTGGCACATAACCGCTGGATTGCCGTTTGAGGAAGGCTACTAATTTTGGAAACTTGATGTCAGTATTTTCCTTAACATTTAGTACAGACCGCAACATACTATATTTGCTCCATAACGTAGATGGTTTTAAATCTTTTGCTATGCGCGAAAAATATACCAATGTGACATCTTCTGAAATTTTTTTTACTTCGCGCTTGTCCATCCATTCTTTAAATAAACTGTATTCCTTTTCATAACGCTCTTTGGATTTTTGAGGCAGGAGGTTTATTGAAACTATTCTTGCCTCTTCAGCAAGATCTTGCGGCAGTTCTTCGCTAGAACTCATTTTTTCAAGACGTAAACGAATTTCAAATTTATGATAAACAATCTTTTAACAACTGTTATGTTTGTATTACGAAAAATGCCATAGCAACAAAGCGTTGTCAATGTAACGTCGGCGACGCAACACCTACTTAATATTTTGTCATAATATTATGGTTAGTAAAAAAAAACCGGAACGCTTAAAATCTCTTAAAACCGTTAAAAGGTAATAGAAAAAACTATATACATACCTCAGGAGGAAAATGCATTTCCTCCCTTGAATATTTAATGCCCTTCGCTTCGCGTCGGGCATCAAACTATTCCCGGGAGGAAATGCAATATTTTCCTCCCATGGTATGTAAATAGCTATTTTTTCAAGCCTATAATCATTTTCATATTACAACACTCATAAGCCTACATATGTAAAAAATACTTTATAATAGTATATTATAATATAATTATGTATCAAGTTTTATAAATGCCATTTTAGTTACGAGTTTTATGAGGCACGAGCGAATCTTGCAAGCGAGTGTTTAATAAAAACGAGTGTCTAGAGAATTTTATAAAACGAGTTGTATACTATACTTTATCTACGACGAACACAAAGAAGAATTTAATGCCAATTTTATTTGTTAAACATTTGACATCTGTTTATTGATAATAAAAATAAACAAAAAAAATCAGTCAAAGTAAGAATATTCTTATGTGTTAACAATATAGTGATATTTTTAATTAGATAAAACATATTACATAATAATTTTTATTCCGTGAATTAAAAATATCATAGTAGATACATTGAGTAAGATGTTGGGTTACTCAATGGTAGATATTTAAAAATTAAATTAAATTTTTGTGCCAAACTAATATTTTTAATTCGCTAAATTAAAAATATCATAGGAGAAATTTTTAAATGCATTAAAAATATCATAGTAGACATTTTTAATTCAGTTTACAGTGGTATCCAAACTCTCAATCAGTCGGAATTAAAAACATTACATTCAATTAAAAATATCTGCTTATTTAAAAAAATAAAAATTAAATCGAATTAAAAATATCTCCTGATATTTTAATACATTTAAAAAGTTCTCCTATGATATTTTTAATTTTGCGAATTAATAATATTTAGTTAGCAAAAAAATACAAATATAAGATACAAATATTTTAAATTTACTAAATAAAAAATTTCAGTTTGGCATACAAATCAAATAGCATTTTAAAATATCTGCTATGATATTATTAATCTGCCTATTTAATGAAATAAAAATTAAATCGAATTAAAAATCTCTTCTATGATATTATTAGTTCATTTAAAAATGTCCCCTATGATATTTTTACTTTAGCAAATTAAAAATATCTATTTGTTTAAAAAAATACACTTAATTAAAAATATCTGTTTAGCATGAAAATTAAATCTAATTTTTAATTAGGCGAATTAAAAATGTGTGTATATAAAAAAAATAATTAAAAGAAGTAAATATTTTAAATTAAATACATCAAAAATATCAGTTTGGCATAAAAATTAGATCTAATTTTTAAAATATATGTATAAGTAAATAAAAAATATCACAAGAACACGTTTAATCTGTGAATTAAAAATATCATAGCAAATATTCAAAAATTAGATTTAATTTTTATGCCTAACTGATATTTTTAATTTAGTAAATTGAAAATATATGTTTCTTATATTTGTATTTTTTTTAACACATATTTAAATGACTTATGTTAGTGATAAGCCGGTTTTAAGCAATAATATTATGGTGACAGTTTTCTTTTATTCTAATTCTTGTACGCTTTTTTAATGAATACAACTGTACCTAAGGTACAGAATTTTAAAATTTACTCGAAAACCCGACATGCTACATGTAGCAGACAAACTGTAAACATATGTTGTAGGGAAAATTATTAAAAAAATACAAAAAAATATTTTTTTTCCAATAGTTTTAAGGATTGCTATACCAACATTTAAAAAATATTGAAATTTAAGTTAAGTAGGTACCTACTTTTTAATTATTAACAAATTTTAACTTTTTATTTTTAAAACCTCATTGGAAAATTGTGTTAAATCAGGATTAAACAACTTTCCAAGGACTTAAATAAATAAAAATTTTAAAAAATTAATTTAGGGGAAAAATATTTTTTAATAGGTAGGTACTTAAAAACTACTAAAAACTATTTTTTTTGTATTAATTTAATAATTCACCCCACAACATATACGTTTACAATTTTAGAATTCTGTCGTGTCTTGAATAAAATATGGCCATTTTTTTTTCATTATAATTCAATGTTTTGCAGTTACACATAAAATAAATGACTTTTCAAAATGTTTCACTCTGATATTTAATATAAATTAATAATATATAATAATTACGGCTGAAGGACTACGGTCAAGAGCCTTTGAACTTGGTTTTAGTTCAATAAAGCATTATTATTATTATAATAATTAGTATCTACGTCGACGAACGTGAAATTTGTTCAGAAATTTGAGAAGTACCTTTGCTTAAATGGCCTTATACAGTGTGTCCGATAAATGGAAAATGAAAAAATGTCCCCCTTATTTTTTTTAAAACTACCTACGCATAAAAATTAAAATTTTAGTTTTATGACGTAGCTACCTAAGTATACGTTAGAAAATTAAAACTATAAATTTCAATTTTTTGAAAACCCGAACAGCTACACAAACAGATGTAAACGCAATTTTCAGGTTTTTTTGTCCTCTTTCATCCCATATAGGTACAACATTATTAAGCAAAGAATGTAATAATAGTTTTTGTTTTAAATAATTATTGTAAGTGAAATTGCAGGTAGGTAATTGTAATTGTAAGACTAAAGTGTTTTATAGAAAAATTATATTTCAATTTGTTAGTAATTCATTTTTTAAATCATATAGCAGTCTAGATTAAAAATTACATTGGTCTACAACATTTTTAAACAGAAAACAGACTATTATATTTTTCCGAAGGTTTTTGACGAATCAAATTTCACCTCAGAATTGCTCCATCACATCATGCAGGTCATGCATCCTACATCCCTGATAGCACACTTTATTCAGAGAATGTTTTTTAAACCTTCCAGTGAGAATATTCTTAGGATCATGCTCTATTTCTTCTAAAGAACATATGTTCTTTAGTAAGAATATTCTTAGGATCATGCTACCTATATGTCTTTTAAGCATATTCTTAAAAGACACATAGCATGATCCTAAGAATATTCTTACTGACCTATAGGCAGGTTCTTAGAAGGTGCAAAGTTTTAGTGGTAAAAATTAGTCTACTCTAAACATACCTATGCTTAGAATGTTAAGAAAGTAATTGCTAAATGTATAAAGTTCATGCTTAGAATGTTAAGAAAGTAAGTAATTGCTGTATAAAGTTCATTTAGGAATATTCCTGTTAAGCATATTTAGTTCAGTTACCTATATAATAGTAAATTATACCACGTATAAAGGTATATACCTTAAATACTAAGTAAAAAACACAATCCAAAATATTTTTTTATAGTTAATTATCAAATTAAAACAATATTAGATATCAAAAATACTTTTACTATAGGAATTTTATTTTATGTTAAAAATAAATATTTATTAATTTGTATACCGATTTTTTATTTCTGAATTAACATTTTTATGTATAATAATCCTAACTATCTTCAACTTCAATCTAATCTGACTTATCCAACAAAATTTTCCAATTTTACTTTTTATGAAATAACGTCATACAACTTATGGTTTAGAGGTCAAATTGTTTATGTAAGGGGACGGCAAATACATTTCACTGTCATTTTATGACTTAGAATACAACATATTAGAACGTGGGTATCTGACATATTTGGAAATATTCTCAAAAGCTTCCTAGAAGCTCCATAAGAAACCTTCTAAGAACATTCCAAAAACGTATTCTTAAAATGTTCTTAGGATGCTTAGGAAGGTTTTAAGAAGCTTTTAAGAATCTAATTGGTTCATTAAAAGGGTATCTATTGAATTTTTTAAAAGTCCCTAAGAACATTCTTAGCAATAAGGGAAGATTCTAAGAATATTCCATTATTCCGGGTAATATCTTCTTAAAAGATTCTTAAAATCAAATTTTGCCATCAGGGATGATGCAGGTTTTCGAGAAACTTTTTTTCAATATTTTATACCCATTACAACATACCATATTTTTTCTTAACAAAAGCCATCTGAAAGTAAAACTCTTCTCCTTAATATTAAGAATATTCTTTTGAATTTTTTTTCTCTTCTTGAAATTGATTGAGTATTATTTAGGTAAAAATTTGATTAATTTTGATCATCCTCAAAGAGGGGAAAAGATATTGCAAATATTGAAAAAGGATTTTAAAGAGGAAGAGTACCTTAAAGGTACTCCAAATTAGATGAAATAACGATCGTTATTCCATCTAAAAGTACTAGAGTTTTTTGGGAAAACAATATTTGGTATGTTAAAAAACGCCTTTTTTCTACGTTTGGTTTAGAATTTCTTTACAACCTGACGTGATGGAGCAATTCGAATTAAGAAATTCCCCAAAATGGGGTTAAATACCTATGTCCTTTAGAGGTATAAAATACTATTATTTTGTGACGTCAAATGATTAAATCGTCCTAGGGACCAAAAAATTTATTTCAAATATTAATTAATTCTAATAAAAAATGTCGGATTTGATTCGATTAATTAAACCTAAATTTCTATGCTTCCGTATAGAACCTTGTTTCCAAAAAGCCAAAAGAGCAATAGGTACACAAAAGTCAATAAACGAGAATTCCCAAATTGCCGAAAAATTTACTAAGTCTGGCATCGTCGCAAACGAAAAATAAAGTAAACTGTAGAATTACAGAGGATTACAGTTTACTGGAATTAAAATCTATTGGCGTAGGAAGCTACACTAGATTTCGCCACGTGTACGCGGATCTCCGTAGATGTCTATGCCATAAAAAGGAGGTGCCACAAGTAAAAACTGTCAACTGAAACTGACAGTTTTTTGACCTTGCTGATAGTATATCAAAAGACAGAGCCCATATCAGGCTATCTAGAACTCATATGTAGTACTGGGGTGACCAGTAGATAAAACTATTTACTCATTTTCTTGCACAATATTTTTGTAACCTAAGTTTTAAAAACAATTAAGTTAAGTTATAATTTTTAACAGTGAGTTTAAGTTCATGTTTAAACTATGGACAAATTAAATATATTCAGAAAAGCTAATTGTCAAGAGGTGGGTAAGTTTTTTGATATATATTAGTTAAATTCCCGGGTAATATCACCCTTAATTATAATTTTACTTAATTTAATACGGCCACGTTAAAAGAATACACATTTTTTGAAAGATCCAGGTAGAACAAATTATTAATTTTAATATATATATGTATATGTAGATATTTATACACCTTCTTGAAGGTACCTATATATTACAATATTTAGTAAACTGCATTTTTTATTATATAACAAATTTTAATTTGTTAATTCGATTATTATGACGTATGTTCAATCCCATTGAGTAATTATTTGTTGAAATTTCGTTTTAAAATCATAAGACTTATCTCGTTTAAAACATGTCATGCAATTATAATTATTATGATTTATAAATATATTACCGTTGAGTTTAGTAAATGATATTATCGTCATACTCTTAAAGTTTTTAAAAAAATTCACAGAATATTAAAATATTTTTTTGGTAATAAGAAAAAAAAAATCAGACTTTCCCTGTGTTTTATTTATGTATTTTGTTAATGACCTCCAAGATCGCCGGACTTAACATCTATAATTTTTTTTTCTGACAATTTGTTAGTTAATAATTTAATAACATAATTATTTTATATCAATTAACTTTATTTTTTGTATGACTTCCAAGATCACCAGACTTAACATAAACATTTTTATTTATCATTATTAGAGACTGACTCCTACTAAAAAGGCAACCAAAAGGTCAAAATAGGCATGAAAGAGGTAAAAAGGCTCAAAGGCAAAATAAATATTAAAAAATAATCACGTTTATTCTAATATCACGGGCGGACATATGACCAGGTTCGATGCGGTGCCCGGAGGCCCCAATCATATATATATATAGGAGCCGCCAGACAAAGAAAATTGTTAAATAAAATAATAATTATTAATACACCATTGCACACCTACTAAAACTGTAAATTTTCAAGAAATACATTTCGATTTATAACCTTTATAATTGTGTTTATAAAATACAAAAATTTGACAATTGACGGTGACACACAGATTCCCCTATTGTTTCATAGATGGCGCTCTATACAAATTTTTGATTTAAATCATTTTAAGATAATAATAAGTATTTGTCGTAGAAAAAGTATAGTATGCACCTCACTAAATTAAATTCTTGTATAAAATGGCGTTTATCAAACTTGATACATAATATACTATTATTTATTGATGATAGTTATAAACTGCTGCGGATAATAGTATACTATATATATTCTTATACGAGAGATGTTTAAAAAAATAAAAATAATAATAGCATTAAAATTAAAATTATTTTATTTACAACATGAACTACAACTAATAAAAAACAGGAACAAAAATAACATTGAACAAAATTAATTTATAGACAAAAATAGAAAGAAAAATAATGTAAAAATATCAAAATATTAATTAGTATATTAAAATATGAAATAAACATACACGAAAATATTTTAAAGCAAAAACTTAATTAACAACGCAAAAAAACACTCTAAAAACTAATCTAATTAAAATTTAAAAAAAATGTATGCCAAATTTGAATGCCCTAACTTATTTCCTTCTATTGCCTGTAATAACGAGAAGTTTTCCAGATAGAGGATTTTTGCCTTTAATGTATTAATTTTTTAAAATTACTACGAGGGTTGCCTTTTATATTTCGGGAATAGAGAAAACAAACAACAATTAATCATCGTACATGGCTTTATTGTTTTTCAAAATATTCTCCATGAAGATCGACACACTTTTGCATGCACTTGGACCAATTTTTCAAGCATTTTTTTCACTCCGATTGAGGCACCTCCAAAACATGCATTTTGAACGCATCAACCGCTTCTAAAGACCCACACAGTCGACTGCTGTTTACTTTCAGGTTCATACGCATCAGGGGCGTAGCTACCGCGGTATCAGCCGTATCAGTGATACGGGGCCCCCGGCTAGGGGGGGCTCCCGATTGGCTTCGACATGTGTAAGCAAAAAAACACATTACCCACATGTTAAAAAAATTGAGGCATGAAATTAAATAAATTAATAAAACAATAATATTATTTAATTGTTTATACTTCGATTTATTCCATTAAAATTTTCCTGAATACCCTCCTGTTCCAACAAAGCCGTAAACTCATAAGAATTGTTTCTGTCCGCACCTTTCCGCTATGCGGCGCAGTCTGCGCATATTGTTCTGTGCTCTGCGCCGCGACATACTGAGTCTGCTTTGCGTGTTATTATCATAGGTTATATTAATGGAAAATTAGAAATAATTATTAGCGTTACAATTATTTCAAATGACTTGCCTTTATTTTAAAATAGAATCCTTTTAAAAGATGCTGAAGAACGGTAAATGTCTAAAATCAGACCAAATTTTAAAATTTGTCTATACATAAAAAGCTATGTATTAGGGTGCTTAATTTTAGAGCGACAGTCCCACCTAAAAATCTTGTAACCGGTCAGAAAACAAACATTTTGAGCTATTACAAAGCTCTTAATCTTTATTTAAAGCCGTTGCTATTCAATTTTTAATAATTTTCCTTTAAAAAACATTAAAAAACAATGTTTTATTCTTTTGTCGCTCGTACAGTAAGAATATTTTTTTCGAATTTCGGTTCTAAAACCTTTATACAGAATGAAATTATCTTCAAAAATGTCTATTTAAGCAAGTCTGTAAGTTGAATATGTTCTTCAAAAATTGCCGTTCTACTCGAAAATCTTCTAAAATAGTAGTAAATCGTATTTAGAGACTAAACTATTGATTTTAGATCAAAAAAGTAAATGACAATATTATAGGAAAATTTTTCTTTATCACTTATAGTTTAGCCTGTACAGCCACTCAAAATGTAAAATTCCTAAAAATTCAGTTTCTGACTGTAACTATACTATTAGAGTTACGTGAAAGAGTATCTGTACAAGCTAAACTATAAGTGATACAGAAAAATATTTCTTAACAAATTTGTAGGGCATAAAATTCCCTACAAAATTGTCATTTACATTTTTTGTCTACAATCAATACATTGGTCACCAAATACGATTTACTGCTATTTTAGAAGATTTTCGAGTAGAACGGCAATTTGAAAATTTCATCCTATATAAAGATTTTAGAACCGAAATTCGAAAAAAATATTCTTACCGCACGAGCGGAAGGAGAAAATAATAAAACATTGTTTTTTAATGGTTTTTAAAGAAAAATATTTTAAAATTGAATATCAACGGCTTAAAATAAAGATTAAGAGCTTTCTAATAGCTCAAAATTTTTGTTTTCTGACCGGTTACAAGATTTTCAGGTGGGACTAATGTCGCTCTAAAATGATGCACCTTACTATGTATATTATTTATTAAATTATAAAAAATTGTTAAATGCAAAAAAATAATACCCTAAAACATTTTTTTAGTTTGCCCAAAATAGACTTCAGGCGTAACACCCAGACATTTTTTTGCCAGCAGCTTTTCCCTTATAAGGGCCCCTACCAGATATTTGATACGGGGCCCCACTGATACGCATAGATCCCTGATGAACATGTTTTGCAGCACCGCCATCTTATTTTTTAAGCATTTCTTTTGACCACTAGACACGAGCCTTTTTTTGATCGATTGTCAAATTATGTGGGATCCAACGGTAACAATTTTTTCTGACGGCCAAATGTTCATTTAATATTGAATGTATATATGCTGGTCCCACTAATGCCCAAGGATGACCCAATCTCACGATATGTCACATGACGATCTTGCAGTACCAGTTCACGCACAGCATCAATGTTTTTTGCGAGAACGACTGATTTTGGACGACCTTCACGAAATTCGTCGGTGAGCGAACCACGGCTACGATTGAATTTGGAACACCACCGATATTCACTTGTTTTTTATGGCACTTTGTCGCCAAAAGTCAAATTAAGTTCATCGATGCATTATTGTTGGGATAATCCACGTTTAAAGTTGTAAAAATTATAGCACGAAAATGTTCACGGGTCAATTCCATTTTTTTGGCCGACATTAATTTTTCAAGTGACTGTTAATTATACTAATTGCGCCCGCACGTCAAAACGTTTTAAGTAAGAACACCGTCTAAAAGGTCAAACTTAACAATACAGACATCTGTTGTACGATAGCATCGGCAGGTTCGGCCATTCCCGAAATATAAAAGGCAACCCGCGTATTAATCTATAAAAAAGGATAATTTTTTGAAAAAATGCAGAGGATATAAGTTACTTAAAAAAAAAAGAAATCATGTATTTGTATCCTAAGGTATTTTTTACTCCGCTCGATTATTACTCACAGTTTTTCATACAGGGGATTTTTGCTTTAAAACGCAATAATTTTATAAAATCATTAATAATTAATGAACAATTCTAATTTTTTGAGAAAATGAAGGGAAAATATGGTAGTTTTAAACAAACAAAAAAGAATTCATGTATGTCCATAGTAAGGTCTTTTTTACTTCATTCAATTATCACACTTATTGTTATTTTATTGAAAATGGCATAAAAAACAAAATATCAGTGATAATTTGCATTTAATGCATAATTAGTGTGTTTTGAAACGTAATTTTGTATTTTTCTAATGTTGTGCTATCTAAATATCTTTTAGGCAATCTTAAATTATTTGTTTTATATACTATTTAGGAAGCACCAACATTAGAAAAGAACATTACATTACATTACATTACAATTAAATTAAAATGGCAAAAAAATTAACAAAATAAAACCCAGATAATTAGGTTTTCGGTATTTTAAAAATTGTTTACAACTGTCATTAACAAATTGTTTCTGGTCTTCATTGGGTGTTATGATGGAGTTATAACTTATAAGCTAAGAACCCACTATTATTTACATAATTTTAATTTTGTACTTTTCTAAAGTTGGTGCTCCCTAAATAATTATTAGGTAATCTTAAATTATCTTAAATTATTTGTTTTATAAAACAAATAATTTAAGATTGCCTAAAAGATATTTACGTAGCACCAACATTAAAAAAGTACAAAATTACGTTTCAAAGCACACTAATTATGCATTAAATGCAAATTATCACTGATATTTTGTTTTTTATGCCATTTTCAATAAAATAACAATAATAGTAATAATTGAGCGAAGTAAAAAAGACCTTACGATGGACATACATACATACGTTTTAAAGCAAAAATCCCGTATTTGAAAAACTGTAAGTAATAATCGAGCGAAGTAAAAAAGACCTTAGGATGAAAATTTCTTTTTTTTTTGTTTAAAAGTAACTTAAGTCCTCTACATTTTCTCAAAAAATTATACTTTTTCATAGATTAATAGTAATTTTAAAAAATTAATACATTAAAGGTAAAATCCTCTATCTGGAAAATTTCTCGTTGTTACAGGCAATAAAAGGAAATAAGTTAGGACATTCAAATTTGGCATACATTTTTTTTATATTTTTTTAAAAACAAATGAGGGGGCGGCACTATTAAAATTTCGACATCGGTCAAATAAGAACCACCCTAATATATATGATATATATTATATGTTATGGCTAATGTGCAAACTTGGATAGTTTATAAACTAGCTGGATAGTTTATAAACTAGCCAAACTGTCAGCTATTTTAATTGAAAACATATTTTCAACTAAATTGGCGGCTATTTTACAAAATAACCAAGGATCTTGGCTAATTTACTTGAAATTATTACGGAAACTAAAATAGCTGGATAGTTTGTATACTATCCAATTTAGTTTGGCTAATATGAAAACCAAAATTTCTAGTAACACAAAATAGCCAAGCTTTAGCTAGTTTGTAAACTAACCAACCAATTCTCTGGCTAATTTATTAAAAAAGTGAGGTTACAGCATTGTTTTTCGTTTTGCCGGTTTAACCGGATTTGTTTTGTGCATTTTAACGTTTTTAAAATGAATCATAGGCAAAATTTTAACGCTTCCTTGTTAGAAAACTCAACAACACAACCCTACCGACCCCATTGGCCACCCCCGCCCCATTGGTCAAATGGTCAAAAATGAGAGAAAAAAACCCAACTAAAATGGGCAATAGCCAGAGAATTAGTTGGTTAGTTTACAAACTAGCTAAAGCTTGGCTATTTTGTGTTACTAGAAATTTTGGTTTTCATATTAGCCAAATTGAATTGGATAGTATACGAACTATCCAGCTATTTTAGTTTCCCTAATAATTTCAAGTAAATTAGCCAAGATCCTTGGTTTTTTTGTAAACTAGCCGCTAATTTAGTTGAAAATACATTTTCAATTAAAATAGCTGACAGTTTGGCTAATTTATAAACCAGTACATAAAAAATCTTAATTAAGAAAAAAAAAACAAAAAATAAATAAAACAAAATATAAGGATCTTATAATAAATGTCGTAAAAATAAGTGAACGAATTTCTGCCCTAAATAGAGTAATTGATTTGGTTTTATTATTTGCGGGAAACATGTTATATATAACTTAAAAATTGTATAGGAAAACGATCTTTCAAACATAGCAGTAGAATGCTGAGGAGGTGTTATCGTATTTTTATGTCGTATACTAAGACTATGAACAATGTTCATTGAACATCCGTTAGAAATCGAATCTTGTTGTACAAATAAGGGGCGATTTAAACACTATAATTATATATATATATATATATATATTAATTTTAGATCACAATCCATTGTGGTCTAGATGCGATTGGTTGTTTATTTACTTGACTTACCTATATTTCAATCCAACCGTTTAGGTTATATTTATGCCAAAATTGAGAACATCTATAAATATTTGTCTTATTTGACACATCACTTTATTTCCAAACCAAAATTTTACTTTGCACCCATGTCCTTTTACAATTTTATATTATTTGTTTACTTAAGCACAGCAATTACAATTAAGTCTGCGAATTACCTATCGAACAACCTATTGGATATGTTCAGACGCGCTTTAACGTTGTATTAATATTTTACAACTATTTTTAACACGTGCTGACGCAATGTCGACCAGTCGAGGTATTTTTTATTTTAAGCACTTTCTGCTCTATTCGAGAGAATTATTTTTGTTAAAAAAATCGTAATAATGTCAGTGGCTAACAACGTCGTTTTTGTTGAGGTCAGTTACAAAGGTACTATCCCTTTTCTTCAATTTGACTTGAAGATCATTTCAAGGATAAAATTGTAATTAACCTTGTTTGTTATAGGGTGGCGGATACCTGAAAAGAGCAAACGAATCTCATCTACGCGAAGTCTTTGCTCGATATGCATCCACCGAGAAAAATGGCGAAAAGTTCATGACCTCTGAGGATTTCGTTATTAGGTATTTGAGACTTTTTGATCCGAATAATTACAATGTGGATTCCGTTAAACTTTTGGCTGGTATCGTTGACACAAGCAAAGATGGACTTATTTCCTATCCGGAGTTCCAAGCCTTTGAGGGACTGCTCTGTTTTCCCGATGCCCTTTACAAGACAGCTTTCAGATTGTTTGATACCAATGGAAATGGAATGGTTAGTTTTCGTAAGTATTGTACCTACTTGACTTGTTTTTACATTTTTAATTTTATTATTAAAAGATAATTTTAATTACAAATCTTTTTATAAATTTATACGTCAATAATAGATTTGTGCATGTACACATGATTTATCAGTTAATTAGATATTGCATATATTTATTTGTTTGTATGTTGATTTTGTACAAAATTCTTGTTTTCAAAGTTTAAATTTAAAATTAATTTTAAAGATTTTGGCACAATTAAATACTTTATAAAAATAAAAAATCTTTTTATATCAATATAAATACTAGCTAAGACAAAGTTTGGGTTTGGGAGTCCATTTAAATTATTAACATTTTTTTATAATTTGACGCAAATTATAAATAGTTATTTATGTACGTAGTGCACGAAATATAACTTTGGTTATTGAGAATGACTGAATTCAAAAGCTACAAAAAAGTTTCTCGCATGAGGTGCATGCAACATTTTTTTACAAGTTTATTGAAATAATAATAAGATTAATAAAAAATCTATTTTATTTTTCTGTTGCATTACGTTTTTGCACAATTAAATTGACATTCGTTAGTAAAAAAGTTTGTTTCGTTGACTTAAAAAAAAATCTCCTTGCATTTTTCTTCAATAGAAGTTGTGACTCCTATCGCTATTATGAAGGTAGCAAATTTTGCAGTGGCAAATCTGCTACTCTAAAAATTAAAATTACAGTATGCATACGGCATCAGAATGTTTAAAGATTGGTGTCCACATAAAACTATACGGAGCATACATGAAAATGTTCTTTTTGCGTATTTTGAGGAAAAATCTTAAATCATTAACTATCTCTGTGGGTTAAAGGCATATAAGTAAAAAAAAAATCATTTTTTTTAGCAGTGCCTTAAACGTGTTCGCATTAATTTAGGAAATACATTTATGTCTAGCGGGTACCCTAGTAGAAATTTAAATAGGGAATCAGTTACTGTAGGGCGCTAGCTAGTTTTCCCCAAATGAAACGAGGGCCTCGCTAGGAATCCCTACTAGTTTCCGACTAGTCATGTAATGCTTTTCCTGGTGGGGAACTACTGGGGAAAAGCTGGTAGAGAAAACTAGCTTAAAACTGGTTCGGAATATTTGTGAATTTTTTAACCAATAATAAATGCCAGAAGCTAAAATTTTTTTATTAGATTTATATATTTACATTATCGTTCGATCACTTTTGGAATTATTATTGTCGGTTGTAAATTGATTTGGTATAACTTCTTGTGACAAGCCAAATTTGTTTGTTGCACCATGACTTGACGTTGAATCACTATCAAGTTTTTCTGCACCATTGGAAGAATCTAACAAATAAATGGATAAATTAATACAACGGGTGAGTTTCAGAGCTGCAACAAGTCAGTTTTAAAAAGACTTAAATCTTAAGTCTTAAGTCAATTCTAAAATCAAAATGATTTAAATCTTAAGTCAATTCTAAGATGAAGTTCAAATGATTTAAGTATTAAGTCTTTGATTTAAATCATTTTCTTTCAAGTCAAGTCATTTTCGCAAATTCTTAAATCAATATAAAGTGATTTAAGTCATCTTATGACTTAATTCCTTTAGTAAATCTTTTTTTTGACTTAAGTCTATATTTTTTATTTAAATCGTGATCTAAGAGTTAAGTCAATAAAATGACTTGAATCAAAAATTGTGATTTAAATCAAAATAATTACCCTTAAGTCAACGATACAATGATTTTTTAAATGTTAATAATTTTATGGTATTAATGATACTGATATTATTAATCTATTGTAGATACAGATAATAATAAACCACTATGTTAAGAATTTAAAAGATTTATTTTCAGAACACTTACAAACAAAATAAAAACTTAAAACACATTTTTTGAGTATATAGTAGACAATAAAAATAAAAACTTAAACCACCTTTTTTAGTAGAGTAGACATACAGGGAGGCTACTTTTTTATATACATAAATGGGTAACTTCTAAACGGTAATAGATTCAAACTCTATGTTAAAATAGATAAAAGTTGAAGCATTTTTCTTAAAATCGCTGTATTTAAAAAACTGATAACTTGTTGTTTTGTTAACTTTTGTTAGCTGGTTCAACATCCATCTAGAATAAAAATATTCCTCCCTTAAGGGAGTAATGATGGGAAGTTCCAAACTCTCGATTCACGACCGCTCAGATTGTTTTCACTTTGCACTAATAATCACAAGTTAGACGTAACTATGCACGAACATGACGAATTTTGGCAAACAAAATAACAAAATTATAAATCCCCACTTTTTTTAATTCATTTTAGACAGGACATTTTTTAATGTAGCCGTCAAACGGTTCCAAAAAGCTAACTTTACCGCGGCGGTTTTTTTTTATCCACTAACGGTAGCAATTGTAGGTAGGAAATTAAAGGAGTTTTTGATCTGCTGCCGCGTGAACCCCTGGCAGTTCAAAAGAAAATGCCGCTGTTAAAAATTTATAAAAAAATATATAAAATAAATCTGACTTAAATATTTTCTAAAAAGACTTAAATC
Source organism: Brassicogethes aeneus (assembly GCA_921294245.1). Taxonomy (NCBI): domain Eukaryota; kingdom Metazoa; phylum Arthropoda; class Insecta; order Coleoptera; family Nitidulidae; genus Brassicogethes; species Brassicogethes aeneus. The sequence continues at coordinate 28,569,083 of OV121137.1, forward strand.
TTTTTCAAAAAGACTTAAATCTTTTTTTGACTTAAATCGTTTCTATCTGACTTAAATCGTATGTACTGATTTAAGCCTGTTATAAATGACTTAAGTTTTTTCTATTTTGAAAAAAATATTTAAGTCACAAATCATTTTGAAAATTACTTAAATTTTAAGTCTTAAGTCAATTTTAGAGAAATGACTTATTACCAAATGACTTAAGTCATTAAAACGATTTAAATCAAAAAAACGATTTAAGTTTTCTGAGAGGTTGCAGCTCTGGTGAGTTTTAAGTAGAGAGGTTATTTTTAACAGCGTGTAGAAATCAAGTAGACAAACGAATACTTCAAGTATCTCAAAAATAAGAGAGAAACAGCCAATTCTCAATTTTGGTTTTTAAAAAATAAAGTTATTTGAAATTTCAACAAATTATGTTTGACCATTGATTTCTAGACGCCTGTTAAATATACCCCCTCAACTTAAATCTCACTCAAAAAATAACCCCTTCAATTTTTGCCCAAAAGTAAAAGAAGTTTTTATGAAATCTAGCTTAAGTTAAAGGTGTTTATTTAATTAAACAACCTGTATCTTCAAAACAAACATAATTCCTTAATTGTTTGTCCAAATGAAGCCTTGTAAATTAAATATACTTAAATAGTAAAATTAAAAAAAAAACTAAGGTTAGGTTTAAACTATAAAATATCTTTACACATAAAGCAATAATTTACCGTACCGTATACGGTAAATATATTTATTTAAACTTGCCTTAATTTCATTATCGTTTACACCAACCCATCGATCTTTTATCATTATTTTAATCATATAACAAACACAGCATTTAAACGTCAACAAATGTAAAATCAAGAAAAACGTCAAAATCCTTAGTAACCTGTAAACAATGAGATTTTCCCTACATTTCCTTACAAGTTTATGGTGAGGAAAACTTGAGTCAGCCTAGACTGGAATTTAATGAGGAAAACTAGATGTGAACTAGTCAGTCGGAGGCGAGTCACAACTAGGCAAGATTTACTGGATAGTTTCTAGTCGGGGCCTATCTAGTATTTCCCTTTCTATAGAAAAAAAAACTATAGTTTTTCCCTATCTAAACCCAGCCAGCGCCCTACCAATAGTGAGGAAAACTGGACAAATTTCTACTAGGGTATACCCTGGAGTTTGATTTCGTCCTTCATGTGTAGTGCATCGCATTCTCAGCTCTGGGCCATCGCTCGATGAAAAAGTATGAAACATAGCTGACTTTGACCCAGGATGGACAAAATTGGATTCTGGGTATAGAAATATACCTGTATTTTTGAACAATATCGCAGGCTTGGACCTTTTAGCAAGGTATTTTGTGATTTGTACAAAAGATTTAGTGGATTGGAAAATTCACGTGTCTATGGGTGGATGGTTTCATGAAACGCACAGACGTTAAAACTTGCTTCTGGTCAAAGAAAAATTGCTTTTTTTGACTTATCCCCATATGCCTTTTACCAGGGGCGTGCTGGTTGAATCAATTCAGGCCTAGACTAGATGGTAGAGCAGTCCAGGCCCAAGCCAATTTCATATTAATTGTAAAAATACATCACAATTAAATACCTCGACTGATAAAACGTCCAGTGATAACTCTTTTCGCAACAAAGAACTGTTTTCAGCTGGTTCAATTATTAAGTCACAATCTAAACCATTTTGCACCTTTCTCTCCACAGCAATCAGCATAAAAGCTTACGCAAATTTACGTCACTTCACACTAATATTAAAGGAAAGTATTATCACAAATAAATCAAATAAATCAAGAGGGGGCTTTTTTGGATGCTTTTGTAATTATCCCGGACAACAATCGGGATTTCCTGGTGAAGTCATGATAATATTACAACGTGATTTTTTTATCACGCTGTGATATCCTGAGTGCATACACATGCTTCATCACAGTGATATCATGTAGAACTCACGGTGTGATATTTTCAAAATTTGCGCATGCGTATGAGCCCTGCGAACTGCGAATTTAAAACCTAGTTTGTTATTCACATTACACCGTTATAATTTATAAAACGTTGTTTGAATATCACGAATGTTGTCCGGGTTCAATTAAAAAAGATATACCAATGTAAACGTTTTGTTAAACATTGGAATATCTTTTTTAATTGCCGGCTTAACCCGGACAACATGTTTGATATTCATACGAACATCATGTCGTGATTTTCACAAATTTTATTCATACTGATATTATACGGAAGTCACCGCGTGATAAATGAAAATCATACGATCGTCACGTCGTGATTTTCACAAATTTTATTCATACGGACATCATCCGGATGTCACTGCGTGAGATATGAAAATCATGTCGTGATTTTTTATGCCATCACTGTTTGCGATTGACCGATGGCCTAAAAAATCACGACATGATTTTTTATACTATCGGTGTTTGGGCATAAAAAATCACGACAGGATTGTTTATGCCATCGGTGCACCGACATGTTTGGATATTTATTTTTGCGCCACATTCGTACATTGAAAAAAAAAAGTATGTTAACAATTGAATCAACTTGGATTTAAATTAACTATATATAGTTAATTTAAATCCAAGAAAATATTGAATGTATTTAACCGCAAAAACTGATGATTCAAACACCGTTGGCATAAAAAATCACGACATGATTTTTTGTGCCATCGGTTAATCGCAAACAGCGATGGCATAAAAAATCACGACATGTTTTTCATTTTTCACGCAGTGACATCCGGATGATGTCCGTATGAATAAAATTTGTGAAAATCACGACGTGACGTTCGTATGATTTTCATTTATCACGCGGTGACTTCCGTATGATATATCAGTGTGAATAAAATTTGTGAAAATCACGATATGATGTTCGTATGAATATCACGAATGTTGTCCGGGATGTTTCTGTTTCTCTGTAAATCCGAGCTGATCCCCCTTCCGATAATTTATAAATTTACTAAAATTGCATTTTATCGAAGTGGCCCCGGATCAGTTTGGATTTTCAAAGAAACGGAAAAATAATTACGAAAGCATCCAAAATATCCCCACGGTTTAGGGTTTCCACCTGCGACTTCTTGGTTAAGGGTTAGCATAAAAAATACGTGTTTTAGATTTTTTTACGGAAGTCAATTAAAACTATATTTTTTTTAAATTTATATTTAGTGTTTAATAATATAACTTGAAAAAACTTTTTGTTTGGTATAAAAATCTTTTTTCTATTTGCATACCATAACAAGTCCAGCAGACCACCATGGTAGCGCAGGCCACCGGGCATTCGCCCGGTGTCCCGGCGGCCCAGCACGCCCCTGCCTTTTACCCACAGATCTACACCTATATATGTATATTATATTGTCACTTTACTTTACTTTACATGTTAAAGGCAACTCTTAATATTAAAGAAAACTTTGTTCATTCAGACCCTAGTGCCACAATGTCGTTACGGTAAACAAAAGGAATTTCACGTTTTTAACGCATATAAAAAAATGCGGTTGTAAAAAAAATAATTTTTTGTGGAAAGTTATAGTGGTGAATTTCCATGGTTGTTTTCAAAATACATATTTTTACAAAATTGTAATTTTTGTACCTGGAAAAAAATTCTCAGAAAAATTTATTTATTATAATTTTTCTTAATCATTTTTAAAACCCCTTTAATTACCTTAAACCGTTCTGAAGAAAATGACATTTTACTTTAAAATTTAATATTATTTTATTATTATTCTTATAAACAGTTAGGTATATTGATTTTTTTGGGATTTGAAAACAAGCAGAAAAAAACAAGAATGTTTTCCTGAGAAATTAAAAATATTTTGTAACTCAATTCGGGGACATACTGTTTTAAGTACCTAAGGTACGTACGCAATTCCTTGCGGTATTCTAAGAAAAAAAGTTCATATACCTAAACATTTGGATGTTCCTTATTTAAGGTATGTTTAAATTTTTTTGAGGACTATCGTAAATTGGTTCAACATTTAAAAAATGCCTGCCAAGTTTTTACCTTTATATTAATACTATTAACCTTGGAAAACATGTACATATTTTTTAATATCAAACTTTAATTTTTTATAATAACAATTACAATTAATAATAATTGATGAAAAAAATTAGACACCAATGTAGTTAGGGGACATCCATTAGTTATGTGAGGTATTTTTCTGATAATTTGGAGCCCCCCTCCCCCTTTGTGAGACAAACCCCTAAAAAGTAACAAATTTAAATTAAAATACAAATTCTTTTAACTCAAAAGTTGACGTGAGATTTTAAATAACCCCCCTTCCTTATCCTGAGATGTTGCAGACCCCTCTATTTTATCTTACGTAATTAATGGATTCCCCCTTAATTATGATGTATCAAAGGATGCATTGGATACAATTTTAGACAGTAATTTTTATTTTTCTGCTATTTAGCTCAGTCAAATTAGGGTTTATATGGGCCCTAGCATACAGTAGGTATACTAATATAATAATGTCTTAAAAGTCATAAACAACTCGTACCGGCGTTAACGCAATTGCCAAACACAACCTCATGTGTCAGATATTTTGTATAGCACCACATGCAGACTTACCCGAAAAACAAAATTTACGTAAAATTAATAGTTTACGAGATAATCGAGAAAAACTGTTTTTCGTCGCCTTTAACAAAGATAGTTGGCAACGCCGCGGTGAGCCAGCACGATTTCGATTGGGACTTTTAAGAATTGCTGTCCATGGTTCACAAATTTCAAAAAAAATATCTTAATTGAGGGATTAATGTACGAAAGCGTAGGACCACACTTCTTTTTTAAATATTTGACTTTTAACTCGGAATTCCGACTTATAACTCGGAATTTCGACTTATAACTCGGGATACTCGCTTATAACTCAAAATTCTTACTTATAACTCGGAATTCCGACTTATAACTCGGAATTCTGACATATTTCTATAATAGACATGGTTACTAACCATTGGTTAGAGTAATCGTCCAAACGTAAACTGCTATCAAGGGTATATTTTATGATTGCTAACACTCACGAACACACCCACGAACACCCAGGAACACTCACGAACACACCCACGAACACTCACGAACACACCCACAAACACCCACGAACACACACACGAAACGCTTACGAAGACCCTCACGAACACCCACGAGTTCCGAGTTATAAGTCGTATATTTAAAAAAGAAGTGTGGTCCTTCTACGCTTATGTATATTTTGTTTTGTTTTATTTATTTTGAAACGAAAAGTACTATCGTAAAAAAATTATTTAACATATCTACCCCAAATAGGGACCACCCTAATAAATATTTGTCCTGAAATGCTTCCTAACTGAGGGGTTTTTGATGGTGATGAATATAAATCTGCGATTTAAAATTTGGAAATATTGTCGAAAATTAGTTAATATTTTCCTAATTTAAACATAAACAACTAAAATAACTTTTTTACTATACACCGGTATGGATTTAGCACCATCAAAAACCACAGATAACTTTGGACACTGCCGTGTCTGCTCACCATTTTAACTCCGTTATTGGAGCAACAAAGTCGGTTAGCAAATTGGTGGCATTTTTTCTCCTGGTGAAAACAGAAAAACAGGGTTTCCAAAATATTCACAAAAATATCATTTTTTTAAATGTATATTTTTACATATTTTAAAAGACAATTTAATTTAGAAAACTACCCTAAACTTAAAAATAAACAATTAAAAAAACCAAATAATTACTTTATTTTAAAATGACGCACCTAGTTTTTTGAAAAATATTTGAAAGCTCGTTATTGGAAAATTATTGAATCGATTTTGAAAATCATTCGAAATTCTGAATGGCTAATTCTTTGACTCTTATGTCTAATTTTGGGAATACGATATATTGCACATAGCATTATATTACAGGGTGTTAAACGAAGAGATGTATTTTTTCCGAAATTTCAAGTTATTCCCAATCATAGGGCAGTTGAGTTTGATAGTCGTAATAGCACTCCCTATTATAAGTTAGGCAATCCCTCGGAACGTTTTCGAGATTTTGTGAATATCGTGGCTTACTACGATTATATGCCATTTTCAAAAATTGTGGTTATTCCCCAGTTTAGTCCAAAAAATTAACAATAGTGGATTCTTTGACTTACGTCTAATTTTGGGAATACAATATTGTGCACATAGCATTATACTACAGGGTGTTAAAAAAAGAGATGTTTTGTATCCAAAATTTTAAATCCCCATTCACAGGGCAGTTGAGCTTGATAGACGTAATACCCCTCCCTAATAATAGTTAGGTAATCCCTCGGGACGTTTTCGAGTTTTTCTGGATATCTTGGCTAACCACGATTATATGGCAATTTTTCGAAAATTCACGCTATTCTTCATTTTAGACCAAAAAATGAGCAATAGTTAATTTTTTGACTTATGTTTAATTTTGGGAATACGACACTACAGGGTGTTAAAAAGAATAGCGAGCTTTCAAATATTTTCTAAAAAACTAGGTGCGTCGATTTTTATGACGAGCAGTTTATTTAAAAAACTACATTTCATTTAAAACAATAACAATTTTTTGAATATTTCGGAAACTCGACGTTTAGTTGTTTTTTTGTTTTTACCATTTTATTTAGAAGGAAAATGCCATTTGCTAATTTAAGCGATTTTGTAGCTCCAATAATAACGAAGTTAGCAATGGTGAGCACTGCTCACTGAGCAGATAACTTTGAACACGTAGAAAATAAAACCGTCACCATTGATGAGCAGAACACTAATCCACTTAATATACAATGTCAACGCTAACGTCAATGTACGTCAATGTACTATTTGAACTCATACAATTTCTAATAAAACCTTACGGGTTACTTTGACAATTGCAATGGTTATTTTTATCACATCAATGAATAGTGCCAGAAACTATAGTAAGTAATATTCTGCACATTGATATTATTAATTTTATAAATTTTCTATAGTATTTTGAGTACTGTTCTGCGCCTTAATCGTAATTGTTTTATTTTCTCCGTATACCCTATATTTTAGGTCTCCTGGTCGAAAAAAGAGAAGGCATTAAATATCAAGCAACGTGGCGTCGCGACGAGTCGCGTCGCGTAAATGAGTACGTTGCTCGAGATTTAATGCCACTTTTTTTTTCGACCTTGACCAAATTTTTCCGGGTTCATTTTTTTTTCCATTTGTTGTCCGATTTTTTCGGTACTTTTTAGTACTAGTTTTTAAAGGATATCTATATTTTAACAATCCTTTTTTACAGCGGAATTCGTTGAGGTAATTAACAAAACCGAATTGCACAACAGCATGCCGTTTAATATGAACTCGCCATTCATTCAATTATATTTTGGACGTCTAAAAAATCGCTTAGTTTCATATTCGGAGTTCAGTCAATTTCTTCACGATTTTCACGAGGAGTACGCCATCGAAGGTTTTCGGCAAGCGGATAAAGATGGCAGCGGGTTTATATCGGTTCTGGATTTCCAGCAAATCATGATAAGCATCAAGAGCCATCTGCTTACCAAGCAAGTACAATCTCATTTAATCGAGGTAGGTTTAAATAAGGAGGATTTTTAATTTTTACTTTATAGCTTTTCTTTAGGCCGCTGCAGGTTCACATAGTGCTCGCAAAGTCAGTTTTCCATACTTTATTGCATTTAATTCATTATTGAACAACATGGAACTAGTTAAGCGTATATATCTTAACTCCACAAATGGACACAGATCGCAAGAAGTTACCAAAGAGGAGTTTATGCATTCCGCACAAGCCATGTCTCAGATGACGCCATTGGAAGTCGATATTCTTTTCCAATTGTGCGATGTTTTACATCATCAAACAGGGTATGTATTTATTTTATTTTCTTGTGTTGGTCATTTTCACAAATCAAATTTGACGTATCATTTCTATGTGCCATACATCATTCAAATTTATTACAAATTTAAACAAACGTTCTAAACGTTTAACTTATCTTTTTTTTTGCTGCCAAATTTAAAGTTTTATAACTAAGGAATTTAATGGCTCATGGAGTGGGTTTGTGAATCTTTACAAATTTGAGATATTCAGAAAAACTAATAATATTTTTTGTAGAAAAATAGTCTACAATGATTTGTATGCTATTGCCCCTGAACAGTATTTCAAACAAATAACCAATAGACTGGCAGAAATACATGCTGTATCGGTGAGTCCACCACGTAAAATCACTAGATTATTTAAAAAATCACATTTTTACATAGTAAATAACACTTTTTCCAGAATTGGAATCTTAAGCTCATTTAAAATTTGAGGAAAAATAAAATGGTATACCCACGTCATTTAGTAACTCTTTTATTTTATTTAGCTGACCTCAAAGACTATCTAATATACTTTCAACTTTTTAGAGCCCTGAAGATAGAGGTGTTTTTATTCAAATTTTGGAGAGTTCTTACCGTTTCTCCTTGGGTGCTATTGCGGGAGGTAATAACATCTTTAAATGCGCCAAATATTGATTTTGAAAAATGAAATTTTTTTTGCAGCTGTTGGTGCCACCGCCGTATATCCGATCGACTTGGTCAAAACTCGAATGCAAAATCAAAGGACGGGGTCATTTATTGGAGAAGTCATGTATAGAAACAGTATGGATTGTTTTAGAAAAGTCATTAGACACGAAGGTGTTTTCGGGTTGTATCGTGGTCTGGTTCCTCAGTTAATGGGTGTAGCTCCAGAAAAAGCTATAAAACTTACTGTAAGATTTTTAATCACTTATGAATGTTTTACCTATCGTTTATAAATTTTTCTTAGGTGAACGATTTTGTAAGAGACAAATTTTATGACAAAAACGGAAATATAGCGCTATATGGAGAAATTATTTCAGGAGCTTGCGTAAGTTTTAAAAGCGCTAATTTGATTTATTTTTAATTTGATGACTCTAGGCTGGTGGTTCACAAGTAATTTTTACAAATCCTTTGGAAATAGTCAAAATTCGTTTGCAAGTAGCTGGAGAAATAGCTGGCGGAGAAAAAGTTAGAGCCTGGCCAGTGGTCAAAGAGTTGGGATTGTTAGGCTTATATAAAGGTAAATATTTTAAATTATTTTTAAGAACATTTAATTTCTTAGAAAGGTAAATGACGTTTGATTTTATTATGTTTTACGTACTACGTAAAAAACGAATTTTTAATATTATAATAATCGTAAAAAAATTCTGCAGTTTACTGTACATCTGCTTGTGATTTTGAGAAAAATCGAATTATTTTTTTAATTCAGCGACGCAAAGAACTAAAATTTAAAATTATCTCCTATTATCAATTGGGGCGATAGAAGATTGCTGGTGGGAGATTTTACTATTATTTTATAACATTCAGTACTCAAGCAAATTAAACAATGGTTCGTTCGCTATAGAATAACTCATTAAACCTTTCAGACCTGACTTTTTAGTATGACAAAAAAATTTTGTTTTTTTTATGCATTATTGGCAAAAATAATATTTTTTAAAATTTTTTAAACAAAAAAAAAATTGTTCAGACTATCTTATTGTTTTTTTATGAAACAATTTAAAAGAGTTTCGGTTCTTGACTAGACATAAATATACATGACATTTTTTACAAAAAAGTTTTGCCAGTGCATTTCGTATTTTTGCAACGGGTAGCCTCTTTTTTATGGTCGAATTCAGGTAAATGGTCCACCAAATCTAGCTTAACTTCTTTTAAGGGTCCGACATCCACAATATATTATCTTTTTGATGTAGGACTGTTGCGGCTAGGTCGCCTTACTTTGTTTGTAACAACGACTTTCCCACTTTTATAGGGCTTTTAGCAACTCTCATTTTGAAGTGAAATGAATCCATTATGTTTTCTAGGAATTCTCTTTAGTTCTGCACCTTTCTTGTATTCCAACCAACTATTGGTGCAGGCAATATCTACTGCGTGGATTAGGTAGGTATCATTCTAAATGTCCACTTTTTTTATTTTATTAAAACTCTGTAATGTCCCACTATCTCCCATGCATAGGTTAGGTATATAGTATATAAATTACCTCTGTCCTCTTTACTTCTTTGTATTTTTTTCATCCTTATCTTAGGTGCTTTCCTTTCATTTTTGAAGTGAGCCAAGCAAAAGTGAGATAAGCGAGGCCACTTACGCGCACTCATCTTACCTAAAATAGACCAAAGGAACGGTTGGTAAGCCTATTTTCTCTAAAAGTGACACTTGACAGTTTAACCCTTAAGCCTGAATTATAGATTGCCTTCCTTCCTTCCTCCCGTAGTCGTGCCCGTACGGTACGGGAATCTATAACTGGCAATACGATTTAAATAAACATTTTTGACGTAATTGTCACCATTAACATGGCCCGTTATTAATTTTAATTAAACTTAACAATTATTGATAATTTAAAATATTAAAATTACTTAAAAATATGATTTTGTTCAGAAAATATTTTATTCTTTGATTTTTTTTATTACTATAATTGCAAAATTTTATCACAAAGTATTAAAAATACCTAAACGGGAAATGTTAATGGTGACAATTACGTAATGTTCATCTTCTACGGGAGGAAGGCAATCTATAATTCAGGCTTTATGTTCTGTGGTTTAACCATTTCCCTCAACGGTTTAACGCAAAGATTAAAGACTTAACGAACAAAATGTCGAATCAAATAATACAGGTAGTTAAAAATATAAATCCAATTTAAACAATAATTATTATTATAATAAATACCTTTTTTTTATTCTTTAATTTTATAGAATGTAGTGAATGTAATATTCAGCAGCGATTCTGAAAATACTAGTTTAATCGTATCGTTTCATCGTAATCGTAAATTACTATTTAAATAGTCATACCTACAATTGTAGGTATTCTAGTCGCCGAATGAATCATTCAATTTGAAATCCGAATGAAAATATGCGATTAATAATCGCGGATTACTTAATTCGAAAATAAACGGCGATTATTAATCGCATACTTTCATTCGAATTATCAATTCGATTAAATTATTCCGATATTGAAATCCGAATGAAAGTATGCGATTTATAATCGCCGATTATTTAATCGAATTATCATCCGATTATTGAAATAATCGTATCGGATATAATCGGTTATTGATATAATCCGATTATGCCCATCAATCACTAATATTGTTTTAATTTTCTTCTGTTTTGTTTGATAGAAAGTGTACAACCTCACTTTTTAGCGTGCATCTATCCCCTCCACCAAGTAATCAAAATTTCTCATTTGTAAGTGTGCTCCGGAGGTTGTGCTTAATCGGTAAGGGGGGAGGTAAAATTCTCACTTTGGCTTACCTGTCATTTTGCAAATGGAACGGTCTCTAAAGTGAGATAAACCAAGGTGAGGTAAGAATATCTAAGAATCGTGGCAAAAGGAAAGCACCTCTTATCTTTCAACTTTATTTTCTTCACCAATTCCAACAGTTTAGATACTAATATCACAGTCCGATTATCTACCCATTTGCATAATACAATGGAACTTTTTTTATTTATTACTTCTTTACTATATCCCCTTGTCTTTTTTCTTTTCATCTTTATCGAAAGTGGATTACAAAATCTATTTACTCTTACAGTTCCAGCTGCATGAATATGTCTTTGTCGTAAGACGTCTAATAAGTTAAAAGTCGTTAAATACCTAGTTTTTTAAGAAAAGATAATAAAATTGGGGGATATTTTTTAATAAATGTAAGACAACTGTGGCACCTAAACCTATTTTGTTTAGCATTTCTTTATTAATTTCTGTTGTTGTTCCTTGATATATAATAAAATCATGTACAAGGCCACCTTTTCCTTCTAAAAAAAGATATATTATACCTCTATTGCTCAATGGGGCGGGAGGGGCCCAATGGGGCGGGGTCGGTTGGGTTGGGTTGTTAAGTTTTGGTTAGTTTGGTATGGCACAATGCAGTGTACCTGCATAACCAAAATGACAGCTAATCGTCATAACCTTGAGGAATACTTTGCTACATTTAACCTCTAGTGATAATACCTAATTACAGGCGGTGCGTTAACCACTTAGGGAACGGAGATACAGGTCTCGCTTCCGTATCCTACACGATTAGCGCACTCGGTTGCGCTAGCCCTATAGGAGACGGAAAAATGCGACCCGGACCGGACCGTTTTTGGACAGAAAACCGGACCGGACCCATATTTTTTTAAACGTAACTCTAGACACTAGGGCTGTAAAATTAAGCCGGTTAACCGGCTGAAAAAGTTAGCTAGGTTAATTAGCTAGCTAACTGACCAGTTTAGCTTATTTATCCGGTTAATTAAATTAGCTTAGCTAATTAGCTGGTGGCTTAACCGGTTAATCTAGCTTAGCTCAGCTAATTAGCCGTTTGGCCGTTAGCTAGCCAGCTAATTAGCTAAGCTAATTCAGTTAACCGGTTAAATTAGCTAAGCTGATTAGTTAGCTAGCTAATTAACTTAGCTAACTTTTTTAGCCGGCTTAACCGGGTAAATTGTACAGCTTTGTACATGTTACGCAAATGTTTTTCTCACAAGTGAAACACAACTTTTTCTAGGACGAACATAAATTAATGTTTTTTTTAATTTAAAGCCAGTTTTATTTAAAACTTTATCTGCCATTTAACAACTTTCAACCGGTTTTAACCTCACTTTTAATTAATCTGACTTTCTTTTTACACAGTCCGGTCATTTTTTTTACACAGAAACGTCACTTTTTATTCGAGTTGTGCGTTGCAAATAAAAAATATTTATTTTCTTAGCAACGACGTAGGAAAAAGTATAAATGCCGACGCATAGAAGAGGCCAACAATTAAGCTAAGCAGAAAATAGTATATTATGTAACGGCATATTCCGCTCAAGTGAAAAGTTTGTCACAATTTTTTTTTTATTGATGTACGTAAACCTAAAGAACCCATTGTGGGTTATAACAGGTGTAAAACAATGTGTATATATACATATATATAACTGTATAAATAGATAGAATATTGTAACGTTTTTTACTGTTCGTAGTGTGAATTAAAACACGCACTGGTTAATTAACGAACTAAACTATTTATTTAATAACTTAACTACACTTAAAACACTATAAAACTAACTAAACACTTAACTACTAATTATTTATATATCACTATTGTTCAAGAGTCTATTTATTTGCACTTATATTTATTTATTTCGCCGCGAGTACCAAATCTTCACTGACTGCCGTGTGCTGCTCCGTTTCTTATATATTCAGCGCCAAGGTCTTCTGGAACATTCCAGCGAGCTCCACACTCTCGATTGTTCGAGCCCTGAGTCACCGGCGATGACTCATCGGCGATGACTAACCGGCGATGAGTCATCACTCCGATATCCAGAGCGGTACTCGCTACATTGCCCCCGTCTTAAAACATTTTCGTCCCGAAAATGGTCCTCAGCTCCATGGCGATATTTGCATAGAGATCCAAACTTGCATTGTGACGTCCTATAGAAGTAGCAGTCTACGGTCTTCCTTCCGGTTGTTCTTTTAGGGTTGTGGCAACAGACAAGAATGTGTATGCCACTAAATCTGAAGATAACTTCCACCATACTTCTAATTATTCTCCAGTCTAAGCCGTCAAGTCCACAAGCAATCTTCGGTATCGCCAGGTTCATGATGTCCTTGGACAAAAGGATATCCCTCAATTTATTTAAGGCATTCCATACGTCACGGTAATTTGGCTTCTGATTGGAGAGTTGCTTCGTTACCAGATAGAAGATACTTCGGTTACCTATCTGCTCATTATCCACCATTTCAAGCACCTCTCCAACTTTGGGACTCTGCCTTCGTAGCTCGTCGACCCGTCCAAACTTGTTTTTAAAGACAACCGCTATTCCCCTGGACATCCTAAGGTCTTCCGCAACACAGTGAGCCAGGGAGTAATCGGCCGAAACCGTGAACAGATCTTTTTGCTCTTCTCGAGTGACACCATACCGAGCTTTTTTACCGCTCGAATATAAATACATGAAGTCTTCAAAAGGCAAGTCGTCTTCCGGCGGGTTAACTCTCCTTACTCTAGCATCGTCTATTTGAGCATTGTTTCCAGCGTAAGGGGCCAATCGGTTGAAATGGATCACTTTCGGCTTTCCTCTTGGTTGTTTCCTGATCCTGTAGATGATGTCATTTATGCGATCCATGACTTCGTATGGTCCTTCCCAAGAAGTCTGCAGCTTCGGTGAATAACCACGACGGCGCTGAGGGTTGTATAACCAAACTAGGTCTCCAGGTTGAAATCCTCCATTTTCCGCCTTGATGTCGTATGCCTCTTTCATTCTATCACTGGCGCTCTGGATGTTTAAACGAACTCGGCTGTGAATGTCGCTCATTTTCCTACGTAAATTGTTGACGTAATCTTCTCCAGCAATATCATCCCCTGGTAGGCAACCAAACCTCAGGTCACAAGGTAGACGAAGTTCACGCCCCATAACAATGCTAGCGGGTGTCTGGCCGGTTGTATCGTGGATAGAAGAACGGTACGCCAACAGGAACAGATGAAGGAAGCGGTCCCAGTCTCTTTGGTGATCAGAGACTACCTTGGACAGGTACCGGTTTATCGTTCGATTCATTCGTTCTACCATTCCATCAGACTGCGGATGTAATGCAGTCGTCCTCGTCTTCCGAATGTTAAGAATTTTACAGACATTCTGGAACAGTATAGATTCAAAGTTCCTGCCTTGGTCTGAATGCATCTCCATTGGCACACCAAAACGACAAATCCACTCCTTAATAAGGGCATCGGCCACTGTGGCAGCTTCCTGGTTTGGCAAGGCGTACGCTTCCGCCCACTTGCTGAAGTAGTCCATTACAACGATGATGTATTTATTTCCAGATTCTGTTTCCGGAAATGGACCCGCCACATCGATTGCAATTCTCTCAAATGGGCTGACCACATTGTACTGTCGCATTGGGGCTTTTGGGCGCTTCTGGGGTCCATTGCTTGCCGCGCAAACGGCGCACTTCTTGCACCATTCCTTCACATCCCGTTGGCTGTTGACCCAATAAAACCGTTCCCTAAGTCTTCCGAGCGTCCTGGTCACCCCAAGATGTCCTCCAGTAGTTCCATCATGGATTTCCTGCAGCACTTCTGGTATCCTGTTTCTGGGGATTATTATCTGCTTCCGGTCTTCCCCCCCTTCTGGCATCTCCAAAACGCGCTTTAGAAGCCCGTCACTTAGGATGATGGAATTCCATTGGGCCCAGTACGATTTCACATTCGGCGAATATTGGGCGACTTCCTGCCACGTTGGTTTACGGTCGTTCTTCTTCCAATCGATGATAAGCTTCAAATCCGGATCCCTTTCCTGGTCTTGTTGAACCTCAGCGGATTGCCAATGATCATCCACGATTGTAGTTCTGCGAACAAACACATCCTTTTCTTCGGCCCTGAGACAATGTTTACAGTCTTCCGGGCACGGTCTTCTTGACAAGGCGTCAGAATTTCTATGGATGGTCCCAGCCCGATGTTCTGTGTCAAAGTCGAACTCCTGTAGTCTCTCAATCCATCTTGCTACCTGTCCTTCAGGATTCTTGAATTGCAAAAGCCATTTTAGGGCAGCATGATCCGTTCTTAGCAAGAATTTTCTTCCATACAGGTACTTGTAAAAGTGTTCGACTGCCTTTACCACTGCCAACAGCTCGCGTCGAGTAACACAGTAATTTCGTTCTGGTTTGGATAAAGTTTTACTGAAGTATCCAATAACTTTCTCTTTTCCCGCTTGAATCTGCGACAAAACAGCTCCCAGGCCCACATTACTTGCGTCCGTGTCCAAAATAAATTCACCATCCGGAAGAGGATAACTTAAGACTGGTGAGCTGGTCAACGCATTTTTCAGGTTCTTAAAGGCTTCTTGGCATTCTTCGTCCCATTGGAATCGTCTTTCTCCCTCTGTTAAACGTGTCAAAGGCTTAGCAACTTTTGCGAATCCAGGTACGTACCGCCGATAGTAGGTGCATAATCCAAGAAAGCTTCTTAAGTCATGTTTGTTTTTCGGTACTGGCCATTCCCGCACCGTCTTCACCTTCTGTTTGTCCACTGCCACTCCTTGACTCGAAACAACATGGCCCAAATACTGCACTTCCCTCTGGAACAAGTGACATTTCTTCGGGCTTAGCTTCAGGCCGGAACTTCTTAAGCGCTGAAAGACTTCCTTCAGGTTCTTCATATGGTCCTCAAATGATTTCCCAACCACAATGATGTCGTCAAGGTACACCAAGCATGTCTTCCAGGATAGTCCCTTTAAAACCATTTCCATGAGCCTTTCAAAAGTTGCAGGGGCATTACATAGTCCAAACGGCATGACAGTAAACTGCCACAGTCCAGCACCCACGGTAAACGCCGTCTTTTCTCTATCTTCTGGTGCCATTTCAACCTGCCAGTAACCGCTTTTCAAATCCAGAGTCGAAAATATTTGCGATCCAGCCAATGTATCCAGGGTGTCATCGATCCTAGGTAGAGGGTAGCTGTCCTTCTTCGTCACGTTGTTCAGCTGACGAAAATCGACGCAAAATCGAGTTGATCCATCCTTTTTCTTAACTAACACCACTGGGGAAGACCATGGGCTGTTGGATGGTTCGATCACCCCTTCCTTCTCCATTTCTTGCACAATTTTATCAGCTTCCTCTCGCTTGGCAAGTGGTAGCCTTCTTGCCGACTGTCGAATGGGCTGTGCATCACCGGTGTTAATTTTATGCTGGACAATTCTTGTCCTACCCTTCTTTTCTTGTCCATCATCAAAGACGTCCTGATAGTTGTGTATCAGCTCTCTCAGCTTTATTCTCTCATTTGGTTTTAAGTCCTTTGAAGAAGTCGAAAGCAGAGTCGTCAATTCATTGCTAATTTTCTTGGCCGGAACTCCAGACTCACGAATGCTTCTAATAATTGAGGAAACAGAGGAACAGTTCCCCAAAACGATTCCTTTTTTTAAGTTCACAGAGTAACCATTAACATTCAATACTCTTACAGGCACTTCTTTTCCGACACGTAATAAAGTCTTCCCTACTACAACTCCTCGACCGACCTCTTTGTCATCAATTCTCGGCTCCAGAAGCATTATACTTCCATCTTCTGATTTACAATCCAAGAAAGCCTTCAATATCATCTCGCTGTGTTCCGGTATCAAAGCATCTTCTGTTAGCATCACACGAATATTCTTCTCTTTAGATCGATGCAACACGACGTCCTCTCCATTTACTCTCAATATTCCTTGTTGAAAGTTTAATTCAAATCCTATAGAGTTCATAATGTCCATGCCTACAATAACTTCATCTTCAATATCTGCTACTAATGCTCGATGTTTAAATTTAGTGTTTCCTATGACCATCGTGATGTCCACTTCTCCATGAACAGTAGCAGTATCTCCTGTTGCAGTACGTAGTCGCCTATTGGTAGATTTGATCTTGGACTTTTCGACAATATCTGGCCTAATAATTGTCTTCGTCGCACCTGTATCCAGCAGCAGCACATGTAATTTTCCATTAATTAAACCATCCACAAAAACACTGCTGGACTGGTGTAGAAGAGATGCAACACGTTCGATATCTTCTGGGGCATGCTGGTTACAGGTCGACGGTGGCCCCTTTTCCTCGACCCTATCTAGTTTTCCGACTGACGAAGTCGGCGCCACCTGGCTTTCTCTGCAACGACTTCGTATATGTCCTAGCTTTCCACATCTCCAACACCGGATTTCCTTCTTCTCTGGTAGATTTTCTTTAAAAACTCGCCTGATTGCTTCAATTATTCTGGGTTCCTCCTCTTTCTCTTCATCGACTCTCCTTATTCTAGGCTGGCTCCTGCAGCTCTGCTTTGCCGCCTCGAATTCCAAAGCTCGAGCCAATGCATCAACCAGTTGGCTCGGACGAGCCAGTGTTAGAGCCTGTCTTGTTTCGTTGTCCCGAAGTCCATCCAAAAAGGCTTGAACCGCTAATCGTTCCATAACGGTCGTTGGAGTAGCTGGATATGCTAACCGAACCAAGCGTGCAATATCAGCCTCGAACTCTTGTAAAGTCTCGTTTGATTTCTGGCAGCGATTCTTCAGTTGGGAATGGTACACATGTTCCAGATGTGTCTGGCCATATCGCAGTTCCAGATGTTTAACCAACGCTTCGTAATCTTCTTGTTCGTTGGGAGAGAGTGTCTGCAAGATGTCCGTTGCATCTCCGCGTAAAGCCAGAGTCAATGCTGTAGCTTTTTCTTCTGGTAGCCAGCCATTTGCTTTTGCTGCTGCCTCAAACTGACGGATGTAGTTGGTCCAAGAAGTTTTTCCATCGAACTGAGGTGGTTTCATCCGTACTCGGCTTCCCTCCTGCATTGTTCCTGGTTCCGCCAGTATCATGGGTAGATTTACAGCTGTCAGTTTACTTTTTATTTCTTTAATTTTGACTTCCAATTTATCATCCAATTCCATCCTTACGTCATTTAATTCCATCCTTACGTTATTTAATTCCATCCTTACATCGTCAACTTTCTGTCCTACTTTTTCTTCTAATTCTACCCTTACGTTCTCTTTTAATTCATTTACATTATCTAGAATCTTCTGTTCCAAATACTCTTTTAAATTTTTAGAATTTTCCAGAATTTTCTGCTGCAGTTCGCTAGAATTTTCCAGCATTTTCTGTTGTAACTCGTTAGAGTTTTCTAGCATTTTCTGTTGCAGATCGTCCTTTAAATCGTTGGCATTTTCCAGAATTTTCTGTTGTACATGGCTAGAATTTTCCAACATTTTCTGTTGCAACTCGCCTTTTAGTTCTTTAGAATTTTCTAGCATTTTATTTTGTAAGTCGTTAGAATTTTCTAGAATATTCTGTTGTAAATCGACTTTTAGGTCTTTTAAATTTTGCAACATTAAATGCATGTCACAAGGGTCTTCAAATAAATACTCATCTGGATTTTCACCCTCTTGTTCCAATGCTTCTCGAAGCCGCTGCTGCAACACATTCTTTTTTCCAGTTGTTTCACATTCCCTTTCTTCTACACTGAGAAAACGAAATATTTAATATTAAGAAATTAAAACAGTTGCGATTTTTTTAAAATATTTGTTAACTATTAAAAAATTTCTTAATCGTGAACAAATTATATACTAATTATTAAAACATCGTCCGGTGACTGTGTTTCAGACAAATAAAGGATAAAGTTGTCTTAGAACTGTGATATATTAACAGTTAATATACCTAAATTCGAATAAAACGTTTTAACATTTGTCAACATAATTTTAAATGCAATATGCGCAAGCATGTGACGTTGCCGTAGTTTTTTACAAAATGGAATTTCGATATATTAACAGTTAATATATCTACATTTGCTAATACGTTATGAGCTTCTTTAATTCAACTTAACCAGTTCTTAGACCCAAATTAATATTTCTTTCGCCATATCCAACTCAACGATATGTTAATAGTTAACGTGCCTCGTTATTAACAAATATTTCTTTCTCTCAGTGTAGCTCCCTCTTAAGGTCCGCCACTTTTAAGTCCATTAACGAAACCATTTTCGCGAAGTTTCACACTAATCCCACTTCTGACACCAATTGTACCGTTTTTAACTGTTCGTAGTGTGAATTAAAACACGCACTGGTTAATTAACGAACTAAACTATTTATTTAATAACTTAACTACACTTAAAACACTATAAAACTAACTAAACACTTAACTACTAATTATTTATATATCACTATTGTTCAAGAGTCTATTTATTTGCACTTATATTTATTTATTTCGCCGCGAGTACCAAATCTTCACTGACTGCCGTGTGCTGCTCCGTTTCTTATATATTCAGCGCCAAGGTCTTCTGGAACATTCCAGCGAGCTCCACACTCTCGAGCGCTGAGTCACCGGCGATGACTCATCGGCGATGACTAACCGGCGATGAGTCATCACTCCGATATCCAGAGCGGTACTCGCTACAATATAAATATGTAAATAAATGTCGTTTATATCACAGATCTTTCCTAGTACTAATTATATGCTGGACTATCATTTTTTTGAATTGGCTGTCAGTCATGTTTTTGTAGCTCTCGGGAATATGCTATTAATGAACTTCCATGGAAGTTCATTAATAGCAGTAGACCAACCACTTCTGCAAGTGCACTTGCAGAAGTGGTTGGTCTACTGTTTCAGTTAGATGCCTGTAAAAGCGTGGCTGGAAAATTTTTCTAATCGGTGGATCGGGCGAAATAGTATATTAATACAATTTCCTCCCAGGTCTCCCGACTTAACTCCACTAGATTTTTTTCTATGGGGGTTTATTGAAGAAAAAGTCTACAAAACTCCGCGAAAGAATAAGACAGGCATGCACTGAAATTACACCACATCAATTGTCTAATGATATGGCAAACATTAAAAGACGATACAATCAATGCATTCAATTAAATGGAGATTTAGTTGAAAAATCTAGAATTTAAAGTTAATTCATGTGTGTTAATTTAATATTATTTTAGAAGAATGTCTTTATAAGAATGTACATTCTTATAAAGAAATTCTTCTAAAATAATATTAAATTAACACACATGAACTAATTTTAAATTCTAGATTTTTCAACTAAATCTCCAATTAATAGACATCTATTAAATGTTATTAATGAATAATACGAGCCCCAACACAAAAATGTTCGGACACTTCATAATTTATACAGAAATATTTTTCGTGAATACTATCTCAAAATTATTAGAAGTTATGAAAAATTCAGTTTATTTTGGCATATACCCCTCGAAGCAATTTTTATTTTAAAAAAGTGTACCTTTTATTTTTAGCTTTTTTTTGTATGAGTAAAAAAAGTTATAAATGGGCCCATTAAAAAGAACATAAAATATTATACAAACCCTGAAAATTTGGTAAAAATTGTATAAATAATAAGAAAGTTATATATCTGCAAAATCTCCCGTTTCCTAAGAAAATTGCAAAAACTCTTTAAAAATAGCATTTTTAAATTACTTATACTATTTTTTACCAAATTTTCAGGGTTTGTATAATATTTTATGCTCTTTTTAATGGGTCCATTTATAACTTTTTTTACTCATACAAAAAAAAGTTTAAAAGTTAGCCTTTTTTTAAAAGCTAAAAATAAAAGGTAAACTTTTTAAAAATAAAAATTGCTTTGAGGGGTATATGCTAAAATGAGCTGAATTTTTCATAACTTCTAATAATTTTGAGATAGTATTCACGAAAAATATTTCTGTATAAATTATGAAGTGTCCGAACATTTTTGTGTTAGGGCTCGTAAACAACTTGACAGAATTTAGTCATAGAATCGTTAATGTTCAATATTTTTCTAAAAAAATCGCTCATATGGATTCTGCATTTTTTTTTAAACTAGACGTTGCTTGGCTTTAAAATAAATCTTTCCTCCTCCACATTTAAAAAAAAAGGGTTAAAATCACTTCATAAATAAAAATTGTATGAGGGTGGCCCGCTTTCAAATGGGTCACTCTGTATATATAAATATATATGTATTGATGGTTTTCCGGGATCTGCTCCGTGTTGTCGGTTTTTGATTCTTAAAAAAATAGTAGGTATGTCTGACGACGTTTCGGTACCATCTTCAGGTCTTATTTACTGGGCTGCTGTTGCTGCTCTGCTGAGAGTTAGGCATGGAGTGAGCTCCGTTGCCGCTGATCGTTGTTTATATACCCTCTTAGCTTTCCGCGTCATCAACTGTGACTGCGATTGTCCCTGTGGCATTGATCTCGTTAATCTGCGTTTTGGTGGTTGTAAGAGCTGGTTTCCATGCAGTTGGTAGCCTGTTATCATCTCTTGTGTTGAGGTTTCTTGGACGTTTTTCTATTTCAATGGGTTCACGAATGGTACGTTTGGTTTTGTCCTGTGTTCGATGCTAGCCAAGACCCTTGTTTTTTTTAAGTCAATTTAATGGGAAGTATTTCGTACGTGTTCAGCTAAGGAAGATGTATTTTCTTGTTTCAGGACTATCCCACGTAGCTTCCGTCAAGGAATATTTTTTTTTGAAAATGTTTTGTTCATTTTTGTTTATGTAACATGTTTTTTGTAATTCTCAGGAGTTTTTTTAAATTAAATATTTAAGAAGAATCTTCCCCGATCCCCGCCTCTCATTGGGCCTGTGAGGAACTAATAAATTTAATCAGCCACAAGCTACAGCAAAATGCAAATTTTATCCAGGATTCACTATTAGATTTCTTACTACTGTTGAAAGTTGTCAAATATTAATAGAAACTACAATCGGACTGGAAAGACAAAACAACAACTTTCAGAAAACCCTCTAGTTTGTGAAAAGTGTGCCTTTTTTACGTTTGGTGCTTTTTTATTAAAAGCACAATTAAATCTGTCAAACCAAATAGGTATCAGTCGCAAACCATATATTCTGCTTAGTAGAAATTTGTATAATACCAGTAAAACAGTTTTTCCAATGCAGGAGCCCTCGTTATACGTTATTTTTTACCAATATGCTTTACCTATTTGACTGTATCATTATTTGTTTGTATATTTTAGGTGCAAGAGCTTGTCTACTTCGTGACGTTCCGTTCAGCGCTATCTACTTTCCGGCTTATGCTCACACCAAGGCCAGCTTAGCCGACGAGAGTGGCTATAACCATCCTCTGACGCTGCTGCTGGCCGGTGCTATAGCCGGTATACCAGCGGCATCGCTCGTCACCCCCGCTGATGTAATTAAAACCAGGTTGCAGGTCGTGGCGCGTGCTGGCCAGACCACCTACTCAGGAGTAATGGATGCGACTAGGAAGATTTATGCAGAAGAAGGATTTAGAGCATTCTGGAAAGGAGCCGTAGGTAAGAAATAAACAGACTACAGTTTTTAAAACTATTTCTATAGGTTTTTAATATTGCCTGTATAACAAACAAATTAATCTGCTATTATGTTATATTATTTTTAAGAAGTGCAGTGTAATTTTTTACCAGGAAATGCTTAAAATGTTTTCTTAATATTTCAAACTAATTAGGCACACAACTTTTAAAAGTTTCACACATGTCTTTAAATATTTATTATTATAAAATCATATTGGGTCTTTCTTAGCAAGTCATGTAGATCAAATATTTCAGTTAGTATTAATATTCGTTTTGCAAGAAAAAAAGGAGAATTAATACTTTTTATTCCATAAATGGGCAACAATTGTGTAGAAGGGAAGAGGCCATGGATCTAGGAATACTGTTTGACTCTCGTTTAAGTTTCTCCAACCACATACATCAACTAGTTGTGAAAGCTAGCATTGAGGAATTGTCAAGGTCTCTCTATAGATGCAGTGAGATCGGTATTTGTAGGGTTGGTTAGATCTCAACTTGAATATTGTTCAGTTATCTGGTCTCCACAATACAATGTGTATAAGGATTTGCTGGAAAGAGTTCAACACAAGTTTTTGAGATACTGTAATTTTAAATTTAACCTTAATATTATTGCTAACCATGATTATTCTGATATATTAGTTCATTTTGATTTATGTTCCTTGGAAAAGAGACGAACTATGTTCGACATCTGTGTTCTTTATAAATTATTAAATGGTATAATATCTAGTCCATTTCTACTCTCTCAAATTAAATTTACTACACCACAAAGAATACTAAGACACAATAATTTATTTTTTATAAGAAATCATAGGACCAATTTTGGTAAACATTTTTTTTTGAGAGGTCTTTGAATTTTTTAAATAGGGAGGAAAGGCTGGATGTATTTAGGGGTTCTTTTCGTTCCTTTAAGAGAGCTTTAATCGAATTAATTTAACTTGTGATCTCTATTTGAATATTATTTGTTAACTTAGTGAAATACCTATAATTAGTATTTGTTATTATTATTGTTAACTATTGGATAAATGAATTGTTATTTTTTTATTATTAATATTAATTATCTGTTTAAAGAATTTGTTACTTATTTTTAATTTAGTGATTAACTGTAATTGTCTTCTTTTCAAGACACAACCTTTATATGTAATGTTTATACTGTAATGGGGTTTTCCCGTTTAAGCAATAAATAAATAAATAAATAAATAAATAAATATTTTGGCTAACTTTAAAACGTAAGACTAAACATAAAAAATATCTTATTTGATTTTTACATCTTGCTGTAGCCTGATGATGTCCCAAACCAACTTGGTCTTTTAATACATTTTGTTTCCAAATTAACAATTAAATTTAACTTTAATTTTATTATAAACGGCATTAATATTTAACAATTTTTTTTCAGCTCGTGTGTTCAGATCTTCACCGCAGTTTGGAGTTACTCTTTTAACTTACGAAGTTCTTCAAAGGATGTTATATATTGATTTTGGAGGAACGTAAGTATACTTTATTTGTAGCTCTTTATTAAATGATTAAAATCTAAAATATTTAATACCATGTATTTTTGCAGTCGTCCAACTGGATCTGAATTCAAAGTTCCTTCCCTGGGAGGTGACATGAAATCGCACAATCCGGACCATTTGGGAGGATTTTCGGTGTCGCTCCCTATTTTTACTGGCATTGAGACCAAATTTGGTTTGTGTTTGCCGAAATTTAGCGTGGCTCGTGCCTCGCAATCAGTGTAGAAGTAAAAAATTAAACTAAGTTAATAAAATTTCGCTTGGGCCAGTCAATCACCGCCACTATTCAGTTTAATTAAAACATTGTACATACTTAGAAAAGTGGGATAGGATTTTTGTACTCGCTATTAAAAGAATCGTTATAATAAATAAACATCAGTGTTAAATTTAATTTTAGACGAGCGATTCTTTTTGGCGAAAGAGCCTTATTTTTGTATTGTTATGAATTGTGACAGCACCTGTGATATTCATGTACGAATGCATTTTGGTCTCAAATGAAACAGATCTGAGTACCCACAGATAATTAATTGTTTGGCATATACCTAAAGATTATGTAAAGTTATTTTTATTATGAACTGTTAACCTATTCTACTAAATAAAGTATACACAATTAATAAAGTTTATTATTTATTATATTTTTAGAAACCTTAATTTTATTTTCACTAAAAGTGTACATTTAATTTATCCAAGAGTCTGACAAATAAAGCTTTCTACCTTGAATTTACTCTACTTCTTTATTAAATGGTATAAATAAGTGTTTCTAAGCAAATTGAAAAATTCGAGTCCTGTACAAATATACCACATAAATCGGTAAATATTAATATTTTAGTTAACTTTGTAACTTTGAACACAATATAAAATATCTAATTTAAATAAAACTTTTTGTAGGTATTTAAACATATTTTTATATACAAAAAACAGTTGTCACCAATTCAATACAAATTAATTAATTAATTTCAAAAGTTTAATATTAAGAAATAAGAATATAGAAGAATTTATTTTATTATAAATAGAATATTATATAAATAGCATACTTATACATTTTTGTATTTTGTCAGTCCCCAACTGCATAAATAAGATGCCGAGACTCAGAGAGGGACCCGGTGCGGCAAAATAAAACATTTCTTGATTTTTTCTACTTTTGGGTTATAATTTCTTAAAAACCTGACGTGATGTAGCAATCCTAAGGTAGGATTCCAATTCAGCGCATCAAAAACCCTGTGAAAAGAACTAATTTTTGTTATAGAAATTTGGTTATATTTTGAGCCTGTGTTATTAAATTTAATAATTGCAGCCGGGGGCCCCCAAAATCAAGATATAAAAAAATCTTGGACATCACCTTACCGATTTGGATCAAATTTGGGATTAGGCTTCCATTTAAAATTTAAGAAAAAAATATTTAGGATTAGGATTTTTACGGGGGCTAATTTTTTAATATTTTTTGTTTGGCTCTGCAAGGCTTAATAAATATTAAAATAACAAAACTTTTACAAAAGCGGAAGTAAACATTTTGTCAATATATTTTTCTTCTATTTTTTATGAAGCTTTTTGGTCCTGGTATCATAAAACTTTTATTATAAAGATAGGAGTAGATATGTCATTACCATGCCCTAATAATATGCACCTGTGCTTATTTTGCATGCCTCTTCCCGAACAAAAAATTTTAGCGTTATTTTTATTAGACTTTGAAAAAATGTTCGAAATTATTGCGAGAGTGGCGGTATCAGCAACTGTTGCATTATTTAAAATACTGCCTCGTTAAAATATGGAAACAGCCTATGCAGAGTGGTAACCTTAACCTTTTGCTATTCCTCGTGGAGTGAGTGTAAATTTATTCATGTTTAATTTAGTATACACTATTATTTATAGTAAATAAATACAGAATATTTTAGTTTGCCAACTATTCTCACAGTCTTACGTTGTAGAGAAAACAATCTTTTCCAGCCCGCAGCTTGCCCCCACACCAATAGGTATAGCATAGGACAAAAGAGAGTGACCCAATGAAAATAGGCTGTCTTAAGAACATTGCTTGGGACTAAGCTTGCAAAATTCCTTAAAAGATAGATGTGCTTGCTAAATTGCCCAATTGATGTAGAAGCAGATACGGAATGCTAGGTACCGTAAACACGGGTGACTTTGCACCCCGCGGGTGACTTTAGCCCTTTTATGAAAAATCTTTTCGCGCTCGATAAAATTAACATTTATAATTTGTTGGTCTAAACCTGTCAATTGAGCGATTCTATTGAGTTTATATTACAGGAAAATCAGTGTTTTAAAAAAATAAATGGGATTTATTACACTTTAAAATTGTATATATTGCATTAGTGCAAAAATCTTAAAAATACATGCGTTACAATTTCTATATTATGCGCAATTCTTTGGAATGATGATCCTTGGTTAACTACAGGTCGATTTTTTATTGTTTTTATCGGTAACCCCTTGCAATTGCTATATGTCGCTGCTATCATATGTCTAATTAAAATAAAATAAAATATTGAGTTAATTTTATACGGAAAATACACTGTGAGACAAAATAACCCGCAACCAGGGGGTAACTTTGCACACCCAGTTTTTAATTTTTATTTTTAAAACTCAGCCCTATGAAAGATTATAATCAGTGGCGTGCAGGACGGGCCCAGCAGGGCCCGCGGTGCGGGGGGGCCCCCGACCTTAGGGGGGCCCCGTAGAAAACCACATTGGGTGGTATAAGTGACAAAGGGGCCCCAGCTCAAAATTTGCGGGGGGGCCCCCGATCACCTTTGCACGCTACTGATTATAATATAGGTAGTTATTATGAAAGAGCAACCCAAGACTCAAATTTTGGTATACAATATTTAATGTTATAAATATGATTGTTAAAACTACCAAAATGTTAAGATTAAGTTTGAAAGTGAGCTAAAGCCACCCGTGTTTACGGTACTTAAAATTATGGGATTTGCATTGGCTACTCCAATTAATAATAATAATAATATTTATTCTTTTATTTAAAGTAAGGTTGGTGCACCCATGGGTTTAGGACGTAAAATAAAACAAAAAGAGAAAAATTGCCGACGTTTCGAAAATATATAGTGGCAACTTGGTGCTACTGTTAATTTTATTTTTATTTTTACACATGGACTATATATATTTTCATTACGAAAATACCCTTGAAAAAGAAATATATATTTTCGAATAGTCGGCAATTTTTCTTAAAAAAATAAAGTTTTTTTATTTTACGTCCTAAACCTACGAACCTTACATTAAATAAAAGAAAAAATTTAAAGGAACTTACACATCATTACAATAATATTTATTTAACATCACAGGCGCGCCTAGGCGATGCATCGCGATACCCAATTACAGATGAGAATAAAATACAAAAACATTTAATATTACATTAAGTCACAACAAGAAAATAATTAACTTTGTCCTAAGCAAGTCTTACATTTAATATATTATTTATATTTAGACCAATAATTTTTTTCATAAAAACTTTAAAATTACCATAAAAAAGTCTATTTCACTCGAAACCAGGATACCATAGTAGCTGAAATATATAATTACTTCTAGTTAAATTTTTTACTTTAAATTTTATGTGTGATAATAAGTAACTATTATCCTTAGCTATTATCTAATTCGTTACGTAGCAACTTATATAATGTTAATATGATGGCTGTAATCCTTCTTGATTCCAATGTTCTGTATAGGTAAATATTGTATAAGTCTGAATATGTATTTTTAATGATCTTTAATATGTATATCAATTTTTTTTATAAAATAAATATAAATTAATTATAAAAGTATTTTTTATTTATGTTAAATTAGAATAGGTACTTAGGTAATGAAACTTACAAATATTTTTTAAATGTATAGCATTTATTAAAATAATAATGTTGTTGCTGTTTATTATGATCCAGATTAATTAATACTTATTGTACTTATTATACTTATTATTATAAAGAAATATAAACGTAGAACACGATATAGAACTTCTCTGCAGTATTCACAATCATACCAAGAAAGTGATTAGGAAATTGATAAATTTTGTTGAAATAATTTTCAAAAAGCATACACCACCTATTAAATATTTAATTTCAAATTTGGTCAGTTTTTAATTACCCGAAACAATAATTTAATGAGCAGTTTTCAATTACCCAGTATTAAATGAATTAGATGTCAGGGAAGTTTTCAAATATTCAATTTTGTTCAAAAGTGTGCTGTTTTTAATTACCCGAAACATTAATTTTAATGTGCGGTTTTAAATAAATTAAATGTACCTAAGGGCAGTTTTCAATTATCCAATTTTGACGAGCATTGCAGAATAGTGCAGAATTTTTTTATTTTAATAATTATCATCGTGGATAACTAAAAATTGTTTAGTTTGCTTTAACTAGGGTTGGTAAAATTTCACTTTTTACTTGTACTTGAAATTTCACTTGAAATTTTCATGACATTTATGAAATTTATGAAAATTTCCTAAATTTCTGAAATTTCATGAAATTTATGAAATTTATTTAAACTTTCAATAAATTTCAATCACTTAAGTGTAATATTTCAATATTGAAATAAGCCCACTTGGGGACCATGGCAAATTGCCTCTCTTACCTCCTACCCCTCTGTGGGCCCCTGCACCAATAATATAAATATTAATTACTTACTAATTATTTAAATACTTATATTTACCACAAATTTCTTGAGATTTCCTTTTAAAATATTTTTAAAATTACTAAAACTAAAAGAGATAGGTATAGCACTTTTTGGTAAGCTAATGAGATTGTGCCACTTTCATTGTTTTATATTTATATATATATATATATATTATTTTTAAATATTTTACTTAAATTTTACGAAAATTGAAGGAATTTTTTATCCGTTTTCCGATGCAATTATAGCAAAAGTTAAAGTTTAAATTAATCGTGACTTTTAAAAAAATTTTAAAGTCTGATTTAGGTAATTTACAAATTAAATTGGTAACTAAATTAAATTATTTAAATTAATTTATGCATATAAGTAACAATAATTACTTATAGTGTATTCAAATCCAAGCCGAACTAAACAAAAACGCCCAGACGCTTGATAACTCGTTCTTATTGGTCGATTCGGAATCTGTTGTAAATTATTATTAAAGGTCCCAGGGGAGGCCGCATGTGAAATTTATGCGAAATTTTCAGTAAATTGCGAAACTTTCAATGAAATTTCTGAAACTTTCACAGGCAATTTTGAAATTTTCAGATTGAAAATTGAAATTTTTAAAAATTTTACTTTTCCAACTAAATGAAATATTTCAAGTTTAAAACTTTCAAAGGTGAAATTTTCATTTGAAAATTTCAACTGTCCCAACCCTAGTTTTAACAAAGGATGGTAATATAAATTATAATTAATTAGTCTTTAATGCTTCTTTATTTAAATAAATAGTTTTAAAATGACACGATCTCTATTTTAATAAATAAAACTAAATATGCTAATTGGGTTGTCCTTTCCAATCATATCTTGGGTTTGGATATGCATGCAACAAATCAGCATTTTGAGCAAGCGGCTGTTGACTGTAATGGGCTTCTTGATCTGAATAATGATGATGCCCCTCGTCTACTGGTACGCCGTTATACGGCCACTGTCTGTCGTAGTGCCCTAAAAATTAAAGGTTATCATGAATATTAAGTTATTTCTAAAATAACTTTAAAAATTATTTTAAAACTTTTACAAAGTTGTTCTTATTTTCAAACTAAAAAAAATAAAATAATTTAGTATATTTACAGAATAACTTTAAAGTAATTAGAAAAATATTCAATATTAATAATAAAATTGTGGGCTTTAATAATAAGTCTTTAAGCTTTATTTAAACGAATTTGTTTTTTTTTGGGCAACAAGATAGGCAACGAAATTGTATTTGAGTCAAAAAATTATTACCCACTTTAATATGTACAAAATTAAAAGCTGTTCAATACTGTATTCATTTAAAAGAGAGAAAAGTGGTTTATAAATATTAAAAAAAAAATTAATTGTTTTATTAATTTTATTAAATGGCGAAAATTGTATAAAAATACTATTATATATATTTTTTGAGATACAGTATTAAGTTATTTTCTTTTACAAGATTTTCTTTAAAATCTTCTAATATCTAAAGAAAATGTATTATTTACACTATTTTTTCTACACCATGTACTATAATGAGATACATTATGATACTAATTTTTTTAGTACGATACAGATTTTTAACCAATATAAATCCAAAACACGGCAAATAAAGAATATAAATGAAATACACAGCAATATTTTTCAATATCAACTTGGACATCTGACAGATCTAATATTTATTAATTTTTACAAGGTATTGCTTGTATAAAAAATTTTAAACTTTAATTTTTAAAATTATACTATAGTAATTTAAATTAAAAACTTAACCCCGCCATAAATTGCCGCAGAAGCCGTAAAATCAGAAAATAGGTACGAAACATTTTAAAATTAAAGTGTTAATTTTTTACTTTATAATGATAGAAAAAATAGTGTATGCGACTCCCATTTAAGTGGCTATCATTACGACTTTCGCCATCAGCATACAAGTATGTCATAATTCTTATACTCATGTCTTAATAGCCAAATGGTCGTTACATAACGAATATTGGAATTTTTATATTTTAACATTTTATGTGCAGCGCTATCAATGAAATATAATATATTAATATATTATGGACAGTTTTGTGCGAAATAAATATTTAATTAATAATTAATAATTTTCCGCCCTTCACAAATGGGTACTTTGATTTGAAATAAATTGATGAAGATAAATAAACCATGTACCTTAGGGTGATTCATAAAAAGTGATTTCTCTTATATTTTTGATTACACCCCCTCATTTGGTAGTTTACTCCATAAAAAGAAGAATGCGACTTGGAAAATCAAAATTAAAAAAAAATTATAGGTCGCTCAAGACGATTTTAGTTTTTTTTGCCGAAAAAAAGAAAAATTTTGTTAAATCTTCAAAGTCGTGTAAAATCGACAAATTTAAATAAAATTGCATAAAATTTTAACAGAATATTAGTGAATATTTATAGTTTACGAAAATATTGTTCATTTTTTAAATTTTGAAAAAAAAATGTTTTTCAAAATTTTTTATCAACGAAAAATTTCTTGTTTATAACAATTGAGCGCCTGTCGCGCACGACGTATTGTGCATGTGAAATTATTCTTAGGCGTTCCTAGAACGTATTTCAATCGTAAAAACTGTGCGGAAAATATAAACAAAGAGCTGAATGAATTTTGTCATGAAATATCAGACAAAATAAAAACTTTTTTTCAGAAAAAAATCTTTAATATGGTTTGGATATAACAAATAGATATTTTTTTTTTAAAAGAAACTTCTTTTATCTTATTTGTATTTGTAAAAAATAATTTATATTTTATTGTTTACGTATTACACGATTTAACTTCAAAGTATAGTTTACGCCATGTTCATGAGATTTCTCGTTACCTAATCGTTTAGTACTAATCATCTTAAAGCCTGATTTATAGATTGCCTTCTTTCTTCCTCCCGCCTGATCGTAAAACATAAACAATACGTAAGCCGTAGTTCCATTTATAGATAAACGCCGTCAATGATTAGCACTAAACGATTAGGTAACGAGAAATCGCATTAACATGGCGTAAACTATAATTTGAAGTTAAATCGTGTAAAACGTAAACAATAAAATATAAATTATTTTTTCTACTCCCACCTTTAAAACGCCCTTTATCGTACATGTTTCCATGACACTAAGTGACCTTTTAAATACGCATTGACAAGTTGTGGCTTTATGGCGCTTTATTCACGGGGTTGACAGTTGTCAAATGTCATACAATCGTTAAAATAAAGTGCCTTTCTTGTAAAATAATATTAAATGTGAAAATTATTTTATTATTTTAATACAAAAATACAAAACTATTAAATAGTTTCTCAATGCCAATATTTGAAAAGTTTATATGAACATTGTACTGACCTTTTAATTTCGCCGGCAGTAAACTATAACTTAAATTCGGGCACGGACTCCACTGTAAAGTCCTCATAAAACATTTTCTTTACTTTCACTGTGAAAAACTGACAATTATCAAGAAATAAATTTCGATTTATAACCTTTATAATCTGTGTTTATAAAAATGTGACATTTGACAGTGACACTCCATTCCTTTATTGTTTCATAGATGGCGCTCTATACAAATTTTTGATTTAAATCATTTTAAGATAATAATAAGTATTTGTCGTAGAAAAAGTATAGTATGCACCTCGTTTATAAACTTTTCTATACACTCATTAATTTAAGCACTCGCTCGCAAGCTTGATACATAATATACTATTTTACAAATACAAATAAGATAAAAGAAGTTTTTTTTTAAATAATCTAAATCTATCTATTTGTTATATCCAAACCATATTAAAGATTTTTTCTCAAAAAAAGTTTTAATTTTGTCTGATATTTCAAGACAAAATTCAATCAGCTCTTTGTTTATATTTTGCGCACAGTTTTTACGATTGAAATACGTTCTAGGAACGCCTAAGAATAATTTCACATGCACAATACGTCGTGCGCGACAGGCGCTCAATTGTTATAAACAAAAGATTTTTCCTCAATAAAAAAAAATTGAAAAAAGTTTTTTTTTCAAAATTTAAAAAATGAACAATAATTTCGTAAACAATAAAGATTCACTAATATTCTGTTAAAATTTTATGCATTTTTATTTAAATTTGTCGATTTTACACGACTTTGAAGATTCAACAAAATTTTTATTTTTTTCGGCAAAAAAAACTAAAATCGACTTGAGCGACCTCTAATTTTTTTTTTTTTTTGATTTTCCAAGTCGCATTCTTCTTTTTATAGAGTAAACTACCAAATGAGGGGGTGTAATCAAAAATATAAGAGAAGTCACTTTTTTTGAATCACCCTAATGTACCTACTTAGTAAAATTTGATATAGGTACATTTTTTTTTCTAAATTGTCCGCCCTAAAAAATAACAATTTGACTTACAAGATGATATCATCAATTTCTTCGTTGAAAAGTTCAAATTTTACAAAAGAATTTTTTTATGAAATCAATTAAAATAATTATTGATTTAGAGATATTATAGAATATTTTTATCTTTAATAAAATGCCTATAATATATTATAAATAAGGACATTAATTAAAACAAATAATATTAGTAATTAAAGGGGTAAGTGGATAAAAGGGTTAGGTAACAATTTTTATAATAAAGGATTAAAAATATTGTACTTGTAATTCAAAATTAATTTGTTGTTGTAATTACAATATTTTTCGTTTGAATGTGTCATTTTACTTTTAAGGTAAGAAAGAACAAACAATATTGTGCTTGTTTTTGGTCTGTGCGTTAATAATTAAACACATCGAATAAAGGACAAAAAATATTGCAATATTGCAATATTTTTGTCCTTTATTACATGTCCTTAATTATTAACGCATAGACCAAATCGCTGGACCTAAAGGGCTGAAATTTTGACAGTGCATTCCTAAATGTCGATTTCCATCTCCAAAATTTAGTTATAATTAATCCCGGCACATTCGCAACTTTTGAAATTGTTTAACGACTGAACCGATTTTGATGAAATTTGGTGAGGGTTAGGATTAGGTCCTGGGATTAGGTCCTGGGACGGGACGGGCCCTTAAAAACATTCGTTTTTATAGAAGACCCCTTATTTTTCCTTGTAACCAAGGCGCGGGTTTATACCTAGTTATTAAAACTAATGCAATGAAAATGGTAAAAACAATGAAATACCTTTTTGTATAATTAATTGCAACAATTAAACATTAATATAAAGATCAAAATGCAAATTTAATGTCTGTCTTTACTTTTTGGACGGTAAAAGCAATTCATCCGTAGTCTTGCAATCATTATAACGACTATTAATTACTTTGCTATGTTCAACTGGAAAATGTTCGAATCTGAGCAACGAACCGTATATACCTTTGCATTAATGTACAATTTCTTACAAATGCAAATCAATCCAAATTTTAATACAAATAATTAAATTTGCACATATAAGAAGTTGACAATACGAGTTTATTTGTGTTGTGAAAAGGTATTGCCACGTGTTTCATCACATCAGAGAATATTTTTTTGGAACACAGTTTTAGAAAATGGAGGAAAAACCACTACAACATCCCTTACAAAATGCATAAAGTATAAATGTCCGAAAGAAGAATTTGCAATGAAATCTCTCCTAGTTAGAGAAAACTCAGCCAGTTTATCCTTTACGGTGGGAATGGATTTTAAAAATTTTGTAAAATTAAAGGATAGTAACTTTTGGCCTGAAGACCTGAAGGAACTTTTTTCGTTAACAAAATCAATCCCAGCAACAAAAATAATTCTGAGACCAATGGACTAAAAGTAATATATTAAAATATTCAATGTCTAAACAATAAAATAGGTAAAGGGTAATTTCATATCAAATCAACCAAAAAAAAGTTAAATTTTGTTTTCAATATCTCCGATTTTGATTATTTAAGGTAAAGTTGTTCTACGTCCTGAAAAACTCGAAAACACAATATTTTAAATGGTATTTTTTATGGATTTTTAAAAATCAAGAAATTTACCAATTTTGCCTCTGCAGGCTCTTAAAACAACGGATATATCTCAAAACTGCTTATCACAGAACATTGAGTAATAGCTTGTTTTAAAGGTTTTTTGAAGCCCTTTCAGATAAGTTATCACATGATATACTTTTTCTTAAAAAATAAAAATGGGAATTTTTGAAATATTTTGGTTTGTAAATATCTCAAAAACACCATTTTTAATTTTAAAAAATATATATATTCTTTTTATATATGTTTAAGTATTACAATTACTACATTTCAGAATGGATAAATGAAT
The DNA here is from genome assembly GCA_921294245.1 of Brassicogethes aeneus. Classification (NCBI taxonomy): domain Eukaryota; kingdom Metazoa; phylum Arthropoda; class Insecta; order Coleoptera; family Nitidulidae; genus Brassicogethes; species Brassicogethes aeneus. The sequence goes on from OV121137.1 coordinate 28,604,082, forward strand.
GAATGAAGTTCAGTTTAAAAAAATTAAAACCTTAGAAACACAAAAATATTAAGAAAACATTATAGGGAATTTTAGTATTTGGACCATAAAATTCAATCTTTTACCAAAATTTATTTATGCTATGTTTGAGACACCTCTTTTCTCTTGTTTATAAAAATTCCGGCCTTTTTTGCCACCTCTAGGTGGTTTAAGAAAAATCGTTCATATAACAAATATGTACAATGCAAAATATTCACGTATATCGGCGGTTTTAAAAATAATGGCATTGGAAATATTTTACAGCCTTGCAACAATGACCTAAAGTGGTGATTTCTGGAAAAGGCCCTAGTTAGTGTTCTAAAACCAGGGCCGCCTGGTTAGTGTATGTATTTTACAATTTTAAGCAATTTTTTACCAAAATATTTGTAAATGCTTAAAACTCACTTTTTTATGCACTACACTAAATTTTAACTATCATAGTTCACATTGACAAAACAGAATGTTGTTGTGTCAAATTTAAAAATGATAAAATTAATATAATTTTTATAACGAAAATTGCTGGGAGGGTAGGCTTTTTTAGTTTGGTTATCTTATAATACGCTTTTTTATATATAAATTTCTTGTATACTGTGTTACATTTATTTTCCAAAACATCAAAAATATTTTACCTCTGGCAACATTGCTATAACTTTGATAGTTAAATTTTCAAAAACTTATTTTGAGTTGCGGAAATAGCTTTATAATGAAACAAAATTCAATTTAAAAATTGGAGATTTTGCTAAGCATTATTCATTTGTCCTTCAGGATGAGGTACAATTGTACCAATTGACTAACAGTCAGGCCATGGTCTGACGGGTGCACCCGTTTGTGATTTATTTTAAAAACGAAAGATATGAAATTACACATTTAAACTTCGTTTTTGTTTCGAATTGCCTAATTCATAATACTGTCGCTTTTCATACGCAGCACAATAAAAAAACAAAAAACTTTATTAGTCTATGATACATGACATGAGACAGAATTTGGAATTCAGGCAGAGTGGCATTTTTTGCCAGGACACACAGCAAGGTCTTATGATCAACAAATTATGACCCTGGAACAACTGTATCAGGTTGCAACGGAGAACATTTCAGAAATCACTAAGTTCTGCAATAGCGACAATTATTTATTATTTTTAGAAAAGATTTGCTTAAGCGCAGACTGTCGTGGGTACACAAAAAATTCATGCTTTGATTCCAGTTTCAGAATCCAGAATAGTAACTAAACTTCTCTCTGCTTGGAACAACATATTTCAAGATCAAGAATTCTGAATTAAAGTTTATTAAATCTGGTTTTGTTACCATTAACTATAAGAGCTCTTGGTGGTTAGCTTTTACAATTGGAAAGAAAATCTAAGAAAATTAAAGTTAGTTTTTTACATCCCAATGGACCAGCATTATTATTATTTTTATTATTCAAAACCTAAGGCAAATATATTGATAATTCATAAAGATACAATATTCAGGAAACCTCAGCCTGTTACTGGTACAGATTAAACTTATACCTTAACCAAAAAAGAAATGTTGGAAACTTGGAATAATTTTTAAAAAAGACAGAAAACTAACTTATTTCCATTTGTTATTTAGTTTCAAAAATTATATAAAAAAAAAATAAAACAAAAAAATAAAGTTATTTTTATATGTTTTTATTCCTTATATATTTTTTTGTTTAAGTTAATATATTTTCATAATATGTTCTATTTTTAAAATAAAACCGTTATTTTTGCTATGTAAGGATATTCCTGTAGAGCAGAATTCTGCCCTACTATGGAGAAAGGCAGTAACTGATAAACAAGAAATTTTTGGAAAATTAGCATAAACCAAATTTTTATAAAAAGCATTGGGTATTTAATTGATTTTTTTAACTTATGAGTTGAATTCGGTTACACAATGTCCATAGCTTTTGCATTTTTTTGCAGTTACTGCCTTTCTCCATAGTAGGGCAGAATTTTTACCCGAATACGACAAACGATATTACAAAAAAGCATGTTTTTGATGGTTAAATTTGAAAATTTGGTTTATTTCTGATAAAAATAAGAATTTAGGTAAAATAGGTAATATTACACTAGTTTAGGTAGTAAAATGTAAAAATTAGGTCCATTTCTCTTGAACATGAAAATTTAGATAAAATAAAGATCGGCTCAAATGAAATCATTTTCTTTAAAACAGATTTTATTCCATTCAAGTTATGATTAGGGTAGACAAATAGGTAATAACACCAAAATCCCATCTTTATACCCACATAACTTAAAATAGAAAATAAAAAATATACAATAGTTTATAAATGAAAATAGTTCCTAATAACCAGAGCGTTAGTATCATGACCAATTTCGAACCTGATAAATCCTCGAACTTTATTTCAAATGAAAATAAATCCTCGGTATCAGTGTTATCAAAAGGGTGCTTGGCATCTATATCGAAATATTCGTGTGTTAGTAAACCATCCATTATCTTACATGGTCCATGTCCATGCTCGTATCCATGCTCGTGCCCCGATCCTGGATGTGTTTGGTAGAATCCGTAGTTAAGGTTGCTGGTGGCCAGTTTTTTCAGGCCTGATATGGAAGCAAGGATAAGTGCCATTTTCGCCAGAAGAATTGCCTTTCCTCCAAGAACAGCGAGAAACTGGAATCCTAATGGTACCATTATCATACCCATTGCCAACATGCTGAACACCAGGATACTTGACATGTCCCCCCTGTCTTTTCTTCGGCGACCTTGTAATAATTTTCATTTAAATTATAAAGTAAATTTAAGTCCATTGGCCTTACCCTCTATAATTTCTGTATTATTTCTTTTAAGAAATATCTTAAGTGTGTGAGTCTGGAAAAGTTCTAAAAGTTTATTTAAAAACTGCAATTGCCAGTTTTTGTCTGATATTTCCAATGTATTCGGTAGTATGGCTTGCATTGATCTAAAAATATTATACTTGAATTTAATAGATAAAATCCATTAGGTTTAATTTCATATAAATACAATATTTAAATGAAAAAACCTTGTTATCTTTAAACTATAATTTCTGTATATATGAATAGTGCGGACCATATCGCCTTAAAGTATGACTGCAACGTCTTTAATGACAAAAACTGATTTAGTTTTACAGTTTTGGTAATCTACAAAATATAATAATCTGTTATAACCTAATAAAACAAATGTAATATTTGTTAAATATAGTCACACCCAAAAATTTAAAACTGAATAATAAAACAGTACAATATTCGATAAATTCAAAATTTTTAGGTATACCTATATTCATTTATGAAAATCTTTTATAGAATAAGCATATAGAATTTCTCACCAGGAGACTAGGATCTATATCACATTGTATAAGAGTTTTTGCAAAATACACGAACCAAGAATCATTGAGGATGAATAATCATGCTAATTTTATATCAATTATTATTTGGGGTTTAAATTGATAAAATTTTTGTCATGCAGAAGCGAGTGATTAAACAATCCTGCAGAGGCCTGTTTCGTGAACATGTCTTTTGTTTTGGTGGAACAATAAACAATTATTTGTGGGATAAAAACCAAGTGTTGGTAAACCTGGAGCCATACACTCTAAGTGATTATATACATAATGCTGGATAGATAATAATAATAGATAATTATTATAATTCATATTTTTATTATTTTTTATTTGGACTCGTGTTTTTTATTAAGTTGGAAGCTTATGCCAGTTTGATTTAGTATTTTTAGTATTAAAAAAATAAAACTTCTGCTGAAGACTTTTATTAAATACACTGTCAAATTGACAGTAATATTTATTATTGATAATTTACTTGTTAATTATTATAAAAAGATAACTATGCCAAAAATAATATCAGATTATAAAGTAAAAGAACTCTTAAGGGCAAACGCCTCAATGGACATTTTTGGAGTAAAAAAGTAACGTTTTTTGTTTTAAAAATATTAAATCGCACATTATTTTCAGCTAAGCAGATCAAAAATCAAGGGGGAGATATAAAAACAAAAAATAAAAATTATTTGCTGTTAGGTTCAACCTTTTTGTGAAAAATCTAGTAGTTAATTTTCCTGTCTTTGAAAATAGCATCCATTTGTTTGAAAAAGACAAGCAATAATCAATTTTTTCTTCTTTCAATTTGCAAGTTATCGATCATTAATGGTCCTGGACAATATATACATTATAATTATTAAGCCACTACAAGTATTAACAAAATACCCATTCAACATTGGAGTCCCAGTGATTGGACAACATTCACGTATGTTTGTTTCTCTATGAACATAACCATAATTACATTTATAACCGTGTTGCCTCTTAGTCAATATTGAGGTAAATATTTTACTATTTGACCATGGAGCTCAGTCATGATAGATATCTAGCTTCAACATATTTTGGTAAAGCAATAAGTTGAAAATATTAGTTGTGTCTAAATTGTGAGATTAAGACCTGCATCCCAAGAGGGTAGCGATCAGCACCGCTTCCTGGGTCAAGTGAGGATTTGGTAAAATTGCTTGACCATAACTTAAGTGGGGTTTGTTCAATCTTTGCTGAATCTGGGGAGAAAAACATGAAGTTTAGCGGCTAAACTTTAGCCTTCTTTAAACTAGCAGTCTGGGTGAACCATGTATGATTTTTTATCTTATTTTATTATTTTTTATTTGTTTTATTTTTTTTATTTTTGTTTTGTTTTTGGGAATAAGTTCCTCTTTTCTTAATTTAGAAACGTGTTACTCATAACAGATTGGCTGAGGGCCTGGTTAGTCTACAAATTATCAAAATTGAGTAAGCGTTTAGTTAAGTGTAAAAATAACAAGTATAACATTTAAAACTAGTTTAGTTTGTTTTAATCAATGCTACCAATTTTGGTTCCGTATTTACCAACCAAACCCCTAAATTTGACACGTTGCAACGTTGCCGCAGTCCAGATAAAAAAAATAACTTTATTAATTTTCTTTAGCGGTTTTCACTTTATATTTCTTTGTATTTAAATAAATATTTTATAAAATAAATATTATTCTAATAATATAATGAACAAATATTTTTTAATATTAATTGCAATTTCAACAATATTGTTTAATATAAAACACCTATATAATAATTATTAAAATAAGAAAGTGAGGTTAGCTAGATCTAATAGTAATGGAATTTTTTGATTTGGCCAAACAGGCTAGGAGGTAAAAAACTTTATAGGTACAATTGGTATAATTTATTTGTACATCTAGACAATAATCAATCACTTTACCATAATTACATTTGTTTTAATTTTTTCATTAGTCGAATTAAATTGTTACTGGAATTAAAATGTAAGTTTTTTATTTTAAATTCCTTAATCAAATTTAAAAACTTAAAATATAAGGGTGATTCTACAAAAGTTGGACAACTTGATGTCATCAGTCAATAGAGTAGGTATTTTAATATTTTTTGTAAATATTTTAGTATATTACAAAAGATCCAGGTTTTTTTTAACTTGCCCACCCAATTGTATTTTTTCAAAAGCACGTTTGTAGAAAAACATAATAAATATTCAAAACGTCAGTAACTTGGCGTGTCACAAATCCTGATTCAAATATTTGAGTGATTTTATTTTAAAATATATTCAATTTACCTATCTTAAATTTTTCAATTTCACTACAAACTATAAAACATTAAATAATGTATTCTTCATATTTTATCATAGATTCGAATAATACCAATTTTTAAAAAATTGATAATCTTTGTACATACTCACTTTTACCCGTCAGTTCTGTGTCCAATGTTAAAATTCAAAATTCCTGCGAAATATTGAAGTTTAAACGTCAATTCCTCGTTTTAACTCAAGTGTTGGTAAAAAATAACCTACAGAGCCCGGTATAGTTCCAGTCAAAATTTCAGTACTGTGGTGAGTAGTTATTTTCTTACGTATATTTCATTGTAATTTATATAAGGCTACACGGAAAGAAATATATAGTCATTATTAATATAAATCTAGTAAGTTATACTATAATTTTTATAAATATAGGGACAGGTATCTGATATTTTAAAATTTACAAAAATATGTTAATTATCTTTCATTATTGTTAAGTAAATTTAACTATATTGTATGATTTTTTTAAATATATGAATATAACTAATTTTAATATATGCCTTCTAGTAATTTGTACAAAAATATTATGTTAGCTTTTATTAAAATGTTATAGTAATATTTAAAAAACAATATATTAGTAATAAATATCTTGGTATAATAATTTTTACTATATTTTTTTATAAGATTTACTATTTTTTTCTTTAAATTATATTTTATTTGGTGTTTTACTATAAATTTTAGAAAATATTAACAAGTTTTTATAGTAATATTTAACAGGTTTTTTGGTACATATAAAGGGTGATTCAGAATCATGGGATGAAATGTCAAGAGGTCTTCATTGAAATAATAAGTAGAAGACATTTGAGTATAAGAACCCATATCTCTCGACATTTAATTTCACAATTCTGAATTACTCTAGAGTACAGCTGTATACAAACATACATAAAATTATAAAATAAAAGCATCATATAAATATTTTATATATTTATTGCCACAAACATATTTTAAAACAAAACAAAAATATTTCAAAAATAACTAAAAATAGTTTTTTCTTAGACTCTATTTATCACAAGAGAACAACATATAAAATTAAAAGTTAAGTTTAAGTATCTAAATAATTCGGTATTTTTATAAAATTAATTTGTGAATGACAGTGAATGTTAGCTTTTTACATAATCTATAAATAATAGTATATTACACTACAAGGGCAGAAAGTGTGAGTTCAGGGCTCTCACACTTTCTGCCCGTGTAGTGTATACTATTTTTCTTGCTACCCCGCAGAAAATACGGGAAAAAATTAAATGTATATAAAAAAACTTGTGTCAAAATTAAAATCTGACGTTTAATTTAATTCTGACGTTTACATTCAAAATCAATCAAACTGTAGCGTTGTCATGGTAATTCAGCGGTGCCAATACAGTAAAAATAAAAGGTTGTATTTTAATTAACAAATTACTACTTTATAACAAATAAAAGTACCATTAAACACTTAAAACAACATAAAAAGTAAAAAAGTAAAAACATAAATTGTTTATTTGTTGTTATAATTGCAAAATTATGGTTTAAAACTGTCATATTTTTGTGTTTCTCATGTTGGCAGTACGAAATTTGAATGTTAAGCACACGACTAAAAAATTTTTACTCCCGCTATTAGAGTGTGCGCCATGCCCTGTGCACTCGCCTTAAACAAACAAAATCCACATTTTTGTCTAGTCGACTTTGGTTTTAGACTAAAACTTTTAGTTTACACTCGAGTTGCATGTGGCAGGAGCGGCGGTTAATCTTGACGGTTGCTTGGTAACGAAATCAACAAACTTCAGTTTGATAAATTTTGTAAAGTTTTGTAAATTCATATTGTGTTTATTTGGTTTGTTCTGTACGCTTAAAAACTTTTATAATTGCGATTTATCGTTATCTGTGTACTCTATTTTTTATATATTGCTACATTATTTGAACATTAACATGGTGTTGTGCTGTGCTGTAGGCTGCTCTAACAGTCAAGTTATGATGCATACTTTTCACAATGATGACAAGGTTGTATTGTATTATTCAATTATAACTATTTTATTAAAACAAGGTACTCACACAAATGTGGTACATAATATTATTACTTTATACTGATTTGTGTTCTTAAATAAGATAAAATTCACTTGAATACATTATTATATTGTTAATTGTTTTAGTTTAGTAAATACCTTGAATAATTTAAAATATAATACATTTATTTTTGCTTTTCAAATAAACAATTTAAATAAACTATCAGGCCTTTTATTTTTTACTATTTTGACTGTCAAAATTTGACAGGATAACCTAAATTAAAACCATAACCTAAAACCAATAAATGTCAGGCGGGTACACTAGCGGCATAGCGGGCCGAGTGTGCGTAACAAGGAGCGTCAAATATGTGACAGTGGCGTATCTATATGATTTATTATCTATGGTGTGCGCGTATAGCTTGACCAATGCAAGAAACGTAAACTTTCTGCCGTGAAATCGGGGACGAAACAACGTATTTTGAGTCGAGGTAGTAAGAAAATTCATTTACTTCCCTTCTTAAAACAATTGAAATTAAACCAAAATTGTAACGTATTTTAAAACAAAACAAAAAATATAAAAAAATAAAATAATATAACAGTTTTTCTTAAACTCTAATTATCACAAGAGAACAAAGATAAAATTAAAAGTTAAGTTTAAGTATCTAAATAATTCGGTATTTTTATAAAATTAATTTGTACTATTTAGAATCACATATTCATAACTTTGTAAGTGAATGTTAGCTTTTTACATAATCTATAAATAAATTCATTTACTTCCTTTCTTAAAATACTTGAAATTAAACCAAAATTGTAACATATTTAAATAATACGATGCACCACAAAATAACAACCTACTCTTACCACTGCCATTGTTGCTATGCAATAGAGGTCTAAAACTATCGATAGCACTATCGATAAATATCGATAGTTTTAACTATCGAATAATATCGATAGTTTTTAAAACTATCGCGATAGTTTCCGATAGTTTAATAACGCTTTAACTTTTAGCCCACTAGTAAAGCTTTCACGAAAAGTTTTAATAGCAACTAAAGTTAGGGGCACACTCACAATACACTCATTCTGTCAAATAATTCCGATGTCTTGTTTTGAAATTTGGCGAAGAAATTGCGTTTGTTTTTGTCATGGTTTCGTCATGGAATATATTTGTGTATTAAGAGCGCAAAGTGATCCATTGCCGCTCTGAGCGAGAAGATTGACAAACTTTGTCGCTCGCTCCTCGTAAAAGTGCAACGTTGCGCTTTCTTTTGGAAGCACAAATTTGTACTTTTCGCTTAGTTGTAGAAAAAGTTTTTTTAACAATCATAGATAATAAATCAATTTGTATATATGCTTTTTCTAAAGAGTTCACCAAAGTGGTTTATAAAATTTGTAAGAAATGGAGAAATTCATAACTCGATCTGGGTCCGAGACAAAAAAGAAAAAGGTAAGTTTGTGGGATTTTATAGGTTTGTAGTTTGTAAAATTTGTAAGTTTCTGGCAGTTTGTAACATTTGTAATGTGATTTTTGAATAAAAATAAATAATTACTTTGCTTTTATTTTTTAATTATGTTTTTTTTTATAATGTACTCTCACTATCGAAAACTATCGATAGTTATCGATAGTAAAGTGACCAAATATCGAATAATATCGATAGTGCCAACTATCGATAGTTTTAGACCTCTACTAATAGTAGACTACTATGCAATGCAAATGAAGGATCGGCTCGTCACTACTAGTGACTCACTAGACAAGTTTAAAGTTGACTCATGGTGGTTGACTATACAAGGGAGTTAATTTTACTCTAATTATAGTAATAAGCAATATCTCGTATATTTATTACAACCATAATTTAAAATCTGGTGTAACTAAATTTATTTTAGTTAAAGATGGTATAAAATATAGTTAATTGAATATGTTACTATATTTGTTGTGTATTACTTACTAAAAATTATATTTAAAGTTACAATACTATTTTAAAATATTTTTATAGTCAGTGCTAATAACTTGGTATGTTGTTTTTAACATAATTTATAGTGACTATTAATAAAAATAGTGTACTATAAATTTTCGACTATCCATTTCTTTCCGTGTATATGTAATTTGTTAATAGGTAGCATCCACTAATAAAAAATATCAGTAAAATACTTAATTACGAATTATAATCTCAAATTTGTATCCCATTCATCGTGTCGTCAGTTCCATGTTCTATGTTTCGGTTATCTTTTTTTCGCAAACTTCAATTTAAATTCTGCTTCCGCAGAACTTGTTTATTTAATGTCATTATAAACTCATATAAATTTGGTGTGGGTCCCATATCCAATAATTGAGATATCGGTATACACAAAATCCACCAGCCGCCACTGATGTATGGTATTATTTGATTTTAAGATACCTATTTAATGTATAATATGCTAAAAGTTGCAATAAATCTTATATTTTCCAATAAATTATGTATTTAATTAGTACCCTGGTATACTCGTCACTTCCCTTGCATTCAAATTTAGAAAAAACAGATATTTCAGAAACTGTTTGAAAAAGTAGCCCGGTCTGGAACAGTATATTTATTATATTATCTATGTTCTCATAACAAAATACTGTTTAATTTTCTCCGAAAACTATATAAACAAAATGAGGTTAAAAGTTGCCCAACTTTTGTAGAATTACCCATAAATTTAATTATAACAAATTTTCATCAAACAATTTAAATGAGCAATATTTTTTAAATAATTAATAAAATTGTTACAAAATAAATATTAATTAAAATTTAAAAAAATAAATAAAAAGTAATAATATTGACTAAAACTGCGTTTCGTCCATAAAATGTAAATAGTTTTAGAAAAAAATAAAATAAAAATTAAATAAGCATTCCAATTAAGTTAATTTAAAGTTAAGTATTGAGTGGGAAATTGAAGTTAAGGTTACCTTTTGTTAGTGTTGTTCAAAATCCGATCTTTGACCAGTGCAATTCCCTCAGCAAATTCAATGACATCTCGGTTTATTGTCCTGTCTAGTGCCCGCAAACTTCTGCGTTTCAAGCAATCCTGCAATCTTGGCAGGAATTTTTCTTGGTCTCGCGTACCGTATGTTATGCAGTTGTATAATAATAATTCTGAAATTCTTAAAACGTCTTCCCAGACGGTGTTGTCGTCCGTTATATTCGTGTATGCATCGACGGGAAAAAAGTTGGAGCACAGGAATGCTGCTATTAAAACGAAGAAGTTGTTTCTGAAAGAATGGATCCTGAAATTGAAAACATGCTTAAAAAGTCGCTGCATTACAAAAGTTTCTAAAGAATAAAAGCTTTTTAGGATTATTATAAAGAACAGTTATTTATAAAACTTATTTAAGTGAACAATCTTGTTTTAAATTGTATTTATAATAATATTAATAGAAATAATATTTAACCACATTAAATTTAAAAAAACATGTATACGTTTAAGTTTGCATTTTTAGAGGTAAAATAAAAAATAACAATATTAAATAAATATCTAAATAAGGTCGGAAGTTTCCATATATCTATAGCTCATTTATAGAGTAGAAAGCCCGGTTTGTTAAAGCAATTTTTACATGTTTCTTAAAGCTCTTGAAAAGGATAGTTTGTTATAATAATGTCCAAAATATTAAATTTAAATTTACTTTTTCCGAGCCGTAAGAAAGGAGGTCTGATTAATTTTTTTTTGTGTAAACGAATATTTTAATCACGTTTAAGTTTGTATTTCTAAAGGTAAAATAATAAATAACAACATTAAATAAATATCAACATAAGGTCTCAAGTTTTCTTATACCTATACCTCATTTAAAGAGTAGAGCCCTTTTTGTAAACGCGATTTTTACCTGGTTTAAAGTTTTTTAAAGAGAGACTTTTAGTTGGCAATGATAGTTTGTTATACAGACTAATCTCTAATAAAATCTTTAATTTCTCGAGCCGTAGGATTAGGTTTGCATTTATGTTGTTGTGTAAATGAATATTTCTTTTGGTTAAAAATGTATGCCTATTTATGTGAGCCTTAAGCAAACTATACTAGATGAAAAGGTAAGGGAGCTCTTAAAATAGATGAAAACAGGGAGAGGGTTATCTTACTGAATTTACTGAATTTACCCCTGAGTATCACCTTATAGCTGATTTAATAAAAAATGCATGCATGCTAGGCAGATAACAAGGTGCGGAAATCAAGCAGTCTCCTGGGTTTCCTTAGTAATTATAGGGTTTTAGTAGTTTTTCAGTCAGACAACAATTTAGAACTTTCTTCATTGTTGTGTATTTCTTAGTAGACACAACATGTAGACATGTTTTGAATTTTTTCTTTATTAACACAGGATTCTGCCTGATTTTCAACTTCTTAAGCTCTGCAGAGCTTGGTAAATTGTTAGCTGAGACTAAGAATGAGCTGTAGCCTGAAAAAAATACACTATCCCGAGATAGATACACTATCTCGAGAAAGATAGAGGAAGGGATCCAAAAAAGAGTCTTGGGAAACACCAAATCTCATATATAAAAAATAAGAAAACCTATAATTGAATCGGTGAGAATAAGAACAATACATGTCCAAATGTTTGAATTTGGAGAAAACAAAATAAACTGTTTATTAGGATTTTTTAGGTTTAAAATTACGAAGCTGTGGCCTATGAGTTTAGAGGTCCATTAAACTAAACATATTTTTTTTTACCACGTGCATGCTTTATACACAAAAAATAAACTTGGACTTGTACTGTTCTTAATCTCAATAAAATTCTGACACAGAATTCTTATAATAATCTTTAGGATTTTGTTTTAGAATTGAAAAAAATAAAACATCATGATTTGGTAAAGCATTTTTATTGATAAAGAGCATTTTTTTAGCAAAAAGCATTTTTATTGATCAAAAAGCAATTTATTGAACAAAATAAACATTTTAATTAAACAAAAATATTAAATAATCAATTTTGTACACCGGCATCATCATCCGTATTAGTGTTTGGCCAGGATGTTATCATTTATTTTCTTTTCGTTACATGGTGGTCCAGTTATTTTTCCTTAGACAATTTTTCTAGATGTAGACATATAAAACTCACCACCTTGACGTGCAAACTTTTTATTTTTAATTTTTCATCGTTCTGGATTTTTCCATTCGTCTTATGTCATTTTCGCTACTATCAGATGATAACATTGTTGTATTTTACACTTAAGCAGCATAAAATACCAACTGGCAGCTGATCATCTTAAACTTTTAGTAGGGATATAATGTCCATAATCAACAACAACATTTGTTGGGAATAAGAACAGTACCAAGTCCTGGACTTGTGCTTCACAGTTAGCTCTGACAAACACCTTAACAAGCCGATTTTAAAAATGTTCTTCTACTACTTCTTCGATGCTGCTTCGAATTTAAAACATGGCTATTTCAGATGAAAATGTCAAATTTTGGACTTGTACTGTTCTTATTCTCACCGATTCAATTAAAAAACACACTATTTGCGGTTTAGCAGGTAACATTAAAAGAAATCAAAGGCAACTCCACGCACAACAAAATTCAGAAATTATTTTCCTTCATTCTGGAGTCTGGTTTAATGTTAAGAAATTTGCTATAGTTTTAACATTAAATATTGATATTTATAAAATTTAAATTATATAATAATATTAACTGTTTAGATAAACGTGAATAAATAGTAATGCATTGTTTGCATAAAACTGTTGCTTAATCGCCACACTAAATATTTACATAAACATTTAATACATTTACATAAATATTTAATTATTTTACCAAAACGGTATTACAGAAACTGTATGTACCCAAGTCGTTTATATATGTATGTATGTTGTTGTTTAAATAAAACATATAATTGAAATATCAAAAAAGTAATGTACGCTTCTGTAATAACAAATAATTCAGTAAGCAACCCCGTAGTGTCTGGCCAACACAAAACATACAATCCATCAGTGATGTATACTAAATAAATTAGAAGTAGATTATAGAACAACACTAATAGTGTGAGCCGAAAACTTTTTTTTTAATTTGAAATGTGGCTAGCGTGAAAAAGTTGTAACTTGCGTCCCTTGTATTCCACATTTTTTTTCTTTTTTTAAGTCATATTCAGCCGGACCCCTTAGTGCTCAAAATTTTAAGATTTTAATTTTTCAAAAAAATAAATTTGGCCAGTAAGAAAAAGTTAAATCATGAATAAATCTCAATGTGTAACCCAGCCCCTTTGATGAAATATAATTTAAATTATTACGCGCCACTGTCGAAGGGATCATAACATGTGCGTGCATCGTGCGTAGTTCAGTCGTGTAGCGCAGTTGATTGTTCTTTGGGACTTATGACTCCTTTTAAACTGCTTAATTTAGTGAACACATGCGGGTTAGAGTATTTATTTATTCGAAACAGAAAAAGACTTTTTTCCAGAAAAAAACTATTATATGCCGACTTATGAAGATGTGATACGTTGTTTTTACAGTGTTTGTTCGAGTTTAAAAAGAGACGGAAAAAAACAACCAGAATCAAAAATAGTTGCAAATATTGTTGTCAAAAAAATACAGATAATTTGGAGTGGGGCTTTTCTTCCCACTTTATTTCACAAGAGAATTTACAATTTAATAATCAGTATTAAAGAATTATAAAATCCTTCAAAAAGTAGAGAGACCACAATTTTAGCGGCAAAGTTGGATAAATTTAAAAATGATGCCAAACGTTTATTTGATATTTGTTCCTGCCAATGTACGAACAAACTTTCTTGCAACTGTGAAAAAACTCGGAGAGATTCCAGATATTGAATTATAAAAGATCAAAGTAACAGAAAAATGGCAATCGGTAACTTTGATAAAAAGGTGACTGCAAATAAAAAAAAAGAATTGAAGAAAACTGCAAGATTCTCAAGCTAGCTCTACTTCTACTGAGTCTGAGATGTGTTGCCAAGAGCCTGTAGTAGGTCCCAGTGGAATTCAGCAACACAGCAGAGCTACTGAAAATTCTACGATATTTAATAAAAGTAATACTAATACCTCTCAAGGTCAGAAACAAATACTGATGAAGATTTTATAATACAAGAGCAACCAAAACCAAAAAAGTAAAAGAGTATGTCACAAAATTTAATAAGGCATTCGTTTTTACATACTTCAAAAGTCGCAGACCTGACAGGCGTCTCTAGTCGCACTGCAGCAAAAATTGCGAGTGCTGTTTAAGAAGATATGAAGCTCATTACGAAAGACGATATGGTAAAAGTCAAAGATAAGAATAAGATACGACGAGAAATAAATAAAAATCGACTGCGGCTACAAGAAGCGGGAACTAAAACAATTGTTTTTATCAAAGGTCTTTATTTTCACATTGCCCTGGTCGAAGAACCCGGAAATTTAAATTTTGGGCATTTAGCACTTACGCAGTCACGAGCGATTGATATTGCCGATGCAATTATGAGCGACATGCAAAACCGAGGCATATAATTAATTCAATTAAAGGTTATTGGATGCGACGGAACGAATGTTAGTACCGGTTGAAAAGTTGGAGTAATTCGACAGTTGAAAAATCAGTTAGGTAGACCGCTTCAATGGAGTATAGGCCCATGCACTCAATCAGGACCAATTGGTTCCCTTCTACCTGATTGTAAAGGCATGCCCGTAGTCCAATTTAAACCAATTGAGACGGACTTGCCTCAGGTAATAACTGATTAACAATACTTCAAATGTGTAGAGTAATAGAGCAGAGCTGGGAGTATCTTGAAAAAAAGATACTTAAAAGTAACTTAGATACTTAAACTATCTAAGATACTTTTTAAAGTAACTTAAATAATTTTTAAAATAACTAAGATACTTTTCAGTTTAACTTGGATAGAAAATTGGGGGAATTCCAGAATGATTTAAAATAATTACCTAACCTAACACTTGTTGAATTTTCATAATTAGATAGTTTTTATTCACAATTAAAACTTACTTAGTTACTCAAAAGAATCTTAGTTACTTAAAAGTATCTTAGATACTTTCATATAGTATCTTAGATACCTTCTAAAGTATCTTGTAACTAAAGATACTTTCAACTCAAAGTATCTAGTTACCCGAGGTAACTAAGTTATTTTGTTTAAAGTATCTTAGAAAAGTAACTAGATACTTTTCAGAAATAACTTTCCCAGCTCTGCAATAGAGGAAGGAATATGTTCAACAAGTTTAGCAGAAAAAATCCTGGTAAGATGGCACACTCTCGATGGCTCAAGACGGCAAATCGATTATAAATTGCCACCAGATCCATCAAAAACTTTCCAGATACTTGTTGAATTACTAATTCAATTGAATACTTTCGAATGTGGTTTGAAATAAAACTCCCGAACAATATAAAAGTTATTCAGGACAATGCCTATTTTGCACATCCCGAGCATATCTTAATGGCAATGTTGACCGATACACGGAAGCATAATAGGAAATGTTATGTTAGAAGAGTTCTTAAGGTCAGAAAACTTGAAATAAGGAAACGAATTTTTAAAATCCCTAAAATTAACTTTGACGCCCAAGACAACATTGATCTTATTGACTGGCTTAACTGAACCTCCCCTAACCAAAGATATGTCTGAAGAACTGTTACAGCTCTCAGACATTATAGAAAGTGAGATATCACATTTTGAATATTTTCCATGCCACATTCAGGCAGTCAAAAGATATGTTAAAGTAATAACAGATGCATCCTCAAAAGTGTGCAATAATAAATATTTACATTCTTTCATAATCGTAATTTGAAACAAATGCCAAAAAAGTATAAATTTGTAAAAACTACGCAGGATTTTTAACGAAAAGGTAGCATATGGATAATGTGCATATATGCATACTTATGTAATAGTATATTATGCAACAAGTTGGATTAACGGCATTTTAATCGGGGGTATTAATTAGGCACAAGCTTAGCCTGCGTTCATAAAATAAACTGCATACTAAGTATGCAGTTTATTTTATGAACGCAGGCTAAGCTAAGTCTTTTTCTACGACAAACGCAAAAATAAAATAAAAACGACATGTGTTAGATGGTTCTAATCTCTCTAAGATCATTATATAGTCGTTTTATTTTTACGATTGTATGAAATTTGATAACTGTATATTTCAACTTAAATCTAACTTCAGTCCTTGACTAAAACGCCATAAAGTTACAGTTTCCCTCCATCCTCAAATTTTAACAGTATTATCATTAAGAATCCTTAATCAACGGTTACCACGTACGAAAATTTTGAGATTGAAAAGATATTTTTTATAAAAATTTACTATTTGGGGGAACGCACTTTTTTACTATAACAACAATTTTCTATATCCAAAACTGCTCTTTAAAAATGAATTAGTCAAAAATGACTAGTTATTAGTGTCTGCTTTTTTACTTATACCATGGTTAACCATGACATACCATGGTATCCCCAACATTTAACAGCTAATTCTTATGTAAAATTGTCCCCTGAATCCGAAAATACCGTAAAGTAGAGCAATTTTTAAGATATAGTAAATTCCATATTAAATGGAAAATTGACTATATCTCAAAAACTGTTCTATAACTTCTGACGACATTTTCGGATTCAGGGAACCATTTTACTTAGGAATTGACTGCTAAATGTTCGGGATACAAATTGCTAATGACGAGAATATAAGTGGCTGCTTTTTCGCTATGACAATTAGTCATTTTTGACTAATTTATTTTTAAAGAGTGTATATGGTATAATTTAATTTGTATTAAACATCATGGTTTTATTAAGGCTAACTTAACTTAACTTAACTTAACACCCTGTATCTTAAAGAGAAAGCAAAATTCAACCCTATATTATTAGACAAACTTCCTATATTTTTTGGATAATCTCTCGGTTGGTAAAATGCTGATGATACAGGGTGTCCCATAATAGGAGGCCCAAAATTTAATAATTCCTGCAATTTTGCGAATTTCATAAAAAGTTAAAGAATCATTCGTCTTGGAATTTCAACACAATTTTACATTTACCAGTTAAGCTGCCAATTTAGGGATACCCTGTATACCGGGTTATGCATTGTATATAATAGCTTTTAGCTGTTTTGCCGCCAGTGTGCAAAATGGTTGTTTCCATTTTAATCCTTCAATCTATTTCTTATAAATTTAAAAATAAAATAAAAGTATACATTTTTTCATGAGTCAAATTTTAAGTACCTAGCACAGTTTTGTGTTGTCGGCTGAAGCGATAGGTTGCTTGATCAAAAAGTCTTGAAATTTAAATGACTTCCTTCCTTGGGAAGACAATATAAAACTCCCAGAACAAAAATACGCTGGTCAGTACCAAAAATGCAAAATCTACAATAGATTGGTTGATTCACGAATAATTGAAATATTTAAAGAAATATCTGTGCATACAGCCATTTGCAATATGGTGCATAATTGAAATGGAACTATACAATAGAGTTTCAACATTGTATTATATTATTTATTATCTGTGATTATATAACGAACTAATTAAGTTTTTAGAAGAATTATATGGATGAATGAAAATATATTGTAACAAAATGTAACTGGGAAAATATTAAAGTATGGATGAATGAAAGAGATATAAACTGATATTAAAATAAAGTATAAATAATAAGAATATATTATAGAAATGATTCAAGGGATGAGTTGAACTATAGTTGGCCTTTAGAGTACTTAAAAGCTATTAAGCCAGCTCATTATGTGAAAAAAATCAATATGATCAAGGTTCTCAATTAAGAAAGTCTTATAAGACTTTCTTAATTGAGAACCTTGATCATATTGATTTTTTTCACATAATGAGCGGGCTTAATAGCTTTTAAGTACTCTAAAGGCCATTATCCCTGAATACAGGGCTCAGATTTATGAAGAAGAAAAAGTACCTGACAATTTCTCAAACAGGATATTAAAAAATAGGAAAGAAAAAACTAGCCTTTTAGATTGCATTAAAAAGAATAAATATTGAAAAAATGTCTTTCCATTTTTAGAATGTATTGAAAAACTAATGATGAAGCAAATTTGATGTCAAATTCGGATTACGCAAAAAATACCTACCTAGTTCCTATTTATAAATGTGTCTTGTAGAATAGTAAAAAAACTCTAATACTCGTTTGTTAGCTAGTAAATTACTAGCTTAAAAGCAAGTACTAAAGTTTTTTACAAGAAACATATTTAAACAGAAAGTAGGTTGATTTTTTTTCCAAATTTTTTAAACTTTGACACTATTTTTTTGTTGAACAATTTACTTCTTTACTTCCTACTTTTTGGCCAAAATTGTAAACACATAGACCAAGTATATTTTGATTTTCTCAAAAAGAAGAAAGTTGTTTTTAAAATAATTAACAAATATTTTTTTATAGGCGCAGCATTGCTGCTCCTTTGAATAGACAGTAGGTGCACTTTACAATATAGTTAAAAAAATAATGACCTTAAAATCAAGAAAATACACGCCAAATGAAGACCTCGGGGGAAAGTGACAAATTAATTTTTGTAGACAGAATTGTTTAACAGTCTTTTTAAATTTTAATTTTTAATTTTTTTAGTCTTTTCCAGTTAAGTACCCACTAAACATTAGTTTCTAGGAAGAACTAGTTAAAAAATCTAAAACCAATTTTTAATATTCCAAATCACTTGACAAATTTTTTCTCCGAGGTTTTTAATTATTAAGAATTTTAACATAATATAAAATACAGTAAGCGGCTTTTGTTAAAAATGGGAAAAATGAGTATGAAAATTAAATAATTTAAAAAAAATAAAAAGATAAATACCATGTAATACAACTTTTTTTTAGAAATTAGCCGCTCCTGCAGAGTGCGGCCCGGTCAGGGACGGTGCACTCCCGGTCAGGGACGGCTTTGCAAGGGTTAACACATACCTAAGCTTTACTCTTGATGGTTAAAAAACTGACCTTGTGTCCAGCAATACATTGTTACCTTTTTTTAAAAATAAATGTTTGTGCTATTTAAGAAAGTTTTCTTTTAATATAAATTTCACAATGACATTTATCTTAATAAAGTTAATAAAAAACTTTAAAGCTTAAAAAGGATACTTACATATTTAAAATAAATTAAAATTAAACAGTAAAATTTTTGTTATAAATTTTGGTATTTGTGTTGCACAAAACTTTACACTGCAAAAACCAACATGGAACTGTTGGTCATGCAAATGAAACCCTATAAAAACATGAATTATTATTTTCCATGAAAATAACATATTGACCGGTGGCAAGTGGTGCATACAGTCTACTTTGAGTCTCCCATTTAGACCGACCATACAGAAAATTACAGAAATTAATGGGCCCACACAAACGATTCCTAAATACACAGATCGCGCATTTAATATTTATTTAATTAAAAATACCGTAAAATGTATCCAAATATTATTTTTAAATTTGTTTTAAACGATCCAGAAAATTATAATGTTTTTTACTTTAACCGTATAAATAATTATTTATACGGTATAATTATAATTAATCAGACTAAAATTATTTTAATGGAAAACAGTTTTGTTCTAACAAAGAATTTTTGGATTAATTATAAAATTAATTTTGTTAAACTCAGTTAAAAGCTTTTATTAAAACCCAAGTTGAAATCATTTACAACATAATAAAGCAAATTTTGTTAGGGAATTGAATAGCCTACTATACATAATTTAAGATACAACTTAATTATAAACTCGTTAAACTACTTAGGAAAAGTTTTCATTACGGTACAATAGTCTTTTCTTAACATTTTTTAATTGACGAAGGCGAGAGGTTACGTGGACGTTGTATTCTGATTTTTCCTTATAATTTGTTATCAATAAGAAAAAATTCTTATCAATTACTACCCTTGTGATTGTTATCTTTAGTCGTTAATTAGTATGCGATTTTTAATTTAAAAAAATCAGTGGACGAAGGTATATTTTAAGGGGCGTTTTACTAAGTATTAAAAGAATACAATACAAGTGCATCTGACAAGAAATTTATTCAGATATGCCTTGGAAACGTATGTATGTTCTAGTTTATTTTATACTTAAAATTAATTTTGCCAACGTCAAATCTGTCAAAATAAAACTTTTCATAACAATGACGAGTGTGTAAAGTTAAAAAAATACTTCTAAAGTCAATTATACCCACTTATTATACTAAAGTTTAATTTGTATAAAAATAAATAACAATCTTTAAAACAAAACATTTATTTTTATATTGCAGTACTTAATATTTGTATCAAATTATGACAATATCTTAAAATTTGCTTTGAGGAATCCACAAAAATGTATTTTAAAGGGATCCAAGATCATTGTTAAGTCTAAGATTGATTTTTATTATCAAACGCCATTTTGATGTATATACGTAAGTATAATAAAGACGTTTAATATTATTATTATTAGTATTACTATTGTTATTATTATTATTATTATTATTATCATTATTAATAAATATTTTTTTCTAATAAAAGCTTAAATTTTAATATATATATATATACAGGGTGGTCCAGGATTAATCTGAAAAATTTTAATGATCGATAGAGCCTGAAAAAAACAATAAAAACAAACCCAAAAACATTTTTCAAAAATGCATACTAACGGAGATATAGTCCTTCAAAATAATTTTTAAACCATTAAACCGATTCTTCTCAAATTTTGTGTAGGTTAAGCTTCCGTCGATAATATAATGAAAATTTTCTGCAAAAGGCCCAGTGGCGGAGATTTTGGGAGGGGTTTCCCCTTTTTACCCTCATATTTTCGACGCCACTGGATTTTATTAGAAAATCAGATTTATTTTTATCCTTTTTCAATCTAAAAGCAAAACTTTTATGTTTATTTTTTATCAGATCAACGGAGATATTTCAGTTTAAAATTTCATAAACACTGTGTACACGGAACTTTTGTTATTATTTTAGTAATAAAAAATTATTTTTTTTCTGAACGATTGTATTGGGCCAATAAAAATTTACCAATGAAATTATGGAATAATCACTTTCAATAGGGTGGTTTTTGGGTTGGTTTGATTTTGTAATATAATCAGGGCCGGATTTAGGACGGGGCCAGCGGGGCCACGGCCCCAGGGCCCCCACCATTTAGGGGCCCCCACCAATGCAATATGTAGCTTTTTAATAAAACGAATTTGAAAAAAATTAGCGAAAAAATAAAAAATTGGGTCGGTTATACCGCGCGAATTCTGTGATTTTCAATAAATTTTTCGTAGATCTAACTCTAATTTTTCGCGGATTTTTTATGTTTTGTTTTAAAGATTGTTATATATATATATATATATATATATATATATATCATGTTTATTAGAAAAAATATTTATTAATAATAATAATAATACTAATATTAATAATATTAAACGTCTTTATTATAAATATATACTTCAAAATAGTGAAGTTTGATAATAAAAATCAATCTTACACTTACCGATGATCTTGGATCCCTTTAAAACACATTTTTGTAGATCCTCAAAGGCTTTGAGAATCCACAAAAATTAGTCAAAGCACATTTTAAGATATTGAAAGCACTTTTTTTTCTGATTTTGTGTTCTTGTAAAGCACCTTTTAACTATTTTGTATTCCTTTTTTAGAATTTTAGAATCCTAACTGATTTTTATGGTTTATTGCCCCCTTTTTAACAATATTGAACGCCTTGGAAACAATTTTGGCCATAAAGTTCGTTCCAAATTATAAACACATTTAAAGCACATCTATAATTTAGTACTATTTCAAGATTAAAACACGTATTAAACAATGACCAATTTTATGGGTAAATGAACCTCCTAAACAGAGCAGTTTTCGCAAATATCAACTTTAGTTTCGAGGTAGACATATTTTGCAATAGATTTCACTTGCAAATCACTTCACCCCTTTGCGCAGTGGTCAAAACCCCTAAAATTGTAATAGGCATGATAACATCTAACCGGTCTTTCAAATTCTATCCATTCGTTGTCGAGATATTTTAAAAATTGTGCAGCAGATTTATTTAATAAAGACCATCCGGATAGGCACATAAATAGAAAATTCGTTTTGGAGTTGGTGGCAAAGTTCCAAAAAACAGGATCCGTTGCGAACAAAACACGGATCCTGGCTGAGAAAGGAGTTTTAGGACAAGTTTCTGACCCAACTTTGACCCAAGAGAAAATTAGCTATGTAACATTCCTAAAAACGACCATCCTCAGATATTATAAATATCGTCCTTACAAGATTCATTTAGTCTATGAATTAAAGGGATGATTTTGACCGGCGACTGGAGTTTTGCGAAGTATGACTAAAATAATAGTTTATGATGACAATTTGATTTTCAAATTTGTTTTTCAGAGAAGTATACGTTTTTTTTAAATTATAATTAACAGCATTTTTTTTATTTTTACACATGGAATATATACTTTCATTATGAAAATAGGTAAGCTTATTTATGTGTTTTAGATTATTTAATTAATATGTGGTTTATTTAGTTGATGTGGAGAATTTTTGTTTGTTAACTCAATTAAAACTATATTTAAAGGGTTATTGTTTTGTTATATCTAAATTTCAATTATTTATTTATGTACATACAGTATTATATTTACTATAACTTTATGTGTTTGTTATTTAATCTATTGAGAATGTCCATGGACTAACTTGACTATTTTAACTCGTTTTTAGCCTTGAGAAAGAAATAAATATTTTCGAAACGTCGGCAATTTTTCTTAAAAAAGGAAGTTGTTTTTATTTTACGTTCTAAACTCACGAACCTTAATTCAAATAAAAGAAAAATTTAAAGGACACTACACATAATTGCAATATACGTTTTTTCTTAACTCAACCATCAATCGCCATTGCCGTTAATGATCAGATGCAAATCCAAGGGTTTTCCACGAAGTGCACACTTAAACTTCTCAAAAACAGAATGTCTGGGCAGGTGTTTTCGGAGATCGCCTGGTTGGACCAATTTTTCTTGATGGTAACCTGTCAGAAGAAACGTATTTACTTACTGATCGATATTGTTAAAAATGATAACAGCTACTTGGAAGATCATTTAATGTTCCAACAAGATCGAGCACCCCCCAAAATATGCACTGCGTGTTAGAGAGTTTTTGGACCGAGGGTTTTCTGGAAAATGGATTGGACGAAGAGGAGCTTTGGATTGGCCGGACCGATCTCCGGATTTGGCTCCCCTAAATGAATCGATAGAATTTGATTTGTTTATTCCCGATACTTTGTGGAGCAGGACCTTTTAAATGAGACATCACTTGCCCTATCATGCCCATTAAAATTTTGGTAAAGTGATTTGCAAGTGAAATCCATTGGAAAGGGTGTCCCGCGGTATACCGCTCGAAACTGAAGTTAAGGTGACTGCGTTTTTTTTAAATTAATGCTTACTACCAGAAAACTGCTCGAAAATACCTGTTTTAAAAATAACAAGCCATTTTTCTGATAAAAATGATTTAGCGACCTCTTTTTTTAAATCTGTAAAAAAATATGGTGACTTTTTTGTAAAAACAAATGTAATACTATATCAGTGCAGGGCCGTGCGGTAGATTTTTTCAGTATGATGCAAGTTATTGAAATGCCGCCCCTTAAATGTTTTCTCTTTAAATTAATTAATTAATTAAAGATTCCGATGAAAACTGCACAAAATGAAAATATTTTTAATTTGAAAAAAACATAAATATAACAGGACTTTAATATAATTTTATCCTTCTAACTTTTATTTTAGCAAATTCGTTAATTAAAGATGTGTAATCTAGAGTGCCAGATAATGTAGATTCAATAGATAATAATGATAGATGTCTAGGTTTTGTTTGGCTTATTGAATTTCCTGAGTAGTTTTTTATCAGTTTTAATTTTGAAAAACTTATTTCCTCACTAGCTACAGATGCAGGGAGTGTTAATAATATTCGCAAAACTATAAAAGCGTTCGGATACAAAGGAATTAAGTTATTTTGGCACAAGTAATTTAAACCGTCTAAAGATTTCATAGAATATTTCAGCATCCGGGATACATTACGTATACGTAATGTATAACAACTATAGTTCTTCTTGTAGGTCATTTGCATTTATACACAGTAAAAAAATATTTGTAAATTTTAACCAAATAATAACCCGATTTTTTGTTAATCCAGGTCCACATAACTTTTTGTTAAGTTTACAACCAACTGTATTTTGTAGATTTAATAACAAAATTCCATGTCAATTTCAACCATAATTCTTGTATTTTTTACAAACTCTTATGAAGACCCAATATCAAAAGTATTTGTTGTAAATTGGGAACTTTAAAAAAGAGAATTTGTTATAAGAAATGTTGCTTTATTAAACAATTTTCTAAATAAAACATAATTAACACATACCGACATAAATGAACACAAAAATAACATATACAAAATGAAATAACACACCAGATCATCAGATTATATAGAAATTTGGTACAAATTGTACAAATTAAAATTAGGCGATATAGTGAAGTTAAAGTAAATCAGTAAGTGTTTTAAAAGTACTGATAGTTACATATATTGTAACCAATAATGACATTATAAACACTCCTGTCACCGTTAAATATTATAAACAACCGTTAAAGCTGACACAACTTGTTGATAAGTGTGTTGTGCTTGGAAATGTTTTGATTGGCTGCCTGAAATCACGTGTACTTTTTCAACGGAATAATTTGTTAAACATTAACAAAATAATCTGTAACCTTTGAAATTAACAAAATGCTTACAAAATTGCATTTTACCTTTACAAAACTTTCGGTAAAATATATTTCTTTGTTAAAATAATTACAAACCCAGGTTGTATATAATACCAAAGAATTACTCCACATAAACTTGCACTTGTTATTTGATATGCGGGGGAGCCGCCTTTTTGCGAGTCAGTCTTACTTAATGCCTACGTTAATACCGGAATTACACAGAGTAATCTAAAAAAGTGTCGCATAAAGATTTTTAAGTATTGAAAAATCTAAATTGTACCTTAGGTACAATTTAGATTTTTCAATACTTAAAAATCTTTATGCGACACTTTTTTATATATATATATTTTTTTATATATATATATTTTTTTTTGATGTTGCTGCTAATGCCGCCCCTTTACGGTGCCGCCTGATGCGGCCGCATCCTCGGGACATGTCCCACTTTTGCTCCGGACACCCTAATATACAGTCGTCGCCATCAATTCTTGCGTGCGACTTGTTGCGCGGTGCCCTCCGAACTAATGTTTAAAGACATGCGCGTGGGTAAAGTTTCCGTTGCATAGAAAGACGCGTACAACATTACTGGCATGGGGGCGCGCTCGTGGACACTGGTTCGTTGTGTCCAAAAACCCCCTAAATTTATTTTATCCAAATGATTTAAAATGGGTTATTTTACATTCCTAAATATCTATACACACATAATCTGAACCCCTTTTATTATTAAATGAAATTGGTTAAACGTAATACTCATCGACATTTTTCATAAATTAATGAGAAATGTCGCTGTTTGTAACGAAACGTTTGCTGCTTTTTTTGTTTAAAAAAACGATTTAAAAACTCGGCCGGTGCTGTGATTGTATTTAGAAGTGGTTGCTCTTTAGATCAGGGATTAAGAGAAAGCTATCCACATATAGGGAAGGACAAATTATGTGATGCAGTTAAACAGTTCCATTGCAAGATTTACTTGACCATACAAGAATTTTCGAATCGCATTCCGGATGTCAGACTTGGCCACAAGAAGTTGTTCTTCAAACAAAATGAGGAAGTTTTTCAGAAGAGAGTAGCGTTGCATCTGCATCTGTTTATGACTTCTTTGGTTCCTTTAACGATCACAGCGGCCGGCACAGACATTTGGAAAAATACGCGTTCGTCCTCAACGAGCCCTACATTTTCAGTACAAGAAGGAAACCCCCGAACTGACCAGACTTGAGAAAAATCGCGTTCACTGAAATCTCGAAATTATCCGACACCTTGATAACGTCTGGCAGTAAAACTTTTAAAGTGAAGCACCAACTACATTTTACCATGATCGACAGCAAGGTTGCACAAGTGGTTACCGATACTCCATCTGTAAGTAACTGCATTCTGTGTGAAGATAAACCTTCTGAAATGAATGATTTGTCTAGGATAGGAATGTCTACATTACATGCACGAATCAGATTTATGAAATTCATTTTGCTGAGATCTCAGCTACAATCTAGACTTCAAGACAACACTGTTAAGACGTCCTTTGAAAGAGAAAAAGAAAACTGGAAGTTATTCTAGAGGTAATTTGCAGCTTCTCACTAATCGATACCATCAAGTTCAAGAAGTATTGCTCTGAGACTGCTAGTCTGATATAACCTTCCTGCATCAGTCCACAAAACTCTTTTCCATGGAGCAGATATTATTGAATGCGCAGCTTTTCCCATAGGTTTACTATTAGAGGAAGCTCAAGAATGCAGGAACAAAGATTATAAATTCTTCAGAACGCATCACGGTCGAAAATGTTCTCGCTTAGCTACAAATGAAGACGTTTTTCACGGCATTTTGGTTAGTTCGGACTCATTTATTACAAACCTAAGACCGCAATTTAAGGAAAAAATACTTCCATTTAGTGATGAAGCTTTAGAATTGCTGTTATAACTTCTTTATATTATGTGACTTTAGATATAATAAATAAGTTGAAAACCCATTTTAGTTTATTTTTAGTCAATAAATAAAATGCGTGATTTAATTTCCTCAGGTTGTTATTTTTCTAAATAATTTTTGCACCGTTATAACGGTGTCTCAACGTATTATTTACGATAAACTCCTTGTTATGTAATAGAAATCACTCAAAATTCTTATATTAATTATTTACAATTAACTCCTTGTTATGTAGTAAAAATTGTTTAAAATTGAATAAAATATTCATATTACATAGGTACTTAAGAAAATATTAATATCAAATTGACAACTTTTCCATTTGCATATGGTTTCATAAAAATTTTTGTTAGTTTAAAACATTAAGAGGTTTTTGGACAAAAACAGCTATTTCCGAAAAGGCGAAGTTCTCCAATAAGAATATAGTATCTAGGTTTTTGAAAAAATTTAAAACTGTCTTTTTTAATCTAACACATTTAATTTAACACATTTTTTAAATTTGATTATTTTAATTCAAATGAGCACATTTTGGGTTGTAAATGCCATAAAACACACAGTCCAATGAGACTGGAACCACAAGTGAAATTTGAGTTGCATTACTCACAACGTGGCGTCGTATACGACCGGCAAAAATAAACCCATATATTGTTTAAAATAAGGCAATTAAAAATTCTGATTGTCATTTCATAAAGTTTTATTCATAAATAAAAAGAAAGTAGGTATAGCAAAAAAATTTTTTTTAATTAAAATAAAGAGAACAAAAAATAAACAACAACTATGATTTTTATCCCAAAAATATTGACAAATGAAAGAAAATACTAATTTTTAATAAAATAAACATAATAATACTAAAACATAATAATAATATTAAATCATAATAATAATTAATTAATTTAAGCAGTTTGTCCCAAAATGAATATTATTTGCAATCCATACAAATAGAAAAGCGATGTTCAGCTCAAACACTTTTATTGCAATTTTCACATTTATTTTATGTTTCGAAAATCTTACACAGTTCCTACTTCGGTACAACACTTCTCATTAATAATTAAGAAGGTACTGAAAAGCGTAACACAGTACAAAAATTGATGCGTGCGTAATCTAAGATTTTATATTTCAATGGTCACCGGCGACGCCACCTTGTGGTTCTAGGGTTAAGTGTTGACAAAGTTCACAACATTTTAAAAACAAAACAAATATTTTTAATATAATATAAAAGTCCACCAATTTTTAAGGATATCAAAAAATGAAAATTTGTAATATAGTAATAGAACGTGGCAACGCAGATGAATATTCACAGCCTGCACAAGTCAGACTTTAGGACGTCCTAATTTATTTGTTTATTTATTTATTTATTTGTATCCAAAAGGATATTGGGATATCCCAAGGATATCCTAGGACCTCCTTAGGATATCCCAAACAAGGTCAAGTGGTGCAAAAAAGTCCAGCCTACGGACGCGTCCGGACGCCCTGGATGTGTCCTCTGAACGTCGCAAAGGTTATTCTTGTTCTTGGGATATTTAAGTCCTGAAGAAATCATCTGCACTCAAACATACTCGTTTAACTAGCCATTTTTCGTTACTGAGCAGATCAGCCCCTATTCTAACCATTGTTCAAAAATTAAAAAAAATAATATCAGTATATTTATTAAATATTATTAATATTATTTAACTATTATTGTAAGTACATTGTTTAAAAGAAAGGTGTGTGTATATGGCCGCAATGTGGTGATGGGGTTGGTTGTAATCATTGTTCAAATTCAAAATT
This sequence comes from Brassicogethes aeneus, assembly GCA_921294245.1. Lineage (NCBI taxonomy): Eukaryota > Metazoa > Arthropoda > Insecta > Coleoptera > Nitidulidae > Brassicogethes > Brassicogethes aeneus. Next base: position 28,632,906 of record OV121137.1, read on the forward strand.
CAAAATATATTTATTAAATATAGTCATAACAATTAAAATTGGTTTGGATGAAATCAAATCAAATACCTACCTATATTTATAAATAATGTTACTTTGAATAAAAATAGGTTATTAAACAAAAAAGTTTATAGATAAGACAATTGGTTGATAACATTGTATAAAATAAATTGTACTACTGATTCCAGAGGTCCGAAGCACTCAGAAAGCTGACGATGTTGTGTCATCTTGTTTTAATAACCAATTTTGCCTTATTCCTCAGAGTTTGAGCCTTACCATTCACGATGTGATTAAGGGGCGCTTTTGGCTATATGGGCATTTTTAAATTGTAAGTTATTGTTGTGATAAATTTATATTATAGCTAGCTCATTGTTCAAATTAAAATCAGTACCTATATTTAACTTTTAGTAGTTACAGTGTATAAAAGAAGGATTTGTATCAAAATCAAAATATGTAACCATTAATATATAGTGTATAAAATAAAGGTATTGTAAATGGCCGCAATGTGGTGATGGGGTGGGTTGTAAAAAGGCGCGTGGATATGAAATTCCACCTCTTAAGGTTCTTGGTAACGATGGTAGTACTACTACCGTAGTAGCGCAGTCTCCCGACCGTCGCGACGACCTTAGTCCCTTATACAGTAGGGTGGGCCGAAAAACTTAAAAAAAAATATTTGATATATTTATTTTTGGGTAGTAATAAAAAGTTACCTTATGTTAAAAGTAATTGATTAGAAAAAAATGTAACGTACTAGCCCATTATTTAAGGGTCCCCCGGGGGCCCAAAATATTTTTTTTGTATGTTTTGACTGGGGTGGGAACAAAAAGTTACCTTATGTTAACAGTAATTCTAGAAAAAAAAATGAGCGTACTAGCCCAATATTTAAGGTTGCCCCGGAGGCCCAAAATATATTTTTTTTTATATTTTAATTGGGGTAACCACAAAAGTTACCTTATGTTAACAGTAATTCTAGAAAAAAAAATGAGCGTACTAGCCCAAAATTTAAGGGTGCACCGGAGGCCCAAAATATATTTTTTTTCATATTTTAATTGGGGTAACCACAAAAAGTAACCTTGTGTTAACAGTATGTTTAGAAAAAAATAGCCACTCTAGCCCAATATTTAAGGGTGCCCTGGGGGCCCAAATTTTTTTATTTATATTTTAATTGAGATGGCAACAAAAAGTTACCCCATGTATTATTGCATAGAAAAACCAAATGTCTGTATCAGTGTAATAGTTTTTTTTATTATTTTATTAAGAAGCCTTTTGATAAATACAATTAGCAACTCTTAGCTAGATTTTATTAAATTTAATTAATTAACACAGCCACTAACGAAATAAATAAAGTCCTAAAAGAAGTAAATGCTTCAGTTAAAAAAAGAAGTAAAGACTTCAGTTAAATGCCAAAAAGAGTCTTGTAATAAATATTGGTACAGTATACATGATAAATAAATCAAAACAATATAATTTTAATACCATACATATAAATAATATAGAAATATTTTTATTATTACTATTTATAATTAATTGGATAGTTGCTCCTAGAGTGCCACCCGCTCCCTCCCACCCAGTTTTTTTTATTATTTAAATAATATTGAGACTTGTTGTCATATAGGCCGGTAAAGATGTCCGCTCATCTATATAACCATTTCTTGCTACCTCACAGCAAATTTTTAATGCAACTTCTGTTACGAGCTTCACACACTTTTCCACCACTTGCGTTTGAAAGGGTAACTTGTCGAACCTTATATAGAAGTCGTCTGCTTGACTTATAAATATTTTTAGTTGTTTTATTTAAAAAACATTTCTAAATTTATAAACATTTTTAACCCTAAACCGCCAAATTTTTGACATCAAATTCTAATATCGGACTTTTTTTTTGTGTAAACATATTTTTAACATAAGGTAACTTTTTGTGGATACCCCAATTAAAATATAAAAAAAAATGTTGGGCCCCCGGGGCACCCCTAAATATTGGGCTAGTACGCTATTTTTTTTTCTACAATTATTGTCAACATAATGCAACTTTTTATTGCCACCCCAAACAAAATATAAAAAAATAATATTTTGGGCCCCCAGGGGGACCCTTAAAAATTGGGCTAGTAGGCAAAATTTTTTTTTACAAACTACTTTTGGCATAGGGAAACTTTTTTTTGGTACCCCTAAATTGAATTAAAAAAGTAATTTTTTCGGCCCACCCTATTATACAGGGCTTCTTTTAATAGCCATGGAGCAGTTCTGGCCTTTTCTCGCAGGGCGAATGTGAGGCCAGCTTAATCCTGGTAGCAGAACAAAGTCTTGAAAGTTGAAAGTTCAAAGAAGAAGGAATGTTAAATAAAATGAAAGAAGTTTAAAGAATATTTCAGGGGAAAAAGGAAATTTGGATAAGTAGCAAATCAAAAAAAAAAAGAAAGGGTAAAGAATAAGACCTCTAGCACCCGTGGGTTTAGTAGTACGGTTGGACTTGAGGGAGATGTTGAAAGTTTGGTTGAAAATAATCCAGGAGGTCGAAGACACGAAAGCAGACCTCAATCAGCGGATATCTCCCATGTCGCGTATTGTTTTGAAGGTTAAGTTATTGTTCCGAAAATCCCAATTCCAAAATTATTTAATTACCTATTTAATACAAAACTAGCATACCTATATATCACAGATTTACATTTTATAGTTCTCATAAATTATTTATTAACAAAGATACGTTATAAACGCCGTAGCTCTTGGGGCCGTCGATGTTAGACATACGGTACAAATCGCAACACATGTATAACTTGGCTTGTTTCCCTTGTATACGCTAAGCGCTTATGGGGAGATTTACTTATTGCCCTGCGGGATTGTAGTTTTAATGCCTATTTTACCCTATTAATATATTCAGGAAAAAAACGAGAGGAAAAAAAAAACAAAAAACCCTGTCATGTGCGTGTTGATTTTTTATGCATTTTTTACAATCTTTAATAATGTTGTTTGTGGGCATAAGACCCTTGTTGTATAATATACATACATGTTTTATAAGGGCGTAGTAAGTCCAGTGAAGCCGGTCACCACACCCTTGTTTGAAAGATAAAGGTGTGTCGACCAGTGGCGTAACTATCACCGCTGGGGCCCGTAGCGAATTCATCAGATGGTACCTCCCTTAATTTAAAGAAATTCAATGTTGCTTATAAATTATTTTGTGCATAACTTTTAAATACATTAAAATAAGAAAGTATTTAAAAAAATATAAAGGACTGAGAGCGATGTTGTTATATGTCCTTTTTAAGTCTTGTATTTGCCCTTTGTAAAATAAAGATTAAATTATTTTTGAATAAAATATACTTTTTTTATTATTAATTTTTTTTTGTTTTATGAACTCAGATAAGTAGGTAATTTAGTTAAATTTTAATTATATTTTTTACCAATAAATCGTACAACAATGTGAAGTAATGGCATGTTACCATAATAGGTATGTCCGTTTTGCATTTCATTTACGAAATAATATTTTAATTTGTATTGAATTATAATGGATTTTGTTTATTCCCAATTAAGTTTTATTATATTATTTAATGTAATAAACCAATAATTTTATTTAATCAAAATTTAGGACTATATTTTTAATCCCATAAATCGTACAATACTGTTAAATTATCTGTCATTAGATGCTAACGGTTTTCTTTCAAATAAAAAAATATATAGGTAGGTATTTATAGTGATAATTCAAACATTTTGTGTCGTAAAAAACGCTTTTATCAAAGTTATACAGAAGAATTTCGTTCTTTTGGAAGTACAGTAAGTACCTATATATCAAAAAAGTTATTGCTGTCATTTTGAAAAATATTATACTTAAATATTACAGAGTATATATATCTTACAGGTTTGCCCTACTGTGCTCTCGGGCCGGGGGCGTTATTCGGCCGGGGGCCCGTGGCATTTTGCACGCTCTGCCAGCCTTTAGTTACGCCACTAGTGTCGACTGAAATTAAGATCAGCCGCCACACCTTTATTTATGTAGTCACCACACCTGTATTTGAAAATTGAAGATAAAGGTGTGGTGTCAAGGCGCTGTCGATACATCTCTATGTTTTAGTCGCTACACCTTTATTACACCCAGCGACTGATTTAATGTCATGCCAGCTTTATTTGTTGGCATGAAGCTTATTTTTTAGAAGTTATTGTTCAGCTGTGCCATCACAGACGCACATCTCCAACAAATATTTGTAAGCTATCGGTACATATAGTTATCAAGTGTGCATAAGCAGCGGTGGGAGGTAATGCAACTATATTTTATATATATTTATTTTATATATATTTATTTTTAACTTTGTTAATTAGTTTTGTTTTGTAGAAGTTATGTTTAAAATAAACCATTTTACCTATTAAATAAATAAAATTAATATTTTTATCCCATTTCGGGCATTAGCCAACCACATCCTTAAATTACATCCCCAGGATATCCCAAAAGGTCGATCTATAGATAGGATAGATAGGACGACCTTATAGCATCATCCCATTCTGGGACATAAGGCTGGTCCAAAGACGGTTGTGATTGCTGGGTTTTAGTGAAAATCTAAAACAAATTATTTCATTTCGTAATCTTAATTCGATCCGTTTATGGTCCTACTGCCTAAAACGGCCGCTGGACTATTAAGTTTGTAACTCATAACCATTTTCAGGGCACCCGGTACAAAATAATATTGCACACATTTAATAAATTATTATAAGCAGGTTTTTTCTTTATTTAAATATAATATTCTGTAGTCCCTTTAAAAAAAAAGTAACATAAAGGGAGAAAAATAATTATGTTTAAATCTTAGGTGTCATAAAAATGCACTTCTGAGAATAATAGACTTACTAATAATTTTAACAAGCTAAATTGGTGCCTTGACTATCTTTTCCATAAATTAAAAAGATTTTCTCTCGATAGGAAAAGTAATATAAATTTATGTAAATTTTGTTCTTTAATTATTAAAATTTTTAGTACGTCCATAAATAACTGGGATTAAATTTTAAATTTTCCTTCAATTTTTATTAATTTACTTTAATTTTGAATTTTACTTAATTAAAATATTTTTTTGTCCGTGGTTTACTTATTATTATTATAAGTATACTATGGACAAAACATAATGATGCCTAAAAATAAAAAAAATTTAATCAAATTATGTTTTTTTAAATTTAAAAGCCAAAGTGTTGTATTTACTATTTTTTCCAGCGTTTAATAATCCTGAACTTTAATTAAAATTTTTGAGTTTTCGATATGCTGTCATATGACATGATCATATGAAAATAATGTAGACGTTTGACATAATAGGTTATACAATTGTTTAGGGTATCCTGCTTAAAGTTAACCCCATCATTATTTTCCTTATTCTTAAAATAATTTTGTCGGCCAAAAACTTTTCTTGAGTAATTTTTCATAAAATATTTAAATATTAAACAATACAGGGCTGTATAGGAAAACATATTTTCGGGTTCCTGCAAAAACCAGATAACTCCCAAAACACTGTTTAGAGAAATTTGAATTTTTAACTTACTATATTGGGTCTAGTTACTAAAAATGGAATTATACTATTTCTGTTGCGCTCGACCGATTAACCCATTCGGTTATGCACATCTTATTTTGTTTTATAAATCACTAACCTTAAATAAATTACATTTTAGTAAAAAATAATTTGTGAACTTATTAATTGGGATAGAGCTCGATTTTTTTAATTTACTTAGAAATAAATAGGCTTTACAATTGGTAGGAAGAAAAAAAAAATATGCACACCCTATTTTTTTATAAAAGTTATAAACAAATATAGTTGCGATACCTCTCCCCGCTGCTTATGTACGCTCGATGTATTTATCGATAGGTTACAAATATCAGTTGGAGATGTGCGTTTGTAATGGCATAGCTGAACAATGATTAGAGTGGGGCTGATCTACTCAGTAACGAATAATGGCTAGTTAATGGAGTATGTTTGAGTGCAGAGGATTTCTTCAGGACCTTTATATTCCAAGAATAATAATATTCCGTGAAACGTTCAAAGTACACATCCAGGCTGTCTTTTTTGTGATTTTTGGACATAAAGGCCATTTACAGGACATCCGTAGGCTGGTTGGGATATTCCAATATCCTGTAACTTACAGGCTGTAAGGCTTTTCTTATGACGTCCCAAAGACCGACTTGTACTAGCTGGGAATGCTCTTAAACACGTCCAAATGTGCATTAACTCTGGCGGCAGCCTATTGACCTATATTATTTTCTCAAGTTAAAAGAAACAAATCTAAAGGTCCAACTAAACATTAGGTATTCACAAACACCACCCTTTTTTTCATTTACAAAAAAGTTATATCCTTAGGAAAACGGGTGATGACTTTTGTGCCACCTTGTATTTTATATATAAATTATAGTTGTCTGTTAAAAACACATATATTATTAAATGATACATTTTTCCGCCCTTGAGGCCAAGTGGGATAGGGCCGGTCCTGGGTATAGGAACTGTTCTTGAAAGCAAAAGCAAATAAAACTAATGAAATAATGCCTGGTTCTATCCGTTACTTTAATATTATTATTATTATTATTAAGGTTCATTGACAAAGTATGTACATTGTACATTGTACAACTCCTATTCGTAGTATATTTACGTCCAAGTGTCTTCCATGAGTTCATGACTTGCAATTAGACCCTTTTAACAACTCTATGATAAGGTGTGTGTTTTATACACAGCAAACAATTTGAGTGACGGTTTTATATATGTATTTTACATGTAAAAATTATGACGTTAAAATAGACTGATATCGTGATAAATAAAACGTAGAAAAAATTAAAAGTTATACAGATTCAATTAGTTAGTTTTATTTTTGCCCAGGCAAGATAAATATAACTTAGTGGTTTTGAAGACTTCAATTTTGAGTGAGTTTAATATTAAATACATAATAATTTATTTATACTTATTTAACTTAAAATTTATTGATCTATCATTAATACATTAAAATTTAAATACAAAATTGAGCTGAAAACTGTCATACCACCGATAGATGGATAGGGAGAGATTTATTATAATAGACAACTAACCTAACATTTTAAGTTTATTGCGAATTTTTCCTGTTTAATTCTCTGTCTGGGCTAGACGAAAACAGCTTGTATTTTACACAAATGTATATAATATTTATTTATTTAGATTTTATTTTTTTTAACTCAGGTGTACTTTTAAATTTAAAAAATAAGTTTAACTAAACATGAGATTTTTTCTTCTTAGAAACTATTTTTCATATTATGCGCTGTAGAATCACCCCTTGAATTTTTGGCTGGAATTTGGAGACTATGTTTAAATTATTGTTGCTTTTGATCTCTGCCATGTTTTTTAAATTTTTAGTATTGATTAGGCACATTAAACGTTTTATTATATGTTTTAATGTCCTTGTAAATTTTTTGCAAGCAATGGAGTAAATGAGTAAATAATTGAAACCAAATTTAAACTTGACCTAAAAACCTGAATTTGCATCTCTTCTTTACTTAATTAATTAAGGTGTAAAACAAAATGAATTGTGTCTTATTTTACATTTTAAAATCCACTCACAGGCAAAATAATCGATCTACACAAATTTTCGATGAATTTCAATCACAAATAACTTTTTTATTTGATTTCGGATTTAAACAAATATTAAAGAATATTATAGATACATTAATGGAGAATCGCTCACATTTTAAAAATTACTAAAAAATACACGTACGTTTATAATATACAGGGTTAAACAAAAAGATGTTTTTTACCATAAGTTTAAGACACTCTGTAGAGTGGCAAAACCGTATATTGTTCTAAATTAAGTTTTATTTATTAAGTCACATCACATCACATCACAAAGAAATATATCAAGGTGAACCAAAAACAAAACTGTTAAAAATAGATGTGACTTGATAATTAAAACTTAATTTAGAACAATATACGGTTGTGCCACTCTACAGAGTGTCTTAAACTTATGGTAAAAAACATCTTTTTGTTTAACCCTGTATATTATAAACGTACGTGTATTTTTTAGTAATTTTTAAAATGTGAGCGATTCTCCATTAATGTATCTATAATATTCTTTAATATTTGTTTAAATCCGAAATCCGAAATTCATCGAAAATTTGTGTAGATCGATTATTTTGCCTGTTATCGTATTATAAGTTTTTAATCTTTAAAAAAATTTGGAAATTTTTAAAAATAAAAAATCTTGAAAATTTTCCTTAAATATTTTGATTTGTAAAGTGTACTACCATTTTGTACTGCAATTTTGAAGTATCAAAATGGTAGTACAAATTCGAACAGAAGGATACATTATATTACCATTATTAAATTTATCCCACTGTGCAAATTTGTCCTACCTACAGATAACAGTAATTTGTACTTTGGAAGCTACGTATTAGACGGCAGCATATTTTGGTGCGCCCCTTTTATATTTAAATATAATACATTAAATATTTAAATTTTAGACCCTAAAATTTAAAAAATATATATTTGCGACAAACTGGCAATATGTAATTGAAAATGTAAAAAAAACTGCTGAAAGTATAGGCATAAAATATATTTATTAAATTACCAAACAAACAAACAAAATCACAAAAAATTCAACTGTTTTTTAGTGACGTACCCTCTAAAAATGAATTAGTCAAAAATGACTAGTTTTCAAAGTAAAAAAGCGGTCACTAATAACTGTAGTCCACAGCAATTTGTATCCCGGACATTTAACAGCTTAATATTATGTAAAACTATCCCCTGAATCCGAAAAGACCGTCAAAAATTATGAAAGTAGAGCAGTTTTTGAGATATAGTCAGTATGTGGAAAATTGACTATATCTCAAAAAGTGTTCCACTTTTATAACTTTTGACTACATTTTTGGATTCAGGAGTTGACTGCTAATTGTCCGGGGTACAAGTTTCTGTTGACGATAATTATTAGTGGCTGCTTTTTCGCTATGGCAATTAATCATTTTTGACTAATTCAGTTTAAGAGATTAAGCTCGTTGAAAAGTCAAGCACTGTGTACACTACTGTTAAACTTTGCTACCGTCAACTGCAATAATTATTATCAAACAAATACTAAAATTATTTTGACATTTCTCTCCATTTATTTTGAAAAAATAATAATTAAGCCGCCAATAACAAAGCGGCAAAATACGCTTTATAGTGACCGAAAAAATGAGCGGCAGAAACCTTTAATGCGGCCGAATCTTTGATTTTGCGCCCCCCAAATGTTGCGCCTGCGTGCGTGCACGCAATGCACGCTCGCCAAGAACGGCCCTGATCTTTTACATAAAATATGTCATTTTCACGATAGGGTTATTTTTTATTTAGAATTAAAGTAAATGTAACTTAATTTTTTCAAATAATTAATGTTATGCATCAGATTCTGTCAATTTTGTCTTATTTTATGAAAATAATATAATGTACGTATTACAAACTTAAGTTTGTAATTCCTAGTTTATGTCAAAAAACATACATAGGTTTATTATGTTATTTTTAGAAAATAGGACCAAATTTCAGAAAATAATATAATGTAGGTACGTATTTTTGTACAAACTTAGGTTTGTAATTCCTAGTTTATGTCAAAAAACATACATAGGTTTATTGTGTTATTTTTAGAAAATAGGACCAAATTGGTGTTAAACTGACAAATACAACCTTAATTATTTGAAGAAAAAAATTACTTACAATTACCTACTTCATTATTTAATTGTATTTAAACAAAAATATTTCTGTCGTAAAAATTACATACACTTCGCGTCAAATTTAACGCACCACCAAAAATTTGCTACAATTTCAAAGTTGATTTTCTCGCGAACCGTCAAACCGAATTTGGTGATTTTTCTATTAAATTGTAGGTTTATTCTTCGGAAATAATGCGTTTATTGAAATATTTTTTCAAATTTACATTTTAAGTATATACAGGGTGCACAAGTAATAATAAGTTTTTTTCCGGAAATTTGAAACGCCCTGTGGGCTGTACCAGCTTTAACAGCATATGGCTCATATAATTAAACTATAGTTAGCTATATATAGCCCAATATTTTCTTAACATTTTGGTTTTTGATTCACGTCGCTCTCTCTTTTTTTTAAATGAGATATACGTTTAAAGACTAAATAACTCCAGTTTAATGTAAAATTAAAGAACTTAACATAGGTAGGTCATGGAAAATAAATAATGGTTTGTAAATATTAGAAACTCTCATTTTTATTAAGGTTGTCTGCATAAAGTTATTGTTATGGGGCCCCAAGTAATTTAAATGGTGATAAATGAGTAAGAATTATTACAATGGACGAGCAAGGATTCGGCTACCGTGCCATAGCTCGGAGATTGGGAGTTAATCATACCTCAATATCCCGTGTTATTAGACGATTATAACAGACGTGATGGGCAGGGAACGCATCGAATGACAACAGCCGTACATGATCGTTTCCTTTATTTGCATGCTTTGAGAAAACGATTTGTACACTGTTCAAAATTTCATGACCATTTTAACACCAAATTAACACCATACATGGTCTATATCGATACAAACCAAAATGGTGTTAAATGTGGTCATGCCCGTGGAAACCTAAAATAGAACATAGAAGGTTTCTATGAATTTTTTCAAATTTTTTCATTCAGCCAATCGAGTGATATGAATTTTCGAAAATTTCGGGTATTTTTTTTTTTAAATAACTTGGTGAAAAATTGTCCGATTTGGGACTTTTTTTTTCAAATTTCGTGTTTTTTGATGAACTTTTTGAAAAATTTATGCAAAAAATTATTCATCATAAATTTGATTGTTTTTTTTTTCATTCCAAATTTAAAACAAGAATTTTAAGATTGTTTGTATCCTTCAAATTTTTTTAAAAAATTCTCAAAAATTCTACTCTTCAAAACACAAATTTTAAGCCTAGTCTCGTAATGGGATAATAATGGGTTATAATTTTTTTTTTAATTTTTAAATATATATATTTTTTTTTTTCTGTTTTTTTTAACTATTTGTGTATTACTGGCGGCTTTATTAGATGAGATTCGAAAAAAATCATACATCAATATAATAAATAATTGAAGTCAAAATTTCAATTTCTAAGGTAAATTTTATTTATAACTTTTTAAAGGTTTTTTTTTTATTTTTTTTGGCGTTTGAATATTTTAAGTTTTATTTGAGCAAGAAATCAGTTTCATTGTGAGTGATCCATCTGTATTTGGTATAACGCAATGATACTTTTGTGTACCTGTGATACTTTTAGCTTTTGAATAACGTATATTTAAATTCTCTGTAGCTTTTTCATAATCTGCAATAGTTGAATATCTTACTTCGATTTTTGGCAAGTTATTAGATTGCGCAGCCCATTGATACAACTCTCGGGGGTTTGAAATTTGTTTATCAAATGGTAACAGAAGACTAGCTCTTGCTGCACCTCTTTTTAGTGTTCCTCCTACACCGTCACAAGGTCCTTTGCCATGGTAGCTGGCAAAGAAATGCCATTCAGCATTTATTCCAAAATCTTCCTTGTGATAATATAAATTAACAAAGTTTTTGTAATTCTTAAATTGTTGCGGAGCTCCATCGGAAAAGTAGAATATCTTTTTAGCTGTATTGGACAAGGACTTTATAAAATCAGTAACGATTTTCAAAAAGACGTTAACTGCAGTCGAGTCATGCGTGTTACAATTAGATATAATCACTAAACTTCTGTGCAATAATTCATTATTTTTCTTAAAATAAATTACCACTGGAAATATTGTCGATTGATCATTATTCCAATGGAATCCTGGCACTGCAATCACAAACTACAAGAAATTCATCGGTTCCAAGAGACTCTTTAAGAGATTTCATGAATCTTGCTTGCGATTTTGCAATAAAATAATGAGGCAAAAGTTCCGTAATTTTTTCGCAAAAGTCACTGATGAATTCTGATGAAACTAACGTTAAACCATGGCAAAGGACCTTGTGACGGTGTAGGAGGAACACTAAAAAGAGGTGCAAGAGCTAGTCTTCAGTTACCATTCGATAAACAAATTTCAAACCCCCGAGAGTTGTATCAATGGGCTGCGCAATCTAATAACTTGCCAAAAATCGAAGTAAGATATTCAACTATTGCAGATTATGCAAAAGCTACAAAGAATTTAAATATACGTTATTCAAAAGCTAAAAGTATCACAGGTACACAAAAGTATCATTGCGTTATACCAAATACAGATGGATCACTCACAATGAAACTGATTTCTTGCTCAAATAAAACTTATTCTTGTAAAATATTCAAACGCCAGAAAAAATAAAAAAAAACCTTTAAAAAGTTATAAATACAATTTACCTTAGAAATTGAAATTTTGACTTCAATTATTTATTATATTGATGTATGATTTTTTTCGAATCTCATCTAATAAAGCCGCCAGTAATACACAAATAGTGAAAAAAAACAGAAAAAAAAAATAATTTAAAAATTAAAAAAAAATTATAACCCATTATTATCCCATTACGAGACTAGGCTTAAAAATTGTGTTTTGAAGAGTAGAATTTTTGAGAATTTTTTAAAAAAATTTGAAGGATACAAACAATCTTAAAATTCTTGTTTTAACTTTGGAATGAAAAAAAAACAATCAAATTTATGATGAATAATTTTTTGCGTAAATTTTTCAAAAAGTTCATCAAAAAACACGAAATTTGAAAAAAGTCCCAAATCGGACAATTTTTCACCAAGTTATGGCTATTTAAAAAAAAAATACCGGAAATTTTCGAAAATTCATATTTCTCGATTGGCTAAATGAAAAAATTTGAAAAAATTCATAGAAACCTTTTTCGAAGGGTACAAAAAGATACCCAAATTTTAGCGAAATCGGAGATGCAAATCCAATCGGTAGGATGAGTTGCCATGGAATATATATATACATACATATATACATATATACATATATACATATATACATATATACATATATACATATATACATATATACATATATACATATATACATATATACATATATACATATATACATAGATATGCAATCCTACATTACCAAGCCCGAAACGTTACATTCTACAGTATAAACGAAGCCCACTCTGTTTTTACGAAGCCCGAAATCGGGCTTCCTAAAATTAGCGTGTATAAATTTGTTTTAGAGTTAAGTGATGCCCCCTTGTTTGAATGGCGAAAAAGTGGTGGGCTTCCTAATGCCATTCAAACCTATCAAAATATACACCCTTAGTTCCAATGCTTTGGCGGTAGGGGGCACACGAGTCAAACGAGATTATATACAGCTTTGTATAAGTATTACGCAGTATACGAAGCCCGTACATCTGGCAACAATGGAGACTATGCGCTCAATGACTTTTTGATAGGAAGGCGGGGAAAATAATGCGGGATTCTTAAATTTGTATCTACTGATTTTCAAAATATATGTTATATTCCCAAAATTATGTTTTGTTCTCTACATGGCGTGGATTAAAAGGCAATGTTTTATTAAATACTTTCGCAATACACTTAATTTTAAAGAATTATTTATTTTTGAAATATTATTTGGACTGCACTTTTCTTTGGGGCGGTTTTACAAGTTGTCCAGATATTTTGCATAGTTTTAATTGGGGAAACAAGGGGATTTGTATATATTATTATTATTATTATTATTATTCAATGTTACATTTAAATAATTTAAATAAAAATAATTTTTAATTTATTTGAAACATTTCCAATTTTAATAAAAATAATTTTTAATTTATTTAAAAAATTTCCAACATTTATTAAAATGGATATAGCCGGTTTTCCACGGATGCTCCTCAACTATGGTCTAGGTCTTTTAAATCAAATTTGCCTATAATTATAAATTTAGACAATATTTTTAAATAATGACTTATAATTCATTCAATAATAGATTTTATTAAAATAATTATGAATCACACTATTTTTAAATACACTGCCCGACAAATTTATTGCATAATAAATAAAAAAAATTAACTCTAAAACGCCTTTACTAATCTTTATGAAATTTTTGATAAAAATACTTCAACTTATATCTCAATTTTCGTGTTCAAGGGTTTTTCGAGAAAACATGTTTAAAGCCTTTTTATTTAATAATGAAAATAAGTTCGAAAAATAACTTTTAGGGAATTTTTTTTAATAAATAAAAATATGCTGTTAAAGAGCGTATTTTTTTAGTTTACCCTGAAAATTTTGTACAAATCAAGCGAACAGTAACGAAGATACAGCGCTTCAAAGTCGTGAAAAATGACCACTTTTCAGCAAAATAATCAAAAAGGCGTCATTTTTACCGACTTTGAAGCGCTGTATCTTCGTTAATGTTTGTTTGATTTGTACAAAATTTTCAGGGTGTACTAAAAAAAATACGCTCTTTAACAGAATATTTTTTATTTATTTAAAAAAAAATTCCCTAAAAGTTATATTTCGAACTTTTTTTCATTATTAAATAAAAAGGCTTTAAACAAATTTTCTCGAAAAACCCTCTAACATATAAATTGAGATATAAGTTGAAGTATTTTTATCCAAAATTTCATAAAGATTGGTAAAGGCGTTTTAGAGTTAATTTTTTTATATTTATTATGCGATAATTTTGTCGGGCAGTGTATTAAAGTATACGTCATTATATTATATTTAATAATTTTAAAAAAACTAGATGTCTTTATAATTCATGAAAAAAATATTCAGTCAGTTTCACTTGTTTTGATTCCCATTTAAGTTTTACACAAAATTACCTAACCTCAACAATAATTATTATAATAGGTAATTATAATTATTGATATATTTGTATATTTTTTATTAACATATGGAAATATATTTTTTAAAGGCTTAACTTTTAAACAAAAACGAATCGCATCCATGTCATTTAAGAAAAAATGTTCATAATTAACCCAGCTATCATCTGACAAAGTTTGCCATAGAGCTTGTAGAGCACCCTTTATAAGATATTTAAACCTTTTCAAAACTGTACCAGTAACATGCTAAACTTTCCTGAATAAATATTTAAAGCTGTTTCCCTTATCTTCAAAAATTAAAACAACTAATACTAACAACTAATTTCCATTTGTTATTTAGTTTCAAAAATATAAAAAAATCAAAACACAAAAATTAAGTTATTTTTATTTGTTTTTATACGATATATATTTTTTCGTCATAGCTTTAAGTTAATATGTTCTATTTTTAAAATAAAACCGTTATTTTTGAAATGTGATGATATTAAAAAAAAAATTACAATTCATCCATCATCCATTCTAAATTTTGGTAAATATGTTGTTAAAACATTGATGAAAAATATATATTTTTTTGAAAAAAAATTAAAAATGGTGTTTTTGAGAAATTTACAAAAAAAAATTCTAAAAAAATCCCAATTTTTTTTTAAGAAAAATTATATCAAGCGATACATCATCTGAAAGGGCTTTAAAAGACCTTTGAAACGAACCACATCTCAATGACATATACAAGCCACATGCTCCAGTAGCCAATGGACAAGGTCAAACCGTGTTTAACGGAAAAATTATTGTTTATTGGATATAGCCGGGTTTGCTATAAAAACGTGGATTTTTCGGTTTTGCTCCAAAAGCTACCGTTTAAATGTGATTTTAACATGGATATAGTCGAATTTGAACCGAATTACCTTGGTTGTCGATAGAAATGAACCCAAAGATGCGAAATCGAAAATAAAGACAAAAACTGAAAAAAGGGGATTTAGCCGGTTTTGCTCGGATGCTTCTCACTTATACTTAACAATATTTTTAAATAATGACGTAGGTAACCTATACTTTATTATTTAATAATATTGTTGAATTATAATTATTATAATAAAAATTATTATAATAAAAATTATTATAATAATAATTATCGTTAAATTTTAAATCTATACCTATCAATAAAAATTAAATTGTTTATATAGGTACCTAAATAACAATACTTTTAAATTATTATAATATAAATAATTATAATTTAACGATAATTATTATTATAATAATTATAATTCAACAATATTATTAAATATTTAAGTATACCTACGTCAATATTTAAGAATATTGTAAAGTTTAAGTATAGATCTCACACACAAACAATTTAATTAAAAAACACTTCTTGACAGAGGCAACACCGCAGGGCTTCTGATACACCGCGGAGTGTGTCTCTTGTTGTTTATGCACCAACGAACAGTTAACCGCCCCGTCCCGCATTACCGGGCTTCGACTAGCCAGTGTAATGCACCGGGCTTCGTATTGATAGCCGTGCATGTATATATATATACATATATACATATATACATATATACATATATACATATATACATATATACATATATACATATATACATATATACATATATACATATATACATATATACATATATACATATATACATATATACATATATATATACACAAAATTCTATCATTGCTGCGTCCATACATTTATAAAATCCCTATTCTTATTGCGTCAACGACCTTACTGCGTCAGTATATCTGACGCACTAATGTCAAGCGCTTATTTCTTAAAATTTACTTCATCCCAGCACTTTCTAAGATTCTTGCTAATACAGATCTGTGTAGAATTTAATGCCCAATTTTTGTGTCCAAAAATTTTTTATGTCCGACCCTGCGTTTTTTAAATATTTAGAAAAATTTGAACACAAAAAGTGTGCAGCAACAGCAGCGCTGTCTCTCTCGCACCGTGTGACGTCACGCTAGAGACAGTTGTTTTTTCGTTTAAATTTACAATTATGACGGTCGATTTATTAAAACTGATTGTAAGATAAAATTGTTTTGTCCATAAGTAATTGTGACAATGTATTTTTTAACTAATACCTGTGTTTCTACTAAAAATTGACAATCTAAATTAGGCTTTCTAATAAATATTTTTCAATTGAGCTTTTGTTTTTGAATTATCAAACTTTGTTTTGAAGTACTTTTTAATACTTATTTTTAGTTATTTATGGGCGGATTAAAAAAAAATTAGTTTGTAGTAAATTTTGACATTTTTTCTTTAGTATCTTTAGTAGATTACAACACAAAATAACAAAAACACAATACAAATTTGAATGTCTTATAATAATAATTATTATAATTTTAATTATTGTAATAATAATAATAATACATCATATTATAATATTAACATTACTAAACAAAATTAAACATAATAATATCATTAAACAATGCAGTAGCAAGTTAAATAAGTAGTTTCGAAACTCGAATGTTGAGCGGTCTATGGAATGTCACCCCGTCCATCATCTCTATGTTCAGGCATAATTAAATACATGTATATCTTAAAATCAAATAATACCACACAATGTTAGTTAAAAAAAATTGTCTTAATTTTAAAAACATTCAATCTCCCGGGGGCGTGGCAAAAAATTAAAAAAAAACAGCTTATACAGATACCCTTCTCACAACTTTAACTAAGTGAGATTTACAAAAATAATTATTTCAGCCCAGCCTACCGAATTTCTAATTTTTGCCGCGCCCCCGGGAGATTGAATGTTTTTAAAAAAATTTTTTACTTACATTTTGAATTTGGCATATTGAAACACTATAAGGTTAATATATTTTAATTTTAAGCCCCTCCCCAAAGCTTTTAAAGTTCTAATTGCAGCTCTTCGATTAAAAAAAAGCCGTGGTGCGCGGCGTAAAATTAAAATATATAAATATTTTTTTTGTGTGTCTTAAGTAAGTTAATACCTAATAGTTTTTTAATATGCCAAATTCAAAATTTAACTTAAAAAATATTTTTTATTAAATTTTGAGGAATTTCAACCCCCCGGGGGCGCGGCTAAATTTGTTTTTAAAAATTTGAAAAAAATAGCTTATTTATGTACCCTTCTTACAATGACAATAAACCCTCAAAAAAAAATAAAAGTTCCCGGGAATTTTTTGAATTTAGTGTTCTTTTATTTTCACGGAAATTTTTGTACTAAAATTGTACACCTTTTTGTGGCCTAGTTTACACAATAGATTTGGTCAATAAGTAGGGAATTAACTAAATTAGTTAAATTAGGGTAGTTAGTAGGGAATTAGAGAAAACTAGGTATTTTTTAAATTAAAATGGAATTATAATATATAAGGGGAATTAGTAAGGAAATAGAGGAATTAGTAGCAATCCTGGGAATTAGTGTACACATTTTCTTTTGCGGTTTACCCCGAGGGGTAAACCGCAGGGGAATTTTGGTGTACAATCTGTAGGAATTAGTGGGGAATTTGGGGAATTACTCGGTAAATTAGTAAGCAAATAGTGGAATTAGTGGGGAATTAGAAGAAAATGTCTCGTTTAGCACTTGAATATAAAGAAAAAACCAAAAAAAAAACCCGGAAGTTACAGAGCTACCCCATTCTTTGCCAGTTCCAGATTGGGAGTAGTACCACTGCAGCATTAAGAAAAATGAAGAATGTTGTGTGCAGCACATCACCCATATTTTAACAAAAATTAGTACTCGTTTCCTAAAACCAGGAATACATCAGCCAATTGGGAAATACACTGTCTTCTCTGGTCATCTCAGGGAATTAATTTTAAAGTTTCCAAAAGACAAACATCTCCTGACAGATTCGGATCTCAAAAGTGAAGACAAGATGAATTTTGCATCCGCAGAAAAAATGTGCAGTTTGATAGTAATTGAACGACTTAATAAGGACATTCCACAAATTAAATAGAGCGTGGGGTATCTCAAGCTAATGTACTACATCGAATCGTCGTTCTTAAATTCCAGCACTGTGTTGCATACTAGATTATATCGCATCTGGTATGTTGTATTTTTTACTGGAATCTGGAGAGCCTGGATTAAAGAACAAAAAGAATATAAAATAACAGACAACTTTTTGACCAGAAATTGTAACCTTTGCATCGAAACGCCCAGGCTTTGATTAAACTAATACTGAAGCTTAACAGCGGTGAGTTAAAACCAGATATGTTCATCACCGGCATT
Source organism: Brassicogethes aeneus (assembly GCA_921294245.1). Taxonomy (NCBI): domain Eukaryota; kingdom Metazoa; phylum Arthropoda; class Insecta; order Coleoptera; family Nitidulidae; genus Brassicogethes; species Brassicogethes aeneus. The sequence continues at coordinate 28,651,758 of OV121137.1, forward strand.
TTTTGGTAGCCAAGCATGTGAATCCTTATTTCGGGCTGTCAGATCCATGACTTCTACGTATTCAACAATAATACATTTTAGTATAAAGGATATGCTGAACCGAATTGAGAGAATTAAGACAACTGATACCATAAACGCTCTGAGGGGGACTTTTACATTTCCAAGGGAAGACAAAAGATTAAAAACCAGACTAATGAAAGAAAATTTACCACGCGAAGAAGAAATTTTGCAGAAGCTATGCATGGATCAAGCTAGTAGCACAAGCACTATATCCTCCTCCGACTCTATCGTGATGGAACTCGACGACTCCGATAATTTGGAGGAGTTTTCAGATGAAATCTTGTCGTATAAATCAGAAAATGTATCGAAATTTGCCGGACTCGAGATACACTTAGAAAACTATTATGCGGTTTTCTATGACCAATCGTGAGCTTTGCTGCACGAGCGAGGCGAATGTAGAACACACTATTTAGAAATCGCCGCCTTTCACCACGAAATATGTACACTATTTTTTATGACAAAATGAAAATTCGACTTTCGCTGCCCTTTAAGAGATAAAAATTGTTAATAAAGGGTGGGCCATTAATTGGTTTGTTTTTAAAACATTGCCCATTGCAACACTCGATGCACCCATTTGTTTTAAATTTTGACAGCTTGACATTCCGCGGCACGAAACAATCATGTTTTCGCTTGAGGAGCGTTTCGAAATATTGAAAATTTATTTTCAAAGTCAGTGTTGTGTGGCCGAAACCGTGCGAATTTTGAAAAGAATTATGAGTCGTGAAAGAGCGCCAAGCGGAACTGCTGTAGTGAAATTGGTGAAGAAAGTTCGTGAGACAGGCTTGCTATTAGATAACAGAAAAGGTCCCCAAACTCTGACAGTGCGTACGCCTGAGAATATTGAGGTTGTGTCCCGTAGTGTGGTTTGCGGTACAGCAACTGGCCATTAGTTGCACCAGCCTGAGGAGACTATTGCACAAAGACCTAGGATTATTCGCCTACAAGGCCCAGATGACCCAGGAGTTGAAAGCAAATGACCATCTGCTTCGATATCAGTTCGCTGTATGGGCCACATACCATTTCAACAATGACGTCAGTTTTGGTCGAAAAATCATTTTTTCAGACGAAGGTCATTTCCATCTTGGGGGCTATGAAAATAAGCAGAACTGCCGGATTTGGGGTATGGAACAGCCACACGTAATCGTAGAGAGGCCAATGCATCTACCAAGAGTGACAGTTTGGTGTGGATTTTCGAGTGGTGGTATAATTGGCCCATTTTTCTTCGAAAATACTGCTGGAAACGCCGTTACCGTCAATAACGACCGTTACAGAGCTATGTTGACCAACTTTTTATAGCCTCAAATCGACGCCATGAATGTAGACGATCTTTGGTTTCAACAAGATGGGGCCACATGCCATACAAGCCGACTGACAATTGATCTCTTGCGTACCAAATTTAACAACCGAATAATCAGCCGTTTTGGAGATGTCAATTGGACTGCCCGGAGTTGTGATTTGATGCCGTTAGATTTTTTCTTTGGGGTTTCGTTAAGGACCGATGTTATGCAGACAATCCAGAGACAATTCCAGCTTTAAAACATAACATTAAAACTGTTACTGTCGATATAGGCGGCGAAATCATGGAAAAAGTGCTTCAAAATTGGACACGCAGGATGGCTTACTTTAGGGCCAGCAGAGAAAGTCACATGAACGAAATTGTTTTTCATTCTTAAATCGGAGACTCCAACGTTCACAATTAAAAAAAATGTTCTTAAAATATTGATTTAGACTCATTTTATAGCGTTTTTAAAAACAAACCAATAAATGGCCCACCTTTTATTTAAGTTAATTCATAAACAAAAATATACCAAACTAAAGACAATAATTGGCTTAATTAATAATATTAATTATTAAAGAACTTCTGTTAAGCGAAAGTCAAATTTATGCTGCTAGTGTCATGAAAAAGCATTGATTAATATTAATATTAATATAATACTTTTCTTTACGATTTTTAAAATGTGCTTAATAAAAGTGTTGCTGGGTAAAAAAGTTTTGCTAACCAGAAAACGTATAATTTTCTTTACTATTTCTCTTAGTAAAGTAAGTATGCTATTTTTCATTAAGAATACGAACAAATATAGCCTTAAAAAATATACCCTTCAAAAATAATTACTATAGTAATTACTATAATATTAATGGTAATTATTCATGTTAAAATGTATACCAAGAAAAAAAATAGAAACTAAAACCTTGAAGGTTAAAAAATAATAGGGATATTTAAAATTTAATATAAAATTAATTAAAACCTTTTAAACCTCACATTCCTAATACAGACATTATTTTATAAACATGCAAAATATCAATATTAAAAATTACATAGAAGAAAAATCACATGTTAAAAATTCATTTATATCTTATTAAAGCTAAATACCGTATTTCTAGGAGACGCAATAAGGTCGCGAAATGTAATGACGCAATATTGTATTACGGATATATATATATATATATATACATCCTTAGTACAATATTGCGTCATTACAATTTGGCAACACTGTAGGACGCAATAAAGTCTGTACAAGCCATATAAAATTTAAAATGAAATATACACGTGACGCAATATTATATCAAGATTAAAATGAGTTGATAATGTAGTGACTTTTGAAAAAAAAGTGTATATCTTATTTTTTAAGATAAAAAAAATCTGATCAGATTTTTGGAATCAGCAAAAAAAAGTACGCCAATATACTCTTCTATATTTTCGCTAAATACCGTATTTCTAGTAGACGCAATAAGGTCGCGAATTGTAATGACGCAATATTGTATTAGGGATGTATATATATATATATACATATATATATATATATATATATATATATATATATATATATATACGCGTAAAAGTACCAAGTGACACCAAAAACTACATGGACGTTCCCGCACCCAATATTTTTTGCGTTTAATGTGAATTAATGGCACCTTATATATTTTTTAAGTATATATGCGTTCTGACACTATACAGATATATAATACCTTTATTTGAAAGTCAGTGTTTATAAAAGTAAAACTAAAATATTGCTCGCTTTAGGAAGTCCTTTGTCGAAATAGTCAGATGTTTCGAATAAAATACTTATTGTCATCATATTTATTTTACTTTTCGTTTTAAATATTCTAAATTAAAAACTAACCTTGGAGAATACACAAACAGTCGTAACAATAATTTAAATAGAACTTTGCAATACATTTCGTTTTAGCTAAAATTTACAAGAAACGATCCGTTCGCTAACACTTCCAAAAACTTTCTGCCTGTTTTTTGCTTCCCTTTACTCGATTCGTGTACCTGGACCATCGTTTCTGGAATCATCCGGACGCCAGATTTTTAGGCAAAGTTCGAAAAACCTGTAATTCCTTTACCTAAGTGTCCCTTTTTACCACTTTTGCAAAACTTTTTGCCTTTAACTCGATAATTTAGAAATTTCAAATTTATTCTAATTTGTAAAATATATAAAACTACGTTAATTTCCTTGAAAATAAATTTGTAAACCATGTCAGTACGGAACAATTACAATATTTACATAAAGTTCGTTTTTGGGTGTACAAAACAAAAAATCCATTTTTACACAATTCATGTGATTGCTGTTTTTTCACGAATATAAATTGTGACAATAATAATTTTGGCATACCGAGTTTTTTAAATTTAATTTACATTATTATACAGGGCCTGCATATTGAGACATGTGATCTTATTCAAGGGGTAAAGTAAATTTTATTTATTAAAGTAGAAAAAAAACAATATTGTGATTATAAATTAAAATAAATTTAGTATTGCAATAACAATTTTGTTTGCCCTTTATTATAAAAAAATTATCATCCTCTTGCCCGTTCAATTATCATTTACTAATATGTCTTTATAAAATTATCAATTTTACCCATTTTTGGGTGCAACCGTTCTGGCAAACCAGCTATGAAATGACATAAAATAAAATCCTTGTGGGGGCCCAGCCTATAATTGCCCCAAAACATTAAAAAACTTATTTCCATTGTATTATCTGCAAGACGAAAAACGTGACGCGATGCTTAAAAATTATGGCAACATTGTAAGATTGCTTAGATTGCTAGTTATCTTTGTATGTTATAAAAATATGTTATTATTTTTCTATTATTTTAGTAGTACGACAAAATTTAAATTATTTTCTCAAGATTACAGATTTTGAAAATATTTAGACTTAAAAAATGATACCCGTGTCTCGGCATGATTTCAGATCACGGCTTCAATAACAGCTAAATGTATAGTTTTTAAAACATTTTATTTAATGAATAAATTTTATTGAAAAAAAACTCAAAAATTATTTTTTTTTTAATTTAAAGAATTTTTTTTTATTTAAAATTTTTTTTTTAAGTATAATTTTTCTATTGTTTAAAACATCAATATTTGAAAAAATAATTTATAACAAAATAGAAAATTAAATATATGTATATGTTAAAATAATAAGAATGGCTGTATAAAAAATTTTAATGACGTGATTTCGTAAAACGGTAAGTCACGGACATGTTTTTTTAACCTATATTTTAAAATCTCTTAAATTTTTTCATGGGAGGTAAATCGTGTTGAACTGTATAAGAACCTTATTTAAAAAAAATATTCTTTCGCATTTTTTTAATAAATAATAATAATAATAAATAAAAATAATAATTTTTATTTTCAATAAAAAAACTTAAAAAATATGTGAAATCAGGGGGCCCAGTAAAGATTTTCGCGGGGGGGGGGGGGGGCAATATCTGCCTGCTGTTATGTTAAGTATTGATTTTTATTTTTTAAATATTAACAAGAAAATACTTACGAAAATCTTCTAATGCTTTTTTACTATTTTTTGTGACCTAGTCATAAAACGTGCAAAAGCATCCCTAGTTTCCGCAAATAATTGATTGTTTCCCTAATTAATTTAAAAAAGTTTAAATACTTAGTACCTACTTACCACCAAAAACTTTGTATTTTTGATCCATTTTTATCTAATTTCACTACTTCAGTAGCCGTAAATAATACTAAGACTAAGGAGCCAAATAGATACTACTTAATAGTAAATTAAATTAAATCTTAAATATCGGAAAACGTCTAGAATCTAGACTCAAGAAATACATGGTGCCGCAACGTCCTATTGTATATATTCTATCATGGTGCCGCTACGTTGTATAGTTTACTTAGGTAGTTAGCGCCCTCTGTAGATTATATGGTTCAACTAAAATTCTACTTTTCTATACAGGGTGTTTCATAATATATGCGCAGGACTTCAGGATGTGATAACTCATCCAAAAAGATGAAAAAAGTCGCTATTAACTTACGCTCTAAAATGCACAATTTTCGAGATACAGGGTGTTGAAATTTTAGAAAAAAATTCGTTTTTTTCGAATATCTCCGGAACCGTTTATCGTACAAAAAACAGCTTTTGTAATCATTTTCTACTCAAAATAAGCTATAATTTGTGCCAGAAAAATTTTTTTTTTCCTCATAATTGGTGGAGATTTTGAAGGGGTAGCGGGTGTTTTTCTCCTCAACTTCTAGGCCCCTGAAAAATGTACGGTTTTGAGAGGCCTATTCAAACCGCCAATGTTTTCTACACAAAAAAGGTACTCTTGGTCATAAGCTCTAAAGTTGACCGTTTTCGAGAAAAATCAACTTTTATGTTTAAAAACATGGTCAATTTAAAAAAAAAATTTTTTTTACTAATTAAACAAAATTTATTTTAACGTTAGAACAAGTAACAAAACCAAACCATAATTGCAAAATAAAAAATGATTCAAAAGTTGTCTTTGCTAAATTCTTCAAACCGTAAAGCGTTACGCATTTCGAACATTTCAGCATTTGTGTAAAAAATCATTTTTTATTTTTTTTTTAATTTTGCAATTATCGTTTGGTTTTGTTACTTTTTCTAACGTTAAAATAAATTTTGTTTAATTAGTAATAAATTTTTTTTTTTTTAATTGAACATGTTTTTAAACATAAAAGTTGATTTTTCTCGAAAACGGTCAATTTTAGAGCTTATGACCAAGAGTACCTTTTTTGTGTAGAAAACATTGGCGGTTCGAATGAGCCTCTCAAAACCGTACTTTTTTCAGGGGCGTTAAAGTTGAGGAGAAAAACACCCGCTACCCCTTCACAATCTCCACCAATTATGAGTAAAAAAAATTTTTTTTCTTGCACAAAACATAGCTTATTATGAGTAGAAAATGCTTACAAAAGCTGTTTTTTGTACGACAAACGGTTCCAGAGATAATCGAAAAAAACGATTTTTTTTCTAAAATATCAACACCCTGTATCTCGAAAATTGTGCATTTTAGAGGGAAAGTTAATAGCGACTTTTTTCATCTTTTTGGATGAGCTAACACATCCTGAAGTCCTGCGCATATATTATGAAACACCCTGTATATATAGTCCAAGTGGCACCATCTGGAAATTTTGTAGGGATAATACTATGACACATTAGAGTTTATATATGAAATAAAACGTTCTGGCACCTTGAAATGGTGCCACAACGATTATATAGGTGCCACTTGGCCCATATATATCCGAATTTGGTGCCTTAACGCCTGTTTGTATATATATATATATATATATATTAGGGTGTGCCAAAAAAACTCGATATTTTTTTTTCTTGCTCTTCACCCAAAATATCGTAGAATATGTCCGAACAAATATTCTGTTAAAAGCGGAGCTCATAATTTCAATTTTAAGAGGTCCCTCATCGAATCTGAAGTTTTGCCGCTTAAATAACACAGAAAACTGACTTTTTTACCTTATTTATTCTTGCAACCTAGGAAGATTTTTTTTTTTCGTAAAATCCATGACTAATTCTTACAAAGCATTAAATTTGGACAAAAAAATCTTATTAAGCCGAATTTCTATTTTCATTATTTAATTTTTTACATAGCTTTAAATTTAAAGATAATAATACAAAAATGATGACTTTATACGCCTGTAACTTTTAGAATATTGACGATATAAAAAATTCGCCTAAAACTTTTTTGTGGTCTATCAGACAAGCTAAAAAATTACCATTTGACTTTTTCGTCTAACTTCAATAGTTTAGCTGAAAAAGGCAAAAAACGTAAAATTTTAAATTTAAAGCTCTGTAAAAAATTAAATAATGAAAATAGAAATTCGGCTTAATAAGATTTTTTCGTCCAAGTTTAATGCTTTGTAAGATTTGGTCATGGATTTTATGAAAAAAAAATGTCTTCCTAGGTTGCAAGAATAAATAAGGTAAAAAGGTCAGTTTTCTGTGCTATTTAAGCGGCAAAACTTCAGATTCGATGAGGAACCTCTTAAAATTGAAATTATGAGCTCCGCTTTTAAGAGAATATTTGTTCGGACATATTCTACGATATTTTGGGTGGAGAGCAAGAAAAAAACTATTTCGAGTTTTTTTGGCACACCCTAATATATATATTATTAAATAATTGATATATAATTACTTAATTATTTAACTCCACTGGGCTGATGACGTTGAGGTACAAAACTTACAGCCTTTGAACTTTAATAACATGGCGATGGTATGACCTCAGTATTAGTATTTTAAAACCTAATGTAAATACCTTTTTCTACTCCCATTACGGAATATGACCGTTCTAAAATCACTTTTTAATGTGGAATGACATATATTCCTTAAAGTGTTACAGAATGAATTATTCATCACCTGATGACGAAATAAACACTGGTGGCGACAGTATTAGTATTTTAAAACCCAATGTAAATACCTTTTTCTACTCCCATTACGGAATATGACCGTTCTAAAATCACTTTTTAATGTGGAATGACATAAATGAATGAATGAAATAAACACTGGAGGCGACATCTCTGTGTTTAATATCTATTACATTTTAGACCGTTCCAACCTCACTTTCTACCAGTTAAATTATTTATCTATGAACATGTTTGGAAACAGAAAAAATATAGTCTGAAACACATTTGGAATTGCATATTCCGCTCTCGTGAAACTTTTCAATTGGGCAAATAAATAATAAAAAAAGCAAAATTAATTTTAAAATTAAAACACTTTTTCTAAAATTCTAGGTACTTACTAATAATTTAATTTAATTTTTAGTTACTTTGTTGTGTTGATAAAAAGTGCAGTGACAATGGCATTAAATTAACTTATACTTTTTTACTTTCTTTGCGTCAGGATTAGTTTCCGCGTGGGTTGGATTAGAAACGTGATAAGTCTTATAAATGTATTGGAATTACTTTTGCTTTTTAAAAGCTATTTTTATCCAGAATATACTGTATACAATACTGTTGTCAAAAAAATATATTTATTAATTACCTAATGATCATTAAAACTAAGGGTCACAAAAAATATAAAATTATAATTTTATAATTATAATTTTATATACCTAATTATATTTCAAACAATTCAAAATAGTATATTATTATTATACGAGAGATAATGTGCATAATCTCGAGTGTAATACTATGCTTTATTTACTTCAATAAGTATAGATTTATACATGGACTACCAGATTATGACGTTCAAAATTCCGTGTCATATTATGGTAGTCCATGTATAAATCTGTAAATTGTACACCAAATTGCTCCTTTATAAAAGTATTGTTGCACCACACCTAGAGTTTTGCTCAACCATCTTGTAGGTACAACCTACCAAATTATAAAATTCAACAGTTTCAAGTAATTCAAAATAGAGCTTTTAGAACAATTTTAAAATGTAGTTATTATAACCCCAGTTGTAACAATGTTTAATGTTTTAAATATGCTGTCTATGAAACAAAAAATCGCCTTTAATGTTTATAGGTTTATTTTTAAAATTAAGTATAATTTACTACCACAATACATTTGTAATAAAGTTAAAGTCCTAAGCACAATACCATATGGGATATACAGTAGGAATATTTAATAAAAACTCCTTGCGCGCGATTACCTTTGCTTACATTTATCAAAAAATGTAAAGAAAACTTTTTTGTAGATCCGATAATTTTTAACAAAAAAATATACTAGGTACTAAATTTTTGAAACTGTTTACTAAAATAACTTTATATTCATTTATTAGTGAGATAACAAATGTGTTTCATCATCTGAAATGGAAAAATTGCAATAAGGAAGATCATACTTTTAAAATGTTGTGGTGGTATATACATTAAGGGGCCGTTCATTAATTACGTGAGACAATTTTGGCGATTTTTCGACCCCCCCCCCCTCCCCTTGGTGAGATGTCGTGAGATTTTGCTCGACCCCCTCTCCCCCCCCTTAATCTCACGTGAGATTTTTTTAAATGCTAGGTTTTAATGTAAATAAGTTAATCTGTGATGGATACCATTAGATTTATTAAAAAAAACAATTTGCTTATAATTGTTTACTTAATTTAACCCAGTTTTCTCGCAATTTTACACTCTTTCTTTCGGAAAAAAAAATTACGTGATATTTGACGAGACCCCCCCTCCCCCCCACGTGAGATTTGGTGAGGTTTGGCTCGACCCCCTCCCCCCCCCTAAACACCTCACGTAATTAATGAACGGCCCCTAACCACCAGTTTTACAATGTAATACATTGAATGTATGTGAACAATTTTCAAGTGCACCCTCTTTAAAATATGTATACGTAAATAAATCTAATTATTTCATTGCGTTTCTCTACGTTGTTTAAAAAATTGCAAAAATATTTTTGAATCCCGTTTAATTACTATCGTTTATTGATTTTATAAAAAAATTCTCTGAGTGTACATATATAGACTATACATTCCAGGAGTGGGGGGTCCATAAGAAGTCGCACGTGTATAATGACCGGGAAAGCAAAATTGAGTTCTTCACATCTCCCCTCCTATCCTTTGCAGAGATTAAGAAGGTATTTTTTTACCTCTATTATTTTGTACATCTGTCAAGCGTGTTTACCTTTACTAATATAGTAAATAAGATTGTAATCTAATTATATTAGGTATAATATTTTATATTATAATAAAATCTTATTATACTACTACTATAATAGTAAACAGAACAGTTTGTTAAAAGAATGAGTAAATTTATGAACTAATCAGTATTACTGTCGTTGAAGCAGAAAACGTAAACTTATGGTTTGTGCGTAAACTGTAATGATGTTAATTTGGTCACCAGTAATGCATTTTTACGTATAAAATGACTGAATTTCATCAAAAATGCTATGCAAAATCAGTCGATTGCAAGTTCTTTGGTGTAATAATTACACTGTAATGTTTCGTTATAAACTTACTGATGGTATTTCAAATAACTGATAACTTGACAAATTAAAACAATGTTTAACACAGTGATTTTCTTAATTAATTATTTTGAAATTAAAATAAAACCAAAAGTGCTTGTCAGTCAACCTTCTTTATCTCTGTTGTCAATCTTCCAACCAACGCGTGCACGTGCAGTCAGTCAGTCCCATGAGTCGACGGTCTATGCGCAGCGCAGTTGTAAATTTAAATTTGTGGCGTGGTCGGTTTTGTGACTTTGTGTGTGTGACGACCAGGTAGGGACACTTTCGTGACTTATATGTGTACGGCCCCTTACCTTGGCTCCGAAACGTATATATAAGAAATCATAAGTTTTTATTGTGTACCTAATTCACTTGGTTCTTTTTTCTCAGATTTTAGAAAAGAAAAAATTTTAGGTTCCTAATAATAAATTAGCCTGAAGGCACCAGAATTCTAAATTTATATATTTAACACGTTCGCTGCCGATGACCCCCCTGTTGAGTCAAGACGGCCGATAGCTCAAGTTGAGCTGCTCAACCGGTGGGCCATTGTTGCTTTGGCTTCCGTGAAAGGATATTTATATTACGTCGGTCTTCTGTTAGTGAATAAGTACGTATTTTTGTATTACACTAAAATAGATTATTAAATTCCGGGTCTCTCTAGGCCTAAAATAAGGCTTACAGCATCAATTAATTTGTACATAAACCAAACCCTAATATTCAATATAATAAAAATATGTTAGGAATAGATATTGCCATCTATTTAATATCAATTATGCTTCTTACCACCCTTAAATTTTATAACATTTATGAGTATGAGTATGGGAACGTATGACAGGCCCCAAAGACTAATCTCCCAGGGTTATTTTCGTTCTCCTGCGTAACCCGCCAAATCACAGCATTACCTGTGTTTGTTGGATCCGAAGTTTTTACGCCGGCTGGTAGATTCACCCTAGGAGGTCGTGGATGACAGTGTCTATGGTTAAGGCCACTCCACGGATTTTTGTCAGCCGGGTCGGGTACAATCCGGAACCCTTCTCAACCAGGGCTTTAGTAATATCCCCATTCAGTTGGGATGGGGGTAGGTGGATAAGTATGCTGCTAGAGCCTATACTGGATGGTGTACTTCCTTTTCGTCGCTGTCCGAGTCGGATTTCGGTTCCTGGTAGCCGCTTTAGAATTGTTTGCCCCCCTGTGCGATATTGAGTCTTATCTTCAGAACCGAAGTGTTGCCGGCCGCCGTAATTAGTGCCCTCTGACTACGTGGAAATTCAGCCCCTCATGCCCAGCACCGACTTCATAAGCAGCTGTTTGTCCCGCCTTTGTTTAACCTACTGAAATTGCCGATACCCTCGAATTTTTACCCCACTGTGCGTGATCCCCAATCACTTGGGGTTATGATGGGCCAGGGTCCATCTTTGCGCCTCACTGTGCGGTGTTGCTGTTTATTTACGCATGGAACGGTTATTACCTAATTTATGGTCCCCTTGATGTCTTAGTAATCTAAAGATGTTTATTTTTTTAAGATGGTTTGTTTTGCCTAATGTTTATCGTAACTTTTTTTACTATGTTTCCTTTTTGTGCATGGGAATCTTGGAAATTGTTTGCGACTAATTAATTTTACCTGACGGATTATTTGTTAGTTAAAGGTTGCGGATTTCGTATTAACTAGTATTAATATTATTGGGTATTATAGGGTCATGCAATTTTGGTAACTACTTATCTAATTTATGCAGACTTGGACTTCGGGATAATTGCCAGGCAGGTGTGATGAAATTGGTCCTTAACGCATGCCGCCGCACCTGTGGTAGTCCAGGAAATTATTCATTAGAACTGATCGTCTCTCTCACACCTTTTATCCAGGTAAAACACTTGGGGCAGTTATCACGTATAGAATCGATATTGATTTTTTTGTTATTGGACTTTAGCGGTGATGGAACTATGAAAGAAAGTACGCGCCTATCGAGCTTAGCTCAAGACTCACTGCGCCACTGCCCTTAAATTTTATAACATTTATTCCACTAAAAAAGCTTACTTATTTATTACTTTCGGTACTATATCATAAAAAATTATCTGTCGCAGACAGAAAACCAACCCCTTGAAAAACAAACCTAAAAACAAAGGTCACCATATGGGAAAGCGGGGCAGTGTTTTATGAAAAGATAATTCCCAAGAATACCTCATTTTTTTGTTCTGTTTGTCCCGGCCAACCAGGAATTTACCTCCAAACTGGTTTTTGGATACATGTATCATAGCAAAAAAAGTTCCTTTGGTTTGTTTTCGCATTTTTAATACTTTTGCTTTTATGTATTTTGGATTCAATGTAAATTTCCGGAGCTTGAATTGATTATGTTATAATAATTATTTTATTTCCTCGTTAAAATGTCTTTATTATATTATAATTGTTATTTGAGTTTTGTTTGTCTATTCGTAAAATATATTAAAAACAATCTGTTTTAATATTAAATAAAAGTTTTAGCATGCATTTTATGTTTATTTTTCATCGTATAGGTAATAGCTATTACCTATACGATGAAAAATAAACAGACCCTATATAAATTTTATTTGTAAAATCAACTAAATTCGGGCTTGATTTTCAGTCTATCAAGATTCTCAGTAAAAACAAACATTAAAAAATTGTTAATACTTGGAATAAACGAATTAATATTATTTTAGTTGGAACAATAATTTAAATTGTATATAAACTACAAAAATTTAGTTAATTTGCAATACTTTAGTCAAAACAACCATGTTGTAAAGTAGCTTTAGCTAAACTTCGCCCATTTTTTTTAATAAACACAGAAAAAAAAAGTACATAATATTAATGTATTTTAATATTGTGACAATGTATGCGCACATTAAAATAGAGCAGATGCACAAATACATTATTATAATGTAAATGTTTCATTAATGCATGACAAATTACATTGAACAATGAAGAGTACATTGATATAATGTAACAGTATACATTGGTCAATGTATGTCACACATTTATAGTATGTACCTTATTCATTAATATAATGTACCCTGTACATTGGTCAATGTATGTCATAAATTTATAGTATGTACCTTATTCATTAATATAATGTACCCTGTACATTGATATAATGCACCCTATACATTGATATAATGCATCTTGTACATTGATATAATGTACCCTGTACATTGATATACTGTACCCTCTACATTGATATAATGCACCCTGTACATTGATATAATGTACCATGAACATTGATATAACTATATATTGTTATAATTGACTGTGCGTTCCACGAAAGATTGGCGGTCTTAGGAATGTGATGCAATCCTTTATTTCTATATAACGGCCAACTTTTAATTATAATAATAATGCTAGGGTTTTTCATATATTTGCAGCCGTTGCAAGCAAACGTATGCAATAAACCCTATCCCGATATCAATAAAGAGTTGGCCGTTATACAGAAATGAAGAATTGCATCACATTCCTAAGACCGCCAATCTTTTGTAAAACGTACTGTATAGGGTGTTTTTGGATGAGCAAAAAAACACATTTTTATACATATTAGATTTTTTATTTAAATACTCTTTTAATAAATGAACTTTACCAAAATTGTTTGTCGCTTTAAATAAAAAAAAAAGGTTTCTAAGAAATTATAAATCATTACTGATTCGGGCGGAAAATCTAAATTAAACAAATAAATACATTTAAAGCAAATATCTACTGCCCTTAATACACTAAAAAATTTATATCAGACACCATCAAAATAAAGATAAATTTCTTTAATGTTTACCTCATCCTTTCCTATCCAAAAAATAAATAAAACTGCTGTGCATTGACTTGCTTTTTTTTAAATGATCAAGATGCTTCTCGAACTCCTCCAAAGTGGGTGACAGGTACAGAAATGCGTCTTATGAATCCTTTATCGTAAATTTAGTTGTCACGTTTTTTTCTGTGTTATCTTTTTTGACTATTTTGCCAGTTGGATTGCCATGGATTACCAGAAAAATTGTAGCATCTCATGCATCTGAAACAATAGCAACATAATATTATTTCACAAGCATCTAAGGATGTAATTTCGATAAAAAGTGGCCTCGTTTAACGTAAAGTGTTATTTTCATATATTATATTACTTTTTACATTAATAAGTGATATTCCTTACCTTTTTTTTTCTATTTATCTGCTTTTTACTTTCACAATAACCACCTGATTCGACTCACAAACACAAAAGAATAATAATTTCAATTTTTTCCTAGGGTGTGGGCTCTGGAACAGAAACAAATACGTCCTTGCACAGTTGGCTAGTAAAGCGGGAAGCTATTTATATAATTAATACTCTGTAGGCGTTTATAACTTTGCACATCAATACAATGTATTAATTTATTGAATAATGAACAATCTACCTTGATTAATGAATTTATACATTGATATAATGTATTAAAAACATCAAATAATAAACGTGAAACATTGGTTAATGTATTTATACATTAATATAATGTACGTTTTTTTTTTAATGATTTGGCTAAAGTTAATGTATATATACTTTAGTTAAATGTATTTTTACATGAATGTAATGTATTAATTGATATACATTGATATTATGTAAAATTGTACATTATATTAATGTATGCTATACATAATATCAATGTACGTGGTCATGAGCTTATAAAATTTAAACATTCTATTAATGTATTTATACATTTTATTTATTATTAACTACATTAATTTAATAAAATATTGGTCAATGTTTGGCATACATTGATAATATGTAATTATTTTTTTCTGTGAAGGCAATATTATTATTATTATTATTATTATTATTATTATTATTATTATTATTATTATTATTATTATTATTATTATCATTATTATTATTATTATTAAAGTAGAAAAACAAATAACTAATAACTATTTAAAATAATAAAAATAACTATTTAAAGTGCTTAGGCTACCTACATTGTACATTATATTGTTAAAAATAACAATTTTTACTAGTTAAAGTAGCTATTTAAAATAATTAAAATAACTATTTTTAGTACTTAAAATAACCATTAAAACAAATTAAAACTACTATAATATTTAGTTTAAATAATTATATAATCTAGTTGAAATAACTATTTTAGGATTACTATTTTAAAAAGTAGATAGGCTAGTTTAAATTGTTAAAATTACTATTTTAGTTTAGGAAGTTAAGGAAGTTCGAGAATCAAAAACAATTGAAATATTTTTAAAATTTATAATTAAATTAAAGTACAAACATAGACATTCTTATGTACATGGCCGCGTACATATTAATACCTACATATAAATAATATATAATAATACCTAAATAAAATGTAATTGTAATGACATAACAAAACAAGTTAAATTCTTGAAAATAAAAAAAAATTGATTTGATAATAATAATTGTACATAGTTTTCACTATCTACTATCGTTTCCAGAAAAAAATGGAGTTAGGTATATAGGGTAGGTACATTATTAAATTCGCAACTATTTCACATAACAAAAAATAAACGTCTTACACCAGAGCGCATGTAACGTATACACGTGTATTTGAGAATAGTGGAATTTACCCAAAATAATAGTAAAAACCACCGACGGCATTGTTATTTCAACCAATGGTTTAAGTTGTATTCAGTTAACAATTGTAATCCTAGTCTGTCTTCCTATTATTAAATAGTTCTTTAAACATTTTATAGTTATGATAAAAACTACAAAAAAATAGGTACCCAGTCAATCAAACAAAAATTGTATTATAGACAACAACAAAAATTTACTATTTTTTATTTTTAAATAGCCATTAAATAACTATTTTTTAAATGAATTTAGAAAGGCATAATAGTTAAAACAACTTTTTCTGAATGGAAACTACAATTTTAATTGACAAATTACAATTTTAAAGTTATAAATGACTATCTTAAGTGTTAGTCTTACTTTTGGATATCAACAATTTTCAAATGTTTGATTCTGTCACAACAGTGTAGTGAAATCTACCAAAAAACAAGATCAATTTAGCTAAAAATTGAGAATAGTTATATACGATTTTTTCTTGTTAAAATTATCAATGCGATTTCTTTCTATAGGGTCTGACTGCAGAGTATAGTCATCCTCCTCTTATTGAGGAATCAAACGTTAAAGGCCGCTAAAGTTTTTAAGTATAATAAGTAACTGATTTTTTTAAATAAAACAATGCACTAACGAACACTTATTTGTGAAGTTTCAACAACAAAATCTGGTTATTCGGAAAAGCCCTTAATCCAGATTAAGGGCAGGGAACGTGCGACATATGGAACCACTCTCAATTTTAATTTATTTTCATTATTGTACGGCGGTGTATAACAATTTGACTTTTGAACTGCCTGCAAATATGAAGTCTTTCTATAGGTGTTCTATGAGTGTTATAATATGATATTTTTATATATGTATACGCTTGAAAAAAATATTTTTAATGTTTTGTTCTTGAAATAATCTTCTAATTTGGTATAGGTTTTTAAATGAACTGCGAATTGTAGTTTCACTACTTATTCAATCAGCTCTATAAGCATAGTTTATTAATGCCTATTAGCAGTAGAGCCACTAATGTAATTTTCAAATAATTAACATCCAGCTAATACCCGAGATCTAGCGCCCACTCACAAAATACACACACAGTGGATTAGGCCTTTCTAATATAGGATTATTTTTTCTTTTAAAATGCTGTAGTAAAAAATTTATGTACATATTTGCTATGCTGTGTACAGTAGGGTGCACCCGGGTAGTGCGAAATATGAATATTTTTAAAATTGAAAACGCCTGTATATAGAATACTTGTGTATGGTAAAAATAAATATTTTGGTGAAAAAAAATATTTTTTTAAATTCCTTTCACCGCTCCAAAGCCATCCTTAATATAAAAATTATAATATTCAGACGGGGGTGGAAAACGGTTTAATTTTTTTTTGAGCCAAGATGTTTTTTTAGCATAATTAACTTTTACAAAATTAGTTTTAGTATTTTAAATTTAGAAAAAAACAAGCTAAATAGAGGCCCCCGATCAATTTTAAAACTATAAATATTTTCATATTTCAGACTAAGCGGCGATCCGCCGATTTGGTTTGTCTTCTTTGAAAATGAAAGTGTTCAAATTTGGAAAAGTTACTGATGTACAAAATAAAAATATTTTTATCATACACAAGTTTTATATATTCAGGGGCGTTTTCAATTTTAAAAATATTTATATTTCACACCCCTCTAGTATACAGGGTGATCCCCTATAATGTCGCCCCCCTTTAACTTTTTTATTTTAAGTGTCCCAAAAAATTTAAATGTGTGGTTATGTAGGTAATAAAAAATACTTTTTTTCTACGTATATTGAAAAATGAAAAATTGATCAATATACAGGGAAAACCAAAAAGTTTACTTTTATTCAATGGATCACCCTATCTACCTATATATGAATTTATTAATCGATTCCTTGTAAAATTCTGAGCATTTCTTAAGATTCTGTCGCAAAATTTTTAAGTTAGGTTACAGATTATAAAAGGGTTAGGTTCAACTGACATGATGACATTTTAGCTTTATTTCTGCATGGAGTTTAATAATAATTTGATGTTTGAACTATAGTAAGTCTTTTTTCTACTCCTATTACAGAATTGGACCGTTCTAATATCACTTTTATCTATGGAATGACATATATTCTCTAAAGTGTTACAGAATGAAATATTCTATCATCTGATGACAGAATAAACACTCGTGGCGACATCTCTGTTTTTAATATCTAACAAATTTTTAGACCGATCCAACCTCACTTTCTTCCAATTAAATTATTTTTCTATGGTATTTTTTGGAAATGTAGAAAGTATAGTCTGAAACAAGTTATTCCTCTCTCGTGAAACCGTCAAACTCGCCTTCGGCTCATGTAGAAACTCTTCACTCGAGCGGAATATGCTGTATTCCAAACTTGTTACAGAATATATTATTAGGCGCTGGAGTTGTACTCCATATAGGTATGATGTTAACATGCAGTGTCTTCCAAAACATAAAGACAAGCCAGGTCCTTTAGACGGTAGATGGTGCTAATAACTTTCGTTTACTGTGCTACTATTGTCGTTTATCCTGCCGCCTATAAAGCGGCAGATGGTTTGTTGTACAGATGTTTTTCACATCACACGGCTACCCGCCACTGATGAAGACCGAAAAAGTCTGTTTGTCTGTTTCATTCACCTTTTGATACATAATAATATTACATTTACATAAAAATAAGATATTTTTAATTATTTATTGCAATTCAGGATTTATTGTTTAACAAAAACTGTAAAACAATAAAAAAATGCATTGATTGTACGATCAAAGTCAGTGTAGTAGTGAATGCTATTCGGTGGCAAGGCACCAACCGGTATACAACAATGTTGCAAGAATTTTTTTCTCAGAACTGCAAGATTTTAAAGTGAAGGCAAAATGAAAAAAATGAAAAAAAACTTTTTTACCAAGTGTTTGGCCTTTTGTAAAAAAATGTTTGCAGAAAAACTCATTTTGTGTAGAGGGGATGACTTAACTTCTTCTAATTTTTTTCTTTGGGGATACTTAAAGAGTCGGGCATACGACAACAAAACCACGATAGTTTATTTATTTCATGCAAAATGTGCCACCAAGTTAAAACTAATTTAAGGTTTAGTTTTAAAGATTTTTTTACTTGAATATAACGATTTTCTTAAATTTAAAAATTAAATAAAAGTTAAAATTTTTACTTATTATTTATTTAAAACCATCATAATAAAACTTAAAATTTATTAGTTATACAGTTAGTTACACTATTTTCATAGCAAGTGGCATGCGGAGGCGATTTCTAAAGAGTGTGGAGTTTGCTGCATGAGCGGAGCGAGTGAATCAACTCTTTAAAAATCGCCGCCTTTCGCCACGAGATATGTACAGAGACAGCGAGAAAAAAATCGTTAAAATTTACGCGTATTTATACATCCTTGAGCGATGAAATAAAAATTCAGTCGTACCAACCTAAAGACAATTAAAGAAGCTTTTGCATTTACAGCTAAATCTTTTTAGCTATAGATGCGAAAGTTAAGTCGTCTTTTTTGCCCAGAAATTCGCAATTTTTGCGTTGGTCAAAAGACAGCAAAATCGTTGCGCGTTTTATGAAAAAAACATTTTTTTATTCTCGGCTTAGCCAGGCCGAACGGGTCTAGGACATCCATAGGACGTCAAGTCTAGACCCAGTCCGGCTTAGCATTTTTGGCGTATTTTGGACGTCCAAAATATGCATAATAAGGCTAAGCTGGACCGGGTGTAGACTTGACGTTCTATGTCCCAGACCTATTCGGCCTGGCTAAGCCGAGAATAACCTAAATAGGACGGCTCTTTTACACAGCACAGGATGTCCAAAAGACGTCCATTGTACTATGTGGGTTGGCTATCATGCCTAAACTTTTAGGTCAAGCAATTTTCGGATATGTAATAAATTGTGAGAAATATCATGTAAGTACGAATTATATAAACCATCTATTTTTATGAGTTTACTAGTAAGAGCTCTTTTGCCTTCTTTGGATGTTTGTGGAACAGCCTGAGGGGGTCACAGAGAGACAAACAAATCGATTAGCCTTATTATAAGAAAGATTCATTTACAAAAAACAGAAGTTTATTATTAAATATAGTTTATAACCTATTCGTTCTTTAATCGTTTAAATTATTTAAATGTATATAAACACCGTTATTATAACGTATAGTTTTAAATTTAAAAACTTCGGTCTTCTTCAGGTAGAACCGAACGAGTTCGTGACGACGTTTCCCATAATCCGTTGCTAATGGCGTTCTTTTTCTATGATGGCGTATATGGTGGTATTTCTTCTCTGCTGTTTGGTATTTATCGGTATTTTCCAGAGGTAAATAATGTATTTACGTGCAATTGGTGCTGTTTCGAGCTTTATTAATAATTTTCTTTTCATAAACAAATTGTATGTTAACATAAGCAGTCAGCTTGAAGATCGTTTTCATGTTTTCTTAGAAGTTGGTTGAACCCAGACATATAATAAAATCGAGAATAAATTCAAGAAAGTAATTAGGTTTGTCTTGAATAATAGACTGTACGACAAACATTTGTGCTGTAGTTTAGGTGAATAAAAATGTTTAGTTAAAAATTTTAGGTGTTTTATTTTTTATTCCTGTCAACCCAATTATGGCCACATATAGGACGGTCTTTAATATAATAGGACGGCCAAAGGCCAACCAAAAGTGTCTACTTTGGAAGTCCTACGTCCATTCGGGGTCTTCGGATATCCGTAGGATGTCCTCTATGTCCTGAGTTGACGTCCTAAGGATATCCAGTGGACGTCTGTGTGCTGTTTGGGAATATAAAGAAATATTTAAAAAAATACATAATTCACAACATAATTTAAATTTAGATTAAATTTTTGGAGATGTACTTTCTGCTAAAATCATTTACGACAAAATATAGCTTACTAATCGATCATTTCCATAATAAGTAGTTGAGGAGTGATTTTTCAAAAGGCCTTATTTCCATTTTTACTTGAATGTAATTTTTTGACAAAATCACAAAGGTATGGTTAAAAGGCAAACATTAAAGGCGAAATATGACAGCTGGTCTGAAGTATTATTAAATATTCATCGGAATTTTTTTTTAAATAATCTATATTGCCCTAACCTATACAGGTTAAAGTCATTTTTTTGAAAAATTGTTGCAAATGAAAATAAGACCTTTTGAAAAATCACTCCTCAGTTATGATTTTATTATGTCATTCTGGCAAAGGCTGTACTATGTTTACATTTTAATGGACCCCAATTAATGTTTACAAAACTTCATCTGGTACAATAACCACTTTGTAGTCATCCTTAAATTAATTCAAGTAGGATCTTAATATAAAATTTGTTCAAATAGTTGCATATTACGATAAATGGCGTACAATTTATTTAGATTGTGCTCAAATTAATTATTAATTAAACTAAATTTTAAATAGAACTAAAATAAATTCATTTTAAAAGTAGCGATAATTATAAAAAAAAATTATATAATAAGTAAAATAAATCATCCAATTATTGCGAACGAATCGTTCCTGCGGAAAAGCATACGTTGGCCAGACAGGACGAAACATCAGCACCAGGGTAGGGGAACATAAAGCAGATATAAGAAGAAAGAGCGCAAGATCAGCGGTTGCAGAACACTTCCTGGACACTGGACATTCCATAAAATTTGACCAAACAAGAGTCCTATCTAGATGTAGTAATTTTTGGCCGAGAATATATAGAGAATCTATAGAGATTCAAAAATTCTCGAACTTCAACAGAGACCAAGGGATCGAATTGGCCCCCATTTGGAAGAACATGTTTCGCAACACCGGTACGTCACGGACTAGTAATCCGGAAACCACAGGTGACCACACAACAACTGGTGCATGAAATCCCTCACCGGAACACCAACCAGCGGACCAAAAAACACCTATATAAAGACGTGAACCGATCCAATCGTTTTAGTTTCAGTTTTCTGAAGAAGACAGCAACATGGCTGTCGAAACGTCAAACCGAATTACAATGATAGGCGGCTTAAAATCCGGAAAACTTTTTACTTTTATTTTAAAGTCCGCATCTCTAATATTTTAAAAATAAATAAGGCAACACTTTCATTTCAATTTTTTTTAAAAGATATCCAAACAAAGAAAGGTTTATTATGTATTTTATCACGAGAAGTTTTGTTTTTCTCTACCATCCAAATATTTTCCTTTTTAATTTAATTTTTGTTAAATAGACAATTTAAACTGAATTTGTACCGTTTAAATAGTTTTATTTGATGGTAGATTGCGAAATGCCATTTTTAAATTCAAGGATCAATTTTTTGTGAGCGATAGCTATAAACATAAGGGGCATCAAAACTGTCCAGGCTTGCTAATAAAGCTCGCCTGTAAATTTTTTCTTTAGCCTAAAAAAATTTCACTTTACCGCCTAGGTCTACAATATACTATTTTTGTATGGGACATTTTCGCTATACGTGGTGTACCAAGTATCCTTTTATGTTTATATGGGTATTTTTTTATTTGATACAAGCCAAATTTGAACATAGAAAAAAATACAGTGGTTTTTTAAAAGGTTACCTTCTGTGTGCCTACTACAGAAACAGATTCTTCTTGATGACCTCTAAAGTCTTTTAAATTTACACTTAATAAATTAAAAAATAAATATCCTAATATTAATATTAACTTTTTTCAAAAAAAATTAAGGTGCAAGGAACAGTGTGCAAACAATGTGAAAAATCAAAAGGAAATCCCTTTAGAACATTGTCCAGTGGTTATTCACACTTTTAAATTTTTGCACATTGTTTCATGTTCCATTTCCAACCCTCCGCACATAATTTTTTTTTAAAGATTGGACAATATTGGCAAATTGTTCTCAAATAATTTGGCACTATTTATACTTTAAAGAATCCGAATAAATAAATAATTATTTATTATAAATTATTTATTATTTCACATATAATTATATGGAATTTATTATTTGGAATTGCGTATTTATTGACAAAAAAGAATTATAATTAACTTGTTTAATTAAAATCGAGCACGAATTGTCTGCCCTTTTAAATGCCTAATTAAAAAAAGTCCTGTAAATATTGATTTTCTTTTTTTATGAAGAATTTCACTTATAAGAGTTCAAAGTTTGATACCGCAACGTCATCGCTCGACCACGGTGGGCAAGTTCTTTGACAGTTAAAATCTTTGTACTTGTAATAAAACAACTAACAGCGTATTTTAACCTAAAGTTAATAAAATTATTTAAAAAAATTAATATTAGCACCTCTAGTATTTTCCTCGATTTACAAAATATTTAATTACTTAAAAAAAATTAAACATAAGCTAGAAAACATGCTCATTCGTAGTTTTTGACAAATCTGTTATAATATCGTAAGGACAAGATTTATCTTCAAGCGTCTTGAATCTTGCGGTTTTAAAAACGCTGTAGCTTTTTCAAAAATTGTTTGAGAAATTTAGGACTTTTATTTAATAAAATTTTAAATATTTAATATAAATTTGCATGCATCAACTCCATTGTGATAATTTTTTTACACAACTTTTCTTATGCGAAACCTAATGAATGTAGTAATAACTAAAAACAAATTCCATACGTGTTTTAACAAATTATTTGTCCGGGTCCAAGTCGATCCCATATTGGTCATAGATTTCAGTAATGTGTAGTCAGTGACTACTAGTCACTATATTTCATAATTTATTTACTGTTTTGACCGTAATGATTGCACGTTAACAATGTTAACTTGAATTACAACTAGCCATTATTCACAAATAAAATCAAATTTATTATTTACTTCTATACATATCTAAAATGTCATTTTAAGATCTGTAATGCAAATAAATAAGTGAGCATGTGTGTACCAAAAATTGTTAAAATATTTCTATAAATTCCTTTATTTATTTATATTTAAAGTGACGGTACCAAATTTTTGAAATTTTCCAAATTCATAAATAACATTTTGGAAATATTGTAAATTTTGATAGCTTTTTCGGTCATTTTCTTTAGAAGTCAATATGTATCCGGTTTTAAGGCGCGTCTCGTAGTAATTCGGTTTAAAGTTTTGATAGCCATGTTTCTGCCTTCTATAGAAAACTGAAGCTCTCAGTTTTCAGTTTCAGCAACACGGCTGTCAAGATTTCAAACCGAATTAAAATGTACCGTGCCTTAAATCCCGAAAACCATTTTACTTTTATTGAAATTTTTTGTAAATTTTAAGAATTTAAAAAAAAGAATTTTAACAATTTGAGTTATTTTCAAAATTTTGCTTCCGTCCCTTTTGTCAAGGCTAACTTCTCGGTGTTCTTTTAATAATAATAATAATATTAATGGGTCTTTATTTTTCTATTGGTACATACAATATAATACAATATTTATGATTACTAAAACAAAAATTAATAAATCCTATATACTTTTAATAAATAATGCAAGACTTTAAGATTTACCAGTCTTGGTTTATCACTGCATGGCTATCCAAATCGGTAAATATCTCTAAAATCTTTTTGAAGCATTTAATTTTGAGTGTATTGTTTATAATATTTAAAGTATTTAGCAAAGTGTCGGATTCATTACCTTCAATTCCATAGGCAATTATATTTAATGTTTTACTTTTTTTCTAGCAATTCGATTTTATTCTTTAAATTATTATTTTATTCTTTACTCTTCACAATTTACCTTTAAAGATTTTACCATGAATTCCTGTTTTTAAATCTTCCTGCTTTATTGAGTTAAATTGATCCTCAGTTGTAACATTTTTGAGGAGGCATGCTCCAAAACGGTACTATATTTTTTTATAACCGTCACAAAAATTATTTAATGGGTTACCGCAGATTATAAAGTCTATTTTAAGAGCTGTTGACACTGTTTCCGATGTCTTTCGTGTAGTTAGTACAGGGTGTATATTATACACTGTATAATGAAAAATAAATCTCCACGAAACAAATTTAAAATTCTACTTGTGACTCTTCATTAAAAATAAATCCTTATCACTTACATATTCTAAACTTTTTTCAAATTAAAATCTACAATCGATTATTTAAATTTATATTACCAGTTGAGGATTTTGATTCAAAAAAAAAGTTAAGAATATTAAATATTAAAATGTTTAAGGCCGTGGATAATTTTAAATAATTATATAAAATATATATACTTGGCATTCCCTTTTAAATAGTTTATAAATATTTGGGGAACTAGGCTGTACACATTTTTGGCAAATACCTCAGAATAAGTTAAAATGGATTTATCGGCTTTTGCATGTTTGCTCCATAATTTAAAAAAACCATAAAAATTGATTTTCATAAAAAATATACCGTAATAATCAATTTCTAAGCCATCAACATATGCAGAAGTGTTTTTTCCAAAGATTTCCAATATATTATTTTAAAAATTCGTTTCCAAACTCGAGAAATAAAATAGGGTAATGTTGATAGATTAACAATTAATTATTATAGTTAATTTTTAATCTCATGAGGGAGCCCCTGATATACAAAATACATTGTGGCGTATGAAAACAAATTAAGTGGTAAGAAGCAAAAGGGTACAGTTCATTTTAGCATGAAAATAAGTTAAGTTCAGAATTTGGCAGTTTAACGTCCAATTTTTTTTTAATTTCTCTTAACGTACGAGTTCTGCTACTTGATTAATGCAAACAACAATATTAAAAGAAGTATCCAGATTTTTGTATAAAGGAAAAATACAACCCAACCCAAACCAAGTTAATAACTCCCCTTCTTTGATTTGCATTTGTACCAGTTTGCTTCTTACCTCTTCAAATGTAAAAATAAAAATTGATTTCTTGAAATCTGTGCTGTTAAAAAATCGGAAATTATTTGTGAATAAGTCTGATACCTCAAAAAATTATATATTATTTAAATTATAGACCTTCTATGAAAACTCTTCAAATGGAGATACTTATTACATTAAAAAATTATAATAGTTCATAAAACACTTTTATTATTTAATCTTCAAAATTTGTACAAATTACAAACTTGATTCATACAATACCGTATGCTAAAGAAGTATCGCTAGTAGCGTCACCAATCGGCTGTTATCATCGTAACAAAAGTATAACTTTTAATAATCACCTGTCAAAAGCTTAGGTTACAAATGAGTGTTTTTGAGAATAAAGCCGGAAAATGTTAAAAAATATCGAAAAAAAAACGTGGATCGATTTGTTGTGTTGTTGGGTGTATTTTGAGAGGAAATCCTGGGTTGAGTTTTTACCGGTTTTCCAATAAACAGTGTTAATCTGAATGAAGACATAAATTTCATACAATCTCTGTAAATATAAATTGTACCTATTAGATACAATAAATACACATTTTAGTAGTGATTAACGTGAAAAGTGTAAACATTTCAATTCAGTAAAAATCGTCAAACAAATAAGTCGTCTAAATTTAAACAGCATTTAGCTTTATTAAAAGCATTGATTAAGAATTCTTTAAAGTCTCCACTCAACGGTAAAATACCATTATATTATGAATTATATAATATATATAATATTATGGTGCCATGAATTCGTACGTATATTTTGTTGTTTAAAATGCAGTTGTCAGCGTTTTTTAGAGAACTCAAATAAAAATGATTGATTTTAAGGTTATCTTTGTGCAAACATTATTTTTTACTAATTTCTTAAAAATGTCCAAACTTAAATATAAATTATATTATGTAAAGTTATCATTAGTTAATTCTGCACCAACAAATGTACTTAGGTACCGAATTGGATCCTTTGGCAAAACATGAAAATGCAACGATTTAGTTCTTGAATTTTATTTACAATTAAAAACACAATAATTCACCATGATCCCTTTGATAAAATACACACACTAACGTAACTATACAAGCATTTAAGCGTTGAGTTTCTTAATCAATGATATAATGAATAATCACTCGAAATCGAGTACTAAAAAAGTTTTTTAATTTTTTCCTTGCAACGTAAAACACAAATAACGTGCGCGATTTAGCTGTGCAATTGAACAAAATTTGTCCAGTAAGACTTCTAAAAAACTACCTAAGTATTTATTTAAAAATGATGTATAATCGGTACTTTAAATTTATTGTTGACAATTCTTAAATTCACGCAATGCATTCCAAGTCCACCAGATGGCGCGCGCGTTGCGAAAACCCGATACTTCTTTAGCGTATGGGACACGTAATGTTTAGCCAACCTTGGCGCAGTCCTTGGCGCGCTACAAACCTTGACTTGAGTATCTTAATATTATGTCTACCAAATTTAATCTTGGTTAAATAATCAGAAGTCAGTTAAAATTTGATAGCAGCATTGAAGTTAAATAATCAAGTTTGATAAACGCCATTTTATACACGAATTTAATTTAGCTTAAATTAATGAGTGGATAGAAAAGTTTATAAACGAGGTGCATATTATACTTTTTCTACGACAAATACTCATTATTATCTTAAAATGGTTTTAATCAAATATTTGTATAGAGCGCCATCTATGAAACATGAATCTGTGTGTCACCGTCAAATGTCAAATTTTTATATTTTATAAACACAGATTATAAAGGTTATAAATCGTATTCCTTGAAAATGGACAGTTTTTCACAGTGAAAGTAAAGAAAATGTTTTATGAGCACTTTACAGTCCGTGCCCGAATTTAAGTTATATTTTACAGCCGGCGAAATTAAATGGTCAGTAAAATGTTCATATAGACTTTTCAAGTATTGGCGTTGAGAAACTTTTGTATTTTTTTATTGAGATAATAAAATAATTTTCACAATTAGTATTATTTTACAAGAAAGGCACTTAATTTTAACGATTGTATGACATTTGACAACTGTCAACTAACTTAAAACTAACTTCAGCCCGTGACTAAAACGTCATAAAGCCACAACTTGTCAATGTGTATTTAAAAGGTCACTTAGGGTCATCGAAACATGAACGATAATCGGGATTTTAAAGGTGGGAGTTAAAAAAATCATTTAATAAAAAAATTTTTAATTATAAGACATTACTATTCCAATTAATTACTTTAATAAGGAATATACTAGACTATATTTAATGCCATCAAAATTAACTTATTTTTTATTTATTAAGATTTAGTGGGAACTATTCCAAAATTATCTTTATTTAATGTATTGGCTGTTAATGGGTTAAAGCCAGTGAACATTGATTTTCTATATTACCGGTTATTAATTGTCGTAGGCGAATAAGTGCACCATCATAAGTAGCAGGCGAAAAGAATCGGCTTAAAAGGGCTTTGCTGAAAGCTGTGTATCCAAGAAGGAAGAGAGCGCAAGGCTCGGTGCGTCCAGACGCCGATATAAAGGTGCGGACGGCCGCAACAGCCCAACACAACGCGTCGCGCCACAACCGAAGACCTTAAGAAGTCATCCAACCCGACCAACAAGAATTTTGAATTTTAAATGACGTTGATTTCGCTGATTGCCGTACTATGTGCGATTTTTTGTCTGACTTTGTCTGTCGTCGTGATCCAGGGCTTGCCCAAGCCCGAAGAAGAGGCCTTAAGACCGGCCTTTTCGCAACTTTTTCAAGGGGTAAGAAACTTTTAATTAGTTGTTTTACTTGGAAGTGTAATAAACTATAAGAAAATAGCAAATTTGATTCCTTTAAAAGATAAAAACTTTAAAATCAGGATGTAAAAGCTAAAAGTTAAAGCCAAACCCAAGCAAAAGGTTAAGCTTATTTGTCTTTTTAAATATAAATTAATTTACATACTTTTGCTTGACTAAATATTTATTTTTTATACTCTATAACAAATAGATTTAATAAAGATATACAGAAGATAACAGAAGTATGCACAAATACGCATTGAGTAAATCGTCAATTTATTTCAAAGAACATAACACATTTTACGTAAAAAACAAGTCAATTATTAACCCTGTAGACAGCTATATAGACAACTATAATTAATCAAATACATTATAATTAAAACTAATTGTTTTTAAGATAAAAACTCAAGACCAGTTTGTGCATGGTTAGTGCTGTTACGTTAACAGGTGTCAACACAAAATTAAACTTTTTTTCCGATCTTACTTTGTATCTCAAAAGCTGTACTAAATACAGTGTGATCTGGAAAGTGTTCAAAATACAAAAATATGTTTATTATAATTATTATAATATTTTTGTCATTATCATTATAAAAGATTTGCAAATGCTAATATATAGGGTCTTTCCATCTCAAATCGACCAGGCAAAAAGGGGTAGGTCGTTATTTTTCAACAATTTTTTTTACAGTTTCTGTACCTAAATCGATAAGACCCATATTTTTTCTTTTTACTTAAATTTGTTTTGTTCGCCCGTCTCATTTTTGAAAAATGGACAGAAACATCGATTTATTTCTTTTTACGACAAATTTCCATTATCGTCTCATTTTGTCAAACTTTTGTCTCTAAAATATAATTATTATTACCACCATTTAAAAGATTAAACAATAAAATAATTATTTAAAAGGTTCTGACTTTAAAGAAAAACTTCTTAGCTTAGTTCTTATAAATTCTTTTCAATATTTTATGTTTCCAATAAACAGGGTGTGCAAGTTTAATTTTATTATTTTGTGACGAAGTAGTATGAATTTTAAAAAATATATTTTTTTATAGGGCGTTTTTATCTTAAACCGACCAGGCAAAAAGGAGTAGGTCGTTATTTTTTAACGATTTTTTTTAAGCTTCTCTACGGAAATCAATGAGACCCGTATTTTTGTTTTTTCCAAAATTTGTTTTGGTTTTTTAAAGTTTACTACATACAAAAAAATATATAAAAAATTAAATGAATTTTTTTTGTAAAAAAGACAAAAAAATTAGGTCAACATTACCACATTTTTTTTTACTTTATACTTTTTTTGTTTGTACTTGATAATATGAACAACTTTCACCAAAAGTCCCGACTTGGCTAAATTCGTCGTTTCAGAATTATTATTTTTTTAATGAAAATGCCATTTTCCAGTAAATTCGTGGTTCATATAAAAAATTTGGTTTTTTATCTATGGTCACGAAAGTGGGGTGACCTTTGTAAAGTGTAATTTAAAACTTTTTGGCATATTTAAGTAAGTAAATTAAATTAGTAAATTTTTAGAGTTTAATTCTTAATATTTTTGCATGTGTTACTTAAATGATGTAAAAACTCTTTTTGAGGAGGCTGTATCAGCTGATCAGGAAGGGAAATAAGTATTAAGCATGAGGTCCAGAAACTAATGCGCAGATTAATTATATTTGGAAATAACAAATTTTTATTTGATTTCATATTTCGTTTTTTTATTTATTGCCAGAGATTCCCCAAATCCAGAGATTCCCTACAATGGCCATACAATTGGGTGGTTAGATTTAACTTTTTATAATCGTTTTAAAATATTTGAATTATTTTATTTAGTAGTTTAAAAACAAAAAAATGTTGAGTAATTACTTACACCCCTTTGATTCTAACCACCTCAATTATTATTTTTATTTTATTTTATAAAAAGTTTAAGCGTATGTTTTCATAGTAAACTAAAATGTTAATATTTACTTACCAAAAAAACAAACTAATGAACTTTCAAATTTGATAATTATTTTAAACACAAAGGTTTTAAAGGCTTTTTAATTTATTTACTTCTGTACCCATTTTAAAACCTAATATTTAAATTTAATTAAGAGTTTAAAAGCGATATTATAAAAAAATACATATTTGGTATAACATTTGAAAAAGTGTATTTTTTTTATTAAAAAAAATAGCTTTGGCATAAAGTATGGTTTTTCAAAGCTCCTAAAAATCAGCATTTCAAAAGAAGAATAAAAAAGTATTTTTTTTAGACTAATTCAAGGCACTCTGGATATAGAAATAAAATTTAATCAAAAAATGATTTTACCTGTTAAAAATTGAGAAATGACATATGTACGAGTATGTATCCAGAATTTTACGAATTTACTAGAAAATGGCATTTCCATTAAAAAAATAATTAGGTACGACGAATTTACCAACTTTTGGTGAAAGTTGTTCATATTATCAACTCTAAAAGAAAAAAAACTGAAGTAAAAAAAATGTGGCAATGTCAAAATTTTGGTTTCCAATTTTCGGGATCGGGATCCCGTTTTTGGATCCCGGGATAAAAATAAACAAATCCCGGGATCCCGGGATAAAAAAACAAATCCCGGGATTAACATTAATAATGTTTTTATTTATCTAACAGTAGCAACAAAATTAATAAAAATGCGTACACCAAAAAACAATTCTAATTCATTTACGATTTGTAAATATAAAATAAGCTATACTTAAAACAAAGTACTTTACAAAGAACTTTTTAATAAAAAGTAAACATTTACGTTTTGCTTAGTAAAAATAAAATATGCTCTTAAAAACACCAACGTCTCTAAGGTTGAGTCACTTATGCTCGACCTAAGTTTGGTCGCAAATGTGACCGCCGCGGCGAAGAAAAGGCTCTCTCAGCTTCCACCCTTGTAGGTGGTACTGTAAGTAAATATTCGTAACACTGCTGCAAATATAAACCTCTTAATCCTCCATTTTCATAAAGTGTAATTTCTTTTTTAATAACGTTCAGGGTATTAAGACGACATTTTGGATTTTTAGTGTTTTGTCAAGTAGGTTTAATTTTAGTAGTTACAGAGCCTATGGCATCTTGAAGTTTTTGCTTTAAAGTTAAATGGTCTGTCGACTTTTTTATATGTTCAAACAGAGGTATGTCTTTATCATCAGATTCCGAATCTGGAGTAATAGTTTTTTTGAAATTTTCTGATATATTTTTGACAAATTGCGCTATTACTTCAGAATATGGGTTTTCGAATATATTGCTTGTATGATAGTTGTTGGGATTTTGTAGTTAGGAAAACACAAAAATTATTTTAAACAATTTTCCTATTCAGCTGTCAAGTAAATATTAGACACCGGGATTTCGGGATCCCGGACCAAAAACCTTAATTTTAATCCCGGGATTTTCGGGACAAAAAGCCCGCGGGATCTCGGGATTTCGGGATCCCGGACTGGAAACCCTAGTTAATAATAATAATTAAAAAAATTGAGTAAATTCACTTTATTTTTTTCTATGTGGTAAACATTTACCTGTAATTAAAAAAAAATTGTAACGATCGAAACGTTTTTGGCCAAGTTATCGCATTTTCAAGAAAAAATGTCACTCGTAAAAAGAAATAAATCGATTTTTCTGTCCATTTTTCAAAAATTTCCTATGAGTGAACAAAACAAATTTTGGCAAAAACAAAAATACGGGTCTCATCGATTTAGGTAGGAAAACTTAAAAAAAAATTCGTTAAAAAATAACCACCTACCCCTTTTTGCCTGGTGGGTTTAAGATGGAAAGACCCTATAAAAAAATATGTTTTTTAAAATGTATACTAGTTCGTCACAAAATAATAAAATTAAACTTGCATACGCTGTTTATTGGAAATATAAAACATTGAAAAGAATTTATAAGAACTTTTAGCTTTTCTATAAAGTCAGAACCTTTTAAATAATTATTTTATTGTTTAATAGTTTAAATTAATACCTGGTGGTAATATTAATTATGTTTTAGAAACAAAAATTCGGGAAACGATAATGGAAATTTGTCGTCTTGTGTAGGGGAGAGTAGAGTAATGTGCAGATTTGCTCATATTTTGGTTATTTTTCCGAAATTATTTAGGTTTATTTTATTTTAGCTTTATTAACAAACACAAGTCGTTGAAAAATTTATTTTATTTATAACAGAAGGAACACATTTTTATAAAAATAAAAAAAGTCGAAAGGGCCTTATTATCCGCCGCGTCGGAAAATGAGGACCCCAAAGTAAAACTGCTCTCTATTTACAGAAATTGCATGTATATGCCGATTTTTTGCTTGCACCTGAGCATCAAGAGTATTGAGTTACATTACACATCTGTTTCATAACTTTGGCCCTGCTAGATGCAGGAGAATCCTCGTTCACAAGGAGTTAAAGCTTTTGCTGGAGTAGTCTTCTTCATAAAAAATATTTTATTTGAGGCAATGAGGACCAGAGGGGCCTTGTGACACTGCTGTTAATTTTTGTTTCTGTCATTATTTATTATTTTAAGTTATGTTTACTTCCTCTGATTATGCAGAAATGATGATTATTTATGGGGAGTATGAGCGCAATGCTAGGGAGGCAGCACGAGTTTTTCCCAGCGCTTTCCCGATCGTCCCCTGGACTGTAAAGTTATTCATCGTTGTAACAAAATTGAAGGTGCTTCTTAATGCATTAGAACAGTGAAAAATAAAGAGGCTATTTTCAATGCCTTTGATGCAAATAGTAGGACAAGCATAAGGAAAGTTGCACGCGAATTTCCGGTTCACAGTTCAGCTGGTTATAAAGGACGTTCATTTTACGCGAGTGCAGCACCTACCTTTGGAGATAATCCCGCTAGTGTGGAATTCTGTAGTGGTTGCTGGAGATTTTGGCTCTGGAGTACAGAACTAGTTGTTTAGTTTTTAATTAAAAAAAATCCTGTTTGAAAGGTTAGTAAACACAGTCGGGCAATAGATTTTTAAAAGTTTTAAGACAACAATATTCTATCGTCTCCTAGCAATGTTTTTTTAATTTGGCATCTCCATTGCTATCAGCACGCCCCTTTTTTCTCTCTGTAGAATACTTGTGTATGGTAAAAGTAAACATTTTGGTGAACATTTTTTTTTAAATTCCTTCCACAGCCCCAAACCATCTTAAATTTAAAAATTATAATACTCAGACGGAGCACAGTGGTCGCAAACACACAAAAAGCTGGCCAAAATTCAAATAGAGAGCGAATTTACGTATTTGAAAATAAATACCTTTATGTGTTTGAGTTTCTGAATAGATCACGCTGAGGTCACTATTATAAAACATTATGAATGAATAACATAAACCGTGTATTAAAATTTTATCATACGCACCTTTAGCAACTCGCTCCATGTATCGTCAAAGAAATCGTGCAATTTAAACAAAATCTACAGCACTTTTAATAGAGCGTAAAATTTGATGTTTCGAAACGTCTCGTTCAGGTATGGCGGAGGCCCTCTTGCTCGCTTTCTCAAAGCCCAAATGGATAAAACATAGCCACATATTTTTGGCATTTGGTGCAGGAATAGGTTCTTTATAGAATACCGTATTTTATTTTACGAAAAAAAAACACATTGATTTTTTCAATTTTGGCCAGCTTTTTCCCCATTTTCCGACCACTATGCGAAGGTGGAAAACGGTTTAAAATTTTGGCCTACAAAGGTATACATTTTTTTCCTATACAATTAGTGTTTATAGCAGCTTTTTATGTACTCTGCGATTATAGTTTTATTGAGAAAGAAGAAAAGGTCCATCATTTTCATTTCAGAAAAATACATAGCTTAAAAAAATTGGTCAAAATAATGGAGGAAATTCATCTCCCATAAAAAACTGAGCGGCAACGGGACAAAATTACCAACAATAATAGTACTTGTGAAACGTCCAGGGTCATCTCTATAAAATTTGTTTAAATGAATCTTACCTATAAAAATCTCAGAACACTCTTGAGCATCATGGTACTAAGTACTATGCTTGAGCACTACCAACATAAACTGCTCTGTAGACACATTTATAGACAGATCGCCACAGACTGTCTGTGCAGATCGCGCTCCTATTAGGAAAATGTTAAATATATTAATAGTGGAGAATTAATTTAGCCTTAATTTCATCTAAAAAATTAAAATCCGCCAACTAGTACAGTCAAAGATATTTTAGTATGGAAAATATGGAAATAGACTATATCTTAAACTTCTGCTTTCAGTGGGCAGTTTTTTTATTTGTTCAGTAGTGTTATTACGATTATAATTACGTATTAACCCTCCGATTGGCGATAGTCCAATGAGGAATAAGGTCCTTGAGAACCTTTAAAGAAATTTACTAAGCTTAGGTGACAACTCTATAGAGTTGCGGCTGTGTTCACGTAGAAAATATCTTAAAACCTAAACATATTTCAAACGATTGCTAGAATCGGTCTAAAACTTATTTTAATCGATTCGGTAAACACATATACCTATGTCATTTTTATTGAATCAACGATTGGAGAATTCAAATTAATTTTAATAGGAAAAAGAAAAATATCATTAAAATTCAACCAAATCAAGATTATCTGCAGATGATAATAATAGTTTACAATTTGTGTTTCAATTCAACAATATTATAATATTGTTGATTTGAAACACAAATTGTAAACTATTATAAAGTAATTAAAAATTAATTGTCATCTTTTTGTTAGCCATTATTATTTTATACAAAACATTTTAGTATAAAAATAGAGAATACCTATAATAGCAAATGAAAAGCAAATATTTATTTAATTTTCCTTTTAACCTGTTTTTATACCTTACAATATTTTATGGTTAAAGAGTATGTAAATTTAGTATAGGAGCATGGATATGGGTAGTTTTGAAGTAAAAGTTTATTAGAAAAACGTTTTTCGAAACTTAAATTATAGGAGCTTTTCTGTAGAAATAATATTAATTATTATTTTTATAAAATATCTACAAAGTATTTAATTTAAGTAAAAAGCGTCAAAGAAAAATAGAAGAATTGAACTATTACACAGGTCAACAAAAAAAAATTGGTGCTTAGGATTTTAAAACTGCTATTAGTTAATTTTGAGTCGCTGAATCCAAATATGAAATCAGTTCTAACAGCTCTACTTTTTTAGATCTGTATTTTTTACGTGTTACGTGTTAGGCTTGGTAATCAAGATAAAACCTGAGCACCGCATCAGGTCTGCAAAACGTGTAGAACATTTACGACAGTGGACTACTGGGAAAAGGAAAATTTAGAAAT
Source organism: Brassicogethes aeneus (assembly GCA_921294245.1). NCBI lineage: Eukaryota > Metazoa > Arthropoda > Insecta > Coleoptera > Nitidulidae > Brassicogethes > Brassicogethes aeneus. Next base: position 28,687,218 of record OV121137.1, read on the forward strand.
TCGGTATTCCAATAGTTTGGAGAGAACCTCAAAACCACTTCGATGACTGCTATTTCTGTCTAGTAAATATTATTGGAATTAATAGAAACAACCGTAGCTAGTAGACTTATCCTTTTTTAATCTCTGAAAGACGCCCGGTCCCTCACTCAGAGGAGGTACCACCAAAGTTTCAACAGCTACCAGAGCTCTGCGAGGATAAGTATTGTACCTCTGATCATTCTATTGTTAATCATAAAAGTGACAGTGATAATGAGGGGATGTCATAAATTCCACAACGTTTTAAACAAGATAAGTTAAATGACCCCAAGAAAGAGAAACAAATTTTAATATAATATATATAAATATACATATATATATATATATATATATATATATATATATATATAAATATATATATATATATATATATATATATATATATATATACGTATACATATTCTTTAAACTCAAAAGTTGACGTGAGATTTTAAATGACCCCCCTCCCTTAAAATGAGATTTGATGGATCTCGCGTAATTAATGGATTTCCATCAAGGGAAAACGGTCTGCTACCTTTCTTCTCTCAAGAAGACAATCTTGGATTTTGTCACGATATTAGAGGACTCCTCGAAAAATTTGGGGAAAATAATATCATTAATGACCCCTTAGTTGAACAAGAGAAAATCATTCTTCCTCCACTCCTCCGCTCTTGATAAGAGCGGATCATGCTTTACATATATAAAGGGGAAAAGCTTTAAAAAACTTAAAGCAGGAATATTTGATTTTCTACAAATAAGTACAAATAAGAAAACTCATTAAGGATCCTGCCTTTGTGAATTCGATTAATAAGGCTGAGCGAAGGGCCTGGACTGGAAACGCCTGTGCCAGCTGGCCTGGACTTTACCAGAATATTAAAACTATGAGGGACCGCTACCAATAAAGATGCGATCAGCACATAATGGCAGATTACTGCTGCAGTTTAAAAAGGGATTTTACAAAATGCATGAAAGTCGCGGAAAAGAACTTTCAGTGGCGGAAAAGAACCTTCAGTGGCGGAAAAGAACCTGACAGTTACTAATTAATTTGGTTTGTATCCCACAAATAAGTGTTTATTGTTTAATACCTTTTTTGTATAAAATACGCATCACTCGCTTTTGCATTAGAATTATATCAATACCAGATAATTAAATCTTTAAAGGTTAAAATTCCTATTATAATAATTAAATTTTTTTATTGAGTAGCAGTTTACAAATTTAATAATTGATATTTTTTAAAGGTTGGGTTTTATATTTCTTAACCAGCAAAAAGGCGCACCCTGGTCGAAAATACCGCAGATATTTATTAATTGCAAAAACTTTGAAATGGCAAAAGATACAATATTGTTCTTTAAAATATTCTTCTGTTACAATAAATTAAAGTCGCCAAGAGTTTAGATTACCAAAAAACAGCTATGCGGCTGCAAAAACTCATGATTCAGGAGGAAGTGATAAAGATGTCTATAAAAAAGAATAATTTTTTGTTTAGATATTATAAAATATTTTTTTTAATGGACCTATTCTTTACAATAAAATTATTAAGGTACCTTCTAATATTTTTGTCGATTTAGGTTTGTACTTTAATCTAATTTCAAAGTTTTTATTATCACTATTGAGCCTTAGCTGCGTAATAGTTATTTGTTTTACAAGTGTTGAAAAGCGACTTTTTCATACGAGTGTTTAAGTTGCTCACGAGGCTTTCAGGCACACGAGCTTAAAGAAAGATTTTCTCACAAGTGAAACTCAATGTTTTTCTACGACCCTTTTATTTTTTATTATATTTAAATACAAAACAAAATAACCTAAAAACGTGTTAAAATTACTGTCATCTTATTCTTTTAATTTTTTTTATTTACTTAAAATCAATAAACTTAACTTCTCAATTTAATTAAAGGCACTTAAATTGGAATTTATTATACAAACACAATTAATTGTGTTCTAAATGATATTTAGACATTTTTGAAACGAATGTCAAATGATGCTATCAATTTCTTTTTACACAGACCTGTCACTTTTCACAAAGAAATTTCACTTCACATTCGTGTTTTTCCTTGCCAATGAAAATATTCATTTTCTAAGCAACGATGCCATTATAAAAAATTACTGGTAAGGGCCCCCTAGAGAAAATCCGACTGGGGCCCCCATTTCTATAGTTACTCCACTGCGCTGGTTTGTTGTTTGAAGTCATTTGTGTGTTGTTTCTTTGTATTCTAAATTCGATCACATAATATATCGTCAAGTTACTCCATTTTTTAATTTATCATTGTGTCTGCAAGGACAAGACAATTCAACTACGAGCATAACAGAATCGGTAAATTAATGTCAAGCGCAACAAAAATGGTATTACTCCATTTTTAGTGAAAAGACCCAAGTTATTGCTTTGGGAGTGATCTGGTTTTTGCAGTAACCCGACGATATATTATAATTTCGTGTGGCAGGAGTTAATTTTAATTGTCCTTTTTCGGTTGGTATCATTCAAGTTGGAATTGGAATTACAAAGTTTATTACAGTCAATAGCAATCTGCAGCTCGTTTTCAATTCGAAAATATCATAGATAATAATCATATCACTTGGGTGAAGATAAAGGTTGTCCATAGCGATATCATAAAATTTTGAGAAAAAATAATTGGTCAATATCGACATCGACTATAACCCTCAGCAAACACTCGTGTATCGCTTGTTCACCCCAATAACGGCAAGTTTGCCTACTAACAAAGCCATTTATCAAAAAATGCGCCACCAAAAAAAAACAATTTTCTGTTGGGCTTCGAATAGATCAAACCGGAATCGCATTGCAATAAAAAGTTGAACAATTAATAATCATTTTGCCAAAACAAAGTGATCCAATTTTAAACCTTACTTAATACTGAGCAAACATGGTTTATTTTTCACCACCATTTGAAAATTAATTTCAATACGTTTAAAATAAGCCTTAAAACAAAAAATATAATTTTGATTTTAAAAATTATTATAACACAAAAGCTACTCGACATATTTGGAATTGTATTAAACTTTGTATAAGTACCATAATATGGTTATATTATATACAAAAAATAAGGATTTTTGCTGCATTTTTTGTTTTTTTTAATAAAGCATTTTAATGTAAATATATAATTAAAAAAACGATAAACACGATGAGGGCCGTTTTATCAATGTCCAGTTAAATTTGCAATTAGTTATCTGGTAGATAATTTCCATGGTTACCATTGTTCTCACAACGATCGATATGGAATTTAACTGTCAGATAGACTCCCTGGAACTTAACCAGAGATTGATAGTCATGTTTTCAAAGTTATCATTTATTTTTAATTTTTGTTTCAGGCTAACTTAAAAAGACCTACTTTAATTCAAGGCAACGGGTTCGAAGGGAGATCAAAACGAACAGCAGAGTTTCATATTCCAGGTAACGTTTGATTTAATTTATTTGATGCTACGAAAAAAGTTTATTAATCAATTTAACATATCATGTACCTACTTTATAATTTAAAGGCATTGCATTTCAAATAAAAAGTGTTTCCCATTTTAGTCACTTCCACGTTATAGAGCCGTTTCTATTAAGTGGAAGAGATTTTAGCAATACACTTTACAGTTCCAAGTATACGTGGCCGATACGTTTCATCTACTAAAAATGCTAATTGGGGGGTTATGAACATATACAAGTAACAAAATTAAATTTTTTGTTTATGTTTGGACTTGGAGTACGTTATTCAGCGGGTATACTGTAGTTTTGCAATTAATTTACAATACAATCCGAGGATATATTAATTACTTATGTTGATATTAATATTGATATATTAATTACTGATATTTTTGTTGTTGAAATTTTGATTTTGACGGTGTGATGTTAATATATAAGGCTCGCAGTGTGCGGTCTTAGTATAGGCATATACCTATCTGTATTTTTGGACAATATCGCAAGGTTTGACCTTTTAGCGAGGTATTTTGTAATTGTGCATTAGGTTTCGTTGATGTTTCAAGATTTAAAAATTCTCGTGCTGTGTTAGTTCCTAGTTTAACCGTTCAGTAAATAATCAATGGTTTAACCGTGCTCTCTCGTCTCACAGCGCACCTGAATTTTGATATAACAAAGCAAATCTTCACATGCGACCTTCTTTGAATAACACTGTGCAACATTTTTGAGGTCATGGAATGTAAACACCGTTTTAAGTGGCGTTCTTCAAAGTACTTTATAACAGTAGGAAAACCCCAGTTGGGTTTTGCTAGTTTGTTTCCAATAAGGATTTTATTGCATTTTGAAAATTTTGACTCAGGCTTGTGTATGTTGTAGGATATATTGGCCTATTGATAACCGATTTTAATATATATTTTTTTAATTTGTAGGGTTTTTGTTAGGGATGATCCCATAAAAATTATATGAAAAAATACCACCCCTAAGGGTGAAAAATTGGCGAATAAACTACAAATAGGTCTGTTTTGAAGCTATGATACGAGATATCTTCGCCAACTGTGAACTGTTTTTTTTTAATTCTTTTAATAATGTGTAGGGTATATAAATTTATTGAAAAAAATCCACCCCTAAGTATGAAAAAAAAATGGAAATTAATTTTTATATTGGCATTTCACCAACTTCCCGTTTTGAAAATTGTTTCTTGGATTAAAAACATATACCAAGGGTTGTCCCATTCTCACTAAGACAAGATGACATGGTGTTGTGGTTTTGGAAGCTGAATGTAGGAAGAGTTTTGTTTTTAAATTAATTTTAAATCAAATAAAATATTTATTCTTATAAAAAATGTGAAAAAAATATTCAAAAATGTGTTACATTATAATCTAACTAGGTATAATTAATCAATATCCATTGCCATTGACGCTTCTAAAGATCTCGAGCATCCGGGAAGATTCAGCGGCATATTTTTTTTAGCGTCTCCATATTCAGTCTCCTTAGGATCTTCAGTGCTTTCATTTTGGAATATTTTTTGACTCCACCAATTGGTGTTAACATACTTCCGCAAGCAATGCATCCAGCTTTTTTCCCCTGTATCGTTTTTCCATTGGCATGGTTACCTGATGGAAGCGCTCTCCTTGTTCATCCGATTCAGTGGGCAATTGTTGTAAAAATTCATCTAGGTGAAAATGGAGGAAATGCAATTTTAATGTCATGGATACATTAATTTTTTAAAAATAATAGAGCATTTGGCCCACCAATTTCTTCACTTCGTCTCGCTGCACACGATTCTTCCCTAAAACGCCCTCGATTACAGCTTTTAGTGCATCCCAAGCATTCCGGTGATCGTTCTTAAGGATTTTTGTGAACCTATCGTTTGCAGTTAACTTTCTGATATCTGGTCCATTAAGCACCTGTTAAAATTTTTATTCACAATTAGAATCAAGCGAAGTTGATATAGTTGGGCCGATAGGAAATGGCCGATACGTCATCACGGTATTATTCAAGTTCAGACGAATGACATTTAAAGAATTTAACCTCAATACGACAAGATGAAAAACAAATGCATCATGTCATCTTGAGAATGAGACAACCCATGGAATATACCTTTTAAACCAAGAAACAATTTTCAAAACGGGAAGTTGATGAAATGCCAATATAAAAATTAATTTCCATTTTTTTTTCATACTTAGGGGTGGATTTTTTCAATAAATTTATATACCCTACACATTATTAAAAGAATTAAAAAAAAAAGTTCACAGTTGGCGAAGATATCTCGTATCATAGCTTCAAAACAGACCTATTTGTAGTTTAATCGCCAATTTTTCACCCTTAGGGGTGGTATTTTTTTATATAATTTTTATGGGATCATCCCTAACAAAAACCCTACAAATTAAAAAAATATATATTCAAATCGGTTATCAATAGGCCAATATATCCTACAACATACACAAGCCTGAGTCAAAATTTTCAAAATGCAATAAAATCCTTATTGGAAACAAACTAGCAAAACCCAACTGGGGTTTTGCTACTGTTATAAAGTACTTTGAAGAACACCACTTAAAACGGTGTTTACATTTTTAGTGTTGCACTGTGTAATAAAACTAATTTACCAAGTCTTTTTTAATATTTTAAGGACTCCTCACAAGTTGGCAACCCAAAATTTCAAGCAAACTCTTTGCCCAATAGTCTTACTGGAAAACGTTAACTGCATAAGGTTTATTTTTATTTTTATTAAGTATTTCGTATGTCTAATCTTTAACTGTGACGTTTTAAAGGCGTTCTTAAATTTAATCGGAGTGCGTTTTTTCAAAAATCTCAGCATAGTAAAATCCAGAATTTATTTACGATTCTTATGCTATTAAAAACTCATAATCGTCAAAAATATCGATTTACTTTGAATGACAGTAATAAAAATTAATATTACTCAAATTACATTATTAGGTAGGTATTTTTTAAAGAAAATAATTATTGCTAGTATAGCACGAAAAGAAAAACAAAAATGTATTAATCAATTAAGCAATTCTGTAGGATTACTCTCTAGTTGTTATTGGGCCTTTTAAAATAATATTAATATTTATGGCGTGCGATACAATACAATTACAATTATTATATAGAGTATGTGGGTGAATATCCAAAACGAGGATAAATTGGGGTGGTAAAAAAATAAAAAGCAAAGATCAATAAAACACTACCAAAATAATACCTCAATGTGTATTTCTTAATAACATAAAGTAATTTCAAGGCGGCTATAAATTAAACTTAATATATACATATAGTTATAATAATAATACTATAGTATATATTAATATATTAGAGTTAATAATGCCTTAACTTATATGAGCTAAGAGTTTAGGGCAATAATAAGAAAGTAAACAACTCCATGGACATACCTTTTAACTCCATGGAGTTGATGTCCATGGAGTTCATGTTTTTATAGTTAAAGTCACAAACTTTAGAAAATGGTACATAATGTATCTTTAGTAAACTGTAATTTAAGCAAAGCATATTTGGTTATTTCACCTAGAGAAAGTTTAAATTTCAATTGTATTTAAATTCCTTTGTTATTAAAGACATGGAGTTGATCTTTAATAAAAATACTTACCCGTTTTTTCGCAAATAATTGTTCTTTATAAATTTTTATTAAAAATTACACCCCCTTTGCCTTGCTTACACAAATCAACACTAAATCACTCAAACGACGAAGTCTTCAAACATTACCAAAATACGTTTTATACTGGGGAATTATCATATATTAAAAGACTGCAAAGAACTCAGCTGTAAAATGTTTTTTTTATTGTTTATAGAGTGGATGGTTAATAATGATTCTAAATTTATATCTAATTTATTAATAGACAATTATCTAGATTTTATACAAAATGATTTGAAGTTAATAACCAAGAAAAATAGCAAATTCCTTACAAATGTAGTGCTAGAAGTTATACCCCCTCTCGTTAAATTATGGATAAAGGTACATTTCTTGGAAAAGATTCATGGTTCAAGAACATTTTAGCCTAACAAAATTTTTTAAATGTTGTAAAATAGGTCACCATATTAAAGACTGTAAAAATCGCACAACTGTTTGTCCTACATGTTCTGGAGCACATGATAAAAACGCTTGCGAAGCCCAAACTTTTAGCGGTGTAAATTGCAAAAACCTTAATATAAAACTAAAACTTAACTTATCCTGTAATCATAATGTTAATCATCTTCAATATCAAAATTACTTAAACAACTCAAGTCTAGAATTTATTTTGTCTTATAAAACTAATGCTCATTTAAACTTACGATCAATTTTTACTGATTTTGAGGAGTTTATAAATATAACTGTTAACAATAATATTTATTTAATGAGTATCTCAGAGACATGACTAAACGACAGCAAATCGGACAATGTAATTATTGTACCTAATTATAATATTTTAAGATGGCAGGTGGAGGTGTAGGCTTGTATCTGAAAAGTAACATTATATTTAAAAAAATCTTAAGTGATTTCAATAGCATCGATGGTGTTGAACATCTATAGGTTAAAATAAAAATTAACAAAATTAAAATTCTAGTTGGTATTTTATACAATCTACATCACAGACCACTGTGATCTACATCAATTTCTTAATTATTTAGACCATATTTAGTACACTACTCCAATTATTAAATAAATGATTATATTGTTTAAATATGTTTTCATCATAATATGATAATATATATATATTATAATCTATTCCAAGTTCTATCTGATTCCACCCGTGATACAAACAATTCGCAAAAACTTATTGATGTCATTTATGTAAATATTATGGATTTAGTAGGAAAAATGATACCATAAAATAGTCAAAGTAGTCTTCTGTGAGCTAAAGCTTTCTATCCCTAAACCCCCTCCCAAAATTATTACGTATAAGTATACTTATAGCAATTTTTTGTGTTGAAGCTTTTAACGCAGAACTTCAACAAATAATTTGAAACAATATATAATATACTATACGGAATGGTTCTGCTGTAATAAATTAAGTCTTAACTTTTTTCACTTAAAAACACAAATGGTGTTGATAATTTAAATAGTGTAAAATTTTTGGGCAGCTATTTGGACCCAAAACTAACATGGGAATGTCATGCAAACGAAGTCTCACTCCGACTCAGTCGGAATGTCTTTGTTATTCGATCTCTCTCGTACAATGTTTCTCAAGAGGTTCTAAAAATGGCCTATTTTGGGATCTGTGAATCTTTAATAAAATACTGCATCCTCGCATGGGGACATAGCTCACATCACATAAAAATTTTTCGACTGCAACGCGAAACAATAAGAATAATAGCTAGACTCAAATATAGGGAGGATTGTAGGGATGGATTCAGAAAATTGGGCATACTGACGTTGCCCTCCATCTTTATTCTGAAATGCCTTATACATGTACATAAAAATAAAGCCATTAAATTACAAAAAGATGTGCATTGCCATGACACTCGCCTTAAAGAAAATATTCGACAAGATTTTTTCAGATTAAAAAAATCCCAAAATGGTCCAAATTTTTTATCATATTCTTTTTACAACAAACTATCATTGGAAACACGAAGGTTGCCTCTAAATAATTTTAAAACAAAAATAAAAAACGTTCTTCTCTGGCATACTTTTTAGGGGTATGAGGAGTACCTAAACTGCGAAGCACCACCATAACTATCTTCTATTGACTGTCTTTGTTCTATGTTTTTATGACGTGTGTAAGTAGATCTGTATTTATAGTAACATGAATAAATTATTATTATTATTATTATTATATCTAATTCATATAAATGATAAAATCAAATTATTTAATCATTAAATTTTATAAATTTTTAACAAGCTTGCTCCGTTTATTTTATCTCACGTAAGTAAACCTTTTTGCCATTGAATAGCAGATACTATAAAACAACTAATAAAGGAACGATATAAAGCACATCAAAGATATAAACGTACTAAAAATAATACAGATTATAATTTCTACCAGAATATTCGAAATGTACATGAAGACATTTTTTTCAAAAACGATACATGTCTAAAATCTGCATTTTTCAGAATAAACAAAAAACTTAAAAAAAAATCTGATATGCTTAGCTTGTTGAGCATTTTGTGACATGTGCGGTTTTTGAAAGATCGTCTTCAAATGAATATTAAATAAAAAAAATTTAATTCCATTCCCAATAATTATTTAAAAAAACGATTTTAAGAGACCCTGAAAATATAAACGATTTTTTTCTTTTAGTGTTAAGTCTACCCAACAACTGTGTGACAACATTAGATCACTACAATTCATTAAAAACCTCACCTTTTCGTTTAAACCAGCTACGTTGGATTATATATAAAATCACGACAAATTTAAAATCTAATGCCTATGAATCAGACAATATTTCTTCTAAAATGTTAAAAATCTGTCTGCCTACTAGCATTATAGACTATATAATTCATTGTTGTTTGCAATATGAATTTCTTCCGGACTTGTGGAAATTATATTTTATTCAACCGTTAGCTAAAAATAATAATCCCAAAACTTTAAGTTATCTTCGACTAATTAGTATTTTACCAGCACTATCAAAAGTACTGTAAAAGGTAGTATACAGCCAACTTTACAATTTTGTTATAGGCAATAATGTTATTTCTGATCTTCAATCTGGATTTAGGAAAGGGCATAGCACAACAACAGTTTTAACTGAGGACATATTTTTATCTCTTGATGGTGGATTGACAAGTTTAAAAGTATACCTAGATTTTTCAAAAGCATTTGATACTCTGGACCATTCGCTTCTATGTGCTAAACTCAACTAATATTAGTAATAATATATATTATGGTTTAGATAAAACTACACTTGATTTTTTTAATAGATATCTTACAGGTAGAAGGCAGTGAGTCGTGCTTGACGATTATTAGTCGGAAGTTGCAAGTGTGTCTTCAGGGATATCTCTGAGATCTGTTTTAGGTCCCTTATTGTTTTTAATTTATACGTCGGAAGTCTTATTCAAAATGCAAACCTTGGCTGACGATACTCAACTTCTGTACTCTTTTAATCCAAGCAACCCTCATTTGGATAACACCAACATTAATTCAGAGCTTTATCTAACTACGCTTGCACTCATAATCTTAAATTAAACCCTTCCAAATATACATACATAATTTTTAGTAACAATAAAAATAAAAAAGAAATAAAATCCAACCTACATTTGAAAATTGACGACAATCCCAGTACGTCTAGTAAAACAACTAAAAACCTGGGAATTATCTTTGATTGTAAATTGCGATTTTAATAATATATTTCAATTCTCTTAAAAAATCTTATTTAGCACTAAAACTTGTATATACTAACAAAAAAATTTAAACTATTCCTTAAGAAAAAAGTTAGTAGAGACCAGGGCCATATTACCCATTAGGCAGGCAAGGCAATTGCCTTAGGCGCCACGTAGAAATAGGCGCCTTGTCCCCAAGCAATTAAAAAAAAATAAAAATTGTTACCAAAATGTTTATTTTTTCTAAAAATAAAACAAATAAACAATATACAATTGTAATAACAGAATATTATTTACTGTTTTTATTATTTTATAAAAATTTAGCTTTCTTTGTAATAACGAGGTGTAAAGCCGACAAAAAAGCGTGCCGCAAATTCACTTCTGTTTTTATTCCAAATACATAGATGTATTTCAGATAAAATCAATCAGGTGTTATATCACCATGCTTGATTACGAGGGCACTTCGTTTTGAAGTAGAATAAGATATTTTATTATTAACTGTATAATTAACAAATAATAATAAATCTTAACGTTAAACTGCAAACAAAAACTTAAAAGATAATTTAATTTGTAAACTTTACCCTGTATAAACATATCTTTAGCACTCTTTAAACTATTTCAAAACCCCCGTATGCTCCAAGCACACGGATTCCTCTTGCATGGGGTACCCGCTGTGATGTGCTGCTCACCACAGCGGGTACGCGATACTAGAGGAAACTGCTGCCGGAAGGACTTGGGTGTTTTCGCGTTTATTCAAGAGTGGCACTTCTATGTGTTGTGTGTTTGGTGATAGCAGTCTGTGTTCGATAGTTAAGGTTGATTTAGCCTGGCTTTTAAATTAAATTACGTTACGTTAGATTACGTTACACAAAATGCTGGCTAAATCCACATTTAGATAGGGTTAATTTTTCTGTTGGTTTTAAGGTATTTCTGAAATTTTAATATTAAACTATTTACAATAAACCAGCAGTACATTTAACATACAAATACAGAAAATTAAAGTAGATTTAATTTTTTTTAAATACTTACTAATGACATGTTGCAGAAAAACGCACTTATAAGTCCTAACACTTTTTATTTACATTATATTTGTTATGTTTGTATGTTATTTATGTTTTTTTATGTATTTTTTTAATGATAAAAAGTATTCTAATTCATAGGGAATAATTAGGTTATAATGCTCGGGCGCCCTTAAGGTAACAGTTTGGGGTGGCTCTAATAAGCTTTTTTAAAATTTGCCCCGGGCCCCGTAAGTATAGTATCTAGTTAGAGGAGCCAAATTTTTAAGTGCCTAAGGCGCTCAATTGCCTTAAGCCGGCTATGGTAGAGACTATTCATGTCTTGATCAATGAAATAAAAATTTAAAAATCATGTGCCATGTTCGTATATGGCCTTCACAGATATGACCGAATTTCTAACAGAATAAATGTTTTAGGTTGGTTAAAGGTTGAAAACTTTAAATATCATTTATCTCACTTATAATGTACTTAAATTTTAACACTTTTTATCTTTGTAAGAAGCTTATCTTTAGACAAAATCTAGACGACTTAAATATTAGATATAAATATAATCTACTCGTATACCTACCAAGATTCCAAACAGCCATTTTTATGAGATCATTTTCATACAATGCACCTAGTATATGAGGAGGTCCATTCCAAAACTCGGTTTATCCACTTTTTAATAAAAAAAAGTGGTGTCTGAAAACTTCATAATATTCTAAACCTAACCTTATTCCATTAAAAATTCATTTACAAATTGACTATCCTTCCAAAACTTGCCTTATCTGTTGGTTATATCATGCAGAATCGGCATATTATTTTTAACTGGAGCTATACCTTTTTAATCAAGGTATATAAATGTTTTACTTATGCCTTTATATTTCGTTTGAAGTATTGTGTTTGCCTGATATGCGTTAGTACTCACTACTAATATGGATAAGCCGAGTTTTGGAATGCACCTCCTCATATATAATGCTATTGAGGATAATAATAAATCTTTATAAAAAGATCGCTTTTGCAAGGAAGTAAAAGGATATTATTTTTCCTTACGAACAATGTTTTTTAGGTTAAGTTTAGGTTACAGTTATATTTTGAATAAGGTTAGTATGGGTTAAGTCTGTGGGTAAAAGGCATAAGGGGATAAGTCAAAACAATCAATTTTTTAGTAGTACCTTAAATGTGTTCGCATTAATTTAGGAAATACATTTATGGTTAGCGGGTATATCCTTTTGCCAGCACATGTCATATGCTAGCAAAAGGGTATGCTCGCTAACCATAAATATATTTCCTGAATTAATGCGAACACGTTTAAGTCTCTACCGAAAAATTGCTTTTTTTGACTTATCCCCTTATGCCTTTTACCCACAGAAGTGTAGTAGCATGACTAGACTTCGCCGTTTAATTAATGTATGCATTGATGAATAAAGACATTAATATTATATTATTCTTTGGTTAATATTATGGTTACTTTATCTATCAAGATCAATATTGCCTCCGGAATAAATATGTATATTTTGTAAAATACTTATTAGTATTATATTGCAGACAAAATGGCATGCACTGTTGCAGCTTGGCTAAAGACGTGGCCCATCGATGCGCAGATGCCAGCTCTTAAAATCGTCATTAGCATTGAGTTTGCCTCAGGATAAAGAACGCTCCGAAGTGGATTAAAATTAAAGTAAATCAAGTATAAAAAAATTATTAATATTATCCTGTTATTTATTAAATAAAATAATTTTTTTTCTACAACGGATTAAATTCGTCCGAACTGTTGTCTTCGCTGGGTTACCTCGCTGTCACTGTCCCCTTGAAAATTAATAATTAAATCATCCACGACTAAATCCAAAGCCGGTTCTTTCTCCATAAAATAATTCTCAAACTTTTTAGCGTGGAAAATCTTTTTATGCTACTTAGGCTAACACCAGTGGCTAAGGCAGCACTTTTTTAAAATCACGGATAGGGCCGTTTTGTGCTTTATAAGAAATTCTTGTTTACCTTAAATACATATAATTCTATTCTAATTGTATAAATAAATCGAAAATTTACTATTTTTTATTCTTAAATAACTTTAATGTTGATATCAAACCTTTATTAGTTCTCTGTGCGGCCGAGATCGGCCGTATCATGCATCTCTTTTCTTCCGAATGCGTTCTCTATTTAAAGTTTTCCTCACACTGCCGGTTTTTAAAGTCTCGAGCTAGATTTGCCTAGTTTTACTTTTAATCTTACAACATTGGATACTTGACGGCGTTGCCTGCAATCTTGCCGTGCAATCTTGCTGTAGGGAATGTTTACATATGAAACTTACTTTTTTAAAATGGTTTTCTATGCTCGCTGTATTAAAATTTAACATGCATCGATAATAAAATCAACGATATAACCTACTACATACCTTATGTCGGCGACAAAAGACAGTGATGGTGAAATATATAAGCGAAGGAATTGTATGTAAATGTAGATGAATGTGTATGTTTAGATGTAAAACTTTTTTTTTATCAATAATAACGTTATAATGATTTTTGGTTTGGTTTTAGTTTTTTCAATTATCTTGAGAAAGGGGACTTGTAATTACGCAACTTTTCTCTAAACCAACCCTGTAGCTCTTTAAATAAAAAAGATACCTATACATAGAATGATACTTGGGCCGCCCTGTATATTACATTCATAGCAAACAGAAATGTATGTACTTAGGTAAATTAATTAAGGGTTTTTGGACGAAGTGTGTAATCAAAATAAAATAACATAAGGGGAATTATGTACTTAATAAAGCTCGTTTCGTTTCGCTCTGTGCAACAGAAAGGAGAATAATGTACCAACATACAATTCCCTTATTTACCAGAAATAACATTAAGGAAAACAGCAAAGCCTAATTGGTTTATCAAAAATTTCAAGGTATAAATTTAATTAAGCACAAAAACAGCATATTCAAGGAGGCTTATTGCCAAGAAATTGTGCTCACACATCTTTTGAGGAATTAGTAGGATTTGCATTTTCCTTAAGATTTTCATTGAACGCCGCTTATAAAGAGATTGTAATCGTTTTTCAAGAACATTTATGGCTTGTTATATTTTAAGGGAAAGATTTTAACACTGCACTTTATAATTAAAATGTTAATACCATTTAAGTAATGCGGTATTACACACAGGATTTTTCAACAACCAGTGTTTCTATAAGAATGTTTGGTAAAAATTAATAAATATTGATAACCTCAAATTTGACGTTTGTGTCAAAAGTCTAAAATACACTAAATGTTTCTTTATTATGGTTTCCATGGTAACTAAGCGAGCGAAAAAGTAAAAAAAAAACGCTCGCTCCTTGGAAAATTGCAACTTTGCGCTTTCTTACTCATCATCAGAAAACATTACTATTGTATCGTTTCTCTACGGTAGAATTTTGTTATTGGATATTACAGGCAAAATGTTTATTTTAGTGAGTTGGTAAAATTAATATACTAAAATATTGTTTTTATGGAGGTTTCATTACAATTTCGATGCTCGAGAAACGTTACTACAGTTTCGTTTCAGTTTCGAGAGGTTTTATTAAGATTTCGTTACTTAGGTGTAGGAATTGCAATTGCTGGATCCCTCATCCAGCAATCCAACTGGATCCACCATCTGTAAACGTATGGGCTGGAATTATTGGTGATTATTTACTTGGACCCTATTTTCTACCACGCAGATTGAACGGAAATAGTTATCGCCAGTTTCTTGAACAGAGTTTACCAAATTTGCTAGACGACGTCCTTGCTTTTACCCGGCTTCATATGTGGTTTATGCACAATGGTGCACCTCCCCTTTTCAGTCTCCAGGAAAGGGAATTTTTAAATCAACATTATAGAAATCGCTGGATAGGGCGCGGAGGAACACAATCGTGGCCACCTAGATCGCCAGACCTAAACGGTCTAGATTTTTTCCTATGGGGACATCTTAAGGCGTTGGTTTACAGCACCCCAAAAAATACTGAGGAGGAGTTGAGAAACCGCATAATAGTTTATTGTGACACATTCAGAAATACTCCAGGAATTTTTCTAAAGGTACGAAACTCAATGAGGAAAAGAGCTGAAGCATGCACACTTGCAGTTGGTGGCCACTTTCAACAGCTAATCTAAATTATTTTTGTTTTTGTTTACGTTATTTAATGTTAGTTCTTTTAAAATTATTTTATAATTAAATTTAATTTTAATGTTTATTTAATCATGGCATTGTTTTCTCGATATGCGCATTAAATGCTTTTTATTTTTTTCATCGAAAACCGTTAAGCCTGAATTATAGATTGCCTTCCTTCCTTCCTCCCGTAGTCGTGCCAGTACGATTTGAGCGTCTTGTAAAAAGTCAATTTATAGATTTCCGTGTAAAATTCCGTAACCATGCGCGATGACACCTAAAATGGTTGGCATTTGTTTTTGTTTATATTCTGCGTTTTACCCATTGTGTGTAAATATGAAATATAATCATTTATATATTAGTGCAGTGATCACAATTTTAATTGCCCAGGCAGCTTGTTGTATACAGCCCAACTATGGAGAAAAGTAACTGCTAAACAAGAAATTTGTGGGAAATTAGCATTTTTATTAAAAGCAGTAGGTATTTAACTGATTTATTTAACTTAAAAGATAGTTTACTGCATTTCTTTGTTGAATTAAGATATGTCCATAGCTTTGTTATAGCACAAGAAAACGCATTTGTAGTTACTACCTTTCTCCATAGTAGGGCAGTATAATGGAAAAAAACATCGAACAAGACGTTGGAAGACTCGCCCACTTTACCAAGACCGGGAAAATACGTGGTTTTACAAAGCAACGTTTCTAAAAATGTAAGACATTGATCATAAACAATATCTAAATATCCTATATAGAGACACAAATTATTTAATAAATACTAAATACTAAACAATCATGTATTTTAAATATTTTGTGCCTACGCGCTGTCACCCTGTCCATGTCCATAACAAGCACTGTGATTGGTCATGTTAAAGACCTTTACGGTGAAAGATAAAACTTAAAAATTTCTACGGGAGGAAGGAATGCCGTGCTTACGGTACGGGAATCTATAACTGGCAATACGATTTAAATAAACATTTTTGACGTAATTGTCACCATTAACATTGCCCTTTATTAATTTTAATTAAACTTAACAATTATTGATAATTTAAAATATTAAAATTACCTAAAAATATGATTTTGTTAAGAAAATATTTTATTCTTTGATTTTTTTTATTACTATAATTGCAAAATTTTATCACAAAGTATTAAAAATACCTAAACGGGAAATGTTAATGGTGACAATTACGTAATGTTCATCTTCTACGGGAGGAAGGAAGGAAGGAAGGAAGGCAATCTATAATTCAGGCTTTAGTCGTACGAAAAATGGTCAAGAAATCAAATTTGCCCCAAAATGAATGGAGATTTAAAAAATAATTTTTATTTTGAAAAATAGCAGTGGCGTGCATAATATTTTTCCAAAAATATCTAGACGCCACTGGTAAAAAAAAATCTTCTACATCAAAAACTTACTGTTAATGCTTAGAAGGCGTGTGCCAAATTCATATCAATATCAATAAATTAAATTACCTAATTTAATTGCTCTCGAATTAAAATTTTATTTCATTTATTTTCTTTTAGTATATATTTTAGTTTTTTTTATGAAAATAAAAATATTAATACAAGTTTTAAGTTTTAAAAGTATTAAAAAAAATTCTTTAATAAATTTTTTAATTTACTTTAAAAAAAATTATAAATTGCTGGATCCGCGCTGGATCCAGCTGGATTGATGTAGATCCAGAAAAAATCCAGCTGGATTAAAAACCCTGCTGGATTGTATCCCTACTTAGGTGGCGTTGCTGGTTTTGTTTTCAAACCCGGTTTTTCGGTTCTGAAAGTTTTGTCACTTAAAGTTTTGTTACTCTAATGTTACTTGTTTTGAACGGTTTCCAACGTTTCGCTTCTAATTATATATTAATCTTTTTATGTCACTCGGAACGATAACGGCAGAAGCGAGGTTTTGTCCCTGGTATATACATTTGACCATAAACATATTTTACAGAAACACTTGTATGTATGTACAATGTGTTCTGATAAAATATTTATTAAGTCTACATGTTATTTCTGAATACCATGCTAGAAGGCTAAAGGGATTGATATTTCCCAAAATAACAGGCATATTTCTACGGCGGGAATCCAATATTGTCTTTTATAAACAGTGGTCCTAAACGTGTCATAGGTCACATAAAAATAACGCCAAAAACTGACTGCAGTATTGGAATAAGGATATCCTCTGAAGTTTAAAAATATGTCTTTCAAAATTGTAGCAGTTTATTTTTTGAAGTTTTGCTTATTCATCCAAATATCAAACGTCATTTGGTGATTCATTTTAGTTTTTTGCTATTATATTTAAAACGGAGGTCTTTGGTTGTTAAACAGTGTTAAACATGACTCCAAGCGGTAGCACATGTTTTAAATGCGCCAGGACAATAAGAGCAAATGCTTTGTGTATTATGTGTTCAAAATGTTTAAAGTGGTTCCATAGAGATTGCAAAAACATGCTGATAGATGAAATCAAAGAAAAAATAAAGGAAGGTCAGTGGAACTGTAGTTATTGTAAAATAAACCCGGTATCACCCATCAGCACTGAAAAACTAGACTTAACCGATAACCAACAATTATTAATTATTAGAAATGAAAATACTTTATTAAGAAAACTATTAATAGAAATGGAACAAGCAAAGGAAATATTAATAGATAATAATAATTTACTTAAAAATCAAATAAAGATGTTAGAAGAAAAAGTCAGCTCGTCGAATACAACAAAAAACGTAAACAATCAATCCGATCATTCCACCGAAGTTCAATACATTAACCAACCAAGCACCTCAAATTCACTTTACAGCGAAATAATTCAATCGAATAAAAGAAAAAGTAACGAAATTCCTCAAATAACTATAACTAAAATCCAAGATCCAACAAATTCACCAATCTGTAAAACCCCAAATACTCCCAACACCCCAAATAATCTTCCATTTAAAGAAGTCACGTACAAAAAGAAAAGAATAATCAATATCGGAACATCCACACAAACACCTTCTACTGATGGTTTTGTAGGAAGAGACTAATCAAATAAAAAGGCCTGGCTATTTATTTCAAGAGCAAAAGATCACGTTACAGCTGAAAACGTTAAAAAATATATTATAAGGGAAACAAAATTAACTAATAGTGATGTAATAACTAAAGAAATAAAAACGCAATATGAACGAAAAGATAGCAAGTGTTTTATGATAGGGGTTAAATTTTCCCACAAAGATATGCTTTATGAAAAAGACTTTTGGCCACAAGGTATTGCCTTTAAAAGATATAAGTTTAACTTCGACAAAAATAGAGATCTACCAGAAAACAAACAAACTACAAACTCTGGCGATTTTTTATCCAAACAAAATCAACAAGATACAAAAAACTAAACACAAAAAAACAAACATCAAAAATCTTACATATAAATATACAATCTGCTTTAGGTTATTTCGAATCTCAAAACCACGACAGTTCAATTAAATCAACCAAAGCTAATAGACAAAATTATAAACCAACCATCGAACAAACAACACACAAAAAAGTAACTCACAGCATAATACATCAAAATCTGCAATCAATTGGAAACTGCGCTGATCAATTACAGCTACTTTTAGAGGACAATCCAGAGTGTATATGCTTCTGTGCCAGTGAGCATTGGAAGTCTGAGGAGCAGCTCAAATCTTACAACTTCAGAGATTACAAAATGATTACAAATTTCTGTCGAAATAGTGGCTCACATGGAGGCACTGTAATATACTGCAGAGACGGCTTTAAATCAAAATTGAGAAAAGACCTACAAACTGAAGCTGAGCAAAAAACATTTGAATGCTCAGCTGCAGAAGTGTGCGTCGAAAACAATCGATTTATATTAATATGCATCTACAGAACACCGGATTCTGATACAGAGGTTTTCTTCAAGAAGCTCCAAAGCTTGTTAATAAGGGTAGAGAAGGAAAACCTTGACATATATGTAGCTGGGGACTTTAACATATGCATAAAGCAAGAAAACACAGTAAGTAGGCAATTTTTAAACCTAATGAATTATTTTGGGTTAGAGCCCACTATAGAGGAATATACACGTGCATTGAAAATATATTCACCAATAGGACTGAATTTACCGCAAATGTTATTGTAAGCCACATCTCAGATCATAGAGCTCAAAGGTTAGTGTTTCACACAACAGCGAAAAAGGAGTACCCCAACATCAAAAGAATTTTTAGTCTTCAGGCAAAAAAATACATTCAGAATGAAACTTCAGCAGCAGGATTGGGTCAGCGTATACATGTGTAGTGACAGTGACGTGGAAGGGCAATGGTGTCAATTTGTGAACGTGTTTGTGCCTCTGTTCAATGAATGCTTTCCAAAAGTGCGGGTCATAAAAAGAAAGAAAAAAATCTACAAACAAAAGACATTCAACAATGTAAACATAATCTTGATATTCTATATACCATGAAAAGTTGTGAT
Organism: Brassicogethes aeneus; assembly: GCA_921294245.1. Classification (NCBI taxonomy): domain Eukaryota; kingdom Metazoa; phylum Arthropoda; class Insecta; order Coleoptera; family Nitidulidae; genus Brassicogethes; species Brassicogethes aeneus. The sequence goes on from OV121137.1 coordinate 28,707,410, forward strand.
AGTACCTTTAATCAAGCTTATCAAGGGGCCAAAAAACAATATGATAAATTATTAAGAGGTGCTAGATATTCGGAATATTCAAACAAAATTCAAGAGTCTGATAATAAACCAAAGACCATATGGAATATTGTAAAGGAAATTAAAGGTAACAAAACAAACCGTGATTTGCATATTCCAGGTGATCCTTTGGAAGTAGCAAATGATATTAATAGCTTTATAAATAATGCAGCCATAAGGTTAGTAAACGAAATACCACCTGTAAATATTAACTGTGATATTAGCTATAACTTTAATTCAATGTTTGTGAAAGATGTGTCATATGTAGAGATTTTTAATATCATAACAAAGCTTAAAAATAAAACTAGCTGTGGGTTGGACGAAATTCCTCCTACAATTTTAAAATATTGTATGTCTGAGCTATGTTACCCTGTGTGTCATATTGTAAATAACTCGCTAAAATTTGGAATATTTCCCAATAACTTAAAAACTGCATTAATTAAGCCAATTTACAAAAAAGGTGATGCTTCACTTATTGAAAACTATAGGCCTATTAGCTTGCTATCAAGCTTTTCAAAAATATTTGAAATAGCTATGTGTAATAGATTAGTATACTTTTTTAACCAGTATAATTTGTTTAACAAACATCAGCATGGGTACATAAAGGGTAGAACAACTGAAACTGCTATTTATGAATTTGCAGAGCAGGTGTTAAAAAGTTTTGAAGGAAAACAAAGTTCTTTAGGAATTTTTTTAGACCTAAGTAAGGCCTTTGATTGTTTAAACTATGACATATTGTTCCAAAAACTTGAAAAGTATGGTGTTCGCGGTATTGCATTGAAATGGTTTCAATCATACTTATCGAACAGAAAGCAAAGAGTGCAAATTTGTATAAATAACCAAAAGTTTACTTCAGATGACCTTAATGTATCCCTGGGAATTCCTCAGGGTAGCGTAATAGGTCCAATCTTATTTATTATATATGTGAATGATCTCTATCTATGTCTACCTGCGAACTCTAGTCAATGTATTGTGAGCTATGCTGATGATACTAACATTTTAATAAAATCAAATTCTGTAGAAAACGTACTTAGCCAAGGTCATAATGTAATATCAGGTATATGTAGATGGTTTTCCAATAATAAATTAATTTTAAACGAAACAAAAACGAATTGTATCTTGTTTAAAACAATGTTGTCAAACCAGATAAATATAGAGACAATTACACTAAATAATACAATTATTAAAACGTCATATGACACTAAATTCCTTGGACTTACGATTGAGTGTCAGTATGTTTTAGAAGCATGCATTTCCCTCAAATATGTCACCTTGGTAGTTCTTACAGACCAAATTCAGTGTTTAGGCCATCTCAACGCTTTTTCTTTTCCCAGAAGTTTCACTAGTCCGTTCCAAAATACGTAGTCAAAAGTGTTGCCTGGCAAAGGTGATGGCTAACTAGATTCTTTAATTTACTCCTTGTTGGCAATAAGCTACTGATGTTAGTATTATTGCGTGAGCGTATACCTCAACTGAACATACATTATTTAGGTACTCAATTTATTTAAAAGTCCTGCTTTTCTTAAATACATAGTTTTTTTAAAAGATACACCATTTACTATTGTCCTTTCCTTTTTTGTGTGGTTTCGGCGATTAATGTGCAAAATCATAAAGTTTTTAAACATTTTGTAATTAAAAAAAAATATCTACGCCAATGGTTGCGGTTGTTGAGGCATCATTTAATAGATAATTTTGTCGTCTTTAATTCTTTATTTTAATTTTTTTTCCTAAAGGGCTCAGTTTTAAAGAAATTCGCAAAAAATCTTAAATAAGTCACTAAATTACAGTTGGTATTTGAATTAACTTCCAAAATTAAAAAAAAGGATCAACTACAATTTTGAAAAACATGTTTTTAAACTCTCTCACAGGACCCCTGTGTATATAAATAAGTTTTAACACTATCGAACTCCAGGTTAAGTTTCGTATTTGTTTAGTCCGGTATTTGGTACCACCAATTATAATAATTATAATGTACCATACAACTTAGTTTCATATACAACTTATGAGAATTTAAAATGTATTATGACTTAAGTCATTATACAGGGTGGAAGTAGCCTTCTATGTTTGTACAAATGGGTATTTTTTTATTCAAAGAGCTACAAGGTCAATTAAATAAAAAAAGTGGCGTACAAACAAACCTAAAAAAATAAAATTTCAAAGTCTAAAAAGAAACCAGAGTTCCTAAAATATTTGATTAAAACTAAAAAGATGTCAAAACCTTAAATTATAGAACTATATTAGGTGCTTTTAGGTGCTTTTTTTATCAATTTTTATAGTCCAATAGTTTATCGACAAATAAAGGTAGTTTGTCAAATAAATAAATTATGGTCTAATTTTGCTTCGTCTTTAAAATAAAAAAACAATTATAATAATATTAAAAAAATACTATAAACAACATTTTTTCTTTAAATATAAATGCATATATTTTTTTATAAATATTCTGAAAGATATTTAAGAAAATCCTAAAAATTGTATAATTATAATTCATTTAGAGAGCAATTGAGAGGAAAACACAATGTTTTTTGTTAAGTGATGCTAATTTAAATGTTGAAAATGATATTTTAAAATTGTAAAAACGTATCTCATAATTATTTTAACCTGAAAGTTAATCACACTACCAGATAACACGTTTGCTATGGAAGGAGTTATATACAGGGAGGGGGAATGTATGTCATTAATTAATTAATTATCAAAAATCGTGAATAAACATTTATCTGCTAAAAGAAATCATGTCATGTCAGTATTGATTATGTATATGGTTTTAGTCATCTTAGGTATAATAATGTAATTATTTATTTTATACATTTTTTACTCACTTTTAATAGGTACACTGTTATAAAAATCAGATTTGATAACATAAGTTTGTGGTTTGTTAATTTTATTTTGTAAAATTTTAACATATTTTTTTTTGTAGAAAACCAGAGTTTATAATTGTTTTAACAAAGAAAAAATATTTTACTGAAAGTTTTGTAGAGGTAATATGCAATTTTGTAAGCACTTTGTTAATTTCATACGTTACAGATTATTTTGTTAATGTTTAACAAATTATTTCGTTAAAAAGTACACGTGATTTCAGGCAGTCAATCAAAATATTTCCCACTTAGACTCAATGACACTGACAATACGCAGCTACTAGTTCAACTGACTTCAGCGTCTGCAACGTATGTTTCTGCTTACTTTATTCTAATACGTAACTGTCCAGAGTGTTTATAATATATTACCAGAAATCTGTTATTGTTATTTGGATTCCATAAACCTATTTAACGAGTGTGCGAAGTGCGAAGTATCCGAAAAAGATGCCTTCACTGCTTTTAATTTTTTTATTTGGGAAATTAATTAATAGGCAACATTTCCTATCAAAATTCTTTTCATTTAGGTTTCCAATTTTCAACAATTACTTTTGTTACTGGGCCTACAAAAAGGTTTGTAAAATAAGGTCCATTTGAAAATTACCAGAATTATGGTTAATTATTGACATAATATTTTGTTATTAAATCTTCAAAATGTTTGTTATAATTACAAACTACTTATTCAATTAGTCAACAGATTACAGTTCTGCCGTGCTTAATGAAAACGCCGTAACCAACAATTTTGCGATTTTTGGTTTACGGCATTTTCTACTAGAACAATTCATCCTGCGTCTATCCCCGGTACTCAAAAAACCGTATATATATAGATACGGTGGATAGACGCAGGATGAATTGTTCTAGTAGAAAATGCCGTAAACCAAAAATCGCAAAATTGTTGGTTACGGCGTTTTCATTAAGCACGGCAGAGTTGGTTGTAAACTTAACATAAAGTAATGTGGACCTTGATAACATTAAATCTGGTTAATATTTGGTTAAAATTAACAAATATTTTTTTACTGTGTTAAAAAATAATGCTTAAAAAAGTAAAGAGTACAAACGAAATCCAGTACAAAACTTCAAATGCCAAAACATAAAAACAATAAAACCGTTCAGAAATATAAATTAAAGAATCATTAATTAATTAATTTGAACATCTGTATTTACGAATATGGCATTTTTATTTCTAGAGTCTGAATGTATATACATGACGTCTGAAGAAGGCGAATATTACCACAAGGCAATTTCACCGACAGAAAGTGCATGCGGGGCCTACATCGTCGCGGAGCCAGACCAACTGATTGAGATCCGATTCAATTATTTAGATGTTCCATGCGACAACGGCGGCTTAGTGGCGGTGAGTGACTGTTTGTCTGTCTATAACAATACCACAATCAAATTTTATTTTTTGTCAGAAATTTAATGTTTAATATTAGGGATGACAATAGGTCCAATCACTTTTGGATTACACAGGGTGATCCAGTTTTGTATTTTCATATTATAAGCTGTAAAAGTCAAAGTTACAAAAAAGTGTTCATGGAATTCATTTTAGATTAATTTAGTAATTATTAGTTTAATAATTTATTTTGGTAATAAAATCGTATGACCAGGCATTATTATGTAATTCGTAATCCACCCTTCTTTGATTATATAGTAATAATATTAATAATAATAATAATAATAATAATAATAACACATTTATTACCCAAAAAATACATTTAATAAAATGAATAAAAACACTTCTAAAACTCGATATTTAAGATAGCCTTTAGTTCTTTCAGTGATGCGCTTTTAATGTCATATATGCTTGCAAAACGACGGCCCTTTAAGGTTCTCTTTATTTTTGGGAATAGGAAAAAGTCAGACAGAGGCATGTCTGGCGAATTTGTTCCAAAATATATGCAGGCTGGGGCATCATTACAGTATTGTTTTTGGCCAAAAATTTTGTTCAAAATTTAACAATTTTGGAACAAATTTTGCTGCCACGCGTTTCATACCCAAAACATTTGAAAAAATTTCATGGGATGAGCCAATCGATATACCAAAATCATCAGCGACTTCTCTGATGGTTTATAAACATTTCTTCAACTTTTTCCATGTTTTTATCGGTTGTTAATGTGCTTGTGCGTTCGGGACGTTCGTCATCTTCAACGTCTTCACGGCCATCTTGGAAACTCTTATACCACAAAACTCTTGTTTTACTTATAGCAGACTCACTATAGGCCTTTGTTAACATTTCACAGAATTTATATCATTTTTTAAGCAAAATTGGATACAAATTCTCTTTGATCCATTTCTTTTAACGAACGAAAATCGCCGAGCTCATAAAACACGTCTAACCTTAGCGGCTGCCACAGACAAAGTAAACAATGTAAACAGCTAAAGTTTTTATCATACATCGGGGGCATGTATACCAACATAATAAATAAAATTTTATGACAACCGGACCCTCCGAAGCCGCGAAATTTAACAATTTCCGTTATTTTCTGAACACACCTCGTACATAATATGTAATTATATATTATACACAAACAAAGTAGATTCTGGTAGATAAAAATGTTTAGCGATGAAGAGCTTCATAGCTCTATTAAAAAAGTGAATTTATACAAAAAACAAAATATTTGGAAGAAAAAAACTGAAACAAAAACAAAAAGGACACAAAGAAGTTAAATCACCTGCTGCTGAAAAATAATTATTTTAAGATTACATTTGCAAGTCTTTTCAGAACCCATTTGTTTGCGACTCACCCCTGTAAAATCTTTATTTATTCTGCGATTTTAACCGGATTTGTTTTAAAGTGTACATCTTGATAAATTGTATTTTTGAAGCAGGTCAGTTTTTAAGAGCAAATTTTTAAGCGGCACTGGATTCACCACCCCCCAAAACAACCCTATACTAAATTTTATTGAAAAATTATTTATAATAACTACAAAAATTTATTTTTTCAAGTTATCCATGAAAAAAACATTGAAATAAAATTAAATTAATAGTAACAAGATACTATTACTATAATTTCAATTTTTTTTCAATGTTTTTTTTCATGGATAACTTGACAGAATAAATTTTTGTAGTTATTATTGTGCAGGGTTGTTTTAAGGGGTGGTGAATTCAGTGCCGTGCTTAGATTTGGTTAAAAAAAAAACGCTAATATGAATTCTTAAAAATGTACTCTTAAAAACTGACATAGTAGGCCTTGTATATTGCACTTTTGCTCCAAAAATACAGTTTATCAAGATCTACACTTTAAAACAAATTCGGTTAAAATCGCACAATAAATAAAGATTTTAAAGGGATGAGTCGCAAACAAATGGGTCACACTGTATATGACCTAGATATACAGTGTGGAACTCACTTATGGAATAAAATTCGTTATTCGTTGAGAAAAGATATATGGAAAACGCTCGGACACGTAAACTTTAGTTTTTTATTCCAAATCTTATAAGTAATGATAATTTTAAATTTTATGCCCCACCATTTTCACCCCCGCATATTAGGCACCCTTATCTTAAATAACAACCCCACTTTTTTTCATCGAAAATTGATAGTGACATTTTTTTGGGTACTACGATACCACATAAGTAACCATAATTTTCAATACAGGGTGAATATTTAAAAATTACAAGTATGATCTTTTTATTGTTATTCTATGATTTAGTTTCTTGTGTTGTGGCTTTCGCTATTTAGATATTAATGTTTTTTCGCTTTGTTATTGTTTTTTGTTAATACCATTTTTTGCGTTTGTCCTTTTTGCGTTGTTTAAATTTTTATTATTAATGAAACATTTTGCGCTTTACTAATGAAACATTTTGCGCTTTACTTATTGAAGTATTTTGTTAGATCCATCAGTTAATATTTTAGTTAAAAAATGCGACCCTTGACAGAAACTCTGCGAATAGAAATATTAATGATGATTGGTTACTTTGATATGTGCAGATCACAACAGCAAGTTGCAAACTTTTTAATGGAAAATACCCAGATTTACCACCACTTTCTCAGGCAACTGTGTCTAAAATGCATGCACAATTTCGTGCATATGGACACGTTAAACCATTACGCAGGACGCCTCATTTTATTGATGAAAATGTGAAAGTTAATATTTTATTAGCTTTTCAAGAAGATCCAACAACTTCTACGCGTCAGGTTGCACGTAAAAACGACGTTAGTCATTCGACCGTTTTAAGATGTGTAAAAGCCGAAACAATGTATCCATATAAACTACAACACGTACAAGAATTGATTGATGGTGATTCTAAAAGAAGATTACAATTTTGCGAGCAAATACTGCATATGTTAAACAGGAATGTTATTTCTTCTGCGGATGTTCTTTTTTCTGATGAATCAACATTTCTATTAAATGGCGAGGTAAATAGACAAAATTTCAGGTACTGGGCAGAAGAAAATCCCCACTGGATGCGACAAAGTCATACCCAACGTCCTCAGAAAATCAACGTTTGGGATGGTATTGTTGGTGATCATGTGGTGGGACCTATTTTCATTGAAAATCTTAACAGGGTAAGATATCTGGATATGCTAAGAGAACAAGTTGTCCCAACTTTAGCAGAGCTGTTTCCAAATCCATTAGAACCTAATCTTCCCAATGAAAGGATATGGCTTCAAAAAGATGGTGCCCCACCCCACTATGCTCTTCCTGTACGGAATTATTTAAATGACACCTTTCCACACAGGTGAATCGGAAGAAGGGGTTTTATAGAATGGCCAGCAAGATCACCGGATCTAACACCTCTAGACCTTTTGTCTATGGGGATATCTAAAAAACAGGGTGTTTAAAACACAACCTGCTAATTTAGATGAATTAAGAAACAGAATTACTGGAGAAATTAGGAACATAACAACGGAGGTTTTAAACAGAGTGCGGGGTTGGGTTGGGTGTCAGGAAGTGGACGGGGGACATTTTGAACATTTATAAGATTGAAGAACAGTTTATTTTTGAATTTTTAATTAATTTTAAAATAAAAAGTTTAGTTTTTTAATTTGTCATTATATTTCCACCCGTCATACTCAAAAAAATGTGCACTATCAATTTTCGATGAAAAAAAGTGGGGTTGTTATTTAACCTTGATTTGAAGGAGATCCTCTGCAGGCAGCACGTAGAAACACATACGGCCCATTGTGCAAACCCCTTTTATTTAACCTTAGTAAAATAAGTATATGTTCAATGAAAATGTTTTTAGTAAGTAAAAATTTTCTGTAGTAGTGGTTTTTAGTTTAATATTGTCGATTATTTCAACTGTATATCATGATGGGTATTTTCGTTTAAAACTTTAAGGCATAAGGCACAAATTGATCAGATATAAGTAAACAATTTTACAAAACAGCATAATCAGGATCAGTAAAGTCCTCAAGAAAATCCCAATCAAAATCAGTTTGAGCTGGGCGTTGCAGATTTAAATTTACTATTTATGGAGTTCCATGAATGTATTTTATCCTAGACTCGACGTTTTTAGTTTTTATTCTTTAATTTTTTTGTATTGATCCTGTTGTCTGAAAGTTTTGCCTTAAAATGATCTTTCTCCTTTAACTTATAAGTATAACGGAGTAATAAGTTTGATGTACCATTGAAAGTATAGCAAATTTTAATAAGACGTAGGAAACCAACTGTGGAGTCTAAACTTCTGACTAATTCACATTGTGGTTGCTTATTCATGACGTATATTAAAAATTTTCCAAACATAATACTATTACCCTATCGAGAGTTGCGATTAATAATTTCACTTATGACTTCATTAATAGTAAAAGTAGAACTTTGAAGGACAGAAATGTAAAGAAATTATAAGCGATCGTAGTTCCCTAATATTACCGCTACTCTGATTTGAAAACGATGTTAAGATGTTTTTTGGATTTTATTTTATTTACAAACAAAACATGATACAATTTTTTGATAAACAGCAGCTTTATAAAAGCAAACGTTAGTTGACATTTTTTACTTCTGGCAACGTCGCAAAATAAACTGTTGCAATTTTAACCTTCAACAGGTGATGATTATGCGGTTTTGCAATATTTTTTATATTAACCCTTTATTACTAGCGCTTAAGTATTTTGTACACCGCTTTCGATAATAACCTGTAAACAATTTTTTGACTGTACAACCCTACCTAACCTTGCTTTTGGTCTATCGTCGAAAAGATTTTTTTTAACAACAATCAACAAGTTTAAGTGCTTTAATTGTTTCTTTTTAAGTTTAGGGTAGTTACGCAATATTAATTTTTTGCATAAAATTGTCTGTTGAATGTTTCGGAAACCTTCAATTGCTGTTTTTTTTGTTTTCACCCTTTTAAACAGAATAAATACTACCAAAAAAATAACACTTAAACTTTTTGATGGTTGTTTCAAAATATGTAAAAATAAGAAGGCATTTAAAAAATGTAATTTTTGTAAATATTTCGGAAACCTAACCTTCTATTGTTTTTCTATTTTCATTATTTTTCAGAAGAAAAAAATTAACCGACTTTCTAGCTCCGGAGTTAGCAATGGTAAGCAGATAACTGTGGGTGTGAGGGTGTAATTTTTTTAAACGAAATTTTTCAATACAGAATTTGATTCCATAATAATAATTTAATTATTAAATTATATAATTATATAATTAATCCCGGAGCATTCGCCATTTTTGAAACAAAACGTCACGATGCAGGGGTCTACGGTATGGCTGTATAATACAGGGACTAACCCTTTGTTTAAGTACATATTTCTTATTTGAGCTTTTTTTGAATTATCGACCTTTTTTTGTTTTTATATAAACCTCGAGGATCTATTATTGTCAATACTATAGAGATTAACTGATTGATTATAATTGATGCCCAAAAAAATGCATCTCACAAAACTCAAGATGCATTTTTTTTATCTGTAAAGGCCAGGAAACGGGGAGTTTTTGCCATTTTCCCAACATTTTATTAAAATGGATATAGCCGGTTTTGCACGGATGCTCCTCAATTATTGCTTAAAAATAAATTAGACCAAGTTTTTTACCTTTAATAAACCTGTTTGGATCAATACAAAAATTCCTCACTTTATTATTCTTATTATAATTGTACGTTTTATGTTGCATGCCATTTGGAGGCAGTTTCTTTCTGTGCTTTGCAAAAGCTTTAAGCTAAACACATAAATAACTATTATTTGAAAACGCATTAGTCTCGATAGCATCTAGAACATCTATTGAATTTTCGACTATTTTGTTTCTACATAAACCTCTTTATCTTTTTTTATTTGTTGGAAATATTTTTGATAAAAGATTGTTTACATACAAATTGTATATATTTCAAAAAAACTTTTGGGATACTTTTTTGACTGTTGACTTTGACTTTGACCTTTGGCTGATTTCTTATCATAGCTAAAGTAAAGTACTAATTCAACGCGAAAGAAGTCGCGGGTAACAGCTAGTAATGATTAAATGAGGGTTAGTATAAAAAGTAGACGGGGCAGAGAAAGTACATATGTATTATCGCCAAACATACTTTTCACTGCCGAGGCGATTGCACACAGCGAGGCAATTAATAAGCTTTCGCCGCCGGGTTTTATATACCATTTATTTCAAGCGTTTAATTAAATAATTTCTTAAGATTCTTTCACATCATTTATAGGTTAGGTTCAAATGTTGAATAATAACTACTTATTTTATAAGAAACCACGCAAGTAATTAATTTGTTAAACAATGAATAGGCGAGAAAACTCACAAAGAACTTACAAAGAACTTGGAGATTAAATTAATAAATTCATTTACCACTAATTTAATCCCTGAATACATTATTACCCTTAGGTGTACGTCTAATAAAAATTAAAAGTTTGGAATATATTTCAAACTTGTTACAGAATATACTATTCTTTACTTTCACTATAAAAAACTGCTTCTATATCGGATTAAACGGTAATTTTCAGGGAATTCATTTCGATTTACACATAAAATTTGACATTTAAGATTCCCAAGTTGGTTATTCTATTGTTTTATAGATGTCGCTACATACAAACATATAATTTAAATAATTTTAAGATAAAAATAAGTATTTGTCCTAGAAAAAGTATAGTATACAACTGGTTTATAAACTTTTCTTGAACTAAATTGTTAAAAATAAAATAAATACAAAATATTTAATTTTTATTAGACGTACTATATTTTATGTTTTTCCAAAATCGGCCAGATCCATATTTTTACTGCAAAATCGGCCGCATCCATACTTCAGTAATCAGTATAAGATTTCTAGATTTTTGCTCAAAGTAATATCTCATTAAAGGTATTATATCAAAATAATTAAAAAAAATCCTTCTGTGTTAAGAGTGGCAATATTCTTGTAGATTTTGTAAATTATCTTAAAATGGATGCAGTCGGTATTGCAAATAGACGCCTCAATTAAAATAATAATTATTATTATTGTTTGTAGCTCTGCAAAATCAATTTTTGTTTACTTTTTACCCCGCATAATACAGATAATACGAATAACTGGAAGAACCTGTTTTTCTGAAAATTATTTTTATATTTCTAAAATCGAATGAGAATTTTCAACATTTAATAACTAAATGTTGTAAACAATGGTTTATGTATAAGCTATAGCTCTACAAAATCCATTAAAGGATATGTTTTTGGAGGCGAGCATATATTTCATCTTTGTTGTTTTTATCCTAAATATATTGTTTTAACGAAAATTTGTAAGACAGTTAAACTTGCGTAGGAAAATTTACTGATTGTATTTACTGCCCCTCAAATATTCTTTTTGCCCATTGGCATTGCCGTTTAGATTAAAGTGATTTACATAAAATTCATAAAATTCAAAGATAAGACAAACGGTCAACATTTTTTAAGTTATGTAGAGCTTAACCATTTCCTAAAAGAGGCTGTAATATTGAATATTTTCTATTGCAAAAGAACTTAAACAAACATTCTTGGACTTAATCTAGGAAAATTTAAAAAATCTAAAGGGAATAAGGTATAAAATATTTTATGGCACATCCTGGAAACGAATATAGGAAATAATCTTTAAGCTGATTAGTAATACGAGAACGTTTACTTTGGCATAAAACATTAAATTTATTAAAAAAGTTAGATGTTGCTTTAAAATTAGGTAATATTTTTTATTGCAAATTTTACTACGCTTAATTAATTTACATTCCTGTATGTATGTACAGTGTTTAATTAAAAATATACTTTTTAAGCCCAAGGGAGTTGTATATGGAAATTAAAATTCAACAAGTGTTCTGTAAAAAAATAAGCTTTGCCAGATTAAATATACATTCTTTTTAAAAATTATATATGTTTTGTTAAGAAATTTAATGTTTGAGATTAATGCCTAATATTGCCTATTTTTTATGAAACATTCCCTTTAAAACCAGTAACCCAAAAGAAAACAAAGGAATAAAAATGTGTACAATCAAATAAGATATTCTTCTTGTAATAAGCTCAGTGGTTATGGTATGGTATGCAGAAGCATATAAGTTTTTAAAAAAGAAATATAACAACTTATTGACCCTTTACCGAAAAAAAATACTAAATAAATAAAATTAAGCAGGCTGAAAATAATAATAAAAAATGTGTTTCTTATTCAGAAAAGGACACAAAAAGGAATTCTGGGTTTATCTTCAATAACCTCATGTAGGGGTAAATTTAGACAGTTTAAAGTTTTAATTGTTTGTGGTGTTTATATCTACCAATGTGTTTTATAAAAGTCGGTTCCGTAGGCTACGAAAAAAAGTTTTTATATGTGTTTTAGGCTATGTAATCATCTACCCAATTATATAGTATATAATATATACAGATAAGTTTATTTAAAAGTTTTAAATGTAAAGTTTTTGAATTTCTTGTCGAGTCTGAACCTTGTTGTGTAAACGAATATTTAGTAAATCTCGAAATTTATTTTCTAAATGCAAATGTACTTTTTTAATGTATTTGTAATTTTTATGAAATAAAGAGGATTATTATATATATTATAATATACAGGGTGAATCGGAAGGATCGCACCGAACTCTGGGACTGCATTCTACACATTAAAATAATTAAAAAACTCAAATGTTCTTATTCGATTCTCATTTGTTTTGAAGTTATAGCGTAATTAAAAAATAAATAAAATAAAACGGTAACATTTGTTTAATAGTTATGACTTTTTATAAGGTGTTCAAAAATACCCTCATTGAGTTCTAAACATGCTCTGCTACGTCTGCGAACAGCGCCTGTTGCTTGTCCTATTAACTTGTTTTTCTTTAAGAACTGCGCCAGTATTAATTATTCGTTGAATTAGTGCCTCTCGATTAATTACTTTAACTTTGTAAACTTCTGTTTTAAACCAACCCCATAAACAAAAATCTAGTGGTGTTAGATCTGGACTTCTTGGAGGCCAACTAATTGGACCTCCGCGACCAATCCAACGCTCTGAAAACATTTCATCCAAGTGTTGCTTGACCTCACGAGCAGGGGCTCCAACATGCTAATAGTACATTCGCCTTCTTACGTTTAAAGGGACATTCTCTAGTAATTCTGTCAACTCATTTATTAAAAAATTAAGGTAGTGTTCCCCTGTGAGGCGATTCTCCATGATAAAGGGGCCAATTAAATACCCAGCAATCAAAGCACACCACACATTTACTGAAAACCTGTGCTGAAAATTGGTTTCGACTATAGCATGGGGATTTTCGTCAGACCATACGTGAGACGGGTAAATATTGCTTCATCAGTAAAAAGTATACGCGATACAACTCTACGATTGTTAGTTACCCACGGACAAAATTCCACACGTTTAGCATAATCTTCCGGGTGTAGAAACTGTACTCTTTGTAAATGGTATAGGTATAAGCCTTGCTCGTGAAGTGTGTGTATTAACCGTTTTTGTCAAATGTCCAATTGAGTAGCGATTCTTCTGGTGCTGGTCGTTGCATCTTCTTCCACTAGATCCAAAATATTTTTCACTTTTTCTAAAGTTTCTAGATCAGCTTTTTCAGATGTTATTTTAGCACTTGGAAGAGTTCCAGTTTCGCAAAGTTTGTTAAAAACTGGAAAACGTCGCCGATATTCAGCCGATATTCAGCAGCTGTGGCATTGCCATTACAAAAGCCATAAACAAAAACCATATTAGCATACTCTAAATTTGAATAAACTTTTGGCATTTAAAAAAAAATTAAACTGAAAAATTACAAAAATACCACTGACGCTGACAGTTAGGCCTTTTAAATGTAAACAATATGTACCTATAACTATGGAAACAAAAACTTTGTTTCCATAGTTTATCAAAGAACATTAGATAATAATTTATTTTTTTAATTTTAATTTTTTTTTAATTTCGCTATAACTTGAAAACAAAAAAACTCAACTGTTCTTATCCGATTCCTATTTAATAGGAATCGGATAAGAACAGTTGAGTTTTTTTTTATTATTTTGATGTGTAGAATGCAGTCCTAGAGTTAAGTGCGATCCTTCCGATTCACCCTGTATATAATATATATAATAATATATAATATTATATAATAAAATATATAATACATGAATTACAAACTATTATTTTCAATTATTAACTTGTTGACAAACAAACATTAATTTCCGAGCTTATTATTAAATATGAGCTAAAGTAATTTATAAAACTTTTGTAACATTTTAATTTATTAATTTAGAATGTTTTTTCAATTATAAATATCAAAAACTTCAGAAAGTTTAAACATTAAAATAAAATTAATTAATTTAATTGCAAAATAATACCAAATTATAAATGCATTAAAATGGAAATATATAATATTTATTATAATTTATACAAATTTTAAACTTTATTTTAGGTCGTGGACGGTTGGGAACTAAATGGAGAATTTTTCCCAACATTTGACGATAATAGAATTAAACCAAGGGAAACAACAATTTGCGGACAAAGAAAAATTAAAACACGGTTTTTAAGCTCGCAAAATGCTGCCCTTATTCAATACAGAATGCCTGCTAGAGGGACCAGTTTCAGCTTCTCAGTTAAATTTTATAAGAATCCCACACGTAAGTATTTTTTAATGTAGTCTATTGTCTATTTTTTAATGTAGTCTATTGTTACAATTATAAAGTAATTGAAAATTGCCGCCGCTCCAAGATGGGTATCAAATAAAAGGGTTAGACGAATAGAAAATGATATGCTGAGTGCTGTCATACTAAATCCAATATGGCGACCGACACTTGTCACACGAAAGGCTGGCGGATGATGACCACAAGAAACAAGAAGACCTGAAATTCCAAACGACGCTACAGCAAAACGGATTCTCCAAAACCATCATCAAAAAGGCTCTTAGACCACGACGCCGGTTAAATACCACAGAGGACGAGAACAACAAACCAACTTCGAAGACCTTTCTTCCCTACGTGAAAGGGACAACCGAGAGAATAGGCAAAGTTCTCAAAAAACATAACATTTACTGCCACAAGAAAGATCGGTCAAATACTTCCAAACGCCAAACCAAAATAGAGTTAGAGGCACAAGGGGTGTACAAAACTTCTTGTAATAATTGTGACGGAAGCTACGTTGGGCAGACCAATAGACGTATCAACGTTAGACGTGAAGAACATCGAAACGCAGTCTTAAAACATCTTTCTTAGCTGAATACGTCCAAAAAACTTCCCATGAAATTGACTTTGAAAAAACAAGGGTCTTGGCTAGCATCGAACACAGGACCAAGAAACCTCAGCACAAGAGACGATACACAGAGACTACCAAATGCATAAAAACCAGCTCTTACAACCACCAAAACGCCACGCAAATTAACGATATCAATGTTCTGCTTTAGGTTTTCACGGGCGTTATATGTATTGATGGTTTTCCGGCATCTGCTCTGTGTTGTCGGTTTATGGTTCTTAAAAGAACCGTATGTCTGACGAAGTTTCGGTACAATCTCATGTACCCTCTTATCTGCTGGGCTGCGTTGTTGCTCTGCTGCTTTAGATTTCCATTGGCGTTATATGTATGAACTTGCAGCAGAGCAGCAACAGCAGCCCAGCAGATAAGACCTGAAGATGGTACATGAGATTGTACCGAAACGTCGTCAGACATACGGTTCCTTTAAGAACCAAAAACTGACAACTCGGAGCAGATCCCGGAAAACCATCAATATATATAGGTATATATATATTTATATATATATATATACATACCTATATATATATATATATATAGCGAATTGCTGTGGTCATTTTCACTAGAACACATGTTAAGCTTATTGTTGCGCATTAATTTATAAAAAAAATACATTTAAGTGTATATCTCCACAACGGCTACATACGCGATTTTAATTTTTCTTACAAAGTAAAGCTAATAATATCACTATTTAAAAAAAAATGTTTGGAAGATTATATATTTTTTAAGTTGAAAACGCCAAATGTACCAACGTGTTTTATTGAAGAGCTACAAGGTCCGTTTAATTAGAGAAAAGCCTATTAACATGAAATATTTAAATTCAAAAAAAGCTAGCGGTTCTCAAAGTATTTAAAAAACTAAAAAACTTTTAAAACAAAAAATCGTTATACCTTTTTATTCCTGTAAATTTTGTAACAAAGTAAGTTTTACATGTAAACATACACATTAATAACCATTTTCATTTAATTTCTTCGCTACCATGGTAACGTGCACGTTTTGGGTTAACATTGCCATAACTTATGTAGTTTACATCGTTGGATTCCTTGAATTTTTTTCTAACCCTGTGAAGTTCCAATATGGTGGCCATATGTAAAACAAAGGATGGTGGTGGTATCTCAAAATCCAGTAGGCGAAAAAAATGTAGATAAATGTAGATAAATGTGTAAGTTTACATGTAAAATTACTTTTTTTTTAATTTCTAGGAATAACGAATATATCATAATATTTGGTTTTATATCAGTTTATTTGAAATTATTTGAGAACCGCTGATTTATTTTTTCAATTTTTAAGTTATAATAATTGTATTAATTATTAATACACTCTTCAAATAAAACAGATACATAGAAACAGGGCCGTCTCTAAGGTTTTGGCCGCTCCGGGCAAACTTGAAACGGCCGCCCTCTCGACATACACCGCTATAAAAAATACACTACAAATATTTGGAAACATTTAATAAAAAGTAAAAATAAAAATTAAAGTAAACTTAAAAACTCAACATAACAAAAAATATATTAAATATAACAAATAAATATATAAATAAAATATTTTATTTTACATATCGCTACCTTGGTTTAATATGGTTCTATCTGCCATTATCTCAAAAATGAAATTTTTGCATAAAAAGGTTCTATGTACAATATAGAAATCTTTTTATGCAAAAATACCATTTTCGAGAAAATGGCTGAAAAAACCCAACATAACTTGTTTATAATATATACACTAGTGGAAAAAGTTAAAGGATCAAAAATTTATTCCAAATTTTTAGCGATTTTTCAAATTTTGTTAAAAATGGCCGTATAGAAGTTTAAAAAAAAATCAATTTGAGGCTTCAAGTCTCTAATTTTTGGGCCTTAAGACGAAAAATTTTTCCAAGCAACAAGTATCGCGCAATCCTAATGAATATCGTGTTTTTTATTTTCTGTGTACGGACTTGCATTATTTTTTTTTTAACTAAACCACCATAGGTTGTTTATCCAGCTTTAATCTGTTTTTTTTTGTAGGCCTTGATCCGACCATTTATTGCTGAGCTATCGGGTTTTAAATGAAAAAGGATCATTTGAATTTGAATTTAAATTGAATTTTTTTTGCAATTTTGTAAAAAATTCATAACTTTAAATGCCGTTTGGTATAAAAATGTGAAAAAAGTGGAGATAATTTTTTTTTTAAATTTTATTAGAGATTATAATATATGATCGTTTAAGAGTAAAAAAACGTAATTTTATTTTTTTAAAAATTCAATCGAATGAAACAAAAAAAACGGCTGGATGGATTGAATTGAAACTTGCTAGTGTTTTTGAGGGTATATTGAACTATAAAAGGCACCCTTAACCATAGACTTTTTTTTAATAATTTCCATTCCGCGTGTGATTTTCCCAAAAACCCCCCAACCTCATTTTTCACAATTTTTCAAAATCATGTTACGAATGGAAAAAAAATTGTTTTGAAAAAAACATTACTAATCGAACCTTGCAGGGCGTTTATTCAAGTTTCTAAAACCGACCTCCAATTTTTTGTGCGACTATTGGTTTCTGAGATATCGATGATCAAAGGAAAAATGATCCCTCAAAGCCCGATAGCTCAGAGAGAAATGGTCATATCAAAGCCTACAAAAAAACAAATTAAAGCTAGATAAACAATATATCCGATTCATATGGTGGTTTAGTTAAAAAAAATAATGCAAGTCCGTAGGCAGAAAATAAAAAACAAAAAAAATATTTTCTTCACGATATTGATTAGGATTACGCGAGTGCAGCTTTCTTTTAAGATTTAAGAAAGCCGCACTTCTATTTAAAACTCATTATAAACATACAAAAAATTGTAGGCAAATAAATCATGTAGTGGCAATTTTATTTTGATTTTTTTAATGGCCACAGAAAAAAAAGGCCCAAAAAATGGCTGCTCCTTAAACAGCCGCCCCCAAAAAATGGTCGCCCGGTTGCCCGGGTGCTTAAAACGGCCCTGCATAGAAGGATACTTGGTGCACCTTATACATTCTTACCATTATTATTTAATTTGTACAACCGACACGCTTCTACTGAAATAGCTCTTCCTTATCACATAATTTTTAAAAAAGTTTAAATGTTTTGTTATTTAATTATAATATGATTAGGAAACACAAGTTATAACTAGCAATATAATTGTATTATATGTTATTTTTTCATTGCTTATAGAAGACCGTCTCGTAACAAACAAGTTATGAGTGCTTGTTATATTCGATTAATAAAAATGTGATATTTATAGGAGTTTTTTCATGCTAACTTATATTACTTTCAACTCTTATATCCGTATGCCGAAAGAATTACTAATATTTGATAAGCCATTAAATTGCCAAACCTTCAATTTTTTATAGGTAGGTTTATTTTAGAATAAAATCGTTTATTTTAAATATTACTTAAATTAACTTTTATATTATCTTTGGATGCATATTTTAGGCGGTATCAATATCCAAGCTTTATTTAATTTTTGACATAAAATACCAAGAAACTAAAAACAATCTGAATCACCTTTCACAAAGCTTGATTTATAAAAGTTGCTGACATATTAAAATGTATAAAAAAGATACAAATTGTCCCTTAAATATTAAATTTCTAATATTTATCCAATATATTATATCTATAGATGTATAACATATAAAACTAAATAAATTTATATTAGAGTTACAATTTTTGTCCTATCTGTTCCTTTTGTCCCACACATGGATATTCAATACTAAAAGCGTGTCAAAGATAACGCAAGTTAGTTGTAAATCGTTACATTTTAGTTGGAATTTATTGGTTGTTTTTATTGCAAGGTTAGTTGGCGACATTAACTAAAAACACAACATTTTTTTCGCTTTGCGATTATTTTTGGTATATGGTGTAACGAACGGGGGCAAGGGGGGACACATTTAAATAATTAAAAAGAATATTAAAACCACAAAAAACTACCTTTGGCCAAAACACGTGATCGTCTAGTTTAAAGAAATTAAGTTAGGACCCCTTTTTGTTGTGAATACGGTTCTGGATACGTAAGTACTTGAGCAATTAAAAAGATATTTAAAAAGCAAAGAAAAAGTATTAAATTAAAATAAGTTTATTAATAAAGGCAATGAATACAAGAGTTAATTATTGTTACTATACATTAATAATATAAATAAAAACATTTGTATTTAAAAAGTATTATTGATTTAAGTTAATAAGGTAAAACCTTAAAAACCCACATATACAATCCAGACATGCATATGTGTCGCACATCTAAACAATATAAATAATATAACAAAATCAAAGTAATCAAGTAATCAAATATAATATCATCAATCATATTATCATATTGTTAAGATTATTCACCTACATAAATGTTAGGCTCGGACGGTGTTTAAATAGCAAATACAAATTGAAACTATTATCAATGTACAGCAACAAACAAAACAATGTGTAAAATAAAATAGCATGTAACTTAAGTCACAGAGAACATAATAAATAGTAGTGGCGAATAAAATATATAAATAACAAGTGGTATTGCGGTGGACAACCGTAATGCAATAATATTTGTGTACAGTCATAAATAATAAATACATTTAGATCATAGGTTTTTCTATGATTTAGATGTATAAAGTCATAAAATATCAATAAAACATTTTAAGTTCGTAAATTATAAAATATAATAGTTTGGAGAATAGTAGCGTAAAATAAATAAATACATTTAGATCATAGGTTTTTCTATGATTTAGATGTATAAAGTCATAAAATATCAATAAAACATTTTAAGTTCGTAAATTATAAAATATAATAGTTTGGAGAATAGTAGCGTAAAAGAATGATCAAAGTAAATAAAAACTGAGACTATGAGACAAAACTTAGCCCTAACTCAATTCACTTTCGGACGGCCCTCGTATACTCGTGCACATGCACATGCCTCTTTCATTACAAACATCATATGTTCATACTTCATAGCTAAATTGGCCAACAACAATATAATAAAACATATTTTGTTAATAAATTAAGGGGCTAAGACTCAGCGCACATCATAGTGTCTACTCCCTTAGTAGGTCCCCAAAGATCGATTAACAAAATTAAATAAATAGCAAGATCGCGAAACACACAACGAAATAAATGTATTATACATCCTAGGACCAACCATACATGGCTCAGGATTGATAACAAAGTCTCAACATATTAAATAAAGAATATCAATTTATCGAATAAACAAAATAATGTAAACTGTACAAAACAAAGTATGTTAAAGTTAAATAGAAATATGTAATAACATGATACATTGCATTACAATATAACAATAATAAAATGTGAATATTTAAATGGTAAACATAAAATAATGATTATAATAAATAAGTAATTAAGTTTGTCCAACCACAACCCAAAATATACTTCTTTAACAAAGAAGTAAATAAAATAAACAAATAAAATATAGTTTAAATTAAATATGAAATAATTAACCACTTACTATGATATTTGTGACTCTAAGTTATTATAAATAATTATAGAAAAGACATACCTATATAAATAAACAACACTTTCACAAAACTGAATTTATATAAATTAATTTATTATTGGCTAAATTCACTCCCTTATAAAATTTAAGAATTCAACTCGTCCCTTCAAAGAGTAAAACGTAACTGCCTTTTCAAATAACAAAACCCAACTGTTACAAAATTAAAGAATTAAACTAATCCCTTCAAAGAGTAAAAAGTAACTGCCTAAAATATACTCTCCTCTCTAAGTTTTTAACACGCTCTTTTTATGTTTATTTTTTAAAGACTAGCAACATGAACCAAAACTTGCTTATTTTGTCTTTCTGTAACGAACCCTTAAGTGGTCGTCCAGATGGGAGTCATAAATTATTATTGCATAATAAACAAATAAAGAATGTATGGAAGTGAAACTTATACCTAACACCTAATACAATTTTAAAAACAAATATTTAAAATTAGTCTCATATTTCGTAAAGCATTAAAATAATAAATTAAGAAATGTTAAAAATTAACTGGCCCATATATCGTGCCCATTACAATGGGGTGATTATTTTTAATATTAATTTTGAAGTTCAAGTTTAAATATATTTTTTTAAGCGTACAACAATTTTTATATTATAACAGTCATAAGCCTATATAGAAAGAGTTTATTTATGTACGCAGTTTAAAGGTCAAATTATTCTACACCGCTGTACAATAATAAAAATGCATTGAAATTATATAAAAATAGTGGTTCCATCTGTTGCATTTACCTCGAAATCAGTGCAGAATTAAAAAATTACAGGTCACTGTAGAATAAATTCCTATACATAACCTAAAATCGTTAAGTGAAGGAGTTATTAATCAATGCTAAATGCCAAAATATTGCAAAAATATCTTGACACATATATAAAAGAGTTTGAAAGATCCTTAAGCATATTAACCCCTTCAACCTGAATTATTTTTGGCCGATAAAAAATTAAAGGCTCTTAAATCTATCGAATTAGGACCTAAATAACACATATTTGATGCTAAAAAAATCTTAATTGTGAAATTTCAGGATAATTTCAGGATGTTCACATGCATGTACATCAAATGGTTTATACGGTTTAGATAATACCAACATAGTTTTTAGATGTATTAGTACATACCTTTAGGAACAAACTACACCAGTTTATACTTAAAAATATTTTTATAAATCATCTAAATACCCGCTAAGACAAACTGTCGTCAACGTCAGTGGCGGCTGGTGGATTTTGGGTATACCAATATCTCAGTTATCAGACATGGGACCCACACCAAATTTATAATAGTTTATAAAGACATTAAATAGACAAGTTAGGCGAAAACAGAATTTAAATTTAAGTTTGCGAAATGTGAAGAAGCATACGTATGCTGTACATTTTAATGATTTTACGATTCTTTACAGACTTATAAAATTCTTCACAAGAAGAATACTCTAAATTATATTTTACAAACAGCATACGTATGATGTACATTTTAATGATTCCACAGACAGTAGTGTATTTTATGAGGTCCACATCAGTGGCGGCCGGTGGATTTTGCACACTCATATCTCAGTTATTAGGTAAATTCTCATATAACTTGTTTCGATGCTGTATCCACTTATTTTTGTGAAAACTAATTCTCGCTCAAGGTTTTTTTTAGTGTAATGAGCAAGTAGCATTTTAAGGTAATGGGAACTTAAATTATGACAACCCTAATCTATTAATTTTTTCCTAAAATGCAGGCTTTATGTTGCAAATGTCACATAAGTTACCGGTCACCAACTGCAATATCCTAACATTGATGAATATTTTAACAAAATGGCTGTTGAAACAACTAATGTTAGTGCTTGATTAACTCAATATAGACTTAATTAAGATTGACGAAAAATTCTTTTATCCGAAATCGGCAGTAAAGTAGAACTTTACTGCCGATTTATTTTAATTTACGATTGTTGACTACTTTACTGCCGATTTCGGATAAAATAATTTTTTGTCAATCTTAAGTCTATTTTTAGTTAATCAAGCACTAACATTAGTTGTTTGAACGGTCATTTTGTTGAAATATTCATCGATGTTAGGATATTGCAGTTGGTGACCGGTAACTTATGTGACATTTGCAACATAAAGCCTGCATTTTAGGAAAAAATTAATAGATTAGGGTTGTCATAATTTAAGTTCCCATTACCTTGAAATGCTACATGCTTATTACACTAAAAAAAACCTTGAGCGAGAATTAGTTTTCACAAAAATAAGTGGATACAGCATCGGAACAAGTTATATGAGAATTGACCATTAGACATAGGACCCACATCAAATTTATATGAGTTTATAATGACATTATATAGACAAGTTCAGGGAAAGCAGAATTCAAATTGAAGTTTGCGAAAAAAAGTTAGTTTTTAAGTGTGCCCCCCAGCCTCCTGCCCCCCTAAATTAATTAATAAGATAATTCAAATTAAAGTGGTTCAATATTTAATTCACTGAAGTTTATCGACAAATTTCAAATTTTATTAAAAAAATTCAAGTATTACCTACAGATTTTATACCATTTCTATTTTGTTTTAAATTAAGTAAAAGAAATAATAAAAATTTAAAATGGTATAAAACCTGAAATTCTTGAAATTTTTTAATTGTCGATAAACTTTAGTGAATTAAATATTGTACAACTTCAATTTGCATTATCCTAATTTGGGGGACAGGAGGCTGGGGGGCACATGTAATGAATGTGAACAGGCGCATCCCCACCTAAACTATATGTACCTGAAGTGTGTTGCTAATAAAGCCAGTCGAATCACAAGTTGTGATTCACAACGGTCGTTTCAATTACATTACATGGCGCAGTATCAAAATAAACTCCCGCTAAAACACAAAAAAGTATAAGTACAAAATTACGCCATATTGAATTAAAAGAAAGAAAACCGATAGAAATGGATTTTAGAACAATTCAGCCGCTAAATTTTAATGGAAATCAGGCAGAAAATTGGAAGTTATGGAAACAACGTTTCAAATTTTTCCTAGAAGCCAGTGAAATTGGAGAAAAGGCAGAAAGCATCCAATGCGCCTTGCTATTAACGTGCATTGGAGAGCAGGGGGTGAGAATTTTCAACACCTTTAAGTTTGAAAATAACGAGAAAAATAAAATTGAGATATTAATAAAAAGATTTCAAACATATTTCGAGCCAAAGTCAAATCTAACCTATAATAGACAACAATAATTATTATTATAACAAAACTTATTTTTCGCTAGAAAACAACTAGAGCAAAAAAATATTCATCAATATAGTGATTTTAAAAAATTTGGCTCATCCTTGTGAATTTGGAGAGTTACAGGACCCTGAATTAGGTAATAATATTCGTGTCAAATTTGAACCGTCTAGGTTGTCAGAAGGTAAATTCTTCATAAACCATGAATGTTTCAGTTTTTGCGTGTTTTTTTCTAATTTCATGTGAACTCGGCAACCAAACTTGTCTTTTTGGTGTAGGATTTGGCTTTCTATAGAATAATGTCTTCAAAGGGAGTGATTTTGTTTACCTACAAGTATTGGGATAAAGATAATTTGTTTTCGAAAATTTAATTTATTTTCATTAATTCTTTCAGAGAAAATACCAAATCGAATTTATACCCAAACACCATAACTGACATCTCCATTTTTACAGATGGATCAAGAACTGAATAGGCTCTGGAGCGGGGGTGTACTGTCAAAACCCGCCAATGTCTCAGCACACATTTGACAATTTAGTGTAGACATACTGATAGCTGCTCGCAAAATATCAGAAATTAATGTTAATGGTAAAATAATAAGAATTTCTTTGGATAGTAGGGCGGCCCTATTGGCCTTGAGCAATAACAAAGTTGATTCGGGGCTTGTGGTACAATGCATTGCTACACTGAATCTGATTTCAACAAACAATGTCATGCATTGATAAAAGGGCATAATGCAAATAAAGAACTTTACCCAAAAAAATTAATCACAAAGATGGGTTAACGTAAGTACCTGCTGTCAGAGCAAATTATATTTAGTAATCCGTCTGACAGGTTGGCAAAATATAGTCTGCAGCCCCCGAAAAAATCTTTCTAATCTTGTCGGAATTATAATAACAAAAACCTTCATACATTGGAAAAAGTGGAGAGTCCTCTCTGTAGAGCCTGTAACTGGAAAGAAGAAAAGGTGATGCATATTATTTATGATTGCACTGCTTTTTTTAAGTTTAGATAGTCCAATTTAGAAGAATGGGTTAAGACAACCGATAAACTCCATATCTCCCGCCTCCGTCCTTTTTCAGAAGCTTGGATGGCTGGAGATTCATAGAGATAATAATATTAATCAGAAAAAACGACTTCCTAAAAGTAGTTTAAAGGGCCAAATGTATACCAAATCGATTGTTAAGTATAAATAGAAAAGTATATTTCATACTTAGCCTATGTTTATGTTCATATGTATTTATGCTTTACTCATTAAGTAGTCATGTACAAAGATAATACACCCCATAGATTGGAAACTGCACTAGCGCTAGGGGCAAAAGGCTAAAGTAAATTAACGCCATCTACAATACCCTTGGCAATGCCAAAAATTGAAGTAGATTTGAATGTTGATGCTTAGTAGGGTGCCTTTATATATTGTATTTACTGCTGTATTTTAAATAAAACAAGTATGAATATAAGATTTATTTATTGTATTAATAATATAATATAAAATTAAATACATACATCTATATGTACCATTGCGGCCGATAAAAAGTAATCGACTAATTTTCCCGTTGTAAATATGGTTGTCACCAGTGGCATTTCAAAAATAATTTTAAAAAATTAAGTAACGTCATCTTAAATTAAGTAAAGTCATTATTTAATTATGCCTTACCATACTTTAACTGAAGCAGAGAAAGGCTATATATCGCCAAAATTGGAGAAGGATGGTCTCAACAACAAATAGCAGATGAAATAAACTGCAGCAAGAGCGCTATTCAAAAATTAAACAAAAAGTGGGTGGAAACTGTTGACCTGAGTAGGGTAATGGGTTCTGGGCGTCCAAGAAAGACAACTCCAGTAAACGACAACGAGTTGGTTGAATATGTGAGGCAAAACCCATTTTATAACTCCATTCAAGCCAAAGAGGAAACCAACTTCCCAGCATCTGTTAGGACGGCAAGAAAACGGTTGCGAGAACAAGGTTTATTTAACTGCGTGAGTGCTAAAAAGCCTCGCTTGACGGATGTTAATAAAGAGGCAAGAGTGGAGTTTGCAAATAATTTTTTAAATCAAAACGCTGAATATTAGGAGCGAGTAGTCTTTTCAGATGAAAAAATATTTCAATCCTGCTACAATGGGCAACTGCGAGTTTATCGTCCCAGAAACCATAAGTTTGCATCATGATGAAGAATACCTCCACAAAACTGACAACAGCGGAAGATTTTCTGTCCACCTGTGGGCGTGGATATCATCTTCAGGGGCTGGTATAATTCATATTGTAGAAGGCCGATTAACTGAAAACCGATACGTGGAAATTTTAAACGATGTAATGCTCCCGTCAATGCAAGAAAGATTTGATAATGATTTTGTGTTTCAACACGTAACAATTTAGGACGGCAAGAAAACGTTTGCGAGAACAAGGTTTATTTAACTGCGTGAGTGCTAAAAAGCCTCGCTTGACGGATGTTAATAAAGAGCGAGTAGTCTTTTCAGATGAAAAAATATTTCAATCCTGCTACAATGGGCAACTGCGAGTTTATCGTCCCAGAAACTATAAGTTTGCATCATGATGAAGAATACCTCCACAAAACTGACAACAGCGGAAGATTTTCTGTCCACCTGTGGACGTGGATATCACCTTCAGGGGCTGGTATAATTCATATTGTAGAAAGCCGATTAACTGGGAACCGATACGTGGAAATTTTAAACGATGTAATGCTCCCGTCAATGCAAGAAAGATTTGATAATGATTTTGTGTTTCAACACGTAACACTTTATGATTTATCTTTCCTGATCAAAAAAATATTTTTTTTTTTCATTTTAAGGATAACTCGCCAGTTTACACTGCTCATGTGGTTCATAATTGGCTAGAAGAAAATCACATTACAACGCTTCCTTGGCCGTCAAGAAGCCCCGATTTAAACCCAATCGAAAATATTTGGGGATATCTCGTAAAAAAAATATATAAATATGAATTTAGACCAAGAAATAGAGAAGACCTTATTAATGCAATTCAAAATGAGTGGCACAATTTGGAAGAAAATTACGATATTCAAAATTTAAATAGTTCCATGCCTAGGATGTTGTAGAGAAGAATGGTGGTTCTACCAAATATTAATTATTTTTTTGGAGTTTTTGGAGTTTTTATAGCATTACAAATGTGTAAGATTATGTAAGATAATGCCTGAGGGAGGGCTGAATGAAAAAATTGCCAGGGCCGGTTTTTCTGAGTCCATCCAACCCTGGTTGGCTCATCTTTTATAATTGTTATAGTCGTAGTATACTATTTCTTCTAAGTTTAAATTTATTTATTTTGGTTACTCAATAAATAATTTGTTCTTTTTGTTTGTATTACGAATAAACATGCTTTATATAATTTTAGTTTTTTTTATTAAAAAAATAAATATGTCATACACCTATGATTTCTTGTCAAAATAATTTAATTGACATGACTGACGTAAAAAACCCTACTTACAATAGCCAATTTTTAAGAAAAACATGCAACTTGATAAAGAATCGATTACTTTTTATCGGCCGCAATAGTACATATTAAATACATAATCTGTATACATGAATATGTTTTTGTTTGTGGAGTGCAAACCTAAAAAATATTAATCTTAATTCTTCAATAATAAGAGAATATTGCAAAATTTGGTAATTTAGTCCAGGCTCCTTATACGATTTTAAACTTAACATATAGGAATTTGTACAAGGCTTTTGAGTGTGGACTTTTGGCAAGTTCTAACCAACCGCGAAAAATCTATCTTGCCAACTATTGGTTTTGAAACAACCATAAGGAGCCTAGGCTTGGCCTGGACTAAATTACCATTAAACAAGCAATCCTAAATAATTCATAATTAACAAACAGTATTTTTACGCTAGAGCGCTACTGCCGATCAATTTAATTAGAAATTTTTAGGAGCTATAGTACTTAAAAATGTATGTATAGGTAGTTAAAATTCCTCTTTTTTTCTAAGAGAATAATTTATTAATAACGAGATGGGTCTTTTTGGCTTAGGACGGCAGGATAGTCAATACTTACAAATTGGTTACATTTCCGCGCCCAACAACAATACATTCCACAACCATTAACACGATTTATCACTTTTAAGGCGCAAAAATGTATTTAATAATTCAAAAATTATGATCGACATCAATAATTATGATTGACATTGACATTTGCAAATAGCGTTTGTACAGATGTCTGCAACTTACAAATAGATATAGTTCAGGTATTGTAGAACTAGAGGGCGGTGGTGGGAGAGTTTCCAATCTATGGGGTGTATTATCTTTGGTCATGTATAAGTATAACAATGTCGGCAAGTGCTCCAACCAACTGGCTTCTTAGACAGCCAATTTTTAGTTTTTATACTATACTGTCTTGTATATTAGATTGTTTTCGAGTATTCGATTTTTTCGAGTATCACCATTTAGTAGCTCTAGGGCAAGACTAAGCCAGTAAGTTACAAACAGACGTGTGAAGCAGTGTTGACTATTTGGCAGCGTAACAGGGTACCTACGCAGAGAATTGGTTTAAGTGTGCCCGTACCCGCCAAAGCCAAAATAATACTGTGCGTGAGAATATGTTCGGAAGTGATCTCGAAGATTTGTTTGATGTTGCTGCAAAAGTCGCTCTGAAAGAGAAAGTTGACCACAATTTTTTTTCTTATGAGCAAAGAATTTTTCTTTTAAGTAGCATTAGTAGTACCGACCCTAAAACTTCAGTAAGGGAGAATAGAAAGAAACAGCGGAAATAAACCGAAAAAAAGTTAAAAAATAAATATGCAGGAAGATATTGTAAAGATAAGTGGAATAATTTTACAACCATCTAAAGTGTGAGAGTGTGAGCTTTGGTATTTTAAGATATTACAATAAAGCCCCAATTGCAATTAGAGCTTCTTTTAACGATAATAAGCTCTTGGGTATTTTAAAAGTTGAAAAACAAGAAGATTGGCGAAGAAACGTAAACTGCTTTCAAGAGGCATCATTGGTTTCTTTTAGAGAACTTAATAGATTTAGAATATTTTACAACAGTGTCTACAAAAAAAAAAAGAAATGATGGAAAAAACCCAAAGGATCCAAAATTGCCTAATTGTCCATATCGCATTGAATAAACTAAGGAAAATGATCTGATAGTTAAAAATTGCTTTGATGGTTTTATTATTTAAAAAAATTCAAAAGTCTAGAAGTCCTAAAAGTACCACCTTAGATTTAGCCATCTGATCCGGTTTTCTTAGAATTTCGAAAAAAGTATAGTAAGATTAGAGTTATTCATGATACTGCCAAATGGGGAATCAGATTTATTCAAATATATATATATACAATCCTGAATTTTTAAAAACATTTGAATATTAACTGATCCTGACTTTTAATGAGGAGAAAATATAAGGAATTAAATTAGAACCTATATCAATATTTACAAGATACTTGTCCAATGCCATTAAAATAAAGTGCAAGGTTAAACAAGCTATTGCTAGTAAGCATAATAAGCTCGTACTTGGTAAAGGTATTCTCAAGAAGATTTAGATCATTATTTTTTTAATGATGTTTTATTTTATATTTAAATTAAATGCTCTCATTTCTTGCTTAAATATGTTTTACTTTTTAATTAAAGTTTTCTATGTGTATTGGCTGGAATAAATTATTATAAGAAATAAAGAGCTTAAAATAAAGTTTTTTTTCTAAATACTTCCGAAACCTGGGAAAATTAAAGAGTAATTTTTTATCAAATAACTAAAATTTTGTGCCAAACCTACTGTTGATAAAATAAAGTTGATAAGATAAAATAAGCAAGTTTATGTATATAAATTCAGTTATTGTAAAAGTGTATTTATCTAACTAGGTATATCATTTTATAGTTACTATTATAATTTCAGATCATGAAGATCATAATTATTGGTTATTTAGTTAATATTTAATTTAAACAATATTTTACTATTATTTCATTTTGTTCCTTTTGAAAAAAGGAATAGGTAGAGTGGACTTTGTATTGTAAGGGTTGTGGTTGGACAAACCAAAATACATATTTATTATAATCATTACTATAAGTTTATCTTTTCAGTATTTACATTTTACTTTAATATATTGTATTGTAATGTAATCTACCCTTTTACTACATATTTCTATTTAACCTTTACAAACTTTATTTTGTACAGTTTATGTTTTTTAATTTATTTGACAAATTGATATTGATTATTTAATATGTTGAGACTTTGTTTCAAGTTCTGCATATTAAATAAACTATTTAGTTAGGAAACTTTGTTGACTGTTTTTGGTAAGGTCGGTGGATACAGCTTTGCTTTGACATGCGCAACCAATTGCCAATAATTACCAGTGGCGGCTGGTGGATTTTGGGCACACCCATATCTCAGTTATTAGACATAGGAACCACATCAAATTTATGCGCAAGCATAATTTAAATTGAAGTTTGCGAAAAAAAGTTAGTTTTTAAGTATGCACCCCCAGCCTCCTGCCCCCCCATATTAATATAATTCAAATTAAAGTGGTACAATATTTAATTTACTGAAGTTTATCGACAAATTTCATTAAAAAAAATCAAGTATTACAGATTTTATACCATTTCTATTTAGTAAAAGAACTAATAAAAATTTAAAATGGTATAAAACCTGTAATTCTTGAAATTTTTTAATAAAATTTGAAATTTGTCAATAAACTGCAGTGAATTAAATATTGTACCACTTTAATTTGAATTATCTTAATTTGGGGGAGCTGGAGGCTGGGGGGCACACTTAAAAACTAACTTTTTTTCGCAAACTTCAATTTAAATTCTGCTTGCGCAGATTTTGTCTATATAATGTCATTGTAAACTCATATAAACCAATTAACCAAATTAGATTGACAAAAAATGATTATTTAGGGTTATTGATATGAAGTTGTTTTATTGTCTTGTTTTATTTTTATTGATAATCATTTAATTCTGTTATATTTGATTTGCACCGACATATTTTTATTACTTTATTATACCCGACTGTATTTGTTATTTATGACTGTATAGAATCAAGTAAGTAAGGCTGGAGACAAGGATGACAAATTATATTCTGATCAGAGAAAAAGAAACAAACTTTAATTGGGCGTGGTTTAAACCAAGCCATTCGTAATTACGAACCATAGTTGCCAGGTTGTTTTAAATCAGAAGAGAACGATTATAATTATTTAATAAATAGTTCAATTTTATTTGTTTGAAACTTTAAAAATAACAAAAAAATTAATAATATGTCAAAAATAATTTGATTTAGTTAATTTTCTTACTTTTAATATTAAAAAAATAAGAAAAACAACAATAATAGCATATGGCAACAGCGCGGCATGCAGCCAGATACAAGGGCATGCAGTTTGATCTACTGTGTTTGTTCAGTAGCTTCGACGCTGTCGTAGGGAAATGTGTATAGTTTTTAAGAAATACATTTTCGCCATTAACTGGAATTTAATGGATTTTATACAATACTTAGTTTTTATTTGCAGAAATGCATTAAAACAAAACAAACGAATTCGATAAAAATAAAACCTATAAATTCTCAAACAAAAATAATTCTAAAATTCAATCCCTACCACAGTGGGCGGGGTTTGGCACTTGTTTTATTTAAGTCGTTTTAATACACATTGTATAGTTTAATTACCACTGCCATTTATTATTGTTGATTGTAATTTAACTTATACTTATACTCAATGTTCCACATTGTTGTTGAGATGTGCGACCCGTATGCATGTCTGGAATGTTCTAGAAGGTTTTACCACAGAATAGGTTTTTTCTTATTAACTTAAATCAATAATAAATAAATATAATTGTTTTTTATATTATTAATGTACAGTTGGGAGCAATAGCTCAGTAGCAACGATATTCAAAAATCTCTTGTGGTTGGAGTTATAGTTCCGCCTACTCTAGGCTCTTAAGCAAGGTAAAACTAATCCAATGCACGTGACTGTACAATAGAAATAATATTAACTCTTGTTTAAATTGTCTTTCTTAATAAACCTGTTTTTTATTTAATATCTACTTTTTCGCTGCTTTTAAATCTTTTCAATTGCTCAAGTACTTACGTATACAGAACCGTATTCAGAACAAAAAGGGGTCCTAATTTTATTTCTTTAAAGTAGACGATGAAGTGTTTTTGCCAAGGTAGTTTTTTTGTGGATTTAAAATAATTTGTAATTATTAATGTGCTCACAATATTTATTATAATATCAATTATTAAAAGTATAAGTATACGTTAAATAGCTTAGAGCTTTTATTGGTCCTTACGGGATTTTTACTGGTAGAAACTAGAAACTTTACCTGACTTATTTTTCCAGCCTAGGAGATAATCAAATACTTTGGTAGTGATTTCTGAAACTAATAAAGCTTTAATTATAGAACGCCTGAAGGTAAACAAATATTTGTTATTTACTTTTCTTAACACAACTTTGGGCTAAAGGTGTCAGATTACTTACATGTAATACTTTAAATCTAAAAAATATGTTACTTTTATTTATGTAATCAAATAAGAAATAAGGGCTTGAGTTGTTTGGAAGTAATTTACTTTTATACAGAAATATAGTATACTACAGGCAACTAAATATTCCCACAGGACATTGTTCGCTTTTAACGAATTTATCAAAATGGGGTGTTTTAACAAGCGGCTTTTAGAAGGTTCACTGACCGACTGATATAAATTCCTAAACGATTTAAATAGGATACAATTTATTTAATAGGCATAGGCGGCTTTATCGCAAAATGTTGTCTATGTGTCGATTACTTATGGAATTGGTTAAATTCTTATTTATTAGTAATAATACTTATATTATATTATTTTGTGTCGTGTTTGTGGCATGGTTTCTGCTAAAAAATCATGTTTGTCATAATTATTACCTATATAATAAAATAATATTTTAAGAAAAATTATTTTTATCTCCACGCGGTCTATAATTTAAACTTTATTGTTGTCAACATTCGATAAAGAAATAACTTGTTATGGCCTAGGCCGATTTTTATGAGGCAAGTAATTAGTTTGATTTTTTCTCGCTAGGGGCTTGTTTTGACAAATGAATCCTTTTCTAAGAAATTAACGTACTAAACTGGTTTAATTTATTTATAATAAGTACCAATTTGTTTGTTTTACTGTTAATGTTTATTATTTTTCATTAAATTATTGTAAAATTAAATATGAATAATAAAACAAAAAGTGAGGTTAGGACATTGCAATTTGACGTTTCTGTGGATTTCACAGTTGTGTTTTCTTTTTCTACGATTTAAATTATCTTTAAGTTTTAATTTGCTTTAAGTTTTCAGTGAAATTAAATGTTAAACACAGCGTAAACATTCCAAATTACCTATTTTTTTAATAAAAATGCAAACAAATTGAAATTAGATACGTATTTATTAAACAATTAATTGAATTCAATGTAATAGCAAGAGGGTAAGTAAACATTTCTACTTAAATCATGTAGCTAGGTATTGTCAAACTATTACTGCTTCTAAAAGGAATAATAATTATTGTACATTTAATACAATACATTTAATGTAATCTTTAGCTTACAAATAAATGAGATTCTAAAAAAGTGAGGTTAGGCCGCTTTTATGTTGAATTAAATTGACCTATATAAAGTGCTTTGAAGATAAAATGTTGTATGCCATTCGGCCAAGAAGTGTCTTTTTGTGCTTCGCTCAAACAAACTTTGAGCTTAGCACAAAAAGCCTTACTTCTTAACCTAATGACATAAATAAGTATTATTTTGCCCGGCACTAAAACGGTATAAAATATTTTTTTTAAATATTGGACTTATCATATTACAATCTTTTAAAGTCAAATTTGTAGTAAATACATAATATTATTATGTCAACGCGCGCGCGGAATTGGGTTTAGTACTGACCTTGAACCTGTTAACTTGAATAAGTTTAGTTTAACATAAAAAAGGTTTGGCAAGTTATATAGCAATAGCAATATAATGAACACTACCCACCCGGACATATTGGCCAGGAAAAGTCAATATTGACCGGGCATCATCGTTAATGTCTAATTATCAGCAGTAAATAAAATAATGGTAAATTGTTGGTCAAATTTCTTATAATCAAAATGAACAGCATTGATTTTAAGACAATAAACTAATCCAATTAAATATTTCTTTGTATTATCAATAAAATGTTAAACAATTTCTAATCTTCTTTCAGCGTGCAATGTAATGGTTCAAGACGTTGAACAAGTTTTTACGATGAGAAATTACGGAAGACGGTCCAACTGTAGCTTAAGCACGTTGTTTCCGGCGTTCGTCAAGGTGGAAGGTATCAACGTCGGTGTCACACCGTCTATCGGAAGAGGAGTAGAAATGGAAACCGGAACAATTCACAAGGTTCGATTTCAGGTATTGCATGCTGCTCTATTATGTTCCAACCGAGTTAGCCCAGTCATTATAGATAGATTTGAAAGTTTAAAAAAAGCATACATAAATTATGAGAAATACATATGAAATTATACCGAGGATGGGCAAAATAATTTCCTAATTGTTCATTTCTTACCTTCAACCCGTTGGCATACAAATTTTTTATTAGTAATATGACTAGAGAGCAGTGGCGGCCCGTGACATTTCATTTTGGTGAGGCAGAGGCAGGGTTTCGCCCTCATTTAAAGGCGAAAAAATTTTTTTAAACCCAACTTAAAAAAACTGACGTCGCAGTTCACAACCTATACTTAAAACTAAGTAAAAAAAAAGTCGGTACAATTTCTCACCGTAATATCCATAATGACTAAATTCACATAAATCACCAAGTTAAATTAACTAAACCCACAGAATAAACCACTTACTAAAGAATCATAAAATAGACAAACTTATAGAAAAAGAATAAACAAAATATTGCGTAAATAACCACAGATTTGTTCTTTAAACAGTTCAGAATTTTATAACCAAAACAAACCTAAAGAAGGAATCTGTATTTATTTTATTGGTTACTGTGATGGCAATAGTGTTAAAATATGTTTATTTTAGAATAGAAAAATAATTTTGATTAAATCGATTTATTATAAGAAAAATAATACCATTTATTATTGAATTTTGAAAAACGTGTGAAGTATAATTTATCTAAAATTCCGCAACAGTGTTGCCACAACACCTGGTTATTTCCTTGGATGTAGGCGTGCCTGCCTCGCGTATGCTAATACGAGAAAAGGAGACAACTATGATATCGCATTGTAATAGAACAACAAGGCTAACGCCAATCGTGAGTCTAAATTAGTTCAGGCATGCTTCTGAGCCAATGATCTAGCTATAAATATTAGTTTAAATTGCGGTCGTTTCAAAGTCAGATAATTTAAATGTTGCTGGGTATTCCACGTATATATATTGACTATTTCAGAATTCATGTAATCCAAATATTAAAAATTTATAGTATATTATAGAAAGTAAAATATTTAAATTATACTTAATTTTATAATTCTCTATGATGGGCCGCCACTGCTAGAGAGTGAGAATAAATTTAAAACTATTTGGCAACAGGTTTGAGAAAAGATCTGGAGAATTCACGGTACGTTTTTGTAGATTTAAATAAAGTTGCCGAGTTACTCCAATCTGCAAGCTGATTGTGTAAGAAAGAAAATGTGACCAGAAAAAAAAACTACTACACAGTAAAAATATATTTTTAAATTTAACCAAATATTAAACAGATTTTATGTTAATCCAGGTAAACATAACTTTATATTAAGTTTACAACCAACTGTAATCTGTTAACTAATTGAATATGTAGTAGATTTAATAACAATAATTCAACCATAATTGTAATTTTCAAAAAGGACCTTATTTTTACAAACCTTATTGTAGACCCAGTAACAAAAGTATTTGTAGGAAATTGGAAACTTAAATGAAAAGAATTTTGATAAAAAATTTTGCTTTATTAGTACTACTATCTAAATAAAAAAATTTACACATAAATAAACATAAAAATAACATTTACGTAATTAAATAACACACCATTCTAAAATCATCAATCATGTTAACATATCTGATGTTTATAACAGTGTATAATATTTTAAAAGCTAGTAAATCATTTTTGCCGCCAATAAAAAACCGCCTGGTAATTTTTTTATTTGTGGTTTCATTTTCTTTCTTACACCTTCTAGAGACTTAATCAGCTTGTAGATTGGAGTAACTCGACATATTTATTTAAAAATACAAAAAAGCACGGTAAATTATTTTAAATTTATCGATCTCTCATTCCTTGGATTATTTTTTGAAGTAACAACAATGCACAGTATTATTAAAAGCACGTCAATGACTTTTTGACAGCGCAGCCTGTCATAAAGCCAAATAATTTTTGACGTTTTCCAGGAATTTGTAGTTAAAAGGTTATCCAGGTACCGTGGGAGATCAGTTATCTTGCATGATTCTTTTTCAAAACTTTTTTGGAAGTGTATCTTTTTTGCATACAGATTAGATTGCAAAGGAATATTCCATTGCAATCTGTATAAAAAAAATAAACACTACCAAAAAGGTAACTGTTTTAAAAAAATTTTACGTAAGGATACTTACTTATTTGTAATGTGGACATCTGGACACAAAGTCGAGGGCTTCTTATTTGGCCCAAAATTAAACGTGATTCTTAAATTTTGTTGGTTAATCACAATAATTATAATTATAATCTTTTGTTTTAAGATTAAAATATTAGGTACATTTTATGTTTTTGAAGTATGGAAGTATGTTTATTTTTAACCTTTAAGGAGCTTTTGATGTTGACTTTTGAATAAGAAAGAGGTAGTTTTTTAATGTTTGAGCAAATATAACCTGTGCTACTATTATTGAATATTTTCCTTTTAAAATTTCTTTGATGTACCTAGGTGTGTAGGATGTGCTTTTGAAATAATTGGATTGATCTTGTACCTTTCATCTTGTTGCATTTAATTAAGTTAATTAGATCATTTAGCAATGTTACGCGTGTTTAACCGCTCGTAAAATTTTAACTATTATCTATCTGTGAACGTGAAGCATGATAATTTATTGTTAACCTGCAGTTTGACCATCACCACAAATGTATATATATCCTAATTTAATTTTAATTTATTATTGTTGTAGTGTCAAAAGAGAGGTTTGGATGATTACGTCCAAATTGGTGGATCAATGGGACTGGACAGCCGAAAACTTGAACAAGCCGATTCTTTGTGTGGACTTAACTCAAAACCAGGTAAACTACAGAGCAAAATTTGAATTTTAAACAGTTATATATATATATATATATATATATAAATTTTATTTACACCGAACTTTCAGGCAATTAAATATTTAAAAAAGGCACCCAAAAGTGGCAAAATAAATAGTTGAAATTTTTTAAAATATTTATACAATTTAAAAAAAAAAATTTCTTAAATTATATTTTTTTTTAAGAGCAAAAAAAGTCGACGCTATTGCTCTCATAATTTAAGATCAGAGCAAAAATATTTTATTGGATAAACGACATAATTGAACAAGAGTATTTACTATAGTAACCTATTTACCTACTATAGTATCGCACCATAGATCCGTAGATCGCGGATTTTTATGTCAACCCAGAACCTATCTCTCTCTGATTTTATTATATTAGTATATTATAAATGATTTTAAATGATCTTAACTATTTGTCCAATCCAATTTGTTTTCCTAATAGCATTATGATAACATTGTTATCATAACAAGCTAACTTTTGTTTTAAAATTAATTAAATTTCATATATTCTCATGCAAAATACTATCTACTTAATTACTTTTATTAAGTTTGCTGAAACTACCTTGTAATTTTGGGTTGTTATAAAATAATAAAAAATAACGAATATGGCCGGTTATTAAGTTAATAAAATTAGTGAAAGTTTGTTCTATTTAAAAAAGAACAATGATTACAAAGCTAAACAAACGTTGAAAGAAAGGTTACGAATACTTGAATACGGCAACACTGTGGACAACAAATGCTCTTCGCGCGTAGATAGCTGACATAACGACTTGCATAGCGTATTGCGATTTTTTTATGTTTATGTCCTGCGATCAGACCCCTGCGACAATTTAGACCCGACTTAAAGTGTGTTGCGATTTAGATTACTATTTTTTGCCTGTATTTACTAGGCATTTAGGTTATGTTTAGGTATCTCTTAGGGCCGGTTTATCAGTGTGCAGATAAGTGTCTTAACTGCACAGAAAAAACGCTAGCATAGCATGAATGGGTGAGCCATTAAACCAATGGGATCTTGTAATCCGTATTCCTGAATAACAGTTCCTATAATACCAATAGGTAGTTAGCACTTGGTTTATAATCGTTTACTGTTTTTAAATGACAAAAGTTATCGCTCCTAAATCTATTGATATTCATATCTATATTTATTTGTTAGAATGTTAGAATGTTATTGCATTAAATACTAATTTGATTTATTTAATAACGTTACTATTGTATGTATAGTACCTATACATTGTATACATTTAACGCAATAAATTCTTTGACATTTAGGCAAAATATTTCCCTATTTTGGTTTAACAGTAATTAATTGAGCAAATAACAATTTAGATTGTTTCAATTTTAATGCATTCAATGACAGCGCTGTTCTTGGTACTACGTTAGATTTTTTTCTGTGTGGTAAATAAAATTAAAGTGGTAGCTAAACTGTTTATCAATATGCAACCAACGTTTTCTAAGAACTTAAATTAAGATAACTGGAAGTAAATTTAACTGGAAGCTGCAAGTCTCAGATAGTGAATTAACCAGCAGTTATCGCGGTTTACCTATAGGTTAGGTATATTTGTGTAGTATTGTTTTTGAAATGAATATTGGAGATTTTTTTAAAGTCACGACGATAAACAAAACAACATGAGAGAAGACTTATAAAGTTTTTGAACACGAAGAATATTTTCAAAATTATGACGATTTTTTTAGATAACAGCTGCAGAAGCAAATATAGAGGAAATAGAAACTTTTACGTATACGTAGGTACAAGTTCTACATATTTGTCAACGTATCAAAAGAACAATTTGAACCGATAGATTTTTTTGGTAAAGTTATTTTAAAAATGCGATATTTTTAAATTAATGTGTGTTACAAAAAAAAGATAATAAATTGTATAAAAGATATTTATGTACTTGCGTATTTTCATTTAAAAACATACCCATATCTACACCTATAAAATAATAAAGAAGCATAATAATATACACAAAATAAGAGTTGTTTAAGGTTATGTATTTTATGGGCATGTCATGAATTTAAATTTAACCAATTAAAATGTATCTTGACAGTGTTGCCCAATTGCCAAATAACTGGCAGATACGAAACTGGAACCTTACAAGGTGAAGAAAAATACTTCTATTCGGATAACTGTCAGATAAAGGTAACTGTAAGATACTTAACTGCCACTTTTATTTGGACATTGATAAACCGGCCCTTAGTCATTTAAAGACAAAAAAGGCATAAGTGAAGAATTTTCACCGGGTTAATAAAACTGATGATAGGTATTCTGCCGGTCTGTAATTATATAAACATATAAACTTTAATTGCGGTCTAAGCATCTATAGATGCTTATAAAGGGTGTCCCATTAAGACCGCCTATTTTAAAATTAAAAGAAATGCCGTGTTTATTTAAAAAGTTAAGATATTTTTATTGCAATAAAGAGGGAAGACATGGAGGTTAAATATGGAACACAATATCCGATAAATGGCCGCCTCGTGACTGACGGCACACGTTGATTCTTTTGACAAAATTTTCGATTACATTTTGGCATAGTGCCGGCTCAATTTCATCAATGACTCGTCGAATCTCATGTTTTAGTTTAGGAACTGTTCTTGGGTTATTAGCATAAACCTTTTCCTTCAAAAAATCTCAAAGAAAGAAATCTAACGGCGTCAAATCGCATGGTCGGCCTGGCCACATCACATCCTCGCGGCGCGAGATAAGTCTGCCTTCAAATTTTGTCCTCAATAATTCCATGGTTTCGTTGCTGTGCATCGTCTGCTGTCTTTAAATATTGTGTCAACCGAATCTTGTACGCATGAAAATGCAGTTCTTTGGCCAAAATTCGCTGTAAACTGCTTCGAGAGAGTCTCAATTGCTGGGAACGGTGGCGAATCGAGGTGGAAGAATTATTTTTAACACTTTCACTAACTGCTTCAATATTTTCAGCAGACCGAGATGCACGAACACGGACATGTCTCTTTTTGGTTTGAATTGACCCAATCGTTTCAAATTGCTCGATTAATCGGACCACAGTAAACCGTTTCCGAAAAATTCTCACCATTTCGATAGTGGATTTTACAATTTCTATGCGTTGTGCGTTCGTGAAAATATCCATGACTTAACCTCAATGTTCACACATGACCACTGTCCAACAACAACGATGTACGATTGACACAAAAAAAATGACAGGAAATTTAAAATGGGCGGTCTTAATGGGACACCCTTTATAATGCTTAGATAAAATGCTTAGACGTATAGGTATACGTATCTATAAAAATAAATAAAAACTATGCTTGTCTAAATAAACTTTTTAATCGCAACCTAGTTAATTGGATTTAGTAGGGATGGTAGATTGAAATTATTATATTATCAAAACAAATATTTCGATATATTAAATATATCGATATAGGGTTTTTGTGGCTAGGGTTAAAATTTACTATTTTAAGCACTTT
The DNA here is from genome assembly GCA_921294245.1 of Brassicogethes aeneus. Taxonomy (NCBI): domain Eukaryota; kingdom Metazoa; phylum Arthropoda; class Insecta; order Coleoptera; family Nitidulidae; genus Brassicogethes; species Brassicogethes aeneus. Next base: position 28,748,158 of record OV121137.1, read on the forward strand.
TTGTGGAATAAATTTTTTTGATTTAAGGCATCGATTTTAATATAAAAGCTTTATTAGGCATAAAAAAATGTTGGAAATTTTAGGTTTCAATAAAAAAATGTATCCAATCGAATTAATAAAATTTATTACAAATATACCAAAACAAAATCCACAATAATTATAATTATTTATTAAATATAACATATTTTAAAGATTTAGGTTGATATTTACAAAAAGGGATTATTTATTGAAAAATATTAATATTTTATACCGATATATGTATTTAAAAATAAATCAATATTTTTTTTGATATACAAAAATACCGATGTATCGTTTTTATTACTAGTTTTAAGTGCTAGAAATGTCGTTTAATACTTATATTTTATTTATTGCCTTAGCCTGCAAAAATTGTCTGGAATTTCTTTTATTTTCTTTATGTTTCCCCAAGCACGTTTCGGGCTTTGGGTAGTGAGTCAAAAATTGTTTTAAAACAATAACCTACTGCTATGGATTTATTGGAATTAGATAATTACCAGTATACAGTAAAAAATTTTGCCCGTGTAAATTTTTTAGTGTAGGGGTAAAAATATTAGAGTTGATTTGTAAGTGTAAAAGTTACACTACAAAATACACTAGGTAGCATTTAGTGCTTATTAACTTTATTAAACACATTTAAAGAATATAAACATTATTCATTGGTACATTTACACAATTTCTTATTAAAATAAATCAAAAGGGTAGAAAAACTTAATGTGAGTGTTTATTACCCCTTAATGTGTTAAATAGTGACAAAATGTACACACAGTGCATGCCAATTTCTTTGTCTGTTTTGATGTTACTAAGAGCTCTTTTTTCTTTACACTACCAGTGCACATTTTATCACAATTAAAGTTAAATTACACCAATAGTGGCAAAATAGACTGAAAAAACAAATAACCGAAATGCGTTTGAAAATATTTGGTTGGTAGAATGTACCAGGTACATATCTACCTACGCAGTGCATATCCAGAGATACCGCGTTGTGGAAGTGTGGTATTTTTGTTCAGTTAGATTTTAATTACGGTGACATTCTTATTTTTTGGTGAGTATTATACTTTCTTTTTCTTTAAGCCTTAATACTCAATAAATACCAATATGTTAAAAGGATGTCCATACCCGACCTATATTATATATCAATAATTTACGGCAGTAGGTCGGGTACTTGTAACATTAATAATATAAATACATACACACTTGATTTACTTTTTACCTTTTCGTTTTATTCACTACCACCAATAGAATTTACTCAAATAATAGTGTTAATTTACACTACAAGTTTGCACTAAAAGAGTAAAAGTACCTTTCTAAAATTAGAACTTTTCCAAAGTAGTGTTAATTTACACTGAACAAAAGTGGGATTTTATCCAAGAAGTGTAGAAGTACACGATTTTAGGTAAATTAACACTAATACAGTGTAAAATTACTTTATCCTCAGTGCTATAGTGTTAAATCATACTTGCTTACTTGGGGAAAATTACACTACAAATTAACTCTAATTGTAGTGTTATAAAACAACACTATTTAGTGTGGACCTGTGTGAACTCTAATTAATGTTGCTTAGAGTTGATTTTTTTTTACTGTGTACAACCACAAAGTAGCAAAATATACAAATGTAATGAAATGATATAATATGGGCCATAGAAAAAGAATATAAGGGCCGTCACTACCCGAGTGTGCAGCGCACAAGGGCGGCACTCTGCTAGAGGTGGAAAAATTTTGAAAAAATGTTTAACCACATAATTTACCACACAGTTTACTTCCGCCAATTTATTTTAAATTTAATATTACTATTATCTAATTAATATATGAATGAAAACAACACTGTTTTAAAGTTTCACTAATTTATTTATGTTTTTAATAATTAACAATTGTTTCGCTACACTGTAGCTTCTTCAGAATTAGTACTTATTTTAACAAGTGGCGGTATTTATATTAACAACAGGCAGGTAATTTGAGAAGATAAATGTTATATAAACATTATACCTGAGGGTAAAATTTATATAATTACATAATTTTGGAAAAACTGAGGGTTTGGGAAATCCTATCTAATATAATATTATAATATTAATAAATATTACTTTTTAGTACTACAAGTACACACTCTAAAATAAATTTAGCAAAGGAGAGCTGTTAGTTTCAATTTGGTCATTAAGAACAATATCAGATTTTTTCTTTAATTTATTAATTTCCAAAGACTCTAAAAGATTTAGTTTGGTACCTTTATTGGCTACATGTAATATTTTAAAGTTATCATCAAATGTGTGGTTCTCTTGTATTAAATGGTTAGCGTATGAAGAATCCTGTTTAAGGTTTATAAAGGATAACTTGTGTTCTTTAATTCGTGTACAAGTTATCCTTTATAAACCTTAAACAGGATTCTTCATACGCTAACCATTTAATACAAGAGAACCACACATTTGATGATAACTTTAAAATATTACATGTAGCCAATAAAGGTACCAAACTAAATCTTTTAGAGTCTTTGGAAATTAATAAATTAAAGAAAAAATCTGATATTGTTCTTAATGACCAAATTGAAACTAACAGCTCTCCTTTGCTAAATTTATTTTAGAGTGTGTACTTGTAGTACTAAAAAGTAATATTTATTAATATTATAATATTATATTAGATAGGATTTCCCAAACCCTCAGTTTTTCCAAAATTATGTAATTATATAAATTTTACCCTCAGGTATAATGTTTATATAACATTTATCTTCTCAAATTACCTGCCTGTTGTTAATATAAATACCGCCACTTGTTAAAATAAGTACTAATTCTGAAGAAGCTACAGTGTAGCGAAACAATTGTTAATTATTAAAAACATAAATAAATTAGTGAAACTTTAAAACAGTGTTGTTTTCATTCATATATTAATAATATGGAGTTTCATCAAGTAAAGGTCGAAACAATCAACAAGTATTATCTAATTATTATAATAATTACATTTTGAAATGATTTAACAGGGCTGTCTCTACTTATACTTGGTGGGTTTCCACTTCAAATCCCCCATTGTTGATTGTTTTTAAGAAACCTTAAAAAATTAGTAAATGAAATAATAATCCCCCAAAAAACTACAGTTAATTATTTTTAAGAAACCTTAAATTAAGTAATAATTAGATACATTTTGCGAGTGTTTACAATTTTTTAGAAGTCTATAAAGAATAATTATATAGAAAACAAGTAGGTAAACAAATATTAGAAATATTCCTCAACATCAAAACAAAACACATTTTCAAAGGAACATGTTTTTTGCTATAGATGCCAAGTTTAGGAAAAAGGTGGCAATTCTTCACAAGAAATTAATTAAGTTAAGAATTTTTAAAGAGAAACCAGTTCCTAAGAAGAACGTTGGAATTGTTTAAAATCTTTCATCTGAAACATTTGACAAAGCGGAGCTAGATTTGCTCAATAAGGGTCTTAAGTTTGCAATTCCTTCTTCGGCCCGGGTTTTGCCCGAGAGGCGTGCAGGCTTAAGATACAACAGAACCTAAGAAGTCACATTTGAATTTCTCCCTCTAGCAATGCTGTTGTCAAGAGTCTGAAATCGAAAGAATGCTTCTTTGTAAAAGCGGATAAAGTTTACAAAGTCGTTGTGTTATTCAAAAATGATTATTATGAAAGGGTCACTTGATTAGTAATGGACCTTATTTAAAATTATCGAAGAACCCTTTGCCAAGTATGATATCGGATTTGTATACTTTTAAAGAGTGCAGCAACCTTGTTACTCCTGCTTTAGAGCACAGGTTACATGTTTCTGGACCAATTGTGCCTAGACTCTATTGTTTACCTAAGATTCATAAGCCTGGCAAGTCGATGAGGGCAATAGTTTCGGCTATTGGTTCACCGACGTATAAATTAGCCAAATTATTTTAATAACCTCGCTATTAAGCAGTTAAAAACTCAATGGAGTTTATCGAGAAAGTCAAAAGTATTACACTGCAAGACCATGAGTTATTAATTTCATTAGTTCGCTTTTTTGCTCTCTTGCTGAATACTTGAAGTTAGCATCAGCCTGCATGCTTCAAAACTGTTTCCAAGTCAGCGGTTGCTTCTATAAACAGCATGAAGGGACTGCTATGGGAAACTCCTTATCCCCCTTTTTAGCCAATCTTTTCATGAGCCACTTTGAGAAGGAACTTAGTAGCTCGGGATATTTTCCGAGGATTTGGTTAAGATACGTGAACAATATCTTTGCTTTTTTCGATCTAAACACAGTTTAGATGATTTTGTTTCCAAATTGAATAATTGTATTCCCTCCATTAAATTCACCTTTAAATTGGAAAAAGATGGCCAGCTACCATGTTTAGATAACCTAGTGATTAGATCTAACAATACTCTAGAGTTCGATATCTACCAAAAACCCACAAGCACTGCACATTACATCACTTTAGACATAAGCAGGCCAGTTTTAATTTTCTTGTTCGTAGGTTAATAAACTTTACACTTAGTAGCAGTAGATACAAAAAAAGCTCAGTTTTATAAAAGAGATTGCTAGAGACAACGGTTTTGAACCCACACTAGTGGTTAAGTTAGTAAATAAAATTAATATTAAGTCTTGCCTTTCCATGTTAACGACTTTTCAAACAGAGCTAAAAGATCCCACAAAAGTCAAGTTTATGACTATTCGAACCCCAATACACCCGAGGTCTGGGGGATTTTTTGAAAAGTGGACTTTTCTTTTAGTTCAAGCAGCAACACATTTCAGACCCTTTTGGGCAACCCCAAAGATAAGATTCCTAAAATGAAAAGTCGGGGATCTACGAAATAAACTGTTAAGATTGTGACAAGAAATATGTTGGACAAACTAAACCATCCATCCAAGTTAGGTTCAAAGAGCACTTGTCCCATGCTAGATTTGGTAGGACCGAGAAATCGAGTGTTACCCAACATATACTTGATGATGGTCATAGGATTTGACAGTCTTAAACTTATTAATACATACTTATACATCGATAAGAATATAAAGACATCTTTAAATAGCGATAACGGAAAAGTACCCAACTCTAGTTTGTATAAATTAGTTTGTTAGTTTCTCTTTACGTGTTCACTCAGGCGATTACGGTCCACCGTTTAGTAGACTGTGTCCGTTTACTTTCAGTCAACCTTAGCTTATAATTAGTATAAATATGGTAGATTTATCATTTAGATTTAGTTACGGTTCTGAAGATGCCAACATCGTTGGCGAAAAGTACTTTAATCATTTTGTGTTCTGTTTTTGGTGTTGGGGAATATTTCTAATATTTGTTTAACATATCACCAAAGTTGTCCTTTTGGTAAAAAAAGTTGTGTTTTCATAAAAACCTTTTTTGGATGTAGTATAACGGCTTAACACAGCGTGGTCGAGTTTTTTAAACTTTTTAATAACTCCAAAACCACTTGTCGAAATTTTATTTACCAAGAATTTGCATGGCCTACAGTAAGTGTGCTATTTTCAGGACACTATATATTCTCTATAAAGAAGGTGACCCTTTGGGTCAATGCTTCAGTTATAAACAAAATTGCTATTTTAGTTCCACCTTTACTTCCTAAGAAGTCCCAGAAGCTAAATGGCTTGTACGGGTTATGGGTAGGAGCGGACCGAGGGCGTAAAGTCCCCTCCGAAGAACCTATACACAATAAAATAAACGCAAATAAATAACCATACTAATGTGGGACTCGAACCCACGACTTCTTGACTTAAAGTCAGCAGCCCTGATCAGTACTCCATTGTCGACGGTAATAAATTCATTTGTTTTTTTTTATTTGTCTTTTTTGGTATTTGCTTACTATTTTTAATATAGTTACTAATGAACTTTGTTAATTTTATGTTTTTTTTCTAGAGCAAAGTGCCTAACTTAGGTTTTAAAGGTACCTAACTGTCGTATCCAATGTTGCAAATTATGTGTTATCATTAGGGATGGGATATTTAGGTACTAAAAACTGAAAAATAGGTAACTAAAAAGGTACTAAAAAAAAGCATTTTAGGTTAAAAAAAACAGCATTTTAGGTAAAAAAAATCATTAAAAGTTTAAGTTTCGTTTATAATTTTGTTTAGCCGCATGCCCAAACACAGAACATACCCACAATAAACTATTTCTATGCAATAAACTGTGTTTTACTGAGTGACACTCACTACACTGAAGTTCTATGACAGAACATAAGCTCACTAGTAGTGAGTCACTACAGAGAATGTAACTGTAAAGAAAGTTACTGTTACAGTCTGTAACCATAAGAAAAAATTCTATACCGTTGAGTTGCACGCCCTGGATAAAATATTGGCGCAAATTTTAAAAAGAACAAAAAAAATAAAATAAGTAAAAATACGTAAAAATAGGTAACAAATATGTGAAAATAAACTGAAAAATTAAAAAATATGTAACAAAAGTATAAAAAGGTAGTTTAAAGGAAAAACCTCCAAAAAAGGTAAAAAAGGTGAAAAAAAGTTTAAAAAATAGGTAACAAAAGTATAAAAAAGGTAGTTAAAAGCAAAAACCTCCAAAAAAGGTAAAAAAGGTGAAAATAAGTTAGGTTCATATAAAAGAAAATCTTTTAAAACACATTTTGGCATTATTGGTTTTCAAATAGTTACATCGGTTAAAAAAAGGTAAAATAACTAAAATCCCATCCCTAGTTATCATACAGATGTTTAAGTTTACTTATCTAATTTTGCAGATGGCCCTTTCCTCCCTTGGTTGTCTCGTGAAAAGAGTCCAATTGACAGGTGGTAAGACCGCCCTGTAGCTGACACTTATCACTTAACACTTTAATGAGCGTACTCACTGTCGATGTTACACTATATCTTATTTGCACTTTAGTAGTTATTTGTGGGTTTTAGGCTTTTATGTTTTAAGAGGTCGCTATGCGATACGTCTTGATGTCCATGGACTGCAGTGTTGGAAAGTGTCTTTTTAAACTTTGAGCTTATCACAAAAAGACTTACTTCTTAGCCTAATGACATTAAGATATATTAATGACATAGGTACCTACCTTCTGTAACAATAATTATATTATTTGAAAATTTTCTTTATTTCTGGGGACCATATAATCGGTGCCACCGGGTCTCAAACTCATAAGTAAGACGCGGATTCTAGGCAAAATAAATTTTCACTTTTTATCCAGGCAACTGAAAATAACCTACACAAAAATGCGTTTTAAAAGAAACTGGGTTTTTTATACCTACTTGTTTTTGTTTAAACGCCCAAACCAGCTTCAATCGCTTGAAACAGAATGGTAGCGCCTTAATCCAGAAAACAATATGCCTAAAATAGGCACTAAAATCAAATGTGCTAGACAGCGTCAGGTTAAGTTAGAAACCATTTAATCAAGCGTCTCTAGGTTAGGTTAGGTTTAAACGGTGTGAATCTGCTTGGAATCACTACGAGGTTGTAAATGGGTTAATATCCAATGTTAAAAAGGTGTTGTGAACTTTATTCGTAGGTTGTAATGGATTTTGATCCCAGTGCTTCTAAAGCAATATAAAAATCTAAACAACATTTTTGTTCAGAAAGAATAAAACATATTAGTTTTATATCAAAGCTCATTTTAAAATTTTAACTGAAAGTATAAAAAAACTAAACACATTTGGATTGTCGCTAACTGAATTAATTAAAATTCTCGATGAAATTAAAAAGTTTATAAATCAAGCTCCAGATGCAGTGGCCTTATTAGCTAACGAAAAATTCAAAAATATTTGCCAACATAATCCAGATGCAAGCTCCAGATGCAGTGGCCTTATTAGCTTACGAAAATTTCAAAAATATTTGCCAACAAAATCCAGGTGCATATAAAGTATTTACCATTTAGAAAATATTAAATGAGGAACTAGCCGAGATCGACTACTCCTTTGATTTGCCCATTTGCCCTAGCTGCGACGTGGAATGGTTATTATTTTTATATAAGGTTAATTTAACAGACAGAAGAATTTGTTATACCAATTATAATTTTTCGAAATAAAACTTCAAATTATGTGGAACTTTGTAGAACTATGTTGTCAAAATCTCTCTTAGTTATTTATCTAAACTTGACTAAGATGAAGTTTTATAGCCTAAAAGTATTATGTTTTTTTAAGTTTTTACCGTACCTATTTAAATCCAAGCTTTGGTCATAACTCATTAGAACATGAATATTTGCTTAGACATTTATTTATTACTCAGGAGACTGCATTATTGCTATATTGTTTGGCAGAATAATCGATCTGTGATTTATGAATTTTAATAAATTTTTCATGACCAAAAAAATTATCATAATATGTAGTTAAAGACCCTATAACGAAAATCTTTATTCAAATCAGTTTTGTGTTTATTTAACAGAGGCGTCTGCCGGCGGCTTTTTTTAGTATTTATGTGCAAAAAGTGACGCATTTCGTAAACAATTTTTTTTTACATTTTCCCTTAGTACGTGTGGTATTAACATATTGACAATATTTCGTCATAAAATTTACATTTCTTATGTAACATTGATACATTTTTAAACGTTTATTACCAATGGAAATTCGCGCTTAAAATAAAATATGTGAATGTGAAATAAATGAAATAAACGTTTCAACTAGATTTTAAATAGTGAATTCTAAAATTGTTTAATGTTTAAATTTAATTCATGCCTTAATCCTTTATCTAATAAATTTGCATTGCAGATGAACTCCTCTTTTATGTAAATTTTAGATACTTACTTGATATTTTAATGACATTTAGTTGTTTTTTCTAAATAAAACTCCACCATAAAAGTTAATTACAAAAACAAATCATTTTATAATAGTATTTAGTAGACCTAGGCGATATAGTAAAATTTTTCCGAGCATTTTTCTAGATTGAAAAAGAAATTTCTTTATTCTTGTATTTCACATAAAATCTATTCTTCTGAATCATTTCTCCTTCAATAATATTACAAAATTTGACATTCTTCAATTCTAATATACAGGGGGATTCAAAACTCGAGGCGATAAATTAAGAAATGTGTGTATCATGTATTTATTACATGATATAAAATATAAACAATAATTAAATCAAATGTTCAAAAATACCACCATTATAATGGTGCTATAGCATACAAGCTTGGCAACGCAAAATGAGGGAATCGTACACTAATTGCATGTTTTGCCTATTTTAAGTGCATTCGACTGCATTAATAATTTGTTCCATTAATTGTTCTTGGTTATTAATTTCCACAGCGTAAACCAGTTGTTTTAAATGGCCCCATACAAAATAGTCCAAAGGGTTCAAGTCAGGTGATCTCGCAGGTCATAGCACCTGACCACGCCGACCAATCCATCTCCCATTAAAAGTTTGGTTTAACCAGGCGACAACATTTCTTCCAACATTCGGTGGTGCTCCGTCGTGCTGATACCACATACGATTGTATACCAAACCCACAGGAAAATCTTCCAGCAAATTTGAGTGATCGTTTTCCAAAAATTTGCAAGTACGCATATTAGGGTGTTTAAAAAAAATCGACTTTTTCTTTTTCTTCAAATGGTCAGCAAATTCTTTCAGAGGATGTCAAAACAAAGACCTCGTTAAAATTTGAGCTTTTAATTTGAAGATTTAGAGGTCGCGGATCGCAATTTTCTATTTCCCATTTAAATAACATAGGAAATTTTTTTTTTTAACTTTGGAAATTTATACTTCTATATCAAATCAACTTATGGCAAGGAACATCTTAGATTTTTATAGTAAATTTAACGCTCTATAAAAAATGTCTCTTATAATTTTTCTATAAATTGATTTCTTCCAGAGTTATTCGAGGCCAAAGTTTGATTTCCATCGAATTTTCTCGTTTTTTCAACTTTTAGCATCATGTAGTAAAAAAATCACATATTTATATCTGAAACATAGGAAGTGTTGTAAAAAAAACAAAAAAACAAAAAAGCGTCATTTTTTTCCAAAGCCTACTACAAAGTTTTAATGAAAATATGAGATGTGTATAATATGCAGAGTAATTTATTTATAAATGCATTTTTCTCGAAAATGGTGCATCTGAGCAATTCAAATCAAGAGACCTATTTTTCGTAAAAAACTGTAAATTCTCATAATTTCATAAAAAAAATTAAATTATTAACCCAGAAAAAAGTTGGGGCTATTTTTGTAACTTTGCCCCCTCCAAATGTTACGCCTATGATTAAATTTTAACAGTTTTGATCATAGATCTAGATTCAGCATGTCAAAATTACCAAAGTACCAAAAACTCATTTGTTCATGTTCAACCCTCTAGGAATAGTTTAAAAAAAATTATCCTCTTAGGCTCCTATTCAGGGGGCCGTAGCTCCTTTAGGGAGCATTTTTTGATACATGTTTATTAAACAAAAAAAGTGTTATTTTAATACGAATAATGCACTGTTTAAGTTTGGCCCCCTGATTTCGGGACACCCGTATAATGATAATTGTACCATAAATGTTAAAAAAACGCGAAAATTCGATGGAAATCAAACTTTGGCCTCGAATAACTCTGGAAGAAATCAATTTATAGAAAAATGATAGGAGACCTTTTTTGTAGAGCGTTAAATTTACTATGAAAATCTAAGATGATCCTTGACATAAGTTGATTTGATTCAGACGTATAAAATTTCAAAGTTAAAAAAAAAATTCCCATGTTATTTAAATGGGAAATAGAAAATTGCGATCCGCGACCTCTAAATCTTCAAATTAAAAGCTCAAATTTTGACAAGGTCTTTATGTTGACATCCCCTGAAAGAATTTGCCGTCCATTTGAAGAAAAACAAAAAGTCGATTTTTTTGAAACACCCTAACGCATATGCATCCAAACGATTAGGAAATACTTGAATCGGAAGTAATTGTCCGTTAAAGACTCCGCTCCATAGGTACATTAAAAAGAACCTTTGTTGAAAACTTCTTCTTTTAAAAGCGAAAGACCATACATGTTCATTACGGCTAGTATTTATGCCATCCCGAGTAAAAGTAGCTTCGTCCGACCAAAGCGTCTCCCTGAAGAAATTTTCATTTTGTTCATGCTGCTGAAGAAGCCATTGACAAAAGGCGAGTCGTTATCTCCTGGGTGCAAATGATATACTTTTTGTTTATGAAATGGATGTAAAACTTCGGTTTTTAAGGTTCTCCAAGCAAAACTTTGGGCAGCAATGCGTCTGGTACTAATTTCGGGATTATCGAGCACACAATCTATCTCTTCTTTTTCCCTCACAGCATCATAATAATTATTTCGTGTAGCACCACCAGCACCAGTACGGGAATTACCAATTCCAAACTGTCGTAGCCTTTGATAAGCGTCGGAAAACAATATGGTTGTCGTTTATTAGGGAATCTTTTGTTGTACTCCCGACAAGCTTTTAACTGTGGTTTCGAACAAATTTTGGACATTTGTTTGCAAGTTATGTCAGAATTGAATATATTTTTTTAACCTTGTTTCTACATCTAAATGGTGCATTTTTTTAATTTCATCAATTGACCGCTGTGGTTAACAGGCCTCAAGTTACTCTACTGTGTTAAAAATAGATAAATTTTGATATTTTGTAATAACATTTTTATTTAAAAACGTATCGATTTGAAATTAACATAAAATGTAGACCTAATTAATGACAATAAATCCACGTATTTTTTTTTAGATTTTAACATACAGGGGGCGCTGGTGACAATTTAATTTAAAATTTTACCATTTTTTAAGGGTTAAAAAATCGAAGAAGCAACGTGGTTTTATAATTTTGAATATATCACTGTAAATTACTGATAATTAACTATTATTTGATATATAAACTTCTATATGCAAATTATGTTTCTACGAGAGACATCATTTTTAAGTTAGGCCCTTAAAGAGCATAATACTAACGTGTTTTACAAAGTATATTTTGTTTTATCTAGGTTTATAAGGTAATGTATTATATATTACATATTATACATTATATATTTCATATAATATATTATATATAACACAATTCTTACATATTTATTTAAAAAAATCCCCATAGATGGAGCTAAAATTACTTTTATTTATTAATTTAAATTTTTTTCAAGTTTACTAATTTTGATCATAGTAGGCATCATAGACTTTTTTCTCTATGGTAACCTACCATTGGAAGCATGAAAGATAATATGACAGTTCAGTTTATAAAATGAATAAACTAAATAATATTTATAGACAGTGTTAGCCAGTTCGAAATTATAACCTACTTTAATTTTATTTTTTGCTCCACAACCATGCTTCAATTTATTTTTTACTCGATAAGCAAGCTTCAATTTTAATTCCAAACTGAGGAAAGTAATATTTACCCAATAAATAAATTAAAATAAAGACTTTATTTTTTATGTTGCCATCGGCTATTTAGATATTTGTATATTTTTTAATCAGTTGTTTTTCGCTTTTTTGTAATTAGTTATTTTGCATTTTTTATATTTAATATAATACAGGTTGAATCTAGGTATATGGTATGTTATATGAAATATGCTTAGAATTTTACAAGGAATCGAAAAATAAATACATATATAGGGTGATCCATTGAAAAAAAATAAACTTTTTGGTTTTCCCTGTATACTGATCAATTTTACAATTTTCTTTATACGTAGAAAAAAAGTATTTTTTAGTAGGGGATCACCTTGTACCATATCATTTGAAAAGACTTTTGAAGGGATTATATGTAACTTATTTTTCAGATTATACTGGGACACAAAAAAATTACACTAGACGGCGCTATTTTTAAATGTTTGTACCAAAAAGTTTTCTTTAGTTAAAATACTAAAATTTAAAGTTCTAAATTGAGTCATTACAAAAACGTAAATCGTATGTTGCTAATTTCTTACAAGACCCGTACAGAATCTGAAAATAATCAGTTGGTTGCAATAATCTTTTTAGTAATGTATGCCATGACCCCACTTCTTATTGAAAAATCTCACGATCATAATACACCCTTTATTTAAGCAAATACTATTAAATTTAATAACTAAAAATAGGTTGTTTAAAATTAATAGGAAGTTCCTGTTAGGAACTACTGGATTTTTTTGGATTTCACTTGGATATTTCCATAAGGAAATCCCATCTATTTATTGTCCTTTTAAAATAAACTTTGTTTTCAATAAATATTCATTTAAACACCAGTTTAAATCAGCCTCAAAGTTGTTATTCATGAGTTCTTTGTAGGTAGTAGCTTTGCGTCGAACACAAACAAAAACTGGAAACTGTTGCCTAAAAAGATTTGACTGCAGAAAAAATCAGCTTTGATATAAACTGCTCGTCATAAAAATCGACGCACCTAGTTTTTTGGAAAATATTTGAATGCTCGTTATTGGAAAATTACCGATCGATTTTAAAAATCTTTGGAAATCCTGAATACCTGATTCTTTGACTCTTATGTCTAACTTTGGGAATACGATATTTTGCACATAGCATTATACTACAGGGTGTTAAACGAAGAGATGTATTTTTTCCGAAATTTCAAGTTATTCCCATTCATGAGGCAGTTGAGTTTGATAGTCGTAATACCCCTCCCTAATATAAGTAAGGTAATCCCTCGAAACGTTTTCGAGATTTTGTGAATATCGAGGCTTACTACGATTATATGCCAATTTTTCGAAAATTGTCGTTATTTCCCAGTTTAGTCCAAAAAATGAGCAATAGTGGATTCTTTGACTTCCATCTAATTTTGAGAATAAGATATTGTGCACATAACATTATACTACAGGGTGTTAAAAAAAGAGATGTTTTTTTCCAAAATTCCAAATCCCCATTCACAGGGCAGTTGAGCTTGATAGTCCTAATACCCCTTCCTAATAACAGTTAGGTAATCCCTCGGGACGTTTTCGAGATTTTGTGGATATCTTGGCTAACTACGATTATATGCCAATTTATCGAAAATTGTCGTTATTCCCCAGTTGTCCAAAAATTGAGCAATAGTCAATTCTTTGACTTACGTCTAATTTTGGGGTTATTCTCGTAAACTTATGAAGGCTATATTCATGCAATTTTCTACAAACGGTTGACTATGAAAGTTTAAAAAATATGGCGCATATCTGGTTTTGAGTTTCCTCCCTTCTTGTCATTTTTGTCATCGAATATGAAAACATTTTTCAAACAGCAAAACACATTTAAAAAAATAAAATGACGGCTGTAAGGTTGCATACCACGCAAGACGAATAGCTGCCTGCCCTCTTTTTCTGCTAGAAGAAGATGGGCACAAGAACATGCAATTTGGGGAAACGATTTGTTGATATCTTTAGTAGTTTGCTTATTTTTGGGAATTAAGTGGAGAATAACGACAATTTTCGAAAAATTGCTATATGATCGTAGTTAGCCAAGATATCCACAAAATCTCGAAAACATCCCAAGGGATTACCTAACTTTTGGAAAAAAACATCTCTATTTTTTTAAACACCCTGTAGTATCATGTTATGTGCACAATATCGTAGTCTCAAAATTAGACGTAAGTCAAAGAATCCACAATTGCTCATTTTTTGGAGTAAACTGGGAAATAACGACAATTTTCGAAAAATTGGCATATAATCGTAGTAAGCCGCGATATTCACAAAATCTCGAAAACGTTCCGAGGGATTACCTTACTTATATTAGGGCTACGACTATCAAACTCAACTGCCTCATAAATGGGAATAACTTGAAATTTCGGAAAAAATACATCTCTTCGTTTAACACCCTGTAGTATAATGCTATGTGCAAAATATCGTATTCCCAAAATTAGACATAAGAGTCAAAGAATCAGCTATTCAGAATTTCCAAAGATTTTCAAAATCGATTAAGTAATTTTCTAATAACGAGCTTTCAAATATTTTCCAAAAAACTAGGTGCGTCGATTTTTATGACGAGCAGTTTATATACGTATACGGTTTATTTAAAATTTAAAATTAACCTAATTGTAAATAAATGGAAAAATAATAAATAAAAATAATAAATAAAAATAATAAATGTAAAAAAAGATATTTAATTTAAAAACAAAATTATTTGTAGTCCATCATGGGGAGCTGATAGCCTGTGGAACAACAACCATTCGTTTGGTGTCAAGTGGGGCGTTTGACAATTCAGTTACAGTAAAAATAAGACAAATAGACGAGGAGGACATCGCAAATGGATATATGAGCGTCGTATGCGAACTGGATGAAATGAATTAGTAAGTAAGATCTAGAAACTTTTTTGAACTAGTTTTAATTCAACTTTATTGCAATATTATCCATACTTTAATATAATATATGACCTTTTAAATACACATTGACAAGTTGTGAGTTTAAGGCCTTTAGTCACGGGCTGAAGTTGGCCATTGAAGTTAGTTAAGTGCCCTTTTTGTGAAATAATAATGTGAAAATTATTTTATTATCTCAAATTTTTACCATCGATATTATTTATTCAAGTTGAGAAATACTTTATAGAGTGGTAAAAATTATCTACAAAAACATATCTTAAGGGGTAAGGAGTACGGCTTTTTCATGAAGAATTTTAAGGTTATACATTTACTTATTTGTGACTATTTGACGACCTGAAAAAAAAAGAAAGAATGCGTTGAGCTTTTCTTTACAAAAAAAAACAATGTGAGAACAATAAGTTTGTAGACTATTTTTTTTCTTAAAAAGTGGCAACACTAGGGTTATTAAGTGTGACTCAGTTTATACACGGAGAAAAGAGAACAGAAACCATTGATAACAGAACACTAATAAACATATACAATGTTAATGTCAGTGTCAGTCAGGGGCGTGCTGGCTATATCAGACCTGCCCGGGAAATTCAGAAAAATCGGCCAACTACACACGAAAAATGGGGGGTGAACAAAACCAAGTTAAAAAATTTCAAACATTTATTAATAATTAATAACATAAAGTATAAATTTAATTCTTGAAAAACAAACAGGCAACAAACACAACCAGACAATATTTTACACAATGCAAAAACATATAGCATTGCACTTAAAATAAAAACTAATACAAATTATCATCGCGCAGGAAACTTATAAACAATATAGAATCTCGAAAAAAGAAACAAAGCTGGCAGGCTGGCATGCATGGTATGTGTAAAATAATTATGATATTTATACATAACTCAACTAAAAAAGTTTTTAATTGACCACGTGCTGCGACATGCTGCCTACATAGCCCTCCGGCACACCGGCCCACTTAGCCCTCCGGACCACCGGCCCACCGGGATTTCTCCCGGTGTCCCAGCGGCCCAGCACGCCCCTGGTGTCAGTGTACAATTTAAAATCGTACAATTTCTAATAAAACATCACGGATTACTTTGACAACATCAATAGTTATTTTTTGTTTGGGATTTGAAAGAACATGTTTTTGTTATTTTAAAAAAACATTGTTCTCAAAGAAATGTTCTGAAATCAAGATGAAAACTAAAAAAAATTAATACAAATACTCTTACATACATAGTTCCTGCTAATGAAAAAAGGCACTACGTAACTTTTACCTTTTCCAACAGACGTAGAATCCTCCAAAACTTTTCCATATACCAGGGAATATAATATATAAAACAACATAATTAATCCATATTGTTATACTGTCAGTATAATACTGATGAAACTAGCTTTAAAAGTAACATCTACATGTGCAAAATACTCTGAAGCATACTTAATTTTTTTATTAATGAGAAATTTGACATAGATTTCTTTAAAAGAAAGAAATATCAAGCTTTTATCTGCATGTTGCTTTAAATTATAAAATAATATTATTATTTAAAATAAATTTACTAATTTACAGACTATGATGTAAAAAATTACATCGATATATTGAGATTTGAATCTGTTGGAAAAATCGGACAAAACGTATGTTCGCTCCATAAAGTATATAATTCTTTCAGTCCCAGAAGTGTAATGGACTGAAACTAACTGGATGCGCTTGCTATAATTTAACTTTAATGGATATTATTGTTCATGTGTATGAATTTCGTTAATTTGATTAAACAATTGTGTAAAATTTCACACGAAGTGATTGACTGCTTGTACAAATAGAAATCGAATGGGTTACCACTTGGTTAAAAAAAATTAAAAAAATAACTCATAGAACAATATTTTGTCATATTTTAATGTAGTAAGCAGGCCCGTTCCTGGGGTGTCTGGCGCCTGCGTGCAGCATTCGTTGGTGCGCCCCTTTTATATTTAACTATAATACATTAAATATTTTAATTTTAAGCCCTAAAATTTAAAAAATATATATTTTGCGACAAACTGGCAATATGTGATTTAAAAAAACGCTTAAATTAAGTATAAAAAATATTTATTGAATTACCAAAGAAACCAAATCATAAAAAATATTGAGTGACTCTAATCAAAACAAAAAAAACAATCTAAACAATATAATAACTACAACTGGTTTTTAGTGACGTACTCTCTAAAAATTACTAGTTTTCAAAGTAAAAAAGCAGTCACTAATAACTTTAGTCCACAGCAATTTGTATCCCTGGCATTTACCAGCTTATTATTATGTAAAATTGTCCCCTGAATTCGAAAAAATACTGTCAAAAATTATAAAAGTAAAGCATTTTTTAAGATATAGTCAATTCCATATTATATGGAAAATTTACTAAATCTCAAAAACGTTATAATTTTATAACTTTTGACGACATTTTCGGATTCAGCGGACAATTTTACATAGAAGTTGACTGTTAAATGTCCGGGATACAAATTGCTATTGACGATAATTATTAGTGGCTGCTTTTTCGCTATAGCAATTAGACTAATTGAATTAGTCATTTTTGACTAATTCTATTTTAGAGAGTTACTACTGTTAAACTTTGCTACCGTCAACTGCAACTATCAAACAAATACTAAAAATAATATGACCATTTCTCTCCTTTTATTTTGATACCGATTGACTCTTTGATTTTGCGCCTCCAAAATGTTGCGCCTGCGTGCGTGCACGCACTGCACGCTCGCCAGGAACGGGCCTGGTAGTAAGAATAATCATAATATTATTAATATTTTTAATGGGAAATATAATACATGTATTTTTAAAGCCATCCATTTACTCTTCATAGCATAATATTTATTATTAGATTGAATTGTGGACGTAGACATTGGTGGGGTTAAACGTTTGGATGACGTTGTGGATTGTTAAAAATTAATGAATGTTGTCTTCGAGGATTGTTTACATTACCTGAAAAACCTGGTCTATTCTCAGAATTTTGTTGTCGCAGTTATATTTGCGAATGATAAGAGGCCGAATTAAAACTTTGCGTCAAATTTGGGTTATGATCAGTGGCGTAGCTAGCTTCAGGGGCGAATTAAATGTCGAGAGCGCCCTACGCAAGCACCTCATCGGCGCCCCTCCAGCGGCCATGTATTATAAATTTTAACTAGTGCGTATATAATAATTAGCAGAGCCCCGCGGTTTCACCCGCGTAATGTCCTATACCGTGAAAATATTGGGATAAAATGTGTAAATCTGGGTCTCCAGACCAGGTTTCATCACAATCGGTTCAGTAGTTTTTGTACGGAGAAGTAACACACACACACACACTTTTGCAGTTATAATATTATTAGGGTAATTTGACATGTTCTATATACCTATAATTAGGTATGGACCAGGACGTGTACTTAGTAAATACACTGTTCAAAATTTCATGACCATTTTAACAACAAATTAACACCATATTTGGTCTATATCGATACAAACCAAAATGGTGTTAAATAGGGTTCGTTGGTCCGGTGTTAATTTAAATACTAAAATGGTGTAAATTTAAATACTAAAATGGTGTAAATTTAACTTTCACACTGTATTAAAATAAATTTTACCTGGTGTAAATTGAACTCCTTTTCAGTGTTAAATATTAAATCATACTACACAGAAAAAAGGAAAAAAAAAGGAAACAGGAAGTTCCTTGACGCATTACCAGTACATTACCAGTGGTATTATTCCAGAAAATGGAACCTTCAACTCGCTAGAGATAATGTTTTTAGTTCGTTCCACTAACTTAAAATACTTCAAGTATTGACAGCTGTTTCCACCTATTTAAGGTCTAGTATCGAACAACTTGTAGTGTCACACCAAAGCAAAGGACAACATGAGCTTATATATTCTTCATGTAAGTCAACAGAGGCGAGATTTAAGAACATCACGTGATCCACAAAAAAATAAATACTTATGGGTCAACTACATTGATATAGTTAAATGAACTATTTCTTTTTTTCTGTGTAGGTGCACTTCTCAAATATTTTTAGATAAACACCGTTTTGGTGTTAATTTTCAACCATAATTCATGGTGTTATATTAACACCACTTGGTGTTGGATTTTGACACCATTTTAGGATTACTTTTTACACCACAGATATTTTAAACAGTGTACACGTCCTGGCCCTTACCTAATTATAGGTATAGGCCAGGACACGGATTTCCATGTTCGTTCTGTCCCTTTTGCTTTCTTCACTTTCATCACATTGTATTCACTCCTATGGGTAAGTACTACTTAGTAAGTAGTACTTACCCATAGTTGTGAATGTAATGTGATGAGAGTGAAGAAGGCAAAAGGGACACAATGAACATGGAAATCCATGATGAGTCACTGGGAAACAGATCTGATAGTGTATGTGTGTTGACAGATTATGGTGTGTTATATTATTATCAATAATTATGTAAAAAAAATTATTAATATTTGACCGTCCTCGGTGGTGTAGTAGTCGAAAAGCCGAGAGGTCGTGGGTTCGAATCCCACCAGGGGTATGGCTATTTATTTGTGTTTGTGAGGATGTACTCCTGTAATTAGGCCTGGCGCCTGTTGCAAGCACATTAAAATAATAAAATAAAATAGAATAAATAATAAAATTAGAGTTATAAATTATTTATTTAAAAAATCACAATTTTAAATTGGTAATAATCACGGCGTTCTCTATACCAGGCGGGAGTGTGGTAGTGGGAGGTGTGACGTCAGGAGGCCCACTGCAATAGCAAATTAATGTAATAATGTTATAATCGAGGTAATACAAGGCAGTTTAATATAAATTATCTATTGCTTTACTATTGATATCGCTCGATTTAACGTTGATTTAAATATTGCATTAGTTTGCTGCTTTTTTAACATTACAAATAAATAAAAAAATACCAAGAAAATGTTGCGTTCCTAAGAGGCAACAGGAAAATAAATATATTATCGCGGTAATGCAAGACAGTTTCATATCAATTATCGATAGTCAGAGCCGGCCCGAAGTTTTTTTGCCTCTCTGGGCAAAAAACACTGACTGCCTCTTTTTTTATTCAGCAGAAAAAAATTTCCCAACAGTCAATTATTAAAATTATGTCTACTTATTGGTATATTGCTTATGTTTCTTTTATTTAATGTATAGCCTGTTAAAAGAATAATATATTTGATTTGATATATTTGATGCCAAAATACTATATATAATAAATTACCTACAATATTTTTTATAAAAACAGTTTTAAGATACTTGCATATGTAATAAGCTGTTAACATGTTATCCTACACACTTGCAAAAATAACTAGCGTCATGTGTAACGTATTTTTTTCTAAACTGAAAAATAATAGCTGCAAGAAAACAAGATGTTAATGCGCCCCGAAAACTAAAAACTTTGATGTAGCTTATTGTTGTATTTTAATAACAGTTACATATATATGTTTTAAATAAATTTCTATTTTAATAGCAGTCCTATGTTTGTTATAAATAAATTACTATTTTAATAGCATACACAAAAAATATTCATTTTCATTAAATAACCAACATTTTTATCATAACATAAAAATTTTATGGTTATATTACTTATACGCAAAAATATTATACTATTAATTCAGTTTACTTGTGTTTATTTTTAAATATAATCTGTTATGTTTTTTGAAAACTTCTTTTTTAAATGAATATATCAATTTATTTTAAGTAAACCTTAATATTTAAAAGAGTATAATTTGTAAATTAAATGCAAGCAAATTTAATTGAAGTAATTATTCTTAATAGTACTAGATAAATTAAACTAATTTTTTGTATAAAATTAAACTTAACAAAATTATTATTTAATATTCCATATTATAAAAATTATACTAAACTTATTTCAAATATACAAAACCAAAACAATCGTTATTTTAAAATTACAGAATTATTTTTTGTGTGCAGTTTTAAATAAATTACTATTTTAATAGCATTTCTCTGTTTGTTGTCACTAAATTACTCAGTACATATTGTTCTCTTGATTTTGATAGAATATGTACTCATGCATTGTCCACTGCTTTAGTAAAAAATACTCCTTAAAAGCAATAAAAATCCATAACTTTGGTTGAAAAGCAATGTAATACAATAGGCGTACATTGATCCGATCGGCCTCCTGACGTCACAGTTTTGATGCAGGAGTGGGGGCTACACTCTCGCCTGGTATAGAGAACGCCGTGTACTAATTCAATGACAATAGTTAAAAAAAAATATAATTAAAAATGTCTGCGTCTACATTTTTGTCTTGCGAAATTGTCAATAGCATCGTCATAGTTTAAATATATCAAGTTTGATTCAATGTTAAGTATTGCTAACGAATTTAATCTCTTATAGATAAGATCTGTCATTGGGCGAAGATAATTTTTCACTCCCTTTAGACAGGAAAAACTCCGCTTACCACTGCAATTGCTGACTGCCGTCGATACGCACATTCTTAAGGATATGTCAATATTTGGGTAAATTGTTTAAAGTTCTTTATTTCTATTTTTAATTTTATGTTAATTATTTTCTTTGTTTAAAAACCTACGTTCGCGCGCCCCCTTCTAACCTCCCGCCCCTAGGCACGTGCCTAGTTTGCCTTAGAGATAATCCGCCTCTGGCTAGCCTCGAGGGGGCCCCGTATCAAAAATCTTGTAGGGGCCCTTATACGGGAAAAAAATTTCTGTCTATCTATTTTCTCTATCTCTATCCCTATCATTTTTTTATTTACCAATTTTTTATAATATAATAGATAATATACATAGCTTTTTATGTACAGGCAAATTTTAAAATTTGGTCTGGTTTTAGACATTTACCGTTCTTCAACATCTTTTAAAAGGTTTCTATTTTAAAATAAAAGCAAGTCATTTAAAATAATTGTAACGCTAATAATTATTTCTAATTTGCTATTAATATAACCTATGATAATAACACGTAAAGCAGACTGCGGCGCAGAGCACATAACAATATGCGCAGTAAAGCTGCGGGCAGAAATAATTCGTATGAGTTCACGGCCTCGTTGGAAAGGAAAATTTTAATTTAATAAATTGAAGTATAAACAATTAAATAATGCCTTCATTTTTTTAACATGTGGGTAATATGTTTTTTTGCTTACGCATGTCGATGCCAATCGCCCCCCCCCCCCTAGCCGGATGCCCCGTATCATTGATACGGCTGATACCGCGGTAGCTACGCCCCTGGTTAAGATTATGATTTTGCGAACGGTTGGGACTGTTTCTAAAATTTTGCGAACTGTTAGAATTATGATTAACATTTTGAGAACGAAAATTTAGTGATTGGTAACTTTTTTTCGATGTGCCATTAAATTATCGGAGGTAATTACACAAGTGCTTAAAAATTATCGGGGGTAATTACACAAGTTCCTAAAAATTATCGATAATTTTGCTTGAAAGCATATTGCCTAAAAAATGCATGAGTTCATTTTGGAGGGCTCTTTCCTCAAAATATGAAAATGACCGAATGCATTTTTTAAAAGGCAATATGCTTGAATGCAAAATTATCTGATTATTTTTATGCACGAGTGTAATTTGTTTAGATAATTACACAAATAAACTAATTAAATCAAAGAATAACATTATCAAATATTTTTCGTTGTTTGCAGTATTTTTTGGTACACTATTTTTCACATTTTTATTAATTGATTCAAATGATTCTTTACCAAAACGTGTCATTTTAAATAACTGTCACATTAAAATAAAAACTCACGTTACAATGGAATTATCGATTCCTAGTAGACAATTATCGCTGTAATCAAGCGATAATTGTCTTGTAGGCATAAGAGGGTAATTATCGATAATTTTGCTTGAAAGCATATTGCCTAAAAAATACATGAGTTCATTTTCATATTTTGGAAAGAGCCCGACACCGTAGGTGAAGGGTTCTTTCCTAAAAATATGAAAATGACCGAATGCATTTTTTTAAAAGGCAATATGCTTAGATGCACATTTTCAAATATTTTAACACTATTTTTCACATTTTCATTAATTGATTCAAATGATTCTTTACCAAAACGTGACATTTTCAATAACTGTCACATTAAAATAAAAACTGACCCTATTTTTATTAATTGCCATGAATAAGTAGATACAGTGGAATTATCGATTCCTAGTAGACAATTTTCGTTTTAATCAAGCGATAATTGTCTTGTAGGCATATACAGTGTGTTCCATTTAAAACGAACCACCCTAAATTTCTCAGAACCTGAAATTTTTTTGAAAAAACGCCGAGACACTTTTATACCGAGGGAAAACTTTTCATGTCAAATTTTAGTTTCTCACCCCTACCCCTTGCGCCCAGGAGCTACCCCCTTAAGAATTTGAATAGGGAAGGGGTATCGACCAATACATCATTTTAAAGGTCTCTATACATCAATGTTTTATTTTTTAAAATCGGTCTGTTTATTTTTGAGATATTTTTGAAAAACCATGCAATATGCTTTTAAAACTTCCCACCTTAAATTTTTCGAAAACTGGAAGAATATGGAAAAAAGGCGGACACACATAAAGTTTTATATCGAGGGTCACATTTTTTGGCGCTACTGCTACTTTAACCTCCTTGAGTTCTGCAACCCCTAACTCAAAAATCCTAAATTTCAAAAGGTATCATGTGACACATCATTTTAAAGCTCTTTTAATTAATTTGCAATACAACTGTGTAATTTTGTAATTTCGTCACCTGAGTATTGATTTGTTCTATGTCCAATATGTTACAATCGAGATAAACGGGTTTGAAACTTTTACATTAAATATCTTATTTGTTTTTTAATGAAAACTTAATTAAACATTAATAACAATATTTTTGTTTAGCCTTTAATTAGTTCTATTGAGCAAATCTTATCTCAAATTTGGATTTATGCCTCAATATTGAAAAAAACGTTTTGGAGATAAAACAAAAAGTGCTATTTTTGGATTTTAGAAACAAAATGTTGGACATATAACAAAGTTTTAGGACATGTAACAAAACTGAATTAAAAACACTTTATTTAATAATGATTTACTTTAATAATAATAATTATAATTATTGTCAAAATACAATGTCATATACATGTAAATAGGTGAAAAAACGTGTACTGGCTAAAGTGGATATAGAACAAAACAATTTTATATTTATAAGGAAGCTTTCCTTGAAGATAGCACAAAACAGTTATACAATATTTTTTCCATATGGATATAGCACAAACAAATACTAATTATTTTCAGGTTTTTACAAACACATAGAGCAAAAGAAAGCCTGTAAGCGAAATTTTGGAGATAGAGTAAACCAATTTTAAACCTTTTATACTAAACTCGGATTTAGATTAACCTAAACTAAAAACTGACACAATTATATCAAAATACTATTATGGAGATGGAACAAACCAACTTCAACTGGAGATAGCACAAACCAATACTCAGGTGACGATTTACCGATAGGTTGTAAAGAAAAAAACATTTTTTATTGTTATTACCGTATCAATCCTGCAAAATTTGGTCAAAACGGCTTTGGTGAGTTGAATCTCTAATGTCTATGTATAATAAATTTCGGAACTAAACAAATCTCATCGATGAAAATCTAAAAATAAAAGAAACTAGATTTAGAAAAAACCAATGCCTATGAATTACATTCTAATAAATTTTTTACTGTTTTTGTTTGAAGAACTAAACCATTTAAAATAACTTACTTGTCGTCAATCGTTTTTTGCTTATTGTTGATAAATAAAAGTTTTTACCTAAAAACGCTAATGTTTGAACGTTCGATGCATTTTAAATCACTATTCTTACATTGCTTAATTGTTTAAATATGGTGTACACATTACAAGAACGTGTTGAGTTGGTAGGCTGCTATTACGAAAATCAAAAATGTGCTCGAAGAGCTGCAAGGGTGTTCAACGAAAATCACCCTGATTGCAATGTTGGCCACAAATACATCGGGGAATTAATCTCAAAATTTGTTGAAACGGAATCAGTTTTAAATATAAAAAAGGCTTCCAGAGGACTTGTGCATGACGAAGGAGCTGCTGTGGCGGTATTGGGACATATCCAGCTTATGCCAAATACGCAGTCAATACGGCAAATATCTGCAACTTCCGGCGTGAGCAAGTTTCATCCCTACAAAATTCGGCAGGTACATGAATTAAATGAAGACGATTTTGATAAAAGACAGGAATTTTGCGAAATCATGAGTGACCGTCTTATTCAAAATCAAAATTTGTTGTACAACATTTGCTTTTCGGACGAGTCAACTTTCTCTCTCAATGGCAGGGTCCATCGGTATAACTGCAGGTTTTGGAGTGATACAAATCCTCATTTATACAGGGAAGTTCATACTCAACATCCGCAAATGTTTGGGCAAGAATCTTGGGGGACCATTTAATTGGACCTCTGTTTATTCAAGGTAATTTGAACATCGAAATGTATCTAAACATGATGGAAAATGAAATTGATGCCTTGATAACCCAAACTTTGGAAGATGATCCCTTGCTGAACAGGACTTACATTTTCAACAAGACGGCGCTTCTCCTCATTACGCAGCTCCAGTTCGTCGGCATCTAGATATGCGATATCCTGAACGTTGGATTGGACGAATAGGTCCTGTAGAGTGGCCTGCCCGATCACCTGACTTAAATCCACTCAATTTTTTTTTCGTGGGGATACCTTAAGTCGAAAGTTTTCGTGACACAACCTGCGTCTTTGGATAAACTACGTCAACGGATTATAACGTTCCGTAATGTGAGGGAGGGATTTGAATCCAGGCTTTATTATTGTTTGCAAGAGAACGGGGGACATTTTGAACATTTGACCTAAAAATATTATTATTTTTTATTTTCAATTGTAATTGATAAATAAATTTGTATACCTATTCGTTTAGATTTAGTAAAAACCAATTTCCAAACAATAAATATTGTTTTTTTTTCTTGAGAACCAACCGATAAATTATAAAACTAACTACACAGTTGTATTGCAAATTAAACGAGCTTTAAAATGATGTGCCACATGATACTTTTTGCAATTTAGGATTTTTGAGTTAGGGGTTGCAGAACTCAAGGAGGTTAAAGTAGCAGTAGCAGCAAAAAATGTGCCCCTCGATATAAAACTTTATGTGTGTCCGCGTTTTTTCAAAATTCTTCCAGTTTTCGAAAAATTTAAAAGCTTATTGCATGGTTTTTTTAAAATATCTCAAAAATAAACAGACCGATTTTAAAAATAAAACATTGATGTATAGGGATTTTAAAGACCTTTAAAATGATGTATTGCTCGATACCCCTTCCCTATTTAAATTCTTAAGGGGGTAGCTCCTGGGCGCAACGGGTAGGGGTGAGAAACCAAAATTTGACATGAAAAGTTGTCCCCCTCGATATAAAACTTTACGTGTCTCGGCGTTTTTTCAAAAAAATTTCAGGTTCCGAGAAATTTAGGGTGGTTCGTTTTAAATGGAACACACGTATAAGAGGGTAATTATCGTAATCAGAACAGCGTTTTACACATTCCTCCATTGTGTTGGGGATGTCGAACATAAAAGGTCTCTATATGGTTTTAAGCGTCATTAATGCTTTGTTCGTATATATTTGTTTTTAAGCTTCAAATATGGCAGGTTGGTTATGATTTTTTAATCGAGTTAACTGAATAAGTTCATTTAATTTTAAATTTATGCGAAGATGGAAGTCCATGAAAGATTCATTCGGTTTTTAAGTTGGGCTACATAAAATTCTCTCGAGAGTTGCCTTCGATCAAATTTCACTAAATTTTGTCAGCAATTGAAGCCGAATAGTAGTCCAAGTATCGAAAATACCAGGAATAAACGCGTCAAAATTATTAGAAGTTATAATCTTTAGGAAGACCTTTAATTTTACCCACAGTATATAAATTAAACAACAGATGTTGAGAATTTGCAATTTAAATGTTCCTGGGAAAAGCGATACTATCTTATCAACAGCATGAATTAATTCGTTCAGATTACCCTTCTCGTTGCTGTACTCAGGTATCGTTTTACAAAATGATTAAAGTTCGTCATTAGAAATAGCATCGGCCATGGTAATATTTTTACGAGAGTGGTTATTCAGACTACACACAGAGAGATCCGAATCTGAATTGGAATGATCGCGGTTGCGAAAAAATAAGTCTCGAATGGTTTGCAATCCGTTTTAATCTAGATCACTTAAATGAATTTCTCCCAATGACATTTAATTTACTTAAATTAATAAATAATAATGAAATGTATGCAGTGTACCTATAAATTATTAAGTAAGTGCTTGAATTTTAATATACTCCTAAAATTATTAAAAAAAAAAAATTATTAAGTGAGTGTGTTTGATTTTAAACAAGCGGAAATCAAGAGGTAGGGGAGACCGGGGCAGCGAGTACCGTTTAAGTATTTTTAAAAAAATATTTCAGCTACACTCTTAGAAAAGACCTGGTATTTGCAATGAAAATTTAGTTCCCAGAACCAATTTTATTAGTGAAAATAGGCACAACAAAAAAATATGTTGTGGGAACTAATACAAATTTGTTTTTACAGTTTGTTGTCGTAACAGCCAATATTGGCAGCTCCAACCAACAAGTTTAAGTGCATCGAAATTAGTTTTTTTTTCATACAAATAATTGATATTTAATGCAATCAGATTAGTCTGTCATTTTAGCAGCGTCTAAGTTGTAACAACTGCACTTGCTATTTATCGCAACAAACATTGTATCATGCAGGAATTTATTTTTTAATTGAAATTACATGAAAAAAGGTACATTTAAAGAATTTAATAGTTGATATAATATAAATTTGTTTTGTACTGTAACTAAGTTATATTTAATATTAAATGCTTGCATTAGTAGCAACAACAAATTGGTATTATTCCACAGTACATACCTGCTTAGTAAATATAACACTTTTTGTGTAAATATTATAAAAAATAGAGAAAGGAAATTCATGCCCGTTCGTTTTATAAATATTTATTATAAATTAAAAAATAACAATATAACTGAAAACACCAAATTTTGGTTTAAACATTATAACAAAAATTAATAATTACTCTAAGAAAACATTTATAAATATTTTAACAATAAAACAAAAACGATTATTTGGTAAATATACACAGATTAAGATGAAATTTAACTATACTTCTTCAGTAAACCGTAATGTTTACGTGAAGTGCAAGCCTTTCTTTAACAACTTAACAATGATTCTTAGGTACAACGTAACATACTTGCATGATAACAGGGGTAAGCATTCGATAAATTTTGAGTGTGAGTGCACTATGCCTATAGTATAGGCCCTATACCAAAAATGCGACTTGAGCTTTAACAAAACAAAACAAAAAAATTCTCGAAATTCCGACGTGATGGAGACTTTTGGTGGGCACCATTGGATTCAGGAGGCCATTTTCAGTCGGAATGGCATTTTCACATTTTTGGATTTTTTTTCGGACCCCAAAACTACAATAGTGTAATTAAAGGAGTGCAATAATAATACCTTTCCTTTAAAAACTGAAACCAATTCAGGTAAACCCCATGTTCCTAATAAATCTGCTACTTTAGTCCGCTCATCCATATTATTTGTTCGAGATATCTATAAGTAACCAACACATAAGAATATATTCTTATATATATGAATAGTTAAAAAGTATGTCGCCACTGAATTTACAGGGGCAAATGACTAATTGTAATAAACTAGTTTCTTACCTAAAATATACACTACACACGAGCTGATACACAAATACAAAAGAACAAACACCACCGAAGTCTGGACGCCGTGCAACACCGTTTGTTTACAGGTTAAAAGTAAAGCACGCGCCGGGCTGGACAAATCGCGCGCGAAATGCACAAAGTTTGCATTTGCATTAACCTACAGAGACAACATCCCCAACTGACACTTTGTTTCACACCGCTGGTGTCTTAGCTGTGTGAAAAGTGACGCATAGTTTATACAACCGAACCGTTAGTTGCACGGACTAATTTCAGTCAGTTGAGAATGTTACTTAAATATTTGGTCCAACAAAAACATTTTACCGCCGAAATGATTTTTTTGAGATAATGTTGTCAATACTTCTAGCCAACACAAAGTTTCAGTTAAAATAACTTAATCGCCTTTTTGCAGTAAATAATACTCAACAACAAAACTAAATCTTTTCAGGTAATGATGCAGGCAGTTACACATATAAAGGTACTGATTACAAAAAACAAAAAATTTTATTTTCTGCAACAGTTTCACCCCAACGATAATTAATTAATAAGTTAGTTACAAATACCAGGTCTTTTCTAAGAGTGTATATATGAAAGTATAGACATAAGCAATTTTTTCGAAAACCTATATAAAATGGTCTAACTAATTTAGTACAAAACCGAAAAAAAAAGTTGTAACATTTTTTGGTAGAGATAAAAAAACACTTTTATTACATTGGTCCTGCATGCCCCGGGTTTTGGGGTAAGAAGGTCCACCATTTGAAACACCTGCAGGCATCAATAATAATACCTCTTGATAGTTTTTAACGAATTTATTAAATAAATTAATTAAATAAAAACAAAAAAAGCAAATTATGTTGCGTCCTGCACAAATTGAAAATTTAAAAATTATTCGCACAGCTCGCAAATGAAAAAGTCATCTTCTTCTACCCCCGCACATTCTTCGTTGGCCCATTGCTCACAACTTATGCACTGGACCCAGTCTCCTCCTCCAACTTTACTCTCTTTGTACGGAGTTTCACAATAAATACATAAATCATCCACGGTCCTGCTTGCCCCAAATTAAGTGCTCCTCATTACCTCAAATGTCGCTAGGCAGGAAATCACCTCGTAACATTTGTCCATGCAATAGCATGAAATTTTGATTTCTTTGTAGCACTTTCAAACAGCTGCTTATGGTCGGACACCATTAACACAGCACTGGCATGAAGTTTTGTCAACCTACTTACGTGAAATTTTTCGCCAAATTAAAACGTACTGTGTGGTCCTTATTACCCCGGTGGACCTCGCTGCCCCGGTCTCCCCTACGGAAGGAAAATGAGGGAATACCACATAATCTTGAAAAAAAGAATATCCAAAAATTGGCTTTGATGAAGAATTTGGTCCGATCAGGTCTTTCTGTCGACAAGTTTCTTGATTTTTCTTGCGGTTGACTTTCTTCTTTCTTGGTCCGGATTCTGAAATAAATTGTAGAACGAACCTGTTTTTCAATCCTG
Organism: Brassicogethes aeneus; assembly: GCA_921294245.1. NCBI lineage: Eukaryota > Metazoa > Arthropoda > Insecta > Coleoptera > Nitidulidae > Brassicogethes > Brassicogethes aeneus. The sequence goes on from OV121137.1 coordinate 28,778,411, forward strand.
TTCGCAGCGCCAGTTGGATACAATCACAAGTTTTTATGAACACCAAATATTTATTGAATAAAGACTATACCTCCAGTATAGCGTGCCCTTCAATCTGTACACTTTCGAATATTGTTGGTGTACTTTCGCGAGAAATTAACCACCTCTGTTTTTGCTGGATTTATCTTGATCGACCACCTGTCCTAGTATGCTTCCCATTCCTCTGCTATATAAAGTAAAGGCCGCTGGCGGACCCATACTCACCCACCCATATCTTACCACATCCCAGACTAACTATGCTATAGTTTTTCCACTCCCACCCATGCATTCCTATCCTCAAAGTAAGGGCTAAGGGTCACCATGACCCGTCCTTTGCTAGGGCAATAAGCCCACTTTTATTTATTTGGAGGCTACAGTATGCTTTAAGTAGATCAAGATAATTTTTAACTTGTTTATTCGCAACTGCCGACGAGAAATAGTGTGCATAAAGAGCGAAGTGTAGTATGTCGCTATAGTGAATAAGGTGTATAGTTTCGGGCAAGCTCTGTGCCCTGTTGAACGCCGGCATTAACGAGCACTTTAACACTGAATGTGCGACATCTAAGATAGAGATAGTCGAACAGCTTGACTATATGTGTTGGTAGACCTATTAGGTGGAGTTTCTGGATCAGCCACCCGTCCAAACCGTATCGAAGGCTTTTTCTATGTCAAGCAATAACATAACCATAGACAGGTCTCGGTTATATGCCTGCTTGACATCGTGAACGATCCTGGCGAATTGATGGACGGTGCTGTGCCCAGGTCTAAACCATTTGGGAGGTGTTATTAGGCCCAGTCGTTTGTCTAGCTTACTGCTCCTGTTCAGTATTAGCCTCTCAGCTACCTTGGACAACGTGTTCAGCAGACTTATGGGTCTATAGCTGGTGGCCAAATTCGCGTTTTTACCCGTTTTCAGTATTGTAAATAATATGGGTTCTTTCCATTAAATGACTGCTTTCTTAGAGAGATTCTTAAGCACAATTTTATCTATGTTGTCTGGTCCGGGGGCTTTATTGATAGGCAATTTTCGTAAAATGTAGCGTATGTTGTCTGGTGAAGCCATTAGTTTAGAGAAGTCTCTGTGGTTAATGAACAGAGTTGGAGATGTTCTAAGTTGTTCTGCGTATTGAATAGTAGTTCTTTGCTCGGCCGTCGGCGAGGGCATATTGGTGGTGTGTACACTTTCGAAGTGACGGCCAAGAGCATTGGATTTGACTTTGGACTGATGTGTTCTCCGTTGTTGTCTGTCTTGATTAGCACTCTTTGACCTCCCTTAAGACTTTCCATGTAGATTATACCAGACCCTGTTTCTATATGTTCGTCGATACGGTGTTTTATGATAGTTCTGAGTTGATTATAGCTGTTTTGGTCTGCCTGCCTTCTGTACTTGTTAAAGGATCTACGGTACCTGTTCTTTTCCTTTATTAAGTCAAGAATGTCAGCAGGCAGACAATCTGCCTGGGGCCTAATTGTTTTCTTGCGAGTGGTTAACTGCCTCGCAGTTTTGATGTTATCGACAATTAGGTCAACCTATCGCTCGATGGACTCAGGACTTTCAATCACGTTTGTTGTGTCTCTGAACATATACCAGTCGGTGTGTTTATAGTCAAATACCTTCTTTGCAGAAGTTTTTTTAGTTTATTGTAGCTGAGACTGGAATATCATCAGAGTCTATTTCGTCTATCTTCATGATATCATGCAGGGTTTCAACGCCTTTGTGGATGAAGAAATCAATGATTGTCGGAGTAGAGCCGTTGTCCGGGTAATGAGTGGGCTCGTCCGTGTGGGATTACATGAATTACATTACGTATTCCCACAGTGTTCTGCCTTTCTCGTTTCTCCGGTTACAGTTCCACATTTGGTGTGTGGTGTTTAAATCACCTGCTATGAATATTTTGCGTCTCATCAGTGTCGGGCAACTTGGTGTAGTGGAACACACGCAAAATAAAACACTACCTGAGCTTATATACTACTCAAGTAAGCTAATGGGAGGCGACATGTAAGAACATCATCTTGTGTTACATACTAAATTTTTTTTAGTTTTAAATCCATCGGTTCAAAAAACACTGTATAAAGTTTTAATTTTTAATTTTAATATACAAGGTGCACCAAGTATCCTTATATGTGTATAAGACAGTATAATACTACCCTAAAACGCTATAGCGTTGCTTATAAAATGCAGTATATCCAAAGGACAAAACATCATTTTTATTGAAATAAAAAATTTGTTTATTGCAATTAAAATAATCTTTTGCCCTTCATAAACAATTTGTATATAATAAAATATTAATTACAATAACACTGATCTTTTGTCTTTTATTACTGAAATTGCATATAGTTCATTTTAGTGTTGTAGGGTAGAATACTATGGGTATTTGTGTATTTAAAGAGCTACAAGGTACAACCTAGATCGGTTAAATTAGAGTATTACAATTAAAATGAAATTAATAGATTAAAAAAAGACAGCTGTGAATGTGTTGTAAGTAAGCGGAAGTACGTTTGTTATAAATTAGGAAATATTCTCTAATAAAAATGGTTTACACCCTTAAAGAAAAGATTCAATTTATAACGTGGCATTTAAATGGGATCTCAGATCGAGAAATTCAAAGATTATTTCCAAATATGTTCCCAAATAGACCCTTACCAGCAAGGGCAACAATTCGAAATGTTGTAAATAATTTTTTAACATTCGGCTGTGTTAATAAGGTTCATAATAGGGAACCGCAAGCAAGGCCAGTAAATGAAGAACGCGAATTACGGGACACTTTAATTTGTGCAAGCATCAAACAAGATCCAACCCAGTCAACCAGACAAGTTGCCGAACAGTTCGATCTATCACAGTCTATGGTAGGCAAAATTTTAAGATGGGTATTACCCATACAAATTAAAGAGGAGTAATGAGCAATTTCCTGATGATACCGTCGCATGGAATTTTGCGAAATTTCGCGGTTAACCGTTATATAAATGGCGAACCGGGATGAAAATTTCACATGAAATATCCTTTTTACCGATGAGTCGTCGTTTTTATACATGGTAGGCATAATTCCATGAACCATCGGTATTGGTCCAGGACGAATCCTCATCAGCATTATGCTGCCAATTCTCAACGACCACAAAAATTAAATGTTTGGTGTGGAATGCTGGAAGACCATATTATAGGTTCATTTTTTATAGATGGTACCTTAAATGGCCAAAAGTATCTTGAACTGCTGCAAAATTAAATTGTTCCCGCAGTTCGTGCTCTGCCTGTGCCTTTTGAGTCAGTATGGTTTCAACAGGATGGATGTTTCGCACATAATACCCTATTGGTAAGAGAATATTTGCAAGACACTTTTGCAGACCGCATAATAAGTGGTCACGGCAATATTCTCTGGCCAGCAAGATCACCGGACTTGGCTCCGTGCGATTTTTTATGTGGGGATATGCCAAATCCAAAATCTACGGATTTCAGCATATCAGGGCAAATAACCGAATATCAGACCTGAGATGCTGTCAAAGGTACGACAAATTTTTTATAATAGGTTAACCTATTGTACAGCAGCGTTTGGGGGCCTATTTGAACATTTACTTTAATTTATTTATTTTTTTATTTAAATATTTTAGAATACCATTTTTGTTTAAGAATATTTGTTTTTTTTTATTACAAGAATACTATCGTTTATTTTCCACATTAATAAAATAAACAATAAGAATTTAAAATCGAATAAAATCTGTAATATTTGGATTTTTAAAATAAAATTTTAAATTTGTCGATAAATTATAGTAGAGCCTGGAGGCGGGTGAGGCGACAGGAAAAACTAACTTTTTTTCGCAAACTTCAATTTAAATTCTGTTTGCGCCGAACTTGTCTATTTAATGTCATTATAAACTATTATAAATTTGGTGTGGGTCCCATGTCTAATAACTGAAATATTGGTATACCCAAAATCCACCAGCCGCCACTGACTGCCATAACATGTTTTATTTGCTATTACGTGTTTTTATAAATTTAATTCTTTTTTTAATTTAAATTTAAAATTAAATCCTTAAATGTATAATTTGTGCTAATTGCTTTTTATTTTTTATTTTCAGGAACAAGTACTAGAGAAGAACCCTCGCCCGTTTCATCAATTTCGCACATTGTCTAAAATACGAAAAATTATTGATACTACTAATAAACATTAAGTATTATTCATCAAGTATTAATTACTAATACATTAGTAATATGTTTAAAAAAATCATTTGGGCAGTTTATTAAATACCTTTTTTGATGTAGGTGAATTATTAATTGAATCTCTTATGTTGTCAAAACATATACGTGTATCATTCATTAAATTTATATTAAATTATACATAGTCTGTATTTAAGTTAATCTTATTAGGTATAATTATATTTATTTTGTATTATAATATTATTTGAAATATATTTTATATCATATCTAAATAAATGTTAAAATATTCTGTTTGTATAATTTTATTAAAAAAAAACTGGGACCATTAAAAATAAATTATTTAATCCCTTAAACGTACTTTCTGATAAAGTTTATGAAAATTTGCAAATATCTTGGATAAATACACTCTTGCTCAACAAATTTGGTGTTAAATTGAGGGGCTTAGTGCCATCCTTGCCTAACCCCCAATTTACTATTTTTCGCTTCTGAAGATGCGTACTTTTTGTTTTATTTTGGTCTTGGGGAATATTTCTAATATTTGTTTAACATATCACAAAAGTTCTCCTTTTTCAAGTAAAAGTAAAATGGTGATAAAAAATAAACAATGTTTCGATTGCCAACGTTGAAATGGGGGGAAGGGCAATATTGGCACGGACAGATTTAGGTTTGTTTAAGATGCGCCTAGGGTTAGACACTGAGCCACCTAATTTGAAAAACTTATTTTTTGGGTTAAACTTTACTTTTACTACTAGTCCCTAAATATTATTCTATTAAATAAAGAAGGCCTGACAACCCTGTACAGTACAGAGTTTTCGTGTTTGTTTGCTTTCTAACTTTTTTGATAGTTTATTTCCGTACCAGGACATTGCCAAAATCTTCATAGGGGAAATTTGAAAAAAGAAATAGCTGTCCAAATTTTATTATTTTTTGAAATTGTCCGCCTAATTGATGCCACAAAGACGTTGGATTTTAGTTTTTTTGTTATGGAAGCAATCGTGAGAACACCAGAAATGGTCTCAGATGTTTTCAAAAAATTCAGCATGTCCTGCCAGTGAGGACATGCTGAATTTGTGTGATCATTTGTTAAGTATTGTGTTTCACTTAATTAAAATTAGGCAGGGTCGTGCGCAATTTAGGAGGATTAAACTACAATTTTTTAAAGAATAGTTTACTTTAAGTTTCATATCATTACTTGAAAAACTAAAAGAATAATTAAGATTAATATATGCTATGATATGATTTTATTTAAAACTAATACAATATAGGTATTGTAGAAACAAAATGTGTTTAAATAGGTCGCCTCCTACTTCAAGGGAAACATTTGCACGATTTATCATGGAACTATTTGTAGCGTATTAATAATAGATAATATAAATAATAGAGGGTGTCCCATTAGTACCGCCTATTTTAACTACTACACTACCGAGGGCGGTTTGAAGATTAATCGAGCAATTTGAAACGATTGGGTCAATTCAAACCAAAAAGAGACATGTCCGTGTTCGTGCAGCTCGGTCTGCTGAAAATATTGAAGCAGTTAGTGAAAGTGTTGAACAAATTCTTCCACCTCGATTCGCCACCGTTCCCAGCAATTGAGACTCTCTCGAAGCAGTTTAAAGCGCCAAAGACCTGCATTTTTATGCGTACAAGATTCGGTTGACACAATATTTGCACAGCAACGAAACCATGGAATTATTGAGTTATTAGGCCGATCATGCGATTTGACGCCGTTACATTTCTTTCTTTGGGGTTTTTTGAAGGAAAAGATTTATGCTAATAACAGTTCCTAAACTAAAACATGAGATTCGAGGATTACTTTGACAATAGCAGTTCTTTGGTCACATCAATGAGTACTGCCAGGAACTATTATAGTCAGTATTACTCTCTTAAAATGAAAGTCATTTTCACTTTAAAATAGTTATTTTTTACTACTTAAATAGTTAAAGTTTGATTAATTTCAAACTGTCGACTGTTTCTAAAAGTAACAAGTAACTAATTTTTTTATTCCTTTTTAATTTTGCGGCCAACAACAAATTATTGTTATAGTTAAATGCATGTAGACTAAATGTTAAATGGCCCATAAAAACAAAGGTGCAAAAAGTTTAGTTTAAAGCAGCAAAAAAATATTCAACTATTACACTGTAGTGAGGTGAAAAATATCAGAGCTAAACGCTCGGACACGTAAACTTAATTTTTGGTCGTAGATTACAAATCCGTGCTTGGTTTAGATGTATCAGGTCAAAATTCAAAGATATTGGAAACACCCTGTATATATTTAAACACCCTGTATATATTTTTTTTAAATTACATTTGGCGGGACCCACACATCAGTTCCAAATTTAAAAAATAACAAATTCTTGGAAAATTTGAAGTTAATTGATCAAAATATACACGTGTCCCTAAGGGTTTTTCTTAGATAATTTAGGAAATTTGAAGTGTTTTTTGCTGATTTTTTTTTATTGAGTATAATTGAGGATATTATATTAAATGAAATAAAAAGCACAAGAGGTGATTTATATTATTTTACAAATTATAATATACCAGTATACAGTGTGTCCCCGGATCGGATATCCAATTGGAAAAACTTTTTTAGACCTGATACAGCTAAACCGAGCACGGATTTGGAATCTACGACCAAAAATTATGTTTACGTGTCCGAGTGTTTAGCTGTGATATTTCAAAAGTTAAAAATTTACCTATAGTGTAATTAACAGATAAAACTGGGGGTAACCGGGGTTTGAACTCGCGTATGCCGCGTGCCGTGGAAAATGGACTTTATCTCAAAAACTGTTTTGTTTTTTTAAATTATGATGACATTTTCGGATTCAGGGGACAATTTTACATATAAATTGGCTGTTAAATTTTGGGATACCCTGGTATCCCATGGTTAATCAATGATCAATAATCATGGTACAAGTGAAAAAGCAGCCAACTATTAATTCATTTTTCAAGAGTAGGCTATTGTTTTGTTTAATAACAAATTATGGATATTTCAGTATTTAGTGCCTAATCTTTCTATTTTCTATCTTCCTCGTTTGTTTGATCGTTATTTTGGGCAATATTTTAAAAATTATTAAAAGGTATTTTAGTAAACTTATATAATATATATTGCCTATTTTATAACAAACTTTTATATCCAAATTATAAAATTAAACCAAATTAAATAAAAATACTTTACTTCCTAGAAGTTTATTTTCTTAAGATTTCTCCATATATAAAAGCAAATAAAATAAAAAGTGGTTTAATAAATTGCATAGTCGGTAGCAAAGTCAGTGGACCTTTGTATGTAATTTTGTTGATTTGTGGAAACTATACAGATTGAACCAATGTATGCATCAAAAAATCTCAATACGAATAGTAAATGAGCCATATAGTTTCCCATTTGAATTTGGTCTTATTTATAGTAAGCAGCTTTTGGCTCCCTCTAGAAGGATATGTTGAAACCTTATATAATCAATACTGTTCAGTTTTCTACAATAAAGTTATAAAAGAAAAAGTTTTCTCAAAATTATTTAATTAAATTAGTGCAGAAAACATTATAAATAATATTTAAGTTAATACATTTAAAAAAGAGGTTGCTTAGAGCTTTTGAATAACGTTTTATTTGCGTTTAGAAATAAATATCTTTTACAATTACTGGGAAAAGTCCGACAGGTAAATATAAAATTTTGATAACCACATGTGTTTTTACTTTGTTGGGTGAAAATAATTCTACATTTGTTTTTTATTTTTGAATATTGGAATTAAGTTGCAACTACGATTCGCTCATTCGAAACAACAATGACACAACTCAAAAATCACATTTTTTGATAAAACGCTTTTTAAATTTCTTAATACTGTTTTTTAGAAAGTATGCCTAAATAACAAAATAGCCCACATTTTATATACATTTTTATTTTTTATTCAAACACCATGTTAAAGGCAATTTGGCCATTTTTTGACCTTATTTTCATATTGTGACAATGTTCCTTATAATTTATTTATTAATTTTTAATAAAATAACAATGTAAAAATGAAATAAAACTAAAAGTAAACAAAATTTATTTTAAGTAATAATAAGCAAAAGACTAAAACAAAACTTAAAAAAAAATATCAAATAGATAATTATTAAATATTATTGTAGTAGTCTTTATAAGTTTTGGAAATAACGGTACTTCTATTTTTTGATCGAATGAAAGTAAACGTTTTTTTTATTTTTATTAATACCAATTTTATTCTTGTAGACTGACAAGATGTTTCTTCCTCTGTTACTCCTTGCTTGATAACACACTCTACCATGATATTATTAGGTTCTGATGCGTCCAATAAATTTACAATGCCCATTATTCGGGAAGTACGGGACCGCATTTCTAAAAAGTAATAAACACAACAAATATTCATGAACGACTCTTTATTTAAATTTTTATAAAACCATTTATAATATATTTATCTTAAAAGAACAATCTACTTATTTCATTAATTTTTTTTACAAAACTAAAGGAAAGAAATTGGATGTATATTTTTGTTAGATTTAAATTATTTTTTAAACAAAGAAACGTTATTAAAAAGTTCTACGTATAACGTTAAAACTTACATTACATACCTACATTTTAGTTTTTTATGTCAAATTTCTTTAACCACTTAGATAAACATAATTTTTAATGCTACAGTGACTCAAGTCGAAAAGGAACCCATATTATTATTATTGTTATACAAAAATATCAAATTAAGGCATACCTAGTGACACAATACAAAAAGTGACGGTATATAATTAAATATATACACATGTAACATAAAATTATAATGAATAACGGCACATTTCTGCAGAAATCCATGGATGTGTCACTGTTGCTTTAAATTCTATATGAGTCAATCCAAATGAAAAAACCAACAATGAATTTAAAAGTGCGCTGCATGACTTTTTATTTTAATGAAAAAATTTGAGTATGATCTTTTAGGTATCATATATGAAAAACCATTGCAGTTTTATTTTTTTGTTACTTTACATTTTATCGGCACTCTTTAGAAACCTGAAATCGTATCATTTTCTTACTCTTTTATAAGAGGCCACATGTGGCAATTATTGAAATGATTGTAATTTTATTTTCCTGCCTAGTAAGTATGTTTTCAATATTAATTATTATTATCTAATTAGTTCAATTCATAAAAGAATGGTAAACCACTAAAAATTTGTAATATTTGGGATTTTCGTCTGGCTCCTGTGCCTATTCTACTAAATCTAGAAAGTTGCTTTTTTTCAGGTATGAAGTACTTATACAATAGAAAACGTAACTATTATTTTAAGTTTCTAGACCATCATTTTCTTTATTAAAAAAATTATTGAAACTTGATAATTTTCAAATTTAGCAAATTTTTCACTCAGAAATCATTATGTTGAGGAAAAAATAAAAATCTGAAACTTTCAGGAAATGTAGTCCCCACCTTTATCTTGTTTTGTTATTTTTACCCGTGTAAAAGATATAATAATTTTTTTATTGCCAGTTAAGAAGCGTTATTGTTAGTTTTATTTATAATTTAAAATTTAGATGGCTTTGACTTCGTCAATTTATGTTTGGTAGAGAAATGTCAGAACTGTCAAAAATATTTCATAAATATTATTTGTGAGTATTTATTTTGTGATTTCAAAAAGTTTGCAAGTTTGCAAGTGTAATAAATGATGAAGTGTTCCAGATTAATGAATTTAATTGCAATTAAAAATACAAGAACATTTGTACCTCTTTCTGATGGAAAATTTAAAAGTACAAAAATATTCAAGTTCTGAAAAGTTTGAAATTGTTAAAAAAAGCAAAAATCAAAAAAATATTCTAAATAAACCCCTTTATAACTTACATGTTTTATTTTAACAAGTTACATAAAAACTAAAATTTTAAGAAGTATTTACAGATTGTGTAAATTTTTTTCCAATACTAACATTTAAAATACATACATATACGCTAAAGAACTACCTATCGGGTTTTCGCAACGCGCGCGCCATCTGGTGGACTTTGATAGCATTCCGTGAATTTAAAAATTGTTAAAGCACATATTATACATCATTTTTAAATAAATCTATACGTATAGGTACCTATACAACCTAGACAAATTCCATTCAATTGCACAGCTAAATCGCGCACGTTATTTGGGTTTTATGTTGCAAGGAAAAAATTAAAAAACTCTTTTAGTTAGATTGATTTATTCCTTATATCATTGATTAAGAAACTCAACGTTTAAATGCTTATATAGTTACGTTAGTGTGTGCAGTTTATCTAAGGGACCATGGTGAATTATTGTGTTTTTAATTGTAAATAAAATTCAAGAAATAAATCGTTGCATGTTTTGCCAAAGGATCCAATTCGGTAAGTACATTTGTTGTTGCAGAATAACTGTACTTAATATAATTTATATTTAATTTTGGACATTTTTAAGAATTTATAAAAAATAATTTTTGCACAAACGTAACCTTAAAATTAACCATTTTTATGTTTGAGTTCTCTAAAAAACGCCGACAACTGCATTTTAAACAACAAAATATGCCTACCACTACTAAAATGTGTATTTATTGTATCTAATAGGTACAATTTATATTTACATTCAGATTAACACTGTTTATTGGAAAACCGGTAAAAACTCACCCAGGATTTCCTCTCGAAATACACCCAACAACAAATCGAGCCACGGTTTTTTTTCGATATTTTTTTAACTTTTCCGGCTTTATTCTAAAAAACACTTGTTTGTAACATAAGCGTCTGACAGCTGATTATTAAAAGTTTTACTTTTGTTACGATGATAACAGCCGAGTGGTGGCGCTACTAGCGATACTTCTTTAGCGTATAAGTTTTAATGATTTAGTGCCTTACTAAAGGGATCAAAATAATAAAACAAGACTAACTTGGTTTAAATTGTCAAAGAAACCGACAAAAAACTGCTCAACGTAACGCTGATTTTAAAAAGTTTTATATATAACATAATATGACATATTATGTTATATACAAAATTTACCAAAGAAATACGAACAAATAATATTTTTGAAATATTTTTTACAGTTCTGAAACTTCTCCACCAAACATGAAAGCTATATAAATTTTAAATTATAAATAATTATTATTATTTGCGATTTTGACTGATTAATAAAAAATTTATATTTTCAAACCCAAATTTTCAAAAATATTTTAAATTTACACAAATACTTTTCGTACAAGCTAAATAAGAATGAAGAACAATGAATCGCAATAGTTATTAAAGAAATTTCATTATTTGTACCGTACCTACCTTACATTTTTATAGATTTTTTGTAAATAGCGCTGTAAAGTATTTAACCGCACTGATCTGTCTAACAAAAATTGCGGTAAAGTACTACTTTCCGCAGGAAAGAGCAGAGAAGGTAAAGTACAGTGCAGCTGATAAGAAAGGTTACTTTTCTTACATTTTCAATACCATATTTTTAGGAAGCATTTGTTTAGATTATTGGGAAATCTATTTGAAAATATTTTACACATGCTGATTATTAAAACTGCCAGAATTTTTTAAATTATTTATTGAACCTCAAAAAAATATATTAATAGGTTTGTAGTACCTAACGAAAAAAAAAACATTTTAAAAAAATTATAATTTTTTAATTTTTAAAATTATAAAATAAATCATTTGACATAGTGAAAAGTTAACAGTTAAAAATATAAGGGTTTCTATAAAATGGATATTTTTTCATGATCGCCTTGGTGTCTGGAAAGGATTTTAAATCACCCAAGCGGTATTGGCAATATCATGTTGCCAACATGCTTTCCATATTCGGTAAAACCCCTCAGCCGTCACGCAGTCAAATTTTAAAGAACGAAGACAGGACTCAGCGTTTTGCTCAGGTTCTAAAATATAAAATTTATAATGCAGCGTATACGCTGATGAGGGCTTGATGGGGTTTTGAAAATTTGACTACAAAATTCATTATGCAATTCTAGATTCTCTTGAAAATTTACTTAGCAAAATTTACAAACATATTTAATATAGGTTATATCATGGTACAAGAAAACAAGGTATGTTCTTCATTAGGACGAATTTTGGTTCACTTTGCTCACCACATAGTTACCGCCATCTTAGTTCATTCCCGCCTTTGAAATTAAATGATATTTTAAATTTAAATATTATTCTCTTATGAAATTCATCCAAATTTCTATAAAATTATTTGATTTTTAGATTAAATTGTCGAATAATTTTAAGATCACACTAAAAAAACGATCTGTCACAATATTTACATTCCAAGAAAATATAATTGATGAAAAATAACTATTTTATATAGTTTTTCAATCAAAAAAATAAATTGTTTTAAAGTAAGTAATATTTACTAAATACCAAATAAAATATATAAAAAATGAGCCAAGAAAAATTTAATTTTAGTTTTTAGGTCAAATGTTTTAAATAATGGGGTTTCAAATAAAATATCTTGTTTTAAAGCAAATATGAAGAATGAAATAAAAAGTGTCAAGTTACATTGCAAGAAAAATGTAAAAAAATTTTTTTTCTAAATTTATTTAAATTGGCGACCATCGAGACAACATTAAATAAAACAAACTAAACTTGTGAAAAATATTATATTATGGTTTTCTAATGCTTTTGGGATGTTTCAATCCCGGGCCATTTCATTATCAGAAGCATGCTGCAGTTTAAGTGAAAAATATTATATTATGGTTTTCTAATGCTTTTGGTATATTTCAATCCCGGGCCATTTCATTATCAGAAGCATGCTGCAGTTTAAGTTTCTGTTATGGACTGTCCTTGAAGATCATTAGCTTCCTTGTCTTGGCACATTTCCTGCAGAGTGCAAAAAGAAAGATTTAATTTTGATTAATTTGTTTTTCAAATTTTATTTTAATTTTTTACACTGCAGTACTTAAATTTCTGTTACGGGCTGTCTTCAAAGATCATATTATACTCCCTGGTTTTGTCCTATTTCTTGTACACTGTAAAAAGCATTATAATATTGTTTTTTTCCAATTTTATTTTAATTTCTTACAAAGTACTTGATATCTCCTTTGATAGATCAGCTGTAAAATTGGAACCGTATCCACTTTTAAAGACTTTTTTATGGGAATGTTCTTTGTATATTTTTTTGATCCACTTTTCCTTCTTATATATAGCAACCATAGCAAGTAAATGGAACAAATACAAGCTACAAAACAAACAAAAATATTAACTTAAATTATTATTTATATATCTGTCACAGATAATATGTGGATACAAAAAGAAAAAACTACTGCTATTTAATTGTTTTTAAAATAAATCTACTTACCATCAATTTGTTCAAGCCCTTACTAAGAAAATGTATTTCCAGGTTTTTTTCTTTTGGCGTTTTTAAAGATTTTCACTTGGCAGGCAGACTTTTTTTTTACACTTGCACTTAAAATAAAAAAACTCACATCAAAATGTAAATAGTCAATATGGCGGCGACTGGGTCCTCCCACCTCTTCGCCAATCTGATGGAGTGGTGGAAACAGATGCGCAAGAATATACCTTGTTTTTTTGTATCATGGATTTTATTATAAACTTATAAGTAAATTCTTGGATTTTAAATACGTCTTTTTTACTAAAGTTATCATTATTATGAAGATGCAAATTCAGTAATTAACTTATCAAATAATTCTTTATCAAACTTAAATTGATTTTGATTTTTTTCATTGTAATTAATATCAGAAGCATTAAAAGATACTGGATTAGGCAGTATACCTGGGTCAAAATCACCAAGGTGGCAAATTTCAAATTATGTTTTATGATGAATATACCTAGCAGCTATTACTTTGCTAATTAGCTTAAATGATCACTAAACTTGTGTTTAAACAATATTTACGTTGGCCGAGCATAGAATTAATTGCTTCTCTTGTAATTTTATTTTTAAAGTGAACTATCGCTGAAAACAATCATTCCGGGAACGTTTTTGTGAGGTTTATAATAAAATTAAAATATAACTTAGTATTTCATTTTTACCCTTTACAATAGCGGAAGTACGTAGTTAATAATAAGAAATTAAAAAACTCTAAGAAAGTTGCAAATAAAATCATTTAAAAACAAAATATCACTACAAATGAACCTATGGGACTATTTTTTTGAATTAAATTATCTAAATATGCCAATATCGCTGACTTACATATAAATAAACTAGCTCTAGGTATAAGAAGTCCGCCTGTTTTAATATTTCCAAGGCCTTTTTTTAATATCTAAAATAATAATGTGTTAAGTATCTGTGATTTTTGTTATGTTCCCGGAAATGATAAGGAGTTCACGGAATGATGGGTGTGTTCTCTGAATGATGATATAGATACACTTTAGGTTTATGAAATTATAAACAAAATTTTTTGATGCCATACTTATTTATTTATTTGGCATGAGGTTTATTCTTAACAAAAATGTAACTTTAATTACTTCTTTGCAGTCTTTTAATCGATGTACACAGCCAAGTACAATTCTTAATAATCATATTAAACTTTTATCTTAATGTTTATAATTAAACCAATTAAACATGAACCTATATTTAAATTGAACTTTTAAACAAAAACAAGCTTTCGTAATCATAATTATGAAACATCAAAAATATATAATAAAAAAAAGAAACAAACATTAAATCATCCTCATTGGACGATGATGAGTAATAAATGGTTTTATAAATGCTCCGTTTCTTTAATTTCAGCAAATCTTGTACATCAGTTGTATCCATATGCTCGTTCGGTTCAGGAGACTTTCTTGAAAGTATTCCCAAATTTATTGGTTCAGAGTTCGGATATAAACTGCCAGATAACGCAGACATTTTCAGTTCTTTCAAAGATGTTGGATTATCGAGTAGATATGAAGGATGTTAATATATTTTTTTCCAATATGGTTTTAGGATCGGTTTCATATGAGCCCATATCGCATGATCCAAATTTTCACTCACGGTAGCAAAAGATCCATATTGCAAACCATTGTCAACGTTTCGTGTATAATATATGTATGAATAGATAATTGATTTTTTGCGAAATGAGTCGACTGGATTTTATTTGCGTACTGACAAGTTTATTTGTATCATTACCTACCTCTACTTCAGTTAAATTTTCTTTCAACTCTTTTTTCCGTTTGTTGTAACTATAAATGCCATACAGACAGTGATGGGCACGTACCCGGTATATACCCGATTTAATATTTGTATAAATACCCAAGGTATGTACTATGTACTAGTGATGAGCACTATCGATAGTTGATAGTTCAAAGTTTACAATAGTGCTCACCACTGGTACATAGTACATAGTACATACCTTGGCTATTTATCCAAATGTTAATAAATCAGGTATATACCGGGTACGTGCCCATCACTGCATACAGATTTTTTTTCTTAACTGGAATATCTTCAACAAAATCCATTTTTAATTCTTTGACTGTACTTGAAATTGCAACCTTGTTTGTGATCTTGAATGTCTTATTCTCGCCTTTTACAGTTTCTTCCCCAAAAACACTTTTGCTGTTAGGAGTTGCAGCAAAATTATCATCTGAATGTGGCGGAGTATTGTTTACTATACTTAATATTGCTGTCTTCTTTTCTCTGTATTTTTATGCTTCTTTCCAAATTTTTCTCTGCTTTCGCTTTTTTCTCTCGGTCATCTCAGCAATGTTTTTAACTTTCTTTCAGCTTTTTTTTCTGATAGTATGCTCTATCCTTACCCCTTTTATTATTATTTCCTCTGTTATCTTATCTAAAAACTTCCTTTTTCTGGCATTAGCTTTTTCTGTTTGCCGCATGAGAGCTAAACTATTTTTTATAAGTTGTCTTTTTGGACGTTTTTAATTTTTTTTTAACTTCATGAGATTCCATATTTGCTAAAAAAATAAAACATTTATTTAAAACTATTTAGGACAAAATACACTAAATTAATTGACAAAAAGTAATAACAGTCATTTCAAGAACGCTCCGTCAAGTCCGGGGACGTTCCCGAAATGACCGTTCCCAAAATGACTTTTTCAAATAAACGTGCCCTTTTTGGACGAAAGTCATCTTGACAGCCATGTTTGGCTTGTTTAAGGTATATTATTTAAGGTTAATATTTGTTATAAACACTATAAAACGTATTTTTTCAATATTACGAGTTAATAAACGCATTCCCGGTATGATGATATATTTATGTACGCTCTTTAATTATGGGATCGAATGGTACTTACCACTTATTTTTAATTATTTTGGCGAAAAATTCACTTGACATCCACGTTGTTTACATCTTTCACTACAACTGTGCCATACACATATTACGGCTGCGTTCAAAAACGTAATTTTTTTGGACAATCAAAACAGCGTTCACTCAAATGATGCTTACATTGTTGGACATAATATTTTGACTTGATTTTCTTTCATTTCTTTTTTGTTTCTTTATTAATGCTTGTAATTACGTGATATTAGATAAAATTGAATTGAATAAGTAAGAAAAACTGTTAAATTTATTTTATTTTATGATTATTTCAGGTGTTTGTTTCTAAAGATTGCTACTTAGGACGCGTTCTCGAAATGATTTTTTGTACTTATTTATATAAATAATAATGAATATGGTTTACTTTTAAACTATATTATATTAGGTATAGTTAACGGAAACACAGTTAAGTATTTACAAAACTTGATTTGTTAAAGAAAAACTGAATTTAGTCATTTATTTGCTGGCACAGCTAATTTTCCACCTTGATGATTTTGACCCACCTCTGCCGAAGGCAAGAAAGTAGTGTCAATATGCGAAACTCTGGTGTAACGAACGGGACATGGGGGGCACACATTAATAATTAAAAAGAATATTAAAACCACAAAAAAACTACCTTTGGCCAAAACACGTGATCGTCTAGTTTAAAGAAATTAAGTTAGGGCCCCTTTTTGTTGTGAATACGGTTCTGGATACGTAAGTACTTGAGCAATTGAAAAGATATTTAAAAGCAAAGAATAAGTATTAAATTAAAATAAGTTTATTAATAAAGGCAATTAATACAAGAGTTAATTATTGTTACTGTACATTAATAATATAAATAAAAACATTGGTATTTGAAAAGTATGATTGATTTAAGTTAATAAGGTAAAACCTTAAAAACCCACATATACAATACAGACATGCATATATGTCGCACATCTCAACAATATAAATAATACAACAAAATCAAAGTAATCAATATGAATATAATCAATTATATTATCATATTGCTAAGATTATTCACCTACATAAATGGTAAGCTCGGACGGTGTAGAAAAGCAAATACACATTGAAATAATTACACAGCCACACAAAAAAAAAAAAAAGTCAGATACTTTTTACGAGACATATGTATTTCTATGTATTTTGACTCGCTGAATCCGAATCCGAGGTCAAAATAGGACCTTTCACGATTGGTTTTCGACATAACCTCAAAAAACCGGTTTTTCAAGTATAGAATGGCGAAACAAAGTTTGATTTTAGATTTCAAGCTGCTGAATTCATATATAGCATCAGTTTTATAATATAACTATAGAATCTAAATCATAATCTCAAAACGTAGTTGTTTGAGCGGTGCTCTGCAGGACTAAGTAAGATTTCCGTACTCAGGAATCGAATCCGATATATAAGTCGAGCTAGCGTTTGTTTTTCATAAATCACCTCGGTGGATCAAAATCAGTGAATTTTAAATCATTTTTTAGGAGAACATACTTTTATTATTGGATTAGTAGAATTTAGAGCAGTTGATTAGATAGCTGTCTGCGAATGAGATGGTTTCTATATAGTTCTGCATACTCACTCAGTCCTGCAAAGCACTGCTCAGACAATTATGTTTTGAGGATATGTTCTAGATTTTCTTGTCATATCACAAAACTGATACTATATATGAATTCAGCAGCTTGAAATCTAAAATGAAACTTTGTTTCGCCATTCTATACTTGAAAAACCGGTTTTTTGAGGTTATGTCGAAAACCAATCGTGAAAGGTCCTATTTTGACCTCGGATTCGGATTCAGCGAGTCAAAATACATAGAAATACATATGTCTCGTAAAAAGTATCTGACTTTTTTTTTTTTTTGTGTGGCTGTGTTATCAATGTACAGCAACAAACAACAATAATGTGAAACATAAAGTATAATATAACTTAGGTCACAAGCAACAATAATAAATGGTATTTGTATAAATAAAATATATAAATAACAAGTGGTGTAGTAGTGGACAACGGTAATGCAATTTAATTGTACAGTCATAAATAACAAATAAAATCAGGTATAATCAATTATAAAAATATGTCAGTACAAATCAAATATAGCAAAATAAAATGATTATCAATAATAATAAAATAAGACCATAAAACAACAACTTCATATCAATATCCCTATCTAACCATTCTTTGTCTAAATTGGTTAACTGGCATTATTGGCAATTGGGTGCGCCTGTCAAAGCAGAGCTGTATCCACCGATCCTATTACCAGAAACCGGCAACAAAGTTCCCTAACTAAATAACTCATTTGATATGCAGAACTTGAAACAAGTCTCACCATATTAAATAATGAATATCAATTTATCAAATAAATAAAATAAGATAAACTGTACAAAATACACTATGTAAGTGTTAAATATAAATATGTAGTAAAATGTAAAATTACATTACAATATAATATGTTAAAGTAAATGTAATATAAATATAATAATTATAAACATAAAATAATGATTATGATTTGGTTGTCCAACCACCAACATTAAGATAAAATAATTCAGCTTATTCTTTCTCTCACATAGAACAAGTTGAAATAATAATAATAAAATATAGTTTAAATTAAATATTAAATAATTAACCACTCATTATGATATTTGGGACCTCAGATTATAATAACTAAATATAGAAAAGACATACCTATTTAAATGAACAACACTTTCACAAAAACTGAAGTTATATAAAACAATGTAATATTTGCTAAATTCACTCCCTGATAAAGTTAAAGAATTCAATAGTAAAACGTAACTCTCTCTTCAAATAGCAAACACCAACTCTTACAAAATTAAAGAATTAAACTAAATCCTTCAAATAGCAACACGTAACTGTCTCTTCAAATAGCAAAACTCAACTGTCTACTTCAAATAACAAAACTCAACTGTTACAAAATTAAGGAATTCAACTAATCCCTTCAACTGTCTAAAATATACTCTTCCCTTTAAGTTTTTAACACGCTCTTTTTATGTTTATTTTATCAAAGTCAAGCAGGCCTATCGATATATAGTTCATCTGGAACGTACAAACCTCATCTCTCTA
Source organism: Brassicogethes aeneus (assembly GCA_921294245.1). NCBI lineage: Eukaryota > Metazoa > Arthropoda > Insecta > Coleoptera > Nitidulidae > Brassicogethes > Brassicogethes aeneus. Next base: position 28,797,803 of record OV121137.1, read on the forward strand.
CCGATATGGCTCAGACATACGTGCGGTATTGGTAAGTCTCCCTAGTGCATCATGGGATACTTAAAGACTTCAACACGTAGGTCTTACAAATATCATTCTAAGTAAAACAGACTATACCCTATTTTTATTACGTGTTGACAAAGACTCTAACTCTGGAATGCTTAGGTTTAATATGTCCTTAATAAATTATATAATATAAACAGAATGGGCCTAAATATTAAGTTACTAATGCACACTTGATACAATTTTAAGGTAAATATTTAGAACTAATCTAATATTTCGTAGAGTACTAAAATAATAAATAAAGAAATGTTAAAAAATTAAGTGCCCCATATATCGTACCATTACACTGGTGATATTCATTTAAATTTTCATAGACTTAACAGAAGCCGAAATGGCATAAATTATTATGGTCCAATGTTTTTTAATAAACTTCCACAGTCCGTAAGAGATTTAAGTTTTAAACAATTCAAAGTGGTATTAAAATCATTTCTTTTAAAGCATAGTTTTTATTCCACGTCTGATTATCTTAATTATAATTTTAATTTGTTTTATGATTGATTGGGCACCGATTGTTTTAACTTGTTTTGTTATTTTAATTATGTATACCTACTTGAAAATGTTTTATTTATATTTTATTTTTCACTGCTTTTTAAAATATGTTAAAACTTGTATATAATTTTGTTTGTTCAACACGTAGTCAACTTTTATTTCTTAAATACTTATGTACCTTTTTATGACTGCCTAAACATGTATTTATATGTATGATGCTAATAAACTATTATTATTATTATTATTATAGAGATCCTATAGACGCTTCAGTTGACGTACAAAAAATGGAGCTATTCCTATCGACATTTTAAGAAATAGCTTGTTGCGAACTACATGTTGTTATTACATATTATTTCTTGTTTTTTGGTTGGTTTATTTATAACGTCTAGGGTAATATCCAGTTTTTCATTTAAATGTTTTCTATTAACATGTCTTTTAAAGCTGCTAATGTTTTAAAAGCTTTGTCCACAATTAAGTTCAGTACACCCTACTAATGAATTGGTTTTTATGTCATAATTTCGTTTAAAATGATATGTATGAGCAAATTTAGAAAACAAATGTTTTTTTGCAAATAAAACAAATCATTTTTACCTTAATGAGTATGAGTATGAGTATGGGAACGTATGGCAGGCCCCAGATATATTGTCATCCACTAATCTCCCGAGGTTATTTTACCCCCTTTCCGTTCTCCTGCTTATCCCGCCAAATCACAGCATTACCTGTGTTTGTTGGATCCGAAGTTTTTACGCCGGCTGGTAGTTCCCCCCTAGGAGGTTGTGTATGACAGTGTCAAAGGTTAAGGCCGCTCCCGGGATTTTTGTCAGCCGGGTCGGGCCATACGTCCAGTTTAGGAAGGGTTTTTGGAGGACATTGAACTGACCCAAAACTAAGTACAATCCGGAATCCTCCGCAACCAAGGCCTTAGTAGTATCCCCATTCAATTGGTATTCGTGAATGGGGGTGGGTATGTTAGTTTTTTGCTTACTTCGGCTACCAACCTTGTATATTCTTTATTTATTTTATTGCTAAATTAGTGTTTATACCGTTTTCATTTATTTATATCTTTGCCTTCTTACTTTTTTTTTCAAATTAATTAAAAATATAAATATTAATATACAAAATAGATAAAGCCGGCCCTGTGGTGTATCGCATCAAAATTTGAAACACGGCCCCAATGTCAGGCGTGCAATGCATGCCTCAATAGATGGCCTACCACTTCATTTTCACGTGAGCGCTTTGCCCATTTACTTTCGCCATCCTCCAAACTTTGCTTGTGTGAGCTTATGTGTATATTATATAATATATATAATACAATAATATAATATTGCGACGCACCCACTTGATTTCCCTTCACACACGCACGCTGCCCTCTGCAATGATCAATTGTTGCCTGGTTTCCTATTAAATTCGTATCTATATAAATTCATTATAAATATCAATTAGTCAATACCAATACCAAATAATATAAATAATCAATACCAATATCAACCAATCAATCAATTAATCAATATTAATACTAATATCAATATCTATAATGCCAATATCAACATCAACATTAATACCAATAATATTACCATCAATACCAATACCAATACCATTATATCAATATCAATCAATCCATTAATTTATTAATTAATTAATTACTTTATGTAAATACCAATATAGCCGGCCCTGTAGTGTATGCAGTGGAATGCGGCCACATGGCCTGCTTGGCTATTGAGTTCTGTTTGTTAGTTTGGCTTTGATTTATGGCTGTGACCCTAAATTTATTTATGATAAATTTTTGTCTTCTTGCTTGATTAGGTTTATTTACTTACGCCTTTTTCAATGGTTGTCTATGATTTGTCTACCATGAGAAAATGAGGCCGTTTATTTAACAGTTACGGAAACGTTCTTATTATTTTAAAATTTAATTTTCAAGACAAATAGAATTCTTAGATTTTTTTTTTTGCAACATTGTGAAATGCTTATATAAACATTTAACGACTATACGGTAAGACATGCAATTAGAAGAATTACTTAGCTTGATTGTTAGGCTATAAACCTGATGCTTTGTCTTTCGCGGGGTGGCCTTCTCCTGCAGGTTTTTGGAACGCTCTGATCCAGGTGCGCCGGTTGAATTATCGTTGTGGCCCAGCCTCAATCACTCACTCACTTGCACACTTTTACGGCGTTATCTCGCAATTTTCGCACTTCTTGCACTTGTTTGTTTATTTATGTATTTATTTATTATTTATTAACGATTACCGATATTTCCGGATACTTTGTTTCGTTTTTGGTACTTTACGTTTGTATCGTATACGCTACTTAGGAGGGGTCTATCTTGATGCATCCGACCTCTTCGAGTGTCAAGACAAACAAATCATTTTTACCTTACTAAAATAAAAAAACATTAGCTTACCTGTATTTGTTGTCAAGAAGAGTCGGAATACATAAATTGCACATATAATTTCCGACGCGCCAAAAATATGCAACGATACACACCCACTCGTTTAATAAACTAAACTAGGAAAGGAATCGGAAAACTGGGTCAGCAAAAAATCAAAACTTAAGGAAAAGGGGTGTTGCTACAAATTCTGGTTGTTGTCTCAACAAATTTTTTGAAATATGTTAGTAAAAGTTATATTAAAATATAGAGTGATGTCGCGTAATAAATTTCGATTGTTATCACAACAAATAGTTTTATGGCTGTTCGTAAAAGTTTTTAAAGTGTGCGTAAGAATATGATACCAATAGGAATAATAATAGAAACAAAATTTAATTGTTATAACAATGAACAAAGATTGTGAATATTATGAATCACGGTTGGTTATAAAAACAATTGGGATTTAATTCTATTAACAATCGCCAGTATCATCATCACTTAAATTTCTGAATTTGTACGTAATATTAACAATAAAAATTGTTGTCTCAATTGGTCAACAATTACCGATTGTTAATATTAGGTACAGTACTTTTTTCAGTGTAGATAATAATAATTTATACCGAAAACACACTTACTGGACAGTGAAAAAAAATTAAAATCATTTCAATATTTGACACAGAAAAAAAGTTTTGGCTCACTATAAGAGAGTAAGAAATTGACACGATTTCAGACTTCTAAAGGGTGCCGATTAAAAGTTAAGCAATCAAAAACTAAAACGGCAACGGGTTTTCATATTTGATACCCAAAAAATCATCCTCAAATTTTTTTTATCAAAATAAAAAATCAAACAGCGCACCCCATCTGGTGTTTTTATTTGGAATGACTACTTACTTTAAATTCTATATGCAAAACTACTAGGCGCAAGTTGCTTTTTTTAAATGTGAGATTATTAAATAAAAAATTCGACATTCTCACAACAAGCACCGCATTAACACTGGATATAGCAGTATTGTTGCGCAGCTTATTAAAATTTCTCACCAGAAGCACATGTGTCGTTGTTTTGCACTTTTAAAAATGGTTTGAGCCAAAAAACCAATATATGTAGCCACATTTTGGGATGTGTCAATATTCTTTCGAATGAGCGAATTGACAAAGTTACAGCTTTATAATTATCTTAAGATAGCAGAGTAGATTCCGTGCTTTAAAAATGTAAACCCTTTTTTATTTCAGTGCTTAAGTAAGTAAACATCTTAGGATTTTTTTTTGTTTTGAACCATTTTTGGACGTGGAACTTCCGCTATCCAATCTTTTCGCCTTAATCTACGTTTTTTTAAATAAACTTATACTTATGTATATTAAGGTGTGCGTTATTTCCAAATTGGCTGTTTTTTACTTGACCATGACCTAAACCAGTTGCTTATGACCTAAAAATAATTTTAAAACAAAAGCAGTTAAACCATTTAATTCTACCTTAAACACGTTAACAAATGAACATTTGGTTAGTTAATAATACCCATTTTTTGTCTGATATTAACCGCTCTACTAAAAACTCACCCATTTAAAGGATAACAGAGGTCAACGTTTTAAATTTTAGTTGTAATATTTTTAAATTTTATAACTTACTAGCAAATGGATATAACTACAGTATTTTTTAATGCCTATTCATATAGAAAATTTTCCATGTACACGAAAAAGATTTTCAAAAGAGGCGCTATGAAATATTATTATTATTTACCTTTAGGTAAAACTAGTACGGAAAGTGCCACTTTTCCACACGAGAGAAAAAAAGACACTTTCCGCGCGTTAGGTTCTACAAGAAATTTTCATTATTTAGAAAAAAATATTTATTCTACAATATCTAAAATATTTTTTTTTCTTCCATTTGTGGTTGTTTTGCAAGGCTAGCTGTAGAAATACCTACAGACAATTGCATTTATAGGATTAAATTAATTCTTGGGTAAGATTAGCTCTACTTATATATATACTTTATATTTATTATTCATATTTAAGTTTAAAAAATGTCTACATTAAAAATTGCTATATGTAGAAAAACATAATATCTATTCGACATTTTAAACAGCCTCTTATTAAAATTACCCATTTTACTAGATACGAAAAGTCAAAAATAAAAATATAAAATAAAGTCGATCCTGGAAAAAACGAAGAAAATTAACTCGTATTCAGACGTTTTTAAAAAACAAACAACTTTTTTATAAATAAATTAAGAAATAAATAAAGGTAATTCTGTCTAAAAACCGATTTTATATTATTCTTAATTTTAAACAGCCTGTAGAAACAATTTAAAATTGTTTAAATTAATAAAAAATAAAAAAAAATTCAATTGTGAACCTAATCCGGGGTCATTGCGATCTAGTTTTATTGAAACTGCATTTGTTTTATTTCATAAAAAATTTCATACACAGTTTTTATTAAAATTGTTAATTATAGTCGAATACAAATACAAAATTATCAAATAAAAGTAAAGTAAAAAATACAAACTTAAAAAGGCGCAATTCAAATATTCTTAATTAAACTTTTTACAATTAATTGGCTGCAGCTAGATAAAGTTTGTAATCCTTGTTGTGAAGTGGAGCTAAAAATTAATTTACCAATCTGGCGTTGTTTTCATGGTCTATCATCCCCCCTTTTTGCTGAGATAATCCCGACCTGGAAAATGATTCTGCCGGCGGATAAGCGGTTTGAAAGTTTTATACCACTACTTTTCACTCCGAAAATTGTTTTGAAATTTACTTACCTTATTTATACTATAAAACGGTGTTAAAAACGACACAGGATAAGCTTTATTTAAGGACTAAAACATTTTTAAACACACTTTTTCAGTCTAAAATTTAGACTCTAAATACTTTTGCATTATTTTTATAATTTAGAATTATTTTGTTATGTTTGATAAACATAATATTTATTATGTAAAATTTAGTTTTTATACATTTATACATTGTACTACACAGGGTTTCAAAAATCAACCATATACTTTGAAAGACTAAAAGGCCATGATTAATGAATATCGAAACATGACCTTAGTAAAAATATCTTTAGTTTTTCAGATATTGGCACTTTAAAAATTTCATGAAACTCCACACCTTAGATCCGTTTTTCAAGTGCCACAGCTACAAAATTCTATATTCTAAGATTCTATTATTTGTTGCGCAACCCTATTGATTTTACATTTTAAAATAAACCCAGTAATAAAAAATAACCTATGTGTGCACTTAGACTGGGCCAAAAAAATCAACCATTTTTTTTTTGAAAAGTATATCGAAAATATGGTTTGGGGTGACAAAAAAAAATTATTATAAGTTTGAGTCCATAATATTAATATTAAGAGGTCTATCATCGCAATTTTAATTTTTTTCCCTCAGCAAGTTTTTGTCTCAGAACTCCCAAACCATTGAGTTTAACAAAATTGACTTAAACATATTATTTAAGAAAATTAAAAAAGGTTAAAAACATAACCATAAAAAACCGATAAATATTCTTATGGGAAATCAAATGCTTTACAAAAAAAGCCTCTCAACATTTTTGGCTAAATTCAGTCAATCAAAAGTTATTTAAGGTTAAAATTTCGTTTTGACTTCAAATTTAACCTTGATTATTTCCCTCAATATAATATGAACCAATCAAAAGCCTTGAATTTTCGAATAAATTTCGTTTAAATAAGCGATTAAATCACTAGACCTTTTTAACAGCGATTAAATTTTAGCCTCCATATTGGATTTTTGTTTACGATTTTATGGTGTTATTTACAAGTTTTAACAAACATTTTTTAAAAAACAATAAAAAATAAGTTATCTAGTTTACGAAATATCATCATTACTTATTACATACCTTAAATTAATGGAATTTTCTTTAAAAAAATATTTATAAACTTTGACACATACGTCAGATTTTATGAATGGTCAAATAGTTTCCTTTAATTCGAGAAATAATCCAGACCACGGTCTTATATACAGGTCTTGCAACTTCGCCCAATTTCAATAGGAAAAGTGACCTCTCTAATGAGACACCCACCAGATGGCGCATCGAGTTGAGGGTGAACCATAGATGTTTAAAGGTCGTTTTTACCTTCTTTATCTTTGGGTTTTACAATCGTTAGATAAGCTCTCTGGTGGATAATTTTCTTAGATAGAAGGTTTCTATGAAAGTTATCCGCCAAATAAGCTAACTTAATCTAACGATTGTAAAACCGGCTCTAAGTCCTTAAAGTCTATGGGATAAAGGTCAAATGAACTACCTTCTTATGTTCTGTGAAGAAACATAACCTACATTTTTATAAACAAGCTTGTGTATTTTGTTACAGGGAGTTTTTACTTATTGTTATTGTGATATTCGTTATTGTTATATTATATTGTTCTATTTTTTCTTGTTATATTTGTTATTGTTATACATTTGTATTTGTGCTTTTTTATAGACATGAAGTCCTGTGTTGTGCAAAAATGTAACCAGCAAAGCTATCGTTCCGGCATTAAAATTAAACGGTAAATGTTTAAAGTGCTAACAAATAAGGAGCTGTTAAAAACATGGCAATGTGCAATAAAAAACATATTATTGACACCTTCATATTTTGTATGATTATTATATAATAAGCACATCGTGTTGGTGAAATATATATTATTTTAAATAAACAATCAACCCATCCCCGCCAAGACAATAAAAAAATCGGTTATTAATAAATTAGCCAAAATATTGGTTGGTTAGTTTGTTGTGTTACTAGAAATTTTGGTTTTCATATTAGCCAAATTGAATTGGATTGTTTACAAATTATCCAGCTATTCCTAAATAATTTCAAGTAAATTAGCCAAGACCCTTGGTTGGTTTACAAACTAGCCGCTAATTTAGTTAAAAATACGTTTTCAATTAAAATAGCTGACAGTTTGGCTAGTTTATAAACTACCCAGCTACTTAATAAACTATCCATGTTTACACATTAGCCATAACATATATATGATATACATTAACATGTTTGGTCTGGGCATGTGACGGCCGAGGACTTTGTGCATAGAGTATAGACTTTGTTGTCCTATTTTGTTAACGTAAATTATCCGAAACAAACTCACAAATATTAAATTTTTGAAAATGTAAACAAAACATAGAAAAAGAATTTAAAAAGTTAGGTTATGGTTATGCAGTAGTTCCACATTTAACTAAGTAGTAGTTTAATTGACTTTACCCCTTCGATCTTAGCGCCACCTAGCGGCTTGGCACGTTAAGGAAGCCACCTCGAAGCTTAAAGTTGCAAGACCTGTATATAAGACCGTGATCTAGACGTATATCACTCAACCTATAAATTTAATCTGTCAAACTATGCTCAGCAAATTTTTTATTTGATTTTTCTTTTTGGAAAATAGTTTCATGCAAAATAATTAAAAATAAAACCCCTCGACCGCTACGCGGTCTCGTGATTTTATTAAATTATTTTGCATTCAACATTTTCCAACAAAAACCAAACAAAAAACTACTGAGCCTAGTTTACCCGATTAAATTCATAGTTCTCGTGATATAATATATGAATAACTTTTGATGGAGTGAATTTAGCCAAAAACGATAAAAGACTTTTTTTGATTTCCCATAAGAATTTTTATCGGTTTTTTTTTCGGGTACTTATTTTTACATGAATTACAAAATTCCAAAGTTAAAAGATCAAATTGTAAAACTATACCAATTTTTAAGGCATGATTGTAAGAAAACGGTTCATCCGAAGGGAAATTCCAATCAAACCTTTTTTGTAGAGCATTCCATTTTCTTCAAAAAATCTTAAGTTAATTTTGTTAAACTCAATGGTTTGGGATTTCTGAGACAAAAACTCGATCAGGAAAAAAAAATCTAAAATTGCGATGATAGACCTCTTAATATTAATATTATGGACTCAAACTTTCACCATAATTTTTTGTCACCCCAAACAATATTTTCGATATACTTTACAAAAAAAAATGGTCATTTTTTTTGGCCCAGTCTAGTGCACTTGTGTGTGAGGGTGATTATTTAGTTATTTATCTATTACTACTACTATTTAGATATTTTTAAAAAGGTAAAAAATTACTATAAAGTACCGATTCTCGACTAATTTATACATTTTGAGTTGTGTAAGCTCACCAGATTGTAATGCAAATATTTTTTTTACGCACGGTGTTCCCCTATTTTTTTCTCCTAAAAGTTAGTTATATCGTAATCATTATACTATTCACTATATAGTTACAACAAACGTATAAGCAAGTAGCGTAATTTAGTTTGCTAATAAATGTTCTTTCCTCACCTATAGGTGAGCACCATAGTGCTGATGCCATGGCGCGCTGGTGAGAGTACCAAACTCAAAATCTATAAATTATTTTAGTACATTATTAGGTCTAAAGAATTCAATGAACATCTCAGGTAGTTTTTCAGATATTAGGAACTTTTTTAACATCTTGTATCCCGCTTAGCTAAAAAGTCCTAATCAACTTATGTCCAACGTTGATTAGGACTTTTACATTAGTATTTTATTTACTGCCGAAGTTTTGTCCACTTGTTATAGATCACCCTGTATAATAGTAGACAAAGACTCTTTCTACGTTCATTACGAAAATAACAAAAACACTGCAGTCCTGATAAAGAAAGTAAGTATCCATATTTTGTATGGGAATTGAGTTGTTTAACTGTGTAAATATTTATTAAAAAATAATTACCGATCAAGATAATCAGTAAATTTAAGGATCATGAATAAATTATGAAATGTTTAACAGTATCTACACTTTTTGCAGGATTCCAAGGTGAGACTGAAATCCGGTTTAAATCAACGTATCTACTCAGATGTTTTTTAAAATAAGGATCTTGGCTCGGGGTCCAGAATCTATTTTAAGAGAAACGTATATTCTTTATCGAGATCCTAATAGTATATTCTGTCACAAGTTTCGAATACGGCATATTCCCCTCGAGTGAAAAGTTTCATTAGGCAGCCTAAATTTGTTGAGCCTAATTTAGGCTCAACAAATTTGCTCACATTTTATTAACAAACATAATGCTTTAGCGTTTGACACAATTTAAGTATTTACAGAAAAGCACAATTATTAAAAATATAGGAAAATAACAATTTTTCCGAAATTTTTTTTAGAAACATTAGTAGGGACTTTTATGAGAGCAAAGTCCAAACAATGCACATAAAGGTTATCCGCCACCAAAGAAGGCAAAAACGGTTTTGTCCGCAGGAAAGGTTATGGCAATTGTGTTTTGGAATTCTCATGGAATTATCTTGGGCGACTACTTAGAAAAAAGAAAAACAATAAATAGAGCGTATTTTGCTAATTTGTTGCAAGAATCAAACAGAAACGGCTTCATTTGGTAAAAATGAAAGTGCACCTGCCCACAAGTCTCCTATTGCAATGGCCAAAATTCTTGAATTTAAATTTAAATTAGAGACTCATTGGCCCTATTCTCCAGCAATTACTATCTGTTTCCAATGTTTCCAAATCTGAAAAATTGGCTCGGGCTTAAGAGATTTTTATCTGAATCCGAGGTAATCGATACTGTAAATAGCTATTTTAAGGAGTTGGATTCATCGACCTACAACTTGCCTAAGGTTCCAAGGAAGGCATTGCTAATTTGGAATATCGTTGTGTGTGTTGAGCGAGCTGGAGACTATATTAAAAAATAAAATGTTTTTTGTCTAAAAAAACTTGTTTTTTTCTTTGTTAGGCCACGTAGTTTCCGAACGATCCTAGTAATGTAAGTTAAATTTTGATTGTCTTAATTATATTGGAAACACAACGTTTCGATCAATACCCAATAACCAATTTGTACTACGATAAATAATATAAAGGTTATATAAAGGTTGTTAAAGTATGTAAGACCAAGGTATACCCTGGTCTTATAAGAACAAGGTTTTATAAAATCGCCATACTAGTTTTATAATGGTCATATAAGGTTACTGTTAAACTGTATATAATTAGGTTATATAATGATTTCTACAAACATTTTATGGAACCTAAATTTATCGTGGGTTTATATAAGTTTATAAAAGAGTTTTATACAGTTTGCGGTTAACTGTTTTAAACTATTGTGTCTTTAATATTTTTTTAAATAAAAAATGTGAGTTATTTATGTATGTGCTGTTTAGTAATTAAAACAAAGATTAATCATAGTATCAGCCTTCAACACAACTTTTCTTCAAAATTTTAGTTAAAAATTGGTTGAAAAAAAATATTTAGCATATATAATATAAGTAGTAATATAATATTATTAACATAAATATTTTAAAAGTGAATTAAATAGAATGTTTAGTAAAATAAATTGATTTTATTTGGTAAGAATCATTAATACTACAGGCAAAAATGGCGAACACTAGTTTTTAGCGGTTAGATGGTTGCCTATCAAAAACTTTATAACATCACTTGTAGCCTTAGGTAACCTAACCTAAGTTAGGTTATATAAAATTAGCAATATAAGAAGGCTTAACCCGTAACCGGTACGGTAGGTACAACTTTCAGGTCATAAACGGTACTAAGGGGTCTGAGAAACACCTACCTTTTAAAATTATTATTTATATTATTTTTTTTATCTGAGGTTTTAAGGATACTACCCTAGTAGAAATTTTACGTAGAAACAACGTTTTTCCCACGTTGGCAAAACCTAACTTTTATGTATAATTTTATGTTGAAATGTCCCGGTTTATAACGTTATCTGACAACGTTAGTTTTTAATGTTATAAAAAACGTGGGATTTACGTATTATAAAACGTTGCAAATACGTGGGTTTTGTGTATTATACAACGTTGCTTTTATGTATTATAAAACGTTGCAAATACGTGGGATTTGTGTATTATACAACGTGGGAAATATGTGGGTTTTGTGTATTATAAAACGTTGGAAATACGTGGGATTATTGTATCATAAAACGTTGGATTTTTTTATAAATTTGGGTAGGATTTTTCTTTATTATTGGAAAATTTAATATATATTTAAAAACAACAAAAATTTATTGTACAAAAAAAATACTTTGGAAAAAAAATTCCCAATTAACAAAATCTAAAAAATATTATCTAATAATATTATACTTAAAGTAAACAAATTAAATTATAACAAAATAGCTTTAACAAAAAATTTACAATGGTATTTTAAAAAGAAAAAATATTGCCTATATATATAACAATTTTCTATACAAGATACTACAACTTTTAAATCAATATTAAAATTAATTAAAAATACCCAATTAACAAAATCTAAAAAATATTATTAATATAATATTATATACTTAAAGTAAACAAATAAAAATATAACAAAATAGCTTAGACAAAAAATTTTCAATGGTATTTTGAAAAGAAAAACTATTGCCTATATTCATATAGGTATTAACAATTTTCTAGATACAAGATACTACAACTTTTAAATCAATATTAATAAAAATCTAAAAAATCCTATTTAAATATTAACTAGAAAAATTCAAATATAAGTAACATAACTTAAAACATGGCCTAAAAAAAATAACAATGCTGGTATTTTAAAGAGAAGAAATATTGCCTATTAACAATTATTACAAATTTTCTAAATAAAGGATTAAACAAATTATAAATTAGCAACAAAAATAAAAAGTCAAAGAAATTTAAGTAGTTACCTAGTTAAAATATAAGTCTAAATAAAACAATTAACAATGAAGGTGAGTTTAAAGTCACAAATTTTTAATTTTCATTAAGGGTTTTGATGCTTGGCAAAATAAATTTTAGCAATTACGAATATATAAGAAAAAATGTGAGGATTTTTGCTTTTGAATAAAAATTTAGAGCACAAGCATTAAAAGGAAAAAATACAAGCAAAAATAGTATTTTTGCCTATATTTTTTTATACACTTGAAAGTTTTAAAATTGATTTTGTATAGTATACAAATTTATTTATTAAATGCAAAAGATTGTGACCTAAAATTGATTTACATATGGATATAATTTATTAATATAAAAATTATTAAGAACCTTTGATTGTTAAAAAAAATCTAATAGATTTGGCTGGTAACCAACACACAATGGTAAATGATCTCCTCCAGTGTCAGCAAACATTAGAAAAGTTGAAAAATAGTTTAATATTCTGAGTTTCCTTTTTTCACAACATTTTGTTGTTTCCCTGGGTAACCAGGTGCTGGCAAAGCATCCCTTATTTCCTTTACTTCTGAAAAAATATTGGTTTATCACATCATCATGAACTTCTGATCTGGATCTTTTTAGATTTTTAGCATTCCTTTGAGTAATCACAATTTTTGCCTCCGGAAAGAATTTAGCCAGTCATTGCCAGGAAGGTTTTCTTTAAAGCAACTAATTATTACTGCTTTGTGGTTTAGATATGACTGCACTCTTTTGTCTCTTGTCTTGCAAAAGATTATCCATTATCCGCAGATCATCTGTGGCAGATGTAATCATTACACTTGCAATCTACCCAAAGGATAGACGATTGTTTATCACCTCTGCCACGGCCAATTCAATATTTTCTGGGTGATAATTTCTTTGATACACTGTTCCAGGAACATGTTTATGCTTTTAAGGCATCGTCACAGAACAAAACTTATTTTACATAAGGCATCGTCCAAATAACCCTAAAATTTTTTGGATTAATCCATGCAAAAAGCAACTGTTTAAAAAAAACACTAACAAATTGTTTGTGGTGATTGTTTAGGTTACTAAAAGTTATTTGCCATCCCTATCAGATAAAAATTACCTTATCTTTTAATTATTTTTCCAAAAAACACGGAAGAATTTGCACAAAATTTCGCACGATGTCAACACTTAACCTAAAATAAAGAAATAAACACTTCGTGATAGAGCGGTAAATTTGAATTTTTCTTCGTTTGTTCCGTGTAACCCATAGAAATAATACCACAGAATTTTGTGATAATACTATGGTGTAACCTCTGTTGTTCCATCACCTAACTACGATAGTAAACCTTTATTGAAACTATAATAATTTTAGGTTTTATGTATTTCGGCCTTATTTTTAAAACTAAATTATATTGCATAGTTAAATTTGATTTTACTTTTATAACTAATGTTACAAAGACTAAAAATTTTAAAAAAATCCACATTAAAAATTTTCTCGACGGGACTTAAAATAATTTTATGTTGCTAAATATGTGTGTTTTGGAACGTTGCTGCAACGTTTCTAGCATACAATTTTACAACGTAGTTTGAAAGTGGGTTTTGTGTATTTCGATCGTATTTTTGATATTATATCTTTAAAAAATGTATTGCAGAGTTTGATTTTACTTTTATAAATAATTTATTATAAAAAATAAAAAAAATCCACAATAAAAAATTTGCCGACGGGACTTAAAATAATTTTATGTTGCTAAATGTGTGTTTTGGAACGTTGTTGCAACTTTTCTAGCATACAATTTTACAACGTAGTTTGAAAGTGGGTTTTGTGTATTTCGGTCATATTTTTAATAATATGACTTTAAAAATGTGTTGAAGGGTTTTATTTTACTTTTATAAGTAAGTAATGTATAATAAAAAAAAATTGAAAAAAAAATCCTCAGTAAAAAAATTTTCGTCGGGACTTTGAAAAAATTTTATGTAGCCAAACGTGGGTTTTGGAACGTTGTTGCAACGTTTCCAGCAATACAATTCTGCAACGTTGTTTGAAAGTGGGTTTTGTGTATTTCGCTCATATTTTTGATATTATGACTTTGAAAATGTGTTGAAGGGTTTTATTTTACTTTTATAAGTAATGTATAATAAAAAAAAATTGAAAAAAAAATCCCCAGTAAAAAAATTTTTGTCGGGACTTTGAAAAAATTTTATTTAGCCAAACGTGGGTTTTGGAACGTTGTTGCAACGTTTCCAGCAATACAATTCTGCAACGTTGTTTGAAAGTGGGTTTTGTGTATTTCGCTCATATTTTTGATATTATGACTTTGACAATGTGTTGAAGGGTTTTATTTTACTTTTATAAGTAATGTATAATAAAAAAAAATAGAAAAAAAAATCCTCAGTAAAAAAATTTTCGTCGGGACTTTGAAAAAATTTTATGTAGCCAAACGTGGGTTTTGGAACGTTGTTGCAACGTTTCCAGCAATACAATTCTGCAACGTTGTTTGAAAGTGGGTTTTGTGTATTTCGCTCATATTTTTGATATTATGACTTTGAAAATGAATTGAAGAGTTTTATTTTACTTTTATAAATAATGTATAATAAAGTATAAAAATTTAAAAAAAAATCCTCATTGAAAGATTTTCGTCGGGACTTAGAAATAATTTTATGTATCTAAACGTGGGATTTGGAACGTTGCTGCAACGTTTCCAGCAATACAATTCTGCAACGTTTCCAAGACAACGTTTTAACTACGTATTTCCCACTTAAAATCATACATTAAAATAACGTTTCCAAGACAACGTTTTAACTACGTATTTTCCACTTAAAATGATACACTAAGACAACGTTATGAGTATAACAAATTATTATACAAATTTGCAACGTTGTCTGAATGTATGCAAACGTTATTTTCTACCAGGGTAGGGACTATATATAAAGTTAGATTATCACCAAAAATAAAACCTAAATAAAAGAAAAATTTAAACAAATAGGTTTTAATCAAAACATGTACAAAAAGTGCAGTAGTGCAAACTTTGTTATTAAACTATAAAAAATATTAAAACAAACAAAATAAAACGATCTTTATTTCGAAGAATATACCTTAAAAAAAACATAAACAAAAAAAATTCAAATATATCTTTTTTTAACAGCAAAAAGAACTGCTTCAAACTATAACTGATTTTTACAATTATTTTTTCCATAGTAACTTTTTTGTTTTTTTTTTGAAATTCTTAAAAAATTTCAAATTCTTCACTATCTGACCCTATAAAATTATTTTCTATAGAATCTTCAAAGACAAGTCCTGCTGCTGCTGTCATTTTCTTCAACGACATAATCACTATAATGGTTATGTAGTATAGGTACTACAGTCATCTATCACTTATATTGCTGTCGATTTTATAAAACCACTACATTACAGTTTCCTTGAAGCCCTTCTTATCACTTTGGACACGTTTAGAAGGCCCTTGTTGCGAATCCATAACGAAATAATTGTTTTATCGTAATTCATGTAAAATTCAGTACCCTGAAAAAAAAACAATAAATATTCTTATGGGAAATCAAATGCTCTACAAAAAAAGTCTTTTCTCATTTTTGGCTAAATTCACTCCATCAAAAGTTATTCAAGGTTAAATTTGAAGTCAAAACGAAATTTTAACCTTGAATAACTTTTGATTGAGTGAATTTAGCCAAAAATATTGAGAGGCTTTTTTTGTAAAGCATTTGATTTCCCATAAGAATATTTATCGGTTATCAATTACAAAATTCCAATTTAAAAGATCAAAATGTAAAACTATACCAATTTTTAAGGCATGATTTTAAGGAAACGGTTCATCTGACGGAAAATTTCACTTTAACCTGTTTTGTAGAGCATTCAATTTTGTTAAACTTAATGGTTTGGGAGTTCTGAGACAAAAACTTGCTGGGGAAAAAAAATTAAAATTGCGATGATAGACCTCTTAATATTAATATTATGGACTCAAACTTTCACAATATTTTTTTTTGTCACCCCAAACCATATTTTCGATATACTTTTCAAAAAAAAAAAATAGTTGATTTTTTTGGCTCAGTCTACTGTATATACAAGTATAAGAAGAAGAATGTTTAAAATAAATTATAAGTAGGTAGACTTAATTATAAAAATAGGCCTCATCAAAAAAACAATTTTATTTATTTTCCCGATTTTTGTTAAAATATTGCTAAACAAATTAATAAAAAATAATAAAATTAAATACATTTTTGTGACCTTGTCCTTGCTCAATGGAGTTCACGTGTAGAATTTGTCCCAGATTGTTACTTACTAATTATAATTTGTTATTTATTAAAGGTATTTATTGATTTCCCATTATACTAATACTACTACTATTATTGGATCTATGACAGTCATTAATAATTTTATTTTTACCTTGATATACTATATGACAAACTAGAAAAAATCGATTTCATTTATATCGGTCAAGTGTACCTTAATGAATAAATAAACTTGAAGCTCAAAATATGCATAGGTACTGGTATGTAATAAACAAAATATTTATTTTAATCAGGATTTGCCATAAAATGTTTTTAATTGGTCATAATTAATTTTGTATCTTCATGGATTGTCAGTATTAAAAATTGTCTTTCCTTAAATTAAAACCATTAACAATTTAAGAAAACAATAGTTCGTGGATAATATACAGGGAAATTGACAATACACTTTGAGTAAAAAATGGCCTCGAATTAAAGAATTTATTAAATTCAATTTAAGGACATTCTTAGGTTATGTAGAAGGGGAAACGTCAAAACTATAAGGGTCAAAACAACATACCCCAGTAGCACAAAATATTGGTCCTATATGGGGCGCGTCTATGCCCAATACACAACTTTCCTAGAATATAATGTAAAACAACTTCGGGCAAAAGCGGATTTCCAATTTTGATTAGGTAAATAATGTCAAACAACTTCGGGCCAATGTTGGATTTCAATATTGGACTATGCTATTGGGCCAATATCTTTGTGCTAGGTACTGGGGTATACATGTAAAAGGGTAAGGTAGCTTGCTGTTTTATCAATTGGCGCTGTTCTTTAATTAACACCTTTAGGTTCACTTTCGGCATATTTGACTACGCCTGTGAAAAGGCGAAAGCTGGCATGCAACGAATGTCACCACACAATTATTGTGAGGAAATTTGGTTCATAATATGTATGAAACACTTGGGCAACTTGGCAAACATTTACGTTCGTCCAGCTTTCGCCTTTTCACAGGCGTAGTCAAATATGCCGAAAGTGAACCTAAAGGTGTTAATTAAAGAACAGCGCCAATTGATAAAACAGCAAGCTACCTTACCCTTTTACATGTATACCCCAGTACCTGCAGGAAATACAGGAACAGTTAGTGAGCAGTTGTAAAATGTATTATTTTTGCAAGTGCTTAATAAAAATAATGTGTTGTTATTTACTTAAAAAGAAAAAACTTTCATACAACTAAAGCTTTTCTAACAATTACCTCAACGGGTTACCTAAACTTTAAAATTGTTAATTATTATGTATTTCAGGTGGGATTTAAACCCCCAAAACACCTCCTTCCCAGATACGGTCCTGTGTTAAAACACAAACAAATTAAAATTAAATATAAACTATACAGGGTCATTTTATTTAAAGAGCTTGGTTAAATTAGACAAAAGTTAAATAGTTTCAAGTTTATTAAAATGTCATTTAAAAATTAGGGAAAGAATCTGCGATTATCAAATAATTAAAAAAAAACTGGCAAACCCAAAAACCGTTATAACTTTGTTAATCCTGGAAATTTTGAAAAAAGAGTAAGTTTCATATGTGAACATACACATTTATCTACATTTTTATCCAATTTGTGATTTTTTTCGCCAACTAGATTTTGAGTTACCGCCACCATCTTTTGTTTTTTAATGGCCGCCATATTAGAATTTTACATGGTTAGATAATAATAATACATTATTAACGACATAGCCTGTTACAACAAAATATGTACAATTATCATTTATTACACAAGTGATAACGTTAAATAAAAAGGAATTACTAGAAAATTTGGTTGAAAGCTAAACGAACTTGAGCAAGCGTTAAATAGTTCAAAAAAGTCAAAAAGTCAAAATTTAAAAATTGCTTTATTAGCAACATCTAGAAAGAATCTTTCTGAAAGAGGCATGTTGTTTGAGTAGATATTTGGAAATTAATATAAAACATAAGGAGGTGCTTTTCAAAACTCGGCTTATCAATATTAGGTGATTTTGAGCAAAATGTCTTACACGTGAGTACTAACGCACATCAGGCCTACTTTAAACGAAATAAATAGGCATAATTATAATAATGTACCTTGATGAAGGTATAGCTCCAATTTAAAATAATTTAAAATTACATACGTACAAACCAGTTCTGACATGCTATAAACTATAAATAAGGCAAGTTTTGGAACAATAGTCAATTTGTAAATGAATTTCAAATGCAATAAGGTAAGTTTTAGAATATTATGACCTTTTCAGGGTACAGACACCACTAACTCATTTTTATTAAAAAGTGGATAAGCCGAGTTTTGGAATGGACCTCCTCACATATTACCATGTCCTGTGCGATGTTGTGGTATTTTAAAATTAAGCAACTCTGGAGAATTCACTTCATTATTTAATAGTTTAAAAATAAAAATAACATCAATAAATTTTCTTCTGTCACATAAACTTTTTAGTTGTGGTCTCTTCGAGACCATTTTTTTATTACCTGGTACCTCAAGTTAAATTCTCATTTAAGGGACAACAATTTTATCGATGTAGATGTTAAAATGAGGTGACCAATAGGGCGGAGTAATAAAAAACTTTTTTGAAATTTTTTATCCCTGGGTGTGGACAGCTAGTTTAAATTTAACTTTAAAAAATTGGCATTGTGCTATAATATCTTGAGGTTCCTTTTTGAATGTATTATGTATAAATTTAAAGACTTTAATAAAAACGTTTATTTTTAATTTCTTGTATTCCTGGGTGTGGACAACTAGGTACAATGGGTACATATTTAAGTTTAAATTAACACACAAACAATCAGTTTTGGGTAAAGGTTTCTTTTAAATTTAAACACATATTTTAAATTATGTAAAACCAAATTAAACCAAACTTAGATTAAATAAATAACTAAAATAACACTAATACCGCAAGTTTTTCTCGTGCACAAAACAAGTCGTAACTGGTTATTTTGGTGTGGGGGAAGGCACGTGTGGGAGGCTTTAGTGCTTTACCGACAGGGCCATATTACCCATTAGGCAGGCAAGGCAATTGCCTTAGGCGCCACAAAAAAAAATAGGCGCATTGTCCCCAACCAACTTAAAAAAATTGTTACCAAATGGTTTATTTTTCCAAAAAATAAAGCAAATAAACTATATACAATTATGAGAACGGTAGAGCACCGAATATTCTTTACTGTTTTTATTATTTTATAAAACATCGGCTGCCTTTGTAATAACGCGGTGTAATGCCTTACATAAAACTACAGGGAATTAAAGCTGTTTTACATTTTTTAAATACTTACTACCCAAGTAGCACCACTGGTTAAATTAACGTTATTTTGTAATAAGTGGGGAATTTAATTATGGTAAAATTAACGTTATGATAGTTAAACTTAACTTCTTGGTTAACTTTGGTTAAAAAGAAGTTAATATTTGATAGTTTTTGGTTTATTTTACCCTTTTTTAACTTCTTTTTAACTCTTAAGTCAATTTAAGTTTATTTAAACTACTTATATTATATATATATATATATATATATATATATATATATAATTATAATTTACCAAATATGGTTATTTACTCTCTTGAAATGAAATAGTAAAAATTTTACTATTTGAATTAGTATCAGCATTGTTTACTAATTAAATAGTCGTTTTTACTTTTAAATATTTATTTTTTACTATATATTTACTATATTATAGTATACTTAATTAGTTAAAGTTTGACTAATTTAAGATAAGTCGCCATATTTTACTGTTACTGAGAGTAATAAGTAACTGATTTCTTTAATCGTTTTGAATTCTTGCGGCGTTAAATGCATATAGGCTCCATGGTCCATAAAAATAAAGATGCAAAAAGTTTAGCTCCAACACAAAAAATATATTCAATTTTAACAATTTTATTAACAATATTTATTGACAGATACCATAAATTAAATTAAATATAAATTTAAAGTAGCAGAGGTGCGCCTACTAATTTGACTGTTTCATTCCGTAGAATTTGACTAATTATAATTAATGACTGCTAATAATTATTAGTGACTGCTTTGTCGCTATGACAATAATTCAAATATGACTTATAATTAGTCATTTTTGACTTATTCATTTTAAGACTAAATCAAAATATGTCTAAAACAATAACTCGTCTTAAACATTTTTAAGTTATGTTTTATATGTATTTTTTTAGTAAAAAATATTTTAATTTATAAGGGATAATAAGGCAAGTAAGTAAGTATAGTATCTAGTAATAGGCGCCAAATTTTTAAGTGCCTAAGGCGCTGGATTGCCTTAAGCCGGCCCTGTTTACCGAATTAGTTTAGTCTGAAGACACATGTGCAGGAACAATCATACTTGGACACGGACACGAACAATAACGACTAAAATGAAGACCAAAACGTAGGCTCCTGCAGCAAAATAACACCCGAACTCCATCCAGTAATCCCAAGAGTAATACCAACTGCCTGGTCTAGGGGGGGTACCGCGTCGTACTTAGATTTGAGTCGGCATAATTGTCCCCCAAACACCAAAATATCTATCCCTCCCGTCCTACCTCCTTCATGACCCTACTGGGCGTATAGCATCGGCTCGGCGAACCCGGGAATGGCTACTAAAACTATTGGCATTTCGCTCTCGAGCCCTAATTAGAAGACGCAATGGACATTCAAACAGGGGTGAAGCCGTGCCGTTGCTGGTGGCGAAAGAAAATCGGCGCAAGGAAACAGAGGCCTATGCGGGACCCGAGGGCGATGAGGCAATGGGGCCCGTTATACGTCTGGTATACTCATACTCATTAGTTTTTTATGTTCTCTACCATGCACTGTTATTCTGCAAGAAGTCCTGTGACGAAAAAATCACTATATAACTTACTCTCTAAAAATGAATTAGTCAAAAATGTCATAGCGAAAAAGCAGCCACTAATAATTCTCGTCAACAGCAATTCCAGCACATTTAGCAGTCAATTGGAATATTGTTCGCTGAATCTAAAAATATCATCAAAAGTTATAAAAGTAAAACAGTTTTTAAAATATAGTCATATTTACATATAATATGGAAAAACTTTTATAATTTTTTGGATACAGGGGACAATTTTACATAAGAATGGCTTGTAAATGTCCGGGATATTTATTTTTACGCCGTGACTAGAAGTACACCGGGAGTACGGGCATTAAAAGTACATCAGGTTTGTGCGCATGCGTGTTTCCATAACAGCTGATGGCTGATGTTTGGATCATGAGCTGATGGTAAAATTTCGGATTTATTAGTTGAGATTAAATTGGTACACTAAGGCCCAGTTGTATAGCGGTTGGTAAACAGCTGGTTAACTCTTCATATTAATTATGTAATTATTAAGCTAACTTTCAAGTTGTATAAACTGATTAAAATTTAATTAAGTGATTGAAATACAATTGAGAACAAAATTAATGAAATGTTAGTATGAATTACCCAAACCAACCCAAACTCAACAACCCAACCCAACCGACCCCGCCCCATTGGGCCCCCCGCCCCATTGAGCAACCATTTAATATTAATCAATTGACAAATATGCTAAATAAGGATTTTTTTCCACCCAGTGTACGTTTAATGGCGGTCCTCCCGGTGTACTTCTAGTCACTTTGTTATTTTTAACTTTGTTTTATTTATTAATGCGACTGCCCCAGAATCTTTTTCTTTTATGGCCCCAGAATAATTTTCTTCTCCGAGCCGGGCTCGAAGCGCGTCTCCCGAATGGTATATTGGTCATTGGACCATATGGTCCAATGACCAATGCACCATACCCACCAACACTAACAGACATACTGTTTCGACCTGTTGGGTCACATCAGTGTCAGGCAGTCGGTGACCGAGCCCGTCTCGGTGGCGAGATGGAAGGCATTTCAGTCTTTGCAATATTGGTTGCCTACTACTGGCGTAAAGTGGAAAACCTATTGTTTCTGAATTATTGCCGCATAGCTGGTCAAAGCTAGTTAGACTCTTTTGGGCCGCGTACGGTTTGATAAAACCTACCACTGTGTCTGCATTGTGATTGCACGCCGCACAGCGAGGCCACGTCTTTATAGACGGTAGATGTCTCCAGACTGACTTGCCGATACATCTCGCCGCTGTCCTGGTCACTTATTTCTTTATAAGTGCCGAGCTTGATACAAGCGTCTAGCGCCAGCGCCGGCTACTTTTCGCAGACATGCGCGTTATCGACAATCTTCACGCGGACATTTAATGTAGGGTTTATTATAATAATCTAAGTATAAAATTACTTCTTGCGAAGCTTCGAAACCAATCCAAACTCAACAACCCGACCCAACCGACCCCGCCCCATTGGCCCCACATATTATATTATAAAACTGCAGTAGCAAAATGAATATTAATGTAAAATTAAATAATAATCCTTTTCGCTATATAAATGAAAATAAAAAAAAAGTTGTAGGCGCCAAGAATCGAACCTGGTATCTCTCGCATACAAAGCGGGCGCTCTTCCATCGGAGCTATCGAGCTTATTGAATAATTCCTATTGTTTTGAAAATAATACCAGTTTACAGTGTGTGACGTGTGAAGCATATCTGCGAAAAGTAGCCGGCGCTGGAACTAGACGCTAATGAGCTTGATGCGTGTCTCCCGTCACCGACTGCCTGACACTGATGAGACCCATAGAAAAAGAATATAAGAAGGGCGACCACTGTGTTAAACTTAAGAAACACCAACGTCATAAACGCCTGCCAATTAGGGCCGTACTCCAAATATTTTATTAACTTTTATAATACAGGGCCGGCTTTACCTATTTTGTATATATTAATAATTATAATATTAATTTATTTAAAGAACAATAAAATAAAATAGTTGCAAAGATGTATTTATTTTAAAAAGTAAATGGTTATAATACACTAATTTTAACAATAAAATAAATTAAAGAATATACAAACAGTGCATCTGTATTTTGAAGTGAAAGAAGGTATAAAACTTCCCTCCTGCATCGGTTTTGGCCCTAAAAAAAACATACATGTATTAAAAAAATTTTGATGTCCATTAATTCATTACATTTTTTAACAATAGTAAAAATTTCAATAACTTCTTCCACCAGGGACATCAGTACGCTGGAAATTACTTTCAAACAACAATAGCCCCTATTAAAGCAAATGTCCCAATATTATTAAGTAGTATTGGTTTTTGCAAAAAAAAACTAATTACACACAAATTAATTATTTAATAGGTATGTCAATCTTCAAAAAACACATTATAAAAGTAACTGATTTATTGTATATATACTTACTGTAACTTCAAGGGAAAGCAATACAGATGAAAAACTCAAAAAATACTTAAAAGCTTAGAAATAGATCTTTACCGTTATCAATATTCTTTCTATTGTTGACAGATGTCAAAACTGACAATTAAAATAATTATTAAAAAAATGACTTAAGCCACAAAAAGAAAATATGGCAACGTTGCTCGGGAGGCGCTTGTTGCGCATATTCCTATATGAGTTTCACCCCCCTGATGAGACCCAACAGGTCGAAACAGTCTGTCTGTCAGTGTTGGTGGGCAGGGCCGGCGACAATAGCGGTGCTCGCGGGCTCAAGCCAATGTTGCCAAATATTTTAAAGTCGAGGCGCCAATTTTCGAGTGAGATATCGCCCAAAACCGCCAACAAAATTGCAATCAGCGACAACGTTAGATTGGTAAAATTAAAATGAAATTCTTGTAACGGTTAATTCGCAAAATGCATTAAAAATACACACCATTTTAATATTTTTATAGATAAAGACATTTTTCTTGATAGTAAACAATTTTATTTTTATTTATGAAATATACAAAAATAAATGTTATTAAAAATAAATAAATTTAAATATGGCCTACTAGCATTCAAAATAATAAGGAATAGAAACTGTTCCTATTCATTATTATTGTGAATGCTGGTAAGGCTATATTTATTACTAATATTATTACTGTTAAGCCGGCTGCACAACAGCCCAGTAACGGTTAGGGGGAAAAGTTAGCTGTCCAATCAGAACTCATATTTCAATTTCTTTTACTTGAATTCAAATTTTGACCGCACTCACCTCTAATTAAAAAATTACATTTTTTACACATATACTTACACATTACTTACCCAGTAAGTATATGTATTTACACTACTTTAATGCCATCTATGATTATTATTTGTGGTGATCGCTTTTAATATCTAAAAGTATTATATACAGGCATCTGCAATCTGATGATATATTTTAAATAAAGTTTAATTCCAAGAATTTCCAAAAGGACAATTTTTTTTTCAGAAATCGCCCAAATTGCGCTTTGGGCTTTTTATAAAAAAACTAAAGTCAAGTCAAATCCAAGACGGACTAAAACAAAAAACGCCAGACGCGTGATCAGTCGTTTGCAGGTGGATAGAACGGTTCTTATTGGGCGATTCTGAGTTGTGAAGCGTGCCGAAAATTCTTGCCAGGGCCGCATTATGTCCATTGCGGTTATTAATAGCGTATTGTTTGATTACTTCCTTGTTTTCGCGGCTTTCATCTTTGTGGTTATTTTTGTTTTATTATTAATACTTGTTATATAACGTTATTTGTTGTTATTGTTGTTGTTAGTGCTATCATTGTTTTGGTTATTTGGTTTTTATTGTTATTATTATTATTCAATTAAGTGCGATGTCTAGCACAGACGAAGCTGAACATTTTGAGGACTTAAGCCCAGTTAAAAAACGGTCTAAAAGAAATCACTTAAGTGTGGAAATAAAAGGGGTTATTATAAATGTTTTCATTAAACTTTAATTATTAAAGTTTAAAACAATTAAACAATTAATTTAAAAAATATAATTTTCGTAAAAAATTTAAAAAGTACACATTAAAGTTTTAAAAAATAAATTTAAAATAATAATAAATTTATTTCCCAAAATTTTGTTAATTTCGTAATTTAAAAAATATAAATTTTATAAATATTTTAAAACCTTTCCATCAAAGTTTAAAAAAATAAATTTAAAATATTAAATGATCAATAATATTGATTCAATATATTTTAATACGGCCCAGTGCAACAATTTTCGTCGATCACGTGAATAGAGCATGGACAACGCATGATTGTGTTTATGTAGAGTCCGGCTTGGATTTGACTTGACTTTAGGCGCAAATTATTTCTTAAAACCGCCCGATTGGCGCTAAAGCCCCCAAGTTGGCAGCACTGGCTCAAGCACCACACGTAAAGGAAAATGGTGGTGCTCAGCACCACAAGTATCTTCAGCAGAAAAATTGCATTTCTCTAAATTTTTTATCCTGGTAGCCAGGGATACACACTAACACCCTCTACAAATTTACGGTTGAAGCTGAGGAATCGAAAGTTTAAATTATCAAAGTCGGTCGGTATAGTATGTATAAGTGTATGTATCTTGGTATAGTAAGAATAACATACCGACACGTCGCGACGTGTATTTAGGGTATTTCTACTATACCGACCACAGACCTACAAACAATAAAATATTAAATAAGTTGTGGATCTTTTACGTAAAATATAGATACTTCCACAGACCTGTAGGTCTGTGGATACTTCAAAGCAAATAAAGTCAGATGTGACAACTGAGGGAAAATATTTATTTTTGTTCCTTTCCATTTTTTTCAATGTAAATAAACCGGTCCATTTGTTTGTAGGTCTGTGATACCGACCAAACTTTGTTCGTGCAGTTTGTTTATTATCTCTGAGTTCCTGTTTGCTACTAACCAATTGTGTTAGTGGATAGATACCCGACTTTTTATCAACAAAGGTAAGTTCGAATCCTAGAGTAACTCTGTTTTAATTGTCTCTCGTAACAAAATCTAGAACGATTATTTTAAACCCGTATTTTTGATGCTGGTAACCCTTAATCCAAGAAATGGCAGGTGGTAACCCTTAAAACGTCCGATGTGGCAGTAATATACCTATCCCATTCGATTCCATTACAGGGTGAGTTTTTTAACTTGAAACTTTAAAATATCTCGCGTAATAAGCACTGTTAAAAAAACTATATAAACTAAATTTAATCATTCCGGGGGGGGGATATATTAGTGCTAAAATTAGTAGTGTGCTCTCCCTGTATATAAAATCCCTGTTGTAAATGACCGATTAATTCCTGTAGAAACCAATTGAAGTATTGGTTGGTATCAATGGATCTGAATTGGACTTACTGGATTTAATTCCCAACTAACAATTATCTGTTTTATAAATATCGTAAGAACGTTTACAGAACTATTTTTATAAAATAACAATGTCGCTAAAAACGTTTTAATAACGTTTATACAACGCTTACAAAACCAAAAAGTGCGCACTCCTGTGCAGCAATTTAGTTCTTTAATTTGTTTTATTATGGCTTCCATAGCTTTTACCGAACAATTATATAAACATTTACAAAATTATTATAAAATATAGTTAGCAACAGTTATAAAACAGTTTTATCGAAGACAGTTATAGTATTTTAAAGATATAGCAATTATACAACTATTGTCGAGCTACAATAAAACAGTTTTATAAAAGTACTTTTATTACATTAGAGGTAGCTTTTTTGTTTTGACTAACACTATAAAAGTAAGTTTTTGTTGTTTAATTGTACCCACTGAGAATAATTTATTTTTTAATGGTCCTTAAAACAAAAAGCGTCTTTTGTGACAAATAAAATATGTCTGAGTAAATACATCAGCCATTTTGCATTTAGTTCTAATATGTACACCCAATACCAGATTGAAAGAAATTCGATTTGCAGTCTGAGGGTTGATATTTTACTGCGAAAGAAATTTTTTTGTATAATATATGGGATATATAATGAACAAAATTCAAGGGCCACAAATATATTAATTATTTTTGAGTTTTAAGAGAAAAGGTTAAAAATATCATGCTGTGTTTTCCTCTCATTTGGCCTGTATTGTAATAAAATAGTTTAAGGGATCCATCTTACACCATTTTCTAAATACTTAAGTAGTTATTTTTAGCATTTTATTATTGGAAAAAGATTTTCTTTAATATATTTAAAAATGGACGTCGAAAGGCGAAGTGGAACAACAAAAAACATGGCTTCCACGTTATAAAATAATTTTATCACCTTGGCAGTTCTTATACAATTTTTTGGTTCTTTGAAAGATTTTTATAAAATATTTAAATTATAGGTACATATTAGTTAAACAGAGGCGTACTGCAGGAAAAATAACCATGTATACACGTTAGGGATTGCAATCCCAGAGCTATATTCCGATCCCGCGATTGCCGGGACTAAAAAGATTGAATCCCGGGATCCCAGGATTAATCCCGAGAAGTAAAAACACTAATGAATCACATGTGAATAATTTTTATTTTAATGTAAAAAAAACAAAATTAAGTTTGTTTGTTTGTAACTTAAATTAATAAATTCTGATAGCAAAAATTTATCTCTAGAGAGCAAAAATATCTTTGATACAAGAATTTCTAAAATAAATGCAAAAATAACTTAACATCACCCGATCGGGGATAAATTATTAAAAATTAATTAAATAATTAATTAATTAATTAATTACTATTAATTACTATTAATAGGCATCATAACCACAAAGCGTAAGCACCCTATTGAAGGCGTTACTCCATCGGTAAACTTCTTATTGGCAAAAAATATAAATAAGTTTTGTGTGCATGAATTTGAACGAAAACAAAAAATCAAACCAGCCCCACCACCCAACCATGGTTGGGTGCCAGCGTAACCACCCTATTGAAGGCGATTATTCCATCGGTACACTTCTTATTGGCAAAAAATCAATTCAAAAAACAAAAATAGTGTTTTTATTTTTAATAACAAAAAGTAGTATTTTATTTTGAGATTTTTTCGAAAATATTAACAACTTATGATTTCTTTGCCTTCCAAAACCACTCCCCGCGATTTTTTAAATAAGTTGGTCACAATTCATTTGTTGGCAGTAAGAGTTGCCAATAAAAGGTAGGTATGTGATAAAAAACTGACAAAAATATTTTTTTGTATTTGTTATTTCAATAGAAACTGACAAAGTCATATTAATATTATTAATATTATTAACGAGCAAATTTTGAAATTATGGTACAGTACACACCCTTTTGGACGACTTTTATTGGTCACTCTTACTGCCAACACTTACCTGACAGAGTATAAACAAAATAACAAAAATAAGAAGGACGCTTACTGTATATAAGAAATTTTCCAACTCCGCCTCTGAACTCTTAAATCGTGTTTGCTTTCGTTTTTATATGTAGTTTTAATGCGTCTCTCCAGATGGCACATAAGCCCAGGAGTAAACAGCCGCGCACACAAAGCTTATTCGAATTAATTATCCTGAAAAGTACATTTAAAAAACATTAACAAAACGGTTATGTCTATGTTGTATAAATGCTCCGGCTGCATCAGTTATAAAATAATTTCCTCTCAAATATGTCATAGATGCAGCAACAACAGAGCTGATTTGTGTCTAGCGCGACATTTAAGCAATTGCTTATGTTTTAAAAACCTAACCTCATTTAGAAACGTTATTCTATTATATTTGTTAGTGGGTTTTTTCGTTTTGCTAGATAAATAAAAAAGAAGAAGTCAGCATTTGAGTCGTATAGATTCAAAACCCGCCAAATCCATTTATTGAAAATAAAGGACAGAAGACATGTTTCCATAACAACATAATTAATATGTATTGCAAACATATCTACTGTCCTTTATTTTCAATAAATGGATTTGGCGGGTTTTGAATCTATACGACTCATTTATAATATGATATATTTGAAAATATGTCTTCTGCTTTTTGTAGTACAAGTAGAGCTTTAAAATGTTAAACCTTTAGGGCCGATTTTCTTATATACACTGTCATGAAAACCATTTTCTAAACAATTATTGTTAAGAAAATGGTTTTCATGACAGTGTAGCAGCTTATTTTAGTATATACTGTGATTGTAAAATCATCCCTAGTTGTAATTGGTTCCTAATTAGTTATTTCGTAACTTAAGTTACGAAATAACTAAAAATATGCGGATTGGCTAAAAATCAAAAAATTTTCATTGGAATTACTTGGTACATCAGCAGAAAAAACTTTCCATTCCAGTGTATGTTCTGTGGTATCACCAATAACTTTATTATCTAGGATATTTTAGGTAGCGCTTCTTAACTTTTTTATAAAATGCACCACTTCTTTTAATTTTTTTCCACTTCAATATTTCTGAATTTGACATAATAAGGCTATGCTAACTATATGCATATAGTACCGACAAAAGTAATAATGAGGTGCAAAAATGTCTACGTTTTATAAATGCATTAAGAAATGCGTTTGTATCCTCACAAACACTTATTTGTTTTATAATTATTAAATAAAGCTTTTATTATGACATCGTTCATGATAATTATATAACAGTTTTTTAAAGATACCAACTGAGTGCAAATATGCTTTAGTCAGCAATAATACTTTATTAAAATAATTTTATATATGTTTCGCATGGCTCTAATAAAACAGTTTTATAGACGTTCGCAAACGAATGACCTAGTATCAGATAGCACCGGTATAAATCTATTATAAAACAAATTTGTTTGGTAAGCTAAAATGTCGTATACAATCTGTTGTATAAGCGTTTATAAAACAGTATTAAAATTTGTCGTAAAACTGTTTTGTATTTTTGCTCTAAGAACGTTCTTACGATTAACTTATAAAGCAAAATTATTCCAAAAGCTTATATATAGAGCAGTTATAAAGCAATTATAAAATAAAATAGCAGCGACAGTTAAAAATTATAAAGCAACTTTGCTAGTTGGGTTGAGCGCGATATAAAACAGAAATTGGTTTTTACTGGTATTTTCCATGATGGAAAAGTCAAATTAGGATTCTAATGGTTTTTATTGGTTTCGATTGGATAAAGCTACCTATAGGTAATTTCCAATTGAATTCAATTGGGCATTCCCAGTGTAAGATTCGAAAAATCTGCTAATTGGTTATTCCCAATACAATACAAATATCGCAAGAGGGCTCTCGTGTAGCTGCGCAAAATCAACGAGGCCGAGACGCCATCATAAAGAAAAAACAACAAGTCTTTGGACGCCATTTATTAGAGGTTTTTTTATTAGTCGATTTCAGTGTTAAGTGCCTAGTGTTAGTAGTGTACTATATATTAAAAAAATGTTTATATGTGTAAGGTTTAAACCTAATTAGGGACGATGGCGTAAGAATGTAGTTTTTACCCGGTTATCCTTCTGGGATCTAAAATTATTTTTGAATGAAAAATAAACTGGTAGGTATTTTCTAATCCAAATTTTAAAAAATTAATTGGTTTTAATTGGTTGGAATGAGTTTGGCGCTATGAATTACCAATTCATTCCATGTGCATTTCTATTGGATTTAGCCAATAGAGACAAGCATATGAATGGATTGGTATTTTCCAATTTAAGCCGCTGACTTCATTGGAAATTACCAATAGGAATTCAACTGGAATGAATTGGTGATTCATAGCGCCAAAACACATTTCAAACCAATTCAAACCAATTACTTATTTTTTTATTGGATTCTATTGGTCATTTACAATAGGGATGTGACTGAGTTTGATAAATAAATTGACTAAAAAACTATTCCAATTTTATTTTGTTCTCCTTCCCGCAACCCCCAAGGAAAAGAATACCCACACCCCCCATCAGTGGTGGCTGGTGGATTTTGGGTATACCGATATCTCAATTATTAGATATGGGATCCACACCAAATAAATATAGGTAATATAAATTTAATTGGTGCAATTTATTATTTACCATAGTTTATCGACAATTTCAAATTTTATTTAAAAAATCCAAATAATACAAATTTTATATCATTTTAAATTTTTATTATTTCTTTAAAAAAATATATTAAAAATTTAAAATGGTATAAAATCGGTATAATTTGGATTTTTTAAATGAAATTTGAAATTTGTCGATAAATTATGGTAAATAATAAATTGCACCAATTAAATTTATATTATATTTATTGGGGGCGCCATGGGGCCGGTACGGCCGAGCAAAAAGTTATCTTTTTTTCGCAAACTTCAATTTAAATTCTGCTTGCGCAGAACTTGTTTATTTAATGTTATTATAAACTCATATAAATTTGGTGTGGGTCCCATATCTAATAATTGAGATATCGTTATACCCAAAATCCACCAGCCGCCACTGCCCCCCATCCATTAACCACTGCTACCAACAACTGTAGATGAGCACCACACGTCAATGCATTAGTCATTGGACCATACCATTCGGGTGACGCGCTTCGAGCCTGGCTCGGTGGCGAGATGGAAGGCATTTCAGTATTTGCAATATATATATATACCTATATATATATATATGACATGTGCAGGAATGGTTTTTTGCGGTCTGGGTAGCTACGATTTAAATTTGATAATTTTAATGGTTGGTATATAAAAAAATTGACCTTGAACTTCTAGCTTATTTGAAGTTTATCCAAACGTCAGGAACACATGTTACCTGATATTTCAAACAAAAAGTTTAAACACCCGAGGTAAAATGCACTGCTTTTATGTTTACTTTTATGCGATTTGAAAGGTTTTAAATATTCCACAAGCTTTCCATTGTAAAGGCAAAATATTAATTAAAACACATCAAGGCTAAATTGTTATGATTTGCTTCTACTAAACTTAAAAAAGCTTGTAATTAATTTCGTTTTTATAAGGTTATGAACATAATTATGCACTTTGGTTGGTTAAATTTAATTTAGAAACCGCATAAAATAAAAAAAAATATAAAGAATTACCTTTCAAGTTAATTATTTAGGAAAGAAGTTAGTCCGGAATTAAGTTTTACGAAAGTCGTCTTTTATTGAAAAACGGAATTTACAGCTTCAATATGGGCAACATTTTATTTACTTTACGAAGGTCTTATTTAATTTGTGGTGTTAAATAAAATTTATTGAGGTTAATCTTCTTTTTAAATCCGTATAAAGTCTATTACTTACGGCTTTATTTAAAAATAATTTTATACCTATTTATACAGTATGAGATAATGTTAATGTATTCCACCTACATTTGGGCTTAAATTAAATTTAACCCTATAAGTTACCACAACTCACACCAATAAACGTCAACGTAATAAAATGTTTTCTTTTATTTCTAATGCTTCTATAGCATCTTAATAAGGATTTCTATAGCAATTCTAAAAAACTGATTGGATCTGTTTGTAATAGTTATTTATAATACAAAATTAGAAATACTTAAAACATGTTTTTATTTAATATTTTTTATAATAGTGTGTCAGTTTACCATTTTATGTTGCCTAATACAGGAAAATACGTGTACTATGTACGATCTTAGATTAAAATAAGTAAATTCAGCGCATCATATATAATAGCAGTTCCCAAACATACTGTAAAAAAGCAGTTTAAAATTTTTGTTTTAAATTATTTGTTATATAATAATAAAATAATTATACAATGTCGGATATTCCGTCATTTCCTATAGGTAACGAATAAGAGAGAGACTAATGAACTCCCCAATAATATAAATGTAATACAGAATGTCCCATAACCTATGTAGGAAATGCCAAGACTGACAACAGGGCCAATTTTGGCTACACGTTGGGCTGCCCTCTCTCGTATTAGATATATTGGCCCAGGCCTCGGCCGAGTCTTGGCTTCCAAGTCTCTGACCAAGCATTAGCCAGACTTTCAAGACCAAGTCTTGGCTCCCAAGTCTCTGACCAAGCTTCGGCCATACTTTCAAAACCGAGTCAAGACTTTCAAGTCTCCAAATCGAGTCATGGTTCCAAGTCTATGACCAAGCTTTAGCCGGACTCTCAATAGCGAGTCTTGGCTCCCAAGTCTCTGACCAAGATCTGATCAAGACTTAGATTGACAGAATTTCAAGACCAAGCCTTGGCTCCCAAACTTTGGTCTATTCGTACCACCCAACATTTGCCCAGGCCTCAATATATTATCATGGCCCAGAGGTTCATTACCAGTCTTGGCCCATTAGGCCCTACTATTATGCCAGGCTTAGCACGAAGTTATTAAAGTTGTACACGGAAAGATGTTTTAAATACAATTAATCCAGTAAGGTAGTAATAAAATAAATTTTTTAATCAGTATAGCGCCAATCCAAAATTAGACTAATATCAATAATTCATTCGATTGAATTATTTGCTAGGCTTAAATGTATCAAACCTTGATATAACAGTTTTATAAATCACAACAAAATTTATAATAATTATAGTGTAAATTAAATTAAATTCGCCTACGATATTCTAGAATTTACATAATTTGTTCTTAAATTTACCAATTCTTTGATTCAATTAACCACTTTTAGGTCAGTTTAATCCATTTTTTAAGTTAATTTTAATGTGATTGCTATAACTTGATTGATTATAGAATAATATCTTATAGTAAAGTAAAATTTGGCAAAATTAAGAATAATTAGGACAAAGTTTATCAGATCATTTGATTGGTGCAAATCATATCTAAATAGTTAGTAAAAAATAAATTGAATTTATCATAATTTTTATTATTTTTATCTAATAATTAAATAATTAAATAAAACTTGTTTGATGTTTTGATTATTTTACTCAACATTTTATTATTGACTGGAATATTGATTTTCGTAATAAGCTGTGATAGTGGGGTAGGTAAAGTATATTCAGCTTACAAACTTTCATAATGGTTTAACAAGTGTTTTTTTATGTTTATTTAACTAATATAATGTATAATTTGGTTGCTCGTCGTGTAAATTTAAAACTTAAAAAAAAAACTGTTAACTGTGTAACGGCGGCAAATAAATCAAAGATGGCGGCCGGAGATATATCACGTAGTGCGCACAACAGTTCCGATTTTTGGTCGTATTCCAACGAAATCGAACAGACCTTCTTGTGTAGATTGTGATCACGATTTTCATATTATCCATGTCCCTGACGTGCACATGACAGTCAAAATGCTCTGCTATGAGAGCAAAGTAAAAATAAATAGTTTTGGAATCTGTTGTGTTGAATGGACCGGACACTACCTGTCGCAAAGAGCAACTGCAAACTAAAACGCGTTAAAAAAATAAAAATTGTCATGTTTGCTAATTTTGCTGCTTATAATATAATTACAGATTTTATTATTATTATTATTTATGTTTTTTTTGTAATGACTTGGTGAAATTTAAAAAAAATCTGTTTAGTTTACGTAGATATGGATATTGTTGTAGGGTTTTCTTTTAAAAAATATGGTGCCCCGCTGATAAAAATTTGTTTTTGATCATCTCTTAAAATTTAAACCTGTTGTAAATACAAGCTTATCCACAATATTATTATTTTTTACTAAGGAATTACATCATTAAGTAAATAAATAAAAATCGCTGAATGATTTCTCAGAACAACACCATGTATTATTATAAAAATCAATACATAACCCAGCTTATTTCATATTAATAATTTGTGGTTAAACTATGTAGGTAATAATTACAATTATTGTAGTTTCAAGTTTAAAAAGTTAATCAAA
Source organism: Brassicogethes aeneus (assembly GCA_921294245.1). Classification (NCBI taxonomy): domain Eukaryota; kingdom Metazoa; phylum Arthropoda; class Insecta; order Coleoptera; family Nitidulidae; genus Brassicogethes; species Brassicogethes aeneus. The sequence goes on from OV121137.1 coordinate 28,832,925, forward strand.
CATAAAAAAGTTTAAAAAGAAGTCTGAATAATTGGGCGAAGAGAAATGAATCTCAATCAAGTTAATAATCTGATGGGTTGTCGAGTCGGGTTTAAGTGTGAAAGTCTGGGGCATCTTCGACGTGGTCCCGGGTCTTTCTTGTCCGCGATTCACCTGGCATTTATCGACCGCCACACGGTCCTCTAGCGAGCGGCGGCAGAGCCATAGGCAGCGTCGACGGCGTCGGCCGCACACAATGTACCTGTCCGGCCCGTTGATAAATGACCTCTTCCTTCCTTCCTCCACTTCTTCTTCCTTCCCGAACTGTTAATTATTTTTTCTCCCTGGATACCTATAAGTAAGTAATTCCTGCCGCCATATTTTAGAGCAACACCCGCTACGATTAGCGCTCTGACAACCTTTTCATTTTCTTCTTCGATTTATAGCGATGATTACTTTTTTATTGCACCGACACGACATGCCTTTATTATTTTTCTATACATTTTAATAATAATGCTTCAAGCGTTAAACATTAATTTATATATCAATTTGTGTTTTTGCAAGAGCTCATATTAGTAAGAATTTCACACTATAAATAATGAATGGGTAATAATGGGTTTTTAAGAGTATAGGGTTATACATTTTTTGTTAAAATAAAAGTTTTTTGCTGCCTTAATTAAAAATTTTAATTAATCGAGTTTTAATTAACCAATTTTCGAACTCTGCTTATTGTTGAATTGGTCTTAAGATTTAATTTTTAACAATGTTTACTCACAAAATATTTTTAAAATTATAATTGTACGATAGAAAATAACATTATTTTGACTTAAACATTTTAACAATATTTTTAAAATTATAATTGTACGATAGAAAATAACATTATTTTGACTTAAACATTTTAACAATAGGCGAAGTTCAGCAAATTGCCACATGGCTGCTGTTCTTCCACTTAACCTAGCTTAACAAATAAACTGTAGGTACCTACTTATTCTAGTTTTTGAAACGTTGTCAATTATGAACCAAAAATTGTCATAGAATTCTTCTTCTTTTAACTAGAACCAACAGCTAAACCTACCTCACGTATGGTCCTGGACATAAGTCCTTATTAACCAGGTATTAACGTCCAATTATTTCAGAAAGATCTATCCACCATCCACAGGACAACCTTCAAATATAGCTTTTTATAAATACCTCTTTTCCCTTATAAAAGGACCAATCAGGAAATATTACTGATAAATACAGGAATATTTTTATTCCGTGAATCCTATAAGCGATGCATGCTTAACCAGAACCAAGACTGAACTCTGGCGGAGAATTAAAGAATTTCATCATATTTGTAGGTTATATCGAAAGGGAGCGCGCTTTTATGTCAATCGGTGCCATTCTTTTATTTTTTTACGCAAAAATACAAAACTAACTTTCTAAAATCTCGAAACGACGCGATTTGTTGATTTACTTTAGGCACACTTTACTATGCTTGTATGGAATAAGCGTTAAGCCGGTTGTCCGTTAGTCCGTTCATCCGGGAGCGCTCTTATTGGTCCAATTATTATTCAAAAATTATGAATTTTTTTCCGTCCGTCAAGTTTTAACTTCGTACGTCTGACGGAGAAATTTAAAATAATTTTAACTAATCTGTCACTACACATCTCTTTTTGACGCCTAACGTTATTTTAAGATACTTTATTTTCAAATCTTTTAATATTCTTTTAATAAGATTGTAAAACGGAAATATATCGTTCGTTATGTGAATAATGTTCTACTTTTATGTTTTTATTTAATAATAATGACAGAAAAAAAGAAATGACAAACAATAAAATATTAAAACCAGAACTAAAATGACTTGCTTTATTAAAACTATACATTATAATGTAAATTAAGGCTAGTATATTCTTTTTATATGGTAGATTTACCCAAAGATAATCTTTGGATTTACCTACCTTTAAATTTATTAGACAGCTAACTGTTAAAGTTACAATTGTTGACATAATTGTAACTATGACAATTAAGCATTAGGTAAATTTAGTAAAGTGAATATACTGACCCTTAATTTTTATTTGTCGCCAAATCAATCCGTTAAACGTCATTAAAAAACGGATGCATGAAAATTAGAACATTTCTTATCGGACGATTGTATTGAAAAACGTACAAACGTATAACGGACAAACGGATACATGAAAATTAAGCAATATTTAAGTAAATTTTGATGATTTTTTTTATTTAAAAATAGTATCGCCAATGCAAAAGTGCTTACTTTGGCGTGAACTACCACCCCCCTAAGGGAAAACAAATTATTACATTATACTGGTTTGGATACGAATATATCTGACAACTATGCTATCATTTTGAAATGTTGGTTAACCTCATGCATGACATGAACGTTATTTGTTTTTTAAACAACCTCTAATACTTACAAATATATTGTGGAATTCCTAAAAGAAATAAAACTTCACCCACGCCTGTTTTTTAAGCTACTATTTTGTTCAATTTACATTTAAATATGCTTCGAGATCCGGAATCCCGGATAAACCGGGTTAGTGAGCGTAGGAACGAAAGCAAGGCAACAGAAAACAAGATATAGGTACACGTGCAAAAGGATTACCGTTAAATAAAGGTTTTGAATGCTACCTACCAAAATAATAAAAGCAAATTTTGCTTGTTTAAGTTTTATTTTTTGCAATATAATGTATGTATTAATTAATTATTAAGAGGTGGACTATGTAGTTTAAAAAAAATTTAAACGACATTGCAATGTCGTTGCAGCATTTTTGGTTCCAAAAACCATTGCCAAATTGGTGATAACTTTAAATTAGTTAAAGATACTAAACAGCTACTTTAATTTTTACTTAAAAGTTATTCTAACTTTTAAAAAGCAATATTTTGTAACAGAAACTTAATTTTTCCTTAAATGGTTACTATAAAGTAATAAACATTTAAGTAAAACTTGGTTGCCTCCAAGAAGACTTTGCAACTTTAAAAAAAGTGTTATAAGTAAAAAAGTAAAAGTAAAAGTAAATTTAATTTGTAGCAGTTACTTTCGGTTGCTACCTAAAGATTACGTTATAATTTTCTTTACTTTGTAGTCCCTTTGCAAGTTAAAATCTCGAAACTGGAACATAAGTTAAAAACTACAAAGTTAATAACTTAAAAGTTATTATTTTAGTATTTGGAACGTTTATGGTACTAACCAAAACAACCGTAAAGTGTAAAAAAACTTTAAAGTAGCGAAAACTACTTCAAAGGAAAATGCTTCTTATCGGCCATTTTTTACTGTACAGTACCACGTGGTAATGTAAATAATAAATTATTTTAATTGTTTGTAAATGGTTGTTTACTTTTTAATAAAAAGTAATTTTGTTGGTAATAGACGGTATTAATAATTAAATAAAAAAACTAATAATAAATATTAAGATTTTTTTATTTATAAACATTATTAAATAAATAATTTGTTTATACTTAAATATTGATGAAGAGCATTTATTTTACAAAAACTAAATTTATAAGTTCAACAGTAAAATTTAAAGGGTTTATAAATTTACCTGCCCAATTAAACATTATATTGTTATTCTGGAAGTTATAAACTACCAGTATGGTCATTTTTTGATTCGGCCTAAAAAAGTTGTTTTCTACCCTGCACCAAAATGGCTGTCGGCCAGTGTTATGCATAATCATGAAAATAGTAAGATTTTTGTAGATAATTTAATGCTAAAAAAGGACCAGTAATTTCTTATAAAAAAAAAGTTCTTCTAAAAAACTGTTATGTTAAATCAATGGGAAAACTTTAAATTCGATGATGGACCTTTTAAAATTAATATTAAGAGCTCAAATTTTGACATATTTTTTTTTAGCATAAGTGACGAGAATTTCACATGAATTTGAAAAAAGAAAAATATTGCCCTATTTTGAAACACCATAATATATATAAATGTAAATTTAACATCTCAGGAAAAGCCAGGCAATTTACCTCTAAAATTTTTAATTATTTTATGTATGCAAAAGATGTTAAATTGCATCTTAACCTCAGAGGATAATTTAAGTACCCAGCTAAAAGGATTAGTTTGGCCGGTATTAAGTGAATCCTTAGCAACGGGGATTTCAAACTTTGTTTGAAAATTGAAATAAAAACCGTTTAAGCCATATTTACACCTTTTTGGAACAATATTTTTTAATGTTATTTTATAAAACAAAAGTGACTAAACATGCAAATTGTTTAAATTTATTCAATATGCTGTTTTTATGTAGCCAATACACTAAAGAATAGGGCTTTCGGAACGCGCGTGCCAACTTGTGGCGCTCGATAGCGTTATTGAAATACGAGGTTTTTTAAAATAAATAAGTGTTTTTTCCCTCGACCAATTTTATTAGCAAAGTTGCAATTGCACAGCTTAACCGCGCACGTTATTTGTGTTTCGCGTTGCAAGTAAAAACTAAAAAGCTTTGCTTGGTTTAAGTACTCGATTTTGTTTTATTATTCATCATATGCTTATATACTATATATATATATATATATATATATATATATATATATATATATATATATATATATATATACAAAATTCTATCATTGCTGCGTCCATACATTTATAAAATCCCTATTCTTATTGCGTCAACGGCCTTACTGCGTCAGTATATCTGACGCACTAATGTCATTAAATATTTAGAAAAATTTGAACACAAAAAATGTGCAGTAACATACTAAAAATGGAAAAAATGTGTATATTTAGTTCAACCCATTTGACGATGAGGGCGTTGCGATAATATACGTTTTTCAATATACGTGTTTTTAAATACTGTATGTTGTTGCATCGCACAATTTGGCAACGTCTCGCCTATGATTTTAATATTTGAATTAAACTCGCGATACTGTTGCGAATGGTAGCGCTGTCTCTCTCGCACCGTGTGACGTCACGCTAGAGACAGTTTTTCTTTCGTTTAAATGTAATCATATTATAATCTTGGGGCGCGCGTCGAGTTTTATGAAATTTACAATTATGACGGTCGATTTATTAAAACTGATCGTAAGATAAAATTGTTTTCTACATAAGTAATTGTGACAATGTATTTTTTAAATTATATAATTATATAAGTATAAGTATATGCAGATGCAGATTTAAAGGCAGAAAAACGATTATCATTTTTTACGCTTATAATCGTAAAAAAATGATCATCGTTTTTCTGTTAATTTTACTATTTCAAAAATAATAAAAGTTTTTTATGTTTTTAGATAGGTACTTAAAAAAAAGGTTAATATCAATGTAAATAATTACAATGTGTTTTATGTTATTAACAGGTAATTCAAAAAAATTTAAAAAAAGTAAAACATCAATGTTATAAATACAGGGTGTTTCTACTAAAAATTGACAATCTAAATTTGGCTTTCTAATAAATATTTTTCAATTGAGCTTTTGTTTTTGAATTATCAAACTTTGTTTTGAAGTAAAACTTTTTATGTAAGTTATTTATGGGCGGATTAAAAAATAATTAGTTTTTAGTAAATTTTGACATTTTTTATTTAGTATCTTTAGTAGATTTATTGCAGTTTTTACACAAAATAACAAAAACACAATACAAATTTGAATGTCTTATAAAAATAATTATTATAATTTTAATTATTGTAATAATAATAATATTACATCATATTATAATAATAACATTACTAAACAAAATTAAACATAATAATATCAATAAACAATGCAGTAGCAAGTTAAATAAGTAGTTTCGAAACTCGAATGTTGAGCGGTCTATGGAATGTCACCCCGTCCATCATCTCTATGTTCAGGCATAATTAAATACATGTAAATCTTAAAATCAAATAATACCACACAATGTTAGTTAAAAAAAATTGTACAATTTTAAAAACATTCAATCCCCCGGGGGCGAGGCAAAAATTATTTTTAAAAATTAAAAAAAAAACAGCTTATACAAATACCCTTCTCACAACTTTTTTTTAACTAAGTGAGATTTCCAAAAATAATTATTTCAGTCCAGCCTATCGAATTTCTAATTTTTGCCGCGCCCCCGGGGGATTTAATGTTTTAAAAAAATTTTTTAACTTACATTTTGAGTTTGGCATATTGAAAAACTATAAGGTATTAACTCACTTGTAACACAAAAAAATCTTGTTAATAAATTTTAATTTTAAGCCCCTCCCAAAGCTTTTAAAGTTCTAATATGCAGCGTGGTGCGCGGCGTAAAATTAAAATATATAAATATATATATATATATTTTGTTGTGTGTCTTAAGTAAAATTTAACTTAAAAAATATTTTTTATTGAATTTTGAGGAATTTCAACCCCCCGGGGGCGCGGCTAAATTTGTTTTAAAAAATTTGAAAAAAACAGCTTATTTGTGTAAGTACCCTTCTTACAATGACAATGAACCCTCAAAAAAATAAAAGTTCCCGGGAATTTTTTGAATTTAGTGATTTTTTTATGTTCACGGAAATTTTTATACTAAAATTGTACACCTTTTTGTGGCCTAGTTTACACAATAGATTTGGTCAATAAGTAGGGAATTAACTTGGAAATTAGTAAAATTAGGGTAATTAGTAGGGAATTAGTGGAATTACTGGGTATTTTTTAAATTAAAATGGAATTATAATATATAAGGGGAATTAGTAAGGAAATAGAGGAATTAGTAGCAATCCTGGAAATTTGTGTACACATTTTCTTTTGCGGTTTACCCCGAGGAATTTTGGTGTACAATCTGTAGGAATTAGTAAGGAATTAGAGGAATTTGTGGAAAATTAAAGGAATTTGTGGGGAATTTGGGGAATTACTCGGTAAATTAGTAAGCAAATAGTGGAATTAGTGGGGAATTAGAAAGAAATTAGAAGAAAATTGATGTCTCGTTTAGCACTTGAATATAAAGAAAAAAACCCGGAAGTTACAGAGCTACTCCATTCTTTGCCAGTTCCAGATTGGGAGTAGTACCACTGCAGCATTGAAAAAAATGAAGAATGTTGTGTACAGCACACCACCCATATTTTAACAAAAATTAGTACTCGTTTCCTAAAACCAGGAATACATCTGCCAATTGGGAAATACACTGTCTTCTCTGGTCATCTCAGGGAATTCATTTTCCAAGTTTTCAAAAGACAAACATCTCCTGACAGATTCGGATCTCAAAAGTGAAGACAAGATGAATTTTGCATCCGCAGAAAAAATGTCCAGTTTGATAGTAATTGAACGACTAAATAAGGAAATTCCACAAATTAAATAGAGCGTGGCGTATCTCAATCTAATGTACCTACTACATCGAATCGTCGTTCTTAAATTCCAGCACTGTGTTGCATACTAGATTATATCGCATCTGGTATGTTGTATTTTTTACTAGAATCTGGAAAGCCTGGATTAAAGAACAAAAAGAATATAGAATAACAGACAGATTATATCGCATCTGGTTTGTTTTATTTTTTACTAGAATCTGGAAAGCCTGGATTAAAGAACAAAAAGAATATAAAATAACAGACAACTTTTTGACCAGTAATTGTAACCTTTGCATCGAAACGCCCATGCTTTGATTAAACTAATACTGAAGCTTAACAGCGGTGAGTTAAAACCAGATATGTTCATCACCGGCATTTTTGGTAGCCAAGCATGTGAATCCTTATTTCGGGCTGTATAGTATAAAGGATATGCTGAACCGAATTGAGAGAATTAAGACAACTGATACCATAAACAATCTAAGGGAGACTTTTACATTTCCAAGGGAAGACAAAAGATTAAAAACCAGACTAATAAAAGAAAATTTACCACGTGAAGAAGAAATTTTAAATTTGGATATCAAATCTACAGTTAAAAAAGCTCTACAAAATGTCATAGAGGACATGAAACATCTTGGAATTAATGAAAAAGAAAACGATTGGAAATATATGCAGGTAGGTACCGTTAACCGTTAATAAGACGGAAACAAAATATTGCAATTACACAGGATAATGAAGACGCCGACGAAGACAACGCTAATATTGTCGAAAACCCCGAAGAAAATTGGCAAAAACAAATATTAGTAATGAGGACGATAAAGTTATGGATGGAGTTATGGACTTAATTTCGAACGAGATTTCTAATGAAGATCGCTAATGTGATACTTTGGAAACGAGTTGTATAAGTTTAAAAGACTTTTCTAAAAAAGTGCACAGTGAATCGGAAAAATCACCGTACCTATATAATATTATATATTCAATTATTAAAAAATCATCGTACTGCTGGCTTTTAGATCAGTCCGACGCGTCGACGGTAGAGTAAGTACTGGCCGATTAAAAAGATTTATAGGCAGTACAAGGAAAACACCGAAGAAAACACCTTGCAAAAATTCCAAGTCGACCTTGACTATAAACAGAAGCTATGCATGGATCAAGCTAGTAGCACAAGCACTGTATCCTCATCCGACTCTATCGTGATGGAACTCGACGACTCCGAAGATTTGGAGGAGTTTTCAGATGAGATCTTGTCGTATAAATCAGAAAATGTATCGAAATTTGCCGGACTCGAGTTACACTTAGAAAACTATTATGCGGTTTTCTATTACCAATCGTGAGCTTTGCTGCACGAGCGAGGCGAATGTAGAACACACTATTTAGAAATGGCCGCCTTTCACCACGAAATATGTACACTATTTTTTATGACAAAATGAAAATTTGACTTTCGCTGCCCTTTAAGAGAGAAAAATTGTTAATATTTAAGTTAATTCATAAACAAAAATATACCAAACTAAAGACAATAATTGGCTTAATTAATAATATTAATTATTAAAGAACTTATGTTAAGCGAAAGTCGAATTTATGCTGCTAGTGTCATGAAAAAGCATTGATTAATATAATACTTTTCTTTACGATTTTTCAAATGTGCTTAATAAAAGTGTTGCTGGGTAAAAAAGTTTTGCTAACCAGAAAACGTATACTTTTCTTTACTATTTCTCTTAGTAAAGTAAGTATACTATTTTTCATTAAGAATACGAACAAATATAGCCTTAAAAAATATACCCTTCAAAAAGAAATACTATAATATTAATGGTAATTATTTATGTTAAAAGATAGCAAGAAAAAAATAGAAACTAAAACCTTGAAGGTTTAAAAAATAATAGGGATATTTAAAATTTAATATAAAATTAATTAAAACTTTTTAAACCTCACATTTCTAATACAGACATTATTTTATAAACATGCAAAATATCAATATTAAAAATTACATAGAAGAAAAATCACATGTTAAAAATTAATTTATATCTTATTAAAGTTGACTCGCTAAATACCGTATTTCTAGGAGACGCAATAAGGTCGCGAAATGTAATGACGCAATATTGTATTACGGATATATATATATATATATATATATATATATATATATATATATATATACATATACATAAATATACATCCTTAGTAGAATATTGCGTCATTACAATTTGGCAACACTGTAGGACGCAATAAAGTCGTGACGCAATATTATATCAAGATTAAAATGAGTTGATAATGTAGTGACTTTTGAAAAAAAAGTGTATATCTTATTTTTTAAGATAAAAATAATCTGAGCAGATTTTTGGAATCAGCAAAAAAAACTACGCCAATATACTCTTCTATATTTTCGCTCAATACCGTATTTTTAGTAGACGCAATAAGGTCGCGAATTGTAATGACGCAATATTGTATTAGGGATGTATATATATATATATATATATATATATATATATATATATTAGGGTGATTCATTTCCGCAAAGTTGTTTTTTTTTCGGTGCTCAAGCAAAATATTAATCTACCTATAGAAAAAAAAATGTTCACCAAGGTAGAGCTCTTAATATCAATTTTAAGTACTTGCAGTTTAAATTTAAAGTTTTCCCATTTAAAATGCATGTAAAAAAATGTTTTTTTTTTCAAATTTCTAATGCTCGCCCGCTTTTTACAATATTGTGAATTGGTTTTATGGACCTTATAGGGAATTTCACGCTCTTCAAAATTGTCTTTGTGTTTTTTTGTGTAACTCGTAGTGGTTCGCCAGTAGGAGTTCAATTTTTTGAATAAAAATTTTTTTTTTGCAATTTTTTTTAACAATTCGCAAAAAATAGTAAAAAAAAAGAGCTGAATCGTAAAAAATAGTCTTTTAACAAATATTTGATGAATTTACGGCCATTTTTATATCTTAAAACGTAAGTAATTGATAAATATTAACCAATTATGCTATTTAAATTAAACTTTCTTATTTACTATCGATATAATTCTCTACAACAATAACTTTTTCAGAGTTATTATGATTTCTGACTAAAACTAAATATAAACATAACACATCAATTCATAAAAAAACAATAAAACTTTAATCAAAACAAATAACAGATTACATTATTAGATAATATATTGCAAATTTAATAAAAATCTCAATAGTCATAAATAAACAATATTTCTACTTTTATACAAAGCAAATTAAGATTTTATTTTATGACTAACGTGCCCTTAACATGTGTACAATTTATTATTATATTATTGTTGTGCCGCCAATTTTAAATTAAGCGGCAGTGATGCCCGTAAAAAATAAATTGCAGGCACTCTAACGTGCACCTAGTCACTTCGTACTTTGTTCTCGGACTAATCACTAAATACAACAAACAATACATTTTGGGGTTAAGTATAACATAAAGCATCAAACCCGTTTACAAAGACAATAGAGTCGCTAACGTCATACTAATTAACTAGAGCAATCATAAAATTGTAACAGTTGCTTTTCCAATCAAATAATTATCATTATTTTTTTACTTATGTTCGAATATGCCATCAAAATATTATTTAGTGCAATTATTCAAATAACAATTTCTACTTATACAATGTTGACAATAAAAAAAATTTACTTTTTCGTTAATTTAAGAATTTTGTTAAAAAAATTGAATAACCTTCATTTATATTTATTGCTATATTACGGAAATGTTGAAAAATTGCAGAATCTAAGTTGCAATTGTTTATTTGTTGTTTTTTTATAAATTAATGTGTTTTTTATATTTATTATAAGTCAAAAATCATAATAACTTTGGAAAAGTTATTGTTGTAGAGAATTAAATCGATAGTAAATAAGACAGTTTAATTTAAATAGCATAATTGGTTAATATTTATCAATTACCTATACCATTTTTATATCTTAAAACGTAAGTATACTTACGTTTTAAGATATAAAAATGGCCGTAAATTTATCAAATATTTGTTAAAAGACTATTTTTTACGATTCAGCTCTTTTTTTTTCACTATTTTTTGCGAATTGTTAAAAAAAATTGCAAAAAAAATGTTCATTCAAAAAATTGAACTTTGATGACTCCTACTGGCGAACCACTACGAGTTACACAAAAAAACACAAAGACAATTTTGAAGAGCGTGAAATTCCCTATAAGGTCCATAAAACCGATTCACAATATTGTAAAAAGCGGGCGAGCATTAGAAATTTGAAAAAAAAAAAACATTTTTTTTACATGCATTTTAAATGGGAAAACTTTAAATTTAAACTGCAAGTACTTAAAATTGATATTAAGAGCTCTACCTTGGTGAACATATAGGTAGATTAATATTTTGCTGGAGCGCCGAGAAAAAAAAAGTTTTTTGCGGAAATGAATCACCCTAATATATATATAATATATAGTTACATTTGTGTGTGTATTTTATCCTAGGGATCATAATGCATTATTGTGATTTTAATTGAAAATGTAATTTAAGAAATAGAAGTTGCATTTTCATGTTTTGACAAAAGATCCAATTCAGTACCTACCTAAATTTGCTGGTGCAGAATAAACTAATTGTAACTTTACCTCATAATTTAAATTTAAGTTTGGAGAGAAGAAATATAAGTCAAAATAATAGTTATACAAACACAATCTTAAAATCAAACATTTTTGAGTCCTCTAAAAAAACGCCGAAAACTGCATTCTGAAATAGTAGAAGACAACATATACACCGAAAAAAATAATGTAGTTGAGTTAACCTAAATGTTATTTTTGAAAATGTTGTTTCATCAAAAAACATATTGGATTAATCTATTTATGCATATTAATCTATATTTTGGTGTCAGAGTTTGTCAAAGTTTATTTGTTCATTTGACAGTTAAAATATTGAATTAACATAAAGTAATTTTTTGAATTAAAATTTTTATCCTATTTTGATTTAATAGCTGGAATTGTTTGAATCAAATACTGAAATTTTTAGGATTACCTAAAAAAACTATTAAATTAACGTTTAGTTGCTCTTTAAATCCAAAACATTAAATTTGTTCATTTAACAAATTGCAAATGTTACTTTAAAATTTGTTAATTTTGCATTTATAAAATTGCCGTGAAGGGCACCCACGCCACGTCATGACGCGTCATTAAACGGTGTTGACCACGTGATGTTCTTACATCTCGGCTCAGTTGGCTTACGATAGGAGTATATAAGCTCAGATAGCCGTTTGTTTTGGATGTGTTCCACAGTAGAACTTCCACTATACCAAATTGCCAGACACTGATAAGACCCCCAATATACCGTACCTTCATTTGCAAGCTAACCATAGGGAAAATACATTGTAACTGGACCAGATAAGTCGCAGTCAACACAAAGCGAGAACCTTTTCAGAAATGATTTGGATGCGTCGTCGAGACATGCGTACTAAAACAAATTTTACCAGATTTAAACCGCACAAAATAAAAAACAATAATAAAGCATCGATGTATGAAGCAAGTTCAACTGTTACGGCGAATGCTAGCGTACTCGTCCACGCGTCCAAATCATTTCTACAACGTTTTTCGCTTCGTCAACTGTTACGGCGCATGCTAGCGTACTCGTCCACGCGTCCAAATCATTTCTACAACGTTTTTCGCTTCGTCAACTGTTACGGCGCATGCTAGCGTACTCGTCCACGCGTCCAAATCATTTCTACAACGTTTTTCGCTTCGTGCTGACTAAGACTTATCTGGTCCAGTTACAATGTATTTTCCCTATGGTTAGCTTGCAAATGAAGGTACAGTAGGTCGAATCAGCTGTCTGTCGGTAGGTATTTGAAGTAGGTGGAACGCACTCAAAACAAAAACTTTGGCGATGGAAGGTTTAATTCTTTCTCTTTATATTAATTCCATAATTTTGTTTTGAATTACCAACCTTTAAAGAATGTTACTTTTACATTTTCATAATGTTAAACCAACCCAATTAACCCAACATTAGCGCAAATTATTTTAATTTAACATTTTATTGGTGTTAACTGAATATGCTAAAAAGGTTACCTGGACATTTCAAGAAATTTACCTCAACATCTTAAAAATGTTAGCAGAACCATTTTCGAAATATTACTCCGACATATCAAAAATGTTTAATTAACCATATTAGCAGATTAGAACAAATATCATTTTGTTCATTTGACTAATATTTGTTGTTTAATTAAACAATACTTGCTTGTATTTAAAGTGCATAAAGAGTTGAATTAATATTTTTTTTGTTTCAAAAGCTTATTTTTTCAGTGTATCTACGAATTTATGACAACATAATATTATATATAATACATAATATAATACCTGTTTTTGGTCTTTTACCGTTGAGTGAAGACTTTCTCATCTCAATTAACGCTTTTATTATTTCATAATGCTGTTTGAATTTAGACGACTTATTTATTTGTTTGATTTTTACTAAATTGAAATGTTTACAATTTTAACAAAAATCATTAATAAAATGTGTATTTATTGTATCCAATTGGTACAATTATTATTTACAGGGACTGTATGCAATTTATTTCTTCATTCGGATTTCCACTGTTTATTGAGAAACCTGTAAAAACTCAACCCCGTATTTCCAATCGAAAAACACCCAACCACACAACAAATCGTTCCACAGTTTTGTTATCCATATTTTCCTGCCTTATTCTCGAAAACACTTGTTTGTGTTATACGCGTTTGACAGCTGCTTATTGAAAGATGTAACGATAATAACGGCCACGTGGTGGCGCCACTAGCGATACTTCTTTAGCGTAAAAAATGATTTATTTGACCTATCATTTTATAACTGTATAAAAATATATTGTTATTATTAGTAATTTGACCTTTGGTAAAAAATTAAACAGGTCATATAAATCGATTTTTTACTATTGTCTACATAAAAACAGCATTTGGGGACCCTTTTCCTTGACTTTCTTATTTTCAGCACAATTTCTTAATGAAAATAAAAAGAAACACTATTGCATAAAGGTCATAGAAATTAATGGATTTCGGCAGGCTTTTCCGGAAGCGAAAGAGCTCATCTTTTAAGAAGGTTATTTATTGGCGAAAACAAGCGTTTTAGGGGTACCCGTAATTTTTTCTAAAACACTAGTAAAATATTATTTTGCTCTATATATATATTATATAGGTATATATATTTGTTATATATGTTATAACACTTCCAAAACAGGGGTTCCCAACCTCCTTACGTCACAGTAATCTCTAGCTCATTCAGGGATGAATGGGACGGCCGGCGTCAAGCCGTTAGCAGTGCCCTTTGACTTCTTGAAATTCAACCCCTCATGCCAAGTACCCACAATAATATTTAGCTCTTTAGCCAGCCGTTATTTTATCTGCTAAATGGTAACAGATATACTTACACGATATATTTTAACCCACTGTGCATAATCTTTAGTTATCGTTAGTTGCCCTTTATGGCTGTGTTGACTTTTCTTTGTTTAGGTTACTTCTTAATTAAATGCTCGTTTATTTATTTTAAGAGACAGTTGTTTATTTTAGATCTTTAAGTTTTAAACACTTTAAATTTATAGAGCTGGCCTCTTAAGTTTCTGCTTATAGTATAATTTGTTACGTTCTTGCTTAATTCTTGGTTTATTTAAACTGTTACGCTGTTTTCAGTAATAATGATTGATTATTGTAAGGTTTTTGTTGCAAATTTGCGTATTAGGTCGTGCAAATTTGCGTATTAGGTCGTGCAAATTTGCGTATTAGGTCGTGCGGTTAGTACCTACTACAATTTTTGCATATGATGGCGCCTTCCACTCTTGGTTAGACGCATTTCTTTTTTACATAGGGAGTTCATTGACCTGTTGTTAGTCCGCCAGCTGTGCTGTCACTTATCACTTAATTACTTCCATGTCCGTATGGACTTTATTCACATGTTGAAAGATTGGTTTTTAAGGCACTAATTTGAAGAACAGGTACTGTTGTGTCTTGTTATTAATAATTAAAGACAATATTTCCTATCACTTGTTTATTAACATAAACTTATTCAGACATACATTTATCGACTGTGTTAAATGTCACAATTTACTTGTGTGTGTGTCTGGTGACAAACAGTGTTACCAACACAACATCTCCCTTTCTAGGAAATAATTGTACTTAAATTTAAAATTATATATTACATAACATAATCCTTAAACCTAGTTGGTAATTGGACAGTACGACCACTATGTGTGATTCTTTGATTAACAGTAGTGTCAGACACCGAGTCTTTATTAGAATCCACTTTAACATTGTTTTGATTACTAGTACTTTCAAGGAAAGTACTTTCGGGAGTGTTATCAGAAGACTTAGTATTAATCTAAGTCTGAAGATGATCATCTGGACAATTATCAATTTCAAATTTTGTATTAGTTGGTTTTAACTGACTAAAATTTCTTCTAATAACATTACCTTTGTTATTTAAGACAGTGAAAGACCTAGGAGTAGAATGATTATTGACCACTTGCCCTTTTTCCCAAAATTTGTCCTTGATAAGAACATTATCACCTGGATTCAAATCATTATTGAAATTCTTTGCACCTTTGTCGTGATTGCGTTTAAAATATTCCTGTTTAGCTACAAGTTTATTATGTGCATATTTTGGAATTGCCGGTTTTAACAGTTCTGTGTGAATTGGAAGTTTAGTTCTAGTTAGTCTATTCATTAACATTTGGGTTGGGGATATCCCAATACCCGAAACAGGAGTATTCCTAAATTCCAGCAATGCCAGGTGGATATCACTATTATTATGAGAGCATTTTTTAAACATTAGTTTAGCCGTTTGAACTGCACGTTCGGCCTGGCCATTACTTCGTGGATATTTAGGAGAACTCGTACAAAATTCAAAATTCCAATGTTTGGAGAAATTCCTACATTCATAGGAAGAAAAAGGCATATTATCACATATTACAGTCTTTGGGATACCAAACGCTGCGAAAAGTATCTTGAGATGTCTAATGATCTCTGATGAGGTTTTATTTTTTAAAAAAATTATTTCAAGCCATTTAGAGAAATAATCTTGTATAATAAGATAGCTATTTCCAGCATAGTCCATTATATCACAAGCTATCTTATGGAAAGGTACATTTGGTATCTCATGGGGGATCAATACATCACTTTGTTTGGAGTTTTGGTAACGCTCACAAACATAGCAATTAGATATCATATTTTCAATATTACTTGACATGCCCGGCCAAAATACAATTTGCCTAGCCCGTTGTTTTGTCTTAACAATACCGAAATGAGGTTCATGAAGGAGATGCAAAATATAGGATCTGAGTTTATCTGGGACTACCAAGCGGTGATTTAAAAATACTAAACCATCTTCAACAGAAAGTTCTGCTTGAAATTTATAGAAATATCTAATTGAACCATACATGAGTTCACTATTTTTTGGCCAATCATTTAAAATATAAGACATTACTTTGGATAAAACAGGATCATTCACTGTAGCCTGTTTAAACTCAATCCTTTTAGCATCCGATATATTTAAATTTTTACTTAAAGTATGAACAGTTTCTGAGATCCATTGATCATCACCTTCACTCTCTTGCACATTTAAATAGGATCGTGAAAGCAAGTCAGCAATAAATATATATTTTCCAGGCAAGTAACTTAATGCTAACCTATATTTAAGTAATTTTATTCTCATCCGTTGTAAGCGTGATGAGGCTATGTCACCAATCTTTTTATTAATTAAAGTAACCAAAGGTTTATGATCTGTGTTGACATTCACTTCACGACCATAAATGAAATTATGAAATTTTTTAACCGCAAATACGATGGCGAGAAGCTCCTTCTCTATTTGAGCATAATTTTTCTCACTAGAATTTAAACTACGTGAAGCAAATGAAATTGGTTTGTCATCTTGGAGAAGACAGCACCCAAGACCGTCTTTAGAAGCATCGGCTTGTATGGTTATAGATTTGGATGCGTCAAAGTTAGCTAACACCGGAGCATTTGAAATTATATTTTTAATTTTATCCAACACAACTGAATGTGCCGTTAACCACTTAAACTCGACTTTAGATTTTATTAATTCTCGAAACGGTGCGGTTATATCTGCCAAGTTTCTGTCGCAAAAAATTTATCATTCCTAAAATACTTTGTAGTTCTTTTACATTTTTAGGATATTTTATTCCTTTGATTGCTTCAATTCTATTTGCGTCAATTAACATTCCATCTGCTGAGAAGACATGACCAAAATAATTAACAGAGGTTTGCTTAAACTGAACTTTATTTGGATTAAATTTAACTCCATTTGCAATAGCTCTTTTCATGACAGAATTTAAAATTTTATCATGCTCCTCAGAAGAATCTGCAGCCAACAAAAGGTCATCGATGTACACTTGCACACCCTGAAGGTCTCCAAAAATTTTTTGATTTATGGCTTGAAAATACTCTGGCGCCATATTGAGCCCAAAAGGCATCCTGTTAAATTTATAACAACCAAAGTGGGTGGCAAATGTACAAAGATTACTAGACTTTTCAGTAAGCTCTACATGCCAGAAGCCTTCCTTCAAGTCAAGGACTGTGAAAAACTTTTTTCCTTTGAGTTTTTCAATTATATCTTCAAGAGTAGGAATTAGTACATATGCAGGTCTTTTAATTTCTAAATTTAAATCACAAGGATCCAAGCATAATCTTAATGAGCCATCCTTTTTTTCGACAATGATAATGTTATTAACCCAACCAGAGGGCTTTTCAACTTTTGAAATAATTTTTCTTTTTTCTAAACTTATCAAGGTTTCCTTTAATTTGTCTCGAATGGCAAATGGAATCCTTCTGGGTGGATTAATAACTGGTATGGCCTCATTATTTACTTGAATTTCACATTTATCCTTAAACTTACCCAGACCTTCAAATAATTCTAAATTATTCTTAATAAATTCATCCTTAGTATTAAACTTAACTAAGTCATTTACATTTTTCTTCCGTATAATTAGATTTAACTTTGCACATGATTCAAGACCTAATAAAGGAGAAACAACTTTATCCACAATTATAAAGTCATCAATAAATTCAACATTGTTGCACTGAACTTTGAGTGGAACAACACCAAGGGGCTTCAAAATATTACCACCAAATGCCTCCAAAATTATTTTTGTATTTCGTAATTCGGACTCTGGAACCCAACTTCACTCAACATTTTACGTGACAGCACATTCACATCTGCACCAGTGTCTAATTTAAATTTAATAGGCACATGATGATCGCCAACATTTACATCCTGAAACCATGAGTTTATTGCCAATACTTTCTTACTCTGATTTCTTATTCCAATTACGTTGATGGCAAACTCATCAGACTGCTCCTCATGTTCTCTTAACACTTTCACATCTTTTACGTGACATGAAATTGCAAAATGATTTAATTGCCCACATTTATTGCACTTTTTTCCAAAAGCAGGACACTCACGAACTCCATGCAAAGTTTGACATCTTCTACATTTAAATTTTTCACCAGATTGCCTCTCTTTTTTTACAAATTTCTTATTAGCACCACTAGAATTTGGAGTTGACTTATTATAATTTTGGTTTACTGACTTTTTCTTGATAAACTCCACTTCAGCTGGAATACCTTGCAAATTTCTAGCCTGAGATTTAGAAATTTCAGCAGCTCGACATAAATTTACTGCTTTAGACAAGTCAAGATCTTCAACACGTAACAATCTTTCCTGTATGGCCTTATCATAAATTCCTAAGACAATTCTATCACGAACCATCTCGTTACATAAACAATTAAATTCACAGGATTTTGATAATTTCTTAATATCAGTTAAAAACTGATCAAATCCTTCGGCTTCTTGTTGAACCCGACTGTAAAATTTGAACCGCTCAAAAACTATATTTTTCTTGGGGCTACAATGATCTTCAAAAGCTTTCAGTACACTCTGAAATGACACTCTTTCAGTATCCGATAACGTGAACGTGTTGTACATTTCCACATATTCTTCACCTATCACATTTAGCAGGATAGCGATTTTTGTTTCATCATCCTTCCCAGATTTATCAGAAGCTTTCAGATAAATTTCAAAATTTTGTTTAAATTTACGCCAATTTTCACTTAAATTTCCTTGTAGTGACAAATTAGTTGGGGGTTTGAACTCCATTTTGGCTTTTTTATATTCAATTGCCACGAGGAATGCTAGGTTAAGTTCTTCAACACTACACTTTTTGATGTTTTTAAACTTTTTACCATTAAAAACTTAGTTCAAAATTATTCAACAAACTAACTACCTCAACTGCGCCATGTTGTGTCTTGTTATTAATAATTAAAGACAATATTTCGTATCACTTGTTTATTAACATAAACTTATTCAGACATACATTTATCGACTGTGTTAAATGTCACAATTTACTTGTGTGTGTGTCTGGTGACAAACAGTGTTACCAACACAACAGGTACACTGATTTTACCTGTACAGGTAGTAAAACTTTGCACTAATTTCGCACAGTATTTTCCTTAAACTACAAGGTATAACAGCGATGTTTCTTTTAGACTTTTATTATGATAAAGCACATCTGTCTTCGTACTGATTATATAACAGCATAATAATTAATCTTGACCTGACATATCTATATTGTAGGTATATAGCTTGAATGACCAAAATAAATGAAATGAAATACGAATATATTAAACTTCGCAGTTTATAAATACGATAAGAAGTATCGAAAACCATGTTTTCCGAATTATTAAGACCAATATTAAATTATTAAGCCTAATATAATAAATTATATTGCCTTTGCTTATTAACAATAATAACGATGCAATATAATAATCTGTTGCATTTAACATCCAGGTAATATAAAGGTACCTACGATAAAATTTTGAGTAATGCTGCAATACCAGGAGTATTCTAGGACGGTATAAACCTAAAAACAGTTATTAGAGTTTTTAGTCCATGTCACAATATAACAGTTCCTCACTATTTCAAATCAAAATTACGATTTTTTTTTCTTCCTGTACTATATAGTATACTATACTTTATACAGTCGACATGGTAAAGGGCAAAAGACCTATTAAAAGCTAAAAGATGTAAATAAAAATATTTTTCTGGTGTCAGAATTAAAGCTTTGGTCGTTATTCCAAGTCAAAATTAAAAATGTTGAGCCCTGGTAAAGGGCAAAAAAATGTAAATAAGAATTATTTTGTATTTGGTACTTATAGGCAACTTTTTATTGCTATTCCAATTTAAAGTTTTTCATTTTTCGGCCCACCCTAGTACACATTGTGAAGAAACTTAACATTAATCCAAACAGATTTAAACCATTTGCTGTCAATACAAAAAAGTCAGGGCCCGCTTTAGGGGCGGTAAGATCAAGGGGCAGCAAATCTAACAATATACCAATATATTAGAATCACTTTTGCAGTGGAGGGGCGACAAAAACTGGTAAAAAAATCTAACCATTTACATTATTATACCACATTAATTTTTTTTAAATGCAGTTCTCATATCAAAATCACTAGACTTTACTGGGCCATAACTTTTACCTTACAATTTTAATTATAAAGTTACGAAGCCAAAGCTAAACCTATAAAAAACCCAAAAGTAAAATATATATATTTTTTAAATTTTCAATGCTAAAAAACTTTGAAGCTAAGGCTCTTGAAAATAAATGAAAATAGTGTTAAGTTTCTTTACATCTTCAACTTATGTGTCTTAAAATGTTTCCTGCAAAAATTTGGAAGCAGCGTTACGTAATAAAGAATTTATACGTATTAAAGAGCAAGATATTTTTGACGGGCTATCAATTTTATGCACAATGTTATATTGTGGTGGCGGCGTGGAGAGAGAGCGAGTATTTATTGCCCAAAAGAAAATCATAAGTTTGATATTTGGTCTCAATAATATACAATCCTACAGAAAAATCTGGTTTTACTAATTCATGTATAAACATATATTTATGCTTGTTATATGTTAAACAGAATATTTATAAGTATAAAGTGGGATCGTACAGTCAGGTATTTAACTGGAAACAAACTGGTTGTACAAAAGCACAAATCAAAAAAATCGAAAGTTCTCCATCATATGCTTGTATAAAACTTTACAGAAAATTACCAGATAAAATAAATTTTTTGAATTATGACAAAATGTTAAATTTTTGTGTGCTTATGTTAGTGACTATTATTGTTTGTTTTATATGCCTACTATTTTATTATTTGCAATTTATTGCCCAAAAGAAAATCATAAGTTTGATATTTGGTCTCAATAATATACAATCCTACAGAAAAATCTGGTTTTACTAATTCATGTATAAACATATATTTATGCTTGTTATATGTTAAACAGAATATTTATAAGTATAAAGTGGGATCGTACAGTCAGGTATTTAACTGGAAACAAACTGGTTGTACAAAAGCACAAAACAAAAAAATCGAAAGTTCTCCATCATATGCTTGTATAAAACTTTACAGAAAATTACCAGATAAAATAAATTTTTTGAATTATGACAAAATGTTAAATTTTTGTGTGCTTATGTTAGTGACTATTATTGTTTGTTTTATATGCCTACTATTTTATTATTTGCAATTTAAACCTTTTTATCGGATTTTTCCACCCATAAACTGTATGAGAAAGTTATTTCTATTTCTAAATAAAAAAAAACATCCTAGGTCTCTACTAGTGAAAATAAATATCGGGCCAAATGTAAATATAGCATTAAAAATTATAAAAGAAAACAATTGGTTAGCTTTCTTGCTATACCTCATTACACTGTAGGGTGGTAAAAATGCCACAGCTAAACGCTTGGGCAGGTAAACTTAATTTTAGGTCGTAGATTACAAATTGTACTTGGTTTATCTGTATCAAGTCAAAATTCAAAGATACCTATTGTTTTTGAAACAGCCTGTTTAAATTAAAAAAAAATCAATTGGGCTGGACCCCCACATCTGCTCCACATAAAAAAAACAAATTCTTGCAAAATTTGAGGTAAATTTATCAAAAACTGAGTTTTTTTTTAGATAATTTTATTTTATTACAATTATATTGATTACAATTGAGGATATTATTTTATATTATATTAAATGAAATAAAAAGCATAGGAATGTTGCCACAAGTAGTGATGCCGCGAGACGAGACGAGAAAAGTCCTTCTTTCGTCTCGTCTCGTGCAGCGAGAGAAAATGGGTCTCTCGTCTCGTCGAGAATACTCTTTTCTCGCTCGAGAGTGCCTTTCTCTCGTCTCGTCTCGTTTCTCTCGTGGTAAAAGTACCTAAGTATGAATACAAAAATTATTTGGAATGAAATACGAATTCGTTTATATTTTTTTATATAGAAATTTAAACTGGAAATTAAAAAAAATGTGTGCCAAGACCACACTAATAAAGTAAGACTTTTTACGCCGAAAATGTTGCGCATTTGAATCAAATGGTTGGATCTATGTGGAGTAGTTACATCTAGTACCTATTATACACCTATAGGTGTTATTTATAATAGGTGTTTCTTTTAACTTGAGACAGCTCAATATCTCGTGAAATACGCATTTCACAGAAAAATGTCTAGCCACCCCCTACCCCTCCTTAAGGGTGAAACGGGGGGTAACTTTAGAAAATCAAATGGAATGACCCGATTTTTTTACAGATTTTGGTAGAACATGGAAAAATTAATAACTTTTATTTGAAACTTTTTTTCAATTTATCAACAGATGGCGCTGTAATTCAAAATTTAAGAAAATTGGGTTTCCTTGTAAAATGTATTATTTGAAACGTTTGAAAAACAAAAATTAACATTAAATCAACAATAGTCGGCTCTGAAAATAATTTATAACAAATGTTCAAAATGTCATCCTTTCATTTCGACACATTTTTGAATGCGGGTAATGAATTCTGGCTCCACCATGTCCTCCCGAGTTGTAGAAATTGCAGCGTAAACTTTTTCTTTCAAGTAACCCCACAGGAAGAAATCTGGCAGATCGTTTTCTAGAAAATTCCGGTAATTTTCATCATTTACAGCGCCACCTGTTGATAAATTGAAAAAAGTTTTAAATAAAAGTTATTAATTTTTTTATGTACTACCAAAATCTGTTAGAAAAAAGGGTTATCCCATTTGGCTCTCCAAAGTTACCCCCCGTTTCACCCTTAAGGAGGGGTAGGGGGTGGCTAGCGGTAGCACCAAATAATGTCCCCTTTGGTTACATTAAACTTTTATTTAAAACATTTTTCCGTGAAATGCGTATTTCTCGAGATATTGAGCTGTCTCAAGTTAAAAGAAACAGCCTGTATCGGCGCAGTAGTTTTCAAATTGAAAATTTCAATGGATCAAATCATTTGATCCATCCATCTGAAAACTACTGCACATATATGATGTAACTACTCCACATAGATCCAAGTTGGATCATCCAACCATCTTGTACCTTCTGCGCATGTCCGTCATTTTGAATCCGCAATTTTGTTTTTTTAATGGATATAAAATTCTGAATCAGGGACCCCATAAATATCTGAATACTAAATTTTACCCAAACCATTAAAGCCGAACGACGAATTTTCGTCATATTGGATCAGCCATTTTATTTAAAAAAAATTGATATCAAATTTGTAATCAAAAACCACAAGTTTATTGAATAAGCAATGCTTATTAAGCACACGGGTTTTTTTTTAATAGTATAAGGAGTGCCATAGATGTGCTTATACAGGGTAAATTTTAAAAATTATTATTATATTATAAGTAATTTTTTCTTGGTTAACGTTAAGTTGTGTTATAAAATAATAAAACGTTAACCAGGAACAAATTTTGTTTATTATGAAATGCGAATAATGTTCTCATTGGTCCAAATAAATATCGTCATTTATGTGAAAAATTATAATTTTTATGTAAAAAAAATTGTTTTTTATAATCGAGAGAACGAGAGAGATCGAGAGAAACGAGAAATTCTCGAGCGAGAGAGGGCATTCTCTCGTCTCGTCTCGAGCCTTTTTTCGAGAGAAAATCGCCCTCTCGTCTCGTCGAGACGAGACGAGACGAGACGAGAGGCGAGAATCTCTCGTATCGGCGGCATCACTAGCCACAAGAGGTGAAATATATTATTTTACAAATATACCAGTATACAGTGTGTCCCCGGATCGGATTAAATAGGAAAAAACTTTAGACCTGATACAGCTAAACCGAGCACGGATTTGAAATCAACGAGCAAAACTTGTTTAGCTGTGATAATTATTCTCTTATATCGATCCTCCCAGTATTTTCCATATATTTGAAAAAATCATAAAATCAAGATTGGTAAGATATTTTGAAAAGAATTCAGCATGGCTACAGGGAATCTAAGTCAACCAGCACAGCACTAATTGAAGTCTTTAATAAAATAATTTCTGCTATGGATAACAAGGAAAGAATAAGTATGGTTTTCTGCGACTCAAGCAAAGCTTTTGACACTATCTCGCACAAGGTACTCAAACAAAAACTGAGTTTTTATGGAGCAAAGGGAGTGGCAAATAATCTTTTGGAGTCTTACACAAAGAATAGATGGCAAAACGGTTGAACATCATGGCAAAAAATAAACAAAAGAACCTGTCAACTGTGGAGTACTACAGGCTTCTGTGTTGGGACCCATCCTATTTATCATATATCTAAATGATTTAGCATGGAACATGGAAACATATACTTGCTGCTATGCCGACGACACATCATTTATGATTAAATCAAAACAAGAACAAAATCTCTTACAAATACAGCACAATACCCTTAACTAAGCAAAAAATTGGTTTACAACTAACAAACTAAAAATAAATGAAAATAAAACAGAAATACTCACCTTTAACATATCCACCAGTACAAAGTGCAAAATTCCTAGGCCTTCATATCCAAACGAATCTGTCTTGGTCCTTGCTTATTACTGAAATGACAAAGAAACTCTCCAGATCCATATTCTGTATTAAAAGACAACAAAATATCTACCTATGAAACTGCCAAAACAGCATACTTTTCACT
This sequence comes from Brassicogethes aeneus, assembly GCA_921294245.1. Lineage (NCBI taxonomy): Eukaryota > Metazoa > Arthropoda > Insecta > Coleoptera > Nitidulidae > Brassicogethes > Brassicogethes aeneus. The sequence goes on from OV121137.1 coordinate 28,858,022, forward strand.
CTGATGAACACCAGATGAGCACCCGGAACAGGGAACAGTTACAAATTCCTCTACATCGCCTGAGCAAAACTCAAAAGAATGTGGACTACTGGGGAGAAAAACTGTACAACAAAATCCCTAAAAGAATAAAAGAGATTGATCAGAAAAGCCTGAAAAAAGACTAAAAAAACGTACTGCTGAGAAATCCTTTCTACTGCGCAAAAATTTGATATTTGATTTTAACAATGTTTGTAATTTTATCTAAATGTATTTGAAAGTTTCTGTCTATTGACAACTGTTTGTTCCATTTTGTAATCTTACTCAAATTTTATATGTATTGACCTGTCATGTAACTTTTGTTAATGATCAATAAACTACTTTACTTTACTTTATTTCAAGAGAGATTTACCTACAGTGTTTTTATTTTCAAAGTAATGTGATATAATTTGTGGTTTTGTTTTTAAGGTATTATAGTTTTTTTTAGTAAATAATTATTTTATTTTATTATTTTATAATTAGTTTATCTGTTCAGCTCTATCATAAAACATAAAAAAAAATTTAAAATTACATAATTATAAGCTTTAGCTGCACGCCTTAGGTGAGAATACACGCAGGTGGTCCAAGAAATAAATAAATAAATAAAGTTTTGAAATATTTTATCTCCACAAGTACTTTTTTTATTTTATGATATATAAATGAGCAGTACACAAGCATTTTTTTGTAATCTGATAACATTTCGAATATGTTAGGAACATTAATAAAATAATATAATCAAAAACTACGATATAAGGGATGCTTTTGATGACTTTCGTCCATGTATTTTTGAATAAGACTGATTCCCCCTTGGGTAGAGTCATTAACAACCGGATCAGGTTGCTAATTCTGAGCTGGTACTTTCAGGAATCCTTAAATAATGTCATTAAAAATCTGCTTCTTATAGTAGCAACATTTTCTATATTAAGATTATTTTCCATAGTTTAATCAACGAGATGCGTACAATTCGGTATTAGGATATTTTAGATGTTTTAGGTTTTTTGAAATTATTTCTTTAGTTAAAAATTATAAATCTATTAAGTGCTCTAAAAAACAATAATGACTCTTAAAGTTTTTTCACCAATCTTCTTGTTTTTCAATGTTTCAGAATATATAATATCTATTATACTATTACAGAAAACTCTAATTTGAAGTAGAGCTTCATTTCAATATCTAACAATACTATTTCAGAGTTACATATTTATTTTTTAACATTTTTTTCTCTTTCGTACACCCTTGCTATAGTTTTAAGGTACTCAGGCTACTTTAAAAATCTTAATCTTTGTGTTTGAAGAAAAACTTTATCTCACATCCCAGAGGGTCTTTAGCAGCAACATCAAACAAATCTTCGAGATTACCTCTGAACTTATTCTAACGCACAGTATTATTTTCGCTCTGGCGAGAGCTAAATTCATATAGTTTTAAAAGTTTTCTCACACTTGAATTAATTCGCTGCATAGATAGATACCTACACTGGATCTCGTCGACATTTTGACGACTTCCTAATGAGTAAAGCATAAATACAAATAAACATAAACATTGACCACAGAATAAATATTGTTTTCTCTTTGTGCCTAACATACGATTTAGTATTTTTCCCAAAATAATTAATAAACATAAATTATTTTTGGACCAAAAATTATCTTGTTGTTGTTTTACTTGCAGGTAAACAAAATCACTCACTTTTAGTTTATGATATTTTTCATAATTTTTCCAATTTTTACCCTAAAAGTTACTGGGCACCTTAAGATATTATCCTGAAAAGCCAAAATTTTGTAGCATAAATACTACACAAAAAAACCTTTTGGTTGTCCAGTTCGTATTAAATTTAAAAAACTGAAACAATTGACATTAATGGCTTATAAAATACTTACTTTCTGGGCGACCAGTAAATGTCAATCTAGAGGGTTCAAATTTGGTACAAATATTATTACATAATCACATACAAAAATCTAAACGCAAGATTCAACATTGTCTTTTTTCTTCATACAATTGTTAACCACGGTATGCGGCATATTTTCTCTTTGCGCAGGACGAAAAAACTGCTAGAGCGGAACCTGAAAGATGCTAGCATATTTTAAAGTTAAATCCGAGGACAATTTATAATATAATAGAAATAATTATAAAATATGTCAATGACCTATCTAACAAGGTAAATGTTAAAATTATAAAATAATTGGTTATACAAAATGAAAGTTTGGTTTAAAATGGCTAGTTAAATGAAATTAACAGTATTGATTAACCGTAATAGAATAATCTAAAACCAAATTTGGAAATAAAAATTAGATTTTGATGGACGTATCAGTGAGCAAGCGAGGGATGAGCAGCGAGCGGAGCTTAATTAAAGTTAATCAACGAATGAAGAACGACAATGGAGCAATTATAATGCGGTATTGTTTCTCGGTCCCGATGGTTGCCGGTTTTATAATGGACAAGGAAGGATATTTGCAAACTATGTCTGGTTCATATTTCATGTAATCCTATTTTCCAAAGTAAACTGACCGCCTGCGTCGCCTCAGAGTTTACACATCGTTCCGCGTTTAGCATACCGAAATTTATCTGCCTAATGCCCGGGTCTTATAATTCCATCCTCGTAATTTATACTCTATTATTTGCTTTCGTCGCGGTCGCCGACGAAAGGCTTCCAGCACAACTTTAATTATTTAACCGCTGCAAACACAGATCGACCATTCTGTGCCAGCGCTTGCCCTTCCTTCCTTCCCCCAGACCATGCATGCAAACGCTGCTACTTGTATTGCTGCCCCTGCATCTGTTTCTGCTGCCTATTTCATAATGATTAGCTTCGTGTATGACACAACGTAAGCGAAACGCTAATTTTCACTTGTCAACCCACTATGATGACTACTATTATTACATTACGTAACATTTCATATTCAATCTGAAAGTGAGCTCAAAAATTATTTTTGAAACATATTATAGTCTTTGCTCTAGTAGATTGCAAATATATATTTACATATTTTAAAAATTATTTACCATGTTAATTATTTAAATAATTTATTTAATATATTAAACAAAAAATATATGTTTATAATTCGGTTTGTCAATATTTATTAATCAGAAATATTACATAGTGCAACAGCCCAAATGGATCCAACGCAAAATTAAAAGTAAACCAACAGAAAACCCTTGCAGCCTGCGTATCTACCAGTAGGTTTCTGGCAGTGACAAAACTGAAAAAGAAATATAAACCAACTACAACCCTTATTTGTTATTTTATCCCCTTGAAATCAGATAGCATAGTCGCCCATATTAAACCAGCTAGCCGCGGCTCACAAATTGAACCGTAACCACAATTATTGTGTAGGTATGTCCTACATACATTATATTTTGTACCAACGCACAGTGTTTCAATTCTCGAAATTTTCGGCAAAATATCAAGGAAAAGTCGGCTTCTCCTAAAAATCCGTATATAGAAGTTTTTAGGGTCGCTGATAACGAATCTGAATCAAAATTCCAAAATTCAAAATGGTAGATCCAAAATGGCGGACATATTTGTCAAAAAATTGACGGAATAAATTGAAAATCACCACACAGGGTTTTTGGGGTCGCTGATAACGAATCTGGAATCAGAATTCCAAAATTCAAAATGGTAGATTCAAAATAGCGGACATATTTTTAAAAAAATTAACGGAATTAATTGAAAATCACCATACAGGGCTTTTTGTGGTCGCTGATAATGAATCTGAAATCAGAATTCCAAAACTCAAAATGGTGGACCTCAAATGGCAGACATTTTAATGAAATATTGTCGAAATTAATTAAAAACCCGTAAGAGGTTCTTTTTAAAATGTAATAAAACATCTTTTTATAAATAGGCTTAATTTAGTTTATTATAATTACATTTATATGATATTATTTAATAATTAATATTAAACAATCTCCGTCACTGGATTCGCTCGTTGTATCATTAGTAGAGCATGGGAAACCATCAGAAGATAGCAAGTTTTATTGCTTCGCTCTTTTTCGGAGCAAATTTTCAGAAGCTAGAAATATACGGATCGTAAGATGCCATAAGCCAATGGAAAACATCTTCGATCGTTTTCTCCAGAGAAACTTTAAAATTTATTTATAAAATTTAAATATAACAGATTTTATACTAAGTATTTTTAATTTGTATTATTTCTTTTACTTAATATTTTAGCAACGATTTCTTAATTCGCTAAAAAATTGTCAACACAAATAACCACAATTCAAATTTGACATTAACACACTACAATGCGCATGCGGAGTTGTTTTAATGCACCTACAAGAGGTGGGTTAAATATGTAAAATCGGTGTTAAATATCTTAGTAGTCACGAACGATTAACGCAAGTGAAACTCTAGACACCGTAATAAACGTTTTGAGTTAAATCCGAGTGGATCGAGTAAACGTCATGAACGCAACCCAGAAATAAAAAAAAAAAGAAAAACATAGATACGCGCTCGACAAAGGCTTAAAATCGCGAGGTTTTTTTACCACAACCATGCATGAGCGCCCAAGAACATGTAGTTTTAAAGAGCTGGGGGCAAGTTGGGGCAGCTAATTTAATGATGGCTTGATAGACAACACTCTAAGCTATTCAACGGATCTTGAAATGATGCCTTACAATTAATTACAATTTTTGTAGCTCCATTGTTCTAAAAGCTCGATTCAAAGTTTGCGATTTTAACAGACCGATCTTGTCGGTTACAATAACCCGTTGTACAAGCAAAATCTACTAAAAACAAATACATATCTGAATTTTAGATACCTTGAAGATGACCCTTCATCAAACCGCATAACAATCGGACACACCAAACACAAGTTATTCACTTTTAAACAATAAACAATTTTTCGCAGCGATCGCGTGTAAAGTACCTTCAACTGAAAGCGTCAAGTTTAAACTGATGTACAAGACAAAATATACGTATTTTATATATATTTTTTTCAATACAGAATGGGGACAGGTATTAACTACCCATCTAACTCAAAATTTACCTGAAAAAAAAAATCTCAATTTTGAGGTTTTGCCGATATTTTCCAGAATTGAAACACTGTGCAACGCACAGTGTTTCAATTCTCAAAATTTTCGGCAAAATATCAAGGAGTAGTCGGATTCTCCTAAAAATCCGTATATAGAAGTTTTTGGGGTCGCTGATTACGAATCTGGAATCAGAATTCTAAAATTCAAAATGGTAGATACAAAATGGCGGACATATTTGTCAAAAAATTGATGGAATAAATTGAAAATCACCATACAGGGGTTTTTGGGGTCGCTGATAACGAATCTGGAATCAGAATTCCAAAATTCAAAATGGTAGATCCAAAATGGCGAACATAGTTGTCAAAAAATTGACGGAATAAATTGAAAATCACTATACAGGGGTTTTTGTGGTCGCTGATAATGAATCTGGAATCAGAATTCCAAAAATCAAAATGGTAGACCTCAAATGGCGGACATTTTTATCAAATATTGTCGAAATGAATTTAAAATCCGTAAGAGGTTCTTTTTAAAATGTAATAAAACATCTTTTAATAAAATAGCTTAATTTAGTTTATTATAATTACATTTATATGATATTATTTAATACCTACGTATATATTAAACAATCTCCGTCACTGGATTCGCTCGTTGTTTCATTAGCAGAGCATGGGAAACCATCAGAAGATAGCAATAGTTTTATTGCTTCGCGGGACAAAGATTTGCTCTTTTTCGGAGCAATTTTTCTGAAGCTAGAAATATACGGATCGGAAGAAGCCATAAGCCAATGGAAAAAATCTTCCATCGTTTTCTCCCGAGAAACTTTTAAAATTTATTTATAAAATTTAAATATTACAGATTTTATACTAAGTATTTTAAATTTGTATTGTTTTTTTTACTTAATATTTTAGCAACGATTTCTTAATTAGCTAAAAAAATTGTCAACACAAATAACCACAATTCAAATTTGACATTTAGACACTTCAATGCGGATGTTGTTTTAACGCACCTACAAGAGATGGGTTAAATATGTAAAATCGGTGTTAAATATCTTAGTAGTCACGAACGATTTACGCAAGTGAAAGTCTAGACACCGCTGTTGTAATAAAAGTTTTGAGTTAAATCCGAGTTAATCGAGTAAACGTCATGAACGCAACCCCCAAAAATAAAAAAAAATATTATATTTTGTAAAGCAAAAACACAGATACGCGCTCGACATAGGCTTAAAATCGCGAGGTTTTATACCACAACCGTGCCTGAGAGCCCAAGAACATGTAGTTTTAAAGAGCCGGGGGCAAGTTGGGGCAGCTAATTTATTGATGGCTTGATAGACAAAACTCTAAGCTATTCAACGGATCTTGAACTGATGCCTTACAATTCATTACAATTTTTGTAGCTCCATTGTTCTAAAAGCTCGATTCAAAGTTTGCGATTTTAACAGACCGATCTTGTCGGTTACAATAACCCGTTGTACAAGCAAAATCTACGAAAAACAAATACATATCTAAATTTTAGATACCTTGAAGATCACCCTTCATCAAACCGCATAACAAGCGGACACACCAAACACAAGTTATTCACTTTTAAACAATAAACATTTTTCCGCAGCGATCGCGTGTAAAGTACCTTCAACAGAAAGCGTCAAGTTTAAACTGATGTATATATACGTATTTTATATAATTTTTTTCAATACAGGATGGAGACAGGTATTAACTACTCATCTAACTGAAAATTTACCTGAAAAAAAAGTCAATTTTTGAGGTTTTGCCGATATTTTCCAGAATTGAAACACTGTGCAACGGTCAGTAATAATTTGCCTCATACATGCTAAATGTAATTCATGCTGTCATGCTCAAAGATATCCAGGTAAATATAAATATTATTCAACATTTCATTTCTTAACTTTAACCAATGGGTTAAGTTTAAATTGAAAAAAAGTGAGGTTGAAACTCACTCAATACATACTAGGTGCATTGTATAAAAATGATCACGAAAAAATGGCTGATCGGAATCTTGGCAGGGATAGTTTGTATTTATATCCAATATTTAAGTCGTGTAGATTGTATCAGAAGATAAGCTTCTTACAAAGATAAAAAGGTGTTAAAGATTTAAATACATTATAAGAAGAGATAAATAATATTTAAATAAGTTTTCAACCTTTAAACAACCTAAATCATTAATTCTGCTAAAAATTTGGTCATATCTGTGAAGGCCATATACGAACCTGGCACATTAATTTTAAATTTGTTGAACTATTTTTATTTAATTGATCAAAGCATGGATAGTAGAAAATGATTCCATAATTCAAAAAAAAATAGAACAAGTGTCTCTACTAACTTTTTACTTACGGTATAGTTTATAATTTTTTTGTTAGTATTTTTTAGTGCAAAATAAGATTTTTTTAAGGAATTTTAGATAAATTGAGATATATATTTACAATTAAAGATAATTCCCAGGTTTTTAGCTGTTTTACTAGACGCAATGGAATTGTTGCATCTATATCTTCTTTATATTTATTGTTACTAAAAATTAGGTATGTACATTTGGAAGGGTTAAATTTAAGATTATGAGTGTAAGCGTAGTTAGATAAAGCTCTTAGATCTGAATTAATATTGGTGTTAGCCAAATGAGGGTTGCTTGAATTAAAATAGTACAGAAGTTGAGTATCGTTAGCATAGGTTTTCATTTTGAAATAAGAGACTGATGTAAAGATATCCGACGTATATATTTAAAACAATAAGGGACCTAGAACAGATCCCTGAGGTACTACTGAAGACACACTTGCAACTCCCGATCTTGAACCGTCAAGCACGACATACTTCTTCTACCTGTAAGATAACTATTTAAAAAATCAAGTTAAATTTTATCTAAACCATAATAGTTGAGATTAGCACATTACCGAATGATCCATCAAATGCTTTTGAAAAATATAAGTGCACTTGTCAATCCACCACCAAAAGATGCAAATATGTCGTCGGTTATATTCGTTAAAACTGTTGGTGTGCTATGCCCTTTCCTAAATCCAGATTGAAGATCAGAAATAATCTTATTGTCTATAACAAACTTGTAAAGTTGGCTGTATACTACCTTTTCCAGTACTTTTAATAGTGCTGGTAAAATTCTAATTGGTCGAAGATCACTACAAGTTTTGAGATCATTACTTTTAGCTAACGGTTGAATAAAAGTCCGGAAAAAATCCATATTAAAAACAACAATTAATTATATGGGTTATAATGGGGCATATAATAGTCAGACAGAGTTGTAAAATTTTAGCAAATATATTGTCTGATCCATAAGCATTAGATTTTAAATTTGACGTGATTTTATATATATGGTCCACTGTGGCTAGTTTAAAGGAAAAGGTGGTATCGCTAAATTTTAATGAATTGTAGTGATCTAGGTGGCTTAATACCAACTAAAATTTTAATTTTATTGATTTTAATTTTAACGCATAGATGTTCAACACCATTTATGCTATTAAAATCACTTAAGATTTTTTTACAAGCCTACACCTCCACCCCTCCATCGCCGTCGTTTCTTAAAATATTATAATTAGGTACACTCACAGACTGTGGGTACATTCACGGTCTGTGGGTACATTAATAACATTGTACCATATGCTGTCGTTTAGCCCATGTCTCTGACATTAAATTAATATTATTGTTAACAGTTAAATTCCTCAAAACCAGTAAAAATTGATCTTAAGTTTAAATAAACAATTAAGCAAGATTATTGCTATTAGTTTTATAAGACATAATTAATTCTAGTCTTGGTGTTGTTCAAATCTATTAAGTAATTGAAGATGATTAACAGATTACAGAATAAGTTAAGTTTTAGTTTAAAATTAAGGTTTTTGCAATTTACACAGCTAAAATATTGGTCTTCACAAGCTTTTTCATCATGTGCTAAAAAACATTTAGGACTAACAGTTGTGGGATTTATACAGTCTTTAATATGGTGACCATTTAAAACATTTTGTCTTTTCCAAGAAATGTATAATGTACCTTTATCCATAATTGATTTAAAGAGAGAGGAGGTAACTTTTAGCACTACATTTGTGAGGGATTTGCTATTTATCTGGGTTATTAACTTCAATTTATTTTTTATAAACTCTAGATAATTGTCTTTTAATAAATTAGATATATATTTAGAATCATCAACCCCTTCACCATCCACTCCATAAACAATAATTCTGGGGTGTTTCTTCGCTTCAGTGATGCTGTAAACATTACCAACCTCTTCATTTAAACTATTTTACAAAGAGAAGAGATTCATTATCCTTACAACTTATAAGCATATATAATAATAATAATAAACCGTATAAAGTTATAGGTAAGTTTACTTCCTGAACAGGACGTTATAATTTGTTACTGTAAAAATAATTAAATACTCAAAAGCCTAATATAATAAATAATTATTTATTCAAAAGCAATTTAATGTATTCATGATAAGCGCCAAATATCTAGTGTCATTTTGCTTTGTTAGTAGCTAAATTATACATTTTATTTTTAATTTTGGTGCATTTTGCATTAGCCTATGTATTTAAATCTTTAATGGACATCATTATCACAAAATTTAAAACGGAAAAGGGAACTGCGCATGAAATTTTATATGTCGCGAATTTTATTCGATTTCTATGCAAATCAAGTGCATCAGAATAATAATAAAACCTGCATGCATTTACAGTTTATTTTTCACTTGAAAATGTACACATAAAAGGGTATATTTAATTTCATTTACCTGGCTCTATTCGTTGCAAAAATATACTGAATAATCCATGAATAGTTTAGAGTTGATCCTTACACTGGTGAAAAGTTGCTGACAACATTTTAATTTGTTTGCCTTTATATTTTAATGTTAAAAATAAAGAACCACCCAACTGTTTACATTTACTAGGTGGGGTGGATAAAAATATAACTTAAATTTAAAGTGTAGATACCATTCTGAAAGTAAATAAATTTGGGGAAAAAAATGATAGCAGATGTTAATTTTTGATGGCGCTAAAAATCTCGCCCTATTAGGGCAACCCCTTTAATTATTATATATTTAAATAGGGCTTGCCTTAAGGAAATAGGGAAAACACTAAAAAAAATCATCCAGTCCGGATAAATTAGCACGTGTGTGTTGCATACTTTCACATACATGGCAGTTAGAAGTACCTCCTCTATATATCATATTTACATTTTTGGTGCCGTGACCAGCATGCATTGCAAAAGAAACATCTTTGTGAAGAACTAGGTTTATTCCAGTACTGAATTGTCTCTAGGTTTTATGTCTAGGGACCGGGAATTCCGGCACTGTACATTTTATATTTTTTCGGTAAAACTTATGATAGAAAGCCTATGCAACAATGTAAGAAATACGAGCAAAACCAAAACCTTCAACAAAAGTTAAGGATATTCAAGAGATGATTATAAAACAACAACAAAATTTCTGGGCCTTTAAATAATGAATCTGTACAGGATAAAAGTAAAACGATACAACATCGAAAATTTAAGGTTAATCTTTACGAAAACAGAAAATCTAATGGGTGACCCATCAAATATAAACATTTATTTTTCGTTTTTGTTTAAAGAATAGAGATGCAAGGAACCGAAATATATCGAGTGTTGTTGAAGATACACCCTTAAGCCGGGTCTACAATTGTCGCAGGTCGCAGATCGCAGAACATAAGCCTGCGCAAAGCACCCAGCCACGTTGCGATGGAGCAAGGTCACAAGTCGCAGTTAATTCAACTTCAATAACGTCTTTCGCAGGCTCTTATGTTAGCCAATCATAGAGCGCTAGAATCTATCTGTCTCTCTGCTCTCTTTCAATAATCAATACTTTTAATTAGTTCCTTTTCCTATTTCGCAGTTATTTTTAAATTTTTCGTTGTTATTCTCAGAAAATATTCGAAAAACGTAATTGTCCAAATTTAAAATAAATTCCAATATTTCCTAAATACTATTTAAATAAATGTAAGTATATATATTCTTTTTACTATTGTATATTAATACCTATATTGATTAAAATAGTTTTTAGGAAATATCGAAATTCTTTTAGAATTTTAAAATTTTGACAAATTCCATTTTTTGAATAATATAGGAAATAGTATATTACACTACAAGGGCAGAAAGTGTGAGATTCCTGCACTGCGCGCCATCATGGCGCATAACCTAAATTCTATTTAGTTGACAATTCGTATCATACGTGGAGGTATTAATTTCTCTATCTTATGTTCTGTGATGTCTATGGTATCAAATATTTTAAATCCCCCACTTATCAACTGACTATGCGCTTAACCCTAGAGCGGGCGCGTTGGTGCAAATGTGCTACCAATAATACTTAATAAGGGCATGGGGCATGAACAAGTGTTTTATATCGCTTAGTATCTTCCTAGATATTGATGACGAAGGGTTAATTAAGTTTTTTTTGTTTAAATTTTATTAGTGTGTTTGTCTACAGCGGTTTAAATTTAATTGGAGCAATTTTGCTACCACGTATATTTTTAGTTGATTCTTTTTTAATTGTGCTATTTTTTTTTGTTGTTACTAGTTTAATATTGCTAAAAAATATCATTTACCAGTTTCTGAATAATAATAATATTATTATTATTAATATTGGCATTCCTAATACATGTTTAAATATAATAATAACTGTAATTATTATTATTATTATTAGCTTACCAAAAATGTGTATTTTATTCTATTTACTTTATTTTAGGGCAAAAGGTCTAAAATTCGCTTATATATATGTGGATGACAGAAATATAAATTTACGTCACTATTTTGTGACAAATGTGATAATTTTGTTTGTGAAGAGCATAGTGAAAGTACAATTTTGTGTTACAAAAGTAAAACATATTTAGTTCAAAATGATAAAGATGACTAACTTTTTTTTGTAAAATATAAATATATTATATAAATGTTTAATAGATATAATATTTAAATATTTAATAAAATATTAAATTAATTATTTAGACTTAATTTAAAGTATTTACTGCTGAATCAATATTAAGGCTGTTTTAAAACTATAATTTACAGCTGGTAGCATATTAGCACCACGCGCCCACTCATGAAATATTATAGGACGCGCCCGCTCTAGGGTTAAAGCAAAATGGCACACCAAAACAACAGATTTTCCCTCAGAAGCGGGAACAAGGTCATCTATACAAAATATAGGCAATCATCGGTATATGTGTTGAAGTATTTGGGTGGAACGCACTCAAAACAAAAACTCAGGCGAGGTGAAGGTTCAATTATTTTAAATAATATCAGTAATGGGTCAAGATAGTTTCTTGAAGAAACCAAGAAAATTGAATATAATAATATTATGATTTCTTACAACCATTTTTCATAGCTTATAACTAAAGATGGGATTTTAGGTTAAATTATTTATAAAAATAAGTAAGTACCTACCTAAATAGGTAAACTTTTTTCTTATTTGTAGTAAAATTCTTAAATTAGGTAAAAATATTATAATACTATTTACGTATTTTAGACAGCATACAATTGCTGACTTAAAAATTCAAATGTATTGTGAGAAAAATGTTTAAAAAAAATACTTTCTCATGAAAAAGCAAAAATTTGACAGAATTTGTAAAAATTCAACATTGCATAGGAATCTCAAATTCGCGTCACTCGCATCATTCACGTCACTCACGTAACTGTCCGCGATTCCCAGTATCCAACCACATTACCAACAAAAATAACTATGTACTACTCGACAAATCAGCTAGAGAAAAACTTGCAGTGTGCGCAAAACTTTAAAGAGAAAACGCATTCGGAAGAAAATAGATGCATGATACGGCCGATCTCGGCCGCACAGAGGACTAATAAAGGTTTAAATATCAACATTAAAAATAGTAAATTTTCGTTTTATTTATACAATTAGAATTTAATTATAAGCATTTAAGGCAAACAAGAATTCATTATAAAGTTAAAGTATTGTAACGTTTTTACTGTACGCAGTGTAAATTAAAACACGCACTGGTTTATTAACGAACTAAACGATTTATTTTATTACTTAATTACACTTAAACACTATAAAACTAACTAAACATTTAACTACTGAGGAGATCTGCAAATACCCCCCCTAATAAACAATCCGTGGGTTATTACGATCCTAATTGTTTAAAATAAATGTATTTAAAAAACCATGTAAATAAAACTAACATTTAAATTTAGCGCAACGGAAATGCGAAAGACGTACGAAGTAGCGTGTGATTGTTTAGGTGGGAAAAAGGAAGGGAAGAATGCCTGTAGTCGGACGGGGGGGATTAATTCGAGCAGAGCCGAGCAGCGACAAGGGTTTTAAAAAGGTGTGTGCAGGAAAGTGGTTAAATTGTAGGTTTTTACATTTTAAATAACTAAATTATTGTAGTATAAATATTCCCGAGCATTTTGGTATAATTAGTTTACATAAACACCTTGTGTAAAGATAAATATTCGATCAATTGACTTGACGTCATCGTTCGATCTATTCAGCCGTGATGGCTGCAGTTTTAGAAACCATGCACGAAATCAACTAATTAAATTAACGTTTAAATTAGGTATTCCGTATTATAATTTAGATTCTAAGTTATAAACAATTGGCACTTGATTTTATCTAATAAAAAGGGTAAGTTTTTACGAGTATTTATCAAATTAAAAGAGAAGGAATTTACGGGTATTTTATCCAATTAAAATAGGCAGGACCGTATTCGATTTAATTTAGCTAAATGCCAGGACAGTACTTAAGATTATTTAATTAATTTTTAATAAATATTTTAAAAAGGGGATTCAACATAAACGCTGTGTAAATCAAGTGTATTTAATATCGATTTTCTTAAATACGGGATTTATAAAATTGTACTCGTAGATTCATATTTATGTCCCGTAATTAGTTGAGTGATTTTTACCAGTCATATTAAATTATTTGGTATTACGTTTGAAGTGAGTAGCAACAATGATTGTGCGATAACGACATTTGATTTATCCACTGCCCGTGGAGTCCTGATGCAACGAGCCCATTTTGAATTATTATCCTGTAAATGTTATTAGGTGCCGAGCGGTTTGATTTCATCTGACTGCGCGACGTAGACTTTGTCTTTGTTATTTGTGTCATTTTGATTACCTAGTATTTTATGGTAATTATTAATTTATTAAAGTTTGCCTTCTAATGAGGCAAAATAGACAATTCCGAACCCTCAGCTGAAGCCCGAGTCGAGCCTGATAATTTATTTACTCCTTTTCTAACAGTTGATTGAGCCTGAACTCTAAAAAAATATTACGTGAAAAATTGTGTAACAGTAAACTTAAATTCAACAGTAAATAATTACAAAAACTATATTTGGATGATGGAGGCCTAATGCAGATGGAATGCTTTATGAATAAAGTTAAATTTAAAATACAAAATAGAGACTAAGACTCAATCTACTTTCACCAAACAAACAAGCAAATAAGCAAACAAACAAACCAGCAAATAAGCGAAGAAACAAATTAAAAATTAAAATGAAAAACAAGTAACACATGATTGTATTTATATATTTATTTATTTATATTAGATGTGGGTTATAGTCGTAGCAAGGAGATATTGTGTGGTTTTTAAAGGGTTGTAGGGAGTCCTTTTCTTTCAGAGTTCACTAAGTTTAAATGTCGTTTGGGTTGCGGTTATTTTTCTTGCTCTATCCAAATAAATATCATTATTGTTTGTTATAAATTTTAAATATTTTATACGTGTAACTCACTCCCATAATCTCTCATTTTGGAAGGTTTTATGAGAGATATTAATAAAAAAAATAAACGGGAGCCTTCCGGGTTTTTGACCTGAGTTCAAACGTAACTTATTGCCTTTTATTTACTGTAGTTATAATTTCCCTTTTAAATACTTTCCCCATGAATACAACACCTCACAAGTACCTTGGGTTACTGAATTAATGAGCTTTATTACCGTAAGTATTTATTTTATTTATTTGTCGTAATTTAATATAACATTTGCCGTGGTGTTATATTTCACTTATCACTTGGGATGTAACTTTTACAGATTCTTTGCTGGGGGGGGAGTGTACGCTTACACTACTAATTTTCGATTTATTTATACAATTAGAATATAATTATATGCATTTAAGGTAAACAAGAATTTCTTATAAAGTTAAGGTATTGTAACGTTTTTACTGTTCTCAGTGTGAATTAAAACACGCACTGGTTTATTAACGAACTAAACGATTTATTTTATTACTTAATTACCCTTAAAACACTATAGAACTAACTAAACATTTAACTACTAATTATAATTATTTATATTTCACTACTGTACAAGAGTCTATTTATTTGCACGTATATTTATTTATTTCGTCGCGAGTACCAAAGCTTGACTAACTGCTCCATGCTGCGCCGTTCCTTATATATTCAGTGCCTACATGCATTCCTGAATATTCCAGGGAGCCCCACACCGCGGTGCACCGCTCTCGATTATTCGAGCGCTGACTCTCCGGCGATGACTCATCGGCGATGAGTCATCATTCCAAGATCCAGAGCGGTACTCGCTACAGTATGTTTAAAAGAGGTAACATTAATGCAAATAAAAATAGGTTATAATCCTTTTAAAAATTTGTGTTAGGGTTAGGTACGTTTTTATTGTTATAAGTATTAACAAATGATGGTAAATTGACAATTATTTTAGCCGCTTTTATTAATAATGGATTTTAAATCAAAATTAAAGTGTAAAGTTTTTTTCTGGTCAAGCTAGAGAGGTGATAGCTAATGTCATTTTCTTTATGCAGCGAGAAGCCTGCACAAAACGGCCCTATCCGCTATTTTAAAAAAGTCCAAGAGCGTGCTGCAGTAGCCAATGGTGTTAGCCTAAGTAGCATAAAAATAATTTTCAAGGACATGAAAGTTATTGAAGAAGGCGTTTTTTTATTTAATAAATAACAAGATAATTTTAATAATTTTTTATACTTGATTTACTTTCATTTTAAACCACTGTGCGAAGCGTTCTTTATCTTAAGGCAAACTCAATGCAAATGGCGATTTTAAGAGCTGGCATCTGCGCATCGATGGGCATGTACATTCCACGTCTCTAGCTAGATTTGCCAAGCTGTACATAGTGCATAAGAATTATAGGCGTATTCATGCTCACTTAAAATAAGAAATAAGAAATAAGATCGCGATTGATCGTTCATGCTGATAACATAAGAAATAAAAAAAATGGTCACACAATTATATTTTATTATAGAGGATTATATATTGGCTAATAGCCAATGGCTATAAACGTAAACAATCGACAGCGACACTCAACGCGATCTCCAACACCATGACCAGCACCAGGGTTGGCAGGTACAGGTTTTTTAGAACCTAGGTTTTTTAGGTTTTTTGAAAAAACCTACTCATTCAAATAACCTCATTTTAGGTTTTTTATCTTTAAATTACAAAAATCGCTTTTTTGAGGGTAATAGATTATATTATCTTTGTTTTGTAAAACATGTTTACTAGAATATTGATCAGATATCTGATAATATGATCACTGACTGATCATATGATCACTGACTGACTGAGTCTCAGTCTTAGTTACTGAGAGATAATTTAAAGTTCCATTATTCCAATATTTTATGATTATGTTGATCCATTTTTATTTTTAAATATATTATGTGTTCAGTACTATTAATTAACATTACAAATCAGCAATTTTTAATCGTCCAAAATTCCATCTTAAAAAACCTAAAAACCTAAAAAAACCATAAAAAAACCTAAAAAAACCTTAAAACCTACAATTTATTTTTCCTATTCTGCCGTGCTTAATGAAAACGCCGTAACCAACAATTTTGCGATATTTGTTTTAGGGCATTTTTTACTAGAACAATTCATCCTGCGTCTATCCCCAATACTCAAAAAACCGTATCTATATATATACGGTTTTTTTATTACCGGGGATAGACGCAGGATGAATTGTTCTAGTAGAAAATGCCGTAAAACAAAAATCGCAAAATTGTTGGTTACGGCGTTTTCATTAAGCACGGCAGTATTCTTAGTTTTTTTCCAACCCTGGCCAGCACATACAACCCATAAAACCATCTCACAGACCTTTTGTCCTTTTGCGCAGTTTTTTACGCAAAATTAAGAACCAAAGTTAAAAGTTAGTTAGTCTTATTTCTTATTTTAAGTAAGCATGAATACGCCTTATTTCATCCAAATGCGACAACACCAATTTTACAAAAAAGCATGTTTTTGATGGTACAATTTGAAAATTTCCTTTCTATTAAAAATAAGAGTTTAGATAAAATAGGTAAAATCACACTATTTTAGGTGGTAAAATTAAAAAAATTTCCCTTAAATAAATAAAATAAAATAGGTAAAATATAATCAGGGTCAAATGAAATCTTTTTTTTAACGGATTTTATTCTATTGCATCTTAAGTTATGATTAGCGTAGACCAATAGGTAATAAAACTAAAATCCCACCTCTACTTATAACAAATATTTTTAGATCCCTGATTTTAATATCATTTAATTTTAGTGATACGAATTCTGACTACATGTTAATGCAAAATATAAAATATTACGATTTTGCTATAGCAAATTTTACGACTTAACTATTTGTACATATTTGCAAATAATATTATGTAAATAAGTACAACTTACTTACTTGACATAATATTATTTGCAAATTTGTACAAATAGTTAAATCGTAAAATTTGCTAAAATAAACATCTTAATTAACATATAATAGGTGAAGGTATTTACTTAAAAACTATGCTTACAATATAAATTTAATTTTTTTTAACAAATCCTGAAAGGTTTATATTCACCTTGTTTTACTGTAAAATATGTCGTTATTGAGATAAGCTATTCTCTACTAAAAATAGTTATTTTAGAATTATTAATACCATATTTTTATCAAAATTGTCTTTATTTTTTCATTAACGACACGCAAATAATAATAAAATGTTTAACCATGTATCGAACAGTGAAATCCAGAAATACTTCTATAAATATTATACATATTTAATATTTGAATAACAAAACCTTGTAGGGTTCTTGAAATGCCTCGTTAAGACGTTAAACAAATGTTGGCAATCCTTAGGGAATATCCTTGTAAAGTAGAAACGAATCTGGCGTGGGTGTTTGCAGTCTATTCGTATTAACATAAGTGATGCAGTAGTAAACAGAGTCAAAGTGCACTTTTAAGCCCGGGTCCTGGTAAACTCAACACGACACATTTAGGATTTTCGGCATGGTGGGATTAAAGTCGACTGGATACATATCCTTCTCAAATTCAAAACTTAGGGCTCAGCGGCTCGGCATGTTCTACTGATACAAATATATTTGTATTAGCAAACAAGCTGTTTCTTGAGAAATATGTATTTTAAAGCAGATAATATCTATATACAAGAACACATTTTAATTAAATAGTGACAAGGATACGAACCTGGATTTATATACTTATTAAACCTATTCATTTATATTCTATTTTCATTTAATTTTCATTTAATTAATTTTTTCTACTCCCACCTGAGTAAGATCACGTCAAGTGGACCCCCCATTTCCCACTTGATCCTGGAATTTAAATTAATATATTTTAATATAAAACAGTCACCTTCAATAGTGAAACCCTAAAACAGTTTTTTAAAATTTTCATTTTAAAAACAATTTTTTTTACAATGAAAATTTTAGAGACTTTTAATTAAAAAATAGATAACAGAAAAACCTACAAAATCTACAAAATTAGAATTCTTGTGTTTAATATTGATTAACTTATTTAACAAATGGCTTGTAAAATTCATTTGTTATTTACGTTTATATATAAAAAACAAATGGTGATAATTAAAAAAATCAATAAAAAAGTAACTCGCTATGGGACATTTATGTTTCATTTAATTATTTGTTCATTTTTAGTCTTAATTTATATTTAAAAACAAATATAATATCCATTTGTTATAATTATTAAATTAGAAAAATTAAATAACACTGTTTTTTATTGTAAACGATAGTTTATTATTTATTAATACTGATTGGAGCAGATGCCGAGTCTACGGCGCGCTGCGCTATACCGAAAGGGCTCGCGCTCGGGGATAAATAAATTCATATTGTTTAAACTAATAGCGGGCAGTGGAATTTTCTTGCAGAATATTTAAGTGTACAATGCATGTAACTGAAATAAAACAAATTTATAATTTGAGTGAGAAGTCGTTAAAATTTTTATATGTTTCGAAGAAATACAGAATTAGATGTTCTTCTGAGTGTTGAAGAAAATCCAAGAACATCAACTCGAGAAATTGCAAGTAACATTGATTCATCACAAGCAACTGTGCAGAAAATACTTAAAAACATAAATTTAAACCATATGTGCCACAAAAAGTGCAATCCATAGAGGAAAATGACAGAGGCCGAAGATTGCAATTTTGTAATTTTTATTTAAATATGGTGGCACAAGATCCGCTTTTTTATACAAAAATTATTTGGTCAGATGAGTGCACTTTTAGTAATAATGGCATTTACAATAGAAATATTCACCGCTATTGGAGCCAGGAAAATCCTAGAATTGTTGTTGAAAGAAATTTTCAGTGGAGATTTAGTGTTAATATGTGGTGTGGCATTTTTGGAAATCGACTAATTGGGCCCTATTTCATAAACGGTACGCTAAATCAAGAAATATATAGTCAACTATTGAATACAGAATTTTGTTGATAACTTGCCTCTTGCTGAACGAATGGCAGTATATTTTCAGCAAGATGGAGCTACGCCTCATATTATGAGGCTCATAATGCTAGAATTAATGTGGAAAGGTTAACCATCGAATTTGGTGTAAGGTGGATCGGGACAAATGGACCAGTTAGGTGGCCTGCACGATCGCCCGACCTAACACCTCTCGATTTTTGGCTATGGGGGTACCTACAAGATCTTCTTTATTTCACACGTTCAGAAAACGAGGAAGTTTTAAGACAGCGAATATTCGACGCTTGCCACGAAATACCACCAGACTTTATATTGAATGCCACGAGTGGAATAGCTAGAAGGTATGGTTATTGTGTCCAACAGAATGGTGGATTGTTTGAGCAATATCTGTAATACATTAAGGGAAGTCGTTATCTCACTAACGATTGTTGTTAGGTATAGGGAACATTTAGGCTTTTTGAAGGACAATTTATCAAGGAATCCAAAAATAAAAAAATATACGGGGTGTTCCATTTGAAAACCTGAAATTGACGTCACTTCCGGTGAAACCAAAAGCAGCATTGAATAAAAATTTATCTCAAAAAATAGATGATAAAAAACTGTGTAACTTTGATTAAAAGAGTTTTGTCCTATCTTTAAAAATAAAGGAGTTATGGCTTGGGGCGTTTTTCATAATTCACCCTGTATGTATACAAAGCTTTTTATGTGGAGGCAAATTTTAAAATTTAGTCATTTGAAATAACTGTAACGATAATAATAATTTCTAATTTGTTATTAATATAACAAAGCAAAGCAGTCTCAGTATGCGGCGCAGAGCACAGAACAATATGCGCAGACTGCGCCGCAGACAACGCATAGGGGAAAGGTGCGGGCAGAAACAATTTGTATGACTCGGACTATTAAATAATAATATTATTTGTTTATTTAATTTTATGCCTCATTTTTGTGGGTAGGTAATGTGTTTTTTGCTTACGCATGTCGAAGCCAATCGGGCCCCCCCCCTGGCCGGGGGCCCCGTATCATCGATACGGCTGATAACGCGGTAGCTACGCCCCTGGTAGTGCAGTTAACTAGATTTAACTCATAAAGCGTTAAAAATTTGCGTACACTGCCCATAAAACATTCTCTTATCTTTTACTGCTTCTATATCGATTGTTAGTCTATTTTCAAGGGATAAATTTGAATTTATACATAAAAATTTGAGATTTTAATGCTGGTAGATTTCCAAGTTAGAAATTCTAAAGGGAATTACAATAAATACAACTGTTACTTTTTGTACCTTTAAAAATTCTCGTGTAAGAATTTTTAATATTTTGCAATTATAGTGATCATGAAAAATCAAAGGATAAAATATTTTCTTAACATAATCATATTTTAATATTTTAAAGTAACAATTATTAAATTAAAACAATAACGGGCAATGTTAATGGTGAAAATTACGTCAAAAATGTTTATTACTTTATTTTCGTATAGATGTTGCTTTATACAAAGATTTAATTTAAATCACTTTTTAGATAATATAAAGCATATGTCGTAGAAAAGTATATTATGCAACTCGTTTATAAACTTTTCAATGCTCTCATTTAATTAAGCACTTGCTCGTGCCTAAAATAAATTCGTGACTAAAATGTCGTTAATCAAACTTGATACATAATATACTATTATTTTGCTAAGAAATTGTTTTATTTTTCTCTTAAAAATTGGCATTGGCATAAATGAAAAATAAGACAAGGATATAAATTGTTATGTATATAGCACACACACTAAGTCCTAATGGTTAGATGATGAGAAGGGTGTGGATAGAACTCGAAGGAGGTCCTCGTGGTGAGGTCTGGGTTGTTTAGATCATAAATTAAAATGAATTAGATTATGTTCGAGCTGCACATTTCAATGTAAACAGTGATATATAATGACTTGCGCGATCAAAAGACATTCTCCAAATCAAATTATTTTCCCTTTTATATACAAAAACCTACTTTAAATATTAGGTACAATAGCTTAAAAAAAGAAAATCTTGACAAATTACAAATTAATAAAAAGTTGTAATTCAGGATTAAGACGTCTTGCGCAGTCAGAAGATATGCTTTAAAAGCAGTGATATTTTTTTGTATGCTATTCAATACTAGTACTAAGTTTTAAAAAAACATTTCAAAAAATTATAGTTATTTCGGCGTTTTGTGCCCGATTTAATTTTTTTATTATGCTTTATTATTATTAAGTATTACAGATTTTTAAATTTAGTAAAAGAAATAGTAAAAATTATAAATGGTATAAAACCTGTAATTCTTGAATTTTTTTAATAAAATTTGAAATTTGTCGATAAACTTCAGTGAATTAAATATTGTACCACTTTAATTTGAATTATCTTAATTTGGAGGGGCAGGAGGCTGGGGGTTGCACTTAAAAACTAACTTTTTTTCGCAAACTTTAATTTAAATTCTGCTTGCGCAGAACTTGTCTATATCGTCGTTTATCTGACAAAGAGGCGTAACTCAAAAAAAATCGTTTTTGAGTTATACCAGAATGATCACCAAAATCGACTTTATAATCTCACAAACTGGCGTAGCTCTATAATAAATAGGTACAAATAAAGTTTTAGCATAAATCAGTTTCGGCGTAACTAATATTTTTGCATTTTGTGTGCCGTACAAACTGGCGTAATTCAATTCACACCGCCCAAGCAACACACTCATTTGCATAATCGTTTAATAAACGTATAATAAACCATTTAATCGTATATTTTTGGTTTTGGTATAATTATTTAACATATATTAAGCGTTTTTTATAAACGTACATATTTCAGTCGTATATTCTACGTACTTGATATACTATTTTAAAATCATAAAATTATCAATTTAATATATAAATTTATATTAATCACCCAATCTATATATATATTATAAAAACAACTATAAAGCATGTTTATGAAATTGGAATTATTTACCCTTATCAAATTTGTTTACATTCAAGTGTTTTGTAAACGTTTTTATATATATATATATATTTTTATGTAAGCTCAACGTCTAAAAATACGAGAAATCTACGTCTATAAATTTTGTTGTTGTTGTAAGCCAAGTAATATTTAAATGTATTTATCACCGCTAACAAATTTGTTAGCGATAGAAATAATGTTTATGTCATATATTAGCTGGATATTTGATTTTGTACCTAAATAAAAATAAAGTTGTCTATCGTTTTCCTAAAAATAAACGTTACTTATAGGTACCAATAATTTTCTACGTGGTTCAGTAACTGAACTTCAGTTTTCATAATACTTGTATACATATGTTCATGGTTCGCACTGTTTCGGTATTACTCGTAACTAAGACGATTGTTTAAACCAATAGGCGCGTGTCACGTGATCATTCCTTCTAGACGCTTCGTTTTGCCGTTACCGGTCACATGTGTCCTGTGTTGATAATGGCTGCCGTATAAGTTATGTTTACTGTTTACTGTGAGTGGATAGCGAATAATTTATTGTATTGTTTGGTGGGAATACAGCTAATAAAGTAAGTATATACCTACTTTAATTGAAATTTCAGATTACTTAATTTGCACCAAATAACTAATAGGTAATTGGTGTTTTT
This sequence comes from Brassicogethes aeneus, assembly GCA_921294245.1. Classification (NCBI taxonomy): domain Eukaryota; kingdom Metazoa; phylum Arthropoda; class Insecta; order Coleoptera; family Nitidulidae; genus Brassicogethes; species Brassicogethes aeneus. The sequence goes on from OV121137.1 coordinate 28,881,218, forward strand.
ATTTGACGAAGCCGGCAAAAATCCGTAACCTTTGCAGAAGTTTTAACCATGCGACATATTCGTTTTGCATTAAATTAGATGGTTTATTTTTGGATTAGGTTAACATCACTTTAGAATTTTTAAAATAATCAATATTTTTTATTTTTTTAAAGATCTATTATTGGTTTATGGTATACTATTTATAAACGTACATTATAACCACTTATTTATTATATTTTTATTTTACCACAGAATAAAAAGTTAAAAGTTATTTAAAATATATGTAAACAGTCGTACTTTTTAGTAACATTGTTTTTTACTGTTTTACAGAGGCAGTGAAACTGTCCTTTCAAGGAAAAGATCAAGTCCAGGGAAATAACTGACAAAGCCATAGGACAAGCCTGTCAAGATTGGCTCAAATTATCAAAGCAATGATTCAATGATGTTAAAACTTAACATTTGTTTAATTAGTTATTTTAAAATAATAAATAATTATTTATGAAAATATATTCGTTTGTCATCTGCTCAGTTTCTTTTTAAACTTTTTTTTTACCTTGGAGTTACTACTACACTTAGGTAAGTTTTTGCAAATCTGGAAAGAATATGCCTCACTTAAATTAAATGCAAAGAATAAATATAGTAAATTTTACTGTAATTTTAATTATCAATGCATTGATAACCGTAAAACCATGCATGGTTTTACGATTTTAATTTAATGAAAATGGAATTATTAGAGCTAAAAATATTAAAAAATCATTCAAATGTAAAAACTTTTGTTTTTATTTTCTTTTTCCAGATTAGCAGAGCCGCGGCCTAAACAATAATGTTATGTAAAAAATTTCACCTTAAAATAATATTCAATATTAACGTAGGTATATCGTTTATGGCTTTTAGAAGTTTTTGATAAACGTTTAATTTTGGTATATTATATATTAAAATGTAACCTTTATAAAAAACATATATTTAATTGTCAAGTTTGTATTATAAATAAACGTATAGTGTAGACGTTTAAAATATGGATATTGCTATAATATGCATCAACCTATATTAGGCGGACATTTTAACCTATATTAGAGGTAGACAATAAACCAATGATATACCATTGGTATAGACAAATATTAAACGTCTATTAGACGATTTTGTGTTGCTTGGGCGTTTTGTTTAAAAATGAGATACGCCTCTTTGTCAGATAAACGACGATATAATGTCATTATAAACTCATATAAATTTTATGTGGTTCCCATGTCTAATAACTGAAATATGGGTGTGCCCAAAATCCACCAGCCGCCACTGGACCGCAGTATGGCGAATCGAAAATATAAATTTGAATATTTTTTGCACCACCCTTAGTCTACATCTAGCAGTTATCAGCAATATACACAGGGTAAAATGTATAACGTTTAGTTAGTTTAATAGGTTTAATTTTATATCCAAAAATACATTGTGAAACTAACCTAAATTAAATCAGTCTTATTTTATGTACTTAACCTGATTAGTAACTGTGTTTGGACCAGGGTTGGAGGAAAGGAGTACTCTCGATTTGACATTTAAAAAAATTGGGCCAGGTTTTGTTAAAGTGGTACACATATACAAATCATTTCGGGTAGAGACTGTATATCCAGCAGGGTCGGTCATTTTTATATCAAATGGTTATCCAATGGATATCCAGGATATCCTATGTATATTTCGTTATAAATAAACATTCAAATAATCACCTGTGCAAATTTAATATTTGTTAGCATTGTTGAGATTTTTCGAAACATGAATCCAGATAGTATTGTGACCGGCAACGGCTGAAACTGACAGGCGGTTCTTGTCTTCCACCCACCCCCAGTGTCCTGTATTCGGTGCACGGAGCATCAAATTAGCTCTAGCTGTCGTATCTGCTTTGAATTTATCATCACTTATTGCTGTACGAAGGGGATACAAAATATTATCATGGAATCGGCCAACCCTGATCTTTCCACGTGTCGCAAGCAGAGGCGTCTCTACCGCTCAGGCCTTGGACCATAGCATACTGTTTTGGGGTTGACCCTTAGTTTAATTGATCTAAAGGAATATTATTTAGCATTTAATTATTTATCTTAACAGCATTGAAATTTATTGTAATTTAATAAGAAATATATAAATTTTTAGCAAATTCGAACATTTTACAAAGTTTTGTTGGTATATGGATTAAAATTTAAGTTTAGTTTAAACTCATTTATTGATAAACTATAGTGTTCTTTATAGTATTTATTTTGAAATTGTAAAATGTTATTTGATTAGAATTACCTTTTAGATATTAGTAAAGTAAAGTAAAGTAAAGTAAAGTAATTTATTCTGATAATGTTACAGCATAAATACATGTAATTATATACTTAACAAAATATGGACATTGTCAAAGTTTACAAACATGGAATAAGTCTAAAAGAACCTACATTTTAATTATTTAAAAACTCATTTAAAGAATAATAGGTTCTGCTTATTAAAAATTCTTTTAATTCTCTATTAAATTGATTTTTATTGTAGTTAGCAAATTTTTTATTTAATTGGAGAAGTTTTTTCATGCATATTATACCTGCATAATCAGGGTTTTTTCTGATACCTTTAGTCTCGCAATAGGTTGTATTGTATTGTTTTTGTGCCTGGTGTCATAACCGTGGACATACTCTCTAGGTAAGTGGGATTTGGACTTGATATATATTAATAATGAATAAAGATAAAGTCCAGTGAGAGTTAAGATTCCTTGTTCTCTATAACATTCCCTGCAAGATGTTCGTTTGATTAGCCCGAAAATATACCGTTTTTTTATACTGTAAGAACCTTAGCCACTTCCGTAGCTTGTCCCCACAATAAAATGCCGTAGTTCAATCTTGACTGAAATAGACCATAGTATGCCGTTTTTAGTACTTCGGTCGAAACTGTATTTTTTAGATTTTTTAAAAGATAGCAAGAGCTGTTAAGTTGTGATATTAATTTATTAATATGGGTAGAAAATGTTATTTTTTATCCATGTGGAGACCTAAAAATTTTGTACTTGAGCTAATTGGGATTGATTTATTGATGTGTTTTATAACAGCATATTTATTAATAGATGCGTTGGATGGGAAAATCTGCATGGTCTTTTCTTTGTTAATTTTAAATTTTTTCCTTATGGCCCAGAGTACTGGAAGTCCTATGTCTTCTAGTAGTCCAGGCAGCGAATTTATAAAAATATTAAACAAGATAGGAGATAGGCATGACCCCTGTGTATATTTCGTATCCGAAATTGTATTATTTATACTCACAACCTGTAGTCTATCTGATATGTATGACATAATCCAATCAAGGGGTGTGCCCCTGATACCAATGTCATGAAGTTCATCAGCTAGAATATCATGATTTATAAGGTCGAAAGCTCGACTTAAATCGAAAAAGAGTGCAAGGATGCGATTCTTATTGTCTAAGTGTTTATGTATAAAATCGAAAGTTTCTTTTAATGCCGTTTGTGTGCTCCGACCTTTGCGGAAACCGTATTGATGACTCGAGAGCAAATAGTTTCCAGAAAGTCTCTTATATAAAAACATATTCAAACATCTTTCCAAACTGGCATTGTACACCGAAAAAAAATAATGTAGATGAGTTAACATTTGCCTAAATGTCATTTTTAAAAATGTTGTTTCAACAAAAAACCTATTGGATTAATCTATATTTTGGTGTTAAAGCAAAAGTCAGAGTTTGTCAAAGTTTATTTGTTCATTTGACAGTTTAAATATTAATTTAACATAAACTAATATTTTCAATTAAAATGTTTATCGTACTTTGATTTAATAGCTGGAATTTGTTGAATCAACTACTGAAATTTTTAGGATTACCTAAAAAAACTATTAAATTAACGTTTAGTTGCTCTTTAATCCAAAACTTTAAATTTGTTCATTTAACAAATTTAAAATGTTACTTAAAAATTTAAAATGTAAAATTTGCATTCATAAAATTGCCGAGAATGGCGTTCGAACACTCACGCCACGTCATTAGACAATGACGTTTTCTTACATCTCGCCTTAGTTAGCTTACGATTAGGTGTATATAAGATGAGATATCTGTTTGTTTAAAGTGTCTAGGGTGTGTTCCACAGTAGAACTTTCACTACACCATATTGCCCGACACTGTTAAGACCCTCAATACAGGGCGAAACAGTCTGTCGGTATTTGAAGTAGGTGGAACACATGATACAAAGATGTATCATGGGTGGAACACGCTCAAAACAAAAACTCTGGGCGAGGTGAAGGTTCAATTCTTTCTATTTATATATAATAATATATTATTTCCATAATTTTGTTTTGGATACCAACCTTAAAAAATTTTACATTTTCAGAATGTTAATTTAACATTTTATTGGTGTTAAGTGAATATGCTAAAAAGGTTACCTGGACATTTCAAGAAATTTACCTTAACACCCTAAGAATGTTAAATTAACCAAATTAGGAGATTAGAACAAATATTCTTATTTTGTTCATTTGACTGTTATTTGTTGTTCAATTAAACAATACAATTTGACATTTTTAGATGGTTAAGTAAACGTGCAAAAACCATTGCTTGTATTTAAAGTGCATAAAGAGTTGAATTAATATTTTTTTTGTTGTTTCAACAGCTTATTTTTTTCAGTGTAGAGCGATAGGTCGATAGTTTTGTTTATCGTGCCTACTACCCTTGTGTTTGAAAACGGGTATAATTTTCGAAGTATTTGTGGGTATTTACCCTCTACAAAGCTTTTTTTTATAATAAGTGACAGGGGAGAGGCTAAACAATTGCGGGCTGTGTTTATGACCTGACCCGGAATGTTATCAATGCCACTAGACTTTTTTTTACACACGTGAGATATTGCATGTACTATTTCTGTCGTTGTAGTTGGAATAAGGAAAAAACTCCTGTTTGTTATTTGGGAATTATTATGGCAGTTATTTATTGCTTTTTCTCTATTTTATAAGTTTTTATCCCAATCATTCGCAATCATTCTAATGAGTCCAAGATTACAATTGTCAAAATTGTTCAGATAAAAATCCAAGAATATCTCCATACCCAAGCCACAGTATACTTATATAGAAAATAGCAGTCCAGCTAATCTAAGATAGTTTTGTTTATTGTTTAAGTATTTGTGGGTATTTACCCTCTACAAAGCTTTTGTTTATAATAAGTGACAGGGGAGAGGCTAAACAGTTGCGGACTGTGTTTATGACGTGACCCGGAATGTTATCAATGCCACTAGACTTTTTTTTTTAACTTTTTTTTAGACATGTTGCATGTACTATTTCTGTCGGTGTAGTTGGAATAAGGAAAAATTTCCAGTTTGTTGTTATTTGGAATTTATTATAGCAGTTATTTATTGCTTAGGTATTCTCTATTTTTGTTTTCTATATCATTCTAATGAGTCCAAGATTACAATTGTAAAAATTGTTCAGATAAAAATCTAAGAATATCTCCGTACCCAAACCACAGTATACTAATATAGAAAATATATAGCAGTCCAGCAAATCTAAGCGAGGGGGTAGGAGAATGCATCTCTCACAACGCATACGAGCTTCTAACGTGATTTTGGGTCATTTCGTATCAATCAACGCCAGACACAGGACACGATTTTATCCATAAATAGCGTGATACTTCACTGTTTTTTCTGTACTTTACCCAAACTCCCCAAAATCTTTAAAATCTTGGGGGATGGACCAATTTGTCCTATTTTTCTTCCAACAGAATTTATTTAAGAAAAAAGAATATAAAATTTACTTAAAATGTTGTACATCCATTACTAGTGCATATCGACTAACATCGACCAATGCTTACAAGACCTTATGATCTGAGTAGAAACAGACGTAGAAGAATGACCGGCTGGATTCCATTTCTTACTCATCTTGATTTTTTTTGACAAACAAAAAGTAAAATTTATGAAACCAAATAGGGGACACTTAAAACAAAATGTAGTATGTCGCCAAATAACTCCTCAACCGGTCCAACATGAAAAAAACAGTTGCTTAATGTTTAGCAGACTTATACTTATAAAGAACAATTCATACCTATTAATAGTTATTCATAAAATAAAAAAAATATTGTAAAGTTTATTTTTACCAATTTTTTAAACAAAATATGTAATATACCTACATTCAAACACATACCATTAAAATTAATGTCATAAACTAAGTTTTAATGTTTTAAGGATCTATTTGAGCCTCACCAAATATTAAGAGACCTTTGTATATTCTACTGCGACTTGTATTAAAGGAAGATAAAATCGGCAACCATTTTAAAGCTTTGATCTAGGAAGTTTTAGATTGTTAAGATTTTATTGGTTATGTTAACAAGTGTTAACAATAAATTACAACATTTTTTACCTACACTTACGCACGTAAACATTGTTTACATATTCGTAATTAAATTGTACCTAAAGGCAAATAATCCAAAAAAAAACATAGAGAAAGATTGTAAGATAACTTAACCTAAAAACCAAAACACTAATCTGTCAACAATATCTTTAAGCTCAGTCACACTCCGATACGTTTATAGTTATAGGACTTCTAAAAAGAGTGTGTTTTAATTTTTTTTAATTAATTTTCATATGCCTATTCAAAACTGCAATTCAAGGTAAATTATTATTCTTAATTAAGTAAGATTAATGATTTAAAAGAATTAAATCTTCACCTCGCCAGAGTTTTTGTTTTGAGAGCGTTCCGCCAACTTCAAATACCGACAGACAGCTGTTTCGACCTATATTGGATCTCATCAGTGTCGGTCAACTTGGTGTAGCGTTGTACAGGGACTGTGTTATATTATTTAAATATTCCGCCATCGAAGTGACGTGCAGGCAGCCAACACAACCAACTCAAAACGGAAGCAACGTCACTCCGCACATAGCACAATAGAATAAACATAGTTAGTTTATACACTACGTTAATAAAGTTATTAAGACATTGTTAATTATATCATTGAAAACACAATGATAATATCATATTATGACAGACTATGCAATTTATTTCTTCATTCGGATTTCCACTGTTTATTGGGAAACCGGTAAAACTCAACCCAGTATTTCCTCTCGAAAAACACCCAACGACAAATCATTCTACCTTTTTTCCCTCGATATTTTTAACATTTTCCGACCTTATTCTCAAAAACAATCGTTTGTAACATACGCGTTTTACAGCTGATTATTAAAAGTTGTAGTTTTGTTACCATGATAACGGCCACGTCGCACACTGGGAGGAATTTCAAAAATGCCGCCAAAACCTTATTTTGTGAAAATCAACATAGCAAATTTTAAATTGCGACTTATAAAAAAAGAACGCCCAGAGATTATGATTTTAAAAAAATATTTTTTTGTATGATAAAATTCCCGCTTAAACTTGCTCAAAAAGTAACATTTTTCGTGCCGGTTTTTTAGAGCCAATTTTATGTCAGTTTTTCAAGCCCATTTTTGTTTTGCGTTATTAATGAAAGGAAATGATGGTATATTTTACCACATTATCCTTGTTATTTCATGTGAAAGTCTAAAATTATAAATTTTACCAAAAATAAGGTTTTTCTAAACCTTTTTCCATGCATTGCCTTTCAACGAAAATAAATCTTTTACAAACCAGAAGATATTTCTTTAGGTGTGTGTTGGTATGAGGCAAAGTATTTGGTACCAGAACGTTCATCAAATTTTCTTTTTTAAAATGGAAAAGAATTTAGCTGCAAAAGCCTGTTTGTCCATGGATTTATCATATTAGTCGATTATTTATAAGACATCATCGTTGCCTTTTGCTAGTTCTAAAACGTCAGTTGAGTGACATTCAATCGCATCGTGTTTTTGTATATTGTTACACTGAAAAAAATAAGCTGTTGAAACAACAAAAAAAATATTAATTTAACTCTTTATGCACTTTAAATACAAGCAATGGTTTTTGCACGTTTACTTAACCATCTAAAAATGTCAAATTGTATTGTTAAATTGAACAACAAATAACAGTCAAATGAACAAAATAAGAATATTTGTTCTAATCTGCTAATTTGGTTAATTTAACATTCTTAGGGTGTTAAGGTAAATTTCTTGAAATGTCCAGGTAACCTTTTTAGCATATTCACTTAACACCAATAAAATGTTAAATTAACATTCTAAAAATGTAAAATTCTTTAAAGGTTGGTATCCAAAACAAAATTATGGAAATAATATATTATTATATATAAATAGAAAGAATTGAACCTTCACCTCGCCCAGAGTTTTTGTTTTGAGCGTGTTCCACCCATGATACATCTTTGTATCATGTGTTCCACCTACTTCAAATACCGACAGACTGTTTCGCCCTGTATTGAGGGTCTTAACAGTGTCGGGCAATATGGTGTAGTGAAAGTTCTACTGTGGAACACACCTTAAACAAACAGATATCTCATCTTATATACACCTAATCGTAAGCTAACTAAGGCGAGATGTAAGAAAACGTCATTGTCTAATGACGTGGCGTGAGTGTTCGAAGCGCCATTCTCGGCAATTTTATGAATGCAAATTTTACATTTTAAATTTTAAAGTAACATTTTAAATTTGTTAAATGAACAAATTTAAAGTTTTGGATTAAAGAGCAACTAAACGTTAATTTAATAGTTTTTTTAGGTAATACTAAAAATTTCAGTAGTTGATTCAACAAATTCCAGCTATTAAATCAAAGTACGATAAACATTTTAATTCAAAATATTGGTTTATGTTAAATTAATATTTAAACTGTCAAATGAACAAATAAACTTTGACAAACTCTGACTTTTGCTTTAAAACCAAAATATAGATTAATCCAATAGGTTTTTTGTTGAAACAACATTTTTAAAAATGACATTTAGGCAAATGTTAACTCAACTACATTATTTTTTTCGGTGTAACGCTTTATAAAACTTTAAAAGTATACATATTCTTAGTGCAAAAATAAAATGGAACAAAAAAGTTACATTAATTAGGTTATTTTACAAGGTAAAAACGTATTTATTAGTAAATCCTCCTAATAGCTTAGGTAAAAAAAACGTAGATTTAACCGGTTTTGCTCTAAAATCAACTTTTAAATGTTATTTTAACATCGATTTTGGGCCAAGTCACTTTAGTAGTCGATAGAAATAAAGCTAAAGATGCGAAATTGACAAAGAAAAGATGTACCGAAAAAAATGGATATACTTAATATACTCTAAGTGATTTTGCTCGAATGTTCCTTAATTGTTGTTTTTTTGTTTAATTTTCTATTTTTAGCCTAGGTAGTATTGCGTAATTTATTTGTTTATTAATTTATATTTTATCATTATTAATATTTAAGCATAAATTTACTACCGCATAAACCTTAAAATAGTATAAAATAATGTGTCCCTAATTTTATCCGTGATTTTTGTAATTCCTCCCACTGTGCGTCGTGGCGCTACTGGCGACCATTAGCGTAAATATTTTTTAAAAGGTCTGAACTATAATCGTATCGTATTCATTTTATTCAATGATCCAGAAGAATGTTTAAAAAAAATTGTTAGAAATAAACATTTATAAATTAACAAATACAAATACAAAGGTTAGCGAATCAAACAATTCAATTGTAAACTACAACATATTGAGACATTAATGTCTCAATTGTTTACAAAATTTAATTCCATCCAATAAATTTTTAACAATCCTTAAATTAAAAAAAAACCGGCTAAAAATTGTTTACAACTGGAAGATTTTTTTATGTAGCCTTATTTGGGAAATCTTTTTTTATCTAAACTAAACAGAATAAACTTATTTATTAAATTTATTAAACCATAAAATAATTTGAAAGTGAGGTAAATATTTATCCTATTTTTTATCTTTTTAAATTTGTTCCATAGATTTATACACTTTATATACAAATATTTATACCAGGGGCGTAGCTACCGCGGTATCAGCCGTATCAATGATACGGGGCCCCCGGCTATGGGGGGCCGATTGCATCGACATGCGTAAAAACATATTAACCACATGTTAAAAAAAATAAGGCATGAAATTAAATAAATAAATGATATTATTATTTAATTGTTTATACTTCAATTTATTAAATTAAAATTTTCCTGAATACCCTCCTGTTCCAACGAGGCCGTGAACTTATACGAATTGTTTCTGCCCGCACCTTTCCGCTATGCGTTGTCTACGGCGCAGTCTGCGCATATTCTTATGTGCTCTGCGCCGCAGTCTGCTTTGCGTGTTATTATCATATTAATAGCAAATTAGAAATAACTATTAGCGTTACAATTATTTCAAATAACTTGCCTTTATTTTAAAATAGAAACCTTTTAAAAGATGTTGAAGAACGGTAAATGTCTAAAACCAGATCAAATTTTAAAATTTGCCTGTACATAAAAAGCTATATATAGGATACATTGTATACGTACACTGAAAAAAATAAGCTGTTGAAACAACAAAAAAAATATTAATTCAACTCTTTATGCACTTTAAATACAAGCAATGGTTTTTGCACGTTTACTTAACCATCTAAAAATGTCAAATTGTATTGTTTAATTGAACAACAAATAACAGTCAAATGAACAAAATAAGAATATTTGTTCTAATCTGCTAATTTGGTCAATTTAACATTCTTAGGGTGTTAAGGTAAATTTCTTGAAATGTCCAGGTAACCTTTTTAGCATATTCACTTAACACCAATAAAATGTTAAATTAACATTCTGAAAATGTAAAATTCTTTAAAGGTTGGTATCCAAAACAAAATTATGGAAATAATATATTATTATATATAAATAGAAAGAATTGAACCTTCACCTCGCCCAGAGTTTTTGTTTTGAGCGTGTTCCACCCATGATACATCTTTGTATCATGTGTTCCACCTACTTCAAATACCGACAGACTGTTTCGCCCTGTATTGAGGGTCTTAACAGTGTCGGGCAATATGGTGTAGTGAAAGTTCTACTGTGGAACACACCTTAAACAAACAGATATCTCATCTTATATGTATACACCTAATCGTAAGCTAACTAAGGCGAGATGTAAGAAAACGTCATCGTCTAATGACGTGGCGTGAGTGTTCGAAGCGCCATTCTCGGCAATTTTATGAATGCAAATTTTACATTTTAAATTTTAAAGTAACATTTTAAATTTGTTAAATGAACAAATTTAAAGTTTTGGATTAAAGAGCAACTAAACGTTAATTTAATAGTTTTTTTAGGTAATCCTAAAAATTTCAGTAGTTGATTCAACAAATTCCAGCTATTAAATCAAAGTACGATAAACATTTTAATTCAAAATATTAGTTTATGTTAAATTAATATTTAAACTGTCAAATGAACAAATAAACTTTGACAAACTCTGACTTTTGCTTTAACACCAAAATATAGATTAATCCAATAGGTTTTTTGTTGAAACAACATTTTTAAAAATGACATTTAGGCAAATGTTAACTCAACTACATTATTTTTTTCGGTGTATATTTCCTATAATACACTCACAGGCAAAATAATCGATCCACACAAATTTTCGATGAATTTCAATCGCAAATAACTTTTTTATTTGATGTCGGATTTAAACGAATATTAAAGAATATTGTAGATAAATTAATGGACAATCGCTCACATTTTAAAAAAAATACTAAAAAATAGACGTACGTTTATAATATAAGTTATAAGTTTAAGACACTCTGTAGAGTGGCAAAACCGTTTATTGTTCTAAATTAAGTTTTATTTATCAAGTCACATCTATTCTTAACAGTTTTGTTTTTGGTTCACCTCGATATATTTGTTTTTGTGAAAAATATGGATTTTTTTAAAAAACATTGCAATTTCCAATATTTTTCTGTATGAAGAACTAAGGTTGCTATGGTCCATCCATAGGCTATGGAGAATGATAGTGACAGTTTTGTTGAATCATCCCATACTTGGACATGTCATACACGGCTTTCAAAAGCTATCAAATTGTTTTTTGCAAACGAATGTTTAAATTTTGAGGTGTTTTCTTACTTTAAAAAATGGATATGTATTCGACTGATGTTGCCAGAGCCATTAATTTAATCCAGGATGGACGGTCACGTGGCCAGTGTTTTAAACGTCACAAGAAGTAAAGTACAAAGGGCAACATCAGTCGGAGACATTTTTAAGAATAAGAAGACCTCAAAATTAACACATTAATTTACAAAAAACAATTTGATACCTTTTGAAAGCAGTATATGACATGTCCAAGTATAGGATGATTCAACAAAACTGTCACTGTCATCCTCCATAGGCTATGGATGGACCATAGCAACATTAGTTCTTCATACAGAAAAAATATTGGAAATTACAATGTTTAAAAAAAAATCATATTTTCCACAAAAATAAATATATCAAGGTGAACCAAAAACAAATCTGTTAAAAATAGATGTGACTTGATAATTAAAAAATTTAGAACAATATAAGGTTTTGCCACTCTACAGAGTGTCTTAAACTTATGGTAAAAAACATCTTTTTGTTTAAACCTCTATATTATAAAGGTACGTGTATTTTTTAGTAATTTTTAAAATGTGAGCGATTCTCCATTAATGTATCTACAATATTCTTTAATATTTGTTTAAATCCGAAATCAAATAAAAAAGTTATTTGCGATTGAAATTTATCGAAAATTTGTGTGGATCGAATATTTTGCCTGTGAGTGTATTATAAAAAATTAGTAAATGCAAAAAAATGATACTCTAAAAATTTTTTGTGTTTGCCCAAAATAGACTTTGGGCGTGACAAACAGACATTTTTTCCCGTATAAGGTCCCCTACCAGATTTTTGATACGGGGCCCCCTCGAGGCTAGCTACGCCACTGATTTATACAAAATAAAATTATTAAATAAAATGTAATTTACTAATATAACATAAGATTTTGTAGGTTTCCAATTTTAAGATTTTTCATATTAATTACATTTTATTTATACCTAATAATTTTATTTTGTATAAATATATGTTAATAAAATGTATAAATCTAAGATGCAAATATAAAAAGAGAAAAAAAAGTATAAATATATATTCCCCACTTTAACATAAATGTATGTATAATTATTTTATGTTTTTAACTCAGTATACGGTTATAGCTATTTAGGTCTAAGAATAATTTCGACAAAAGGTTTCTATTTTTATAAAGATTAAAAGTGTAGTATACATACCTTATTCATTTAATGTTTTATTGCTTTCTTTAGGACATAGTTCAAAAGAAATTTATTTTATTTAACGGAAGTTTCTTTTGTAAAAAAACCTTTTAAGCCCAATTCAATAAAAATTTATTCATTTTAAAAAAGAGACCTGGTGCAGCACCACTGGTGCTATTAAGCATTAAAAGGGGTTATTGTGTTAGAATTAAATTTAAGTCACGTAACAGAAAAGCGGCAACTTTTTGGTCGCGACATTCAATTGCCACTAGTTGCTGTCAGACAAGTTTTATAAATGACCGACCTCGGACAAGCATTAGCCCACTGAAATCCAAAATTTATCGTCGAGGAAAAACAGACGTAGATCAACTGGTTTAGATATATATCTATATAGACAAAAACAGGCGATAATTTACTTAAAATATAAAAAAATTGAAAAGGTGACAAACTTATATCGATTTTTTATTCAAATACGTACCTATAAATAAAAATTTAGTGCTAATTGCGCACTATTAAATAGAAATAATACAATACGATTTAAGAAGTAGGTACCTAAGCATTTATATACGGGGTTTTTATAAGGCAATAGAAAAAAAACACGTCATTATAGGTTGATTCATTTTAATTTTTTAACATAATCTCATATATCGATAAACTTTGCCCAGCATTTTATCAACATTTTAAAGCCTTTCAAAAAGTAAAATTTCGAAAGGCCCTCAAAATGTTGCAGCATCCGGAGAGCACTTCTACATGTTTGGAAACAAAATCGCTTGAATCCAAATCTTTTCAAAACGGTGGATGCGGAAAAAGGACATTTCATGACGTTTTGAAATCGGTTAGCACGATTACATTTATTCTTTACTGTAAACAAACCGGGCACGCATTTTTCGATATCTTTTTATTATCCAATTTATCGTGCAAAATTAAAACGACTGAGCCATGTGAGCCTGTGTCCATTTCCATCTCCATGTGAGCCTGTGTCCTCAACATGTTTTACTCGTCGAATACTCCAAACCTTATCGTAGATTTTATCTATTCATTCTGACCTACATATTAGACGTCCCAACTGTGGTTTATCACATGTAATGGGTGCTAGGTTTATTCACATTGGAGAATAAACGCTGAAATGCATATGCATATGACAACGTATAAAATTACTAAATTTTTAGTAATACTATAATTTTATGGTTTAGTTTTTCACCATAAAAGTTATTTTAAAGTGCCAGTTTTCAAAATGTTTCTTATAATTTTACTAAACATTAAAACCTTTCTTTGGGATTTTCATGCTATTTTTTATCAAACAATAGTCGTCTGTTTATTGTGATTAGTATTGCTTTATATATATGTCTATTAAAAACCCGCATTAACGGGTAATTTCTTTTCAGATATTTTTTTGTGAACTCTAATAATGGTATAGCCATGGCCGAGTTGATATAAAAGCAATACCATGAGAATATCAAAACATTTCACTTAGGATATTTTACGTTAAACGTAACTTTGTTGTTTGCATTTTGAATATTCTTTTAATTAAACAATATATCATATATTAGACAAAACATTACAACATCCATATACAAGGGTAAGTTAGGTCTTTAGAAAACTATAAAAAATAGTACCTATATTATGTAACAAGTTTGGAATAAGGCGTATTCCGCTGGAGTGAAAAGATGAACGGTTTCACAAGAGAGGAATATACGATTCCAAATATGTTTCAGACCATACTTTTATTAAGTTTTTAAACAATAACATAGAGAAATAATTTAATTGAAAAGTTGAAATGGTCTAAAAGTTGTTAATAAATAATAAACACAGGGATGTCGCCACCAGTGTTTATTTCGTCATCCGGTTGTAGAATAAATTCATTCTATAACACTTTAAGGAATATATATAATTCCCCATTAAAAACTGGTATTAGAACGGTCAACTGATACCCTCCCAAATTTCCCAAGGACAGCAAATGACCAGTCTGTCCTAGGCATAATAAAAAAATCGGTATGGAATTTTTTTCAAAGATATGGATGAAATTTATTTAAAATGGATATGATAAACAACATTTTAGTTGTTTAATTTAATAGAAACAATGTATTTCTTATATTTTTTATGCCACTGAATGGAGAAGACATTTAGTCTCAAGTCATACCCACATAACATGCTATGGATATGGATATTTTATGGATATACTTGATATATTCTTTTATGTATATCCATTTGTGAATATTTTATGGATATACTGAATATATTTTTTCATGTATAACCATAAAATTGATATACTTGATATATTCTTTTATGTATATATCCATAAAATGTCCATAAATGGATGTACTTGATACATTCTTTAATGTATATCCATTTATGGATATTTTATAGACATACTTTGTATAACTTTTATATAATAAAAAATTATAACTATAGTATATAATTATAGTATATTATACCATAATAGTATACTATAGTTTTAATTTTTTTACTGAAATTTTTAAATTTTATATTATAAGCTTAGAATATACACTGGAATCAGTGTAGCCATCCTTTGAAAAATCGTTTTTTCTAAGTTCTAATTCGTAAAAGACAATTTTTAAGATTTTGTTTTAACAATTAAAATATTTTTAAGATATTGAAATTTTTACATATTCATAAAAACTAATCTACTTACTGTAAACATACTAATTTTTTACCTTTTGTAATTAAACAAAAACCAAAATAATAACTTATTAAATTGTGCACAATTTTCTAAAGTTTTCTGTCATTTAAAAGTGTCAAATAGTTTGAAGTGTCCAAAAATGGATTGTTCCGTTGGAAAATTAATTAATGAAAAATGCCATAAAAAATATTTTTCGCGATTGAATCTTGTACTAAGGAGGAAAAGGGTTTAATAGAAAGGCGAGTGGATGCAACTGTAACCGATATTTGTACGTAGGTATCACAAATTAAAGTATCTACATTATTTTACCAAAATTTTTGGTGAAGTCTGCTGCGATCTATTTAAACGACATAAGTCGTTAGTTTATTCCTCTTGAAAGACATTATACACATAAGAAAATTTTCCGATTCATATAATTTTTTAGAGGTAAAAAATAGTAAATAGGTTTTTTTAGGTATACCTATAATATATAATTGTAAAAGTTAAAACTCGACTTGTTCAGTTTATTTATCTATATGCAGTTAAAACTATAGGTTTAATTTAAATTTAGGATTTAATACCTGTTTTATTTTTTCTAAATATAAAGTTTATGATAAGTATGTCTTTTAGTCATTTAATGAATTTTTTGTACATTTAATTAGGTATGTTTTATTAATTTAAAAAATAAATGGGTAGTTAATTTTCGACGCGACTGTATGTGGTATTTATATGTTCATAATGAATTAGAAGTCAATTCAAGGCTGTCGAGTTATTTTAAAGATGTAATACGCTTTTTAGAAATATATGGTTAATATATGAATTTAGTCACAGGTGGACATATACATCCACAGCCCAGCTAAAAGAAAAATACACAATAATTTTATTTATGATTATTGGAGACTAAGTGTGATGATAAGCATAAATTGGTTTAAATCGACTCACTTAAACATAGCCTTTTTAAACCATGAAATAGCTGAAAATAGTGATTTTTCGAAAACATGAATTTCAAATATATTTTTTTAACTGTAAGCCGGCATTATACGAAAATGTTTTTATTGCTTTTATATAGAGTAAAATATTTGGTAACAAACTACATCAAAAAAATTTTGCCAATACTTCTCATAAATACTCGTAGAAAAAATAAGTAAACTTAAGGAAGTAACAAGAATATATTTAGACATGTTTCTGATGTGTCCTGTCCATGGGCTTGGAATGGCCGTTTATTTTTAAAAAATATTTTTTTTTTGTTTTCAAGATTTTTCTTACATACCCTAACAATATGTTATGGATATCCATTTTCGGGTTTTTTAATATACATAATATATACCATGGATATATTATGGACATTCAGGAATATACATCATGGATATACTATGCTGCCGTGCTTAATGAAAACGCCGTAACCAACAATTGTTCGATTTTTGTTTTACGGCATTTTCTACTAGAAAAATTCATCCTGCGTCTATCCCCGGTACTCAAAAAACCGTATCTATATATATACGGTTTTTTGAGTACCGGGGATAGACGCAGGATGAATTTTTATAGTAGAAAATGCCCTAAAACAAAAATCGCACAATTGTTGGTTACGGCGTTTTCATTAAGCACGGCAGTATGGATGTCCATAGTTTTTTAATGTACTTGATATATGTCATGGATATATTATGGACATCCAGGAATATACATAAGATATACGTCATGAATATACTATGGATATCCATGCTATCTCCATACGATATTCGCGAATATACGAATATGCATAGATGTATATCCTATGTATATTTTCTTGTTATGTGGGTAGGAGGGCCTGTCATAGAAGAATCTGTCATTACTCCTCCAGTCATAAAAGGATCGTTCATTTTTTATCCAGTCATAGCAGAATCTGTGATATCTTCTCCAACCATAGCAGGATCTGTCATTTCTGCATCATCAGAAGCAGGAGGTAACATTCCTGGATCGTCAGAAGCAGGTGGTGACATTTCTGCATCAACAAAAGGAAGGGGTGACATTTCTGCATCAACAGAAGCAGAAGGTGACATTTCTGCATCAGCAGAAGCAGGAGGTGACATTTCTGCATTAGCAAAAGAAGGGGATGACATTTCGGGATAAACACAAGCAGGAGTTGATATTCCTGCATCAGAAGCAGGAGGTGGCATTCCCCCATCAAAAGCAGGAGTTGGCAAAGCGCCTTTGGCGGAAGTCGGAATTGACATTGCTTCTGCTGCAAAAAGAAGTTATTTAAAATTTTGTATTAATAACTTATAGCTTTGTTTTATTTTTTTGGTTTACAAAGCAATAATAACATGCTTTGGAAACGTTTGTATAAATAAAGTTTACATAAAAACATAAAAGTAAAAAAGTAAAACTTGAAACTGAAGTGATTGATTACGAACTAGGAACATAAAATAATTTTGGACATTCATTATTTAACGCGCTTGGACTAGTCATAAAATTCTATATCTATCAGATATATCTAACCTAACTGTATACTTTTTAATATTGTTGGTTTTATTTATATATTTAATTTGAACAATTAATCGAACCACCGAATTCTACACAACATTTTATCTTAAAGGTATAATTTTATTTTATTAAACGATACATGAAACGTACAATTATTAAAAGTATAAAGTGAGATAAGACTGATTTAACAAAAGTTGAATTTTATGATTGGTACAAACACGTTGCATAAGGAAATCGCGGACAATTACTGAAGCCTAAACCACTGGCGAGAAGAAAACGAACTATTTACTAGCGTTATCAAAGTTTTTATCTACTTCTTCATTTAATACAACAGTGTTATTTAAGGCACTAGAGCAATAAATTGCCAAAAAGGGAGGTTAAAACCGTTTAACAGATGTCAAATTATAAAAAAGAAAAATGCCACGGGCCCCCGGCCTAAGGGGCCCCCGGCCGAAGAACGCCCCCGGCCCGAGAGCACAATCTGTAATATTACTTTTTGATTTGATTTTGATATATAAGTATCTGTACTTCCAAAAGAACAAAATTCTTCTGTAAAACTTTAAAAAAAGCCTTTTTAACGAAAAAAAATATCACTGTGTGTATCAGAATTGTACGATTTATGGGATTAAAAAAATATTCGTGAATTTTGAATAAATAAAATTATTATGTTTATTACATTAAATAAAATAATAAAACTATATTCGGAATAAACAAAATCCATTATAATTCAATAATAATTAAAATATTATTTCGTAAATTAAATGCAAAACGGACATATGGCAACATGCCGTTGATTCAAAGCTGACATTTCTTCACATTGTTGTACGATTTATTGGTAATAATAATAATAATAATAATAATATCTTAATCTTTATTTTACAAAGGGAAAATACTAGACTTAAAAAGGACATATAACAACATCTCTCTCAGTCCGTATATTTTTTTATTGCTTTCTATTTTAATTTATTTAAAAGTTATGCACAAAATAATTTTTTCGCCCAGCACATATAAAAATGAATCATATCAAACCTAAAAATATGACGGAAAATAATATTTATTGTCTCTAGGGTCGCTAAACTCATATCGTCCCTAGGGCCGCTAAACTTGATTTTTTCACAATCTAGACACCGTTGACTGACATTTATGTATTTTGGCATTTGACATTTGAGATTTTCAGACGTTTGTGTATATCAAAATAAAAACGGACAACAAAAGTATAAAATAACAATAAAACCTGATTTAAATTTTGTAATAAAGTGAAAATGAATGGTAACTCGGACAGTGACGAAAAATTTACGAATACTTGACCAGATTTGAAAAAGGAAGCTAGCAATGTTTCTATGAATTTTTTACCTACAAAGTTAAGACAATGCGTTGAAACGGTACGAAAAGTGCTATGAATTATTTAAAAACTGGAAAAAGGTTCAAAAAGCCAAAAACTTAACAGAAAATGTATTATTTGCTTATCTATCGGAAAGATCAAAGATAATTCTAATGAAACATCAACTTCATCTGTAGAAATAAGCCTTCAAATTCTGGTACTACCCACAATTGTGCTCAAGGCATAATTAACATTAATTACAACAATCTTAGACAACAATAAATAAGTTCGTAAATATATTAATAAAATTAAATATATTAATAAAATTTAAAAAAATAATTTCTTTGATGCTAGGCGAAAAACAGGTGTGTGTCACACATTCAGAAAACGCATTAGCAGCCCTTAGCTATCAACTGCCCTCGCTTCGCTGTACAGTTAATAGCCGCGAGCTGCTAAAGCTAATTTTCTGCCCTTGAGACACAATATACTATGTTTTGTATGATGTTTATTTGTCAAGTTATTGGCTTCTAAAGAATTGTCGTTTTTGAAATTCGTTTTTTTTGGAAATAGTTTTTTTTATTAAACAAATTTATTTTAAAATATTAAATATGGCGACTTAAATAGAAAATTTACTGTTCTTTTTTAATACAAAATAAAACGATTTTTTATTTTTTTTAATATACAAAACCGGAAATAAACTTTTCAAATCATAATTTTAGTAACTTCGACCAAATTTTTTTAATTTTTTTTATTTCAAAATATAGCCTAAAGTACATTTATTATACACCAGAAGTTTCAAAATGGAATCTGCAATAGTTTAGGAGATAAATAAATTAAAGTACATACGTGTCGCACTGAGCGTAGTACCTGGCCTTCCTTAAGCCGGAAAAAAATAGCTGTGCTGTCATAATAATAACATAATGAGACAATATTGTAACAAAGGAGGAAAGTACCTATTTTATTTAAAAAAAGTTAAAATTTTATAATCCACGCTATAACTGGTTCTTTTTACCAAAAGGCCTTCGGTTGTTGGAATAAAGGCATGCAACTTTTTTGTTCCAGGAATGGTGATTGCTGAATCGAACCGGGGCTGCAAAAAAATTCTATGGCGTTGAATATTGTCTTTGGAGCAGTAGTAAATGGCTGTCTGTTTTAAAGAGGATTTTGCCCATTCGTATAATCGCATTGGTGTAACGATTGCGTTACTTGCAGGCAACTGTAGGCTTGAGGTTTCCTCCAAGCCCATCGCACGGTCCTTTTCCGTGAGACGTTGCGTGAAAATGTATCTCTGCATCGGCATTGAAATCTTCTTTGTAATAAAATAGATTCAGAAAGTTAAATCTATTTTTAAAATGTTCTGAGGCCCCGTCAGTTCCATATATAATTTTAGACACATTGATTGAAAAGCGTAGAAGGTGGCTGTATCATGCTTTAAGTCATCTGAAATCATAACAATGCTGCCATGTTTTATTTCATTTCCATCTCTATAATAAAAAACCGATGTCAGAAGTGTTGCCTGTTCATTATTCCAATGAAAAGAGCATCTTGGACAACAAAACTATAATTTTCGGCAAAATCACATTGCACGAGGATTTCGCCTTCAACGATAGTCTCCTTAAGAGTTTTAAAATACAACGCCTGTTCCTCTGCAATATAGGCATGAGGTTTCAATGTATCCAAAGCGTCACACAAGCTATCCACAAAATCACCAGAAGACAGCAGTTGAGTAGATATTGTGAAGCATTTTTCAAACTGCACGTCCGTCACTTGATTGTTATCAAATATGATTTTCAAGCTTCACGAATTGCACTTAAACCAGGACAAGATTTACAACATTCATTTGACGGTGTTTTTGTAGTCATCAAATGACATGTTGGTGTTGGATTGAGACACATCATCTTGCGAAGGCAATCTTTATAAGATGTAAGTGGCATGGTAGTTCCAGCAGTAAGATTGGCAATATCTCCTCCATTTAACATCAGCTTAACATTTTGATGGTAGGTACAATTGGCGTCTCCGAAATGTGAACGATTTTTTGTTGTCATGGTTTTTTTTCATAAAATTTATTCGTTCATTCCCGGCTTCGGCCAGTGGTGTTACATATAGAAGGGAGAATACTAAGAATAAGAACAATATCCTAAATCGTTCTATTTTTTTAATAATATTTTAACAAACAATAATATAAACAATATAACAAATAAATTAACTTTAATTTGGTTTTATACAACAATATAAATTAACAAGTACCTAGGTAAATACACAATAAAAATAACAAAACTAAATTAACATATTGCTCAAGAAAATTGGTTTTTAAGTGAAATAGCTGCAGATTTAAATGTCAGTAAAAGCTGCATATTTTATATCAAAAAACGTTGGCAAGAACAACAAAGATTGAGAAGACCTATCAGGCAAGGTGTAGGTAAAATCTCCAACGAAAATGAAGACAATGCTCTTGTCGCACTTATTAGGCAAAATCCTTTCAATAGCGCATTTAAGGCCCGAGAAGATACACAATTTCCAGGATCTCTTCGAACAGCTCAAAAAAGATTGAAACAAGCTGGCTTAAAAAACTGTGCTGCTAAGCTATTTTAATACTTAATTGCAGAGCCATTAGCTGCCACAACCCTTTGCAACCTTCTTGGCATGGACATTATTAGCTCACGCATGTCGTATGACTCAGCAAGCTCATCCCAAGAATTTTCAACAGAACTCCATAGTTCATCTCGGTTTGCTGGCCTAAAGTCCCGTTGATATATATTTTTAACTATGAAACCCCACACGTTTTCAATGAGGTTTATAGATGGCCATGGCAAAACAGTTATGTGGTTGTTGTTTACCCACTCTGTACCCACCCGAGCTGTGTGAACTGGTGCATTGTCCTGTAATATAATATTTATTAGAATCGTTTTTGAATACTATACAGTTTTCTTACATGTTGGAATAAAAAGTTTTCTGGAAACACGTGTCTAACTGAAGGTAGCATAACGTTGTCCAAAATCCTCGTATAGTGCTCAGCCGTTAATCTACCATCAATTTCCTAACATACTCCCGGACCATGGATGCTTATCCACGCCCAAAAATTTATGGAAAAGCGTCCACTATTTGAGGTTCTTAATGTATAGTTCTCCTCAAATCTTGCGTTTCTTGGACGATATACACGGAGCCTTCCATTATTGCAAGATTGGAATGTTTTTTCATCCGAAAATATAACATTATTCCAAAAATCGTCTCCATAATTTAAATAGTCATTGGCGAACTGGACTCTCCTGCGCTTATTTTCGTCAGTTAAAAAAAGCTTATGAGCAGCAGCACAGTTTTTTAAACCAGATTGTTTCAATCTTTTTTGAGCTGTTCGAAGGGATCCTGGAAATTGTGTATCTTCTTGGGCCTTAACTGCGCTATTGAAAGGATTTTGCGTAATATGTGCGACAAGAGCATTATCTTCATTTTCGTTGGAGATTTTCACACCTTGCCTGATAGGTCTTCTTAATCTTTGTTGTTCTTGCCAACGTTTTTTGATATAAAATATGCAGCTTTTACTGGCATTTAAATCTGCAGCTCCAATTTTCTTCTAATTTGGCTATTGCCCTGGACCTCTGAGCCTCGGTTAAGTGGGGTGGCATTTTTAATATTGCAATTGACAACTATTATCAAATTTGACAACGACCGACGACACTGATGCAAAACCCATATTACACGATTAAATTTTGCCGTTCACATTTCGGGGACGCCAATTGTACAAACACATACCATATGTGTACCAGAGTCGCCAGCGAGGATACATTGCTTGGGTCTTAGAGTAAAAAACTTTGTTAAGCCTACCTGAATGTTCGAATATTCGTCTTTGAACTTCTGATAAAGTTCATCAATGTTGCACATTAGAAGTTGTTTTTGTAGATGCGTTCTTTTGCCATTATCTAATTTAACAGATATAAAATCTTTTTTACCAGGCAATATTCGGCTAATATCTTCTCGGAGGTAAAAACATTTAACAAAGTTTTCGGTCTCAATTGGTAGTTTACGGCCACCACGTGGGTTTGGAGATGACAAGACACCGAATCGATCTACAATTGTAAGTTGCTTTGCTTTTCTCGCTTGCCGTCTAGATGTGCCAAATTCTTCCGCAAGTTTATTTTCACTCCATGACTTAGGCGCAATAGTCAATTGAAGTAGACGAATCATTAAATTTTTCTTTTAGTTGCCATAAAATTTCTTGGTTTTCTAGAACTGTTTCAGTTTGAGTTGAATTATGTTTAAACTTATCTTCAGGAATGAACGGTTCATCTTGGGTGTTTTGCGAAGGTTCACTCGATGTTTGACTGCACTTTAAAAGATCTTCATTAATTTGTACTAGAGGTGTTTCATTTAAGAGCCTTTTCCTACAAGATGCACATACATAAACATCGAGTGAAAATGTCCACTTTTGAGCCAACTGTTCAGATATTTTCCTTAAATTTTTAAACTTTCGATGAAGTACCAAGCGAAATGGATTAAAACATCGATCACCGTTCGGAGCCATTATAAATCAATAACTTAAAATGTGCACAATTCACTGAGAGATTAAAACAACAACTACAGAAATAACGAAAAATACGAAATGGCTTAGCTTCTATTTGTCATTTGAATACTTCTCGTATCTAAGAGATGGCGCTAGCAGTCGCTTTTTACTTACTGGTAAGTACTATATGGCTTTTTATTACTTGTCACAAAATTTGTTTTAGACTACTGCTTCCTAGTAATATTTTTGTTTAATAAGTACTATTTTAATTTGAATAATAAATACCCCACAACATTGTTAAAGCTTTAAATACGCTTAAATAGGAAAGTAAATATAAATATTGCAGCGGTTTAGTGTAATATCGCGCAAACCAGAAAGCTAGGGTACGACGCTCAGTGCGGCACGTATGTACTTTAATTCATTTATCTCCTAAACTATTGCAGATCCCATTTTGAAACTTCTGGTGTATTATAAATGTAGTTTAGGCTATATTTTGTTGAAGTTACTAAAATTCTGATTTGAAAAGTTTATTTCCGGTTTTGTATATTAAAAAAAAATAAAAAAGCCCGTCTTATGTTGTATTTAAAAAGAACAGTAAATTTTCTATTTAAGTCGCTATATTTAATATTTTAAAATAAATTTGTTTAATTCGAAAAACTATTTCCAAAAAATACGAATTTCAATAACGACAATTCTTTAGAAGCCAATAACTTTACAATTAAACATCATACAAAAAAAATATTGTGTGTCCACATTCATACCTACTAGAAGTACAATTAAGCCGAATATGAACAAATTTCAGAACGTCACTTTTTTTTCGCTGTCCACTTCACGTGAAATGCCCCATCTGTTAACCGACCAAAATTTTTTGGAATTGTTTGTGTTCTACATTTTTTTGAAATCGAGTTTTTGTAAGTTTATTGTGCATTTAATTCATTACTTTTAGGTATGTAATACTTACCTTTTATTATTTTAACCAAAAGTAACTATATAACTATAACTATAATAATTATTAACGCATACTTTTTACATATTTTAAAAGTAACACATGCAAAAATATTAAGAATTTACATTTTACTCTAAAATCTTTAATAATTTAATTTACTTACTTAAGCATTTCCGGTAAAACTAGAGTAACAAAAATATGTTAAATATGTCAAAAAGTTCTAAATTACACTTTATAAAGGTTACCCCAGTTTTATGACTCTAGATAAAATACCAAATTTTTGCGATGAACCACGAATTTACCAGAAAATGGCATTTTTATTAAAAAATAATTCCGAAACGACGAATTTAGCCAATTCGGGACTTCTGGTAAAAGTTGTTCATATTATCAACTTCAAACGAAAAAAAATATAAAGTAAAAAAAATGTGACAATGTTAAAATTTTGACCTTATTTTTTTGCCTTTTTTTAAAAAAATATTTTCAAAAAATGAGTGAATTAAATTAATTTTTAATATATTTTTTTTTATTTATTAAACATTTACCTACAATTTAAAAAAAACTGTAACGATCGAAACATTTTTGGCCAAGTTATCGCATTTTCAAGAAAAAATTTCACTTGTAAAAAGAGAAAAATCGATGTTTCTGTCCATTCAAAAATTTTCTACGGGTGAAAAAACAAATTTAAGCAAGAAGAAAAAATACGGGTCTTATCGATTTCGGTATAGATTATATTATATATAGATTTTACAGTGATTGGCCAGATTCGTATAATAATTGGCATAGCAAAATAGATAGTAATTGGCCACCACTTTAATAGGCCTACATACTTAGATAGGTACCTTTCTTATTATACTACCAACCCACCTGCTTAGATGACTTTTATTTAAAAAAAGAAGATATATTTAGTTTAGTTTTTACAATCAAATACGGATATGGTTTCAAAAAGTTTTAATAAATAAAATAAAATTATAATGTCATTTTGTTAAAACAAACATTACACATAAATTATTTCATTTCCGAGGATTTCATCTTATTTTTGACAATACATTTTATATGGTATGCTCTGGTGCAGTTTGTACATTTTACTCCATATTGGCTACGTGTTAAATTGTTAACACACGTAAAACATAGTCCAGTGTAAATAGTTTGGTTCGTAAATGGATTAGGAGCAGATGGTTTAATAACAACCATACTTGTTATGTTAATTATTTTTTTCGCATTGACCACCTCATCCTCATTGTTGTCACTAAAAAGTTTCCTTTTTGTTTTTTTCTGGCAGTAATATTACCTTTAACAATTTCATGTTCATGTTGGAAGTCCGTTTCTGACCAGGTTTCTGATATGTTGAGTAAAGCGTCACCATCGTTTTCAGATATTATTGCAGATTCTTCTTTGCTTGCACATCCATTTTTAGATACATTTAAATAATATTTTATATTGGGATTATTGTTTTCTATATCGACTGCTCTGCTTGTGAACGTTTCTAAATCTATATTATTTTTTAAAACAAGCATTATTGTTTTTTGGTGATTCTTTGACATTGCTTTGAGTCTTAGGTTTTCTTTTGATTATTTGTTTAATCTTTCAGACTCACGTTTCTCTTTTTCAGACTCACGTTTCTCTTTTTCAGCCTCAATTTCCTTTTTTATAGCTATTTTTTCTTTTGTTGATTTTTTTTCTATTTGATGAAGTCAGAATAAAGGGTGTTCCCGTTTCTCTTTTTTTCTTTCTTTCAGGGGTTTTGGGCCAAAAAGCGTAATTCTTTGTCATTGCATTGAGGTTTTCTTTTAATTAATTGTTTCTTTTTATTTGTTTCATTTTCTTTTATTTGTTTTCTGTTCAACCCTTCAGTCTTACGTCTCTCTTTTTCCGCCTCCATTTCCATTTTTTATCTATTTTTTCCTTTATTGCTTTTTTCCTAACTGAGGAAGTCAGAACAAAGGGTAGTTTTTCTGTCTCTCTTTTTCCCTTTTTTTCAGGAGTTTTAGGCCAAACGATGAAATCACTGAGTGATGAAGACGATTTATTTAATACGTCTTGTTTATAAGTAAGCGATGAATTGCATTTGGCTGTTGAAGTCAGTATTTTCTTCTATTATAATAGGAATGTCTTCAATGTCAAATATTTGTTCATTTACAATAATTTCCGAACTCTGCTTAATTAAGCTGATTATTTTGATCGTTTAAATTGTCAATTTCAAGATATAACTCCGATTCAGACATATTGTATTGAATTCTACCTTAGAGTTGATCCGTTTCTTCGGGTTGATCTGTATCTTCGAGTTGTTCCATGTCCATGGGTAGATTTGCCTTTAAAAATTCCTTAGAAAGATTAAACATCGTAAAAAAATCGGCACTATGTGCATCATTTTTATCAAAGTTTTTTAGCCTTTCCATTTTTTCCACTTCAACAATTTTTTTAAATGTTTCAAACGTGATTTCACGTACTTCCTGGTCTTGATCCTTTTCTTTTTTTTACCAGTGCATTTGGAGTAATCGATTTCAGACGAGTTCCATGGGAATAGCCCACAGGTACGAAAACCATTTCTTATACCTTCTGGTTTTACATTATCAACCACTATTTTTAAAACTGCCGCAAAATTTTCCTTTGTTACAACTTCAGTGGGGTGCTCTCTTCGAAACTTTAAAATAGCCTTTTTCCATCCTTCTTTAAAGGGCTTAAATACGGCCACATCAGCGGGCTGCATAATTCAAGTTGAGTTAGGCTAAAGAGCAATTAAAATTATTTGTAACTTTGTGCATAATTCACTTATTTCATATGTTAAATGCGTGGTGTGACCATCAACAAACAAGGCTATTGAAAATTGTATGTGATTTTTTTTGAAATAAGGATAAAGGACATTCCCTATATACTCGTAGAACAGTTGGTTTTTCATCCAACCATTGTCACTGCATCCGATTCCCCAGGTGTCTGGTACAGATTTAACAATTTCGGCCGGCAATCTTTGGTAGGCATAGAAAATCATTGGAGGGGTTACTTCACAAGCTGAAAATGTGAACATCACTGTGATGTTATTCTTGGGATGATGTTGTATTTCATAAACATTTTTCGCTTCTCTTGGTGCAAGAACTTTTTTGTTTTTTGGACAAAGCCAAAAACAGGTTCCGTCTCCGGTATATACTCTGCTGGGATCGTCAAGAACATCAAATAATTGTTTTTCCTTTAAACAGTCTTCCACACCAGAAAACCAATTTCTTATGTCTGCTTCGACTACAACTGAGCTGGCTGCTGTTATTCCTTCTGAGGTTCTTAGTGTTATATTTGGGTGACGTTTTAAAAAAGCTTGATACCATCCTCTTCCTGGAAGGTTATCCTTAAACGGATTTTCTCTAGAAACTGAATCAAGAAAATATTTCACAGAGTCTTGAATATCTTCCATTCTACGCGAAAAACCTTTTTTGTGTAAGGTCAAAATCCATCTTTCTAAAATTTTCTCTTCTTTTGAAGTTAATATTGGGTTAGGTCCAAGAGAAACTTTATTATTAAATCACTTGACCGAAATTGAAGTGTGCCCCGAGGAATGTGGTAAAGCTTAGAAGCTTCTCTTTGACTCATTCCATTTTTGATAGAGTCCAGAGCCCTAACAATGTCTATTTTTTTCGATACGAAGCACCTTCAGAAACCTTTGGCATGTTATAACTGAAAAAAATACGTATTGCGATATATAAAAAAAGTGCTCTTTTAGTTCCACCCTTACTTCTTAAGAAGTCCCATAAGCCAACTGAATGGCTTGTGCGGGTTAGGGGTAGGAACGGACCGCGGGCTTAAAGTCCCCTCCGAAGGACTAATACACAATAGGACAAACACAAATAAACAGCCATACCCCTGGTGGGATTCGAACCCACGACCTCCGGCTTGTAGTCAGCTGCACTAACCACTCGACCACCGTCGGTGATTGGCCACTTTTAAATACAGTAATTGGCCCCCGGCTAACAACTGTTTACTCTTTAAAAATGAAAAAACAACAATAGTAATAATGTAACTTACAATGCCTATTTTTAAATAAAACAATTTAAGTATGAAATTATTTTTTTAAGGTTAATACAGTAATTGGCCGGCCGGCCAATAACTGTTTATGTGCTAAATTTTTAATATAGTTAATGGCATATTAAATTGGCGCGTTTTTTTCTAACCTTAAAATGTTTTGACCCCAGAATGGGGATCTATTATAATCCTAATTTGATATCCATGGTAATTTTTATGTATATTAATATCTATTAGGATCATAATGGGTAAAAACAATCACACAATTCTTAAGAAATTCGTAAGGTTATACGTGTCCACAAATAAATCAACGACGACAAAAAATTACCACACGCTTTAAGAACTCTATTGCAAACCTAGCCACACGAAACTTTGGATGTGTACTAAGCAACGTTGCCAAATTTACTCTGAAAATTGGATTTATTTTATAAACAGCTCAGATTCTTAATAAATTTAATTTTATGGTATCATGGCCAATCACTATCGCATGGCCAACGACTGTATCATTTTTGCGATGAATTCCGAAACGACGAATTTAGCCAATTCGGGACTTCTGGTGAAAGTTGGTCATAATATCAACTTCAAACGAAAAAAAATATAACGTAAAAAAAAATGTGACAATGTCAAAATTTTGACCTTATTTTTTTGCATTTTTTCAAAAAAATCCTTTTAAAAAATAAGTGAATTAACTTAATTTTTTATAAATTTTTTTATTTAGTAAACATTTAAGTACAATTTAAAAAAAATTGTAACGATCGAAACATTTTTGGCCAAGTTATCGCATTTTCAAGAAAAAATTTTACTTGTAAAAAGAGAAAAATCGATGTTTCTGTCCATTCAAAAATTTTCTACGGGCGAAAAAAACAAATTTAAGCAAGAAGAAAAAATACGGGTCTTATCGATTTCGGTATAGAATCTGCCAAAAAAAAATCGTGAAAAAATAACGACCTACCCCTTTTTGCCTGGGCGATTTGAGATGGAATTGATGGACACGACTTTTTTAAGTTTGACAGTCTAAAACGAAAATTGGTCAAAATTAATGACAATGTTGTCGAAATAGCAACGAATTTATTTAATACAGTCTTATGGTAAAGGTGATAAAGCAACCGGACGAGTTATCGAAGAATTTAATCATAAGTTTCCCGATATTTACATCTCAAAATGTGGTGCACATAAATTAATAAAGAAATTCCCAACTACTTGCTCCGTATTGGATGTAAAGAAAACTAAGCCACGTTTTCAACCAACGGTACTGTCTCATCTCAACATGTAAGGTACTTGAGCAATCACAATCCCTATTTCCGAATCGCTCGTAAGCGAGAATATTCGGCTAAAGTTAATCTATAGTGTGCAATTTCTTATTATGGTATAATTGGACCCACAGACCTACAAACTTGTTTGTAGGTCTGTGATTGGACCATATTTTTTGAAAATGCGGTTAATCAGCATACGTATTTAGATATATTACATTTTCTAAATGAAAGTTTGGACGATCTACCAATTAATTATCGTGCTAGGTGTTAATTTCAACGACATGATTATACTGCCCATTATGCTCGAATAGTTGTAGAATGGTTAAAGCAGCAATTTGAAGATAATTGTATCGGCCGAAATGGTCCTGTTTTATGGCCACCGAGGAGCCCTGATTTGACTATTGCTAATTTTTACCTTTGGGGCCGTTTGAAACAAATAGTTTATGCAAATGATCTTCCTCCGAATGTAGAACGTCGATAGGTCGATAGCCCTTTGGTTAACCCAATAAAGACTTTTATTTTCAGAATTTAAAAACATACATATTGAAAATGACCAATGTCAACAACAACCCGCAAACTTCCCTTAATACAATGTCTTAAGAAATCGACTTATTCCTCCCTTAAAAAGGTTGAAAAACAATGTAATTAGTGTACTTACATCTTGCTTTATGGTGATGATGGCGTTAATGGTGATGATGACGTTTATTGTGATGGGATTTTTTATGGTGGTGACTTTTTGGAGCTCCATGATGTGTGGCATCTACAATAAACACATTTTAATTAAATCAAAGTACAAAATTTAGAATTAAAATTTTGAAAATATTTGTTGTGGTTTTAAATAATATATTTTATCTTTAAGCGTTCTATAATTTAACAGTATATTACACTACAAAGAAGGTAAGTAGAATCGGGTAAGGTTTTTTTACCTCCTTGTCTGAAAAAAAAAAACCGTTTTGACCAGAAAAAAAATTCACTAGTCAGATCTACCTAACCTCAACCGAGTCAAAATTTAGATCGTTATTTAAACCTAATAAGTCTAAACAATTTCCGTCTTGAACGGTTTTATTTTCGCCTAAAGA
The DNA here is from genome assembly GCA_921294245.1 of Brassicogethes aeneus. Classification (NCBI taxonomy): domain Eukaryota; kingdom Metazoa; phylum Arthropoda; class Insecta; order Coleoptera; family Nitidulidae; genus Brassicogethes; species Brassicogethes aeneus. The sequence continues at coordinate 28,912,458 of OV121137.1, forward strand.
TGGAAGATAAGTCCATTTTCCCGATTTTTCGGTTCTAATTACGTTTAAATTTGAACCAAATTATGACCGTTTACAGTCCAAAAAAGCCCAGGCCACTGCGCATGTCGATTAATAAAAGCGCGACAATTTTTGAATTTAAATATATCTTTGCTGCGCCTGAAAAAACATGTGCATTTTAACAAATTTTAGAGGAGAAGAAAGACATTTCACTATCAGATATTTTCCTATTATTTTTTAGTATAATTAAGTATTGAAATAATATTAAGGAATGCATACTTTCATAAAAGTTTTATCTGGGAGTAAAATGTTTTTTCTTCTCCTGTAAAATTTGTTAAAATGCGCATAGAGGTTCGACAATATATAAATAATTTTGGGTACCTAAAATCATTAATACGTAGTTAAGAAAAACCAAAATGAGTGAATTTACGATTTATTTAATAAATTTAAATCTTAATTATTTAAGTTTAGTTAAAGAAAAATTAATAGCTTGAGTGCAGTCAAATTCAGTAGAAGTATAGGTAGAGTGCATTGTAAATGCTGGTTCGGGTTGGATTGTAGACTTGGTACAAACTGAAAAAAAAAACGAAGTTATGTTACTGGTATTACGATGTAATAAAATATTCAATAATAATTATTATAATAGTTCTATTATATATGTCTCTGTTCCGATTGCTTATCTTGTGACGGTCTGTATATACGAGGTGTGTTCAGAAAATAACGGTAATTTTTAAGCAAACACATTAACAACCGATAAAAACATGGAAAAAGTGGAAGAAATGGTTATGAACGATCAGTCGCTGATGATGTTGGCATATGGATTGGCTTATACCATGAAATTTTTTCGGGTGTTTTGGGTGTGAAACGCGTGGCAGCAAAATTTGTTCCAAAATTGTTGAATTTTAAACACAATTTTTTGCCAAAAACAATACTGTAATGATGCCCCAGCCTACAGCCAGACATGGCTCCGTCTGACTTTTTCCTACTCCCCAAAATAAAGAGAACCTTAAAGGGCCGTCATTTTGCAAGAATAAATGACATTAAAAGCGCATCGCTGAAAGAACTAAACACTACACGCTTTACCACAAAAAGACTCTTTAACAGTATGACAGAAATAACTATTTTTACTCACCCATAAAACCAAGTGTGCAAACGAGCAGTAAAATTAATATCAATTTCATTTTGGAAACTTTTGCATAAACTTTTAAAAATTATTGTTCTTTATATACCAATTACAAATATTTCTAAATAACCTAAATTCAAAAATATTTATATCATATTTTAATTATATAAGCGAATTTTGTAAAAAGCACATTTAAAAAAGTTTAAAATATATTGGGAATTTCTTAATTAAAATAATAATTGGACACACTAAAAATAGGTTATCTATGCATATTTATTATTATTTTTTTATTGATACAACAAAAATATTTGTTATTTAGTAAATTATGTTAGAAACCGAAATATTAAATTTGTATTATATAACTATATACAGGATGTCCCAAAAGTCAACAATATCCTTTGGAGGACTGCTGGGCCAACTCATGACCAATCAAAAAATCAAAACATGACCTTAGTAAAAAATCCAGTGCCACAGTTAATAAATTCCGTATTCTAAGATTTTATTTTATGCTGCGCAACCCTGAATAGTCTGATATTGATTAAAGTTGAAAATAAAATTAATAGTAGTTTTTTCCTTTTGAAAACCAAACAATTTTGCCCGATTTTATATATTTTTTTATTAACTAACTTTGATGGTTCAAACTGTAAACAAAATTTAACACGTTAACTTGACTAATCACAAATAAAAATCAAAGATGGTGTTCAAATTGCCTGCGCGGCATCTTAAAAAAAAACGTTTCTGTCGGCACTTCTTGCGCCATTTATTTGTTTTGCGGTTTCAATAACTTGGTGTCTCAATTCATTTACGTTATGAATTACTGTTCCATAGACTTTTTAAACTAATTTAAGGTGTCTAGTTTTAAAATATTCATAAAAATGACAATATCTCAAAAACTAGTGATTTTTTACTAAGCTCATGTTTACTTTTTCTGATTGGTCATGAGTTGGCCTGTTAGTCCTCCAAAGGATATCGTTTACTTTTGAGACACCCTGTATTTATAGTTAACTATAGTAAAGATTAATTTTAAATGTTTTTGAAATGGGTATTTTAATATTGATTTGTAATAATGAAATGTAAATATTGAAAATTTTTTAATACAGGCAAAAAAATAATATTTTTAACTTAAAATTACTAAAAATGATGAACAGTTCAAACCCTTTTTAAAAAATTTTATGCAAAAACACAATATTTTGGTTTGGTTCATTTTAGTTTTTTAACAGTCTGATTTTAGATCGAAACAGCCAGCGTTTTTAAAATTTTTTCAGGGCTATACCCGGGGGTACAAGGTGTGCCGCGCACACGGGAGGGGTAAAAATTTGAAAACAAATATTTTTACTGCATAGTTTATTTACTCATCTCCACCAATTTTTTGTATATTTATTTAATAATTTCAAGTTCATTTTTTTCATCTGGACTGCGGCAAAGTTGCAAATTTAGGGTTTTGGTTAGTAAATACAGTTGTCAAGTTGGTCGCATTGATTAAAACAAACTAGTTATAAATCTAATTGTGGTTATGTATAAATTATTGTAGGTTACAATGTGCAGTTGTCAAGTTGAGTTGTCGAAATTCGTAGATGAGTATAATCATATAAACAAGTAGTTAAATATAGGTTGCTTTACGGCCCAGAAGTTAAAGTATTCCTAGCGGATAATAATATTCGCTTTGAAAAGAATTTATATAAAAGAAATTAAAATTTTTTGTGAACGTAAATGTTGTCTAATGGTGAATAATGTGAAAATAATGTGTGATGTAATATTTATAAAACCAAATTCGTTACTTTTTTACTCCAAAAATGTCCATAAGGCGGTGTACTTTTTCTTCCATTGTGGCATTTGGCATAATTTCATCCAAATGAAGTTTTGCCCTCAAAAGGACTTTTACATTCGAATTCGTTGCTATTATTTTTGGCATAATTATCTTTTTATTATCAATAATAAATATTATTGTCAATTTGACAGTGTCAAAGTATTTAATTAATTTTTTTAGCAGAAGTACCATTTTTAAATACTAAAAATACTAAGTCAAACTGGCATAAGCCACCAACGTAACAAAAAAAGTCCAGATAAAAAAAAATTAACTGTAAGTATTTTAATTTTTTTTTTAATAAAAATGCCGCTTTTAAAAGTGTCGACGAATGATTTATATAAACTTCTTTATGATCATAATTATAATTAATGCGCATTATAACTAGTGTGCATTTTTAACTTTTTAAGATTTTCTGTTTTCAGAAATTACGTTGTGATGTCCCTAGCAGGGCTGTCCCTACTGATCAGAGGGGCGTATATTTGGAGGTTTACATTTTAAATTGCCCTACACAAATTATGCAATAACATTTTTAAGAAATACCAAATAAAGATGCCCGTATATTTAATTTTCTTAAAATTAATAACTAATTAAAAACCCCTCTTCTTATGTTAAAAATTAAGTACAAATTACTATAAAAACTGGTGACAAATTTGGAGTAGGTATTTAAGGCAATTTAAAATTAATAAAAAAACTAATAGTAGGCACTATTAGCAAAATCACTTCAAACTTTGATATGAAATGTATGCACAGTGACTATATTAATATGTGAAATTCTTTTACATGCCTTTTTATTAGTTTATAAATATAATATAAACTAAGTATAATAATTTCACTTTTTCCTAAAGACATTTTAAAAAGATTTTTTTAAATTTATGTTAATGTGGTACCTCCGTTTTTAGTAACCAGCTTCTTGACCTTCTAAAAAGTCATGCATAATAAAACAACCTTTAATAATTTGAGAATCAATATACAGCGTTAAAATAATACCTATTAATTTTCTCAATAAACTTGTTTCAGGAATACAAGGTTTCATATATCTTTATAAAATAAATGAATTTTTCCTAAAGTCAAATTTGGTGAGTATTGTTTTATAATTAATACCATAGTTAGGCATTACATTCGTTAAAAAAATAAAACTCCAAAAAATATTTTAGAAAAGAAACCTAAATTTAAATTATGTGGCTCGAAATGTCTTTATTTGAACTAAGCAAACTAAACGCAACATTGGAATCGCAATTTTACTGTAAAACGATACATTTTACAATACAATTTCAAGAGAACTTTTTTGTCGTAAACCGACTGCTTATTTTAAAATGTAGGTAGCCTTTTTTAGATCATTGGCGTATAAAAATGAATTGAATGCTTAAATAAGGGCAGCCTTACTATGGTATTTAATAAAAAAAACAATACTCATCAAATATCAATAAAACATGTTCTTTAGTTTAGAAGAAATTATTTTTTGTATAACAATATATGCAACTTCAACACCTTGTTTTTCTTAAATTACACTGTAGGGAGGTGAAAATATCACAGCTAAACGCTCGGACACGTAAACTTAATTTTTGGTCGTAGATTACAAATCCGTGCTTGGTTTAGTTGTATCAGGTCAAAATTTAAAGATATTGCAAACACCCTGTATAAATTTAAACACCCTGTATACATTTGGTGGGACCCACACATCAGTTCCAAATTTAAAAAATAACAAATTCTTGCAAAATTTGAAGTTAATTCATCAAAAGATACACGTGTCCCTAAGGGTTTTTCTTAGTTAATTTAGGAAATTTGAAATGTTCTTTTGGTGATTTTTTTTATTGAGTATAAATGAAATAAAAGGCATAAAACTGTTGGCACAAGAGGTGAATTATATTATTTTACAAATTATAATATACCAGTATACAGTGTGTCCCCGGATCGAATTTCCAAAAGGAAAAACTTTTTTAGACCTGATACAGCTAAACCGAGCACGGATTTGGAATCTACGACCAAAAATTATGTTTACGTATCCGAGCGTTTAGCTGTGATATTTCAAAAGTTAAACATTTACCTACAGTGTTATTAAAGGTTCCCTGTATACTACAAAATCAGTTTCAGTTTTAAAAATAATATTTTTAGTTCACACGCTGGCGCTATATGATTCAACAATTTATTGTTGTATTTTTATCTTTTAAAAGAGGGACCTCTTTTAAAATTAAGTGAATAATAAGAACAATAAACTAAAACTATATAATTCATTTAAGTAGCTACGTATCTTCCATTTAAACTAGATTATGCGGTCGCGTTCAATTCAGCCGGTTCAGAGTCGTGCAACCAAGACACACAAATTGCAGCTCCCGGGTAATTGTCGAAGTAGTCTTGAACAAACTAAGACTGATTTGCGGCTGTGTCCACCCTCGTTACCAAACAACGATTACTTTTCTAACTATCTTAACGAAATTACATATTTAATCCCTTTAATTATTTGCCTACAACTTTGCCTTTATCTTATCGGGCTTCGTGACTCTCAATGTTGGGACTTTTTAAAAAACATAAATCAGAGAACAGCAGAATTTTGTTTATCTCATCACGGAAAAAATTCCTTTTGTATAACTTTTATATCGAAAACTGTGTAGGTAGGTACAGCTAAAATAAATATTATTAATTCTCAAATTATGTTAAAAATTACCAACATTAATCTGATGTTTAATATTAAATGTTTCTGTTTTACTGTTACTGTTTACAAATTATTACTTTGAACCTTCTTGTCTACTATTTGTCTTTAATTTGTTTATGGTAGTCATATCGGGGATTTTCTCGCAATTTAAAGTAAATTTTAAGTTATTTTTTATATTAATGTAGTTTTGTCCTGTTATCAGAAAAACAAATACAGGGTCTATTTAAAAACAAGAAATGTTCTAGATATCAAAAATTTCTTAAAACCGTTACTAGGATATGTGGGGGAAATCATTATGACAAAAATGGCCTTCACTAAGCAACCCCTGGGGATGTAGTCAATCCAACTCAATTTTTTTAAATGGCAACAGTATCTTTGTGATACATCATTGGAAAGCTCTTGAAATTTTTTTAAATATACCCAAAATAATTTTAATAATTATTAATTCCAATTTCTCGTTATAAACATAAAATTAAATAATTAAATATAAAATTTAACCATTTTGTTGTCGTAAAAACTGGAGAATACAAAATAATTCTAACAAAAGTATAATAAAAACTTTTTTAGCTTTTACAATTAAATGTTCAAAATGACTTCCATTATTTTGTAAGCAATAGTAGAGTCTATTCTCAAATTCCCTTCAAACATTTTGAAATGTTTGTCATGGAATAGCTTGGCATTTTGAACTATTCGTTGTCGCAGATTTTTAATAGTATCAGGCTGAGTTTTGTAGACCACAGATTTTTAGTGACCCTATAAGAAAAAGTTCAAATCTGAAGATCTATGAGGCTATTCTATTGGTCCTCTTCTAATAATCACTGTTCGGGATAATTCTGATCCAGCCAAGGCCTAAGAGCTACTACATAATGTTGAAAATGTAATAAATTTTCATCCAAAGCTAGTTCATCATCCTCTACTCTTTGATTTTTTATTTCATTTATCATTAGTGGCTGTATTGTTTCATCTAACATTTTAAAATAAATTTGACCATTCAAATTTTGGTCAATTAATAAGGGACATTAATTTTTTAGGATACTGGGTGATACGAATTGATATTGTAGGATCACACCAAACTGACTCAATATGGGTATATTGAATATCCTAGGGTGGTTTCTTTTTTAATTGCAGATCATGTTTAAATTTTACAACCAGCGCTACTCCCACATTTAAAACGCCCTTTATCGTACATGTTTCCATGACACTAAGTGATTTTACACATTGACAAGTTGTGGCTTTATGGCGCTTTAGTCAGGGGTGAAGTTAGCAACAGGTTTTTAGTCACGGGCTGAAGTTAGTTTTAAGTTAGTTGACAGTTGTCAAATTTCATACAATCATTAAAATGTGCCTTTCTTGTAAAATATTACTTAATGTAAAATTATTTTATTATCTCAATACAAAAATACAAAAGTATTAAATAGTTTCTCAACGCCAATATTTAAAAAGTTTATATGAACATTGTACTGACCTTTTAATTTCGCCGGCAGTAAACTATAACTTAAATTCGGGCACGGACTTCACTGTTAAGTGCTTATAAAGCATTTTCTTTACTTTCACTGTGAAAAACTGTCAATTTTCAAGAAATACATTTCGATTTATAATCTGTGTTTATAAAATTTTACATTTGACGGTGACGCGCTCTATACAAATTTTTGATTTAAATCATTTTAAGATAATAATAAGTATTTGTCGTAGGAAAAGTATAGTGTGCACCTCGTTTATAAACTTTTTTATACACTCATTCGTGTATAAAATAGCGTTTATCAAACTTGATACATAATATACTATTATGAATCATAATTTATGATGCACATTTTTACCAAGGTGTAGTTTATTAAAGTCACTGCATCTCGTAGAGCACAACTATTTCAACACGTTCAGCCGTTGCAACGCGTTGTGTATAAGAAACTATGTATACTATTTAAAATATTAAAACTATCAGCATCAATAGCAGTCTTTTTTGTAAGTTTTTATAAATCCACCAAAAACACAGTCCATTGAGAGTTTAAAATGTTCAATAATTCCAATATATACACAGTCAAAGTGTCTAGAGAACACCTAAATATTTTTCAATTATTGCAGTAAAACCAAAAAAACGAATGTGAAAATATAATAAATTAATAAAAACAAGTGGTTTTAACTAATTAAATAAAAAATATATTGTAGAATGATGTTACAACCCCTTCAAAACTTAAAATAATAACACCCACCAAATATCCAAATATTTATTATTATGTTATTTATAATAATTATGCTACATTTATTTTTTTTATTAAAAACTAATATCCGGACGGACCTCCTCGGTTGTTTACGACCGCCCTACATCGATTTGGCATACTCAATATCAGTAGACCTCCTGTACCGCCAAAATTAGCTGCTGCTGGTCTCCATAATGGTTTTGGCGATTCAAAAATCTTCTTTTCATAGCATTCCATACTTTTTAAATTGGATTAAGGTCTGGGGAGTTTGCTGGCCGAGGTAAAACGCTTATATCATTCTCTTCGAATGCTGCTCAAACGATCCTCGCAGTATGTGGCCTAGCATTATACTGCTGGAAAATGGAATTTGAGCCCATATTGGTTAAATAGGGTAACACAATAGGTAAAACTATGTTGTCGCGATATCGAACTGCATTCAAAGTTGTTTCCATTAAAAAGAGCTCGGTTCTTCCGCCAGTATTAATTCCTCCCCAAAACATCAATGAACCTCCTCCAAAATTGACCACCTCAGGAGCATGTTGTAGCCGTGCTTGGTTTCCAGGTTCTCTCCAAATACGTATCCTTCTAGAATCTGGGTGGTAGCAAAATCTTGACTCATCAGAAAAGAGAATACGGCTCCAATCATCAGGACCCCAATTAAGACGTTCTTGTGCCCAAGCTAAACGAGCAGCGCGATTTCCAGGAAGCAATCGGGGTACCCTTAAAGGTCTTCTCTGAAATAGACCTTGCTCTCGGACACGGTTTCTGACGGTTTGAGCTGACACAATCAAATCATGGGTCCTAAGAAGCTCTTGTCTTAGCTCGGGAGCTGTTATTTCCGGGTGTCTCCGAGCTTGCAAAAGCAAAAAGCGGTCTTGTACCGGGGTAGTTATCCTTTTGCGGCCTGGATGTCTTTCCTTTACGTCATTATACTAATTGTAACGTCTCCACAATCTGCTTATAACACTCACAGATGTGCCCATTTGACGAGCCACTTCACGTTGTGATGAACCACCTTGTATCATCCCAATTGTTCGTCACTTAGATGGTGCCTTTCCATAATAGTAAAAGTATTTTTATAAAAATTTGATGAATATTGGGTAAATAACACAAGATATACTAAATTGCACCGTTTAACGGGTACCCAGAAATACGATAAATAGTAAAAAAACATTATTTTTTGCATTAAAAAATGTGTTATACAGTGTGTTCTTTTATATTTAGTTATGTTATTTTATAATTTATAAGTTAAATTATTTCATAATTAAATTTAATTCGATTTTTCTGGGTGTTCCCTAGACACTTTGACTGTGTCTATTTCGCGACAAAAATTTAAAAATAAAAGACTATTCAAGACTCATGAGAGTTTTTTCTGCATTTAATTTAAAAAACTAAAAATTAAATTGTTGTAATATTTGTTGAACAATTTGTTTATTAATGCTTTTTTAGTTTATTTTACTTTTGTAAGAATTATTTTGTGTTCTCCAGTTTTTTTTACTAAGTAATTTTTTACGGCAACAAAATGGTTTAATTTGATATTTATAACGAGAAATTGGAATAAATAATTATAAAAATAATTTAGCGAATTTTTTAAATATTATTTTTTATGAGCATTCCAATAAGGAATCACAAGGAGGATGTTGCCATTTAAAAAAATTGAGTCATAATGATTTACTTCACAAATCCTAGGAACGGTTTTGAGAAATGTTTGATATCTTTTTTATGTCCAGACTTATAGAGCACTGCTCGTTTTTAAATAGACACCCTGTATATGTAAAACCCTACCAAACTCATCGTTTGTCTTGAACAAAAATAATTACCATGCCACCGAGTCGGTGGCAACGACGTTTCTAATGTATAATCAGCCGGTTACAATGTTAAATAGTAATTACAGGGTTAATTAATACTACTTATTTAAAATCGAGATAATTGTCCTCGTTAACTAGTCACAACGAGCCGCAGGGAGGTAATTAAATATGACCCGCTATAATCTTTATGTATAAGTTTTTTTATTATGACAAAAGAATATATTTGTTATCTCATTTAATACAATATTTGTTAAAAAAATAAAACAAATTTTATAAAAATAAATTTGAAATGTAGTCGAGGTAAAATTTATATTTATAAAGTTTTTGAAATAATTTTTATAGTGTTAAAAATAGACGTGGTGTACAGTAAAAAAAAAATAGAGGAAATATTAAACTTAAAGTTCACTAATTAGGTGGTATATACGACCAACTTATTTAGAGTTGGATATTTACACTAACACTAGTGTGCTATACAGTGTAACTTTTACCAAAAACAGTGCTATTTTTAATAACCATCGTAGTGTTAAAATTACTCTTAGGGCCGGTTTATTCATCTCTAGTTAAGTTCCAGTTAGTCTATCTGACAGTTAAATTTCATATCGATCGTTGTGAGAACAATGGTATCCATGGAAATTATCTAACAGATAACTAACTGCAACTTTAACTGGACATTGATCAACCGGCCCTAAATCGTGTTATTTAACCTCTTGTTTAATTACTATTTTAACACTTAAAAATGGTTAATTTAGCACTAAATTCTTCTAAATAACTTAAAATGTTTACTAACCTAGAGACAAATTTACACATTTTAGTGTAAAATTCACTCTATGATAATAAGATATTAACAAAAAATAGATTAAATGATTCATAATATTTAAATATATTTAGTGTAAATAATTTTTAATTTACACTATATCCTGTTTTTAATGGGAAAGGGTATACAAACAAATTATTAAATTTATAAAAAATGTATTATAAAATATTAAGGTAGGTTATAATCGTGTACACCCATAGTATAGAGTATGATAATTTTATAATATAGGTATTTTATAAGGAATGTGTAGTAGTATACAAGAATTTAAGACGTTTTATTATTAATGATTGTTTTATTTATGTCTTTGCAACGTGTTAACTATTCAATCAATCCCAAATATATAAATAAAACAATTATAATTATTATAATAGTATATTAGTATTAGTAAGTAGGTACTAATAGTAATGATGCACACAAAATCACTGTCACGCTGCCAAATTCCAATGAAACAATGAACAAATGCACGCTAGTAGAACGAAAAGAGAAACACCCCGTGTGAGCCAATAACACTAAAAAGAGTTAAATCTACACATTTTAGAGTAAAAATATGCACTAATAGGAATTTATTGGAGATATTTAGATAAAACTTTACCATGTACCAGATTTCAAAATAACTGTACAAAAGTTATAATTTAATTGATTTAGTAAAAATATCTACTCTAATTTTGTAAATGTTTTTATAATAGAAATAGAGTTACATTGTACACAGTAAAAAAAATCAACTCTAAGCAACACTTATTAGAGTTCACACAGGTCCACACTAAATAGTGTTGTTTTATAACACTACAATTAGAGTTAATTTGTAGTGTAATTTTCCCCAAGTAAGCAAGTATGATTTAACACTATAGCACTGAGGATAAAGTAATTTTACACTGTATTAAAAAGTGTTAATTTACCTAAAATCGTGTACTTCTACACTTCCTGGGTAAAATCCCACTTTTGTTCAGTGTAAATTAACACTACTTTGGATAAGTTCTATTTTTAGAAAAGTACTTTTACTCTTTTAGTGCAAACTTCTAGTGTAAATTAACACTATTATTTGAGTAAAACCTATTGATGGTAGTGAATAAAACAAGAAGGTAAATAAAGAGAAACATTTATTTGAAACAAAAATCTTTGACAATTATCAAAATCGGTGCCTTTTAAAATATAATTTTATATTTGAGTGGCTGGCTTAAGCAAAATGTTTCCTTAAAACTTAAAAGTTTTAGATCAATGCAATGTTTTACTGGCTGTCAATTTGTAAGCAATGAATTATCAGTAATCTATTTTTCTGTTATAAAAAATGGGTGATGCCATTGGTAGAGAGGCGTCAGGAGGCTCCATGTCGAGGATTTACCACACGTGTACAAATTTTCCATAATATTAATAAAAATGTAGGTACCTATAGGGTTAATAAAACAACAATAACGCTTGAAAATAAAAAGTAAATCAAGTGTGTATGTATTTATATTATTAATGTTACAAGTACCCTATGGACATCCTTTTATTGGTATTTATTGAGTATTAAGGCTTAAATAAAAAGGAAGTATAATACTACAACAACAATAATTTAGTGGATTTATGAAGCACAAATGAATTATTTCCTTAAAATGCTGGTTTGTTTTTAAATTTCTTTCCGTTTAGAATGTTTTTTTATCTTTGGCATTGTTTATTTATAATTCTAATAATTAAATGAAAAATGTTAAAGTAAAATAGACATTAAACAGAAGTACCAATTTTAAATATTAAAAATACCAAAGTATTGATATACAGTACATAATCAAATGTGTCAAATTCTGAATAAAAAACGGTGTTCTTTTTCATTAGGAATACAAAAAAATATTTTTTCTAGTTACATTTTTACTTTACTTTACAAAAGATAACAGTTTCATTTAAATTTTATATGATTAGGAAATTCTATTCTAATAACCTTTAACTTTTGGTCTATTTTGCGACTGCACTACTGTTCAAAAAGATTTTGAACGAAATTCCCACAGACAGGACAACTGCCGTTCTAAAAAAAGACACACGACGCACTATGGTTTCTAAAAAGGAATGTTTAATAATATGTTTTTTAATAGGTAAACACATTTTATCTGGATATATTAAAAATAAATACTTCAGCGTTCAACATTCCTCATTTGAATTTTTATTTGGGCGTACCTTTAACCAACCAAAAGTCTCGACAAGTTGTAGTTTAGGTGGTACCCTAACTTACATAAGAAAGTTTCAAGCTATGGCATTATTGTGTTTTATAAAATCTGCATTTACATGTAAATAAAAAATACTGTCCTAAGTCCTTTACTCGCCTATCGCCTCACTCGAAAACTTTTATCATCTGGTGTAATTGCTATATGATTCCACGCTCGGTAAACAATATACTAATTATTCAACACCCCGCTAAATATGTCCTACTGGGTGGTAAATTAAAATAAAAAAAGTGACATAATGGTTTCGGTTCTTTAATTGTTTATAATTTGCTCGTCATAAAAATCGACGCACCTAGTTTTTTGGAAAATATTTGAAAGCTCGAAGAAAAATTAATGAATGGATTTTGAAAATCTTTGGAAATTCTGAATAGCTGATTCTTTGACTCTTATATCTAATTTTGGGAATACGATATTTTGCACATAGCATTATAGTACAGGGTGTTAAACGAAGAGATGTATTTTTTCCGAAATTTCAAGTTACTCCCATTCATGAGGCAGTTGAGTTTGATAGTCGTAATACCCCTCCCTAATATAAGTAAGGTAATCCCTCGGAACGTTTTCGAGATTTTGTGAATATCGCGGCTTACTACGATTATATGCCAATTTATCGAAAATTGTCGTTATTCCCAGTTTAGTCCAAAAAATTAGCAATAGTGGATTCTTTGACTTACGTCTAATTTTAAGAATACTATATTATGCACATAGCATTATTCTACAGGGTGTTAAAAAAAAGGGATGTTTTTTTCCAAAATTCCAAATTCCCTATTTACAGGGCAGTTGAGCTTGATAGTCCTAATACCCAGTGGCGTAACAAATTCTGAGTGGGGCCCCCCCGCAAACGATTTTAATGGGCCCTCTTTACAATAATTAAAAAGTTTATTTAATAGTTAATTTTTAAAATAGTTTATCATAGTACTTTTAAACCTACATTATATATATAATATTTTTTAAATTAAAAATTTTGACAGGTAGGTATAGAGTGTATACGATAGACAGACATACGATAAGCAAATAAAAAAGGATTAGGTAAGAAAAACTGCTGTATCTGCAATTTTTGGTAGTAAAACATAAAATATTTAATTAATTTTGGTTTAAAAATATCTTATTCTACATATATACCTTTTTTATGCTGGATCATTTTCGTAATTCTATAATATATAATATGTTATTAAGATTCTTTTAAAAAAATATTTAAATAATAATTACCTAAACATTTTCTGTTCTTATTACCAAATTTTGCCTTTCTTAGAACGGCAGTATTATACTATTTTATCAGCAATAATAACAATTTAAAAATAATAATAATTTAAAAAATGTATACATATCTTACCAAGTTTAAACAGTCTTGAAAAATATTAAAACCATATTGTAGACAGTCTTAAAGAAGTTAAATTAAAAAAAAATTAAAAACGTAAACACAAAATGCGATTGTCTCAGTATTTATAGATTTACTACAAAAAACGGTCTGATCTTCTCTTCTCTTTTTGCAAATTCAGTTATAATATTGTCAATGTATAATGTCTTAATAAACTCATGTTCAATACTAATAATTGATAAATTACAAAGACGTTGTTTTCCCATAGTGTTACAAAGATATGTTTTTACTATTTTTAGTTTCGAAAAAGAACGCCTTGGGCCCCCTGACCGTCTGGGCCCCCCCGCGGTGCGGGGTCTGCGGGGGTGCTTATTACGCCACTGCTAATACCCCTTCCTAATAATAGTTAATCTAATACCTCGGGACGTTTTCAAGATTTTGTGGATATCTTGGCTAACTACGATTATATAGCAATTTTTCGAAAATTGTCGTTATTCTCCACTTAATTCCCAAAAATGAGCAAACTACGAAAGGTATCAATTAGTTATCAACACATGTTTCCCCAATTTGCATGTTCTTGTGCCCGTATGCAATCTTACATCCGTCATTTTATTTTTTTTTAATATGTTTTGCTGTTTCAAAAATGTTTTCATGTTCAACGACAAAAATGACAAGAATAATTGAAAGAAGGAAACCAGATATGCGCCATATTTTTTAAACTTTCATAGTCAACCGTTTGTAGAAAATTGCATGAATATATAAGTTTACGAAAATAATTTTGTTTGGTTTGCGTTTTTATTTTGAATTTTACTAAAAAAAATTGGTTTTGTGTGAAACATTTCACTTTTAATGAATCACGCAACGTACATAAACTGGAAGCACGTGACCTACCTTAAAACGCTGTGTTGATACCTTCCGTAGTTTGTTCATTTTTGGGACTTAAGTGAAGAATAACGTGAATTTTCGAAAAACTACCATATAATCGTAGTTATCCAAGATATCCACATAATCTCGAAAATGTCCCGAGGGATTACCTGTTATTAGGAAGGGGTATTAGGACTATCAAGCTCAACTGCCCTGTGAATGGGGATTTGGAAAAAAATCTCTCACCCTGTAGTATCATGCTATGTGCACAATATTGTATTCCCAAAATTAGACCTAAGAGTAAAAAAATCAACTATTGCTGATTTTTTGTACTAAAATGAAGAATAAAGTGAATTTTCGAAAAATTGCAGTACAATCGTGGTTAGCCAAGATATCAAACTCAACTGCCCTGTGAATGGGAATTTGGAATTTTGGCAAAAACAACTCTTTTTTTAACACCCTGTAGTAAAATACTATGTGCACAGTATCGTATTCTCAAAATTAGACGTAAGTCAAAGAATACACTATTGCTCATTTTTTGGACTAAACTTGGAAATAACGACAATTTTCGATAAATTGGCATATAATCGTAGTAAGCCGCGATATTCACAAAATCTCGAAAACATTTTGAGGGATTACCTTACTAATATTAGGGACGGGTATTACGACTATTAAACTCAACTGCCTCATGAATGGGAATAACTTGAAATTTCGGAAAAAATACATCTCTTCGTTTAACACCCTGTAGTATAATGCTATGTGCAAAAATTTCCAAAGATTTTCAAAATCGATTCAGTAATTTTCCAATAACAAGCTTTAAAATATATTCCAAAAAACTAGGTGCGTCGATTTTTATGACGAGCAGTTTAGTTTTTACACTGTAGTATATTTCTTGCAGTAGTTAAATAAAACGTTGTGTGCGAAAGGGGAAATTCCACTCTTGTGGAGAAATCTCCTCTTTCTTCCACTAGTCGAACAAAGATCACTATAGTGATCGGATAATAATTTAGTTACACAAGATTCTAAATGTTTTTATAAAGATTTTGTAAGTATATTATAATTTTCATGAAAACTTTTAATTTTTGTCTTTATACAATTGTGAAATTGAATAACTGTGCAGCAGGTAGACAATAGTCTTTATAGTCCTGGTAGCCATTATAATTATGTTAAATTTTAATGTCAAGCAAATTTACAATATGTTTTGAAAAGCAATATCTAAATTAGTTTATAATGTTAAGAATACTTCTATGTATTAACCAATGCTATCACTCGCGTAGAATCGTCGGATACACTATACAATTATAATTTAGTTGGGTTTAAATTTTGAATCTGAATTCCATAGTGCATAATAGGCATCTGCTGCCTTGGCTAAAGCGGCGTGTTATAATTAATTAGTTTTAGCATTACATTCCTGTATACTCACGCACATAATCCATTCATAGGCTGGCTGGCAAAGGTCCTTTGTGTATGGAATACGACCACCAAGGTAGGAATATTGCCTCCGGCAATATTCTCCCCCTTATTTCAGTTGCTCTTCAGGGGGTCCCAAAATTAACCCGATTTAAAAAATTAATAACTCAAATTACTCTTATTTAATTTATTCATACGTTGCCAAGTTATGTACTATATCTAACATCTCATAACTTGGCTTATAAATACATCAACTTGCTTTTACCTTTACCATTAAATACGTATAATATCTAATATCTATTTAAAATATATTGTCCTTTGAATGAGCATGAAAATGCAATCTTTTGGGCCAAATTAAGTTTTATTTTTCAACATAATATCCTATTAAATTTGATAAATTTATTCCATAACGATTACAACAATGACTCTTTTTTGTCAAAAATTTCATGTACAGCGTTGATTACTTCAGCATTTAAGACATATCTCTTTTTAAAGATAATATTATCTTTGTCTCTTTTAACTAAACAATTTTTTCAGTTCTAAAAAAAATCTGGAGGAGGCAGCAGCAATTCCCATCCAAATTTCTTGAATTTTTTCAATGGTTATAGCGACTTTGTTACCTGGGGAATTGTCTTAGTAAAATATGATTTTTTTCTTTGCCAAATAATGATGTTTTTTTATGTAACGATTATATTGATGATTTTGGATAAACATTAACCATGACATTTATACAGGGTGTTATGTAATTAATGTTATATATTAAAATACTGAATACCTTTTGACATAAGGAATAAAGGAAAAATATTTAAAAAAACATTTTTCTAAAGATAAAGAAAAAATATGCATTAGAAGTTTTTTATATTTTTTGTGATACGCCACTGGTTACACACTTAGTTTATCTCTGCACACTTGTATTTTGTGAGTACATAGATACCAACCAACAAAGTAGCTATGCGTTGCCAGATGTAAAAAATTGTTACTAAAAATTTTTCTTGCAAAAAATAAATAAAAACTCAATAAATACAAAAGTTTTATGCCCTTAAAGCTCTAATACCCTTCTGTATTTATTTACTGATCCAGCTATTAGCTTAAGCAATGATTAGAAAATTTAGTACCTTTTAAATTTGAAATCCATAACCACAAAATTAATTTTTTCATAAGTTTTTTTCTCTGTTTACTCAGATGAAATTGGGACCAGTTCACAGGTTAAACTTTAAACATTTAATTTGTGTAAATAAATCCAAAAGCACTTCCTTAGTTAAGATATTTACAATTTGAAAACATAACCTAAAATTTAAAAGAAATGCACTAGATTCTGTCATAAAAGTTGGCATATTTTGTTTGAATTTACCTTCAGTACAAAAATAACATAATCAACAATTAATAAAAACGCCAAATTGACAATTTGCATTGTTAATTTTGTCATTTTTGTAATTAAGCTAAATTTAAACAATGTTTGTCAACTTTTTTGAGAGATTTTTGAAACACTGTTACCAACCATAACATAATAAATCCACCAGATTAACCTAAAGTTCCTAGTCGATCAGTGGCGTACTTTTTGGTTGGATAAAGGTTATTATAAATTATTTTTAGACTTTGGAATTTAGAAAAAAAAAGTTTCAGGTGCTTCTTTATGGACCCTAAGGAAAAACCCATTTTAATATATAACATTAATTACATAACACCCTGTATATATGTAAATTTCGAGGTAAATGTTTAACGTAATAATCGTAACAGCCGATCCAGTTGAGATGCCTATGGATGGTCTTAGCAATCTCACATGTTCACCCTTTGGTCTTCCAATCGGATTTTGCGGACTAATTTCTGGGATGATGATGCCTGATTTCTGAAATGATAATGCCTTATTTGGCCGTCCAGAATGTTCTCATTTTTCGATGTTGGCCAAAAACGAAATTTGACAAACCAGTTCTTGATGGTGGAAATTTCACCATGGATTAAGCTCGGGAATACGCTGGTGCGCAAAGTCCCCATAATGACTTTTAGGCCACTGTTCTGCTTTAACGCTATCTTTCGCCATTAAAAAGCAGTGTTTATTTAATAAATACACTAAATCTATTTTTTAAAGAAGGATCAGGTTTTCACATATACTTATAAGTATATGCGAAAACCCGATCCTTCTTGTGGTATACCACACATACACCGCTATTGGTATAGATGACCTTGTTTGTTTTTTTGAGGGAAAATTTGTCGATTTTCCTTATCATTTATTACCTTATGCGCATAGTCAGTTTAAAAGTGGGGGATTTAAAATATATGATACCATATACATAGTAGTACGTCCATGTATGATTCGAATAATTAGCCGTTAATCTCCGTGCAGTGTAGTATGCGCGAAACGAGATAGAACAGACCTGAGCTTAACCTAGGATGTAAGCAAATGAGAAAAATTTGATATAACCTTTATTTTATTAAGTTGACAATAATTGTCATTTGTGTACATCGCCTATGTTAAGCTCACAATTCACACAACAAGGTCTGTTCTCTCTCGTTTCGCTCATACTGCACAATTATTGTGCTTTGGGTTTGTGCTGTTTAATCGTTTCTTACATAATATTATTTAAAGTGACCAGATTCTGTCAAAAAAGGGGGACATTTTGTATGAATTTACCTTAATTACAAAATTGACACAATGATACAATGCAAATTGTAAATTTGACGTTACTTAATTATTGTTTATTGTGTCATTTTTGTAATTAAGGTTAATTTACACAAAAAAATATTTAGTCGACGAATTTCTAAAATCTAAAGGTGGACGTCCAAAATACGCCTATCCAGGCTAAGCCGGACTGGGTCTAGACTTGACGTCCTATGGATGTCCCAGACCCGTTCGGCATGGCTAAGCCGAGAATAACCTAAATAGTATGTCTTTGGGCTATCTTGTGCTTTGTGCTACTTTAAAGTGCTAAGGACAACCATTTTACTCATCTTTTTTTAAAAAATAAACCTTATTCTATCAGAGCTGTCATCAAACTGTCAAATTTTAACGTTAATTTATAACCCACAAATTAACCTTCAAATTGACATTGGATAGCCCTGATAGAATAATAATAATATTAGCACTTTAAAGTAGCACAAGATAGCCCAAAGACATACTATTTAGGTTATTCTCGGCTTAGCCATGCCGAACGGGTCTGGGACATCCATAGGACGTCAAGTCTAGACCCAGTCCGGCTTAGCCTGGATAGGCGTATTTTGGACGTCCACCTTTAGATTTTAGAAATTCGTCGACTAAATATTTTTCAAAGGTTCCGTCAGTTTCAGAGATAGTTTTTTTTTAAATTTAGGGTCAAAAGAAATGCCGTGTTTGTCTAAAAAGGCCGAAATAATTGGTTTGTTCACAAATTTTGAAATTGTTTTTTCCAAAAGAACCGAATGGTAAGGAGCAATATCCATTACAATAACACATTTTCCATTAATATTAATTAAATCCGGAACTAATTTGTTTTGAACCCAATCAAAAAATATATCAGCGTTCATAGTTTTATGATAATCGAGATCGTTATTTTTACTAGAAAATAAAAAGCCACAATTTGGAAGAAACCCGCCCCGATAACCGGCATGCAATATAGTAAATCTCTCCCCTCACTTTTTATCTTTTTATCATTCATTCTTCTGTTATCATCTTTCACCCACTTTCTTACCTGACTGCCATTATTGTAAAAAAATAAAATTTACATTCTCTCCTGAATTTAAAAGTTCCAAATATTTTCTTAAAAAAGTAATTTATGCCCGCACCACATAACTCCGCTCGCATAATATTTTCTCAATTTTTTTATATTTAAAACCCACATCCCGTAAAATGTTGTACAATAGTGACCTAGACCCTGTAAATTCAATTTCGTTCCGCGCATAAACTAAAAGATGATCCAAAGTAAAATGTGTCCCGTCCTTTAACAACTTAAAAATATGCTGCGAAATTTTCTTCCGTAAAAAAAATTGTTGAACCAAATTCCTTTTTTTTTCTCCCTATGTTTTGCATTTTATTTTCCCCCTTATTGTTAAGTATCTCAAAAATTTTTGATCTGCTTAGCTGAAAATAATGTGTGATGTAATATTTATAAAACCAAATTCGTTACTTTTTTACTCCAAAAATGTCCATAAGGCGATGTACTTTTTCTTCCATTGTTGCATTTGGCATAATTTCATTAAAATGAAGTTTTGCCCTCAAAAGGGCTTTTAAATTCGAATTGGTTGCTATTATTTTTGGCATAATTATCTTTTTATTTATATCTGACAAGTAAAAGTAATATCATAAGGGCATCTAATTTTTCCGAAAAAAAAGTCGAAAAAACACGTTGCTAAGAAATATTTTAACAAGAAGCATGAGTGCGGGGGGCAACAAAAATCCGAGTCGAAGACGAGGATTTTTGCATCTGCACGAATGAATTTTGTTAAAAAATATTACTTAGCATTGTGTTTTTTCGATTTTTTTCACAGGAAAACTTAGATGCCCGAATGGTATTTGACAAGACTATTTCATGAGTAACAGTTAACAATTAAAATATAAATTGCAATTTTTGGTGACAACAGCTGTTAAGTTTTGCCGCGGGTAAACTGCTGACAGGTGCTATCATACAGTTTTTTCACCTAGAAACCATTTCTAATTCAAAATTGCGCGTTTGTGATTGGTGGAAAATAAGACGAGGGAAATAGTCGGCTATAATACCACAAGAGCTTTAAATTTATCGGTTAATTTCCGATTTGTTGTTGCATATTGACGGGAGAAGAGTGTCAATTTGACAACAACTGAAATCCCGACAGCCCGCAGGACTGAAGGGATTTCATTGTCAAATTGACACGATTCGACGTCACTATGCAGGAATAAAGAGGCAATTAACCGATTTTAATTTAAAGCTCGAATGGTATTCATAAGATTATTTTAAAAGATATATCTTCAAAAGGCTTTATGGCTCTATGAAACTCTTTGTACAATTTTTCCTGTAGCAATTTTGCGGTAACATTCCACATTGTCTTAATTACTCCTTCTTTATAGTCTGTACCGTTTATTTTTTCATATTAAAACATCCAGTAATATTTTAGCCAATTCACCTTCAGACGTGTTTTACAGAATTTGTTAATTTTTTAATTTACAAAACTCTTCAAATTGTCGCCATATGGATGCTTGGCTTTTCGTGGTATTAATTGGCCGATTATCCTTCACCGCCTGGTCGATATCTTGTAACTGTACAGCCCCAAAGCGACTTATTTTGGAATGAAATTCACGATATTCACTTAAACATCAAATCAATATTTTGACATATGTTAATTAATAAACTTAGCGACGAAACAATTAAAATCAACATGAAAAAATTATCGAATTATCACTAGTAATACCACTAGAGGTCAAATTATTTCCGGAAATTTTTTCGAGCTCATGAATATTTTGAAAATTATCCCGAGTCGAAGACGAGGGATAATTTTCTAAAAATATTCATGAGGGAGAAAAAATTTCCGGATTTAATTTGACCTCGTGTGGTATTCGGTAAGAAAATTCCACACCAAATTGTGTTTAAATAATTAAAATTTATTTTTTGATTTAACTTGACCTCGACTTGATTATTTAGTTACCATGGCAACTAAGTCAATCCCAACCAAAAAGTTATTTCAATTTTGAAGCTGTCAAGCGGCACGACGTAAAAAAATGTGAAATTGTCTGCTGTAATGATCAATCATCGTGCAATGACTTATTTACCCGCATTATTAGAGGATTGTGGCTCCTTCTTGAAGAAAGAAAATTTGTTTTGAATTGTTCACTAATATTTGCATCTTAACTATTCAATACTCAAAGTGCTAAATGGAAAAAAAGGTGAATAGAATAGTGTCTAAATATTATATATATTTCATTAGACATAGACATTTAATTTATTTCAATTCCTGCATTTTCGCCATTAAGAAGAAAGGAGGTGTCCAACGAATATAGAAAACATCTAAACTTTGTAATGGAAATGTATCAAAATTATCATGTAAAAAAATAAAAACCAGATTGTCAAAAAAATATTCTGTCATTATAAACATCAAAAAATTTCCAGTATAATTCGCTGTTGGGTACCCACGAGGAAAAAATTTCCACTAAAATTCAACCGTTGCCATGGTGATCTATCAAAAATACACGTTTTGATTGGTTAAAAATTACAGGTGTGGAATTTTCGCTGTAATTCGCTGTAGGTTCCCTCAACAACAATGCCTCAACAATGTCCCAACAATACAGATAACTGTCAAAAAAAATAATTAATAATAAATATTATTGTCAATTTGACAGTGACAAAGTATTTAATTAAATTCTTTAGAAGAAGTACCATTTTTAAATACTAAGTCAAACAGGCATAAGCCACCAACCTAACAAAAAACACGAGTCCAGATAAAAAAAAATGAACTGTAGAACAGACATTGTTGTGTGGATTGAGGTTACGCTTACATAAATTTCTGTGGTTTGGTATAAAGCAAAAAGTATAATAAGAATATTATTTAAAAGCACTAAAAATCTCGTAAACACAATGAAAAAAACAATGCTAAAACAATACAACAGAAAACAAACAAAATGGTTAATTATAAAAACCAACTACATATTAGTATCTCTATGATTCTCACTGCCCCTACTTTAACACCACGAAATATTAAGCTGAATTTGTGTTTATTAAAAACGATCGAGTGTCTAGATAAATTTATAAAACGAGTTGCATACTATATTTTATCTACGATGATCAGAAATAAGAATTTTATGCCAATTTTAATTAATAAATATTTGACATCTGAAGAATTTAACCTCACTTTTTAGCAATTTATAATAAAGCTAACTTTAGCCCGTGACTAAAATTCCCAAAAAACACTGTTGCTTACTTCAGCCCGTGCCATAAAGTCATAGCTTGTCAATGTGGTAGGAAGATAAACGATATATCGTTTAATACGATATATCGAAAACATAACTTCAATCTGCCATCCCTAGTGGTAGGTGGTATTAAACCCTACGAAATTTAAGACAGACTTAATCTTGCATTACAATAGGTATTTACAGTATAACTAAGCAATTTATTCAAGGTATAAAATCCTGTCAGTCTTTTCTTGTGATCACGTTTTACCACCGGAATTAATTAAAATACAATATTAATATTTTAATTTATTGCTAAACTTAACATGCTTTACAATATTTAAGCCCTATAGAAGGCTTTATATAATAATTATTATTAATGTTCAAAGTTACCAAGTTATGCAGAAAACTACTAACCCACAAACAATTGTTTTGTGTTGATTGAGGTTAAAGTTTTACTTGACTTATATTAAATCGCAATAAATCCATTTTTAATGAATAATAGATGAACTAAAATGTAATGTATATATATAACCCATAGTTTTAAAAATCACCATCATAAAATATAGTTAGTTAGTTTATATAAATGTGTGTGCATTCAATTCATTTTACCACGATTTTTACACCGAAAAAAATAATGTAGTTGAGTTAACATTTGCCTAAATGTCATTTTTAAAAATGTTGTTTCTACAAAAAACCTATTGGATTAATCTATATTTTGGTGTTAAAGCAAAAGTCAGAGTTTGTCAAAGTTTATTTGTTCATTTGACAGTTTAAATATTAATTTAACATAAACTAATATTTTGAATTAAAATGTTTATCGTACTTTGATTTAATAGCTGGAATTTGTTGAATCAACTACTGAAATTTTTAGGATTACCTAAAAAAACTATTAAATTAACGTTTAGTTGCTCTTTAATCCAAACTTTAAATTTGTTCATTTAACAAATTTAAAATGTTACTTTAAAATTTAAAATGTAAAATTTGCATTCATAAAATTGCCGAGAATGGCGCTTCGAACACTCACGCCACGTCATTAGACAATGACGTTTTCTTACATCTCGCCTTAGTTAGCTTACGATTAGGTGTATATAAGATGAGATATCTGTTTGTTTAAGGTGTGTTCCACAGTAGAACTTTCACTACACCATATTGCCCGACACTGTTAAGACCCTCAATACAGGGCGAAACAGTTTGTCGGTATTTGAAGTAGGTGGAACACATGATACAAAGATGTATCATGGGTGGAACACGCTCAAAACAAAAACTCTGGGCGAGGTGAAGGTTCAATTCTTTCTATTTATATATAATAATATATTATTTCCATAATTTTGTTTTGGATACCAACCTTTAAAGAATTTTACATTTTCAGAATGTTAATTTAACATTTTATTGGTGTTTAGTGAATATGCTAAAAAGGTTACCTGTACATTTTAAGAAATTTACCTTAACACCCTAAGGGCCGGTTTTTCAATCGTTGGTTAAGTTTATCTTATGGTTAACTTTCTTAGATACTATTGAGTTAACAATAGTATCTAAGGAAATTAACCGTAATATAAATAGGGATTGCAATCCGGAAAACCGGATCCGATAATCCGGCGGATCCGGCATCATTAAACGTCGACCGGATCCGGTATGAGTTTGCCGGATCCGATCCCACGACATTAGTTTCAAACTGACAGTTGGGTTTTAAACTGACAGTTTGTCATTTGTGACTAAAAATATGTGTTTTTATCGTTGCTTCGTCAATTAAATGTAAGTAGATATTGTTATTATTTAATTGAACTATTTTTTTGTTGCATTTACGAGTTCGAATTGAGTAACGAATCATTACTAACGATGCATATTTCTGATTTTATTTATAATATAACTTTCTTATTACATTGATGAATATATTCAGGTATACCTACATACATTTGTCCCACACTCATTTAGAATTGAGACATTATATACTCAAAAACAATTGACAAAGTAAGCCATTGTTACACTAGTTGAACAATGAAAATATTGCACCACTATAGTGAAACAATAAAAAAGAAAAAGACAATAATTGTTAATATTATTGACAAATATTATAAACAATAATACAGCTATTTTTATACTAACTTAATACACACATAAATATGATTTTAAACATTTTTTACATATTTGGAATTATATTTTAAATGCAAATAGATAATCCCAAAAAGCATATAAAACAATGTTAGAAAACTTTAAAAGTTTAATAAATAAATACCTAATTGCATTTTTTTGGATATTAAATCATAGTTTTAGTAAGTTGGGTGCATAACGTCTCTTTGGAATTAAATTTTAAAGGCAAATAATCCCAAAAAACAATGTAAAAAAACTTAACCTTAAAAACCAAAACACTTTTGACAGATAAATATGTTTACAAAACTGGTAATTTTTATTCAATTTTTTATTTGATTCTGGGACAAAATAATATGTTACAGGATATACTATTTTATAAACTTTGTAATATAGGTACACTTAATTAATAAAAGATATACTATAGTAGGTATATCTTTTATATTACAAAGTTTCTTATAAGATAAGCAAATTTCAGAATGAAAGGGCAAAATATGTTTGATGTGACCTATTCGGCCGGATCCGGTCGGATCCGGCCGGATCGACAGGAATCCGGCCGGATCCGACCGGATTGAAATTGTTGCCGGATTGCAATCCCTAAATATAAACTTAACCAACGATTGAAAAACCGGCCCTAAGAATGTTAAATTAACCAAATTAGCAGATTAGAACAAATATTCTTATTTTGTTCATTTGACTGTTATTTGTTGTTCAATTAAACAATACAATTTGACATTTTTAGATGGTTAAGTAAACGTGCAAAAACCATTGCTTGTATTTAAAGTGCATAAAGAGTTGAATTAATATTTTTTTTGTTGTTTCAACAGCTTATTTTTTTCAGTGTATATAAACATTTATATTGATTACATTTTAGTTCATCTATTATTCATTATATAATATAATATTATAGTAAACAGGGTGTCATGTAATAAGTTGTTATCCCTTTTGCATTAGTGCTACTCTTTTTAAATAAAAAAATCATGAAAATTAACTAGCTAATTCTTAGGCATAACCTACCTAACGTGTATATAATAATTTATATTTTAGTTCTTCTAGCGAAGGTTTGGTTAGTGTAATTTTAGTGTGTTAAATTTATTATGAGAACATTGTTATTGCATTTGATTTACCATGCTAAATAGAATTAGGGCCAGTTTTTCAATGTGATTTAATCCGAGGTTTAAGTTCAAACCCCGAGTTAACTAAATTCGCGTTTTTCAATTCATTTTAATCCCCGAGTTTATATTTAACTCAGAGTTACTTTAATTCCCAGAAAGGATATGAGTTAAGTAAAAATTACAATAAAAAGAGGTTATATATATCGTTCTGTTGTGAGTGTTGTAAGTGAAAAGTGATAATGTGGGACTATGATGTAAATGCCCATAGTAATGACGAAGAGGACTTTAGAAGACCAAAAGTTATTTGTCCAAGAATAAATCATTTTGAAACGTGGGACAATATTGATTTTCTAAACAGATTTCAGTTGTCTCCAAGAACGGTAGAAAATATTGATGGTGTAATACAAACAGGTGAAAAGTTTATTTAGCAAAAAGTATTGCAAGACGGCTCTCAGCTTATTGAGTCCTTCTAAATGTCATATTTTAATTTTGTTCGTTGTAGAAATAACGCTTTATCCGCGGAAAACCAATTGTTGCTTACCCTGCGGTTTAACGCCACGGGTTCTTAAAATTTTATAATCAAGCCGCAACACTTTTATTTTCAAACAATTTTATTTTGCAGAAAACCAATTGTTGCTTAACCTGCGGTTTAACGCCGAGGGTTCTTAAAATTTTATAATCAAACCGCAACACTTTCATTTTCAAACAATTTTCTTTCTGCCAATTTTGTCTTGAATTCGTTTAGGCTGGACATGGCTTTCTTGCGATTTCCTATTTTTTTATGCATTTTACTTTATTTTTAGCAGAAGAAAAAGTTGTAGATCGAGCTTTTTTGAGCTGTTCAGTATCACATATTATACGACATCACTGCCTTCAAATAAATATACATAATAAATTGCAGCATATTTTCCACTAAAGCAAAAAATAAACTCACCGTGATCTTAAAATTGTAATCAATAAATTTAATAATTTTATAATAATGATCACACTACCTTCGTGACATTCTTTTTTTTAAGGTTAAAACCGCAAAACAGTCAAAAATGACGTTGGCAGCCGTTACCATGACAACGCATTACCAACCTTACAAATTTTATACAAACCTAGCTAGAGTTGATAAATCCTCACTATGATAGTAATTGAAAAACCCAAACGCGACCTAAACTCGGAGTTGACTTAAATCAGAGATAAGCCAGAGTTATTCAACTCTGGTATGTAGGTATAAATTTTGGACAAGTTTATAGGAATTAAAAATACAATTAATTATTTGAGAACTTAGTCATTAACGATTTATGCTTTATTACCTTGAATCCTGGAAAAGTCAAAAACACCCCTAGTAGCAGTTTTAGTGGATGAAACCGTTTCATCCACTTATACTTGGAACTGAAAAGTGTATTGTCAAAATCTTTGCCACGTGGTAGAAACGTTCCTATTACATGAAAGTAACGAAAATGAGGAAAACTTCTTTAGTGTCACTTACATTTCAACAACGTTCTTGGATTGTATATATACATATACGCAGTGGCGGACTAAACCCGTCGGGGCCCGGGGCGGTAAAATTAAATGGGGCCCCTAGTCTGCTTATGAAATTATGTGGTTATTTTTTTAATATTAATGTTTTGTTATTTTAAATTGGTTAGTAAATCCTCTCAGCAAGTACTTCGCAACACTCTTAATGTAATCAGGGAGGAAAATTAATTATAAGCTTTTTCCAGCGAACATAAGTATACTTATACAGTGTGACCCATTTGTTTGCGACTCACCCCTGTAAAATCTTCATTTATTGTGCTATATAAACCGTATTTGTTTTAAAGTGAAGATCTTTATAAACTGTATTTTTGCAGCAAAAAACGACATATTTTTTTACAAAGTACAAGGCCTACTATTTCAGTTTTTGAAAGTAAATTTTAGTAATATATTAGCGATTTTTTTTAAAACTATGCACGGTACTGGATTCGCCTCACCTCAAAACGATCCTTTACGAAATTTTATTTAATTTTAATTTTTTAAGTAGGAACGATTTTGTAGCCAAATTAAAAATGAACAATAATAGTTATTTATAAAAATTTATTCTGTCAAGTTATCCTTGAAAAAAACTAATAGTAACATGGTATAAATATTCTTATGCTTAGTTTTGACAAATAAAAAACGTAATAGAAACTTAAGACAACAATGAAACAAAAAATAAAGAATTCAAAAAATTAGATTTTCGTCACGTCTACTGTACAAGAACTACGGGCAATAAAATTGAAATAAATGGTGGTTTAGTAAAAGTGACGAAAATCTAGTTGTAGATTTTTGGAATTCTCTATTTTTTGTTTCATTG
This sequence comes from Brassicogethes aeneus, assembly GCA_921294245.1. Lineage (NCBI taxonomy): Eukaryota > Metazoa > Arthropoda > Insecta > Coleoptera > Nitidulidae > Brassicogethes > Brassicogethes aeneus. The sequence goes on from OV121137.1 coordinate 28,940,985, forward strand.
TTGTTTTATTTTCTATTGCGTTTTTTATTTGATAAAAGTTTTAACTTAAAACTAAGCATAAGAATGTTTATACTATTACTATTACTGTTACTATTAGTTTAATTTTATTTCATGTTTTTTATGGATAAGTTGATTTTTGTAAATAGATATTATTGTGCATTTTTAATTTAGCTACAAAATCGTTCCTGCTTAATTTTTTTTAATATTTTAATAAAATTTGGTATAAGTTCGTTTTGAGGGGTGGTGAATCCAGAGCCGTGCATAGATTCTTAAAAAAAAATCGCTAATATAAATTCTATAAAATTTACTCTCAAAACCTGACAGGCCTTGTGTTTTGTAAAAATATGGTGTTTTTGGCAGCAAAAATACAGTTTATGAAGAAATACACCTTAAAACAAATCCGGTTAAAATCGCACAATAAATAAAGATTTTACATGGTGTCTCAAACAAATGGGCCACACAGTATTTGAACTTGCTAATAATTTAAATTTTTTAATCAAGGAGCCCACTCATGGCATTTCAAGATTAACCATTATTTAATTTAATTATATCATTTTTTCTTATTCCTGATTCCAGTTATGTAACCAAAAATAAAAATACTACAAAATCTTAATATCAAAATTTAAAAGTATAACTCAGTGTAGGTGTCCTTATAACAAATATTTACAGAAGAATTTACAATTTATAAAAGTGTACATACCTAATTATAACAGTTAATAATTACAATAACTATAGTTATATTAGCATATAACTCTTACAAACTGTTTACAGGAGTATCTCGTATGACGATCAAGACCTTTTTGCCCTTCTTCCCTACTTCTAGTTTTAAACTTCTCGAACATAAACAAATCCCACTAACATTTCTACGTTACGATACATATAAAGAAGTAAAATTTTACAACTCAATAGTTTTTTAAAACAAAAAATATCTTAAAAACTAAAATGTTAATTTTAGTACATTATTTCAATTTTCCTTGGTTAAAAATAGCGCCAAATTTAAATTTAAAAGTTTATAAACAGGACCCTTACAGTACAAATAAAGTTATTATAGAATGGTCAGTTAGTTATCTTTGATCTTTGTAACAGGTTCCCGAATAATATTACTTTTGGATACCCATTAACTAAGAATTACCATGTGTGTAAAGTAAAACAAAAAGTTTTTAGTTTTTTATCATTTGATGGTTATTAGCATGGTGATAATAAACATCAGGGTCAGAGCTGCAACAAGTCAGTTTTAAAAAGACTTAAATCTTAAGTCTTAAGTCAATTCTAAAATCAAAATGATTTAAATCTTAAGTCAATTCTAAGATAAAGTTCGAATGATTTAAGTATTAAGTCTTTGAATTAAATCATTTTCTTTCAAGTCAAGTCATTTTCGCAAATTCTTTAATCAATATAAAGTGATTTAAGTCATCTTATGACTTAATTCCTTTAGTAAGTCGTTTTTATGACTTAAGTCTATATTTTTTATTTAAATCGGGAGTTAAGTCAATAAAGTGACTTAAATCAAAAATTGTGATTTAAATCAAAATAATTACTCTTAAGTCAATACAACGATTTTTTAAATGTTAATAATAATTTTATGGTATTAATGATATTATTAATCTATTATAGATACAGATGATAATAAACCACTATGTTAAGAATTTAAAACGATTTATTTTCAGAACACTTACAAATAAAATAAAAACTTACAAAACATTTCTTGAGTATATAGTAGACAATAAAAATAAAAACTTAAACCAGTAGAGTAGACATACAGGGAGGCTACTTTTTTATATACATAAATGGGTAACTTCTAAACGGCAATAGATTCAAACTCTGTTAAAATAGATAAAAGTTGAAGCATTTTTCTTAAAATCGCTGTATTTCAAAAACTGATAACTTCTTGTTTTGTTAACTTTTGTTAGCTGGTTCAACATCCATCTAGAAAAAAAATATTTCTGCCTTAAGGATGTAATGATGGGAAGTTCCAAACTCTCGATTCACGACCGCTCAAGATGTACGACTGCTCACGACCGCTCACGACTACACCCGATTCACGATTATTCACGATTTACGACCATTCACAACTGTATTAATTCAAGACTACTCACGTTCACGCACAATCACGTTTGAATAATTTTATTCACGCACAATCACGTTTTTTTGTCGTAATTATTTACTTAAACAAACCGAAACACCCTGTATGATATAAATACGTCTTTATAATATTTATTCGTCCTTACAAGTTAATCGTTTGTTTCCACTTTGCACTAATAATCACAAATTAGACCTAACTTCGCACAACACGACGAATGGTGGCAAACAAAATTATAAATCCCCACTTTTTTTTAATTCATTTTGGACAGGACATTTTTTAATGTAGCCGTCAAACGGTTCCGAAAAGCTAACTTTAAATGTATGAAAAATCTGACTTAAATATTTTCTAAAAAGACTTAAATCTTTTTCAAAAAGACTTAAATCTTTTTCAAAAAGACTTAAATCTTTTTTTGACTTAAATTGTTTCTATCTGACTTAAATCGTATACATACGATACATCAGTACATGTACTGATTTAAGCCTTTTATTAATTAATTAATTAATATATTTAAGTCACAAATCATTTTGAAAATTACTTAAATTTTAAGTCTAAAGTCAGTTTTAGAGAAATGACTTATTACCAAATGACTTAAGTCATTAAAACGATTTAAATCAAAAAAACGATTTAAGTTTTCTGAGAGCTTGCAGCTCTGAATCAGGGTTAAGTATTAGTGTAAAACTCAAATCCTATAGGAAGTACTATGAAGGCATTAGATTACATGACCTTTTGCCAGTTTATGTTTCTTCTTCGTGAAATTATTTGGTAATTGGTAATCGCAAATATCGTTTATTAGCTATATGGAAATTAGGTGTGACGTTCCTGCTAAAACCGCATATGCCAAATTATCCAATTAATTCTATAAAAAGTTATAAATAATAATTTATACCGATTTATCCTTACCACTTAGCAGGGCTTTATTTTCAGAAAATACTTACTAATAACACCTCTTGTCCAAAACCTCACCACACAGTGACCCACTGGGGACGCAGTAGCTTCTTTAGTACTACCGTCACTTTATAACTTTCCAAAGAATGATGTCCCACCAATTAGCGATTTATTTTATAACCTCTAATTTGGCCTTGTATTTGTATTGTCACCAAATAAAAAAATATTATTTTTAATTATAATTTATTAACTTATTATTCTCGTAAATAAACCTTGTATTCTGGTTTTCTTTACAAAGTGAGTTTAAAGTTAAAGCCTATAATATTAATAATAATCGTTTATTAATCCAACGGACAAACGTCCATATAAACGATATAAATATTTACAATCAAAGAAATACAGTGTAAAAAAAGTAGGGTACTTTTAAGGAAAGGCTCTTCTTATTCTAATATATTGATTTAAAGGTAAATTAAAAATATCACAATTCTCTTCAATAAGATTGTAACTCCGACACATTGAATTTATAGGAGATTTCGTTCATTGGTATTTGCTGCTTCTACATATAAAAGTTGGTGCTACCTAGAATTTAGTCTTGGAATATAAAATTTTATTTTTAAGAGAATATCGGGACAAAAATTATACCGTGGACTATTAAATCAAGCGAGCATTTCTTCTACGTATCAGAAATCAAATAGACAAACAAATATTTAGAACAACATTTTTAATAAAACAGCCTCTCAAGGTTCAAATAAACTTTAAGGGTACTCCAGACCATAGATATTATCTTTGGTACTGACTAGTGTTGTCTAAACACATAACCATTAAAACAAAAATAACAAATATAATAATGCAAAATGTCATCTTTTACAAAATATATAACATACAAACAAAAATAACCAATGTAATGGTTCGCATACAGAAATTGTTCGAAGTTGTCCCCGTTGTGGTCGAAACAAAGATGCGTGGGTGTACGCTTCTATTGGCAATAAGGGTCTTCCGCGATTTATTTGGGATGAATTTTTGATTCGGGCTATCAATTCTTCACCGGGTTTTTGAACCTTAAATTATCATCCACCTCCACAAGAAAAAATCCTAAGTACTTAGATCTGGGGATCTGGTGGCCACGTTAGAGATCCACTGATTAGGAAACTGATTATTGAAAAATTCTCTAACTTTACGCCTTAAATAAGGCGGCGTGCCATCGTACAATAATCACATGTTGAGTTTTACATTTTCAGGTACCTACATCTTTCAGCAAAAATGGAGGTACTCGTCATCATTTAAATTAAATGGTCCCATTAACATGCCATTTACAATGCCTGCCCACACAAAGAAATAACAATCTTCAAAATTAATTCGTACAGCTCTAGAATTATCTCCAGCCCAAACATTACGAAAATTATTTTCTTTAAAAGTTATTATTGTTGGCATTTTGCTCCAAAAGTCAGTTGCAAAAATGATAATGCCTAGAAAATTCTCCATTTAAAGGTTGTAAGGATGAAGCTGATTTTCGTACAGAGTTTTACAAACTTTCGTTTGACTCAATTGAAACTGGGAAGCGCTTACACGACTGCTTGTAGTTGAATCCTCCAATCCTGAATGTTTTCCTCCCGCTGAACATTTTTAGGTTGCCTTCGGTCATCTATGGAGTCTACTCTAACGTAAGTTAAAAATGAGACAACTGTTGACACCCTGTAACTTTGATAAAAGCTACCTGTCCTTACTTCATGTCGATCTTACGGTATATATGACAAGGGTCGTGCGCAATTTATATATAAAATAGGTCAAAATAAAAAAATATATAAAACGCACGAGTATATCTTATTATTTGGCTACGAATAAACTGCTAGGTATTTTAATACATTTTTGTAGAGTAAATAATATATTTTTTAAGTAGCACAGCCAAGTATGGCACAGTAAAACATTAATATACTTAACAGAGTAGTTTTATAAAAGAGGCAGTTTTACAAAACAAAACTCCTTTATTACACCAATGTACCATAAGTAATTGTCAAACACACAACGTGCCCGACGAGTGCTCAAGGCGATAATGTCGCTCGACGCATGATACCAAGATCATGCGCTCGACGCATGATACAATGTATCATGCGCTCGACGCGGGATGTCTCGTGTTCCCCCGCGCTTGACCACCTCAGGCTCGCAGCGTTGCCAGACCTAGTCATCAGTTGCCGTATTTCGGGTTGCTCTAACACGGCCAGACTGACAAAGAACTCGCTCTCGAGATACCCCATTTTCATATGGTTCCAAAGGTTCATCTTCCGGAAGCCAAGCACACTTTTTAAAACGTGATAGGTTTCACTTTGCCAATTTTATTAATCCAAACTTTTTACTTGAGTTTTAAGGTTTTTGCTCAATATGTGCTAAATAACCAAAAAATAAAAACAATGAGTTCAGCGGTACTCCTCAGATATTTAACTGACCTGTACTTAACTCCTTTAGTTATAATGACAAAGACCTTATATCAACAATAAGTTCAGAGGTACTCCTCAGACATTTATTTACTGACCTGTACTTGACTTTAATCACACTCAAAAACAAAGAAATTAATAATAAAGAAAAACTTTAAATCACACAGTAAGTTCAGAGGTACTCCTCAGCTATCACTGACCTGTACTTGACTTTTGTAACACAAAAACAACTTTAAAACAAAACATTGATGTGTTCAGAGGTACTCCTCAGCTATCACTGACCTGTACTTGACTTTTGTAACACAAAAACAACTTTAAAACAAAACATTGATGTGTTCAGAGGTACTCCTCAGCTATCACTGACCTGTACTTGACTTTTGTAACACATAAACAACTTTAAAACAAAACATTGATGTGTTCAGAGGTACTCCTCAGCTATCACTGACCTGTACTTGACTTTTGTAATTTGGGGAGGGCACTCGTCCATTCTGACACATTTTGAACTTCAACAGTTAATAAATTAATTATTGTTGCAACATGGACTCCACGGACAGTGGGGATTAATCAAATGTGGCTATCGTACAATTACTGTTGCTACTCACTCCAAATGTAATACCAAATAATTTAATATGACTGGTAAAATTACTAATCACGGGACACAAATGTGAATCTGCGAGTACAACTCAATAAATCCCGCATTCAAGAAAATCGATATTCAATACACTTAATTTACATAGCGTTCATGGTAAATCCCCTTTTTGAAACATTTATCAAAATTAATTAAATAATCTTCAGTACTGTCCTGACATTTAGCTTAATAAAATCGAACACGGTCCTGCCTATTTCAATCGGATAACACACCCGTAAATTCCTGCTCTTTTAATTTTATAATCACTCGTAAAAAACCCTGCCTTTTATTAGATAAAATCAAGTACCAATTGTTTATAACATAGAATCTAAATTACAAAACGAAATACTTAATTTAAACGTTAATTTAATCAGTTGATTTCGTGCGTGGTTTCTAAAACGGCAGCCATTACGGCTAAATAGATCGAATGATGACGCCAAGTCAATTGATCGAATATTCATCTCTACACAAGGTGTTTGTGTAAACTAACTACACCAAAATGCTCGGGAACATTTATACTACAACAATTTAGTTATTCAAAATGTACAAACCCACAATTTAAAAACCCTTCTGCACAAACAAATTAGCACCTCGTCGCTGCCGGCTCTTTTTGAATTCTCCCTTGTTCTCCCCGGTCGACTACTCGCATTCTTCTGTTTTCCGTTTGGAATGGGACAATCTCACTTCTGATAACAGAGTAGTTTTATAAAAGAGGCAGTTTTACAACACAAAACTCCTTTATTACACCAATGTACCATAAGTAATTGTCAAACACACAACGTGCCCGACGAGTGCTCAAGGCGATAATGTCGCTCGACGCATGATACCAAGATCATGCGCTCGACGCATGATACAATGTATCATGCGCTCGACGCGGGATGTCTCGTGTTCCCCCGCGCTTGACCACCTCAGGCTCGCAGCGTTGCCAGACCTAGTCATCAGTTGCCGTATTTCGGGTTGCTCTAACATACTTATAGAATATCTTTTTAATTAAATAATGAAAAGGTCGGTTAATTTAAACAAAAGTTTCTTAATTATAAGTAAATTAAAATGGCATTTAAAAATTAGGAAAAAAACAGAACTTGTCAAATTATTTGAAAAAAACTGAAAACCTGTCAAACCCAAAAATGCTTATTACTTCGTTATTCCAATTTGTCTTTTTTGCCCACTAGATTTTAAGATACCACCACCATCTTTGGTTTTTCCTATGACCGCTTTATTGAAATTTTACATGGGTATATAGAAAAAAAATCACGAAATTCAACGATGTATAAAACTAAACCTGTTGTGGTAACCATTATAAAAACAACAGATGGTGATGTTAACTCAAAACATAGTAGGGAATTAATTGGATGAAAATTTCCAGGAATAACAAAGTTATAACAATTTTTAGTTTTAAAATGTTTTTAGTTTTTTTTTCAAATATTTTAAGAACCGCTGGCTTTTTTTAATTTATAAATATCATGTTAATAGCCTTAATTACTCTTCAATCAACGTTACTTAATAGGCTTGTAATTACGCAACTTTTCTTTAATTTAACCGACCTTGTCCATAGAAGGATACAGGGTGCATGTATAATGATAATAAAAATAACTACCTACTTAAGTATACTTGGCTACCTATAGGTAGCCAATTGGCTCTTAGGACCGCGTGAAAATGAATTATATATTAAATGTTATAATAATAATAATATATTTATTTTCTATATCAAAAACAGTTTAAAACACACAAGTAATAAACATTTTTATTAACCCAAACGTAAAATAACAATTAGACACAAGAAATAATAGTTATTTATGTCATTAGGTTAAGAAGTAGGCTTTTTGAGCTAAGCTCAAGGTTTGAAGGCCGACGCGTAGCGGAGGCCTACAATTGAGCGAAGCACAAAAAGGCACTTCTTGGCCGAATGGCATACAACATTTTATCTTCAAAGCACTTTATATAGGTAAATTTAATTCAATATCAAAGCGGTCTAACCTCACTTTTTTAGAATCTCATTTATTTATTAGCTAAAGATTACATTAAAAGTACAATAATTATTATTGCTTTTAGAAGCAGTAATAGTTTGACAATACCTAGCAACATGATTTAAGTATAAATGGATTTTTGCTATTACATTGAATTCAATTAATTGTTTAATAAATAGGTAGGTATCTAATTTCAATTTGTTTGGATTTTTATTTAAAAAATAGGGAGTTTGGAATGTTTAAGCTGTGTTTAATATTTAATTTCACTAAAAACTTAAAGCAAATTAAAACTTAGATAGATAAGATAATTTAAATCGTAGAAAAAGAATCGTGCGTTTTCTTGGTTACCTAACCTTACTTTTTGTTTTATTATTCATATTTAATTTTACAATAATTTAATATAAAAATATTAAACATTAACAGTAAAATAAACAAATTAAGTAGTGCTTATTATTAGGGATGGGATATTTAGGTACTAAAAACTGAAAAATAGGTAACTAAAAAGGTACTAAAAAAAAGCATTTTAGGTTAAAAAAACAGCATTTTAGGTAAAAAAAATCATTAAAAGTTTAAGTTTCGTTTATAATTTTGTTTAGCCGCATACCCAAACACAGAACATACCCACAATAAACTATTTCTATGCAATAAGCTGTGTTTTACTGAGTGACACTCACTACACAGAAGTTCTATGACAGAACATAAGCTCACTAGTAGTGAGTCACTACAAAGAAGGTAACTGTAAAGAAAGTTACTGTTACAGTCTGTAACCATAAGAAAAAAATTCTATACCGTTGAGTTGCACGCCCTGGATAAAATATTGGCGCAAATTTTAAAAAGAACAAAAAAAATAAAATAAGTAAAAATACGTAAAAATAGGTAACAAATATGTGAAAATAAACTGACAAATTAAAAAATATGTAACAAAAGTATAAAAAGGTAGTTTAAAGCAAAAACCTCCAAAAAAGGTAAAAAAGGTGAAAAAAAGTTACAAAAATAGGTAACAAAAGTATAAAAAAGGTAGTTAAAAGCAAAAACCTCCAAAAAAGGTAAAAAAGGTGAAAACAAGTTAGATTCATATAAAAGAAAATCTTTTAAAACACATTTTGGCATTATTGGTTTTCAAATAGTTACATTGGTTAAAAAAAGGTAAAATAACTAAAATCCCATCCCTACTTATTATAAATAAACTAAACCAGTTTAGTACGTTAATTTCTTAGAAAAGGATTAATTTGTCAAAACAATACCCCTAGCGAGAAAAAATCGAACTAATTACTTGCCTCATAAAAATTTTTATTTTCACCTTCTTAGTAAATGACATTTTATAGGTTAATTTTGAGGTTTTTGTAACCAAGTAAACGATACATTATGGGAACAGACTTGTAATATTTTACGGGCTTGTTTAAAAGACCTGTAAAGTTTTACAGGCTTGTAGAAAAGCAATTTATTAAATGAAATGTCACATTTGACATATTAATTAAAACTTTAAATTTGAAAATCGTTATCTAAAGGTGAAAATAAAAGTTTGTACGTGTCACGCTTTGCAATTAATCTTTACTAGGCTCACTGGAATATGGGGTTTGCTCCTGCGTCGCTCACCCCACAAACTTCCAGCTCGCCCGTAAAGATTCATTTACAAAGCTTGACACGTAAATAACTATTATCGGCCTAGGCCATAACAAGGTATTTCTTTATCGAATGTTGACAACAATAAAATTTAAATTATAGACCGCGTGGAGATAAAATAATATATAATATAATATTAAATTTGGGTATAACCATTTTTAACAGGCTTCCAGAGGAAATTATAAATGTGGCAACAGTTTTTACATTTAAATGTCTTTTAGGTATTTAGTAGATATTAGTTATATATTAAATATTATTAAATTAAAAATGTTGGAACGGTTTTTAAATTTCTTTTAAATTCGTTTTTGTTATTTAATTAATTTTATAGCATAAATGAGTTTTTAGGTATTTAGTATTAGTTATATAATATATAACTAATACTAAATACCTAAAAACTCATTTATGCTATAAAAACAATTAATTAACAAAACGACTTTAAAAGGCATTTCAATTCAAAAACGGTTGCAACATTTTTAATTTCCTCTGGAAGCCTGTTAATAATGGTTATACCCAAACAATTGGGAGATTTTTTATATTTATTCTTTAAAATGGTACTCTTAAATTATTCCTTGTACGAGTTCCTACTATGAATATCCGAATTTTTGCAAAATTTATTCTTGTTTAAATTTAAACTTTAAAGTTTAAACTTTAAAAACACATATACACCCACAGACCACCAAAACAAATGGACGGATTTGTTTACGTTTAAAAAGCGAGTAAAGCATAGTTTCACATTCTAAACACCGTCGAAAGAAACACGGCTTCCAACGTTGTCAGAAGTATAGATTACACGCCTTTTAGTACGTTCATCATAACATAATGAACATTAATAATTACCAGTACTTCGTTTGAATAATAAAAAAATTATAAAAAGGATTTGTTCATCATTTTCTTTAGATATTTTTCTCTATTTAAAGAAAGTAAATCATTTAATAATTATTAAAATTAAATATTAACAACGTTGGTAAATTCGTCATATTTGACAGCATAGAAAAAGGTTGACAGCTTGTTGTTTTGTGTTTTCGTTTGTGTATTTCTATCGTGTTTAAGTTAATTATGGAGTTTAAATACATTATTTTTTACTAAAAATAACAATACATGGAAATATCGTTTGTAAGTACCTACCTACTTATTATTTTTTTAATCCCAATACGTCACAGGAAGAAAACATAAAATTCTATCGCCAATTTAACGCTTAGACTGTGACCGTTTGTTGACGTCACTGGAAGAAAACATAAAATTCTATCTCCAATTTGACGCTTAGACTGTGACCGTTTGTTGACCGCAAACAAAGCATTGTTATTGAATGGCAATGCGCCGTCCATTTGTTTTGGTGGTCTGTGTATACACCCAATTCAAAAATGACAACACTATAGAGACCTGCACGAGTAGCTTAGCGGTACTCGAGCAATACATCGTACACGGAAAAAAATCCCTTACTAGGTTTAAGAATAGTTCTATACTTCATGTTAGGAACTTAATTTAAGTATATTTATTATTTCTATGAGATTAGCGTACATTTAAACTAAGTAATGGGATATATTTAATTTTTAAGAAAAACTGTTACTTGATTTGAGATGAGTATTCTTGGATTGAGTTTAAAGGTATTTTATTTTAAAGAAAATTGGTATACTTAAATCAAATATACAATAATGCTTAGATGAAAGAGCTCTAGTTTTTTACTCAAAGCGGAATATTGCCACTTATTTTAAGTATTCTGTATATTTGTACGAAATTTCGGTATACTTTATTTAAATATATGTATATTTAATACAAGAACGCTTATACTTCAATTTAAGTATAAGACCTCTAGAAAAAAGAATACACTATACTGTATTTAAGTATAGCTATTATTAAAACAAATACCTAATTCTTCGCTTAAGTAAATACCGTCCACCCTCTAAGACCGCTTCGCTAAAAGAAAAGACGCAGTTTCTGTGTTCAGTTCTGTGACAGAACTTCTGTCCTGTGTTCTATGGTGGTAGCGTGTGTACGTGTCGGCGCCGGCAGTTCGTTTTTTCCTTTTTCGGTCTGGATGTTATTTTTAATAAAAAATAATGGAGAAGAAACTTAAAAATTGGGGCTTAGAATGTTTACTAGACACATTTTTGGGTAAGTAAATAATATTTCATTAATTTAAAGTAATTAACTAGGCATGATCGTAAAAATGTAGTGTAAAATGGATAGGTATACTGTAGTGTAAAATGGATAGCATACGACAGGTAATAGACAATAGCACATAAACAGCAGAAAGGCTATAGCCTCCAATTCAGCTACATTATTTTTGTTTTAGAAAACGAGATAGATCTCGATATTATGGTAAACTTAAGCGAGGAGAATTTAAAGGAATTAATTCCCAAAATAGGATTGAGGATCAAGTGTAGAGAAAAAATTGAAGAATTAACACCAAACCATCTACGATGATAATGGTAGCCTTCTTAGAGACTCATTTTACAAATTATTTAGTTGGAGATATATTTTACTGACAATAAAAATACCTACTTAAAAAAATAATAACTATTGTGATTAAAAACCTTACCTTTACATATAGCACCAAAAATGTGATACCTAGGTAATGAATTTATATAAATTGACAGTACTTTTTTTAATACCTCTAAGACTGTTAGGTAATAAACCTATTGTGATATCAGTGCCTATTATACTTATTAGTACTTTAGTACATTAAAATAATTAAAATAATATGCCAAAAATACTGTTAAATTACTGTCATAACGATTATATTTTCACTTTCACTTGTATTTTCGGTAGTGGTAGGATAATTAATACAAATATTTTTCAGGGTCACGAATGTTTTTTTTGTAAAAATTATTCCGAGTCGCTAGACGAGGGAATTTTTTTTTCTAATCAACCACTTTCTTTAAGAATAGTGTAAAGTTATTTTAAATATATACTATACTTTTATCAAATATAAAAAAAGGAAAAGTAAGAATACAAGCATTTTATGCAAGTAAAGCGTGTACTTACAATAAGTATAAATAAATAAATTTTAAAGAAAGTATATTCTTAAAACAAGAATACTGTAAAGATTTTACAAATAAACTATACTTTGATGAAGTACATACTAACGTTACAACAAGAATACCGTAGTCTTCATTGAAGACAAATTTGTATACTTAACTGAAAATTAGTGTGTTTCTTATTTTTAGTATAGCAGTAATCTTAGATTAAACCGAAGCTATCTTTATTTTATAAGAATATGAGGATACTTGAAACAAGTATAAATTTACTTGCGGAATAGGGAAACTAAGCTATACTTGGATAGAGTTGAATTTTCTTGGAATCAGTATAGATTTTTTTCCGTGTACAATTCTTTTCTGACTGATGGATCCAAATACAAAGTGACTTTTCCAGGTTAACTTTTTATCAATTACGACTCCCAAAAATTACACGTTAGTTTCTCTTCTATTTCCAAATACAAATCAAGAGAATCTGTTCTCCGATGTCATTGGTCGTGAAACTTAATAAAATTGTATTTAAATACAAAGAATTGTTATTAAACCTTCGAAATTGTCTACAATGTAAGCGCCTTTAATTTTTATAATGCATTTTTTTAATAATAGGAAATTCTAAAAATATGATGAACTCGAAAATAAATATTTTTTTCTTCAAGAGTTCTTTAATTTAACTCTCACTACCAAAGTATTCGATTATCTCCCAGTCTTTAAAATAATTTAGACCAATCTAAAAATTCGATAACTGCTGACAACTGTGGAGCTATCTAACCGCACTTTATACTTTTAGTTATTAAAAGGGCAAGTGGATGAAGGGGTTAAGTAACATTTTTAATAACAAATGACCAAAATTATTGTAATTGTTATATCAAATTTATTTTTATTAACAATTACAGTATTGTTTCTTCTTTTATAATTTAAATGTAGCATGATATCCTCAAACAAAAATATTGTAATAGTAAATTAAAATAATTTTGGTATTGCAATAACAATATTTTGTTTCCTTAAAAATGTTACTTTACCCCTTTTAGCCCCTCCAATTGTTATTATAATTGTAGGTACGTTTTATGTAACGTTTAAGAAATAAAACTGTGCCTTGAAGATAAAATATTAAATACCATTCGGCTAAGACGTGTCTTTTTAGGCTTCGCTGAATTGTTAAACTTTGAGCCTCAGCATAAATAACTATTAATTATTTGCTCCACTTTCATCAAAAACAATTTTAAGTCTACATACATATGTGCTACTTTTCAAAACAATTTTAATTACAAAGCTATTAATGGTTTTAATTAGTATCAATGACATTGTACAGGGGGAAACGTTTCTGTAAATTTTAGTAATAACCATTTAAACGCGGTTAATTTAAACCTGTTTTAGAGCCCTGCACGGGCCGAATTTTTCAGGCCCGGTCCGGCCCGGGCCCGAAAATCAGTCACTATAGCCCCCAATTTATTTTTGGTGACCTATTATATATATATACTATCGTCTTCGAGGAGGATGATTGGTTCCAAAACTTTTATTTTTATTATTTCCTACAAAAATACTTCAATATATTAAATTTTTTTTATTTTACGTATTATAACAATTAAATGAAAATTTATTCCAAAACAACAAAAAACAGAACGAAAATTAAAGCGAAAATTAAAATACAAAAATATGCAACAATTTTGATATATATATATATATATATATATATATATATTATTAAAGTAAGTTCTGGTAAATAAAGATCACTGAGTGTCTAGACCTATTGTTTGTTCGTCAAAGCAATTAATCCGTAAGTTATAGGGTCAATATTAAAATGCAGGAAATCTGAGATTGGAAGTGTATGAATGGATAATTGAAGATAATAGGATCATGGTCCCAAGTAATAATGAAATATAAAAGAGCGCACAATGGCGTAAATTAAATTATTTCAGTAGGTACATGAAATAAGATGTTAATTCTGTAATTGATTTTGGGAAAGCAAAACATTATATTTTATCAATAACAATAACACGGTGTGCCAGAAATAAACAAACAAATAAATAAATAATAATAATAATAATAAAAAAATGGGTGATTCTTCACAAGATTTGGGCGCCACTTGGCTAAGCCAAGAACAATACAAAACACTGAATCAAGGCGTGGTATAAAAAATGGTTATAACAAAGGTAAAAAATATTTATATTTATAAACAATAACTTGTTTTATAATTATAACGCAAACCACTATAAAAAAAATATCTTAGAAAGGAACTAGATAAAAAAACAACTTACATGAACATCAATTAAAGTCTAGGCAATAGATAGATATTGCTTTTCGTAAAAAAGGGAAGGAAGTACTTTACAATTCTTAACATGCTTCCACGAAGCGTCCTTACCCCCACCTCATTTCAGGTTAGCCACACTTCCAAATAAGTTTTTTTTTTTGGCTTTTAGTCTTTTTCAGACTATTTAGCCAGCTCATGATATTTTTATTTTTAATAAACACCCAAGGCTGTGACCGGGAATCGAACCCGGTACCGTTAGATTCAGATTGTTCACAGCTCTGTAGCTCAAAATCAAAATCAAAATCAAAATCAATTTATTTGTCAATTAAATAGTTACAAAATATAAAAAGAGTAAATAATACAGGCCGCAATGTGGTGATGTGGTTGGCTGTAAAGAGGCGCGTGGAAGTGTGGTTCCACCTCTTGAGCCTACCTGCGGTGAAGATGTGTGGTACGGGTGGTAGCAGCGCAATCTTCCGACGGTCTTTGTCCCTTGTACAAAGCTCTTTTTATTGGCATGGAGTTTATCTGGCCTTTTCTCGCAGAGCGAATGTGAGGCCAGCTTGATCCGGGTAGAGAGAATAAAAGTCTTGAAAAATTGGCAGAATAAGAATGTTGATGTTTAAGAATTTAGAAGAATGTTTTCGAGGGAAAAATAAACCAAAAAACCCCCTTAAAAAATTTGGAAATATAAACAAAAGATAGAAAAGGGTTAAGAAAAAGACCTGCAGCACCATGGTACTACGGTTGGATTTGAAGGGGATGTTGAAAGTCTGGTTGAAGATGTCTTGAAGATCGAGAACCCTAAAGCCCTAAATCATCAGACATCTCCCACGTCGCGTATTGTTCTGAAGGTTAAGCTACCGCGGTGTCAGTGATGCACCGGGGGGTCGCGAAATATCGGCAATCTGCCATAGATCAGGCCATGTTTATAGCGCGCATTGTGGTGTTGTCTGAGCGTAATTATCCCTGCTTAAAATACCCCATAGAGACCTATACAAAATATTCTATAGGGCGCTACCGGTTTCAATATGTGCATTTGTCCAAGGTTTTTTCCGGATACAGCCCGATAGAAAATGTATAGGCACACCATAACTTTTACATTTTCCCTATTGAGACCGATAGAAAATAACTCAATGAAGGATATATAGGGATATCCCTAAAGAACAACCATAAAACATTTGACAAAATTGTATTAAAACCTATGGGGTCCTATAGGGAAAAACCTAATTTCTACATTTATGTGTATTTTCCCCATTGAAACCGATAGCAAATAAATCAATGGGGGATATCCCTATAGAACAACCATAAATCTCAACTATGGGTCCTATACAAACCGATACACCCTATAGAAACACCATACATCCCGATACAAATATCTATCGGTTTGAACAGGGTCTCTATGGGGTATTTTAAGAAGGGATATGGCGTGTTAACGAGTGACGGTGTAGTTTCTTAGTATAAAATTTATTTGCCTTATCCATGACATACTCTTTTAGATAAGGCAGGCTTGCTGTTTCGTGCATGTCGTCAATAGGGGTATATCTACCCGAGTTGGTGATGTGCCGAAGCGCTTTATTTTGCAGTCGCTGCAAAGCTATGTATTGAGTGTTAGATGCGCTGCACCATAGCGGGCAGCATTTTTCCGTCTCCTATAGGGCTAGCGCAACCGAGTGCGCTAATCGTGTAGGATACGGAAGCGAGACCTGTATCTCCGTTCCCTAAGTGGTTAACGCACCGCCTGTAATTAGGTATTATCACTAGAGGCTAAATGTAGCAAAGTATTCCTCAAGGTTATGACGAATAGCTGTCATTTTGGTTATGCAGGTACACTGCATTGTGCCATACCAAACTAAGCAATAGAGGTATAATATATCTAAGGGCAGGCTGGATTGTGACAATGGGGCGGGAGGGGCCCAATGGGGCGGGGTCGGTTGGGTTGGGTTGTTAAATTTGGGTTGTTTTGGTATGGCACAATGCAGTGTACCTGCATAACCAATATGACAGCTATTCGTCATAACCTTGAGGAATACTTTGCTACATTTAGCCTCTAGTGTATTATCGTGCTATAACGTGCATACAATGATTCGCGCCTTTAAGACATACGTCAATCTGTTTGTTTGGTTATTATTATTATTATTATTTTATATGTACATACAAAGAAAGATCACCTAGAAAGCTCATTGCAGAGTGCTTATTCGTATGGGGTGCGTTAACCACTTAGGGAACGGAGATGCAGGACTCGCTTCCGTATCCTACACGATTAGCGCACTCGGTTGCGCTAGCCCTATAGGAGACGAAAAAATGCTAGCGGGCAACCATAGGTGATTACCGGTCTGATGCAGGATTTGTATAGTGTAATTTTGTTTTCGCTCAACCCACTGCGCCATCCTTGGCCCCATTTCCAAATAAGTTCCCAATAATAACTTAAACCCAAAATAAATTTACTATACTTACCCAGAAATTGTAAATAACAATTTATCGAAATTACTAATAACAACAAATAAACAAATGCGTAGGTGCAATAGACCACAATAAATAAACATACCTTTACATTAGGGCGTCCGTTATTTACCAACTTGGTTTTTTTGTTTGCAGCGCCCCCTAAATTTTTAGTTTATGTCCTAAAAAAATCATATTAAACCGTTCCACAAGGACTATCGTTCCATTTAAATAACATGGGGTTTCGGCAAGTTTAACATTTATTTTTTTTCTCCCGAGCAAGTTCATATTTAGCAATAAGTGATATTTTTATAGTAAATTGAACCAAAAAAGCTCTCTTATGATTTTTTTATAAATTCACTGTTTTAAAAATTATTTAAGGTTAAAATTGAATTTATAGTATTTTTTCGATTTTTTTACTTTGACTGCAACATTATCATTATTTTGAAGAAAATAAATTGTTATTTTTTAAAAATATGTGATTTTATTGTATAATTAAAAAAGTTAAAATTATTGAAAAGAGATACCTAAGTGAAAATTATTAACAAGAGATTCCGATAAATGAAAAATTTTTTATTACCTACATTTAAAGAATCTTTTACTAGTTTTACTCAAATTTAGTACGATGACTTTTTTTACATAATCTTTTCATTTCTGTGAAATTTTACAAAATTTTCGATTTTATAAAATATTATAGAATGAAAAATTTTCGTTCAGCTGTAGCTAATGACGTAGAAATTCTTTTAACAATTATTTGTAGTTACGCATGGGCACTAAATTATGATTTAGTACATTGACCAAAGAAGGCAGAAGTCGCACTTCACAGACTTCGTGTAGCAAAGTTGAAGTTTAAAGTAGGTCAATCACCCATCGTCTGTGGCATCTTTGATATAACAGTATAGGTATTATGTATCAAGTTTTATAAACGCCATTTTAGTTACGAGTTTTATAAGACACGAGCGAAGCTTATTAAAAACTAATGTCTAGGTAAGTTTATAAAACGAGTTGCATACTAAGTATACTTTATTTACGACGAACACAAAGAAGAATTTAAAGCCAATTATATTAGTACATCTGTCAAATGTCAAAGGAATTACCCTCACTTTTCTCTAATATGTAATGAAGCTAATTTCAGCCCGTGACTAAAGCGCCATAAAGTGACGAGCTCTCGTCAATGTAGAAGTAGTTAAATACATTTAACTTATTTGAAAAGGATAATAATTATTGGTAAAGCGGAAATTTCTGCAGCTCATACTCAAGACAACGTATGCGCAACTACGAATTTTATTTTGTCTTAAAAATACCTCTTTAAAGAATTTTAACGTCATTAGCTGTACGTACAGCTAATGACGTTAAAATTCTTTAAAGAAGTATTTTTAAGACAAAATAAAATTCGTAGTTGCGCATGTACTGAAGGAAAACCTTTATTGTATAATATTTTATAAAATCATATAAAATTTTGTAGAATTTTACAGAAATAAAAAGATTAGATAAAAAAGTAATCGTACTATTATTGAGTAAAATTAGTACCAGATTCGTTTAATGTATTATAATACAAAAAATTAAATTTATCGGAATCTGTTGTAAATAATTTTCAATTATCTCTTTTCAATATTTTTTTTTAATAATACAATAAAATCACATATTTTCAAAAATAAACAATTCATTTTTATAAAAATAATTATAATTTTGCAGTCAAAGTAAAAACATCGAAAAATTATTATAAATTTAACTTTAACCTTAAATAACTTTTAAATCAGTGAATTTATGAAAAAATCATATGAAAGCTTTTTTATACAGCGTTTAATTTCGTATAAAAATATGTCTCTTATTGCTGTATATTAACTTGCTCGGGAGAAAAAAAATTAAATGTAAAACTTGCCGAAACCCCATGTTATTTAAATGGAAAATATATCGTCTTTGTGGCACGGTTTAATATGAATATTTTTCTTATAATTTTTTTAATAACTTTTTTTAGGTCATAAACTAAAAATTTAGGGGGCGCTGCGAACAAAAAAAACAAGTTGGTAAATAACGGGCACCCTTGCAGATTTCGAGTTACAGGGTATTTTTTTTCTTTGGCTGGCGGAGAAATTCTTTACGAACTCTCGGTTCCTCTTGGGGCCCCGAGTAGTGTGGGACTCCGTCTATTGACGTATACCCACTAAGACTCCCCCGTTAGGTGGTTCAAAGCTATGCAAACCGCAGTTTGCTTTCGCAATCATATTGTGCCCTAAATGGTATTACTTCCATAGCTCTAGCTCCGTTGCTTCTATGAAGCGCAGTAGCCCAGACAGTGGGTCAATTTTAAAAGTTCTGGTGTGAGTTTATACTCTTCCAGATGTGTTCTTCTTAAGGTGTTGAATCCCTCACATTGACACATAATTTGAAGAGGTGTTTCCTCTTCTTCTTCGCATCCTCTACACAAAGGGTCATCTGTCATCCCCATTATGTGAAGGTGTTTTTTGAATGGAGCATGGCCTGTGAAAAGGCCTAATGCTTTCTTTAGTTGGGCCCTGTTATAGGTCCTCATTGGTTTCTGCCCTTCAGCAGATGGATTGTCCAAAAGTGCTTTAGAATGCTCCAGACCAGACAGGCTTTCCCAGTATTGTTTGTGTTGTAGTTCTGTCCAGTCAATTAGTTTTTCCTGGACGATTCTTAGCTGCTGGTGCCGCATGTGGGTTCCGGCCCCATCAGCATGGTTTCAGCTTTATCAGCTGCGAAGTTTGGCTTCCACCTCATCGAACTGTTTCTGCCTTCTTCTTGCACTAGGATAAGAGTTATCTGGTTTTGTGCTTCGGTTAATGCCGTCATATCTCTCAGACATTCTAGTACGGCCTTCGAATTGATTTCAAATGCCTCCAGTGCCTGGATTGGTTCTGGTTTGTGTGTAATGATGATGAGCAACTTCTCCGTGGGATTGCTCTCCCACATTCGTTGGAAACCCAGTTGTAGTTGTATATACAACTGGGTTTCCAACGAATGTGGGAGAGCAATCCCACGGAGAAGTTGGCATATGGCAATGATGCCCACTTGAAGATCGGTTATCTCTATTCCCAGGTTTAGTATTTCTTGACTGCCCTGTTGAGATACCTCTTTTATGCACGCAGAAATACCGGTCTTTGACCGTTTGTGTTCTACGTACCAGATTAGGTTTCCTTCTTGCCTGAGTCGGGCAATGTGGTTGTTTATCTCCTCAGCCTTTATCCTTTTTGAGATAAAAGCTTTATTGAAGTGTTTGACCTTGGCTTTATCTGTTCTAATGGCTAGACTGCCAGTATTTTCTAGCTCTTCAAATATGGCATTATGTCTGATGTTGGAAATAACTTCGGCCTTATTTGAGATTAGTCTTTGGGCTCCCGCTAATGCTTCAGCTTTAATCTGAATTTGTAGAAGAGGGAGTCCTAGTATCTTTTCCATGGCTGCGGTCGGTGTAGTTGTCATTGCACCAGTTATTCCCAAGCACGCCAGTCTTTGGATTCTGCTAAGTATCTGTTTTACAGTCCTTGTTTTTGTTGCGTGCCACCATATTAGCGACGCGTAGGTAATTATGGGTCTGACCATAGCTGTGTACAGCCATGGTACCATGCCTAGTGACAGTCCCCAAGATTTACCAAATGTTCTTTTACAGGTCATAAAGGTTTTTATGGCCCTATTTGTTATGTTTTTTATATGCTTTCGATAGTTGAGTTTTTTATCCAGTATAATTCCTAGATATTTAACCTCGTCTTTATGCGTTTTTATGTCTAGCCCTATTTGATTTTGTAGCTTGTCCAATAATTCTTTGAACAAACTATATTCATTTTCATATCGCTCTTTCGATTTTTAAGGAAGGAAATTAATTGCAACTATTCTTGCCTCTTCAGCAAGATCTTGCGGCAGGTCTTCTTCGCTAGAACTCATTTTCAAAACGTAGGTTTGTATTACCAAAAATACCATAGCAACAAAGCGTTGTAAACATAACGTCGGCGACGCAACACCTACTTAGTATTTTGTCATAATTTTATAGCCCCATACTGGGTTAGTAAAAGGAACCGGAACGCTTAAAATGTCTTAAAACCGTTAAAAGGTAAGAGAAAAAACTATATACATACCTCAGGAGGAAAATGCGTTTCCTCCCTTGAATATTTAATGCCCTTCGCTTCGCGTCAAACTATTCACAGGAGGAAAAGCACTATTTTCCTCCCATGGTATGTAAATAGCTATTTCTATGCTATTTTTTGGAAACGTAGAAAAAGTATAGTCTGAAACACGTTTGGAATTCAGAATATACTATTATATTATTCCATTGAAATCTGTGTCAGAATGTTGTCAATGTCAAAATATAAAATTTAATTATTGATCTGGTAATATTATTTATCTACGCCAGTGAGATAAGAACTTCTTATCCCACTCATTTTGAGTAAGATAAGAAGTTCATTAACGCACGCGTTTTTCTCTGCTTTTAACCAATCAAATAAAAAAGTCAAAATGTCAAAATAACCCTAAATTAAGTCTTAGACAAAAATTATTACCGTTTATTTTTTCATTTAGAGGCGTAGATAAAAATTTGTACAATATACGTGTGATAACGCTTTATTAACGTACTTTTGCGATTGCCCAACTCGTGCTACGCACTCGTTGGGCAAATTTCGCATGCGTACGTTAATAAAGCTCTTATCCCACTTATATCGTAAATAACTATTATCTACGCCAGTGGGATAAGAACTTCTTATCCCACTCATTTCGAGTGAGATAAGAAGTTTATTAACGCACGCGTTTTTCTCTGCTTTTAACCAATCAAATAAAAAAGTCAAAATGTCAAAATAACCGTAAATTAAGTCTTAGACAAAAATAATTACCGTTTATTTTTTCATTTAGAGGCGTAGATAAAAATTTGTACAATATACGTGTGTATAATTTTACAAAAATGTCAGAATTTTATTATTCAAAAATCTTTTACGTTAACTAATCTCGGAATTATGGTTTTACTACTTATGACACTGTTGTCGCCCATGTGCGATATATGTTGATAAAGTAACAAAAAAAATGATCATATGGTCAAATGGTCACAAGTTTGACATAAAAATAACAAACTGTCTAATAGGTACACCAAAATATTTAACGATTTAAGAACAAATTTTAATTAAATTAAT
Source organism: Brassicogethes aeneus (assembly GCA_921294245.1). Taxonomy (NCBI): domain Eukaryota; kingdom Metazoa; phylum Arthropoda; class Insecta; order Coleoptera; family Nitidulidae; genus Brassicogethes; species Brassicogethes aeneus. The sequence goes on from OV121137.1 coordinate 28,963,400, forward strand.
AAAAACTTTAGCAGACATCAAACTTTTAATTTGTAGTTTATCAGGCTTACAATACACATTTTGTTTGCACATTCTTTGTACAGTTTTAGCACATTATTTTAAGACAATTTTGCACACCTTTAGTTTATCTTATGCATGTCACATTTTATACACACTGTTAGCACGCTTTTTATTTCTCATTTATCACGCTTAATTAAATCTTTGTATAGCAAATTTTACAGTTTTAGCGTTCACTTAATAGTTTTAGCACACATTAGAAATATCACGCTTGTGTTAGGGTTGTTGTTTTAAAAAATGAGGTTGATTCCAACTTTTGTATCGCTTCTCGGATATTGGCTAAGATCAAAGCGATATCAATCGCGGGGTTGGCATTTTCCTTTTTGTTTAATAACAAATTGGTACTTAGAAAAATACTTGAATTGTTCTCAGTGTCACATGTGGTAATTTTAATATAAAACACTACAGGTATTTTTCTTAGTACCCTAATAGGTAACCTTATTAAAAACGCCATATAAAACCAATATTTATTCCGATAAGACACGGTTTTATAGGTCCAATATGGTTAAATAGTGAATTCTATTGTAAAATTTACCACTTCAAGACCTTTATATGGATTTATCTGGTTTATGTGCTATGTCTTTTGGAATAGTTTTCGTTATATGGTTAAATGTGATATTTTTTTTATATGTTTCAAAAAATGCACACTTAATTTTTCATTTGGTTTATACACACTGTTGGCACATTTTATTTTCGCCAGGGTTAGAAAACCCCAAAGGAAGAACTTCAAAAGCACCATCCGAAAGTTTTAAATCTACATATATACATTTTCAAAAACATGCTGTTGATCTAGCCTTAAAATAAAACAAAGATTTAAATTCTGTGGATTTTTGCAAGAAGTTGTTCCAATTTTATTTTTTTTTAATCTTCTGCTTTAATAACAGTTCTTATTGCTTTTAGTATATTCCAAATTATTTATGCATATGCATGCAAATAATTTGGAAGATGCATTCCCAATATTTGTATTGCGCTTATAATGTTCCCTCCCAATTACGTTCTTCCATGACTCAGAAATGATTGTCTGGACAATTTTGTAAATTGGCAACATCATTTCACAAGCAATAAATTTTGAGGATGTAGAGATAATACATATTATGTTTGCCGAGAAAGCAGAAGAAATAAATTGTTTTACTCTAATTTTTCATTTTAAATTTTGTAGATCTGGGCCTGGTACCTATAGGTACCATTGTAACGGGTGCGACACTGACACTGCGTTTTTTCATGATAATAAAGTGTTTGTTCATATTTATCAAGATACGTTAATATACAAAAATAGTATAAAAAATTAGATATTTAATTCAAACAAAATGTCAATAAAAACTTGTATAGAAAATCTGTTATAACGTCATAAATCACGTAACGGGCGCGACCTTAGAAAATCGGCAAAGTTGGTTCAAAGTTAATACTGTAAAATTTTGGATGAAAGCATATAGTTTTTTTGTGTAAAACTTGAATAGTAACCTTAAACAAGCACGTATTTTAAATGCACAAATATTGTATACTTTATTTTCTAATATTTTCTCAAAATGTAACGGTTGCGACATTTGAACATTTTATCGAGTATTGAAACTCTTCCGTGTTTATTCTTATGTTAGCTTCTTAGCATCACAATGTACGAATATTTCAAGGTTATAAATTACGTCACAATTAAACTAATTGATTTCAGATATAGATTTTATTTTGTTAAATAACACATCTGATTTTTTATCAAGGTGGGATAAGGGTTCGCGGGAAAACCCCTATGCTATATTTGCGAGCATATTTGAGTACCTTTTTGTTATTTTGATTTGTATACCATTTTAATATCATTAATTAATAATAAAAATATAATAATATTACTAAGTGGTGGCCAAATTAAAAATGACTAATTATAATAGTATATTATGTATTAAGTTTAATTTTAATCACGAGCTTGCGAGCAAGTGCTTAATTAAATGAGTTTATAAACGAGTTGCATACTATATTTTTTTTTACAACAAATACTTATTATTATCTAAAAGTAATTAAAATTTAATATTTGTTTTAGCGACATCTATAAAGGAACGGTTAAAATGTCAAATTTTTATGTGTAAATCGAAATGTATCCCTTAAAAATGGACAGTTTAAATCCGATATAGAAGTAGTTTTTTACAGTGAAAGTAAAGAAAATGTTTTATGGGCACTCCTTGGTGGAGTTTTCACCCGAAATAAAGTTAAATCTAGTTTACTACAGGCGAAATTAGGGTGTTGAAAAATACTATTAAGGGTATTATAATTATTTAAACGATTTTATTTTTGGGCAAGAAAACAAAATTTTATTCCATATTTGGCCACCACTTTACTATAATGATATTAATTCATAGATTTTTAATATTGGTAATAAATAAATAAATAAGTCTATTTAATTTAATGCAATTTAGAATAATGCAATTTTATAAAATCAATCACTTTTATTTAATTTTATCCTTTGTCCCATAAAATACAATTAGTACAACACATTCAATAATAATGAAATAAAGCAAACACAAATGTATTTTATAAATAATTTTCCTATCTATTGGCGTTTAAAATAAATACAGGAATTTGTATTTAAGTTTACTTAATTTTAAACATTAATTTTGTTGATATTAGGATAACCCCAAAAAGTATGGTTTTCTATATTTTAGGACTTTGTTTAATAATAAAGGTTTACACAGTTTTAAATTTAATTATTATATTGTTTATAAATTATATAATTAATTTAATTAATTTATAAATTATATAATAATTAAGTTAGTTTATAAACATATCTATAGATATACTCTCTTGGTCTCTCTTATTAAAATTTGTAAACATTTTTTTTTAAGTTGTGCTTACCGTTAATTCTAAACTTTTATAAGTGTAAACTGTTATAAAAGATTTGTTAACATGAGTTTGTAGTTTGATAATTTTATTTAACATAATTTTTTGTATAAACAAGGGTTCATAATTATTTTATCAAAGACAAATATTTTACCGAAAGTTTTGTAAAGTTAATATGCAATTTTGTAAGCATTTTGTTAATTTTCAATGGTTACAGATTATTTTGTTATTGTTTAACAAATTATTTTATTGAAAAAGTACACAGTAAAAAAATCAACTCTAAGCAACACTAATTAGAGTTCACACAGGTCCACACTAAATAGTGTTGTTTTATAACACTACAAATAGAGTTAATTTGTAGTGTAATTTTCCTCAAGTAAGCAAGTATGATTTAACACTATAGCACTGAGGATAAAGTAATTTTACACTGTATTAAAAAGTATTAAATTACCTAAAATCGTGCATGTACTTCTACACTGTATTAAAAAGTATTAAATTACCTAAAATCGTACATGTACTTCTACACTTCCTGGGTAAAATCCCACTTTTGTTCGGTGTAAATTAACACTACTTTGTAAAAGTTCTAATTTTAGAAAAGTACTTTTACTCTTTTATTTGAGTAAAACCTATTAATGGTAGTGAATAAAACGAAAAGGTAAATAAAGAGATTATTTATTTGGAACAAAAATCTATGACAATTATCAAAATCGGTGCCTTTTAAAATATAATTTTATATTTGAGTCGTATGGCTGGCTTAAGCAAAATGGTTCCTTAAAACGTAAAAGTTTTAGACCAATGCAATGTTTTACTGGCTGTCAACTTGTAAGCAATGAATTATCTTGAGAATTCATCAGTAATCCATTTTTCTGTTATAAAAAATGGTAGAGAGGCGTCAGGCGGCTGTATGTCGGGGATTTACCACAAATTTTCCATAATATTAATAAAAATGTAGGTATAGGTTAAAATAACAAGCATTACGCTTGAAAATAAAAAGTAAATCAAGTGTGTATGTATTTATATTATTAATGTTACAAGTACCCGACCTACTGCCGTAAATTATTGATATATAATATAGGTCGGATATGGACATCCTTTTAACATATTGGTATTTATTGAGTATTAAGGCTTAAAGAAAAAGGAAGTATAATACTTACCAAAAAATAAGAATGTCCTCTTATGAATTCACCGTAATTAAAATCTAACTGAACAAAAATTCCACACTTCCACAACTCGGTATCTCCGGATATGCCCTGCGTAGGTAGATAGGTACCAACCAAACATTTTAAAACGCATTTCCGTTATTTTCCAGTTTTTTCACTCTATTTTGCCACTATTGGTGTAATTTAACTTTAATTGTGATACAATGTGCACTAGTAGTGTAAAGAAAAAGAGCTCTTAGAATCTTAGTAACATCAAAACAGACAAAGAAAATGGCATGCACTGTAGTGTACATTTTGTCACTATTTAACACATTAAGGGGTAATAAACACTCACATTAAGTTTTTCTACCCTTTTGATTTATTTTAATATTAAATACTGTGAATGTACCAATAAATAATGTTCATATTCTTTAAATGTGTTTAATAAAGTTAATAAGCACTAAATGCTACCTAGTGTATTTTGTAGTGTAACAAATCAACTCTAATATTTTTACCCCTACTCTAAAAAATGTACACGGGTTAAATTTTTTACTGTGTAGACGTGATTTAGGCAGCCAATCAAAACATTTCCCAATGACTTTTTATCATCATATATCCAGCTTCAGCACAACAATAGGCATCAACAAGTTCAACTTACGTCAGCGTCTGCAACTTATGTTTCTGCTTACTTAAGTGTTGTAGTAGTACTGATAGTGATATTGAACCAAATTTCTTTAAAATTTGATGATTTTGGAGTGTAAGTTCATTTATGTAGGTGTGTATTAATTTTTTTGTTTGGGAAATTGATTATTAAATTTATAATATTAATGCAACATTTTTTATCAAAATTCTTTATATTTAAGTTCCCAATTTCCACCAAATACTTTTGTTACTGGGTCTACAAAAAGGTTCGTAAAAATAAGGTCCTTTTTGAAAATTACAAGAATTATGGTTGAATTATTGACAATGAACTGTTATTTAATCTACAAAATCTTTGTTATAATTACAAACTACTTATTCAATTAGTTAAAGTAATGTGAGCCTGGATTAACCTTAAATCTGGTTAATATTTGGTTAAAATTAACAAACATTTTTCCACTGTGTGTTAAACAGGGTATTTTTATCTTTAAATTCTTTTTTTAATTTTTTTTTAAATTTTGCTGCAAAATATGAAAATGTATAGTTTTGTTTGTATAAACATACTTTTGTTGAACATCTATAAAATCAATTTATAAATTTTGTAACAAGGTATAAGATAGGCCAATACACCGGTATATTAGGAATTTAAACTAATTTCTGGTGAGTTGTAGGCCTTGAATAAGGAAAATTTGTTAATTATGGCTATAATTTAATTTTAAGTTTTAACAAAGTAAATAAATAGTGATAAATAAATGAGTATTTTTATTAAATCAATCAAAATTTAGATACAAAGAAATGATGCCAAAATAGAGAACGCCGTGCAAATATTCATATTGTTTACGGTTTTTGCAATGGCAGTGCGTTGGCCGCAGTTTGGGAATACCGTCGAAGATTTCCCAATCACAGAGTATCAAGCGCTTCAAACGTTTGCCGTTAATGCCCGAAATTTGTTCAACCATGGGAATTTTAAAACTCTCTAAAAATGAATGAGTCAAAAATGACTAATTTAATAGTTATTAGTGGCTGCTTTTTCACTTGTACTATTGCGGCCGATAAAAAGTAATCGACTAATTTTCCTGTTGTAAATATGGTTGTCACCAGTGGCATTTCAAAAATAATTTTATAAAATTAAGTAACGTCATCTTAAATTAAGTAAAGTCAATATTTAATTATGCCTTACCATACTTTAAGTGAAGCAGAAAAAGGCTATATTATCGCCAAAATTGGAGAAGGATGGTCTTAACAACAAATAGCAGATGAAATAAACTGCAGCAAAAGCGCTATTCAAAAATTAAACAAAAAGTGGGCGTCCAAGAAAGACAACTCCAGTAAACGACAACGAGTTGGTTGAATATGTGAGGCAAAACCCATTTTCTAACTCCATTCAAGCCAAAGAGGAAACCAACTTCCCAGCATCTGCAGATGTTAGGAAGGCAAGAAAAGGGTTACGAGAACAAGGTTTATTTAACTGCGTGAGTGCTAAAAAGCCTCGCTTGACGGATGTTAATAAAGAGGCAAGAGTGAAGTTTGCAAATAATTTTTTAAATCAAAACGCTGAATATTGGGAGCGAGTAGCCTTTTCAGATGAAAACATATTTCAATCCTGCTACAATGGGCAACTGCGAGTTTATCGTCCCAAAAACCATAAGTTTGATGAAGAATACCTCAATAAAACTGACAACAGCGGAAGATTTTCTATCCACGTGTGGGCGTGGATATCATCTTCAGGGGCTGGTATAATTCATATTGTAGAAGGCCGATTAACTGGGAACCGATACGTGGAAATTTTAAACGATGTAATGCTCCCGTCAGTGCAAGAAAGATTTGATAATGATTTTGTGTTTCAACACGTAACACTTTATGATTTATCTTTCCTGATCAAAAAAATATATTTTTTTTCATTTTAAGGATAACTCGCCAGTTAACACTGCTCATGTGGTTCATAATTGGCTAGAAGAAAATCAAATTACAACGCTTCCTTGTCCGTCAAGAAGCCCCGATTTAAACCCAATCGAAAATATTTGGGGATATCTCGTAAAAAAAATATATAAATATGAATTTAGACCAAGAAATTATTCATATCTTTTAAAAAATAATTTTAGGTTGAAAGTATAACCAGAATGCAAGGATTAACGGAAGCAATTTTTTACGACTCCAGTTTTATCAGTAGATATTAGCGAACGAAAGTATTTTGTCTAGCATATTATGGTCTGATTACTCGATGTTCTCTACTCTTTTAAAATGAAATGGTCAAAATTCTACCATTTACTAATAAAATAGTCGTTTTCACTTTTAAATAGTTAATTTTTACGACTTAATCAGTTACAGTTGCACTAATTTAAGATAAGTCACCATCTTTGACTGTTTCTAAAAGTAAAAATAATAGGATACCTATAATGTAACAAGTTTGGAATACGTGAAACCGTCAAACCCGCCTTTGGCTCGTATGACAAACTCAGCGTAAAAATGTTATTGTTTTTAAAGGTATCTCGACAAGTTTCTTAATTCTTAAGATATAAATGATTCTTATTATTTTCTTTTGAGCTACAAATGCTCTATGAAAATAAGAAACCTCCCCTCAAAAACGTAACTCAAATGTGAATAAGCTAATGCATAATACACCTCAATCAAATATGCTTGTGGCATGAAGGTTTTCATACTTAAGATTGCAAAAATGCTTTATTTTATTTATTACTATCTAGTCCAAGAAACTTTGTTGTCTTGGAGGGATTAAGATTTACATTGCCTACCGTTACATTACGGGGTTTTTCCTATTATAGAAATTAACTAGTACAGTTTCTTTTGTATTTAGTATTAGGCTATTTTTAAAACACCATTTCTGAAAGCATGCACTTAATGGCAGACGTAATGCTACCTGTCAGTCCTTGCTAAAATCAATATGTCGTGTCGTCGGCATAGTTTATAAGGCAATGCCTAACTAAACTTCAACTCATTTTCAAGCTCTGTAATTCATTTACAGGGTGTCCCGAAATTGGGGGGCCAAACTTAAACAGTGCATTCTTTATAGAAAAATAAGACTTTTTTGTTTAATAAACATATATCAAAAAATGCCCCCTAACGGAGCTACGCCCCCCTAAATAGGAGCTTAAGAGCATCATTTTTTTTAAACTATTCCTAGAGGGTTGAACATGAAGACATTAATTTTGGGGACTTTGGTATTTTTGACATTCTGAATCTGGATCTATAATCAAAACTGTTAAAATTTAATCATAGGCGTAACATTTGAGGGGGAAAATTTACAAAAACAGCCTCAACTTTTTGCAGAGTGAGTATTTTAATGTTTTGTTATAAAATTATGAAAATGTATAGTTTTTCACGAAAAATAGGTACTCCTGCTTTGAATCGCTCAGATGCACCATTTTCGAGAAAATTGCAATTTAAATTACTATGCTTAGCATAATTTCTAATATTTTCATTAAAAAGCTTTGGGACAAAAGTGACGTTTGGGTTATTTGCTGACTTTACATTTATTTTTATAGTTTAGTTAATATTTTTTGGCTAGATTTTTATTATTTTTTATTATGGGGCGATTTTCCAAATTTTAACACAAAATTTTAACGAAAATATGAGATGTGTATGCTATGCAGAGTAATTTATAAATGCATTTTTCTCGAAACTGGTGCATCTGAGCGATTCAAATCAAGACTACCTATTTTTCTTAAAAAACTATAAGTTTTCATAATTTCATAAAAAAAATTAAAATATTATCTCGGAAAAAAGTTGGGGCTATTTTTATAACTTTTCCCCCCCAAATGTTACGCCTATGATTAAATTTTAACAGTTTTGATCTTAGATCTTGATTCAGCATCTAAAAATTACCAAAGTGCCAAAATTTTATTTCTTCATGTTTAACGCTCTAGGAATAGTTTTAAAAAAACCATTCTCTTAGGATCCTATTCAGGGGGCCGTAGCTCCGTTAGGGGGCATTTTTTGATACATGTTTATTTAACAAAAAAGTGTTACTTTTCTATGAAGAATGCACTGTTTAAGTTTGGCCCCCTAATTTCGGGACACCCTGTATATAAATTAAACAATAAGGGTCCCAGCACAGACCCCCAAGGTACGCCTCTTTTTACACACATTTCGGATAAAATATCATCTTACCGGACACATTTTTCTATCTGTCATGTATGAAACTAACCATGCAGGAAAACTATCTATAAACCCCAGAGCATGCATCTTTTTGCTAAAGGAAATCATAATCAATAGTTTCAAAAGCTCTCGATAGGTCAAAGAAAACTGCAGCCGTCAAGTACCCCGGGTCCAGTTTCTTAAACACAAACTCTGCAAGTTGACAAGTCGCAGTTTATATTAGTTAAAGTGTTTAATAAAGACACAGGCCTGTAATTTTCTAAGAGCAAAGTATAATTTTTATTTTTATAAATTGGAACAATTGCTGCACACTTAAGTGAATGTGATTCATTAATTATAAAACTTAAAGGTAAACTTATATATTTGAAAATTGAAGGAACCATGACTATGTTTATTTTTAATGTTTAATATAGATTTATAGACCTCATTTTCTAAAACTGGTTAGACAAATACATACATACATATTCTGAAGAAGCTATAGCGAAACAATTGTCAACATTTAATAAATTACTTGAAACTTTCAAACATAGTTGTTTTTATATTTACATATATGTAAATACTATACTATACTATAGTAAATACGGATAATGTTTTGTAAACTTTCGTCTGTTACATTACCAAAATATTTGGCAAAGGTATTACTTAATTGAAGAAAATTAGAAATTATTAAATCTTCTATTTCTTGCTACCCGGCAGAAAATACGTTGTTTCGTCCCCGATTCCACGGCAGAAAGTTTACGTTTTATGCATTGGTCAAGGCTATACGTATTTTCGGCCGAGGTAGTAAGAAAAGTTTCATTTCCTCCCGCTACCATGACAACGCTACAGTTTGATTGATTTTGAATGTAAACGTCAGAATTAAATTAAATGTCAGATTTTAATTTTGACACAAGTTTTTTATACACATTTAATTTTTTCCCGTATTTTCTGCCGGGTAGCAAGAAAAATAGTATACACTACACGGGCAGAAAGTGTGAGAGCCCTGAACTGCGCGCAGTGCAGGAATCTCACACTTTCTGCCCTTGTAGTGTAATATACTATTTTAATTTTTTATTTTTTCCAATTTGCTGATTTTCAGTTTTCTAAATTAATTTTGTTTTATTTGTAGCTTTTTTTAGTACATTTTTGTATTATTAATTAATGTATTGTATTGCGTTTTTGATTTATAAATATAAGACTTTTATTTATTAATATAAGACTTTTATTATTTAATGTTTTGGCAAACCAAAACAAATCTTTAGTATAGTAAATTTAAAAGTAAACTACGTACACGTCATCAATCAGCTGATCGGGCACGGTTGTCAATGTGATGCTAAAATCCTTGCATGAAGGGAAAGTGGTAGTGCAACTACAGGGCGATAGATGGCGTTTACATGAATAATACCAAAATGTCAAAAGTCTGAGTTTTTATAACCTATATGATGCACCGCCAAAAGTATGTTTTTAGCCATTTTTAAAGACATTTTCTGATATAAAACCCAAAAATTTTGCCATCTAAAGTCAGTCTCTGGTATATATATTATTATTTTATGGATCCAACATATATTTTGTTAAATTTTCTAATATATAATTAATAATAATCCTATTTACCTCTCTAACAGCTGTTAAAGGTAACAAAGGTCCATTATTATCCCGTTCTGCCTCAAAATAGCGTATTAAGGATGACACCAACTCTTGACTCCGACTATTTAAATGCTTCGGCATTTTAAATATAGGAAACACAAAAAAACGATATATAACAAACACAAAAACGGCAATGAAAACTTAAACGATATAAAATAACACAAACAACAAACAAAATAAACGAAATAATACACAAATTAAACGAAATATTCAAAAACACAACTGACAGCTTCGAAATTCTAAAACGTCAAATTCTTTTTTATGTGTCATTTAAATATGAAATATTTGAATGTAAATATGACAACATCTTAATTGTTGCCAACTGATGATGTTTAAAATGCATTCAAATATTCAATTACAGACTTCGATTTAGTCATTTAGTGTTGGTACCAATGCGTAAAATTTTTGTTTTATTGATGACGTGTACGTAGTTTACTTTTAAATTTACTATAGTTATCCATTGGGAGGAAATTTTTTTTATATTTTGGCTTACTGTTATCAGTCTTGTATCAATATATGCATTAATATAAATATCATTACTTAAAATTTCATTTAAATTCTGTTTTTAAAACTCTAATAATTTATTTTAGATGTATTTATTCTAGTTTGAGATTTAGGTAAAGAAATTTGTTGCACTAAGCACATAGCTTGTAGAACATAAGTATAAATAATTGTTTGTTTGCACATATATAATCAATTATTGTTTTGTTAAGCTATTCAAAATTTTGTTGGTTCTAATGAAGTATATTTTAAGTTAAAGTTATTAAAGAGTTCATTTAGATATTTTTTGTTATTATTGTTTTTTAAAAAGTCAATATTTAAATCTCCAGTAATAATAATATTGGGACTTTAGATATAACATAAATAAAGAATTTCAAATACCGTATTCATAAATATGTCAACAATATATTGAGACAAGATTAAAAAACTATTAGGTACCCATTAGTTACTCAAAATATTAGGTATATTAGAAACTAAAAAGTAAATATAAACATCCTATTTTAATGTGTTTGGTAAGTTTACAATTTTATTATATTAAATAAATAGAATGTTCCTAGTTATAAGGTACACCTTGACCATTTATTATTATTATTACAATTAATATAATTGGGCTGTTGATATATTGATTTTGAATATCTTAAATAAATAAAAAGGCTATTTATAACAATTCTGAATAAAGCATTCTTATGAACGTTATTAAATCAATCACATAAAAGGTTATTATTGTTATATAACATAGAAGAAAACACCTTTAATGATAATGCAATAAATTTAATTGTATTGTGTAAATTAATATTTAAATTTAATTTTTAAATTTTAATTTACATTGACTTTAGATTTAATTGGTTAAATAATAAATACTTAATTTTCCATTTTATTATAAACTCGTACTCTCTATAAATGAATTAGTCAAAAATGACTAGTGACTACAGTTATTAGTGGCTGCTTTTTCACCATGGTTAACCATGGGATATCATGATAATATCCATGGAATATCATGATGATATCCCAACATTTAACAGACAATTTCTATGTAAAATTGTCCTCTGAATCCGAAAATAACATCAATATTTATGAAAGTAGAGCATTTTTTGAGATATAGTTTATGAAAAATTGACTATCTCAAAAACTGTTAAACTTTTGACGACATTTTCGGATTCAGGGGACGAAAATAATTCTTATTAAAACACATTTTTCTTAATTATTTGCAAACATCTTGGTAAATCCGCTTTATTTTTAAGAACGAAATTTAGATGGACATGTAGAATATAATTTATTTATTATTTTATTTATTTTAAATAAATAAACAATGGCATTTAAACAGAAGGAAGTTCTGTACAGTGCTGAAATTATTATTGTTAATATATAGTTTATAAAGCTTAAATATTTTTTTAACATAACTGTCAGTTTGAATGCCCTAAACAGACGACATGTAAGTGTGGACATTTGTAATGCTTTGACGTTAAGAAATACCTTAACAAAATATTTTGGTGCGAGATCTCATTATTCCGGGCCATAAAATGAGATCTAGCGCCATTGCTCGACTGTTCAAGACTTTTTGGTGATCTCATTACAATTTAGCAAATAACCAAAGTTTTTTTCTAAACTTTACAAAGGGGGTATCTATGGAATAAAACCAATTTTTTTTTCAAAAATGCTTTCTTAAAAAATTAAACTCGATTAAAGTAAAAATTCGTGAATTAATCAATGAAAAAATGACATATTATATTTTAATAGAAAAATATATGTAGTACGTATTACGTATTACGTATCGTTAGTTTAAACCACCGAGACGACTTGAAACTCTTTGCAGCGCTTAAGCGCGCTTGGCCAAAAGACAGGCACTTTAGGGGTTGAAAATTGAATCTTAAAATATATTTTCAGATTCAATTTATAAATATCAAAATCAACAGCTAGCAACCCAGTTAGTTTAATTTATGATGTGGTGTAAAGGTAAAAATAATTTTTTAATGGGTTAAATCTAGTTTGGTGCCGGCGAAATAAAAAAGTCAGTTAAAATATTCGCGTTGAGAAACTATTTAATACTTTTGTATTTTTGTATGATAATAAAATAATTTTTACATTTAGTATTATTTTACAAAAAAGGCACTTTATTTTAACGATGGTATGACATTTGACAACTGTCAACTACTTCAGACCGTGACAAAAACGCCATAAAGCCACAACTTGTCAATGTGTATTTAAAAGGTCAGGTACACATGTACGATAATGGGCGTTTTAAAGGTGGGAGTAGATAATAGTTATTTATGTTATTAGGTTAAGAAGTAAGGCTTTTTGTGCTAAGCTCAAAGTTTGAAGGCCGACGCGTAGCGGAAGCCTACAATTGAGCGAAGCACAAAAAGACACTTCTTGGCCGAATGGCATACAACATTTTATCTTTAAAGCACTGTATATAGGTCAATTTAATTCAACATCAAAGCGGCCTAACCTTACTTTTTTAGAATCTCATTTATTTATTAGCTAAAGATTACATTAAATGTACAATAATTATTATTGCTTTTAGAAGCAGTAATAGTTTGACAATACCTAGCTATATGATTTAAGTAGAAAGGGATTTTTGTAAGAAAGTTGTTTAATTAATTGTTTAATAAATAGGTATCTAATTTCAATTTGTTTGCATTTTTATTTAAAAAATAGGTAGTTTGGAATGTGTTTAACATTTAATTTCACTGAAACAACACAAAACACTTTCAGAAAAGTTTACTGCATTTTGCTTTTCACAAAATTTAAAAAAAGCTGATAAGAATCTTCATATAATTGTTTCGATTTTTAGGAATAACTCAATTAATAGCCGAATTGGAAAGTTCTGCCAGTTCAGGTGGTGTACAGTAAATAGTACAGCTATTTTCATCCATTTTAAAAACGAGCTAAAACACAACTGTGAAATCCACAGAAACGTCAAATTGCAATGTCCTAACCTCACTTTTTGTTTTATTATTCATATTTAATTTTACAATAATTTAATGAAAATATTAAACATTAACAGTAAAACAAACAAATTAGTGCTTATTATTTAATAATATAATAATAATAATATAATTTCTTAGAAAAGGATTAATTTGTCAAAACAATACCCCTAGCGAGAAAAAATCGAACTAATTACTTGCCTCATAAAAATTTTTATCGGCCTAGGCCATAATAAGGTATTTCTTTATCGAATGTTGACAACAATAAAGTTTAAATTATAGACCGCGTGGAGATAAAAATAATTAGGAAGGGCCTTTGCCCCTGCCGCCTCTAAAACCGCCCCTGGTCTTTGATATCGTTATTTCATCAATTAAATATATATTAAAGGGGAACATTTAGGTGATATTAATATAATAACATAAAATAATTTTTACAAGGCAATTTCCAAATCAGCCATATCCAGCAATAATAATTATTTTAAACTCACCGTGTTAGTAGAAACCGTATATAGACTTAAAAACGTTAAGTAGAAACTTCTTACCTATTTAATAATTAAAATAAGGTAGGTAGTGTATTCCTATCTGGATTTATTTGTTTTCGTTATAATTATAGGTATACCTATCTATGAAAATAACAGCTTTTAGCGACATCGCTTTTGACATCTCTTTCGAGGCCTTAAATAAAGTATACTTTATTATATATATATATATATATATATATATATATATATATATATATATATATATATATATATAAACTGCTCCACAAGAGTTAGGGATATTGGTGATTCTTGCAAAATATCCAATAACGGTAAATTATTTTATGTAAAATAAAACGTTTTGTTTACAAAAATATCAAAAACTATATTTTTTGCATTAAAAATAAAAATAAAATCAAAAAACTCTTAAAAAATAAAAAATTCTCAAAAATAAAGAAATATGTTTATCCAAAACAATATGTTAATACATTGTATAGCCACCGTTCACATCGATTACTGCTTGACAACGCCTCGGCATGCTATCTTTTAGGCCATTAAACATTTCCTGTGGGATCTGATTCCATATTTGAGGTAAAGCGACTCTTAGCTGTTGAAATGTTTCAACTGCTGGTATATGCTCATCCAACCTTATTTGGAGCATATCCCAAGCGTGTTCAATACAGCTAAGGTCTGGTGATAGTGGAGGTAACATAACGTGCGAAATTCCATTGGCTTCAATAGTATCCAGAACTGTAGCAGCTCTATGCGGTCTTGCGTTATCATCCAAAAACTGAAAATCCGGACCAACAGCAGCATGAAAATTTGGAAGTACTTGGTTCACAACATGATCTCTATACTGTGCAGCGTTCATATTGCCATCACATATGTGAAGGTCTGTACGGCCATTGAAACATATACCTCCCCAAATCATTATGGTACCTCCTCTATATGGGTAAACTTTCTGAATGGGACCTCGATTTCTTGGTACTCTAGGTAAGGTCCAGACTCTTTCTCTTCGACTATCTATTCATTCATTTACCCAATTAACGTGATCCCTTGCCAACTGTAATCTGGTTCTCATGTGATGTGGAGTGAGTGGAACTCGCCTCACCCTGGCGTAAATAAAGCGTGCATGAAAAGTGTGCAATAAGTGTGTATTTGGAGTGCAAGTCTTTATAACAATGTGCATACACGCTACTTTGTGGTAATTTCACACTTTTTGAAATAATTAAGTTTTTTCACTCTTTATGTACATTGACATCTCGCTTTTTATTTGTCATATGTCACTCTTATATTACATTATATTTTAGCACATTGTTTGCACAGTGTTAGTACATTGTTTAAAGACATTTTGCAAAGCTTCAGTCTATCTTACGCATGTCACATTTTATACACACTGTTAGCACGCTCTAATATTTCTCATTTATGACGCTTATATTACACCTTTTTATAGCAGATTGTTTGTACAGTTTTAGCGATCACTCAACAGTTTAAGCACATTTTAGATATATCTCGCTTGCGTTGGGGTACAACATTTAAAAGGTAAGGTAGATTCCATCTTATGTATCGCTTCTCGGCCTATTGCTAAGATCAAAGCAATCCCCTTCGTGGAGTTGACAGTGCAGGTATTTTTCTTAATAAAATACAGTATGCAGGACCTACATAGTGGGTATTTTTTTTTAAATTTGTTTGAAAAAAATATTTATTTGAATAATATTATTATAAGGATATTTCAATTATGTGTAAATTTAAAAGACTATATAGGTCACCAAAAAGAATCTGTTTTTGTAGGCACACAGGTGGCAAGAAACAGTGTGCAAACAATGTGAAAAATTAAAAGGAGTTCCCTTTAGAACATTGTCCAGTAATTATTCACACTTTTAAATTTTTGATTTTGCACATTGTTTCATGTTCCATTTCCAACCCTCCGCACATCATTTTTTTTTTTAAATTGCACATTGTTGGTACATTGTTCTTAAATAATTTTGCACCCTTTTTGCACATTTCATTTTCGCCAGGACAACAGACGACGGGATCTTAAATTTGCATCATGTAAGCGTCTCCTGATTGTTTCGATTGAAACTTGGATCCTTGTGGCAATAAAAATTGTTTGAGACAGATGCCTGCAAGTAGACCGAGGGTTTCTTCTAGAGTTTAGTGTTACGTATCGGTCTTCTGCTGCCGTTGTTTTTCTTGAACCACCTACTCCGGGTCGTTCTGCTACCGAACCAGTAGCATTAAACCGTGTATGAAGTCTACTTATTACACTTTGAGACACATTAAACTCTTGGGCCACATTTTGCTGGGTACGACCACTTTGTAACATTCCAATTGCTCTATTGGCTTCTGCGCTAGTTAATTTGCGTCTCATTTTTGTTTTTAAATGCAAGGCTTTGTCAACAACTACTGAATAAATAAATTTATGGTGCCTTAAACAACATTCTAAATCTAAACAAAAAACATAAAATTCCAGAACAGCAAAAAACTATCAGAAAAACCTATTTATTTGTAAAGATATCAATACAGTGGAACGTCAAAGAGTTGTACCTTTTAATAAATATAAACAATGTTATATTATAATAATTTTATAATTTTATACAATATCCTTAACTCTTGTGGAGCAGTTATATTATATCAAAAGCTAAATAGTCTGTAAATATTTAAATCACCCTATTTTCATTTTTACAATCACATGAAAATAATAACATAATTGTTTCTACATTAACAACTACCCAAACCATGTAAAAAAAAACATAAAATTCAGAATAAGGGAAAATGCTCAAGTTATTACACAATAAAAAGTAAAAAAGCAATATTATTTTTTTTATAAAATTTCCAATAAACCTTGAAACAAATTAGTAAAAAAATATAGTTAGTTAAAAAGAAAAATTTTTTTATTTGCCTTTTTTCACGTTTTTGCAAATATTTAGCAAACTGTATATTTTAAGATAAATTATTATGAATAAAGGTGCGAATAAGTATAGCGAGAGGCGCGCGGGTCGCGCCTGTGTCGCGCCTGTGTCGCGCCTGTGTCGCGCCTGTGTCGCGCCTGTGTCGCGCCTGTGTCGCGCCTGTGTCGCGCCTGTGTCGCGCCTGTGTCGCGCCTGTGTCGCGCCTGTGTCGCTCCTGTGTCGCGCCTGTGTCGCTCCTGTGTCGCGCCCAACGAGCCTTCTGCGAGCCTCCTGCGAATTTTTCTTATCCGCATGTCAAGTAAGAGCGCGACGAGTCTCCCACTAATTTGGTCTAGTTACTTTAGTACATGGTGAGCGAAGAAGTAGGCCTGCCAGATTTTCCGACGGCTGACGCAACTTCATTCCATGCGTCAACCTTTTTTTCTTTTTTAAAATAATCATTATCTTTAGGATCCCACAAATTTGGTAATAGTTTATAGTTCTCCACCAAATTAAGTAAAGTTCTTCGGACCACTCCATAATTAGCAATAATTTAGAAACAAACATCACCTGGTCAGTCTCTTTGCAAACTAAATTTCGAACGAGCCTACCACAACCCCGTCCCACTACACGCGTGCAATTCCTTTGATGGCACGTCAAAATACCGACAGAAAATGGATCGACACGACCCTCCGTTGAGCGGCGCGTGAAAGACTCGCGAGCCCCGTATAAATATGCGAACTAGGTTCGTCGTTCGCGCGGCTCAGGCGCGACTCGCGCGCGACTCGCTATACGTATACGCACCTTTAAGGTTTAACATTTTGTAACTCTTTTAATATTCTACAACTAAAAAAATAGAGCTCGGTGCGACTAACGAGAGCCGACCAATCCTCGAGTGAACATGGCCGCGCTCGTACACCCATAAGATCACTTTGTCTTAGGCTCGTATTTTTATTGGGGTATTTCCACGTCAAAATATATTTATTTCTTCTGTAGCGGCATTACCTCCACTACTCAGGCAAACAAACACCATAAAAACAGGCAAAAGTATAAAACATTTTAATTACAATTACGTGACAAAATGTACGGATTGTCGAGGCTCACATTTAATCCTACCGACAATAAAATAATCCCACAACCAAACTTCACAATACCATAAACATTTCCTTATCCTTCGAAGAATTTCTAGCCTAATTAATATCCAAAATCCCAACAATTTGGAAAGCCCTTGCATTAGCTCCAAATTTCAGGTCGACGTACAAGAGCACGTAACGGCCGAACTACCTGTGTCTAAAATATAAAACCTTGTCCTATCCTAAGCCAATCACTCAAGACTTAGTAACTCAGTAACTCAGAACTCAGTCATTTCAATTCAGTGAACCCAGTTCCATCATCCGGTCGACATCATTCAGTTCCAAACTATCGGGCCTCGACATCCAACTTAAACGCTGTTGTAAGTTACATTGTAAATAAATAACGTACTACGAACAACACAAGTGTTTAACTTCACACGAAAAATACCTCACTACAACCCCCGCAAATTGGTGACCCCGACGTGATCGTGAACATTTCTGACTTTTATTTTGTGCATAAACGTGCAGGGCACGTAGTGAAAACAATAACACTCTTCTGAAATATATCAAAGTTTTTTTGTGTGACAAAATGGTGCTAGGCCGTGACGACGAGGAACGCGAGCGAGCTGAACTATTGCTCGAACGCGAACAGCTCCGAACAGAACAAGAAGAGTTGCTGCAACAACAAGAAGCATTCGCGAAAGAACGCGGTACGGCCCCCCAGGTGCAATCGTTAGCCCCCAGTGTCGACCGCGTGGCCGTTCGATTGCCGCCCTTCGTGCCGAGCGACCCGGAGCTTTGGTTCAGCATGGTAGAGCGCAGCTTTTACGCAGCCAAGGTCATGACCGACTCCACCAAGTTTGGCTACGTTCTCGGCGTCCTCGACCCGAAATATGCCACTGAAGTCCGCGACATCATTATTAATCCACCGGTCAGAGACGCGTATCAGACCCTCAAAACAGAGTTAATTAAACGTCTCAGTGCCACCCAAGATCAAAACACCAAGCGGTTGCTAGAACGCGAGGAGATAGGCGACCGTAAACCGTCACAATTCCTCCGCCACCTTCGCAACCTCAGCGGCACGGCAGTATCGGAAAATGTTATCCGTACCCTATGGATGAGCCGACTTCCGACGGAGACCCAAACCATCTTAGCGACGCAAAAGGGCGCCACATTGGACACCGTGGCCGACCTCGCCGATGCCATCGCCGACGCACGTCCCCACGGACCGCCCCAGGTAGCCGAGATGACAAAGCAGTCTCAGGAGGCGCTGCTTAATTTAAAACTGGCCCAACTAACCGTCAACCTACGAGAAGATATCCTGTCCACCATCCGACAGGAGATCGCAGCGCTGAATTACGCTCCACGCGACGACCGTGCCGGACGCAAGGGATCGCGCGCGCGTTCGCTCCCTCGATCACGCTCCTCGTCTCGGGTACGTACGCCAGCTCAATCCGGGATTTGCTACTATCATTGGCGATTCGGCGTCAACGCGAAGAAGTGCGAACAGCCATGCTCAAAGGCGGGAAACGACCAGGGCAGTCGCTAGCGACGGCAAGCGACCCTCGCCCGACAACGTCAACACGCCGTCTCTTTGTTACCGATCGCCACACCAAAACGCGTTTCTTAATCGACACTGGAGCCGATCTCTGCGTGTACCCCAGAACAATGGTTCCTGGCCCATGCAGGCGATCAACGTACGCACTATTAGCGGCGAACGGAACAGCCATATCAACGTACGGCACCATAACACTGAGTTTAAATTTCGGTCTACGACGCGCGTTTCCCTGGAAGTTTGTGATAGCCGAAGTCGCCAAGCCCATCATTGGCGCGGATTTCCTTTCGCACTACGGATTGCTCGTCGACTTACGGCACGAACGTCTCTCCGATCAGCTTACCAACCTCGAGGCACGCGGACAGACAACCGACAGCGACATTAGCAGTATCAGGACGGTACCATTGCCGGATTGCAAATATCAGGAACTGTTACTTCAATTCCCGGACATCACGAGACCCGACGGACGAGTTACCGATCCAAAGCACTCAACCCAACATCATATATGCACCACGCCAGGGCCGCCAGCGTTCAGCAGACCTTGACGGCTCGCGCCTGACCGGTTAGCCATAGCGAAACGCGAATTCGCTGATATGATACAATTGGGTATAGCACGACCATCCGAGAGCTGTTGGGCATCACCACTACACATCGTGCCTAAAAAGGGCAACGCCGTGCGATTGACGGGTGATTACCGCGCGTTGAACGCCCGGACCATCCCAGATCGCTACCCCATCCGTCACATCCAAGACTTTGCGCAGACACTCTGGGGGAAATCAGTTTTTTCGGTACTCGACCTCGTACGGGCCTACAATCAGATTCCGATGGCGCCGGAGGATATCGCCAAAACTGCCATCACCACTCCCTTCGGCCTCTTCGAATTTTTGTACATGTCATTCGGCCTACGCAATGCCGGCCAGACCTTTCAGCGCTTTATCGACGAAGTGCTCCAAGGACTGGACTTCTGTTACGCGTACCTAGACGACATACTCGTAGCTTCATCATCGGAGGAGGAACACCGCGAACACCTGCATATCCTGTTCGAACGACTGCGTAAATATGGCGTCATCATCAATCCTGCCCAAATGCACATTCGGAGCAGCCGAGGTGTGTTTTCTAGGCTACTCTGTTTCGAGTAAAGGCACCCGACCACTGCCGGACCGAGTCCAGGCAATCACCGAGTATCCAGCTCCAACTACAGCTGAGCAACTCCGACGCTTCTTGGGTACGGTGAATTTCTACCGGAGATTCATACCCAAGGCCGCGGAAACTCAGGCACCTCTACACGATCTCCTTCAAGGCAATATCAAGGGGAAGGCAACACTGCAATGGACACCGGCAGCAGAGCAGGCTTTCACAGCCTGTAAGGACGCTATTTCCACTGCCACACTGCTGACTCATCCTAAACCTGATGCACCACTTGCACTCATATGTTACGCATCAGACACCGGCGTCGGAGCGACGCTGCAGCAGAGGATAGGAAAAAATTGGCAACCACTGGCCTTCTTCTCTAAAAAACTTAGCCCAGCCGAAACCAAATACAGCGCCTTCGACCGAGAGCTGCTAGCTATCTACCTGGCCATCAAACATTTCAGGCACATGGTGGAAGCTAGGCAGTTCACTATATACACCGATCACAAACCAATCACTTTTGCATTCCGGTTACAGAAGGCTGACAAAAGTTCTCCGCGACAAGCCCGACACCTAGACTTCATCAGCCAGTTCTCCACAGACATCCAGCATATCTCCGGCAAAGACAACATCGTAGCCGATGCTCTGTCACGTGTAGAAGAGATTGGCACTACATTGGACTTTCCAGCGCTGGCTGTAGCCCAGGAGAACGACCCCGAACTGAAGGAATTTTTGCAACAAGAATCAGCCCTACGAATCCAACGAGTACCAGTACCAGGGGCTGACCTAACCATCCTATGCGACGTCTCCACGCCCAATGCTCGACCCATCTTACCAAGAGCATTCAGACGAGCAGCTTTCAACGCTGTACACCAACTTTCGCATCCTGGAATTAAGGCCACAGTCAAGCTCGTAACCCAGCGCTACGTATGGCCATCGGTGAAAAGGGATTGCCGAGAATGGGCTCGTGCGTGTATACAATGTCAACAAGCCAAGGTAACACGGCACGTAGCATCAGCTGTCGGAGAATTCTCTAACCCAACAGCCAGGTTCGAGCACGTGCACATCGACCTTATCATCATGCCATCGTCGGAAGGCTGTCGATACTGCCTCACTTGTATCGACAGGTTCACCCGCTGGCCGGAAGCATTCCCACTGCAGGATCAAGAAGCTTCCACAGTGGCCAGAGCGTTCTACGAAGGATGGATCTGTCGATTTGGAGCACCACTTCGCATCACCACCGATCAAGGGCGTCAATTCGAGTCTAACCTTTTTAAGCAGCTGAATTGTTTGACAGGTACGACTCACCTAAGGACCACCGCCTACCATCCAGCCGCAAACGGCATGGTCGAACGTCTCCACCGACAACTTAAGGCAGCAATCAAATGTCACGAAAACCACCAGTGGACGCGAGTACTGTCAACGGTACTCCTGGGCATCCGCGCCGCCTGTAAGGAAGATATACAAGCTTCAGCTGCGGAACTAGTATATGGAGCAGCAATGAGACTCCCTGGGGAGTTCCTGGTGCCCCGTATCAACAGCCACACCACTGATGCCGCCGATTTCGTCCAAGAATTGCGAGAACACTTCAAGAATGTACGACCAACCAGCGGCTCTCGACATGGCGAACGCAAAACGTTCGTATTCAAAGACTTGGCCACCACCAATCAAGTCTTCGTGCGACACAACGCGGCCAGGGGACCACTACAAATGTCTTACGATGGTCCGTACCGGGTCGTACGTCGTGGATCCAAGACTTTCACCATCGCCATCAACGGCCGAGAAGTCACCGTCTCAATAGACCGATTGAAACCGGCATACATCACGACAGACGAGCTTCCCGAAAAACCCCAAAGTCCATCCGACACCTGGCCAGAAGATGAGATGCCAAGACGGGAGGCGCCGGAGGACACCATCGGCCCAAGACCCACTCAGACGCCTGGACCGTCCACCTCGAGGAACGTCACACGTTACGGAAGACGTGTCCGATTTCCCGAGCACCTCCAGGCAGGACTCAATTAATTCAATTTTTTTTTCTCCTTCGTCAAAAACTGGTAGGGGGGTACTGTAGCGGCATTACCTCCACTACTCAGGCAAACAAACACCATAAAAACAGGCAAAAGTATAAAACATTTTAATTACAATTACGTGACAAAATGTACGGATTGTCGAGGCTCACATTTAATCCTACCGACAATAAAATAATCCCACAACCAAACTTCACAATACCATAAACATTTCCTTATCCTTCGAAGAATTTCTAGCCTAATTAATATCCAAAATCCCAACAATTTGGAAAGCCCTTGCATTAGCTCCAAATTTCAGGTCGACGTACAAGAGCACGTAACGGCCGAACTACCTGTATCTAAAATATAAAACCTTGTCCTATCCTAAGCCAATCACTCAAGACTCAGTAACTCAGTAACTCAGAACTCAGTCATTTCAATTCAGTGAACCCAGTTCCATCATCCGGTCGACATCATTCAGTTCCAAACTATCGGGCCTCGACATCCAACTTAAACGCTGTTGTAAGTTACATTGTAAATAAATAACGTACTACGAACAACACAAGTGTTTAACTTCACACGAAATATACCTCACTACAACCCCCGCACTTCTATAATTATGATCGTTTTACTGTGATTTTTTTTCGCTGTGGTTCCTGTCCCAAAGCGGGACTTTTCAGTCCCGAGTGACGTCATAATTTTAATATTTGTTATGTTACGATAAAACTAAAACAAACCAACCAAACTAAGCAACCCAACCCAACCCAACCCAACACTTTTTAACAAAGAAACAACAAATTTATAAAATAAAAAATAAAAAAAGTTCGACAACTTAGTATCGAACCCGGTACCTCTCGAATGGCAAGCGACCGCCCTACCATCTAAGCCATCCAGCTTAACATTAATTTTAAACGCTAGGGGAATAAAAACGGATTTACAGTGTGTGACGTCAGTCGGGATCGAAGTTAAGTCCCGCATCGGGACGGGAGCCACATCAATTTTTTCAGTGTCGTGCGGTAGGCTTTTTCAGATTCGCTGTATCTTGTAAGAGAAACCATGGTTGGTAGATCATACCTTTCTCTTTGTCAGAGTCAATGGCAATCTATCTAAAGTTTAGACATATTTTTCTGCAAGAAAATTTTTAAACTGCGAAACTTTTTAACCCGGACTTTCGACAGCCACACGTTGCGCCGCATTGATTCGTAAACAACTCTCTAAAAATGAATTAGTCAAAAATGACTAGTTACTACAGCTAGTGGCTGCTTTTTCACTTATTTCATGGTTAACCATGAGATACCATAGTATACCCAACATTTAATAGCCAATTCTTATGTAAAATTGTCCCCTGAATCCGAAAATACCGTCAATAATTTTGAGATATTATACTCTCTAAAATGAAATAGTCAAAATTCTACTATTTGAATTAGTACCAGCATTTTTTACTAATAAAATAGTCGTTTTCACTTTTAAATAGTTATTTTTTACTACGTAAATAGTTAAAGTTTGACTAATTTAAGATTAGTCACCATATTTGACTATTTCTGACAGTTAAAAGTAACTAATTTCTTTAATCGTTTACGGCCAACAACAAAGTATTATTTGAATTAACCCGTAACCGGTACTGTGGTGTCTGGGAGACTCATCAACGAACAAAGCCCTGTCCCACCCTCACCTTTTGTTTTAAAAATCTGTCGCTTCCAATACTTTTAAGTTGACCAGTTATAAATATGCTCTCACACTTTGAACAAGTTGGATTGTCAAACGGACAAATTATTACAAGTCAAAGTGTTGAGGTGTCTAGTAGACCACTGGGTACCGTTTACGTAATTTTTATAAAACAATTAATTCGTTATGGATTCGCAACAAGGGCCTTCTAAAAGTGTCCAAAGTGATAAGAAGGGCTTCAAGGAGACTGTAATGTAGTGGTTTTATGAAATCTACAGCGATATAAGTGATATAGATGACTAGTATAGTATACTAAGTATACTACATAACCATTATAGTGATTATGTCGTTGAAGATAATCACAGCAGCGATTTAGGACTTGTCTGTGAAGAGTCAATAGAAAATAATTTTATAGGGTCAGATAGTGAAGAATTTGAAATTTTTTAAGAATTTGAAAAAAAAAACAAGAAAGTTACTATGGAAAAAATAATTGTAAAAATCAGCTATAGTTTGAAGCAGTTATTTTTGCTGTTAAAAAAATATATATTTGAATTTTTTTTCTTTAGTTATGTTATTTTTTAAGGTATATTCTTCAAAATAAAGATAGTTTTATTTTGTTTGGTTTAATATTTTTTATAGTTTAATCACAAAGTTTGCACTACTGCACTTTTTGTACATGTTTTGATTAAAACCTATTTGTTTAAATTTTTCTTTTATTTATGTATTATTTTTGGTGATATTCTAACTTTATATATAGTTCCTAGTATCCCCAATACAAAGCCTCAGATAAAAAAAATAATATAAATTATAATTTTAAAAGGCAGTCTCTAAGACCCCTCAGTACCGTTTATGACCTGAAAGTCGTACAGTACCGGTTACGGGTTAAATGCATATACCTCTCCATGGTTAAATGACCCATAAAAAAAATAAAGATGCAAAAAATTTAGCTCAAAACAGTAACACAAATAATATATTAAACTTTAAAATATTATGAACAATATTTATTGACAAATAAAATTTATTTTTATAAGGGCGGCTGACAGCCGACTGGTTATGAGGTTAGGTTGACAAGCTTCTCAATTGACAGAGTTCAATCCCAGGCCGGGTCAAAACTTTTTTTAAATTTAAATTTACTAATTTAACTATTTCATTCAGTGGATATTGACTAATTATTAGTGGCTGCTTTTCCGATTTCCAATCCGATTGGCCTATTCTAGTCGCACCAAGCTCTATTTAATATATTTTAGAAAATTAATAGGGCTACAAAATTTTATCCTAATAGTTTACAGGAAAGTCAAAATATTTGCTAAAAAGTGAAAAAAAAACAAACAACAAAATATTTAACTATATTTTTTTACTTATTCGTCTAAACAAAAAACACTTTAGGTCAAAATTATAAAAAAAAAATATTAAAATTATTTAATTTTTAACTTTTTATTGTGCAGTATACGGGGTAGGGTAGGCCGAGAAATAAAAAAAATGGAAATTAGATTTGGAATAGGGTCAAACTGCCTTTTGGCCAAACAAAAATAATTTCTATTTTTTGTTTGTGTGACGACTTTTGTCCCCACCAGGGCTCAAAAATTTGCAAAAAAAAATAAAATGAAAATTTTGAAATTTTGATTTGGAATACCGCCAATATTATGAGATTGATAATGCAAAGATAATTTTTATTTACAATTTTTATATGGTGATAGATTTAAAAAAAATTGTACATAAAAACTATTATTTTAAATATTTAAATTGTACAATTTCTGGTTTTATAGAAAGAAATATGTTAAAATTTAACAAAATAAAAGTAACAAACTACCAACTGATGTTAACGAAATTGATTTTTATAACTATGCAATAAATAATGAAAACAAACTTACTAGTCAATAATCACTAGTCATCAAAATGTTTATAATACAGGGTGTTACCTATATAATTAATGTTATATATTAAAATGGGTTGTTCCTTAGGGTCCATAAAGAAGCACCTGAAACTTTTTTTTCTAAATTCCAAAGTCTAAAAATAATTTATAATAACCTTTATCCTACCAAAAAGTACGCCACTGATCGACTAGGAACTTTAGGTTAATCTGGTGGATTTATTATGTTATGGTTGGTAACAGTGTTTCCAAAATCTCTCAAAAAAGTTGACAAACATTGTTTAAATTTAGCTTAATTACAAAAATGACAAAATTAACAATGCAAATTGTCAATTTGGCGTTTTTATTAATTGTTGGTTATTTCATTTTTGTACTGAAGGTAAATTCAAACAAAATCTGCCAACTTTTATGACAGAATCTAGTGCATTTCTTTTAAATTTTAACTAAGGGAAGTGCTTTTGGATTTATTTATACAAATTAAATGTTTAAAGTTTAACCTGTGAACTGGTCCCAATTTCATATGAGTAAACAGAGAAAAAAACTGATGAAAAAATTAATTTTGTGGTTATGGATTTCAAATTTCAAAGGTACTAAATTTTTTAATCATTGTTTAAGCTAATAGCTGGAACAGTAAATAAATACAGAAGGGTATTAGAGCTTTAAGGGCATACAACTTTTGTATTTATTGAGTTTTTATTTATTTTTTGCAAGAAAAATTTTTAGTAACAATTTTTTACATCTGGCAACGCATAGCTACTTTGTTGGTTGGTATCTATGTACTCACAAAATACAGGTGTGCAGAGATAAACAAGTGTGTAACCAGTGGCGTATCACAAAAAATATAAAAAACTTCTAATGCATATTTTTTCGTTATCTTTGGAAAAATGTTTTTTTAAATATTTTTCCTTTATTCCTTATGTCAAAAGGTATTCAGTATTTTAATATATAACATTAATTACATAACACCCTGTAGAATAAAAGTTGTACAGCTACATATGTAGACTAGTAAGTTTGTTTTCATTATTTATTGCATAGTTATAAAAATCAATTTTGTTAACATCAGTTAAGCAATTGCTAGTTTGTTACTTTTATTTTGTTAAATTTTAACATATTACTTTCTATAAAACCAGAAATTGTACAATTTAAATATTTAAAATAATAGTTTTTATGTACAATTTTTTTTAAAATCTATCACCATATAAAAATTGTAAATAAAAATTATCTTTGCATTATCAATATCATAATATTGGCGGTATTCCAAATCAAAATTTCAAAATTTTCATTTTATTTTCAAGCTATATAGCTTGACAAAAAAGGGAATGGAAATGACACAATTTCAGATTTTAGACATACCTATCTCGATTGTAAAAAATCGTTTTTTTGTATTTTATACCTAAAAGATTATCCACATTTTTTATATGGAATTACTCATGTGTGCTGTTTGCCAACTATTTCTTGACCGGAAAGGAATAAGTACAAAACTAACTAAAAATACGTTGTAAACGTGTATTCTACGCATGTGGTGATTTTGAAGTGCCAACGTAAAAAACTAGAATTACTAGCAAAATACTAGAAAAGTATGACAATAAAACCACAAAAACAAAGAGTAGGTATGAATAATTTGATTTAAGGTAAAGATCGTTTTTATTACATGCATAAAGCAAGAGTTTAATGTAAATAATTAGTACCCATTTTAACTTACCAATAAATAAAAAAATTAAATAATTAAATAAAATAACATTAATAATTATTAAACAATAACCAACAAAATGCACAAGATAAGATACCACGCGAATGGCATAAAGCATAAATGACATAAAATGTAATGCATAGTCGACTACATAGAAAAATAACATTGGGGATTTGCTTTCAATAGTGTTTAGTAATCATTCCCAAACTTTAAATATTGAATACATGTCATATTTCTTAATTTATTGTGAAAATTATTAACAAAACTTAAAATTTATTATATAATTTAGAATACATTATAATGTATTCTAAATTAAAAGAGTAATACATTTTTAACTAGACTATAACATGAAATTATTAAATAAAATATCAATGCGTATTATATAGGATTCATTAATTTAATTAAAAATTCTTTTAACAATCAATACATAGTCAAATGTTAAGTACTGGTATTGTAATGATATATAGTCCATATAATATTATATTTATTTTGGTCTTAAAAAGTCATCAGTGCTTAAGTTTTAAGGAAGTTCTCCAAAAGTTAGAATAATAAACTTATTGTAATAAAATTAAATATTTAAATTTAATACTTATATACCAATCATAAAATTCAATATGTATTTATTTTCACTTTCTGCTTTTAATAATTTTTAATAATAAAAAAATTAGTATAAACCAGGACCAAATCTGCAAAACCAGGACAAAACCAGTACACAATTAAAACCAGGACACAATAGCAAAAACCAGAACCTGTCCTGGGTAAACCAGGACGGTTGGTCACCTTAATTATATTTTGGGAGATGGGTTTCTTACGTACACTAATTATATCAACTTTACCTGTTTTGGTAACATGGTCCTCTAGATTATCGGATTTGATTTCCCCCCTAGATCAATAATTTTAACTGCCTTTTAAGGTTCACGTTTTCTCTATCTAACCGAACACTACCAACTAAAGTTAAAATTTGGAAATCGATTTAAAAAGTACAATGTACCTACATTGTATATACCTTCTATCAAGACGTGATGAAAAATGTTAAAGAAATATCGAGTGTGTGGCCTTCAGAGGAGGAAATTTAGTGTATATCTAATTTAGTAAAAATATACTTTTAGGCTTCAATTACCTAAATGAATAGAAATATATTAATGAATGTTTTATTTAATAAAAAAAATAAAACAGATCTGTTATATATTGCAAACCCTGTATTAAAAGAAAAATATGGCCCAAAGTAAACTTAGTCTTTGAATTAATTATTCGCTTGAAACAACATTTTGACCTTATATTTCGTGACGTTTGATTTATCTGAACAAGTTGCAAACATTTAATTGGTCATACCAACAAATTTAAGCTACTGAATGTTTAAGGGTAAAAAATAAGTTGAACATTGCGTGTTGTGGATTTATTTAAAAGCAATGTCTTAATTATTTTTGCCGTTAAATCAAAGTAAAAACCTGTTAAAAGTAGTGCATTGTACAGAAATAAAATTATTATTTAGGGATTTAATAAAATTCTTGTTTGTTAACTGAATAAAGGAGACAAAATGTAAAGAATTGATGTAGCAGAGAAATATGAATTTAATTGCGTTTAAAATCATACTGCAAAATATAGCTTGATGTTAAAACCTTTGTGTGGTTTTATTTACAGTACATTTATTTAACTATGACAAAATTCATAATAGTTACAGTTAAGTTACATTATCTCTAATTATAATAGTTAATAAAAAAAGTAACTAAGCAACTTTAAGGGTGTTAATTTTTACCAACACAGATTTTGTTTTTTTGGATTTATATAAAATCCGTCGCCATTTTAAGATTTTTATAGAAATACAAACATTTGTAAACAAAAAATATGTTTTATTCAGTTTCTTAAATTTCTTGTTTTCCTTTAACATTTTATTAATTTTGGTAAATTTTTTAGGGAAAATAAAAAAATTTAATTAAACCCACAATTTTAGAAAACCTTTTTTAATGAAGATTGGAAAATATTTATGTGCTAATAGGCAGTTTGGTCAGTCGAAGTAAGGAGGCTAATAAAGTGCAAGTGGTGTATTTTTTTTTAAGACGCGTTTGCCATTAAAAAATACTACCCAATCCACATTGTCACCACATGTTTTAATTTCCTCCATTTTTTTCATGTTTAAACAAAACACCACAAAATGTTAATTAACAAAACGACACACCCCTATAAGACTGCCCTAGGATGACTGCTTTAAACGTCTAATTACCTGATAAAGTAAACAGTATAATAGTGTTCTAATGATTTTGGTGCAGATGTCGCTTAAAAAGCTCTTATTTTCAAAGCTAGTTAATTATAACAATAACAATTAAATCAAGATAGAAATACTTATAAACACACTACGTTATTTTAAGTATTAAATAAGAAGTTTGGAAAATCCTTGTAAAAATTATTTAATGATAGTATATTATTATAATATCAAGTTTTTACTTGTAATTTATATTTTGTTGACAAAATAAAGAAATCAAAGACCTGTCTGCTCAACATTTTAAGATGCAGCGATTAGTGACCGCTCTCCATCATTCCGTCATACTGTGCTCTGCCTCTAGCCTCCACCGTATCGTACTCTCTAAAAAATTAATTAGTAAAAAATGACTAATTTAATAGTTATTAGTGGATGCTTTTTCACTTGTACCATGGTTAACCATGGAATACCATGGTATCCCAAAATTCTTTTGTAAAATTGTCCCCTGAATCCGAAAATACCGTCAAAAATTATGTATTTTTTCAAAAGCACGTTTGTAGAAAACTCCTGAATCAAATATTTGACTGATTTTATTTTAAAATATATTTCAATTTTTCAATTTCATTACAAACTATAAAACATTAAATAAAGTATTTATCTTATTTTATCATAGATTCAAATAATAGCAATTTTTAAAAATTGATAATCTTTGTGCTCACTTTTACCCGTCAGTTCTGTATCCAATGATAAAATTCAAAATTCCTGCAAAATATTGAAGTTTAAACGTCAAGTCCTCGTTTTAACACAAGTGTTGGTAAAAAATTACCTACAGAGCCCGCCCTTTGCACGACAGTCATCTTGAAAATAATGCAAGCGGCGAAGTTGTGTTGAATGCACGTATAGTTCCAGTCAAAATTTCAGTACTGTAGTGAGTAGTTATTTTCTTGCTTGCGCAGAACTTGTTTATTTAATGTCATTATAAACTCATATAAATTTGGTGTAGGTCCCATATCTAATAATTGAGATATCGGTATACCCAAAATCCACCAGAAGCCACTGATGTGTGTTATTATTTGATTTTTAGATAATTAATGTATAATATGCTCAAAGTTAAAATAAATCTTATATTTTCCCAATGATTTGGGAGTTCTGAGACAAAAACTCGCTCAGGAAAAAAAATCTAAAATTGCGATGATAGACCTCTTAATATTAATATTATGGACTCAAACTTTCACCATAATTTTTTTTTGTCGGCCCAAAAAATATTTTCGATATACTTTCCAAAAAAAAAATAGTCTATTATATATGTACCTATGTGACTTATGCATGGACTAATAAATATGTTGTTACTAAAAAAAGGTTTTTTTAATTTCGGATAGGGTGTCCTAAATTGGGAGCCCAATTTTAAATTTGCAAAAATTGCAATTACTACAAAAACGTAATTTTTTGTAAAAAAAATTTGTAATAAAAATGTTTTGATATTAAAATTGGATTCTTTGCAATGCATTGTATACTAGCCAATAGATGGGTTGTTTACAAAAAACACCCGCCTTCCGCTGTCCGTAAGTTTGAATTCCAATAAGTTTGTTAAAAATTATCGGATCTTATTGATTTAAAAACCTAGTGAAAGCCTAACAAGGCCTTAGTAAACTCTTTCAGAAAATGTTTGTTTAGTTATTTTAGAATAATTTTTTAATTTTGAAACTTGTAAAACACACATTTTTGCATGTCCCATAAGCGTTTTATAAAACTTACATTAGGGTGGGTCGATTTTTGAATTTTAAAACGCCTGTGTCAGAAAAAGTTGTGTATGGGACTAAAAAAATGTAGGTATTTTTATTTTTTTTTAATTTAAAATTTAACCCCCCCGCTGGCCCTTCAAAAATTATAAAATAAAAAAAAATCAAAATCAAATTTGCCTACAGGTACTAAAAATGTTTTCGTAATTGTTGTTTATAAACGCAAAATAATATATTTTTATAATTGGAATGCATTAACAGCCCCCGCCCGATTTATTTATAATATTTAGACGTATGTGTTTTTTATTATAGTTTTACTATTATTGTATTTTAATCACCTTTTTGTATAAATTAAATATTTAATATTATAAAATATAATTTTTTTTTTTCAATTATAAATATGGCGGCGGGCGTAAAGCGTAAAGTTTCTACTCGGCAGTCGTTTCGCGATGCCGTATTTGGTGAACCTCGTGACTTAAGTGAAACGGTACTGCCGTGTTATGTAGATGTAATGCGGTATTTTCTATTTGTACAAAACAATTTAAGTGGACACACTACTAAAAATAAAACTGTTGCTGAGATTTCTAAACTGGAAGTTGACAAGGTACAAACAATTTGGTGGAAAGCCAGTTTGCCTACTGTATCAAACCAGCAATGTGTTGCACTTGTGATGAACCATTAATAATTCACCGAAGTTTTCTGTTACCTGCAAGAGGTAGTACATCCACCAGCCAACAGATGCCGTGCCATGTACTAAAACAACTAATTTTGACAACCCAATGGAGCAGAACTGCGTGATGTGGTTTTTACATGGTTTCTTTGTGCAAGTTTTAGCTATAAAAGGCGGATTTGGACATTAATAAAATCAGTCTATTGGTGGCTCAAATTCCGACTGGTCTAATACTGGATGGAAGAACCAATACCGATACTCGAATGCACAAGGACTATAGTTTCTAGTGATATAAAAACAGTAGGTTAACCTGGGGCTTGTATGCTGGGCTTTTATGCTGAGCTTGTATGCCGTATTTAACCTATTTGCTATCCTGCCACCCGTCCTGTACTTAATAATTTATCAATATTTAACATCCCCGTGAACATAACCTCACATATATATGTTGCAAATAATATTTCTTCTTTATAGCCCCAGTTGCAAGTGTACCTGCCTGTCTGTGGAGGAAAACGGAGCCTGTACCTGCCTGTTGCCTTTTGGGGTATCAAGAAAGAAATATTGACCTGTTTGCACATAGCATTGTATAATACCTGTCTACGATAGGCCTTTATTTTATGTATATATCCTTTACTTATGATTTTGTATATATTGTATATATTTCTATGATAGAATAAACAAGTTTAAGTTATTTTGGCATTTAAATTAAACCACAAAACCTGAACTGATTCTCAAACCCTATTTCTCCACTGTAAAGTTACTCGAGGTAGGTATTCTCTCTGTCGAAGAACTAGAGAGACCCTATAGTGCGTATTTAAGGCCATTACCAGCCTAGGTACGACACAAATCTGGCGCCCGAGCAGGGACCTGATTTTTCCTGAAAATTTCCTGAAAACCTAACCTGCAAAACCCGTGAGAATCAGAGTAAGGTGGTTTAATTTTTACCAATTAGTATGTCAAAAACTACAAAAACAACCCCGACGAAAAAACCCGACGAACAGATTAAAACACAAGGCCCTTCCCAGGCAGAGGCTGGAAATGCTTCAACCGACGGCTCAGCTGCAACTGGGGAGAAAACAGGGTTAAGTTGGATTTACACGCTTCGTAAGGAAGGTTTAATCGACGTTTGTACGGGTTATGGCTTAGAAGCAACCGGTACAGTAAACGATTTGCGTTTAAGACTAAGAAATCATGTCACCGGAACCAAAGAAACCCCAGCCAATCTACCCTTGTGGGAAACCTCATTTTTAGGCCCACCTGCTAATGATAGAAAGGTCTGTGACCAGGTTCGAAAGTGGAATATACACTTTGATGGCAATAGGAATGCAGTATCATTCCTCGAAAGAATACAAGAGTTAAAAGAATGCTATGACTTTGATGAGGAAAATCTACTCAAAGCATTACCAGAGCTACTAAGAGGAAGCGCATTATTGTGGTACAGAAACTGGAAGGCTGGCTGGAATAACTGGGATGATTTCATAGAGGATTTCAAGCAAACTTACTTTCCCAGCAGGTATACCGAAGACTTGCTGGAGGAAATTTCTCGAAGAAATCAGAGGCCCAAAGAAAGTTTCAGGGAGTATATGATTGAAATACAGTCACTTATGAGAAGATATGGCAAATATACTCCAGAGCAAGAATTATACACTCTGTATAAAAATTTACGCCCAGAATATCGACAATACATCCGGCGCACCGATGCCAAGTCGGTTAAAGATTTGGTGGGGCAAGCAGAGGAGTTTGAAAGTCTACAAAAAGAGATAGAGGCACAAAAACCTGCCAGGGTGGTTCAAATTCCCCATGTAGCCCCAATATTACCAGCAAAACAGTATTCTACCCATAACCGGCCAACCAATCCATCAGTGAAGCCACCAAATACCCCAGTATATGACCGAAAACGTGTGTGCTGGCGGTGTGGTAAAGAGGGGCATTTTCGCACTGAATGTCGCGAAAGGGGCCGAATATTTTGTTCAAGGTGTGGCAAGCAGGATGTCTGGTCAAAAGACTGCACATGCCCACGCCCGGAAAACTCCGGAGGGAGCCAGAACTGAAGCCGTCTGAATTCCTGTCCCTGCCGGCTTCACCAGGACCGTACTCAGTACAAAATATACAGTGTGATGCCAAAATTCCGATGATAATTCCCAATGGATTAGCCAATCAACCCGAAAATGTAGCTAACGACCCCAGAATGTTCCTTAAAATGGAAATTAAAGGGATAGAATGGGATGCCCTTTTGGATACCGGAGCTATATATTCATATATCGGTAAATCCGTGGTAGAAAATATATCAAATCATCCAGGACAACAATGTACTACCCAGGTACAATTGGCTGATGGGTCCCTACAACCAGTCACTAGGGCATACACCCTTGGTTGTCAATTTGACAACAAATATACTCAGCACCTGTTTTATTCTCTACCAAATTTGGTGGAAAGTATTATTTTGGGGATGGATTTTATATCCAAGCATAAGATATTGGAAAACCTAACCCAAAATAAACCAGAAAATCCAGAAAAGAAACCAGAAAGTCCAGTAAAACCAGAAAATGTACCAGAAAAACCAGAAAAAAAACCAGAAAGTCCAGTAAAACCAGAAAATCCAGAAAATAAACCAGAAAGTCCAGATAAACCAGAAAATGAACCAGAAAGTCCAGAAGAACCAGGAAAAAGTCCGGCCCTGTTGTCCTTGATCCAGAAAAACCTGATTCCCGAAGAACAACAGAAAGTGGCCAACTTTATGCCCACCGAATTAAAGTCCTGTGATACAAATAACAGCAGGATACAACATAATATTCGTATCAAAGAACCCGCCATAAAGAAAATCTACGACGAAGTTGATCAAAGGTTCTCAGATAAAATCGAGCCCTCCCATAGTCCTTGGAGCTCACCAACAGTGATGGTCAAGCAAGCTAATGGAGAGCCACGATTCTGCCCAAATATTCGAAAAATCAACGACGTCTCGATAAAGGAGGCATACCCGGTGCCAAGAGGACAAGAAGTTCTAGAAACCGGATACCGTCGATTTGCGCCAAACTTTGCCTCAACTCCGGCCCTGCAACCATGCAACGGTGGACTTGCTTACCGCCAAGGGATTGGGTAAAGTTTCCAAAGGCCATTTCTTATTCACGGAAGAGGACCCGGAACCCGGAGCCGTGAAGATGTTTTAGAAGAAATTTTTTAATTTGGTTTTAATAATTTTATTTTTATTTTCCAGGTATTTCTTTTAAATCCTGTGTACGACCGTTGTTTTTAGTGATCTAAAAACAATAATTTTGTAAGAGGGGGATGTGATGAACCATTAATAATTCACCGAAGTTTTCTGTTACCTGCAAGAGGTAGTACATCCACCAGCCAACAGATGCCGTGCCATGTACTAAAACAACTAATTTTGACAACCCAATGGAGCAGAACTGCGTGATGTGGTTTTTACATGGTTTCTTTGTGCAAGTTTTAGCTATAAAAGGCGGATTTGGACATTAATAAAATCAGTCTATTGGTGGCTCAAATTCCGACTGGTCTAATACTGGATGGAAGAACCAATACCGATACTCGAATGCACAAGGACTATAGTTTCTAGTGATATAAAAACAGTAGGTTAACCTGGGGCTTGTATGCTGGGCTTTTATGCTGAGCTTGTATGCCGTATTTAACCTATTTGCTATCCTGCCACCCGTCCTGTACTTAATAATTTATCAATATTTAACATCCCCGTGAACATAACCTCACATATATATGTTGCAAATAATATTTCTTCTTTATAGCCCCAGTTGCAAGTGTACCTGCCTGTCTGTGGAGGAAAACGGAGCCTGTACCTGCCTGTTGCCTTTTGGGGTATCAAGAAAGAAATATTGACCTGTTTGCACATAGCATTGTATAATACCTGTCTACGATAGGCCTTTATTTTATGTATATATCCTTTACTTATGATTTTGTATATATTGTATATATTTCTATGATAGAATAAACAAGTTTAAGTTATTTTGGCATTTAAATTAAACCACAAAACCTGAACTGATTCTCAAACCCTATTTCTCCACTGTAAAGTTACTCGAGGTAGGTATTCTCTCTGTCGAAGAACTAGAGAGACCCTATAGTGCGTATTTAAGGCCATTACCAGCCTAGGTACGACACACACTACTTAAAAAATATCACAAACAATTCATGGATCTTAAAAAATCTCTAAAGAAAACAAGTAGTTATGCCCGAAATAAATTACAATGTTTTCAAAATGAATCGAATAAAAAGCTTTTCGATATTTCGACATGCAAATGCAAAGAACTTTCATCGTGTGCTTGTGTCAAGTTAAAGAAGGTCCCTAAATTAGAACATGAATTATTAAAAGCACTAGAGTTTTAAAGCAAAGGCTAGAAAGAAAAGGAGAAACAGCTAGCTGCAGTGGTTTGAAGTCCGAGGCAAAAACTCAACCTAACGAAGTTTTTTCAGACCCATCATCGCAGCAGGATACCGATTCCGATGAAGAATTTAATCCAACATCCTCTACCAGCGCAAAAGACATATCACTTGCCCTTCCGTCACTTGCAAAAGCAATAGATCGAGCAGGATTATCGAGTCGCAAAGGTGCAATGATAGCCAGTGCAGTTCTTGTGGATGTTGGTTTAATCACAAAAAGTGCGACTTACAAAAAAAAGTGCAGAGGACGGCAAAATTTTACAAGCCCTTTATTTTGATGGACGCAAAGACCGCACCTTCCACATAAAAAAGAAAGAAATCACATCATTTAGAAAAACTGTTGTTGAAGAGCATGTAGTTTTAATCCAGGAGCCTGGTAGCAATTATTTGGGACATGTGACACCTGAAAACGGGACGGCTAAAAAACTTGCATCAAGTATTCTTAGTTATATTGACAAAGCTAGTATCTCTACATCAGAGCTTGTTGCTATTGGCTATGATGGGACAGTAGTGAATACTGGACCCCACGGTGGGGTTATTCATTTATTGGAATCACATCTCAAACGACCTGTGCAGTGGCTGATATGCCAACTGCACGCAAATGAGCTGCCACTCCGTCATTTGCTTCGACATCTAGATGGCGATACTAAAGGTCCTGCTTCATTTTCAGGCCCCATTGGA
Organism: Brassicogethes aeneus; assembly: GCA_921294245.1. Lineage (NCBI taxonomy): Eukaryota > Metazoa > Arthropoda > Insecta > Coleoptera > Nitidulidae > Brassicogethes > Brassicogethes aeneus. Next base: position 29,001,273 of record OV121137.1, read on the forward strand.
AAACTCCTTGAATCATGTGAGAAGTTACCGGTCGTTCATTACAAAAAAATCGGGACAGAATTACCTAATGTAAACTTAGCAGAACTCAGCACTGACCAAAAATATTTATACCTAATATGTCAGCTATTTCTACAGGAAACTGTCCAATTAGTTTAGCAAATAAAGCACCGGGTAAAATGTCTCATGCGAGATGGCTCACTACTGCTAATCGGATTTTACGGGCTTATATTGGAACGGAGACTCCACCCACCAATCTTAATATTCTAACAGAGTATATTTTGAAAGTGTATGCAAAGGTTTGGTTTTTAGTAAAATATTCACTTTTATGCACAAATGGGGCTCAGCACTTGTGGAAGCTGTATCAGTTCTGAAGATATTTAAGCGACGAGTTAAAATCTGTAATTGATCCATTGATTCAAAGGAACGGCTTTTATGGGCATCCAGAAAATATTTTAATTTCCATGATATTTGACCCACGCCGACATATAAGAAAGAGAACTGGGATTTAGGAAAATTATGAAATTAAGATTAACGGCTAACAACAATAAAAAGTCAAACGATACAGTTAAAAAATTTAAATTCCTTTATTTAACTTTGATTCTGAGTGTTAAATTGGTTTAATAAACTGGCAAGAGTGCACTATTACAGAGCCTGAACTTACCTATCTGATCAAACTATTGAGGATTTTATTAAGACCGACAATTTTCCTAAAGAAGATCTCTGGAAACTACCCTGTCACACACAGGCGGTTGAGAGAGGGGTTAAGTTAGTAACAGAAGCGTCTTTGGCCGTCTGTGATGAGAAAAATAGGGATGGTTGGATACGTACAACAATAGAGTCCAGAAAGAAAATGCCCAAATTTATTACAAAGTCAGAATATGTGGTAAGCACAGAATAATCTAAAATTCCCACATGGAAGGGTGGTTGGGTGGGCAGGGGTGGAACTCGATGGCAGCCACCTCCCGTGGTGAGTTCTGGGATATTTTGAGTTTAAGTATTGCTCAAAATAAGCGAAGAGCAGCCTTGTAACAATTTTGTTAATTTTAAACAAATTATTTACATTTTTGGATGTGTGGCCTAAATGTACTTTAAATTTGAAAAAAAAAATTGAGGACTCAAGAGACCCAAATAAAACATTTCCCAATGCAGGCCTATAATTTTTTTAATATTTATATCTTTTTATTTTTAGGGGCCTGGCGGGGGGTCTAAATTAATTTTGTAAATTGAAAAAAATATATTTTTCAAAATAAAAGCCCAACCTACAACTTTTCCAACCACAATCGTTATAATTTTATAAAAAATACTAAAAAACGACCCACCCTAACTTACATACATGTTTTTTTTAAATATTGAATAACCAGAACTTTGTATTGCTTTATAGCAATACATAACATGCTTAGTTAATACAGTAAACAATTTATATAAATTAATTAATTTTAATATACTTTTTTTAAATTTGACTCATGTCCCAGATATTTTTTCCGTTGCGTTACGTCTGTCGCGTTACCATAGAATATTAAAAAAATATATATATGGCAACTTTTTAGGCACTCACGTTATCAACAAATGATGTTCGGACGTACACATTACCCAGCTGAATTTATTTATTCAATCAGAAAGAATATATCGGTTGAAACAGGTGCGGGTAACGCGAATGTAATAATTGTTTGTCCGCTAAGTTACTCAAAAAAAAAAAAAAAAAATAAGGTAAGAAAAAATACTATTTTTTATGTTTATGTTTATTTTAGGGTACTAAAGCTTATTCAGAGTAATTACTGACTGTAATGTCTTATTATTTTTTAAATATGGTTTCACAAAACTTTTTCCACTGCGTTACCGAGTCCATTATGTTACCGTTGAGTGAAGTCAATGATGTTACCTTATGGTAACGCAATGGAATTTAGGGTAACGCAATGGAATTTTTCGACAACAAAGTGGATATTTACCGTCGCTTTTATTAAAGTAGTTTATGATAAACCAATTTAAAATTATTTGTGCATTTGTGCATTATTTGTAATCTATATCATGAGTTGTAATCATGATTACAACTCATGATATAGATTACATCCAAGGGAAAATTCCACGCAATGTACAAGTACTAAAATGGACGCAAGACCTTCACCAGCTTATAGTCAAAGAAAAAGGGTGTTTACAATTTAGAAATCTAAGTTGTTATTGTGCAAGTGAGCACCACTACAAGGGATTTTGTTTATGCATTACTCTAAAATCGTACCACCCTATATAGTTTTTTACGTTATTTGATTAAGTCCTTTGTGTACCCCAGTCCGTTGTGATCCAATGTCTATTTCGTTACTTTTTTTAGTTTTTGTTAAAAAAATACTTAAAATGATTTTTATACACTATCACTTGGTAATTCGTGTTTATAAATTAGAGTTTAACTCACTAATACAGTGACTAAAAGAAAATATTAATGGTATTGTTTTTTTAACAAAGAATCGGAATGGTTTGTTTTAAAAATTAACTTAACGAACATAAATATTAAAAAAAGCATTTTTAATAAAAATAAAATAAAAAAGTTTGTGAACTAAGTACCTAAATTTTTTTTCAAATTATTTTTATAACAACTTTTTTATTGAATTAAATTTTGGATTTCAAATTGGTAACACAGTGGAGATATACATAAGCTAGCTTAACACATTTTTCTGAAAAAAACGTAAAAAAAATTAAAAAGTGCACTGCCTGTGTTAAATGTAAGTAAACAAAACTCTAATTATTTATAAAAATCCAACCAAAAGTCAATTTAAGCAAAAAAAAACTTTGATCTTCATTTTCCTGAAAGCGGGTGTTTCTTGAAAATGACCCAGATAAAGCATTAAACAATTATTTAATCTAAATAATTTTGATTATTTTGAAAAGGTATCTGAAATTATGCGACTTTCCTCTAACTTAATATATTATAACAAAAAATATCATCTAATGTTGTACTTGAGTAAGATCACCTGAACTGGACCCACCATTTCCCACTTGAGCATGGAATTATTATATTGTAATATAAATTAGTTACTATAATAATGAAGCCCTGAAACAGTTTTTTAAAATTTTCATTTTAACAAAAAAAAAATTTACAATGAAAATGTAATAGATGACAGAAAAACCGTTAAAGATATTTTAATGAAATTTTTTGTTTAAAATTCACATTTTAAAAAACAATTTAAAATTTTATTTATTTATTTTTTCTCATATTTTTAATTAACTTTTAAATAAACAAATAAAAAGTTTAATAATTTCTCCCTAAAATTATGAATTTGTTTTTATCAGTAACAATTTAGTTAAATATTCTGCAAGAAAATTCCACTGCCCGCTATTAGTTTAAACAATATGAATTTATTTATCCGCGAGCGCTTTCGCGAGTCTACCGCGTGCTGCAACGGAGAGAAAAATTTTGCTAAAAATAACTATCCAAAGTATTGTTAAATGACGTATCGTGAATTTAGTCAACTGTTTTATTAAACTGAGGATTTGTATGGCTAAATTGGCTATACAGATCCTCAGTTTAATAAAACAGTTGACTAAATTCACTATACGTCATTTAACAATACTTTGGATAGTTATTTTGGCAAAATTTTTCTCTCCGTGTACCGCGGTATATATACGCTATAGCGCGCTGCAGCACTCCGTAGACTTGGCATTTGCCCCAATCAGTATTAATAATAATAAACTGTCTTTTACAATAAAAAACAATTTTATTTAACAAATTTAATTTTTTTAATGTTATAATTGTAACAAATATAATATTAAATAAATTTTGTTTTATTTATAAATAAAGACCGTAAAAATTAGCAAATAATTAAATAAAACATAATTTTTTATTATTTTTTTAAATATCTTTGTTTGTTTTTATTGTATAATCGTAAATAACAAATGAATTTTACAAGCCACTTCAGTTTATTTGTTAAATAAGTAAACACGTTTTTATTGTATAAACGTAAATAACAAATGAATTTTACAAGCCACTTCAGTTTATTTGTTAAATAAGTAAACACGTACATCTGTTAATACTAATCCTAATCACAAGATTTTTAATTTTGTAGATTTGCATTTAACTATTATATCAATTAATTAAAGTTATCATTTTTATTTATATTTATTATTAGTGATTTATTATGGCCCGGGTGAATAAATGCAGTAATCCTTTTGAAAATTACGTAATAATTTCAGAAAAAAATACTCATGACGCAATCTCAGTTCATCTTTTTAATTCAAAGTTAATTGAATTAAAAAAAAATAAATTCGGAGCTAATAAAGTTAAAAAAATGTTTTACTTTTCTGACGGAGCAGCTTCACAGTATTTCACAGGAATTTAGTTAATCACAATGACTTTAATGTTGAAGCTTAATGGAATTTTTTCGCGACATCTCAAGGTAAAGGAGTATGTGATGGCTTGTGAGGAAGCGCGAATATTCATTTAAAAAAATTGCTTTTGATTTTTCCTCTCAAGAGGAACATGCATGATTCTCACGAACTACGTTTTCAACAATCTGTTACTACAAAAAATACCCACCAGTTTTACTATTATAAAGATACAAAAATAACAACTAATAAAATTTTAAAGAAAATTTTTTAAATTAACATGCTGCAGGGAAATTTATGTTTTATTTTTACAGTCTTTATTTATAAATAAAACAAATATTATATCTATTTGTTATAATTATTACATTAAAAAAATTAAATTTGTTAAATAACATTGTTTCTTATTGTAAAAGACAGTTTATTTTCTATCAATACTGATTGGAGCGGAGCTCGACCTCCGCTCGACCTAAGGCGCGCGGAAGCGCGCTATACCGAGAGCGCTCGCGCTCAGGGATAAATAAATTCATATTGTTTAAACTAACAGCGGGCAGTGGAATTTTCTTGCACAATATTTAACTTAAGTGTACAATGCATCTAACTAAAAAAAAGAAATTCATAATTTGAGGAAAATCTCATTAAAATTTTTTTTTGTTTATTTAAAAGTTGATTAAAAATATGTTAATAAATAAATAATTTTAAATTTTGTATTATTTATCAAAATGTAAATAAACTGCTCGTCATAAAAATCGACGCACCTAGTTTTTTGGAAAATATTTGAAAGCTCGTTATTGAAAAATTAATGGATCGATTTTGAAAATCTTTGGAAATTCTGAATAGGTGATTCTTTGACTCTTATGTCAAATTTTGGAAATACGATATTTTGCACATAGCATTATACTACAGGGTGTTAAACGAAGAGATGTATTTTTTTCCGAAATTTCAAGTTATTCCCATTCATGAGGCAGTTGAGTTTGATAGTCGTAATACCCCTCCCTACTATAAGTAAGGTAATCCCTCGGAACGTTTTCGAGATTTTGTGAATATCGCGGCTTACTACGATTATATGCCAATTTATCGAAAATTGTCGTTATTTCCCAGTTTAGTCCAAAAAATGGGCAATAGTGAATTCTTTGACTTACGTCTAATTTTGAGAATAAGATATTGTACACATTATACTACACGGTGTTAAAAAAAGGGATGAAAAATTTCAAATCCCCATTCACAGGGCAGTTGAGCTTGATAGTCGTAATACCCCTTCCTAATAACAGTTAGGTTATACCTCGGGACGTTTTCGAGATTTTGTGGATATCTTGGCTAACTACGATTATATGGCAATTTTTCGAAAATTCTCGTTATTCTTCATTTTAGTCCAAAAAATGAGCAATAGTTGATTCTTTGACTTCTTGTCCAATTTTGGAAATACGATATTGTGCACATAGCATGATACTACAGGGTGTTAAAAAAAAGATATTTTTTTTCCAAAATTCCAAATCCCCATTCACAGGGCAGTTGAGCTTGATAGTCCTAATACCCCTCCCTAATAACAGTTATATATATATATATATATATAATCGTAGTTATCCAAGATATCCACAATATCTCGAAAATGTCCCGAGGGATTACTTGTTATTAGGAAGGGGTATTATGAATATCAGGCTCAACTGCCATGTGAATGGTGATTTGTAATTTTGGAAAAAACTTCTCTTTTTTTAACACCCTGTAGTATAATGCTATGTGCACAATATTGTATTCTCAAAATTAGACGTAAGTCAAAGAATCCACTATTGCTCATTTTTTGGACTAAACTGGGAAATAACGACAATTTTCGATAAATTGGCATATAATCGTAGTAAGCCGTGATATTCACAAAATCTCGAAAACGTTTCGAGGGAATACCATACTAATATTAGGGAGGGGTATAACGACTATCAAACTCAACTGCCTCATGAATGGGAATAACTTGAAATTTCGGAAAAAATACATCTCCCAAAATTTGACATAAGAGTCAAAGATTCAGCTATTCAGAATTTCCAAAGATTTTCAAAATCGATTCAGTAATTTTCCAATAAAGAGCTTAAAATATTTTCCAAAAAACTAGGTGCCTCGATTTTTAAGACGAGCAGTTTATTAAACAATAAATCCTGAAAATTTTATTAAAATATCTCTAACGATTTTTGCTGAAATTTATTTTTGAATTAAGAGTCTTCAAAATTTATACTGTAAAAAAATTGTTGTTAAAATGAAAATTTTAAAAAACTGTTTCAGGGTTTCATTGTTAAAAGTAATTGCTTTACATTAAAGAATATTAATTTGATTTCCACTATCAAGTGGGGTCCACTTGAGGAGATCTTACTTACTTTTAATCTATTTTGACCAAAATAAATAATTATTTTGGATTATTTGGAAGTATACTAAATAATTGTTGAATATGATTCAAACTAAATTTAAGCATTTATATTTCTAACGACAAAACTTGTGCATAGGTACGTCTCGGCATACCAACTTTAAGTTAGATTATAAGAAAACAAACAATTTTTAGAGAAACTTGCAATGTGAAAATATTTAATACGACATGTGATTTATTAAAATTTTAAAATTTATAATAATTTTTCGACGTGGATCAAATTCAGTTGAAGCTTTATACTTACTTGTATTGACAAAACTTTATGTAGGTGGGTATGTCTCATTTAACTTTAAATTCCAGATATAACTTTTTAAGTATTTTTGATTGTTCAAAAAATTATATTTTTTTGGATTTTTAAATTCAGTAAACCTTTGCAAGTATATACCTACCAAAAGCAGTACAGTTTTTACCCATTTTATCTTTTTTTTAAGGTTTTAAGCAAAATATCAAGTCATCTACGCCACCAATTAAAAAAAATATTTAAATTTAAGTTTAAAATTAATTAAATAGTTTTTAGTATATATCATTATTTATTATCAAAATACAGTACGTACTTTTATTACTCGTCACCTTCGTTGCCGGTTTTATTAGACTACTGCGTTTTTTTATATATAAAAAAACGCAGTAGTCTAACAAAACCGGTAACGAAGGTGACGAGTAATAAAAGTACGTACCTGCTCCAACAGAATCACGTAGAATTTTCTGGAACAACGACAATAAATAAACCACCTACACGTTTCCAGTAGCAAAATAAGACTGATTCACTGCTCTAGTCAAGAACGTTTGACCAAAAATCATCCCCACCAATATTCCATTTCGTAAATAATAGTAAGTGGCGTAGATGACCCTTACCTTATGGGACACAATATCTAGAGTCTTAAAAACTAAACAAATTAAAAAAAAAAACTAAAATTTGATAAATTGGGTGAACTTGATGTTTACTCTATGAGTTTATAAGGTTAAACTTAAGAAACAGTGCAATTTACATTTAAAAAACTATTTTGCACATTTAGTTTCGGGTGAGGGACCGGTAGTGTAGGTGACATTATAAATGTTTCCAATTAAATAAAAATATATTTTATATATTTTTTACAATTTATTTTATATAAATGCGCTAAAGAGCATGATAGTTTTTAAGTGATGTCCTAAAAACTTGCAAAATATTATTATTTAAAAAAATATTTGGCCGGGACAGGTCATTTTTAAGTTAAATGAGACATACCCAGGTACACTTTAAGCAAAACTACCACATTTTTTTAGAAAAAATTGTAAAGTAAAAATACTATATACTACACGGAAAAAAATCCCTTACTAGGATTAAGAAAAGTTCTATACTTCATGTTAGGAACTTGATTTAAGTAGGTATATTTATTATTTCTATGAGATTAGCGTACATTTAAACTAAGTAATGGGATATACTTAATTTTTAAGAAAAACTGTTACTTGATTTGAGATGAGTATTCTTGGATTGAGTTTAAAGGTATTTTATTTTAAAGAAAATTGGTATACTTAAATCAAATATACAATAATACTTAGATGAAAGACCTCTAGTTGTTTACTCAAAGCGGAATATTGCCACTTGATTTAAGTATTCTGTATATTTGTATGAAATTTCGGTATACTTTATTTAAATATATGTATATTTAATACAAGAACGCTTATACTTCAATTTAAGTATAAGACTAGAACAAAGAATACACTATACTGTATTTAAGTATAGCTATTATTAAAACAAATACCTTATTCTTCGCTTAAGTAAATACCGTCCACCCTCTAAGACCGCTTCGCTAAAAGAAAAGACGCAGTTTCTGTGTTCAGTTCTGTCCTGTGTTCTATGGTGGTAGCGTGTGTACGTGTCGGCACCGGCAGTTCGTTTTTTCCTTCTTCGGTCTGGATGTTATTTTTAATAAAAAATAATGAAGAAGAAACTTAAAAATTGGGGCTTAGAATGTTTACTAGACACATTTTTGGGTAAGTAAATAATATTTCATTAATTTAAAGTAATTAACTAGGCATGATCGTAAAAATGTAGTGTAAAATGGATAGCATACGACAGGTAATAGACAATAAAACATAAACAGCAGAAAGGCTATAGCCTCCAATTCAGCTATATTATTTTTGTTTTAGAAAACGTGTGTAAAATGGATAGGTATACTGTAGTGTAAAATGGATAGCATACGACAGGTAATAGACAATAAAACATAAACAGCAGAAAGGCTATAGCCTCCAATTCAGCTATATTATTTTTGTTTTAGAAAACGAGATAGATATCGATATTATGGTAAACCTAAGCGAGGAGAATTTAAAGGAATTAATTCCAAAAATAGGATTGAGGATCAAGTGTAGAGAACAAATTAAAGAATTAACACCAAACCATCTACGATGATAATGGTAGCCTTCTTAGAGACTCATTTTACATATTATTTAGCTGGAGATAAATTTTACTGACAATAAAAATACCTACTTAAAAAAATATTAACTATTGTGATTAAAAAACCTTACCTTTACATACCTATAGCACCAAAAATGTGATACCTAGGTACTTAAAAAAATAAAATATAAAATATAGTATCTATGTTAATTAACCGTGAAAGAATGAATTTATATAAATTGACAGTACTTTTTCTAATACCTCTAAGGCTGTTAGGTACCTATTGTGATATCAGTGCCTATTATACTTAGTACTTTAGTACATTAAAATAATATGCCAAAAATACTGTTAAATTACTGTCATAACGATTATATTTTCACTTTCACTTGTATTTTCCGTAGTAGTAGAATAATTAATACAAATATTTTTCAGGGTCACGAATGTTTTTTTTGTAAAAATTATTCCGAGTCGCTAGACGAGGGAATTTTTTTTCTAATCAACCACTTTCTTTAAGAATAGTGTAAAGTTATTTTAAATATATACTATACTTTTATCAAATATAAAAAAAGGAAAAGTAAGAATACAAGCATTTTATGCAAGTAAAGCGTGTACTTACAATAAGTATAAATAAATAAATTTTAAAGAAAGTATATTCTTAAATCAAGAATACTGAAAAGATTTTACAAAGAAACTATACTTTGATGAAGTACATACTAACGTTACAACAAGAATACCGTACTCTTCATTGAATACAAATTTGTATACTTAACTCAAAATTAGTGTGTTTCTTATTTTTAGTATAGCAGTAATCTTAGATTAAACCGAAGCTATCTTTATTTTATAAGAATATGAGGATACTTGAAACAAGTATAAATTTACTTGCGGAATAGGGAAACTAAGCTATACTTGGATAGAGTTGAATTTTCTTGGAATCAGTATAGATTTTTTTCCGTGTATACTGTGAGATTTATTTAAACTTTAAAAGTTATAATGATTGTTCGATGTAAATCAAATTTTGAAAAGTTATTTATGACATATTATGTGCTAAAAGTGGCATTTTATTTTGTGAGAAGGGAAGTTTTTCACGTCCCTTCAAAATACAAATCAACTCATTTCTTACGTCAATAAATTTATAAAATATTTTGAAATGCAGTTGTCCATAAAGTTTATTGTTGTTAAGGTTTGTTGATGAAGGTAAGAAAATAAACAATGTTTAGTACAACCAAAAATGATTTTATGAGTCGCAATCGTATATGTGTGATATTCGCTTTTTGGAAATCACCTGATTTTAAAATGATAATAACATTTCTTAATTCTGGTGACACCAATAAAAACTTTCAATACTCAGCAAAGATAAATTATCCAAACAATTTTAAGTCATAGTACTTCGTAGCCAATTTTTATCCTCCTTATGGCCAAAAAAGATCTCTGCTGAGCTTAATGGCAATAAAAGTGCAATTTTAAAAAGTTTGTATAAATTTAGATAAGTTTTATAATTGATCTCTTTTTTTAAATTATAACATTATTAAGCCTTCTCGATGTTTTATGGTGTTTTTTATGACCACCATTTTAACTTTCGAAATATCTTGCTATATTTTAAATTTGTGAGCATAATGATTAACGAAGCGAGAACTACAATAAAAATCAAATTTTATAAAATAGTCGATAACATTGGTCATTTCTTGACTTTCTGAGGAAAATCTTTCTTTTAAATGGCCAATCATTGCGTCGAGTATAGTATAATAAGTTTTTATGCCCAAAGTATTCTTGCATTTTAGATTCATCCTTGGTTTTAGAATTATGATATAGAAAAAAGAAAGAATATTTCATAAAATTTTGGGGGTGCTAATTTTATTTGTCTGTTTTTAAAGAAAAGTCCAAATTATGGATATCGTCAACGCTTCTATCAAATTATTCCATGTTGACGACGATTATAACCATAAGGTTATTTTTTTTTCTCTATTTTCACATCAGTGTTAAAAGTAAATTCGGTCATTTAGCACCAGTGCTAAAAAAAATTACTTTTAACACAGGTGCTCTTAAATTTCATACTTTAAAAGTTAAACTTTACTGACGTTTGTATTAAAAAATATTATTTACTCGTAATTTAAATAATGTTTTAAAATATGCTTTAAATTATACAGGGTGTCCAGAAAATGACGCGCTCAATGGAGGAAGTTAATTGAGTATACAAAAATACAATTTTCTTTTCTGATTAGAGCTGTGAAGAGTTTAAGTTTAACTCTTAGTACACTGTTTAAAATATCTGTGGTGTAAAGAGTAATCTTAAAATGGTGTCAATTATGGTTGAAAATGTTATATTCAGCAAAAAATATTTGAGAAGTGCACCACAGAAAAAAAGGAATAGTTCATTTAACTATATTAATTTAGTTGACCCATAAGTATTTATTTAAATTAACTGTGGGAAGGTTAATATTAATAAACATTAGTTTGACGGTACTAAACCAGATAGTTATTTTGTTTTTTTTTAAATTGGTTAAATTAACCCAGAAAACTTTAAGTGAAACCAACCCGCTGCATGATTCAGTTTACTAAATATGTTGTTTGTAAAATAAGAGTTATTTCAACCTAAAGCACTCTGTTAAAACGATTAAAACAATTTGCCGTGCATTCCTGGTTGCATAGTGTGTACCGATCGCGGCAAAGTCGGTGTGGATCACGTGATGTTCTTAAATCTCGCCTCTGTTGACTTACATGAAGAGTATATAAGCTCAGGTAGCCCTTTGCTTTGGTGTGACACTACAAGTTGTTCGATAGTAAAGAGCTGGAAACAGCTGTCAATACTTGAAGTATTTTAAGTTGGTGGAACGCACCAAAAACATTATCTCTAGCGACTCGCTAGTAGCGAGTTGAAGGTTCAATTTTCTGGAATAATACCACTGGTAATATACTAGTAATGCGTCAAGAAACTTCCTGTTTCCTTTTTTTCTGTGTAGTATGATTTAATTTGACCAAAAACACTTAATATTTAACACTGAAAAGGAGTTCAATTTACACCAAGTAAAATTTATTTTATTACTGTGTGAAATTTAAATTTACACTATTTCAGTATTTGAATTTACACTGGACCAACGAACCATATTTAACACCATTTTGGTTTGTATCGATATAGACCATGTACACAGTAAAATCAGCTCTAAGCAACACTAATTAGAGTTCACACAGGTCCACACTAAATAGTGTTGTTTTATAACACTACAATTAGAGTTAATTTGTAGTGTAATTTTCCCCAAGTAAGCAAGTATGATTTAACACTATAGCACTAAAGATAAAGTAATTTTACACTGTATTAAAAAGTGTTAATTTACCTAAAATCGTGTACTTCTACACTTCCTGGGTAAAATCCCACTTTTGTTCAGTGTAAATTAACACTACTTTGGAAAGGTTCTAATTTTAGAAAGGTACTTTAACTCTTTTAGTGCCAACTTGTACTGTAAATTATCACTATTATTTGAGTAAAACCTATTGGTGGTAGTGAATAAAACGAAAAAGTAAATAAAAAGAAACATTTATTTTGAACAAAAATCTATGACAATTATCAAAATCGGTGCCTTTTAAAATATAATTTTATATTTGAGTCGTATGGCTGGCTTAAGCAAAATGGTTTCTTAAAACGTAAAAGTTTTAGATCAATGCAATGTTTTACTGGCTGTCAACTGTAAGCAATGAATTATCTTGAGAATTCTTCAGTAATCCATTTTTCTGTTATAAAAAATGGGTGATTCCATTGGTATAGAGGCGTCAGGCGGCTGTATGTCGGGGATTTACCACACGTGTACAAATTTTCCATAATATTAATAAAAATGTAGGTAGGTATAGGTTAATATAAGAACCATTACGCTTGAAAATAAAAAGTAAATCAAGTGTGTATGTATTTATATTATTAATTTTAAGTACCCGACCTACTGCCGTAAATTATTGATATATAATATAGGTCGTGTATGGACATCCTTTTAACATATTGGTTGAGTATTAAGTCTTAAAGAAAAAGGAAGTATAATACTTACCAAAAAATAAGAATGTCCCATTATGGATTCACCCTAATTAAAATCTAACTGAACAAAAATGCCACACTTCCACAACGCGGTATCTCCGGATATGCACTGCGTAGGTAGATATATCTATAGGTACCAACCAAACATTTTAAAACGCATTTCGGTTATTACCAGTTTTTTCAGTCTATTTTGCCACTATTGGTTAGGGGGTAATAAACACTCGCATTCAGTTTTTCTACCCTTTTAATTTATTTTAATAATAAATAGTGTGAATGTAGCAATGAATAATGCTCATATTCTTTAAATGTGTTTAATAAAGTTAATAAGCACTAAATGCTACCTAGTGTATTTTATAGTGTAACTTTTACACTTACAAATCAACTCTAATATTTTTACCCCTACACTAAAAAATTTACACGGGCAAAATTGTTTACTGTGTATATTGTTAATTTGGTGTTAAAATGGTCATGAAATTTTGAACAGTGTAAGGCGCGCTACCATTGTCACCCGCGCGAAAAACTTGGCAACCACAAATGGTTGTTTTGAAAATAATTCCTATCAGGCACTAAGAAATGTATTTTCAAATCAAAACTTTTGATATTCATAAACTAAAATAAATTTAATTTTAAAAACTCGAAAACTACTTGTCAGAACACGAATTTGTTTTTTATTATACTTAAAATACCCTATATCGCGTATAGCGTTAATATTATGTTAGATGGTATTTTTTGTTGTGTTAATTATAAAAAGTTTGTGATACCTGATTATTTTATGTTTATATTAACATAATGTTTTTACTTAACCAAAGCACAAAATATTAAAAAACGTTTTCAACATTTTTTTTTCTATTATATAAAATTCAGCATGATATTAAAAGCAGTTAAATACAATTTCTTTATTGTTGTTTAAATTTATTTCAGTTAAATCTTTTTAGCGATACAATGCATAAACACTGTTGAACAGCCTTGAAAATGGATTTTTCTATCCGATTTGACCCTGTTGAAAACGGAAACTGAAACGGCAACATTTTTAATGAAAACTCTGAGTCGGTCGCGTGTTGCATTTTGATGGTTCATAGAGATTTTGATTGGGATATTAAACAGTACTGTAATTTTCTTTTACAGAAATCACGAATTTTATTGATTCCCCATTAAATAATGTTTCATTTATAAATAAATATATAGTTTTTACAAATTTAATTAAAATATTTTATTTGAGAAAAATTTATATGAAACATAAATATTAAAAATTGGAATAGGTAATTGATGTTATTGTGACAGACGGTGCCGAGTTTTTAATACCAAGGGTTCGTTTTTCCCTTTTTGCATGGTTGAAAATCATAAAGGGTTGGAAGGCCATGGATAATTAGTATATTGTACGACTAGTGAGAGAAAGAGGATATTCCTCAAGCGTGCGTTTGCCGCATAAGAGTAGCGAGTGCGGTATCACGGGAGTGGAATCTTCTCTTGTGACCAATAGTCGCACACAATATTTCATTCACTACCACAAGGAATTTAAAGCCAATTTTATTTGATATTTTATCTAAAATCTGTCAGCTATCAAGCACTAGTACTAGTACAAGCACAGTAGGTATATGAAACTCAACGATTTAACACTGAACTATAAAAAAACATGAATATTTTTATTTATAAATATTTTTTGTGATTTTTACTGTGGTATTTGTGTGTTAATATTATAAAATATTAAAATAAAAATGATGTTTTATAATTTTTTGAATTATTTTTACATGAATTCACAACACAATAATGTATTTTACGCTTGCATTTTTATCACCACTTTCCATTTTAACGCAAGGCAAAGACTAAACAGAAATAAGAAAATATAAACAAACATAGATCTAATTAATAAGCTTTGTTTCCTATAACTGCTATAACGGCTGATAAGAGAGCCGCACAGATCTCGGGACTGACTCTGCTGTCTTCCATATACTGTGGTACAAGCCCAACTTTGTGGGCCTCAATGTTTACAAAAATTCGCGTATTATCCCCGCCTTGCAGGGGTGCCGGCGGCACCGTGCAGCGGTGGGGAGCATCATGTTGTATCGGCAATGTGTGACGTATATGAAGCGCAAATTTATGGGATAACTATTTCCCTATTATGCGGTCGGGCAATAATATAAGCGTTTAGAATTAAAGTTGGAAGGGGTGCGCGCTAAATTTAAAGGAAATATTTTAAACTTTAATGGTTATTCTATTTTTTGAAACTTTTAATGAGTGGAAATTAGTTTTAAAACATTTTATATTTAAATAAGTAATGTATCGAAAATTTCAAATTATATTATAATTTTAACATGTGAGGCCCGGCCTCAGGTGCTTTATACGACGAGACGCCACTGAAACTAAGTACACTAATTTGGTATCAGTTTTATTAAAAATTTTAATTTTCAATCCACTTGCGCAGACCCCAAACATATTTTTTTAATTTAGGATTTTTCAGGGTTTTTAATAAAGTAAAACCCCAACTTTTGACACCCACCCCGTTGTCGTAGCTCAAAATCGACCTACCCCAGTGCACAAGCAGATATAGTGACAAAAGCTCAACTTGGACTATGAATAAACAAGTAATTTTATTGTAAATTGGTAGGAGAGCTTTTTTGTACACCTTTTAATTTTCTACAAAAATATGGATTGGATAATGCTGAATATTTACCTGTTAAAAAAATTAATGTAAAAAAATATGTTATTTATAGGAGAGATGTTTCGTGTTTTCGGCAAAGTTTAATATTAATATTAACATTTTTTTTGTTTTATATATTTTTTAGGATATGACCTTTTCACTTTTTGGAAAAAATAACGGCACCCTAATATATATGTAGGTTTTAAATTTTTGTTTTAAGTAGGGTTGCTAGATTCTGCAAAAAAATATTTTTTTTGAGAATTTACTTTAATTATAAAAATTACAAAGTAAAACTATGCAAATTGTAAATTTCTCGTTACCTAAGTATTTTGACACCCAGATATTAATCGTAAATTTCATTCACTATGAAATTAGAATTTACCTATAGATATATTGATCGCTAAATGAACTCAACGTAAAGCCATCAATGATTTTCATTTGTGAGTTCCATATGACGTCAAAAGCATATAGCATTTTTTTAATGAAATGTTTCAAATTTTCCGCCATTAAACCTTTTTTATTTTGTGCTCAGGTACTTAACTAGCCTGCCTGATCAAGTTATAAAACCGTATTAATAGGTTTGGTTTAATTAAAATTGCCTGAGCGTTTTCGCAGATAGTAGAGCGCGCGCTTAGCATACGAGAGGTGCCGGGATCGATTTCTGGCGCCTCCACAATTTTTTTGAATCAAACCTGAATTAAGAATGATTTCAGTCTGACTTACTCGTGGTGTAAAAGTGAAGTCACTGTGGGAACACATATGCATGCGTCTATAGTAGCATCACTGATAGCTATGATATCATAATAATAACAATATGAATTCAGAATTGTTATCTGGGAATCTTTAAACCTTAGTTTAGATCTACATATATCATATATGTGTTTCTTGTATACAGAAAGCCGAAATTGTAAATTTTTAAAACGCTTCTGTCCCAAAACTTTTAATTATTTTTAAACTAGTTTTCGACATAAGGCACGTTCTTCAGAATGTGGTGTTTAACCAATCAGAAAACGGCACTCTCCAACGCACACTATATTTCGACAGATAACGAGTGCTTTGATTGGTTAATCACTTTCGATGGAAATTACTTCTGTAGAAAGTAAAGTCGCAAATTTCAAGAAACACGACCCTGGATAATGGTGCCATGGGTGTCCGTCCGTGTCGCTTATGCATTACGCCGGTCCTGGCGAAAGAACTGGAAACACGAAGGCGTGCTTTCAGCAACAAAAGCTTGTGTGCAATTAAAGATTTAATAATCCACCCGTAAAGTTGAAGTCCTTAGCCTGTAATTGTGGCAAAGATTTGTTGTGATCGTTTCGACGTAAGTTCTCCACGAACCCAGTTTCGCCTTTATTAAATAGTTTTGGGAGCCAATTAAAATTTAATTAATCCCTTTTTATTTTAAAATCAAAAACTATCTGAGAAAATAACCTTCTCTATTACGTAGTATGCTGTTAATGTGCTATTTTTTTAACTGTTGAGTTTGTAAAAAAACATCATTAATCAATTATAATTATTATAACATAAAAATTACCTTAAGGTAATAAAAACTACAAACCGTAACTAATTCAAATTATTATCGTATACGATAGATTCCCTGTTCACTGATAATGGTAATGAAGATAAATCTCGGCAAAATTAAATAAGCTTTGGAGAAAATTAAATGGGCGAATATTTGCTCCGCTCTTTCCTGTCTATTTAATGGACGTTACCTATATTTCAATAATTTGCTTATTAGATTTTAACATATTTTAAAGTTTAATTTTGTAATTTATTTAGGTACTTATCAACAGGCTATTAAAAAGGCCATTAAAAAAGTAAACACCAACGTGTGCCTAATAATGATAATGTACGTAAAAGTATTTATAAAATACGTGACCGTCCGTGACCTCGCTTCGATGTAGTGATGCCAAATTGGTCGCTTCATTGAGAATGCGAAATTGGGCGCTTTCTAAAAAAATAATTTCCGCAAAGCGGAACGCTTTACTCGTTATTATTCAGTTTTAAAATGTATGGAAGAGTTGGTACTTATTATGTCCAATCCCGGGACTTTCGGGATCAGTCCCGAAAAAATATAAATCTTTAATTTTAAAACCAATTTAAAATAAAGGAACAAACAAACTAACGAACGATATCTTTCGGACTTCACATTAGTTGAAGGAATACTTTTTAAAATTTAGTAGGCACAGGGTTGGAAAAAGCCTAAGAATAGGAAAAATAAATTGTAGGTTATAAGGTTTTTTACGAGTTTTTTTATGGTTTTTAAGGTTTTTTTAGGTTTTTAGGTTTTTTAAGATGGAATTTCGTACGATTAAAAATTGCTGATTTGTAACGTTTATCAGAGAGTTAATTAATAGTACTGAACACATATAGACAAATACATAATATTTATTTAATAATAAAAATGGATCATCATTATAATAATCATAAAATATTTTATATTTAACAAAACAAAAACATAAGATATTGAAGTTCAAACGAACTTTAAATTTTCTCTCAGTAAGTCAGTGATCATATGAGCAGTCAGTGATCATATTTTCAGATATCCGATCATATTGTCAGATATCTGATCAATATTCTAGTAAACATGTTTTACGATTATATTATCTTTGTATTGAAATATGTTAACCTCAAAAAAGCGATTTTTGTCATTTGAAAAAAAATAAAAACCCTAAAATAAGGTTATTTGAATGAGTACGTTTTTTCAAAAAACCCAAAAACCTGTACCTTGAGGATATCTGCAAATACCCCCCCTAATAAACAATCCGTGGGTTATTACGATCCAAATTGTTTAAAATAAATGTATTCAAAAAGCCATGTAAATAAAACTAACATTTAAATTTAGCGCGACGAAAATGCAAATGACATAACGAGTACCGTGCCATTGGGTAGAAAGAATCTCGTGTTTAGGTGGGAAAAGGAAGGGGAGAAGAATGCCAGTAGTCAGATGGGCAGGGGAGAACAAGATAATTCTAGAAGAGCCGTGCAGCGACAAGGGTTTGCAAAATTGTGTGTGCAGAAAAGTGGTTAAATTTGTAGGTTTGTACATTTTAAATGGCTAAATTATTGTTGTATAAATATTCCCAAACATTTTGATATGATTAGTTTACACAAATACCTTGTGTAAAGATAAATATTCGATCAATTGACTTGGCGTCATCGTTCGACCGATTCCTCCGTGATGGCTGCCGTTTTAAAAGAAACCACGCCCGTAGTAAATGACATGAATTAAATTTACGTTGAAACTAGGTATTTCGTATTATAATTTAGATTCTAAGTTATAAACAAATGGTACTTGATTTTATCAAATTAAAAGAGCATGGTTAATCGGGTATTTTATCAAATATTAATTTATTAAAGTTTGCCGACAAATGAGTCATAATAGACAATGACGAACCCTCAATTGGAATGACCTCGAAGCCGATTATTATTTACTCCCTTTTAAGAGGTGTGAAAAGTCTGATTTCATCTGACTGCGCGACGCCGACATTGTTTTTGTTATTTGTGTCATTTTGATTAACTAGTATTTTATGGTAATTATTAATTTATTAAAGTTTGCCGACAAATGAGGCATAATAGACAATGACGAACCCTCAGTTGAAGCGATTTATTTACTCCCTTTTCTAACAGTTGATTGAGCCTGAACTCTAATAAATATTACATGAAAATTTGTGTAACAGTAAACTTAAATTCAACAGTAAATAATATAAAAAACTTTATTTGGATGATGGAGGCCTATTGCAGACGGAATGCTTGATGAATAAAGTTTAAATTATTATTATTTAAAATTTAAAATACAAAAATAGAGACTAAGACTCAATCTACTTTCACTCAACAAACAAGCAAATAAACAAACAAACAAACAAACAAAATAAAAATAAAAATGAAAAACGAGGAACACATACGACAGCTAAGCTCTAGTATGATGTATTATTTATCTAATAGTATTGATATATTAATTTATTTATATTAGATGTGGGTTGTGGTCGCAGCAAGGAGATATTGTGTGGTTTTTAAGGGGTTGTAGGGTGTCCTTTTCTTTCAGAGTTTAATAAGTTAAATGTCGTTTGGGTTGCGGTTATTTTTGTTGCTCTATCCAAATAAATATCATTATTGTTTGTTATAAATTTTAAATATTTTATACGTGTAACTCACTCCCATAATCCCTCATTTTGGAAGGTTTTATGAGCGATATTAATAAAAAAAATAAACGGGAGCCTTCCAGGTTTTTGACCTGAGTTAAAACGTAACTTATTGCGTTTTATTTACTGTATTTTTTATTTCCCTTTAAATACTTTCCCCATGAATTCAACACCTCAAAAGTACCTTGGGTTACTAAATTAATGAGCTTATTACCGTAAGTATTTAAATTTATTTATTTGTAGTAATTCAATATAACATTTGCCGTGGTGTTATATTTCATTTATCACTTGGGGTGTAACTTTTACAGATTCTTTGCTGGGTGGGTGCAGTGTTACCAGATTCTGTCAAAAAAGGACCGTACGTTTCGTTCGAATTTACCTTAATTACAAAATGACACAATGAAACAATGCAAATAAATGCAATTGAATAGGTCAATGCAGAAACTGAATATGTCCACTTTTTAGGGCTATTGAGTTAAACATAGATTTACTATAAGTAAAGGGAGCCCGATCGAATGGCGTAGAAATTTCACATGTCACGGTAATCTAGAATATACAAAGGCGTTAATATAGTAGAGAAACTGAATATGTCCAGAACATATGTCCACTTTCTGTTCAGTTTTTCTTATTTATCTCAAAACTAGATAGGTAGGACATATTCAGTTTCTGCATTGACGTATTCAATTATGTCAAGTTGACGTTATTTAATATTGCCCATTGAGTCATTTTGGTAATTAAGGTAAATTCGAACGAAACGTACGGTCTTTTTTTGACAGAATCTGGTAACACTGGGTGGGTGTGTACGCTTACAACCTGCCAACCCTGAGTAGGCACATTGTACCCACGTTTACCACCATTAACAAATAATTCTTTTATCAATCGGGCCTTGGTGAGTTCCAATTGGGGCTGTAAATTACATTAAAATTATGAAGTTTGTGACATTTTTTTAGGTTTGACATTTAAAATATGTTATATTATAGGTTATGAATATGAATTTATTCTACAGTGACCTGTAATTTTACATTTTCTTTGCTGATTTTATGCTAAACGCGATAGATGCATCTATGAAACCACTATGGCTATGTAATTTCAATGTATTTTTATTATTGTACGGCGGTATATAATTTTGACTTTTGAACTGCTTACAAAAATGAAGTATTTCTATATATGCTTATGAGTATTATAATATGAAAAGTGTCATAAGCTTGAAAAAAAAAGAAAATTTTATTCTTTGTAACTCATTACCAAGACCCCGGGATTGGGACTTTCGATCCCGGGATTTTCGGTTTTTCAAACTGAAATTAGGGGATACAGTGAAGTGAGTTATAGTTATGAAATACATTAGTAAGTGTTGTAATAGTTATATATATATTATATTTTACCAAATTTCTTTTAATTTGATGATTTCAGAATAATGTGTTATTTAATTGTGTTTGTTATTTTTGAATTCATTTATGTAGGTATGTGTTATTTTTGTTTAGGAAATTGGTTAATATAGCAACATTCCTTTCATTTAAGTTCCCAATTTCCAACAAAAACTTTTGTGACTGTGTCTACAAAAAGGTTTGTAAAAATAAGTTCCTTTTTAAAAATTCCTAGGTTTATGATTGAATTATTGACAGGATTTTGTTATTGAATCTACAAAATGTTTGTTATAATTATAAACTAATTATTCAATTAGTTAACAGATTACAGTTGGTTGTACTCTTAACATAAAGTTATGTGGACCTGGATTAACATAAAATCTGGTTAATATTTTGTTAAAATTAACAAATATTTATTTACTGTGTAGTAATTCGTAAGTTTATAAAAGAACCTTTGTATTTTTTCAGTGTGTGCAGTAAATTTTTTGTAAAAATGATCTCAACAAAAAACTATTTTCAGTTGGTTTATTAATTATTGGGCCACTATCTAAACTATTTATCACTTTTCTCTCCACAGCCAACAGCATAAAAGCTTCCAAATCTTAACCGA
Organism: Brassicogethes aeneus; assembly: GCA_921294245.1. Lineage (NCBI taxonomy): Eukaryota > Metazoa > Arthropoda > Insecta > Coleoptera > Nitidulidae > Brassicogethes > Brassicogethes aeneus. The sequence continues at coordinate 29,023,128 of OV121137.1, forward strand.
TTTTTTAATAAATCTTAATGTGAAAAACGATTTTTTACATGCAACCCATAAAGAACAAAGATATCGGATGCCAAAAGAACCACTATTACAATGTCCAAATGAACAACATTTGGACATTATTCGGCAGTATATTGAGTCCTCTAAAAAAACGCCGACAACTGCAATTAAAAACCCTAAACGACAAAATATATCTACATATTCAGGGCAACATAATATAATATATAATATAATACCCATTATTATTTTTTTACCTTTGAGTGAATACTTTCTCAATCAACGCTTTTAATAACGCATAACGTTGTTTGAATTCATAAGACTTATTTGTTTTATGATTTTTCTGAATTGAAATGTTTACAATTTTCACGTAAATCATTATTAAAATGTGTATTTATTGTATCTCATAGGTATAATTTATATTTACAGGAACTATATTCAATTTATTTCTTTATTGTAAGCCTCAAATGAGGCCTTAAAGTGTTAAGGACAATTATTTCCTCCTATTTTGTAAAAAAATAAACCCTATTCTATCAGGGCTATCAAACTGTCAAATATCAATTTAATGGTTTATTTATGGGTTACCTATGTTAAATTAAGCTTAAAATTGAATTTTGACAGTATTTTGACAGCCCTGATAGAATTATTAAACCTTATTTATGATTTATTTTTTACAAAAAAAAGTACACTCTTAAAAATACTTTGGTTATGAGAACTAATTTTTAGTGCTTATAACTTATTTTTTTAGTCAAAATAGTCCCAACTGACAAATTAGTTCTGAGAACTAATTTTGAACTTCATTAGTTGCTTTAAAACAAAAAAATTAGTAGAGAGAGCTAATAAAAAAGGGTAGGAATGACTAACAAAATTTTTTATATTTCTTAAAATAAACCATACATATAGCATACTTACCAATTTAGTTACTGCAACTCAATAATTCTTGCAACTATGAACAATTTTAGTAAACCGAATCTACGAAACTGTCATGACAACTAGCATAATAGCGTTTCAATAGCTCATAGATTTATTAAACGTAAATGAAAAAAAGTTGAGGAAGATCAACCACTAAGTTAAGATAACAAAAAAATGTAATTCTTACCACAAATAAAACTACTTCTTACAATTAAAATAGGAAGTTCTTGCAAGAATTTAATGTATTTTACCTCTAAAAATGTCAGTGCAATTTTTATATTACTAATAACTACACGTAAAAAATAAGACTTTTTTCATATTTAAATAAATTTTATTTAAAAAGTCTAAAACTAAACCTAAATACTTAAAGCAGTTTAAGTTTAAAATAGTTAAGTCTTTACTCTAATATTTGAGAAGGTGCAATCCAAAACACAATAATTTAAACGTAATATATAGGCATAAGTAAAACATTTATATACCTTGATTAAAAATGTATAGCTCCAATTTAAAATAATTTAAAATTACATACGTATAGGCCGATTTCTGCATGATATAACTAATAGATAAGGGAAGTTTTGGAACGATAGTTAATTTGTAAATGAATTTTTAAATGGAATGAAGTCAGTTTTAAAATATTATGAACTTTTCAGGGTATAGGGGGATACATGTTAAATGTACAGACACCACAAACTCATTTTTATTAAAAAGTGCATAAGCCGAGTTTTGGAATGGACCTCCTTAATTATTATAACATGTATCAAACTTATATTGGCCTATTGTATTTTATAAAAAATGTAGGTATAATATTATATATTTGATATATTTTTTTTTAAACTAAACTTGTATTGCTTTATTAATCTACAAAGTTATAACAATGTATGTATCTTTTAAACATTTTTGTTTAAAATGGCGTAAATTTAAAGGGCTTTTGGTTCGATCATCTACTAGTTTTCAAAATAGGGCCACTAATTCTGGACTGGCCAACAATTGCACCATTAGGGGTATTGTACCGGGTAAAATATACCCGGTGTTTATATCGTGCAATAAACCCAATTTTATACATTTAATTGTACCCAATCAATATTAAAAACTAGTTTTCAACAAGTGGACATAACCTAACTCTTTATACATTCAATGTTATGAGCATTATAATCCACAAAGCCACCTTAAACAAAATACGTGTTTTGTAAAAGTATAATATTTACCTTTAAAAGAAAGTAATAAAATGTACACAAAAAACTTTTTCGATAAAACTCATGCACTTCGCCCTTGTGAAATTGGCGAAAACTGCCCGTGTATGCCCATATATGGACATGATAGGCAGCGCAATTCTGTTTCGTTATGCCAACTAATTATGTTGTTGATGCAACAACACTGTTTGATTTGATAGCGAATTTGTCAACTGAAAGAATTACCTTTCCAAAACACACAAAATATTCATTATAAGAAACCACTATTTTATTCCCAACAAATAAACAGGTCTAATTGGAATTATGATATTTTTTTTATCAAGTGAATTTTTCTTTGTTACACCTAACATGCAGTAAAAGTATTAAAGGATTTTTGTAACTAGGCATTACGACCACCATTTATGAATTCCAGCGAAAATAATTCGATGCTCTCACCAAACTGATTCAACTAATACCATCATATACCATCATGTCATTTTTAAGAGTATTTGAGGCTTACAATTGCATCTGTAAGAAACACAATGTTTAAAACGATTATTAATCTGTATAAACAGCACAAGAATTGTAAACAACATAAAAATGGCCGCTGTTAGTGTTAGTGTGGCAGTGATTTTAAGTAAACTCAAAACGAGACAGAATTCTGTTAACAGACCTTGTTGTGTGGATTGTGGACAATTTATGTCATAAGCCATAAGTCTTGTGGTTCAAACAGGATTGAAATTACAATTTGATGACTTAAAAAAATGGTCCTGTCAATTCCCCTTCAAGACGCCTCTAGAGGTTATTAATCTAAAGTTCATTTTTTTTTATCTGGAGTGGTAAATACAGATGCCAAGTTGGTCGCATTAATTAAAACAAACTAAGCTAGTTATAAATCTAACTGTGGTTATGTATAAATTATTGTAGGTAACATTGTGCAGTTGTCAAGTTGAGTTGTCGAAATTGATAGTTAAAAATGCAAATAACTTGGCTTTGGTAGTGCTTGGATGAGTAAAATCATATAAAAAAGTAGTTAAATATAGGTTGCTTTATGGCCAAGAGAAAGTATTCCTAGCGGATAATAATCTTCGCTTTGAAAAGAAATTTTTTTGTGAACGTAAATGTTGTCCAATGGTGAATAATGTGAAAATAATGTGTGATGTTATATTTGAGTACATTAAATGCAAAACTCGGTTTTTGCAAATTTTTAAAAATATTTTTTTTTTCAAGCGGCCATGATATACAACCTTATATGCCTGTATAGAGATAGTTGAAGTGCGTCTTTTTCATTAGCGGCAGACAAAAAACTCAAAAAAGCCTAGGGATAGAAGTAAATCCATAGGTGTCCCAATAGACGTCAAATAATAAAATTAATTTAGCATATCATACAAAGCAATCACGATGTATTAATTATATTAATTACACTGTGCGACAAAATAAGGGTCAACATTTCTCAGACGAAATCTGTTCACTAATTATGGAAGAATGCCTCCCCAAAAACATATTCCCTGAAGGATTTTGTTCGATTAGTTCGCGTTTTCAAGTAATTATTATTTAAACAAAAAAATTCAGTGACCGGCAAAAGTATGGGACAAATTCATTTAAAAAATTTCTTTTTTATTTAAAAAAAAATCCTTGAACACGTCGATTTTGTTTTTCAATTCAGCACATTTTGATGTAAAATTTTGAAGATGATAAAGAGGACTTACTTTCAAATTCTTCTTGGAGCAATGACGATTCCGATGAAAGCGAGGAGCATTTAAATGAAAATAGAGAAGCTAAGAAGAAACGCTATAAATGAAAATGCATCGTTCTGTATATTGTTCTTTGCTTTTTCTTATATTTTAGATGCAAAATCTGCTTCCTAATTTGTAAATTTGTAATTTTAAGTTTGTTGTTTAGTTTTGTCGAAACATCATTAAAAACTATACATTTTCTACTTTTAATGATTAATATTTTCAAAACTATCAGCCCAAAAGGTTTACATACGCATATTACTAAAATCAGAATTTTATAATCTATTCGAATCTACAAAAAAAGTGGGTGTCCAATTTAAAAAAAAAATGGTCGACGTCATTGCTTTTACAAAAATGTCGGAAAATATTAAAATTTTATATGAAAATGTGCGGAATTGAAAAACAAAATAGACGTGTTCAAGGATTTTTTTTTAAATAAAAAGGGAATTTTTAAATGAATTTGTTCTATACTTTTGTAGGTCATTAATTTTTTTTGTTTAAATAACAATTACTTTAAAACGCGAACTAATGGAACGAAATCCTTAAAGGAATATGTTTTTGGGGTGGCACTATTTCATAATCAGTAAACAGATATTATCTGAGATTTTTACTGTCGCATAGTGTTATAATCGCACGGAATATTTAGGGATTATTTATTAAATTTTAATTGAAGGAAATAAAGAACAACTAGTTTATTAGTATAATATTATGATGATAGACGAGTCGCCAATGTCGGAACTCCAAACAAATGTCAGTACGCATGGGCGGATTTAGGCATGGGCATTATGGGCTGCAGCCCAGGGCCCCGTCCGATCGAGGCCCCCCAACGCGATGCAAATTAAAAATATATAAATTAGACTGATTAAAAAATCGACTATTTAATAGTTGTATAAAGGTAAAATATTAAGCCTGTTAAAATATAAGATCTTAATATTACTATTAAGAGGCCCGTCATTGCGATTTTCTATTTTTGATTTAAAAAGCATGAAAAAAATAACTTTGGAAATAATATATCTTTTGAACGAATTAATGAAATTAAAAGATTAAAAGTTAATTAATTAATTAAAATTAAAAATATTATTCTTATAGATTATTTAAAGTAAACGCTCAACAAAAAGGTCTCTTATTATTTTTAATAAATCTATCATTTCAAAATATTTAAGCTAAAAATTATGATAAATTTAAAGTTTTTCTTACTTTTCCGCTAAAACTATCAGACTAATAATAAAACGTTATAGGTCTTTGTTAGATCATTTAATTTGTCAGAAAATTGTGTAATTTTTTAAACCAAATTAATATTTCTGTTTAAATACTAATTAATTAAAAAAATGTATCAATTTTATCGCAAAAAAATATTTGTATTTAAACTGGTTAAACCATTAAAAAAATAATTACATATTTTTATAAAAAATAAAATGATCTACAAAAAATGTATGATCATTGTCAACATTTTGTGACAAGTCTGATGTTTTTTCCGGGAAAGTAAGAAAAACAAAAAATTTGCTATGAATTTTTCCTAAATATTTTTTTAACGAATATATTTATCATAAAATAATACGTAAACTTTATTGTGGAGCCTTTAGTTTTATAAAATAAAAGTTCTAATCATCCATTAATCCGTTAACGAGTGAAATAACTCTAAAATAAAAAAATCTCATATACCTACTTACTTTAAATGTAAAATCGCAAATAGCAACCAATAATATTAATGGGTGATATTTTAACAGGCTTATGAGGTTATTAAATTTTATAGAAAAAAAATAGTCGATACTGCAATATAAAATAATCTTTTTTACATATTATAAATGCAGCTAGCAGCTAAACAAAGCAATTTTTATTTGGGTGAGTTGGGTTAAGTCGAAATATTTTAAACCAAGAATTGCATTGTACAGGTCTTATCCCGACACCTTTTATAAATGCTAGAAGGGTTTATTTGTTATTCATTAATTTTATACAAAATAAGTGTAATTTTTTTCTTGTTTTTTAATTTTGAATTTGAAATTTGTTGTTTTGTTGTCTGTACATATATAATTATAGATAGGCCCACAAAGATTTTTAGCCCAGGGCCCCCAAAGTCAACGGTCCGCCCCTGTCAGTACGTCAAAATTAATTCAAGCGCAGCATTTTGACAGAGCAGTGTTTATTTTTAGTTTAGGATATTTATCGGCATTGTAAGTAAGGGTTATAAGTTTTTTTAGTTTTTATCAATAATTTCTAATGCTTTTAGCCAAAATTTTATACCACATGAGTTATGAGTAGATAAAATAATTCTATTTCTTATATATTTATATTACGCCCTTGAAAAAAAAAATTGTATATGTTATTTGGAGTAGAAGCTCTTTTTGTGCTTCGCACAGTTGCCAGCCTCAGCTACGCTTCGGCCGTCAATCTCTGTACTCACCACAAAAAGAGTCACTTCTACTCCTTATGACATAATCTACTATTTATCATATTTATGTACATAACTGCACTGCCGACAGCCTACCTAAGTAAACCAGATGCATAAGTTAATATTTGTAGACTAAAATACATTTATACACTTAACGCAGATGCAAAACTGGGTATTTGTTTCTTCCTGTCGGATGCAAAACTCGGTATTTGCTGTCTACAGTCTATAGACCAATCACATCGTTAGTATACGCATTACGTGACGACATAACAATAACCTGATTAATTTTTATTTTTTGGTATTTGCACTTTTCACTTGCAAAACTTGGTCTTTGAACGAGTAAGATGCAAAACTATGTTTTTAAATCTTTTGATTTCAATTATTTACTAAACTACTTAAATTTAAAGGATTTTTTTTTACTTTTGTGAATAAGAAATCATGCAAAAGCACGTCTATACAATTTTTGCATTTTTTTTTTCAAAAGTGATCTTATGAGCGGTTTTTCGTGATTTTCTTAAAATCACTTATCCTGCAAATACAGAGTTGTGCATCTAATGTACTCATTTATAAAATCAAATTCGTTACTTTTTTACTCCAAAAATGTCCATAAGGCGATGAACTTTTTCTTCCATTGTGGCATTTGGCATAATTTCATCAAAATGAAGTTTTGCCCTCAAAAGGGCTTTTATATTAGAATTCGTTGCTATTATTTTTGGCATAATTATCTTTTTATTTATAATTGACAAGTAAATTATCAATAATAAATATTATTGTCAATTTGACAGTCAAAGTATAGTGGTTTTCAGATGCCGCAAATAATTTTTAAATCATAACTAAAATTAGGTTTAATTTCATACATAGATTTAAAAAATACCAACATTTTATGCACTTAAAAAAACTTTATTTCAATCCCGAGATCAAGCCCTAATACTTGGTAAATACAATTTTTACAGTTGAATTACAAAAACAATATACAAATTAACTAATAATTCAATATAAAAAGTAAAGTTTGTATTAGATTACAGTAATAAACTTAAAAAATAGGTTTAGTTTAATTTTATTTAAGTAATCTTGCATTTAATTTCAAATTAAATTTGTACTTAGGCCAATAAATAATTTAAAATGTACTTATCTCTTGAACAATAATTATAATTAATTATGCGGAGAATAAAATTACTTATAAACAGTTTAATTGTCTATTTATATTTGGTTTGCCACCAAATTGTTTTATATATCTTAAAACACATGCTTTTAACCATATTTGATTTAAATCAATTAGGTACCTAATAAAATATATTTTTAAAAGCACTAATTAATGCTTCATAAGCTCATGTATAAGTTAGCAAATGTGAGTTTTTAACTATGAATAGTATAAAAAGAGAATGCGACGGTCGGTTTGGATTATTAAAAAAATGTTTCATTTGAATAGAGAGGAATTAATATGGCAAGCCGTTTTAGTTTTTATTACACATGGCTATCAAGTCTCATTTTAATTCGACTTGATTTCTATGAGACATTAGATAATTGAAATTATATGTATTTTCCTTAAGGGAAATTACATTTTAATTACAAATTATAAATAAAATTCCTTTTTTAATAAGCATTGAAATTTTGGGTACATTAAATTGAAAAGATTAGATGTAGAGGATGATTTACATTCGAAATTGTAATAAAAATACTAAAACATTTCATTTTTATTTGAAATAATAATAAAAATTATTTTTATGACAAATAGTAATTTTAATGCAAATTTCGTTAAGGAAAGTAGTTTTTATTATAATTAAGAATTTAAATGCATTTCCGTTAACGGAAATGCAATTTCCCTTAAGGGAAATATCATTTCTGTTAAGAGAAATTGTATTTCCCTTAAGGGAAATAGCATTTCCGTTAAGGGAAATTGGCGCCATCTATGAGAGGACGGCTGAAGTTCAAATAATTAATTTTATCAAAATTCTATAAAATGAAATTATTGCACTGTGATTTTACAAAAGATTTATTAGTAAAAAGAATTTTTTTGATTGTTACCTTTTTAATTTAAAAACCAACCATTACACCTGTTCACATCCACCCACAAAATATCACCCAACAGTGTTGCCAGATGTAAAAAGTGAAATTATCGACAAATCATCGACAAATTATTGACAAAATTATCGAATTTTCAGAAAATTGTCACAAAATTTGTATTGATAATGCTATAATAATAGTAATATTAATAATTATGGGTACTACTCGAGAAAACCAAACTCTCCGAATCGAATTGCGATGACACCGATCGACTTTGGAATCGCATCATTCGAATCGAATGTTGTGTGGCAACGCCGCATGTGTAAGGTGTGTTTTAACGTTTCTAATAAAGGTTATTAAAACGAAAAGAAGTAGTAAATAGCAAACTGTAGTAGTAATATTATTCATTATTGTTAATAGTGTCATATTTGTTGCATTCAAACAAAATGAAAGATTCTGGCATCCCAACCAAAGGCAGAACTCTGTAAGCGGTGGAACCTTCGGCATCTTCACCACAGATAGCGCCACTAATTTCTCTTAAGGGAAATGTAATTTCTGTTAAGGGAAATAGCATTTCCGTTAAGGGAAATAACATTTTCGTTAAGGGAATTGTAATTTCCCTTAACGGAAATAGAAGTTTATTTTTGTTTAGTTAAAAATAAAAGTAATTCGAGCTATTTTTTGTACACATGATCATTAAGTCTCATTTTAATTCGATGTTATTTTCTGATTCTCTAAATATTGTTAGACTCTATGTATTGCGGTTCTAAATTTTATTCGGGAACAACATTTCAATGAGTATTTTAAATTAAAATGTTTTTAATTTTTATGTCATTTAGGAAAGTATAAAACTATATCCTTAAGGAAAAATGCATTTATATTCGTAATAGTAATTTTAATTCGTTTTATTTTAATACTTAGCCTAGTCTAACATAAATAAAATGTAACATTGTATCCAAGTCAGAAGCTACTTTAATAAAATTGAATTAAAATAAAATCCTTTTAATGTGTCATAAAATTGCTCCAAAAAACTAAAACAGTACAAATAATTTGCATTAAAATTATAATTAGTAAATTTAATACAATTTCTGTTAACGAAAATTGCTTTCACGTTAAGGACAATATTTAAAAAAACAATGGAAATAAATACAACAAATGCATTATTTTTACTATTTGTAAAGAAAATATGCATTCAATTTTGAAATTATAATAAAAATGTAATTTCCCTTAAGGAAAATACATATAATTTCAATTATCTAATGTCTCATAGAAATCAAGTCGAATTAAAATGAGACTTGATAGCCATGTGTAATAAAAACTAAAACGGCTTGCCATAAATTAAAGGGTGAAGATATCGTACGTATGTATGAAAAAGAATCATCACCAGCGAAGGGTCGCGCAAGCTTGGAGCGAGCACGGCGACCTAAGCGGGCCACAGTTCGTTCCAGACCGTCGACAGGCCGACGTCCTATCCGCGTTTGCCGTAAGACTCACGTTGTCGCGACCACCTGCCAATTCGCCGCCTCCACGATTCCAGCGTCTCTCAATCCGCCGTTCTACACAGCTTTACAGTTTTAATAAATCAACTTTCAACAACTGTCATCATGGTACTTTTACAGTTTGCTTTGTGTTTTGCGGTGTTTGTTAGTTTTGTTTGCGGATACTCGTGGCCGCACGAGGAGACAACCACGAGGTCACAGTACAGAGACTTTCATACCGATCCTCTGGTTGTGGAAACAACTACCGGTTTGGTTCGCGGGTTCTCTAAAACAGTTTTAAGCCGGGAAGTACATGTTTTCACCGGTATACCATTCGCGAAGCCGCCTATAGATGGGCTGCGTTTCAGGCGTCCTGTACCAATAGACCCATGGCATGGCATTCTTGAGGCTAACAAACTTCCAAACTCCTGTTACCAAGAGCGTTACGAATATTTCCCAGGATTTGAAGGTGAGGAAATGTGGAACCCAAACACGAATATATCGGAAGATTGTCTCTATTTAAATATTTGGGTGCCTCAGCGCCTGCGCATCAGGCATCACGCCGACAAACCGCCACAAGACAGACCTAAAGTTCCGATTTTAATATGGATTTATGGTGGCGGGTATATGAGTGGTACCTCGACCTTGGATATTTATGATGGAGATATAATCGCTGCCACAAGCGATGTTATTGTTGCATCTATGAATTATCGCATTGGATCATTCGGGTTTCTTTATTTGAACAAATATTTTTCAAGAGGAAGCGAAGAAGCTCCTGGTAACATGGGAATGTGGGACCAAGCATTGGCAATTCGTTGGATCAAAGAAAATGCTGCCGCTTTCGGTGGCGATCCGGAACTAATAACATTATTTGGTGAATCGGCTGGAGGCGGCTCTGTAAGCATCCATCTACTCAGTCCCGTCACAAAGGGTCTGGCTAAAAGGGGCATATTGCAATCGGGTACCATGAACGCACCCTGGAGCTTCATGACCGGAGAACGGGCCGAGCAAATTGGCAAAATTCTTATACAAGATTGCGGTTGTAACGTAACCCTTTTAGAAACGAATCCTCATCAGGTAATGGATTGTATGAGGGCTGTCGACGCGAAGACTATTTCCTTGCAACAATGGAATTCGTACACCGGCATATTGGGTTTCCCATCCACTCCCACCATCGACGGGGTCTTTTTACCCAAACATCCGATGAAGATGTTGGCTGAAGGCGATTACGAGGACATGGAACTCCTAATAGGAAGTAACCATGATGAAGGTAACGTAAAAGCTATTTAATATTATTGGATATGTATTTATTAAAATAAAAATTTACCAACATATATAATAATGTGTAGAGTGTCTGTTTAGTGGTATGACTTAGTTTTATACATTATTCTGAAATCTAATAATATACTACTAAATAGGTAAACTGATATTATTATAAAGGTAATAACTAATTATACAGTGCAACAAGAAATTCTCGCCCAAATGGATCCAACTCAATACAAAAGTGCTTTGCTGATATTAGCTCCTGTGCTTTTATGTCCTATAGGACTTTAGTATACTAAAGTTTGCATTCTTTGTTGCCAATTTGATGACGATTTGCGACTTGTAAGTCAAATAAATAAATTAATTAATAAGTCAAACAAGTGTAATTAAGATTTTTACATAAACTTGGTATTTCCTAAGTACTGTCCGAAACTTAACAATATTTTAAGAAAAAACTTATATAAACATTTGTTCTAAAATGCTTTCTTACTGAGTACAGGGTGTCAAAAATAATTTATTCATTTTTTATTTTTTAATAATATTTTTTTTTTATTTTCAACACTGTATACCTATCAAAATCTATACATTTCCGTACACACACACACATTAATTTCTTAAAATTCACAAAAAACAAGTTTCCTCGCTAATTTTATTTTTTTCATATCCTATTTGTTGTGGTCCGAATATACTAAAAATTGTTTTGAAAAAATTTTAATTAAAAAAAAAAGTTGTGACTACGATATTAAATGGTAATTGTAAAACAAACACACCATATAATATTTCAAATTTAAATCCGCATGTTTGGATTCAGCGCTATAAAAAAAAACGAAAAACAAATTTTGTTACATTAAGTGGAAGATATTAAAAAAGTTAACAATGGAAAAATACTTTTTTACCGGAAGCATTTAGACATGGGTTTATACAAACTTAAATTATAGCAAGGAATTATGACCTGAAGTTACGGCCCTTATACTTAGGAAAAACGCTGTATATGTCAGAATCAGGGGCGGATCCAGGATTTTAATAAGGGATAATCGCTTAATAATAATTAATATGAAATCTGATTCTGGAGGTGAGTCCGGACCCAAAAACCCCCCGTGGATATGCCACTGGCCAGGATTTACAATATTTTAATGTTTTCAATGATACCATACTAAGTGTTCTATAATTTAAGCTTTATTATAATAACAATAATTGTTAACGCTCACTACAAAGGAATCAATTATCCCCTAGGCTGTTAAAATAATTTAGACCAATCAGGAGAGGTTTTTTAACATCCTAGTCTGTAAAAAACATGTTGGAACCAATAAAAAAAACTATTGACAGTTCTGAAGCTATCTAATCTCACTTTATACTTTAAATAATTGTTATTATAATTTTAAGTACGTTATACATATTTTTTGTTTAGCAAATAAAACTGTGCCTTAAAGATAAAATGTTGTATGTCATTCGGCTAAGACGTGCCTTCGCTCAATTATACTTTGAGCTTAATTCAAAAATACTAACTTTTTAGACTTATTATATATAAATAACTATTATATATAAATAACTATTACTTGTTTGATTTTTTAATTTATTTACGACGAAATTGTCCACAAAGAATTTGAAGGGCTATAAAAATGCAAGCTAATATCACCAAACCCTGCGAGGGTTTTCTTAGTCTATTGGTTTACTTTAATTTATCATTGGACCTATTTGGGCTGGAAGTTATGACCCAAATTGTTGCACTGCGGTAAAGGTAATATTTTACCTCTACTTTTTTACTTAATTTATAAAATTACAAATTTTAAACCAATATTGTCTACGACTAGAACAAAAACTATCTGAGTTTATAGAAAATATACAGAATACTTGTATATCTTTGTCAAGTTGAACTTGAATATATTTGTCAAGTTGAGCTGCAAGGCTAAGTTTGGTTAGTCATGAGCAGTAATAGAATCCTAAAACCGTAATATTTAACAATACTTTCTTGTTGATTTAATTAAATTTGAAAAATATTCCTTTAATAAAGGTCCTAATCAATAAACATTTTTGATAACCATGACACTACCATAAACACAACTTAGTGTTTAGACATATGTATTAATAAACACACTATATGCACACGTTAACATTTTACACATGTTAAATTATTAACTAAATAATACAGATATAGTATACCATTATCTAGATATATTTACAAGGTTTTAACTTTTTACGAAATGAAAGCAATATCCTAATTAAATATTATGGAGTAATTGAAATTGTACGGTTATCAATCATCTTGATAAAAAGCAGATTGGATGAACAGAATGATTTATTTAGAAGTGTGGAAGTAATGATTTTGGAACGATAGATGACGATTGAGTAGAATTCGGTCACGCAAGTCACCTGACTTCTGACAATATCTTTAACCTTCAGTTGGTGGCATTCAAATCAACGATTGTCATTAGAAAATCAATGTCTGGGGTTTGTAATGCGATTTTTACGACCTATACAACGATTTTGCATGTCGGTCGGCCGCGGCTCTGTATTTAATGTTTTTAGCAAATTTAATCGTTGTGTATGTTAACACTGTTTTTGATACGATTAATGGTTTGGGTTTAATTTATTCTTTTGGAAGTTTTATCTGAATATTAATATAATAATTATTCCAAAAAAAAGTTTAGGTTAGTTTTAAAAAAAGTATAATTATCATTTAATAGTTATTACTAGGGATGGGATTTTAGTTATTTTACCTTTTTTCAACCGATGTAACTATTTGAAAACCAATAATGACAAAATGTGTTTTAAAAGATTTTCTTTTATATGAACCTAACTTTTTTTCACCTTTTTTACCTTTTTTTGGAGGTTTTTGCTTTAAATTACCTTTTTTATACTTTTGTTACCTATTTTTTTAACTTGTTTTTACATTTTTTACCTTTTTTGGAGGTTTTTGCTTTAAAGTACCTTTTTATACTTTTGTTACATATTTTTTAATTTGTCAATTTATTTTCACATATTTGTTATCTATTTTTACGTATTTTTACTTATTTTATTTTTTTGTGTTCTTTTTAAATTTTCCGCCAATATTTCACAGACTGTAACAGTAACTTTCTTTACAGTTACCTTCTTTGTAGTGAGCTTATGTTCTGTCATAGAACTTCTGTGTAGTGAGTGTCACTCAGTGAAACACAGTTTACTGCATAGAAATAGTTTATTGTGGGTATGTTCTGTGTTTGGGTATGCGACTAAACAAAATTATAAACGAAACTTGAACTTTTAATGTTTTTTTAACCTAAAATGCTGTTTTTTTAACCTAAAATGCTTTTTTTTAGTACCTTTTTAGTTACCTATTTTTCATTTTTTAGTACCTAAATATCCCATCTTTAGTTATTACATTTATTATAATATACATACAGAATATTTAAAGTCTACGTATAGAACCTATAAACTAAGGTTTAATTTTGCTTAAAAATATGCAAGCTATAGACTTATGAAGGCGGTAACCCCTTGATGTATTTTGTTTATTTTGGCTTGCTTTATTGTCTAATTTAATTAAGGCTCTAAATTTATGTCTTCTTAATAGTATATTATGTATCAAGTTCTATAAATGTCATTTTAGTTCCGAGTTTTATTAGGCACGAGCGAAGCTTGCAAGTGAGTGTTTAATAAAAACGAGTGTCTTGAGAAGTTTATAAAACGAGGTGCATACTGTACTTTTTCTACTCCCACCTTTAAAACGCCCTTTATCGTACATGTTTCCATGACACTAAGTGTTTAAATACACATTGACAAGTTGTGGCTTTATGGCGCTTCAGTCACGGGCTGAAGTTAGCAACAGGTTTTTAGTCACGGGCTAAAGTTAGTTTTATGTTAGTTGACAGTTGTCAAATGACATACAATCGTTAAAATAAATTGCATTTCTTGTAAAATAATACTAAATGTGAAAATTATTTTATTATCTCAGTATTAAATGGTTTCTCAACGCCAATATTTGAAAAGTTTATATGAACATTGTACTTACCTTTTAATTTCGCCGGCAGTAAACTATAACTTAAATTCGGGCACGGACTCCACTGTAAAGTGCTCATAAAACATTTTCTTTACTTTCACTGTAAAAAACTGTAAATTTTCAAGAAATATATTTCGATTTATAACCTTTATAATTGTGTTTATAAAATGTAAAAATTTGACATTTGACGGTGACACACAGATTTAGCTATTGTTTCATAGATGGCGCTCTATACAAATTTTTGATTTAAATCATTTTAAGATAATAATAAGTATTTGTCGTAGAAAAATTATAGTAAGCACCTCGTTTATAAACTTTATAAACTCATTAATTTAAGCACTCGCTCGCAAGCTCGCTCATGCATAAATTAAATTCGTGTATAAAATGGCGTTTATCAAACTTGATACATAATATACTATTATCTACGACGAACACAAAGAAGAATTTAAAGCCGATTTTATTTATAAAAATTTTGACATCTGTCAAATTTCAACGGCTTTAACCTCACTTTTCGACAATTTAAAATAAATCTAACTTCAGCCCGTGACTAAAATGCCATAAAGTCACAGCTCTTCAATGTAGGAGTAGATAAAAGAAATTTAAAAGTAGATTAATTAACAAAGTCAAAGTATGTATGACAAGTTATTTTTTTTACATTAAAACAGCAATGCTAAAAATGATTTGTATTTAATTATACCTAATAATTATTATAATAATTATAATTAATATGAAATGTTGGGAAAAAATATAACAGTGTTATCTTTTATAGAGATAAATTAAAGTTCACTTTAAAATGCAACATTCGGTTTTACATTGTTCAATTTGATATTTTAAAGTGGACTTTAATTTAAATTAAAGTGATTGTTTTGTATTGAGTAGAAATATCGATGACCTAGAAAATACACTTTTTTAACGCATTGAAATAGCTCTTTTTATATTTTTAATGGAAAAGCATTAATTATTAAAATTAAAATAATTAATCATTATAGTCTCCCTCGCATACTACTGAGTCAGTAGTACTTATATCTTTTAGATATACAATCTGACATCCATCAGACGATCTAATCTTAAAACTAGTATTTTTTACGATTTTTAAGATTTGCTCAATAAAAGTGTGATTCATCAAGACGGTTTGCGAAGAAAAGTTCATTTGAACATATATCCTCAACGGTTTAAAATTTTTGCTGTGGAATTTAAAAAATGTATTCTAATTCTTCTATGCTGTGAACTTTTTTCAGTAGTACCTTTAAATGATTAGATTAAGCATTTCACAAAATTGTTCACAGATAAAGCAATTTTTTCTAGGAATTTTAAAAATGTATTCTAATTCTTCTATGCTGTGAACTTCTTTCAGTAGTACCTTTAAATGATTACATTAAGCATTTGACAAAATTGTTCACAGATAAAGCAGTTTTTTCTAGGAATGCTTTTTATAATTTTCATAATAATCATAATATGTGGGCCGACGAAAACCTACGAATTATTATTGGTAATAAACTTAGGCACATTTTCTGTCTGCCAAGACACCTTAACGGAGTCGTTCCCATTTTTCCTTCAAAAGAAACTATATTTTATGTTTAAAATATCTTGTGGAAAACTTATAAAAACACTTAAAAGAAGATCTAAGACGGTGAATAGTTGACTCGTGTAAAAAACTTTCAGACCCAGAGCCTCTGTGCAATTAGATACACAGGCAAGCAGAAGCATGTTTTCTCACATCAAATTTTATAAAACAAACGCGTATTTTATCGAGAAAACGCAAATGGGCGGTTTCATGCAGAATTGATTAGTCTAATCAGAAAAAATATCCATGGTGGATATTTTTTCTGATTAGACTGATCAATTCTACATTCTGAGTCAGAACAACCAGACAATTGTATAAAAAAATCTTCTTTTATTATTTAAAAAGATATGAGAGCGTAAACAGATTTTAAAATTATAAATAATTTAAGGTGGTGCGCGACTTTTGGACACCCTGCATTGCTTTCTCTATAAAACATTGTGCACTTAAAATAAAATTAATTATATTTAAAATATTTTTGCATAACATAAAATAGATTTTTCCAGTAATTTTACGTAAATTTTACTGCATTATATTGTATAATGCAGTAAAATGTACGTTAAATTACTGAAAAAATCTATTTTGTATTGTGTTGGGATTGGTCACTAATATTTTTAATCGACTGACGAAATAAACTAAAGAATTGGTAATTAAAAATTAAGTTTTAGTAACGAAATTTTTAATTAAAAAGTTTTCGTATTTGTATGCGAGGTTATAAAAAATTATTTAGTTATTTAGGCTTTGTTATCTATGGTGACAACTGACAGAAAGCAATAAAATGATAAATTCTGACGAAAAAATTAAATCAAATCTAGCACCTAATCTATAGATAGAAGACTATTTGAATAGAATAATTGTATCGGTAAACTTCTTCTTAAAAAAAAATAACCTAAACCCAATAAAGTCGCTTAGAAAACCAAAATAATATTGTTTTTTAATAAAAACATAAAATAAAAAATAATTGCCCTAAAACGAGATTTGAAGCGATGCGGACAACTTATTAACTACGGTTTCGCGAAAGGATCGAACGGTCGATTTGCAAGGGTTTAAGAAATTGATTAAAACTTGTTTACCTTATTTCTAAATCTAAATGCAGTACTTTAAAAAAAAACTCCTCCATTGACAACTTTGTTTTTATTTTTATTTTTTTCTTCACTGTGTTAAAAATAAAGAAATTTCATTTTTTTAAATAACTTTTTTATTTCAAAACGTATCGATTTGAAATTTGGACCAAATGTAGATCTTATTAATGACTATCTTCCATGAAAAATTATTTTGTTTAGATTGTGACGTACAGGGAGCGCAGGTAATAATTTAATTTAAAATTTAACAATTTTTAAAGGGTAAATAATCGAAGAAGCGTTAAAAGTATTGATATTTGACTATTATTTGATATATTAACTTTTTTATGCAAATGATGTTTCTGTGGCCAGAATCAGTTTTGAATTAGCAGTAGCAGTATTCATAAATGTTTAGTTTAGTACATTTTGTCATTTTTAAACAAATATTATTGTATCTTTTATTAATAATTAAGTATGGCATAACACATAAATGACGTTTAATATACAGGGTGTTTCAGGTACGTAGTGCGTAAGAAGTTTCTAGGGAATCGCGAAAGTCATCGATTTAAAATTTTTATAGCGTAAATTATTCGATTTAGACTTTTTTCCTAAATTATTTTGTTTTACCGGAAATGTCTTTAACTGTTATTTTAATCAGGACAACTCATATATTTTTACATTTTTTAATTCTACATAAAATTCTGAGTAAAATGGCTATACTATTTATCCTATACCTAAATATTTTTCGACTTATTAATTTTTCAATCAAATATTTTAATTAATTTTAAACAATGACAAATTTGGTGGTAACCATGGATACTGTCACATTCACCCACATTAGGGTGGAACTTAAAAACATAAGTAGAATTTTGTTTTATATTGAAGTGTAATAATAAAAAGTATTTTCCTTTTTACTTTCTAAAGCATATATTATCAGAAAATTAAATCTACAACATGATTTTCCGGTGCCGCTGAGACACCAAAAATAAAACATTTTTTTTACTTATTGGTTTTATAGTCTTTCTTTGTATTAAACACTGGCATTATATTACGGGACACTAATTTTGCCAAGATGAAACCATCTCTAGCTTCTGCTCCTGACACAGCTGCAGCAGCTTTAGTGACAATTTTCACACATCGTTCCACTGACTGAGAATGACAAGGGAAACGTGGGAAATCAATAACAGGTGTCTCTCCTGTTTTAACCATGTTGTTTATTTCCTCGTTTGTCAAATTAGACAACACAGGAGGTTCCGTTAGTTGACAATACCTCCAATCAATCAATTCTACGTAGTCAGCTGCTTTAAAGTTGATTGTAGGAACTTCGAACTGTCGAACAGTTTTGGTTTGTGGTTTGGACCTTGCCTTAATAATTCGTCTAAGACCAAGTTCTCGAATATGTCTGCGAGGGTCGGTAAGCATGGCCAGGAGGATATTTTCATGATGCCCAAAAAATGAATTCCGCTGAAGAACTGGATCAATGATCTTTAGATGCTCCTCCTCGAGATATCTAGAATAACTTATTAACTGCCACAAGTGTTTAGATCCATCCTTGCAAGAGGGTTTCATTTTTATGATAAACCACATGGGAGCATAAACTTTAGCAACATAATTTGCAACAACTTTTAAATTATTGGAGGGATTTTCACAAGACACATAAAAACGCAATATTCTATTGGCAGTCGTCAACCAACGGGAATGTGCCATTTTTTCAGGGTTTCTCTTGGCAAGGTCTGCTGGAAATACGCCGCTTGACACTGCTTGAGTTATTTCATATAAGTACTTTTGATCTGCACTAAGATCTTTAAATTCAACTTCTGGTAATTGCGTTTTAATTCTTTCATATCGTACAACCTCCATCTCCTCACAGTGTTCAAGCTGCTTTCCTATTGGGCCAACAAATCCTCTAGGACCTGTAGTAGTTCCATCTAATTGTTGAAATAAGTGTCTAAATGGGAGCTCATTGGCATGAAGTAAGCAAATTAGCCATTGTAAAGGTTTTCTTAGCCGGGATTCAAGTATTCTATTGATTCCACCTTTGCGTCCTGTGTTAACTGCAGTTCCGTCGCTTCCAATTGCCTTTAAATTTAGAGTAGCAATGTTATTGCTTCGTAGATACTCTAAAATTGCACTTGCAGTACAGTCAGCAGAAGAAGACTTTGGGGATATATGGCCAATATACTTTGTACCTGGTTCCTGTACTAATACGACATGTTCCTCTTTGATTATTTTTCGATAGTTTTTCTTCCCCTTCTTTTGGTGACTCATTGTTTGGTCTTTTCGTCCGTCGAAATACAATCCTTCCAAAATTAAACTTTGTCTTTTTTCACCATCTTTCAGCTTATTTCGTCTCTTTTGTCTTTGCCTTCTGAGAGTCATCCTGTCAATAACATTTTCTTTGTTTTCATTAGAAATAAGGCCCATGTCTTCTAATGTAGCACTCGCTATGATGGCTGCCGCTCTGTCAGATACACCCGTTCTTTCACATGCCAACGCAAGTGAAGGTAGATGATACCTTTTTGTTCGAGTTTTTCTTGAACCATTTGTAGCTGATGTCGGCGGTTGGTTGTTATAATCGAAATCATACTCTGAACTTAAATCATGTTCCTGGAAATACACACTTTGGTCATCATTTTCATCGCATGATGTTTCTTCTGAGATCTTTTCTTCTTCACAACATTTTACAAGACTCTTTTGTTTTCTTAAAGTCTCCGTCTCTATTCTTTGGGCTATTCGCTCATTTTTTCTTGTTCTTTCCTTATCTATTCCACTCATTGCCATCCTTCTTTCATTTCTCTTATCCATAAGAAATTCTCGTTCTTCTTTTGGAACTCGGATCCTTCTAATGCAATGACATAAGACAAAATCCTTACATTTGCAGGCACTTATGTCGAAAATTCTTTTCGCAGACTCCCGAAATTTGTTTAATTTAATTTTAAAAGCAGTATTACCCTTTTTAGACTTGGTACACTTCTTCAAATTTCTACATTTATCGTGGTAGTCCTTAAGCATTTTCATAATACGGTTGTGGGAAACTACTGGAATAGAGGTTTGTTGCCAAATTTCTCTTAAAGTTTCCACAATTACTGGTAAAATTTCTGCAACAGTAGGATTACGATTCCAATTTGACGATTTCAAGTCAATCTGAATCCACAAGTAATACTTAATTACATCCTCATAGGTAGGTAAAACACGATGGTCTTTTTTTAATGACTTTGGCTCACCAAATACAGGACATTTTACCGCACTTCTTGTTTTTGGCACTTTGGCAGCCATTATTTATGGTTATAAGTTATAAGATATAACTTATAACCATATACACAATCACAATAGGTATAAAACTGCTTAACTTGATCAATACGTGACAGATTTAAACTGTCAGTGACAGTCTGTCACATTTGTATTATTGTCATTTTATTGTCTGGGATGCATTGGCCGAGATCGGCCTCAGACTACAATTCGACATCGGACCGATGCCATAATCGTAACGCTGGCCGATGTCGTTCCGACCCTGGTCACAATATGTCGAAATGAGCTAGGCAATTTTCTGTCGGAACGAGCTCGGACATTTTCTGTCGGGTCGACTTCGGCCATCTTATGTCGCAATGATCTCGGAATATGTTTATCGGAACGAAGTCGCCAATGTACTATAGTCAATAAAACAATTTATAATTTTTAAATATTTTACTTAAAATTTAAATGAAACTTTAACACAAATCAAAAATGCCTTAAATAAAGTTTTAAAAAGGTCAAAGTGTTACTTTAATGTGTGGAGCTTAGTATATGGTCATCGTAAGTCCAAGTAATTACCACTTACTATTTCTTCAGACTATTAAATTTCGCAGAGCCTGGTTGAACTTCTCTTTTCTTAAATTTATTTCTTTTTTTCTTTTAAATTTCTAGCTCTATTTTGAAACAACTTTTAAGTCCTTTTTATTTTTTCCATGATAAAAACTTTGGAAGAACATGTCCTGGCATTTATTTTAAACTGTTATAATTATAACCATGGTTGCATGGATGCACAGAAAAATAATATAACCTATACCTGCACTTATTTTAATATCGGTGCGACATGCGTTGGTCGACATATCAGCCACCCCCGTACATTTATACATCGGTACGAGATGAGTTGGCGACACGCTAGCGACATCGGCCACTTGAGCTTGTGCAAACATACGTCCGACGTCTGCTGGCCGACATCCTATGGCCGAATATATTCCGACGTCGAATGAATGTCGACATACGGTGGCCGACTTTATTTTTCAGTAGGGTTATTATGCAAAAAGTTATGTATTGGGTGTCTTAAAAATTATTCTCCCCATTGACTATATTTTAAATTTCAGGAGCCTAGCGGCACCGGTAAATGTTAATAAAAAAATTTAAAAAAAATATTGTTGGCATTAAATTTAAAAAAGGAAAATAAATTTTGCTATTACGACAAGTTCCACCCTAACCCACGTGGCCACATGTGTAATTTCACAGGTTTGTTTTTCTAGAAACCCCCTGTATGGTATTATATTAAATATAAAAAAATGCAAAATAACTAATTACAAAAAAGCGAAAAACAACTAATTAAAATATACATAGGTATATCTAAATAGAATAAAAGTCTTTATTCTAATTTATTTATTGGGTAAATATATATTACTTTCCTCAGTTTGGAATTAAAATTGAAGCTTGCTTATCGAGCAAAAAAAAAATTAAAGTAGGTTATAATTTCTAACTTGCTGACAGTACTGTCTATAATTATTATTTAGTTTATTCATTTTAGTAAATTAAAATTTTGAGTTTATAGTACACCTACCTATAAATTGAAACGCAATGAATCATTTGCAACTTATAAACTGAACTGTCAAATTATATTTCATGCTTTAAATGGTATGTTACCCTAGAGAAAAGTCCATGATGCCTACTAAAATCAAAACTAGTAAACTTGAAAAAATTTAAAATTTATAAATAAAAGTAATTTTAGCTCCATCTAGGGCGATTTTTTTAAATAAATATGTTATAAATAATATATTATATGTAATATACAATACATTACAATTTTCACTCGCAATTTGTAGGAAATTATAACTTATAATTTTAATTAAAAGAAATTAATTTATGTCAAAACGCTCGAAATACACACTAGAAAGTGCAAAACAAAACTGAATCCTCGCCTACGCCGGCAATCTGCTTACAATGCATCTGGGGAGGGGCGATCGGATTCACTCGGGTTCACTCGTATAACTCTCTTTCTCCTTCTCTCTACGTTATATCTTTTTTCTCTCTCGTGTAACGAAATCTCGGAACGTTACATTTTTCCAATTCACTCTCCATTTTCGTCAAATATCAGATCGCCACCAAAGAAGTTTCACTTCAAAAAAGTCTAGACAATACGACTTTTTTTACTTACTTTAGTTCAGACTCCATGAAACCGACTCGATCTCTCCAAGACAGAGATCAGACCTGATGATTAAAAATTATTTTGCTGTAGAAACCCGTGCATCTCCGTGCTCCAAGACGTACCTCTTGCATCGATACCCTCTTTTAAAAACTGTGTTACGCCTATGCCGTCATCGGCACCAACTCACCAAAATCACACAAACTATCCGATGAGATGTCTTCATGAAAAACAATTTAAATATAAGGAATTGTAAAAATATCATCTGTTTTTAAACTTATTATTATTATTATTATTATTATTAAAATTATATGTTAATAAATAAAAAAATAGCAAAATTATTTATATAAACATATAAGACTTGTTTTTTGTATGACTTATAAATGAATAAACCAATAATTCGTTTACTTTGCATTTTCCCCGATATTACTATTTTAATTAAAATTTTAATCAAGGTGGAGAACAAACTATCTCAATCGATTATTTCAATTTTTTACACGACTAAAACTAATTTAATCGTCAATCGTTAGTTGAACTAATTACGTAAGTAAATTTTTGCGAACACTATATTATACATTGTATAATAATGTTTATGCACGATGACATTATAATATGACAATTATAACAAAAATTCTTTGACGTAAACGTCTTTTTATAGCCCGCGGGCGTTATTATGGCCCAGCGGGCTATAATGAAACGTCAAAAATTAAAAACAACAATGTTACACCATTTGATATATTCGAAGTAAGTTTTTTCGTATAAAGATTTTGATTTTACCTGCAGCAGGCCGCAATTTTTCGCCTTTTCAGCTGCTTCCTCAATTTCATTTATCTTTAAACTTTAAAACTGACTGATGTCAGTTGACATTATAATATGACAATTATAACAAAAATTCTTTGACGTAAACGTCTTTAAAAACAATAATATATTAAAAATAATAATATATTAATCGTGCATAAAGTTTTGTATGCATTGCTGGCATAACTGGTTTTTATGGTCCTACGACGCTTTTCTAGCCCTCGCGCTGACGCGCTCGGGCTCGAAATAGCGCCTCGGACCATAAAAACCTTATTATGCCCTTAATACATAAATAACTAAAATTGCTTGTACTAATAAGAACAGAAGCTTTTTTAAATCTGTTATCTTGATGCAGACGGTATAATTTGTTTTATGACGCACAGTATAATTTAAGATGTCATTATGTAATTTATTTTAAAAGGGAAGAATACCGTTGTTATTAAAATGCTTTAAATTAAACTTAACGTTTGGATATCGTGTTGAACAAATGTTAATGACCGCTAAACATATTTATAAGATGTTATAATTTTTTATACTAAAGGTTACTTTATTATTTAATTATGAGTTAAACTCGCAAACGACGAAATTGTGAGTTTAGTTTAACAGACTATAAACATGTAGCCAATCTTGTTAAAACAATTTATGAAAATTTTATTCATGTTTCAAAATGAAAAATTTAAATGAACCGACTGATATTAATGAAGAACTTAATTGCAAGGACTTAAAACTCATTTCAAGCATATTATAACCCATAGAGCGACTACGAGGATTGTTGAGACTGTTTTCTCTTCTTAAAAGTAATGTAAGCTTTACTTTAACTTAAGAGATTGAAGGATTATGAATAATTCAAAGATATGCTAGCTGGAAGAGTATAAAAATAAATTTTGAATTAATGTCTCCACTTGACAATCGGTTAAATTAGCTAACTACTGTTGCTTAAATAATTAACGTTAGTTAATAACGATTCAAAATAAACATTTAAGATTAAAATTTTGTATATTTTATAATTTAAACATGTAAGGATATTTTATCAAAAATGGCGGAATTGTAAATTCGGCAACTTTGTTACGGTGGCTGGTGCGCTGTATTATTTAGTATAATAAGTAAAATCATTGTTTTCATAGAAACCATTTGCCTCCCTAAAGAATGTACATTATGAATGTATGTACATATGATGTTGGTATCACCCACAAACTTGATGGGTGACACCAACATACATAAGTGGGTACCTACGTAAGCCTCTCCTTCAATCTTCTGAAGACATTTTCACTGGGATGTCTTAAGTTAGGGTATCTATTAAGGCATTCGTCCAGTATTAGCAGCATGTCTCTGTATTCAGCATTTTAATGGATTTTGTTAAAAAATCTGGAATAGGTGGGAATGGATTAAGGCCAAAACGGCAGTCGTTCCAACATGATTATTCACGTGAATATTCACGTTGGAACGACTGTCGAATGTATCGTGTGTGGGTGTTTTTGTGAGTGATTTAGAAATGATTTTAAATTTACTTTTTCGGTAAACAACAATCTAGTGCATATTATTTCTTATATGACCTACCCGGTGTCTCTTGGCGTTGCGGCAAGTGTCGTGATAACACTACACAACGTCAACCTTCTGCAGTAGTGGATGATGGGTATACTGAAAACGATTCAACTTTTCCGGTAAATATTCGTATGGACATTCAATCCAAAATAAAATCTTTAAATACTAAATATGATAGTTTCATGGATTCAGTTAATTTTTGCAGTGATAAAATAAGCGATTTTGAATTAGTTGTTAACAAACTTTCTGATAAAATTGCAACTATTGAAAAGCTAACCAAGAAAATAATAAACTTAAAATAACGGTTAAAAATACTAATAGCTTTCTAGACATACCAGAAAAAAAGTTAAGACTCAATAATGTTGAAATACAAGGGGTCCCTGAGAAAAATAACGAAAATATTATAAATTTGGTAAAACTCATTGGTGATAAAATTGAATGTTCACTAGATGAATCTGATAGAGACTTCGCAAAATTTCTCAAAATTCAAAAAAATAAAACCAATAATTATAAAATGTTCAAGTAAAAAGAAACGTAATTCTTTTTTATTTCCATCTAAAAACCCTCTTTCGAAATCACAAAATGAAGGTGGTCTAATTTTGGAAAATATTGGTCAACACATTTGTATCAATGAGCACCTAACTATACACTTTTTTTGTTTTAAACTTGACAGTATTGTAACATAAAACCCTAATGATATTTTTATTGTATGTGTTGATTTTAACCTGCCCACACAGTTAGCCTAGAGGACCTTATCAAGAAAAAAAATATACATGATTTAAAACTCGGATTTTTGGATTACATATAAGATCTACTACTATTATCAAAAAAAATTAAAATATTCTATCGAGCCCTTTTAGAGAAATTGTAGAAAATGTTTTTTTTTTGCTAGACATGTAAAAATGACCTATTAAAATACTATATTTTATTTTATTTCTCTTAAGATGATGTTGTGAACTACAACATTTGGTTAGTTTCTAACCTATAAATATGTAAATAAACAATATTGTCAATATTTTGATTATTTTAATACTAACTGTCACACCGCACCGCTTCGCTTGCGAAGTTGGCCATATTGTAAATACAGTCCTCAAACTCAGAATTATATAAAAAAAATTTCGTATTTAAATCGTACATCACAACATTAACACCAAACTGTAAATAGTACCTAATACCTAGTACCTAATTTTAATTTATGATTAAGAATAAAGAAGATATTTAACGAATTTGACGATATTGTTTATTTTACATATTTATAGGTTAGAAACTAACCAAATGTTGTAGTTCACAACATCATCTCAAGAGAAATAAAATAAAATATAGTATTTTAATAGGTCATTTTTACATGTCTAGCAAAAAAAAATATTTTCTACAATTTCTCGAAAAGGGCTCGATAGAAGATTTTAATTTTTTTTGATAATAGTACTAGATCTTATATGTATTCCAAAAATCCGAGTTTTAAATCATGTATATTTTTTTCTTTAAAAGGCGCTCTAGGCTAACTGTGCCCAACATTAAATGGATTTTTGATCCAAATAATTTATATTGTTTGCCAAAAAATTTTTTAGGCAATAATTCAGGTATCCTTATAAATAGTTTTTGTCAATATAATTGTCACACCAATTTTTCCCATAATACTTTAGATCCAATACTATGCAATTCTAATATTATTAAAAATATAAAAATTTCTGAAACACCCCTTATTCTCGAAGATAAGTTTCACAATACTCTCGAATTGGACGTTAATTTTTAAAATTGCCAACTATACTGAAATATGTGCAGCTTTACATAAATGATTTGGAAAACTTGTTTAAACTTAAAAATACTGTGCCCAACATTAAATGGATTTTTGATCCAAATAATTTATATTGTTTGCCAAAAAATTTTTTAGGCAATAATTCAGGTATCCTTATAGATAGTTTTTGTCAATATAATTGTCACACCAATTTTTCCCATAATACTTTAGATCCAATACTATGCAATTCTAATATTATTAAAAATATAAAAATTTCTGAAACACCCCTTATTCTCGAAGATAAGTTTCACAATACTCTCGAATTTGACGTTAATTTTTAAAATTGCCAACTATACTGAAATATGTGCAGCTTTACATAAATGATTTGGAAAACTTGTTTAAACTTAAAAATACTGAACAATCTGTCACTCAATTTTACACAAAAATTAACAATGTTATAAGTAACCATGTAACTAAAAATAAAAATTATAATAAAAAATATGCATTTTGGTATTCCCCAAGTACTATTTACGTTATTAAAGAAAAAGCAAAGTATCATAAAAAATGGAAAAATATAACAACGTTCAGAATAACATAACAAAAGACTAAATACTTCTGGAAATTTATCAACGGCAAAAAATCAAGTTGTAGTATAAAAGAAAATAATAATATAATAACAGATAATAAAACCCTTTGTGAGAAATTTTCAGAATATTTTGGTACAGTATTTATTGCATACAATACTTTAGATGTAAATGTTACGACCACAAACAACTATAATAGTGGTTTTTATAAAATTTCATCTTTTACAGTGTAAAAAAATAAATTTCTTAAAAATTAAGGGTTGTGGTCCTGACAATTTGCCCTCTTATTTCAGAAAGAAATGCTCTCTACAATTAGCTGAACCTCCTAACTATTATTTTCAACAAGTAATTAGAGGAGGGTTGCTTTACTAAAATTTGGAAATCAGCATATGTTACTCCGGTTTTTAAATTCGGTGACAAAACCATCTTAAATAATTACAGACCAATTTCCAAGTTATTTATCTTAGCCAAATTATTTGAAAGTATTATTTTTGATTATTTCTATGCAGACATAAAGAATATATTAAACGTTGAGCAGCATGGGTTTGTAAAGGGTAGGTCTGTCGAAACTAATTTGTTGGGTTACATAATAAAATTTTTGAGAAAAGCAGCTTTTTGGCTCCGATTGAGATTTTGGTATTTTGACGAACTTATTTTCAGTTACGGGGCCCCACCACACTATGCATTGTTAGTAAGGGATTATTTAAATCAGGTCTTTCCCAAGCGCTGGATAGGTGGAAGGGGTCAAATCGAGTGGCCAGCGCGATCGCCAGATTTGACCCCTTTAGACTTTTTTTTATGGGGACATCTTAAAAACCGCGTCTATGTAAACAGGCCTTAAAATTTGGACAACCTAAGACACCGCATTCAAGCCGAGATCCAAATGATCACTCCAGCGGTACTGGCAAACATACAACGCTCGTTTGTGGACAGGCTGGCCCACTGCCAAATAGTTTACGGTGGACATTTTGAGCAACTACTCTGATTGGCTTCTCAAAAAATATCAAGCAACGCAGAGATTGTGTTTAAGTTTGACAAAATACCAAAATCTCATTCGGCGGCAAAAACCTTCTTTTCTTAAAAATTTTCCCATGTAACCCTCCAGATGTGGCACATCAATGTAATCAGGAGAACGATAGCTATCCAAAAACGCAACAAAAATAAAGGATTGTAATTAAAAAAAAACTGACATTGATTGTGGCCCCGCCACGCGGCAGATTTTGGAACAACTACAAAATATTGCTAGAAAAATAACAAAGTTGACGTGTTTCAGCGTTTTTTTTTAATTTACTGTTTTTAAAATAATCTCATGTACCGGGACTTTAATGACACGTATATATTAGGGTGTTTCAAAATAGGGCAATATTTTTTTTCTTCAAATTCATGTGATATTCTCGTCACATATGCAAAAAAAAATTTGAGCTCTTAATATTAATTTTAAAAGGTCTTTCTCGAATTTAAGCCCGCTGCACAATAGCCCGGTAACGGGAACGGGAACGAGAATCCTAACAATAAAGGTGGGAGAGACTAAAAACCACTGTTAGGGTTCGCTGAGTCTCTCCCACCTTTACCGTTTAGTTTCCTGTTTCCGTTCCCGGGCTGTTGTGCAGCGGGCTTTAAAGTTTTCCCATTGATTTAACATGAAAAAATAGGTTTTTAAGATTTATTTCGCCTGCATACTATGTAGAACCTTTTTTTTTGATAAACAATCACTGGTCCTTTTTTAGCAATAAATTATCTACATAAAATCTTACAGAGTCCAGTTTGAAGATTCTACTTTTTCTTTTTTGTTAATGTTGAAACGTATGAACTCTAAACAAAATTGATATTTTTACATTTAGCGGCTAAAGTACTAATCGTAGAAGAAAAAGTTAATTAGCAATTTTGAAGATCCCAATGCTCTACAAATTTGTTTAAACAATTTTTTTATCACCTACAGTTCAAAAGTTAGTCTCTAAAATCCTATTTTCATTATTCTGCATAATATATTATTATAATATTCAGTTTTACAGTAGGAAAAAAAAGTTAACTGACATTTTTGCAGGAAACTTAAAGCTCTATAAATAACGTACAAAGATTCTTCAATACACGCAATTAATCGCTGAATTTAAGCTAAAATAGCTTAACTTTTATGATATTCTCAATTTCATGGTCCAGCTTTTGACTGCAAAAAAATTTTATACTTTGCTTCAAACCAGTTTTAAAATACTGAAAATAATTTTTAAGGTTTTTGATAAGAAATGTTGCTTTATGAATCAATTTCCTAAAGAATAAAATTAACACATACCTACATAAATTAACACAAAAATAACATACACACAATTAAATAACACACCATTCTGAAATCATTAAATTATAAAGAAATTTGGAACAATATAATTATTAGTACTACAACGCCTTCTGATATATTTCGTAACTTTAACCCACTTCACTGTATCCCTCAATTTAAGTTTGAAAGCCACTCGTTAAACGTAAGTTGCAAACGCTGAAGTCAGTTGAACTTGTTGATGCGTATTGTCAGTGGGAAATGTTTTGATTGACTGCCTAAAATCACGTGTACTTTTTCAACAAAATGATTTGTTAAACATTAACAAAATAATCCTTTAAAATTAACAAAATGCTTACAAAATTGCATATTACCTTTACAAAACTTTCGGTAAAATATTTTCCTTTTTTATGTTAAAATTTTACAAAATAAAATTAATAAACTACAAACCCAAATTTTTATAACATAGTATAATATATTATGTAAATGTATATTTAATTAAAAAAATATATTTAAATACAAGTATTATTTATACCGATGGTAACACGTAACACGCTTTTGACCCAAATGATAGAAAAGCAGCAGCGGCAGCAACCACTGGTTGCGTAGGTCTATTAAGTTTATAACTTGACAGGTGTAAAGGAAAATGGCTGGGAAAGGCAGGCTCCCACAAAAAACATCAAAGTGATCACAATAATCTTTCATGTCTGATTCTTCGCTGTTTCAAGCGCCTTCAGCGCCGCTCTCTATAAAAAAACTTATGGCTTTGAGAAAAATGTTTTGACGTTTAAAATCAATTTTTGATTTGGGAAATTAATTCTTATTTAATGATATTAAACTCAATAATAAAAATATTTGTGTATCCAGTTAGTAGGTTTTGGAGTAGATTTTATCAATAAGAAAGGTACAACTTCAAACAATTTACAGTAAGTTTAAAAATTTTGTGCGGTTTTGAACAAATTAAAACAAAAAATTACAAATTTTATCGATTATGATATAGATTAATTAAAATTATTTAATTAATATCCCGCATCAGATTGTGCAAGTCTTTTTCTCGAAAATTCTGGGTTTTCCACTTTTCGGTAAATTCATACACATTTGGCAATTGTCCTATAAATTGTTCTGTGAGACATCCTGATTTAAAAAAAATCTTATTATCTTAGTTGTGGGAAACCGTCTAAATAAATTACAGATACTTCTGTGAATTTCCAATTTGTGAGAACTATCGACGGAAAATAATCTGACAACTAAGATGTTAAAGTAAAGTAAAACGTCCAAACCTTGTAAAACTGAACCTTGAGTTTTAACCCTAGACCAGTTTAGGTTTTAACTAATTTTAGGTACAGTTTTAGCAATGTGATATGATGGTTCACATCTGGATAAGGTATGAAAACTTCCATAAATAATATTATTTATAAAATTAATATGATTTATAGTTTATGATTCAGGTTTATAGAGAACTTAAAGAGACATAACATAGCGCAAAATGATCTATTTCCGGCTAAACCGGAAGTGGCAGTAATTTTGTTTCATCAAATGGAACCCTATGAAAATTATTGCATTTTTAAATTCTAATTAAAATTCTGAAGCAAACAAATTTTAATCGTTTTCTTATCTTTAATTGGTTTTATAATATTTAATGTTTTCAAAAAATGTTAACAGATGGAGTAAAATAACAGGATACAAGGCTTGTAGCGTGTTATTTTACTCCATCTGTTAACATTTTTTGAAAACATTAAATATTATAAAACCAATTAAAGATAAGAAAACGATTAAAATTTGTTTGCTTCAGAATTTTAATTAGAATTCAAAAATGCAATAATTTTCATATGGTTCCATTTGATGAAACAAAATTACTGCCACTTCCGGCTTGCACTAGTGCGCGCCAAAAGGGCTTTTGTAGCTATTTTTATTTTAGTTGGTCACTTCATCAGTAATATTTTTTTGAACAAGTTAAATATCTTAAAAATAATTGAAGATAGGTAAACGATTTAAAATACAATAGCTCCATAATAGGGTTCTATTTAAAAAAACAAATCATTCTCTATTAAAATGAAATAGTCAAAATTCTGCTATTTGAATTGTTACCAGCATTTTTTAATATTAAAATAGTCGTTTTCACTTTTAAATAGTTACTTTTACCACTTAAATAGCTCAAGTTTGACTAATTTAAGATAAGTCACTATCTTTGACTATTTCTGAGAGTTAAAAGTAACTAATTTCTTTAATCGTTTGCGGCCAACAACAAATTAATTAATTCATACCTATAGCATATATGCATACATATACATGGTTAAATGACCCATAAAAACAAACAAAGATGCAAAAAGTTTAGCTCAAAACAGCAACACAAAATATAAATTTAACTTTCAATATTATGAACAATATTTATAGACAAATAAAATTGATTTTTATAAAAGTGACTGATAGCGCATTGGTTATGACATCCGCTTGACAAGCTTGACATACCCGAGTTCAAACCCCGGCTGGGTCAGAACTTTTTTAAATATAAATCGACTAATTTGACTATTTTTCGCTATGACAATTAGTCAAATATGACTTAAAATTAGTTATTTTTGACTAACTCATTTTAAGAGTGTTGACAAAATATTAAAAATAAAGATATTATTATTATTATTATAAAATTTTATATTAATTTCTCTTTAAGTTCTCACCCTGTAATTAGGTACCTTCATTTGTTTAGTTTACCTACTATTTTACTTAAATAAATGTAATTTATTTAAGTAGAAACTACTTTAAGTATTACTTTATTGTTTTTTATAAGGAATATCAATCGTGATAAAAATATCATAAAAAAGATATTTTATTCAACACCCAAAAGAAAAATATTTCATTTTGTGACCATACTGATAGTGGATAAATAATGAATTTCCTGATTGTTTATTTCTTAAGTATTTCGCCCTCGGGTTAAATTAAGCTTTATTTAAAAATTGTAAAATGTAGGGTTAAAAGTGTTTGATAGTCAGATGTCAGATAAAACATTAAATAAAATTGGCTTTAAATTTGATTGATTAAAAAAGAAGATTAGGCGCTTGAGGAATACTTTTTTTTCACTATTCGCACAATATAATGTTAATGGTATTACAGTTTTTCATTAATTATTTATTTATTATAATTATCCAGTAACAGCTTAGGAATGGCCTTATTTACATTTTCATAGGATTAAGGATACTTGTTTGCGACCCTTTCGTCCAAATACAACTTATCGTAGCCTAAAACATCCTACATAGGTAGAAGGGTAACTAATTTAATTCCAATGAACCCCAAAATTATATGATAAAATTAAACAAAATATAAAATATAAAAATAATTATTTTGTAAACGGCTCCTTATTATACACAGTGCTGTTCTGAGATGTGATTTTCGGACTTTCTGTGAAACCTATTTTTTAAATATTTTTGTAAATAAGGTCATAACTAAAATTTTAAGAGCAAAATAAAACCAATTTGACGGTTAGTTTTGTTTTAATTGGCTGTTTATTAAAAATATAAATGCACTCTTTCAATTCTCTAATTAAAACTTTTATTATCAAAACTTTTTAAATCAGATTAAAGATTAATTAATTTTTTCCTAAAAGGTCTATACATTTTTTTAAATCTTTTAATGTTTTGTTGCAATACACGTTTAAAGTTTTAATTTAAGGTTATAATGTATACATTTATATATATACAATAATTCTAAGGGTGCCATTAAGTTTTAATTTGGACTTGCATTTTATTTAGCGCCGATTTATTCATTTTTGGTTGATTTGACGAATAATTTCTTTGGATACCATTGTCAAGACATTAAAGTTATCGGGCAGATAAAGTTTACTAAAGATAAATAAACCGGTCCTAAGTTAAATTATTTTGTCTAAATAATTGTTTTATTTTTAATATTTTTAATTTTACCGATAAATATTTTAATTAAAATAAGTACCCTTAAACAGAAATAAATCTTTCATAAATTTGTTTATTTGGTCTAAATAACCTTTATTTATATTTTTACCAAAGCACATGTCCACAACCTTTTCTATGGCACGTCGTTTTACTTTTTAATGACATCAAAAAATTAACTCAAAACAAAAATTATCGAAATTAAAAATTGCCTAGAAAATATAAACGTTCATAAAAATTACTAAATTAAATTTAATTATAAATTAAAATCTACCAATTTATTTTTTGGTGTATTGGATAAGTTTCCAAATATATTTACATCATTCTGGTGTTATATTTATATATTTTTAAGCCTCAGTTTTTATTGTATGAATATTTTTTTTCTATTTAAAAAAGGTGCTTATATGTAAATAATAATATTTCATTTATTAATTTATAATTAGAATATTTATTTTGGAATAAAAATTATACAAGATTTAAATCTGTAAGCGCAAGGCGAATTTACTCGATGAAAAATTCGATGAATTAAAATGTTGGTTAACACTCGTAAACAGAATTTTAATTTGGCGCTGGTGCATAGTGCGGTTGTGTTACGTACTACTGCCACGAAGCGAAACCACATAACTTCGAAGGTACATAAGCTCGAAAATAAATTAGGCAACAGTGCAGTCCAAAATTTTCAGTACTATCAATAATGTAATACATTAAATGTATATCGACATGATAATGACTATTAAATTATGTAAGGGGTGCATTTCAACAAGACTGCCCTGCCGGCTAACCTTACTTTATACGCAATAATTTAGATATGGACTCTCCTAATAGATAATTTAATTGTGGTTCATTATTTGCTTAGTTGTCTATGCAATAGGATTTCTCGCAGAAGAAGATATTTATATAATTACCAGAATTGTCCTACTCGTTACGTGTCCGAGCCGACTACCTGAACAGTATAAATAATCCACAAACTTAATAAATGTAATTAATGGTGGATTTAAAATATTCTATTGCTTTTTATATTTTAGTCAATAAAAACCAATATTTTAGTAAAAAAGATTTTCTTTATTTTCATTTCAAAAAATTAATCAATAAATTAGGTAAGAAATTAAGGAAAGCAAAACAGGTAAGTAAATAAAATGACAGCACTGAATTTGAATGCACCGTTGCCTAATTTATTTACGAGCTCATGTACCTTCGCTTGGTGGCAGTAGTACGTAACACAACCGCATTATGCACTAGCGCCAAATTAAAATTCTGTTTACGAGTGATAACCAACATTATAATTCATCGAATTTTTCAGTCAGAAAGTTAGAGGTACATATTATTTATTCCAAAAAATAAAAATAAGGAATTATTATTCTGTCACATACAAATAGCATTGAATTTATTATCTAAAAAAATAATCTGATTAAAAGAAATATGGCAGAAATATGGTTAAATAAAAATTCGTATTGCTAGATTTAAATAACATAATAATTAATAACAACTATACCACAACCTTATTCCCGTATAAAAATCGTTTCATAGTGTTTTAAATAACAAAATAATTCGTATTAAAAGTAAATATTAAAATTTTTAAAAATAATATTAAATTCAATTCTTATTATTCAAATAAAATTGTAACTAATATTAAAAACATTTAAATATTATAACTAATATTTCGTGCAAAATATTTGTGTGTGGAATAAGAAACTTTATCACTTTAATTTCTAACAGGTAAATTGATTTTTATGTCGACGAGTAATAATAGAAATTAATTGCGAAATTTCAGTATTCCTTTTTCTTAAATAAATGTTGCGCACCTTGAATTAACTGGCTAAGAAATTCGATGAATTAAAATTTTGGTTTACATAATTTCAATTTGACTGCGTGTTTCTCCAAGTAGCGCCTTGTTAAAATTATCTCAACCAAAATTTTAATTCATCGAATTTTTTGGTCAGAAAATACGCCATTCAGTTCCAGAATTAAAATTACTTTCATTATTATTCTGTGCTTAAAATTGTGTACTTAATATACCAAGACATCATAAAAATTTTACTTAAAATGTTCAGTCAATTTTTAAAAAAGCAATTTGAATTAATATTTAGCTTTAATAAACATGACATTAAAAAGTAAAACGGCGTGCCATACTTTTCCAAACTTGCAAAACATGAATGAATTTTAAAGATTCCAGAGTAGAAATATTTCTCAGGTAGTCAATTCTTTTTAACAATTTTATACTACATTGCCATGGGATTTTTTTTTAAGAGCTAAAAATTGTTCTGACTACACCTATTAGTGCAGTTAGGGAGGCACGGGAGACTATTACATTTTTCTCATTTTCAATAATTGGTAAATTGAAACTGTTTTCGTATAAACTTAATTGTGTTTTATTGTCATTTTTTTTACGTAATCAATTTAAATAATTTTCTTTAATATTTTTCAATGATCTGTATCTCCGTTTTCTATTAAATTATTTTTGTTGGCATTGTACCATGTGCAGGGAGCTATGTGGTTGTAGGCCATATAATATATTAAGAATTTTTTAATCGCAGGATAAGAAAAAAATATCCTTCAAAGAATTTAAATTCAAAATTTTCCAAATCAATTTTAAATTGTAATAACTTTCTTCTACTGCAAGAGCTGTGGCTATTATAAAAAGTTTTTTAACACCTGTTTCTAAAAATTGTTTTTTTCATTTGTATCTTTATTTTTATTGCAATACAGGGAAATACTAAACTTTAAAAATCCCTGGCTCCCGTCTATTCTGCCGTGCTTAATGAAAACGCCGTAACCAACAATTTTGCGATTTTTGTTTTACGGCATTTTCTACTAGAACAATTCATCCTGTGTCTATCCCCGGTACTCAAAAAACCGTGTATATATAGATACGGTTTTTTGAGTACCGGGGATAGACGCAGGACGAATTGTTCTAGTAGAAAATCGCAAAATTGTTGGTTACGGCGTTTTCATTAAGCACGGCAGTATTGTTAATTTAATATTAAATATTAATTTCTATATTTAGCAGTAAAATTTATAAACGCTTCAACATCTGCGCAATACACTAAACTTCTTTTTTCCACTTTAAAAAAAATTGTAATTTGTTTTTGATTTTTCTTATGTTTACTAAAATATTTGGTTTTGCCATTGGTTTCTCATATAGTTGTTAATAATTTTTTTACTATTGTCTACTACTTGAATTTAACCGAGTCTGCATCCTTAAAACAGTCTTTTCTTGAAGAATTTGATTATTTTGTTTCCTATTATAATTTCAAAATTTAATTCCTAAATTAATATTAAAATAAAAAATATTTTGTTTTTTTCTTTCTTTGGTGCACAAATTTTCCCTTCCTTTGTGAAGAATACTAAAACAATGCTCGCATATTTTGACTATCTCTTTTCTTTGCCTCTTAATATTTTTTATTATTTTTAAATTAGCATTGTTATACTGTTTTAAATGTTTATGCTTTTCTACTTTTAAAACGTATTCACTATATATATATATATATATATATATATATACAGTGTGTATCAGCCAAATGGAATAAATTCGATAATACATAAATGGGGGCATGTTCCTAAAAATGCTCGGATACGTCGATTAGTATTTTTAGTTGCGCACTTTTTTCAACAAAATCTTTTTGTACAGGGTGTCTCATATTTCAGTAGCCAATACCAACTTTCAAATTTCAAATGGAACACCCTGTATTTTATTCAATTTTTGGATTCTTCAAAAAATTATAGACATATTTCCTGTACAATGTCCTATACCTATCTTCAACTGTTTTGGAAATATTGAAAAATTAACATTAAAGAACCTTAATTATCATAATTATAATTATTTAATTACAAAAAATCGCTACAACACTGAAAAACGAATAAGTTATACTGTTTATTTTTTGATATTGTAAACAACAAAAAAGAACAATTGTTAATGTAGGAGATGTTCAAAATGCTCGCCAAGAACGACTTGGCAACATCCTAATCTTAAATAGAAATTACTTCTAACGTTACTCAACATCTGAGGTGTGACCGATCTAATCGTTATTCGTATTCTTAAGTCAGCTAAATCGAGGGGTTTGATTTTGTTTACAATACTTTTGACATATCCCCATAGGAAGAAGTCTAATGGCGTCAGATCAGGGGATCGTGCTGGCCATTCCATCGATCCTCTTCTCCCTATCCACCGATTTGGAAATATTTGTTTGAGGTACTTACATTGATTTCATAATGGGGCGGTGCTCCATCTTGCTAAAACCAAATCATATTCGCTGGAACTTGTGGGTTTGCTTGATCAGGATATAAGTTTGTTAGAGTAAGCATGATATTATTTTGGAGCAGTGCTAAATAATTATTCCCATTTAAATTGCCATCAATAAAAAAGGGACCTATGATATTATCTCTAACAATTCCTGCGCAAACATTAACCTTCTCAGGATATTGCGTATGTTCTTCTCTCATCAAGTGAGGATTTTTCTTAGACCAATAGCGGCAATTTTGACGATTAACTTGACCGTGAAGTGTAAAGGTGGACTCATCAGAATACAAAACATGTTGTAATTGGATCACATTGTTATCTAACATTGCCATCATTTCTTCACAAAAATACGTTCTCCTATCAAAATCGTCTTCCGTGAGCTCCTGAGTTGGTATAATTTTATGGGAATGCATTTTATTTTCTTTTTAAGTTCGACGAATTGATGAATGGCTAACATCAAACATTGGGGCTGCTTTTCGACTAGAAGTATGTGGGTTTTCCTCAAACTCAAGCATAATATCCAACTTGGTATCATCACTTATTACTTTTGCAGCTATTTTTTTCATCTGCTTTACATGTCCAAGCTCGCGAACTGCTTTTCTATTTTACTCATTTTCCCTTGGAATATAAAAGGTAAATTTGAAAATTTTTCTTGAAATAAGCGAACAACTTCCATTTGTGTCCGTGTTCTATCTCCATAACCAATGATCTGTAGAATTGTAATTTTGTGCTTTTCAATTAAATGAACCATTTTTCTGATGTGCAGTTAACGAAATTCAAACACAAAACTATTTATAGCTTTTTTATTTCATATCAGGTCCACTGAAATGGTTTTTGCTTATTAAAACCTAAATGGGAAATAAATATTGAGTGTGTAATCAAATAATTATAATAATCGTTCTTTAACGTTAATTTTTTAATATTTCCGAAACACTTGAAGATAGGTATAGGACATTGTAAATGAAATATGTCTATAATTTTCTGAAGAATCCAAAAATTGAATAAAATACAGGGTGTTCCATTTGAAATTTGAAAGTTGGTATTGGCCACTGATATATGAGACACCCTGTACAAAAAGATTTTGTTGAAAAAAGTGCGCAACTAAAAATACTAATCGACGTGTCCGAGCATTTTTAGGAACATGCCCCCATTTATGTATTATCGAATTTATTCCATTTGGCTGATACACACTGTATATATATATATATATTTATATATATATATATATACAAAATTCTATCATTGCTGCGTCCATACATTTATAAAATCCCTATTCTTATTGCGTCAACGACCTTACTGCATCGCACTAATGTCAAGCGCTTATTTCTTAAAATTTACTTCATCCAAGCACTTTCTAAGATTCTTGCTAATACAGATCTGTGTAGAATTTAATGCCCAATTTTTGTGTCTAAAAATTTTTTATGTCCGACCCTGCGTTTTTTAAATATTTAGAAAAATTTGAACACAAAAAATGTGCAGCAACATACTAAAAATGGAAAAAATGTGTATATTTAGTTCAACCCATTTGACGATGAGGGCGTTGCGATAATATACGTTTTTCAATATACGTGTTTTTAAATACTGTATGTTGTTGCGTCGCACAATTTGGCAACGTCTCGCCTATGATTTTAATATTTGAATTAAACTCACGATACTGTTGCGAATGGTTACCATTCAATGGTAGCGCTGTCTCTCTCGCACCGTGTGACGTCACGCTAGAGACAGTTGTTCTTTCGTTTAAATGTAATCATATTATAATCTTGGGGCGCGCGTCGAGTTTAATGAAATTTACAATTATGACGGTCGATTTATTAAAACTGATTGTAAGATAAAATTGTTTTCTACATAAGTAATTGTGACAATGTATTTTTTAAATTATATATGCAGATGCAGATTTAAAGGCAGAAAAACGATTCTCATTTTTTACGCTTATAATCGTAAAAAAATGATCATCGTTTTTCTGTTAATTTTACTATTTTAAAAATAATAAAAGTTTTTCATGTTTTTAGATAGGTACTTAAAAAAAAAGGTTAATATCAATGTAAATAACTACAATGTGTTTTATGTTATTAACAGGTAATTCAAAAAATTTTTAAAAAAGTAAAACATCAATGTTATAAATACAGGGTGTTTCTACTAAAAATTGACAATCTAAATTAGGCTTTCTAATAAATATTTTTCAATAATTGAAATTATTGAGCTTTTGTTTTTGAATTATCAAACTTTGTTTTTAAGTAAAAGTTTTTATGTAAGTTATTTATGGGCGGATTAAAAAAAAATTAGTTTTTAGTAAATTTTGACATTTTTTCTTTAGTATCTTTAGTAGATTTATTACAGTTTTTACACAAAATAACAAAAACACAATACAAATTTGAATGTCTTATAATAATAATAATTATTATAATTTTAATTATTGTAATAATAATAATATTACATCATATTATAATAATAACATTACTAAACAAAATTAAACATAATAATATCATTAAACAATGCAGTAGCAAGTTAAATAAGTAGTTTCGAAACTCGAATGTTGAGCGGTCTATGGAATGCCCCCCCGTCCATTATCTCTATGTTCAGGCATAATTAAATACATGTAAATCTTAAAATCAAATAATACCACACAATGTTAGTTAAAAAAAATTGTCTTAATTTTAAAAACATTCAATCCCCCGGGGGCGTGGCAAAAATTATTTTTAAAAATTAAAAAAAAAACAGCTTATACATCTCACAACTTTTTTTTAACTAATAATAATATAAGTGAGATTTCCAAAAATAATTATTTCAGCCCAGCCTACCGAATTTCTAATTTTTGCCGCGCCCCCGGGGGATTGAATGTTTTTAAAAAAATTTAAGGTATTAACTCACTTGTAACACAAAAAAAATCTTGTTAATAAATTTTAATTTTAAGCCCCTCCCCAAAGCTTTTAAAGTTCTAATATGCAGCGTGGTCCGCGGCGTAAAATTAAAACATATAAATATTTTTTTTGTGTGTCTTAAGTAAGTTAATACCTAATAGTTTTTTAATATGCCAAATTCAAAATTTAACTTAAAAAATATCTTTTATTGAATTTTGAGGAATTTCAACCCCCCGGGGGCGCGGCTAAATTTATTTAAAAATTTTGAAAAAAACAGCTTATTTTTGTAGGGTAAAGTGGGGTGAGATGGCCAGCCGGGAGAGATGACCAAGAGCTAAAACTCAATAACTTGTCGATCGATGGCGCTGCGTGTCCTACCCGGCGACAAACGTTTATGTGTAAGCACGGCCGGTGTGATTTCGACCACGTCAAAGTGACATTAAAGCACTCAGAAAATAAAAATACTATCGAGTCCTTGTGAAATTATATGATAGTTTCTTACTACCTACTACTGTGAATGTGTAGAATTAAATTTACTGGTGATTTTAACATATTAGGTGAGTACGATGTTCATTCGATTGTTTTAACCTCTAAAAACTATTAAAAGGATGCAGTGGATTTTGTTTGTCACGCTGGCCATCTCTTCCTAGCATTCGGAAGAGATGGCCACCAAATTTTTGGGATAGATGGCCATTTAATTTTTGCTTCTATTTCTTTACAGTTTAGCGTCCTTTCGGCTTTAATGCAAAAAAATGCCAACAAAATATATCAGAAAGAATTCAAATCGTGAAAACTATACTCAAGAAAATTTAAGGCTAGCAATTGAAGCTGTCAGAAACGGTTCTTCTGTAAACGGAACCTCAAAAACGTATGGCATCCCTAGGAAGACCCTTGAAAGAAAAGTGAAGAATAATGTTTCCACGGCTGGTAAAATGGGACCTGACAGCATGTTGGGGTTTCCCTTATTGCATTGGCCAACTAACCCCACTGAACTGGGATAGATGGCCACGTACGACATATTTTTATAAATAATAAAAAAAAAAATTTGACAAGTATTTTGACCCTATTTATTTACATACCTGTTGAGATGATAGTTAAGCTGTTGCAAAAAAAATATGTCATAATCCTAACCATTATAAAAAACTTACAGGCACATATTTTGCAAAACGGTGGCCATCTCACCCCCCTTTACCCTACCCTTCCTACAATGACAATGAACCCTCAAAAAAATAAAAGTTCCCGGGAATTTTTTTAATTTAGTGATTTTTTTATGTTCACGGAAATTTTTGTACTAAAATTGTACACCTTTTTGTGGCCTAGTTTACACAATAGATTTGGTCAATAAGTAGGGAATTAACTTGGAAATTAGTAAAATTAGGGTAATTAGTAGGGAATTAGTGGAATTACTAGGTATTTTTTAAATTAAAATGGAATTATAATATATAAGGGGAATTAGTAAGGAAATAGAGGAATTAGTAGCAATCCTGGGAATTTGTGTACACATTTTCTTTTGCGGTTTACCCCGAGGGGTAAACCGCAGGGGAATTTTGGTGTACAATCTGTAGGAATTAGTAAGGAATTAGAGGAATTTGTGGAAAATTAAAGGAATTAGTGGGGAATTTGGGGAATTACTCGGTAAATTAGTAAGCAAATAGTGGAATTAGTGGGGAATTGGAAAGAAATTAGAAGAAAATTGATGTCTCGTTTAGCACTTGAATATAAAGAAAAAACAAAAAAAAACCCGGAAGTTACAGACTACTCCATTCTTTGCCAGTTCCAGATTGGGAGTAGTACCACTGCAGCATTGAAAAAAATAAAGAATGTTGTGTACAGCACACCACCCATATTTTAACAAAAATTAGTACTCGTTTCCTAAAACCAGGAATACATCTGCCAATTAGGAAATTCACTGTCTTCTCTGGTCATCTCAGGGAATTAATTTTAAAGTTTCCAAAAGACAAACATCTCCTGACAGATTCGGATCTCAAAAGTGAAGACAAGATGAATTTTGCATCCGCAGAAAAAATGTGCAGTTTGATAGTAATTGAACGACTAAATAAGGAAATTCTACAAATTAAATAGAGCGTGGCGAATCTCAAGCTAATGTACTACATCGAATCGTCGTTCTTAAATTCCAGCACTGTGTTGCATACTAGATTATATCGCATCTGGTATGTTGTATTTTTTACTAGAATCTGGAAAGCCTGGATTAAAGAACAAAAAGAATATAAAATAACAGACAACTTTTTGACCAGTAATTGTAACCTTTGCATCGAAACGCCCATGCTTTGATTAAACTAATACTGAAGCTTAACAGCGGTAAGTTAAAACCAGATATGTTCATCACCGGCATTTTTGGTAGCCAAGCATGTGAATCCTTATTTCGGGCTGCCAGATCCATGACTTTTACGTATTCAACAATAATACATTTTAGTATAGGATATGCTGAACCGAATTAAGAGAATTAAGACAACTGATACCATAAACAATCTGAGGGGGACTTTTACATTTCCAAGGGAAGACAAAATATTAAAAACCAGACTAATAAAAGAAAATTTACCACGTGAAGAAGAAATTTTAAATTTGGATATCAAATCTACAGTTAAAAAAGCTCTACAAAATGTCATAGAGGACATGAAACATCTTGGAATTAATGAAAAAGAAAATGATTGGAAATATATGCAGGTAGGTACCGATAACCGTTAATAAGACGGAAACAAAATATTGCAATTACACAGGATAATGAAGAAGCCGACGAAGACAACGCTAAAATTGTCGAAAACCCCGAAGAAAATTGGCAAAAACAAATATTAGTAATGAGGACGATAAAGTTATGGATGAAGTTATGGACCTAATTTCGAACGAGATTTCTAATGAAGATAGCGAATGTGATACTTTGGAAACGAGTTTTATAAGTTTAAAAGACTTTTCTAAAAAAGTGCACAGTGAATCGGAAAAATCACCGTACCTATATAATATTATATATTCAATTATTAAAAAATCATCGTACTGCTGGCTTTTAGATCAGTCCGACGGTAGAGTAAGTACTGGCCGATTTAAAAGATTTATAGGCAGTACAAGGAAAACACCGAAGAAAACACCTTGCAAAAATTCCAAGTCGACCTTGACTATAAACAGAAGCTATGCATGGATCAAGCTAGTAGCTAGTAGCACAAGCACTGTATCCTCC
The DNA here is from genome assembly GCA_921294245.1 of Brassicogethes aeneus. NCBI lineage: Eukaryota > Metazoa > Arthropoda > Insecta > Coleoptera > Nitidulidae > Brassicogethes > Brassicogethes aeneus. Next base: position 29,067,160 of record OV121137.1, read on the forward strand.
TCCGACTCTATCGTGATGGAACTCGACGACTCCGATGATTTGGAGGAGTTTTCAGATGAGATCTTGTCGTATAAATCAGAAAATGTATCGAAATTTGCCGGACACGAGTTACACTTAGAAAACTATTATGCGGTTTTCTATGACCAATCGTGAGCTTTGCTGCACGAGCGAGGCGAATGTAGAATACACTATTTAGAAATGGCCGCCTTTCACCACGAAATATGTACACTATTTTTTATGATAAAATGAAAATTCGACTTTCGCTGCCCTTTAAGAGAGAAAAATTGTTAATATTTAAGTTAATTCATAAACAAAAATATACCAAACTAAAGACAATAATTGGCTTAATTAATAATATTAATTATTAAAGAACTTATGTTAAGCAAAAGTGGAATTTATGCTGCTAGTGTCATGAAAAAGCATTGATTAATATAATACTTTTCTTTACGATTTTTCAAATGTGCTTAATAAAAGTGTTGCTGGGTAAAAAAGTTTTGCTAACCAGAAAACGTATACTTTTCTTTACTATTTCTCTTAGTAAAGTAAGTATGCTATTTTTCATTAAGAATACGAACAAATATAGCCTTAAAAAATATACCCTTCAAAAAGAATTACTATAATATTAATGGTAATTATTTATGTTAAAATGTATATCAAGAAAAAAATAGAAACTAAAACCTTGAAGGTTTAAAAAATAATAGGGATATTTAAAATTTAATATAAAATTAATTAAAACTTTTTAAACCTTACATTTCTAATACAGACATTATTTTATAAACATGCAAAATATCAATATTAAAAATTACATAGAAGAAAAATCACATGTTAAAAATTCATTTATATCTTATTAAAGTTGACTCGCTAAATACCGTATTTCTAGGAGACGCAATAAGGTTGCGAAATGTAATGACGCAATATTGTATTACGGATATATATATATATATATATATATATACATATACATAAATATACATCCTTAGTACAATATTGCGTCATTATAATTTGGCAACACTGTAGGACGCAATAAAGTCTGTACAAGCCATATAAAATTTAAAATAAAATATACACGTGACGCAATATTATATCAAGATTAAAATGAGTTGATAATGTAGTGACTTTTGAAAAAAAGTGTATATCTTATTTTTTAAGATAAAAAAAATCTGACCAGATTTTTGGAATCAGCAAAAAAAAGTACGCCAATATACTCTTCTATATTTTCGCTAAATACCGTATTTCTAGTAGACGCAATAAGGTCGCGAATTGTAATGACGCAATATTGTATTAGGGATGTATATATATATGTATATATATTAGACTGGGCCAATATTTTTTTTTTGAAAAAAATATCGAAAATATGATTTGGGGTGACAAAAAAAAATATTGTAAAAGTTTGAGTCCATAATATTAATATTAAGAGGTCTATCATCGTAATTTTAATTTTTTTGTTCCAGAACTCCCAAACCATTGAGTTTAACAAAATTGACTCAAAAATATTTTTTTAAGAAAATTAAATGCTTTACAAAAAAGGTTAAATGAAACTCTCCGTCAGATCAACCGTTACCTTAAAATCATGCCTTAAAAATTGGTTTTACATTTTGATCTTTTAACTTTGGAATTTTGTAATTCATGTAAAAATCAGTACCCATAAAAAACCGATAAATATTTTTAAAACCAATCAAATGCCTTACAAAAAAGCCCCTTAACATTTTTGGATAAATTCACTCAATCAAAAGTTATTCAAGGTTAAGGTTAAAGTCAAAACGAAATTCTTGTTTTTTCCTCTGTAGATTTGTTTTTTTATGGATGATAATTTAATTTTTTTTTATAAATGTTTATTATATAACTAATTAATAATTTCCAATAAAAAAAGAACATGATTGATATTATTTAAACGATTAAATACGTAACAGTGAATATAATATTTTCTAAAGAAAATGGGTTCTTAAAGCGAAAAAATTCTAATGTGTTATTTTTTTTCAATTTTCAGTAATTTTATCAATAACATAAAGATTATAATTATAATTATCATCGATAAAAGAATCCAAGTTTTTAACTGACCCAAAAAAATCTCGATCGGAAAAAACAAGAATTTCGTTTTGACTTCAAATTTAACCTTGAATAACTTTTGATGGAGTGAAATTAGCCAAAAATGTTAAAAGACTTTTTTTGTAGAGCATTTGATTTCCCATAAGAATATCTATAGGTTTTTTTTCTGGGTACTGATTTTTACATGAATTACAAAATTCCAAAGTTAAAAGATCAAATTGTAAAACTATACCAATTTTTAAGGCATGATTGTAAGAAAACGGTTAATCTGACGGGAAATTCCAATTTAACCTTTTTTGTAGAGCATTCAATTTTCTTCAAAAAATATAAGTCAATTTCGTTAAACTCAATGGTTTGGGAGTTCTGAGACAAAAACTCGCTCAGGAAAAAAAACTTAAATTGCGATGATAGACTTCTTAAAAATATATTATGGACTCAATCTTTCACCATCATTTTTTTTGTCACCCCAAACAATATTTTCGATATACTTTTTGGCCAAGTCTAATATATATATATATATATATATATATATATATACGCGTTGGCTATGGGACATTGAATTTAGCTGCCTTTAAAGCTTAGAGTATAATTTAAATACTGCGTTTTGAAATATAGATCCTCAAATATTACTATCAGACGTTTCGTTTCTTATAAGTGCTGCCGAACACTTCTTTTGAATTGTAAATTGTTTATGAAATCTTATTTTTTGTTTTAATATCTTATATTATTTTATTATTGTTATCACATAATAATTGAACTACAATTGTTAATTTATTTTTAATAACATACTGTTGTCTTTTGTAATACCTATTCGTCCTAAAATTGGAATGTAATTCTGTTGGGCATAAATAAATTATTATTATTATTATTATTATTATTATTATTATTAATACTAGTGATATCTTTAGGGATTAAACTGAAACTGACTTGTTGATTGTGCTGTTCTTTTTACTTATACTATAGTCGTGTTCATTTAAGTGTATTAAGTTGTTTCGTACCATTGAATCTTGAGGTAAATTCTTTCGTAACAATGATTTCCATTTGTTGGCGAAATAAATACCCAGTATCTCTATTAATATTGTTTTTGTTTTTCCCAATATTGTCCCCAAAGATTTCTGTATTATTTAAAGACGAATCGTCGCATAGTAATATTCACTGAACATGGTCTAAATCCGAAAATGCACTACTTTTTATATATCCGTAATTTTAAAAAGTAAAAGTTTGGCTGTGGGGTACAGCTGTATAATATACAGTGTATATCTAGATATCTAGATATGCATGATTTTTTAATAAAAACCATACTAAACCTTTTAATTGAAGTCTAATTCTTGCTGGTAGCCAACACAAATTATTACTTAAAAACTAATTTATATTTTGTTTAAAAATAAATTTTTAAAGGGCACCTTACTTAATTTACATTAATTCTCCTAATAAGCATAAAAAACTTTAAGTATAAATTGTTACACAAATATGAAATTATATCATGCTTTAAGTAATTGTAAACCAAATAGTTTTAATGAATTAAAGATTGTTTAAAGATTCAATCGAATTTAAAAGTAATAATTTTTTTAAAAACCGAAAAACACACCTTGGATATAAATTGTAAAGGAAAAAAACTATTTTGCCCCACTTTTATAAGCATACCATTAATGTGAAACTTCGGAGAGATCAACTAATAGAAATATTATTCTCGGCTATCAAACATTTTCCTTTAGGTCCAAAACGGTCCAACGGATTCAGAAACCAAAATTTTTATTCATGCTTCTTGTTTGCTTAATTTAATTTTGAAGTAAAAAAAAATAAAAAAAAAAATAAGTTTCAGAAAAACAAATAAAAGTAATCATATATCATATATTAGGAGACATGTAATTTTAAATACAAATTTTAATCTTCCAATTTTAAAACGCAGTGTATTCTAGATGAAGCTCGAATCTTGTTATGAATAGAGATTTGTTCTTTTATTGTTACGTGTAGACAATTTAAGAAGTAAGTCACGTTGAAAGTATAACGTCACGTACGCTCATAAATCATAATAAATGCAAAAATAATGGACCTAAAGGCAAAAATTTAAAATCGTCACTACAAATGCTGTCTCGGAATGAACAAATCTAAAATCGTAATAAGCCAGTCGATTTACATAACTTACGCTATACGAAAATCTGGATTTAGACTTGGAAATCTGTCTTGCGGTTGGACCTTCTTTAACCACCGATCTCCCTAAAAGGATCTGTTTTACTGAATAATGCACGATTTTCAACCTAAGCAAAATAAAAAAATTAAAATATATCATGGGTTATTGATTTAGTATTGCCGTGTCCCAATCGTAGGTACCTAATTTTATGGACTTAGGGTGCATTCCACGAAATACGAATATTTTTTTACTTGTAATAAAATCAATAATCTGCTATTTTTGTATAGAGTTTTTATAATTATAAAACTCTATACAAAATTATTATGTTTTAAATTTAAAGCTTTAGTACTTTGCGGCGATTAAATAGATTAAAGAAATAATAAACATAACCTAAAACAGATGTTATAAAAAATATGTTTTTGACTAAAACTTTTATTTATATTATGTTATATTTTTACACTCAGAGAAATATCAAGTTATGAAAAGCATATGAAATTATATTAATTTAAATAATCAGGTAAATTTGATTCAAATAGAAAAAATTTTAGTTTTACATTCATTTACCAACAGTTTTACAATGTTTTGAAACACTTTTAAAGTGTACCCTCTTTAAAATATATATATAAAAAGAAATCCATTTATTTCATTGCCTTTCTCAAAGTTGTTTCAAAAAGATATGTATTATACAATTGTTATGCACCTATTAATTTAATGGGAAACACCAATGACGCCAAAACATATTTGAATCCCTAATAATTCAAAGGGATTCAAATATGTTTTGGCGTCATTGGTGTTTCTCATTAAATTAAAAGGTGTATAACAATTGTATAATACATAAATTTTTAAAATAACGTTGAGAAAGGCAATGAAATAAATAGATTTCTTTTTGTATATATATTTTAAAAAGAGTACACTTTAAAAGTGTTTAAAAACATTGTAAAACTGTTGGTAAATGAATATAAAACTACATTTTTTTTATTCATATGCTTTTCATGACATGATATTTCTCTGAGTGTATACAATATGTTATATTATATTATGTTAATACCTAAATATGAGAAATAAAATTTAATATAAATTATTAAAATTTATAAAATCTAATTTAAATTTATATTTTATTTATTATTTATTTGACAAAAATAATAAATAAAATAAAATATAAATACATTCAGTTTAATTTTACTTTTATTATAAAAAAAAGTTATAATGTTATGATTTTAATATAAAGAAAAGTCAAAATGTGTTTAACATACGTTAGTAATCTATAGATTATTTTAAACTGTTCCACTCAAAAACCATTGCAATATAAATATAAATCTTACTAATATTTGCCTTAATGCAAACCATAAAAATTGCTCTACTCTAAAAATTACCGAAACGTACTTAAAACCTTGTGGAACCTACCTAGACCTAGGCAGACATTGTGACTAAAATAAATAATTTAAACTTGCAATTTTGGCGAATGCTCTGGGATAAAAAAGCAAAGATAACTTTGGAATAATATCAGGGTTACCAAAAACTATGACACCGATTACACAGAAGTTAATTGTTTTAAATGTTGAATATTAGGATAAAAATGTGGAATTGTCAAATTTTATTAAAAAGAAGTAAAAATTAATAAAAAGCGGTCTTAAATTGTTTGGTTTGAAATAAGGTTAAATTTATTCCTACCCATTATACATATATACTTATAAAGCCATTATCTCCATAACGGCTTGCTAAAGTGGTTTATAAGCAACTGCAACTGGAAAAATTATTTTCTTACTACCTCGCCCGAAAATACGTTAATTCGTCCCCGATTCCACGGCAGAAAGTTTACGTTTGATGTATTGGTCAAGCTATACATATTTTCGGCCGAGGTAGTAAGAAAAATTATTTTTTCCATCATATGTAGTGCATAAATGATTTTTTACATGTTACATGTCATGTATAAATTCATTGTGGGTTGCCTATGTCGGGGCAGGCATCAATATGTTTCAATATACACATTTAATTTTTTCCCGTATTTTCGGCCGGGTAGCAAGAAAAATAGTATACACTACAGGGGCAGAAAGTGAATTAGAAGCAATTATAAAAATTTTATATAAAATTTATATTATAGACTACAGTATATAATTAATATTGTTTTTAACTTTGCTTAAATACAACCTATAAAAAGGTGACTTTAATTTTTTATTAAAAAATTGGTAAAATAAATAATAATGATTTCTGGAAAAACAAAGGTAAAAGTAAAGAAAAAGACGAGAATTCTATAATATATAATATATACTTTTACTACATTCCTTAAAAATATACCATACATAAATAATTTAATTTAAAGTCTATTCAAATCCAAGCTGGACTAAATGTAAACACAATCCTTCAAATCGACCAATAAGAGCTCACAATCCGAGTCACACCATCAGAATCGATCACTAGAAACGAGTTATCACGCGTCTGGGTGTTTTTGTTTAGTCCAGCTTGGATTTGAATAGACTTTAGAGATAGTGAGGATGGATCGGTTTAAAAGTTGTTAGATACTAAACACAGAAATGGCGTCACCAGTGTTTATTCAGCATACTTACCACACATATACCGCTTATTCCCTATATTTTGAATAGATGACCTTGTTCCCGTTTTTAAGGGGAGGCTGGCTACTCTCTACCTTTTGCGCACGTGCAGTTCAAAAGTGGGAGATTAAACAATCAATAATGTTTGTTGGTTATGAATAAATACAAATATCAGTTTAGGAATGAAGGTTATTTAAAAAAAATATTATAAAATGCGAAATGTTTTGCTGTAGGGAATGAGATAATTCTATGGGATTTAAAATTGGGTTGATTATAATTCTTTAAGTGCCCATGAGATTAATAATACTGAGGGTGTGGATGCTGCTTCACAAAACATAATAATGAGTTAATTAATGATAACAGCTTAAGCTGCTTGGATTAATTCTAATAGTTATATTCGATTCAAATTTCAAATCGAATATTTAAACTAAACTGCGCACCACTCAATGTGTCGCGACCAAAAAGTTCGTTCTTTTTCAAAACGACATAACTTTTTTGTTTCTTGAACGATTTTATTTTGGTCTGTGATGTCTGCTAGCCTCATCCTCTGGCAATTCATGCTATAGTACTTCAAGTAAATTTCCTACAGGGTGATATATTAAACGGTGAAAAATATCAATAACTTCGTCCAAGCCCCGTTTGTAAAAAATATATTTTTTTTCGTTTTTACTTTGAACTAATGAAGTATTATGTCTTACCTTAAAACATTTTTCAAATTTTTCGAATTGGAATCTTAGCAACGGAAATACACTCGGTCTTTTTAGGAACAAGAAGATAAGATGGTGAAAGATTGTTCTTTAAATAATTCTGAAAAAGCGAAAAGCAAAAAAATATATTATTTTTGAAGGGCCTAAGCAAAGACCACTTTTTCAAAATGACACTTTGGTGAAAATTTGCGAAAACTAAACCTAAACCGATATTTACGTTCGTGACATGTTTTCTTCATAATTTTGAACTTCTGATTGTTATTTAGTTGTCAAATTTAAGATTCAGATAAAACCAAAATCACCAAGAATCTAGAAAACAATTCCCGGCTGTTAAATGTCTCAATAAAATCCGATTGCTGGCTTTTACTGTTTTTTTACTGTGTTTTGCATCTTTAGTGCGTTATTATCATGTCGCTGAATGATCAAATCGAGGATCAAATGATGAAAATTAGTTTTTGAAAAACATTCAAAACGCATTATGAGGGATATTCTTGATTTTTTCAGTTTGCTTGTGTTTTTTCAAATTTCGAAGTTTTTATTGCATAAGTTATACCTACCTACCTACCTACATGCCTACCCCTATCTTAGCCAGGTTACTTTCATTCTTCCTTTAAATGATTAAAATGCCAATGCCAGACTTTGCTGCAGCTATACGGGAATTAACATATACAAATCAACGGTACGCAGAAGATTGCACTAAACAGGAGGCAAGGGTGGCTTTTGGAGGTAGAGGTGTGACTGTTTGGGGTGGAATGTCGATGAATGGAAAGAATGAATGCTGAAAGATATAGAGATTTGGTTGATAGTGATATCGTGGTCCCTTTTGATCAAAGTATTGCCAATAATTGGTCCGCACCGCGCCAATATCGTAAATGCGTTTTGAAGGGACCACCATATTGAGAGAATGAATTGGCCACCTTTGTCTCCAAAAAGCCTTAAATGTACTCTTTTAGAAAAAAAATCATCGTTGTTAAGATTTTAATTCGAAAAATTTGAAAACCTTTTGAAGGTAAGACATAATACTTCATTATTTTAAAGGAAAAACGAAAAAAAATATTTCTTTTTTCAAACGGGGCTTGGATGAAATTATTGAAATTTTTCACCGTTTTACATATCACCTTGTAGGAAATTTTACTTAAAGAAACGCGAGCTTCATGGCATAGCATAAGGAGGATGAGGCTACCAGACATCACAGACCAAAATAAGTCGTTTAAGAAACAAAAAAGTTCTTAAAAAGGACAAACTTTTTGGTCGCGACACATTGAGTGGTGCGCAGTTTATTAGAATAATTTAAATGTTTCGAATAGTTTAAATAAAATAGAAAACAATAGCCCAATCTAAATCTAAAAAATCCTAACCCTAAATGAACAATATTATTCTAAATTAAATTAAGAAGTACAATCTATGTAAATACCCATGTAAAACATTTCAAATCAGAAATAAAAAAGTTCCAAAAATCGTAAAAGCTCAAAACAAAGTAAAAAATAAAAACAAAGCCAAACAGTAAACCAAAAATGGTTTCTTCTGTGACCAAAATTTTTGATAATCTCCATGGCAAGGAGTCCTTGGGTAATAAAATAAAACGTAGCCAAATTTCTAATGCTAAAAACACTTATATAAAATTTAAAAAATAATACTTCTTATTATTAATACTTAAAACATAATTAATATAATTCTTTATAAATTTTGCGATATAACATATTTTTATAAGCTTTATAATAACGAAAATAATATTAGAATATAATTACATCTGACAACACGGCCCCACGCATGTGCAAAACTGCATAAGTAGCTAGCCCCTACTTTAACCCCAAGAAAAGGAAACAGCCTGAATCCAAAATGATCTGTATATGTGTGGTAAGTATATGTTAGTCAGTCATCCGATGATAGCATTAATTCATCTGTAACACTTTAAGGAATATATGTAATTCCACATTAAAAAGTGATATTAGTCATATTCCGTAATAGGAGAAAAAAAAATATTTTTTATAATTTTATTCAAGTTAATCAAGTTTTATTTTTTGACAAATTTTATTATTGCTTAACTTTTTTTTGACCTTAACAATTTAAAATATTTAAGTGCAACATGGATTACGAACATATACAATAGGATGGAGTCTGATAATAGATTGTCAGTCGGCTACCGAAACGACGACAATGAACAATCTGAGGTCGAATTACCGACGGTCGTTTCAGGCCTGCCATCTGTGCCACGTTCAATTAGAACGTAGCCCCTTCTGTGTGCACTGTTGGCGGTGGTTGGTAGCTCCGAAGTGGAACAATAGCTCCCGAGCTATATCGGGAAATTAAATTTATAGATCGTTTTATATTGATTTATATATGAAATAATATAAAAGCCAATGAACAAAAATATAACTGTTAATTTTTTTTATTTCTAAAATATCATGTTAACTAATATTTTTTTGCTTAAGATAATGTGGTTTTCACTCAGTTAATTTAGAAAAAAACTCTATAAAAAATTTAATAATAATTATTAGTTTTATTATAGTTTTTTAATTAATTAATAATAAATGAAATAAAAAAGTAAACAATACCAGGAAATAAGTGGGTCAAGTATCTTAAAATATTTATTAAATGTATTTCATTACAAAAACAAAAAGTACAAACAATAACGCTATCAATGTAGATACTCTGAACTTTTTTATTTCAAAATGAAACAAGTAAATTAGGTTCGGGCACGAAAAAATGTTAAAAAAATTCTAGGTTGTAGTAAAGTCTACTTAAAAGACATTTACAAAGTTTTAGATTGACCTTCTGGTTTTCGAGTAAAAAATATTAAAGTTGTTAGTCTACATGGGCTGTTATTGTTTATTATTGTTAAACTATGTTGTGAATATTAACAAAAATGTATATGCAACTTCTACAAATATAAGTGTATATGTAAAAAATCATCGATTTCTAATTGTTATGTTAATTAAATTAAATAGATCTCCTATATAGCACATGGCTTTAATAAATACAAAACTTCTAACGTGACTTAGAAAAATTAATGATTTTTTTCTTGTATTTTTTTTTGTATGCATAATAAACGATAATGTTGACTGCGTACAACAAAAATTATTAATCTGTTATTCTCGTCAAGAAGATCCGGCAACACTGGACACGTGATTATATAGGGATATTTGGTTTGATTTATTTGGTGACTACCATAATTTCGTTTTTAAAGTAAATTATTAAAAAAAATATGGTTTTCTTATCTTTGTTTTCTGCTCTTCTCTTAAGTGGACTTCATTCGTTTCAAGAACATAATAATTCGTTTTTACTACTCATATTAAGATTTTAAGATTTTAAATAATACTGCATATAGAACTGTCACTGCCGCTGTCAAAGGTGAAAAGCGTTACCATAGAAACAACAATTCGCGATGTCGTCGCTTTTAATTCCTATTTTTACTGTTTTTTCTTGTGGTACAATATATATGTATACAGGGTGTTTCTTTTAACTTGAGACAGCTCAATATCTCGAGAAATACGCATTTCACGGAAAAATGTCTTAAATAAAAGGTTAATGTGACCAAAGGGGACATTATTTGGTGCTACCGCTAGCCACCCCCTACCCCTCCTTAAGGGTGAAACGGGGGGTAACTTTGGAAAGTCAAATGGAATGACCCGATTTTTTTCACAGAGTTTGGTAGTACTTAAAAAAATGAATAACTTTTATTTGAAAGTTTTTTTCAATTTATCAACAGATGGCGCTGTAATTCAAAATTTAAGAAAAAGGGGTTTCCTTGTAAAATGTATTATTTGAAGCGTTTGAAAAACAAAAATTAACATTAAATCAACAATAGTCGGCTCTGAAAACAATTTATAACAAATGTTCGAAATGTCATCCTTCCATTTCGACACCAAGTGGAGCACCAGCGTCCCTGGTCGGTAAACGTTTGGTGCGGTACCTTAACGAACGATTAATCGGACTCTTCTTTATTGACGGTGCATTAAATGGCGAAAAGTACCGGAATTTTCTAGAAAACGATCTGACGGACCTTTTGGAGGATGTACCACTAGCACGGCTCCAAAACATGTGGTACCAGCAAGATGGTTGTCCTGCACATTATTCGACAATTGCTCGAGAGGTGTTGGATCGGGAGTTCAATGGCCGGTGCACCGCGGTGGATCGGTAGACGTGGTCCAGTAATTTGGCCTGCTCGATTACCTGATCTTACGCCACCAGACTTCTTCCAGTGGGGTTACTTGAAAGAAAAAGTTTACGCTGCAATTCCTACAACTTGGGAGGACATGGTGGAGCGGATCAGGAACGCCTGTGCGGCGATACCGCCCGATATGTTGGCGCGTTGTGTGCCAGAATTCATTACCCGCATTCAAAAATGTGTTGAAATGGAATGACGACATTTCGAACATTTGTTATAAATTGTTTTCATAGCCGACTATTGTTGTTAATGTTAATTTTTGTTTTTCAAACGTTTCAAATAATACATTTTACAAGGAAACTCATTTTTCTTAAATTTTGAATTACAGCGCCATCTGTTAATAAATTGAAAAAAGTTTTAAATAAAAGTTATTTATTTTTTTATGTACTACCAAACTCTGTGAAAAAAATCGGGTCATTCCATTTCACTTTCCAAAGTTACCCCCCGTTTCACCCTTAAGGAGGGGTAGGGGGTGGCTAGCGGTAGCACCAAATAATGTCCCCTTTAGTCACATTAACCTTTTATTTAAGACATTTTTCCGTGAAATGCGTATTTCTCGTGATATTGAGCTGTCTCAAGTTAAAAGAAACACCCTGTATAGTGCCTTTTGTATTTAAATAAAAAATAATTGTAAAAGTAGTGTTTAATTGCCTAAAGCGCTAAGTTGACATGTATTCTCATACGCCATCTTTGTTCGTTTAACATGTTGATTTTTTAGTTAATATTTTAAAATAGGTAATAGACAAAGAGCCAGCAACCTATTTCGAGTTCTCATTTTAACAGTAATGAAAATTTAGTTACTTTATGTCATATTTTTGACCATTTACCAACTACGATGTGCAGATCAACCAAAACCTTATGTAGGGCAAGCAGCAGTTTAAATCCCGAACAGAAGAACATAGAAAATCTTTCATTAATTTAAAAACAGACTTAACTTATGCTAACCATTTAATTCTAGAACACTACACATTTAATAATTTAAATTTACTAAAATCTTTAGATATTATTTAAAAAATCGCATAATATACTTAAAGATCAAATTGAAATAAATAATTTTGAGTTATTAAATTTATTATTATTATTATTATATACGATACAAATTCCACTTCTACAGGTAAATTCTTTTACCAAAAATAAACCCAATAACAATTTTTCTTTGTTTTTAAACGTACTTAAAAAAAACGGATATAAAGAAAATTATTCATAACTTATGAAATATCCCCAGAGTAGTATTATGAGAAATAGAAAGTCAGAAGAATTTTTTTTCAATTGAAAAAAAATAGAAAACAAAGCAAAGTCCAGGGGTTTGGTTTTGTATACTAAACTTTTGAAATTCTAATAGTGTAATGACGTCATATCAGGGGATCGTGCTGGCCTTTACACCGCTATCCACAGATTTGGAAATATTCGGTTGAGGTACTGCCGGACATTGATTCGGTAATAGGGCGGTGCTTCATATTGCTAAAACCATATCGAAATTTGCTACAATACACAGGATCATGTGTTGTAGCGAATTTGTCGAATCAAATAATTATCATACTTCAATGTTAATTTTTCAATATTTCAGAAACAGTTGAAGATAGGTTTAGGACATTGGAAATAAAATATGTCTAAAAATTTTAGAAGAACCCAAAAATTGAATAACATACATGGTGTTGCATTTGAAATAATAACGTTGGTATTGGCCACTGTTACATGAAATACCCTGTACAAAAAAATGTTGAAAAAAATGCGAAAACAAAAATAGCATTCGATGTGCCCGAGCGTTTTTAGGGGAACGCCCCCAATTATGTATTATAGAATTTATTTCATGTGGCTAATTCACACTGTATATATATATATATTTACAGTGTGGCCCATTTAAGATGGAAATACCCCCATAACTTTTTTCTTTTTACTCGATTTTAATGAACAAAAGTTCAAAAGATATAAAATAAAAAACTTTATCTAAACTATAAAAAATAATTTCAATGTCACTTGACAGATGCCTACTATAACATTTTTTCTATGTCAAAATTCGGAAAAAAATATTAGGGTCGTTTTTAAAAAAAAAATATGTACGCCACTGAATGCGGCATGCTTCAAAATGGGTAGAAACCAAATTTCATTAAAAACGAACAATTAATAACTATTTTAGACAAAGTTTTTTTTAAATTATAACCAAAAATAAATCACATTTAGGAGGTTTATGAGAAAAAATGAGTACGCCACTGAACGCGGCATACTTCAGAATGGGTACAAAGTTAATTTCATCAAAAATTAACTATTAAAAACTATTTCAGACAAGTTTATTTTACCACATTATAAACAAAAATTGATACAAAACAAAAAACCAAGATAGCCATACTGAAAATTTATGTTTATAAAGTGTTAAAATAAACATTCTCAAGTAAGCCGCGTCTAGTGGCGTAGGTACTATGCTCCACACCTCAAAGTCCCACCACGTGACCACGTACGGAACGCAGTCTTTTGAAAATTTGGCATTTAAGGCTTTTCAGGTTATGTATCTGTCAAAGTATATTCAATGAAAGAAATAATATTTATAGTGTTACCGCTTATGTTTAAGCGTTAAAAGTTAATAAATCTTTATAGTATCACAATAACAATGGTTGGTTTAAGAATTTAGGAATATAAAAACTGCATTTAATGAAATTCCAAAGTGTAAGGTGCAATATAAGTGATATTTTTGTGCATTGGATCTACATTTCTCCATAAAATAGTTTTAACTAAACAGCTTTTATTAAAAAAAATTTAACTTCTCTATTATGAAATAAGAATATCTGTATCAAAGGTTGTATTTTAAGGTTAGAAAAATCTATTTTGACCAAAATAAATGAGTGGATTATTTGTAAGAGAGTGTTAATTTGGTCATAAATAAATGGACACCTTTCTGCAGAAAGGAAACAACCCACAAAACCAAAAAAATTGAGATATTTAGCCTATGAACTAATTAAGTATGTATAATTTATCTGCAAAATAGGTCATAGCCAAGATGCAAGTGTAGTGAAATCTATTAATCATTGAACCATTCAATAATAGTGTGGATTACTAATCCAGAATTAGAATCTGTAGAATATCTGCAAGTGGGTTGGATCTATTTTGTAAAAAAGCAGGCTGGTAGACCCACTACCAAAGTCTTCAAAGATTTCCTGCTTCTGCAAAATATAAAGTCTTGATGCATTTTTTTGGTAGCTTACAAGATGAGGTGGGGTTGGAAGATGATGTGGACGAATTTCAAATAGAATCAAAATTAATTCATATTACCATTATAATAGTAATACCAGTTGTATTTTGTTTGGAAATAAATAATTGTCGCTTTTCTTTAAATACATACATACATCAGATAGTAGTTTTCATAAATTGCAGAAAGAAACCAACCAACAAAAGCCCATTTTTTTCGTCACCCTTACACATAACATCACAAAATCCACCTGATGAAATTATTAAATTAAATCCCTTAAACCTCCGTAAGTCCAAAATCGGCATAAAATTAACAGGTAATTTTAAAATTATTAAAATCTTTGACAGCTTTTTTCTCAGTTTCATCATGGTGTGGGTTGGTCCCATTCTGCAGAAAGCCGTCCAAATATAGGTATACTAAATAGTTGTTGAATATGGTTCAAATTAAATTGAAGCTTTTATACTTCTAATGACAAAACTTGTGCATACCTCTCGGCATACCTACTTTAAGTTAGATTATAAGAAAACAAACAATTTTTAGAGAAACTTGCAATGTAAAAATATTTAATACTCCCATGACATGTGATTTATTAAAATTTTTAAAGTTATAATGATTTTTCGATGTAGATCAAATTCAGTCAAAGCTTTTTAACTATTTGTATTGACAAAACTTGATGTAGGTTCACTTTAAGCTGGATAAGAAAAACTACCACATTATTAAATACCATATTATACAGTCTTTTACATAATCCAAAATACTTATTTATTTTGGTCAAAATAAATTTTTCTAACCTTAAAATAACAAAATTAGATGATATTTTTCTTATAATATATTAACCTACCTTTAAAACAGATATTCTTATTTCATAATGGAGAAGCTAGATTTTTTTTAATAAATGCTGTTTAGTTAAAATTATTTTATGGAGAAAAACAGATATTTGGACCAAATGCACAAAAATATTACTTATTTGGCACCATATACTTCAGAATTTCATTAAATGCAGTATTTATATTCTTAAATTCTTAAACTATCCATTGTTATTGTAATGTTATAAAGATTTATAAATTTTTAACGTCTAAACATAATATTATTTCTTTCGTTGACTATACTTTGACAGATACATAACCTGAAAAGCCCTAAATGCCAAATTTTCAAAAGACTGCGTTCCGTACGTGGTCACGTGGTGGGACTTTGAGGTGTGGAGCATAGTATTTATTTTTTCCCTAAACCTCCTAAATGTGTTTTATTTTTCGTTATAAATATTAAACAAAACAACTTGTCTAAATTTGGTTCCTATAGGTATACCCATTTTGAAGCCTGCCGCATTCAGTGGTGTACTTATTTTTTTCGAAAAAAACACACTAATAATTTTTTCCAAATTTTGACATGGAAAAAATGGTATAGTAGGCATCTGTCAAGTGAAATTGAAAATATTTTTATTATTATTTTTATTTGAGCTTTTGTTCATTAAAATCGAGTAACAAAGAAAAAAGTTTAAAATGAATATATACATATACATATACATATATATATATATATATATATAGTATATAATATAGTATATACTATATATAGAGTATATACCTATATAAATATATATATATATACTAATATGCTTCTATTTTTATATTGGTAACTTAAAGTTAAATAAATTAATTAATGTAAAAATAACGTTTATTATTATAATAAATCAGAAATAATTTAACTTTTATTAATATTGACAAGCAGTTACTCTAGTTTAACGAATTAAAACGAGAATTCTCATTTTACAATAATCACAAAGAATAATACCGTAAAATGAAACAGGAACTCATTGAAACCAATGTTATAGAAGATTCCAATTTAAAATTCAGCTGGGTTGAGCAAAACTTTAATAAGCATTAAAAATAATTTGAAATTGGCAAATGTAATCAATGTAAATCAGATCAGAAAAATTATGTTGGGCGAAATCCCTTAGCGAGGAAAAGGAAAGTTTTGCGTTCCGGATTTTCGTTTGTGGCAATTGCAATCCCGACAGCCAATAACACGCATTCATTAAACGTGCCAGCTCGATCGTTCTTTGGGGACTAATAAAATCACAAGTATAGAATCGACGTACCGCAAGGCCAAAAGATTACACAGTTTATCTCACTGTATGAAAATGAGACATATTTATAAATCCACAAGAAAACATAAATTTATTAGTAGTAAGTAGTATCGTGTAATGTCATTTAGTGAATAATAAGTGATTTTCATATCAAATTGTTTTGTTTAAATAAATAAATGATCCAAAATCACCACAAATTTCTTACAATCGATAAATGTCATCAATAACTAAGGTGACCAAGCTTGGCCAAGTGCCAAGGGACTATTCTGATGTTAATATGTTAATGTTTCGACATTTGTAATTAAGATTGACATTTTCTAATAAGGTTTTAAATTTTAAATTATAAAATATGCATTAATAATTATTTTTTTTAATTAACTCTTAGTTACAGGAAAAAACAAAACAGTAACCATTCATTCGATATCTTACAATTTGTAATTAAACCTCACGAATTACTTTTAAGTTTAAATACAACAGCAATATTTACTGTTATATCAATTAGCAATAATATGCACATTACCACAAAAGCATCAATAGTTACTTCACAAACATCAATTGCTAATGTTATAAAAACATTCGTTTCTTTACAGTGGAGGCTCGTGTGCCTCCTCTGCGACTTATATGACTATATGAAGTTCGATTATAAGTTCAGTATTTTAATTTATAACCGAAAGATATAATTGTACTAATAATTATGATTGGAAATTTGATTACAATTTCACTAATTAATCACTATTAATAAATATAATAGGTACATAATTAAATAAAATTATTGAAGTAATGATTAAAATTTTTGAGGAGGCTAAGTCTGCCTTGCCCTTCCTGACGTGCATAAATTTATTTTACGGTGGCCTATAATTTTTAGTTACCCACACTTATTTTGAGCTAAATGCGCTCCTTGACTATTGAACTGCTTACAAATATGATGTTTTTCTTTATGTTTATGGTTGTTATACACTGTTATAAAAATCAAATTTGTTAACATAAGTTTGTAGTTTGTTAATGTTATTTTGTAAAATTTTTACATAATTTTTTTGTATAAAACCAGGGTTTGTAATCATTTTAATAAAGGAAAATATTTTACCGAAAGTGTTGTAAAGAAAATATGCAATTTTGTAAGCATTTTGTTAATTTTAAAGGTTACAGAATATTTTGTTAATGTTTAACAAATTAATTCATTAAAAAAGTACACGAGATGTAAGGCAAAACATTTCCCACAACAATGCGCATCAACAAGTTCAACTGACTTCAGCGTCTGCAACTTATGTTTCTGCTTACTTTATTCTAATTCGTAACGTGTTCGTAACGACTTTCCAGAGAGTTTATAATTTTTTACCAGAAATCTGTTATTATTGTTATTCAAATTCCTTATACCTATTTCACGAGTGTGCGAAGTATCCGAAAAAGATGCAATCACTAGTTGTCAAACTAAAATACAAAATACAGTGAAGTGAGTTAAAGTTACGAAATTTAAATTTTAATTTGAAGTTAATTGTTGTAGTAGTACTCATGGGCGCCGCTACATAGGGGCAGGGGGGGGCCCGGGCCCCCCCCTGGAAATTCATACCCAGAAATTCCGGTACTCCATAATTTCACGGTAAGTGCTGATCGTTATCATTTGTTCATTATTTTTTAGATATAGATTTGTTATCTTAGATAATTTAAGATTTGTGCCGTCTTAATGAACACTAGTGTTGTTACAGTTGTAAAATGAATGAAATGCCTGGCTGTTCAAAGAAATCAGAAGCACAGTTTACTGATTCCGTTCATAATCCTATGGCGAAGAAACCAGAAGCCACAGATCATTATGTTGATATTCCAAAGATCTTCGATGGAATCTTATATACGTGCAATAAGGTTCATATCAATTTTGATTTGGAATTTAGCTTAAATAACTTAAAAATTGAAATAATCCGGAAACTGTTCTTGGAAAATTAATGAAATAAATATTAAAAAAATAGAGGATTTATTTATGGATTCAGGATTTAAATCCAGATAACGTAATGGATTTATGATTGAGGATTTAGATCCAGTTTATGGTGTGGATTTATGGATTTAGATTTAAATCCTTTTTGCCGGATCTTGCCCATCCCTGAGTAAGACGCTCTTGGCTGACATATTTCTATATACGAACTATACTTATATGTTGAAAAAGTCGACTATAGAATAGATTTCTTCATAACCCCAGTGAATTGATAAACAGATGGCGCTAATATATTGTGTCAAATTTACAAATATACATACAAGATGATATTTTATTTGACTTAAGTTTAATGTAAACTTCTACAGTATAACTTGATTATAAATAACATCTATCAAAATTGTAAAAAACTTTAAGGCCCCCCCCTAGACGAATTCCTTCCGGCGCCCATGGTAGTACTGATAATTATATTTTTCCAAATTTTATATATTATTTTTGTGTTCATTTATGTAGGTATGTGTTAATTTTTTTGTTTAGGCAATTAATTAATAAAGCAACATTTATTATAAAAATTATTTTCAAGTTCTCAATTTCCAACAAATACTTTTGTAACTGGGTTTACAAAAAGGTTTGTGAAAATAAGGTTCTTTTTTAAAATTACAAGAATTCTGTTTGAATTATTGAAATACCATTTTGTAATTAAATTTAAAAAATGTCTGTTATAATTACAAACTACTTATTCAATTGGTTAACAGATTACAGTAACTGTAATACATTTGGTTGTAAACCTAACATAAAGTTGGACCTGGATTAACAATGTTAATTTAACATAAAATCTGGTTAATATTTGGTTAAAATTAACAAATATATTTTTATTAATATTATTATATATATATTTTTTTTCAATTGTTGTTAACTAAAGTTAGAATCATTGTTTTTATAAAAAAAACTATTTTTTTATTTTTAAAACATGGCGCAAAAACTCTTTTAAATAAATAAAAAAATTTAAAACATTAAAATAAATAAATTTTGTATGCTTAAAATTATCTGTCACGTCGTTATTACACCATTTTTGGGATACTACGTATACCTAATTTACATTGTATATGCTCTCTAAAAATGAATTAGTCAAAAATGACTATTTACTACAGTTATTAGTTGCTGATTTTTCACTTATACCATGGTATACTATTATAGTATAATAGGATAACATGGTATCCCTTACATAATAGTCTTATGTAAATTTGTCCCCTAAATCCAAAAATGCTGTCAGAAATTATAAAAGTAAAGCAGTTTTTGTCAATTTTCCATATAATATGTCAGGAATACCGTGGTATCCCATGGTATACTATGGTATAAGTGAAAAAGCAGCCCCTAATAACTGTAGTAAATAGTCATTTTTGACTATTTCATTTTTAGAGAGTTTATTAAAATTAAATACTTAATAAAGAGTAAGTGTTTATTTTTACAAACATATAATATATTATGATGTATACATATCCATTGTTTAATACATATACATATTGTTTAAGTAACCCCTTACATATATGTAGATTGCATAATTAAAAACATATTTTGTGTCTTATAAGGTTGTATGAATACGGGCTTAGGCCGGAAAATTTCTTGACTTAATTCGAAATAATCATAAATTAATTGTCTGTTCGGTCCCTGGAACTTCGCACTAAATCAAGAAGTATCGCTCCAAAGTTTTGGGGTTTAAGCGATCTTACGCGGTATCCGTCTCTGCAGATGCAAACGCCTCCGGCTGCTAGGGCCAACTTTGACCATTATTGATGGGTACTAATCATAACTTAATTAATAATTTTACCTGGTTTACGACTTCAAAGTTTGGATAAACATTAAATAAATTTAATGTTTATATAATATATATATATATATATACATAAATATTATATACGAGGTGTGTTCAGAAAATAAGGGGAATTTTCGTTTTTTTTAAATATTTATTCGTCTACATTAAAGTTGTCGCCTTCAAAATAGTCCCCATTACATATTTTGCACTTGTGCCAGCGCTTATTCTAATCCTGTAAACTCTTCTCAAACACGATATTTGGGATAGTCTTTAGTTCTTTCAGCGATGCGCTGTTAATGTAATTTATGCTTGCAAAACGACGACCCTTTAAGGTTTTCTTTATTTTGGGGCATATGAAAAAGTCAGACGGAGCCATGTCTGGCGAATATGTAGGCTGGGGAATCATTACAGTATTGTTTTTGGCAAAAAATTGTGTTTAAAATTTAACAATTTTGGAACAAATTTTGCTGCCACGCGTTTCATACCCAAAACATTCGAAAAAATTTCATCGATATGCCAACATCATCAGCGACTTATCTGATTGTGATTCGGTGATCGTTCATAACCATTTCTTTCACTTTTTCTATGTTTTTATCGGTTGTTAATGTGCTTGGGTGTCCGGGGCGTTCGTCATCTTCACTTGCAAAATTTGATACAAATTCTTTGATCCCATTTCTTTTAACGAACGAAAATCGCCGAGCTCATAAAAACACGTCTAAACTTAGAATCTGCCACAGACAAAGTAAACAATGAAAACATTTAAAATTTGTATCATTCTTCAGGGGTATGTATAGAAACATGATAAAGACAATTTTATGACAACCGGACTCTCCAAACCCGCGAAATTTAAAAAATCCCGTTATTTTCTGAACACACCTCGTATACCTTATACAATAATTTGTTATGAAGCCATTGTTGGCCTTAGTTAGTGATAATTATTAAATTATTAAAATATATATTAGAATACAAATTTAGTTTTTAATTACTTATCTGCAATTTTCTTAATACAATTTGCATTTTATGATTTTTTTTTAATTAATTTTTATTGAAGTTAAAGGGGTTATATTTCAATATACAGTGTATCACACCGAAAACTGTCAATGTCATATGTCTTTAAAAGGATAATCGATAAAATAAATAAAATTTGAAAAACCTGGGGGTAGCCACCATAACCTCTATATCATCAATAGCACTTTGGTCATGTGTTCGAAAGGTCTTTTAATTCTATTAACGATTCTGCAAAACAATCTTTAAAGTTTCTCTTTTTTCATAAAAAAAACGCATCAATTCAATAAAAAAAAATTCCGGTTCATATGAAAAGTTACGTTACCTGATTTACCAGTTAACAAAATCAATTCGTCAGTATTGTTTCTGTACGAGCATTTTTGCGAAATTGGGTACAGATTACAAGTGCCTATAGAACTGCTTTAGAGTTCTGTGGGACATCCTGATAAAAACTTGTGTCATACTCATGTTCAGAATATTGTGGACAAATTTAAAGAAACTGTATAGGTTAAAAAAAATAACCTCGCATACAGGTAAAGAATGTTCAAATAGAGGTAAATTGTTTTTAAAATGGTCTATTTATTTTTTAAAAGCGTAGAAACAAACACAAATTTAAGGCATAATGCATAAAAACTAAATTGAAAAATTTTAGGTACTCGGAAAGTTTGCAATTTCCCCTTCTATGTCACTTCGGCAATATTCTGTTTGAAAAGTATTTAAAAAAAAATTTTACCCTTATAAAAATTAAAACTTTACAAGCTTAGGTGATGATGATCGAAGAATCGAGTTTCGTGAAATTGTGACGGCGAGAATAAATGAAGATCATACATTCATTAAAAATATTTGTTTCAGCGACAAATGCACTTTTTCCCTAAATGGACAGGTCAATAAACAAAATTGTAGGTACTGAAGTAATGAAATTCCTCACATTTTTGTAGAGAAGGATATTCAGCACCCTCAAAAATTAAATGTTTGGGCCGGCATTTTGAAAAATAAAATTTTGGCCCAATTTTTATTGAACTAAATCTCACTGGAGATAAATACTCAAATTTACTAGAAGACACTATTGATGTATTAATTACACAAGAACTTGAAGATCAGAGAGATAGGGATGGAAACGAGAAGAACCTTCACATCCAACAGGACGGGGCACCACTGCATTATGCATTAGAGTGGCCCCCAAGTTCACCAGATTTAACCCCCTTGGACTTATTTATACATTAAGTCGCTAGTTTACTCCATCTGAGTCGCTACAAGATCTACGGCATCGAATAGTTGAAGCATCCCGGAATAACACACCAGAAACTTTTGAAAAAATACGACAAGACAAGAAGGTATCGTCTTTACTATTGTCTTTAAAATAAGGGAGAAAATGTTGAACATTTAATTAATTAATATGTCAAATATTTTACATCACAATGACTATTAATTATAATTATTACCCGTTTAAATGCGTTTTTTATATTTATATATTTTTATAAGATAAACGTAATTGGCCTAATTATTTAGAGAAATAAAAGACCTTTCGAACAAGGTATGACATAATTAGAGATGAGATATTAGTTTTATTCAGGTGCAATGGAATAAATTCTGTTTTGAGAAAAAAGATTTCACTTGACCCTGATTTTATTTTACCTATTTTACGTCAATTTTAATTTTTAAGAGGAATGGACCTAATTTTTAAATTTTACCACCTACAATAGTGTGGTTGGTACTAGAAATCGCGAACAGAGACTCGAATGACGCTAGTAACGCGAATGTGAGATTTCTGCGCAATGTTGCATTTTTACAAATATTGGCAAATTTTTGCTTTTTCATGAGAAAGTATGTTAAACATATGTTAAACATTTCTATCAGAATACATTGAATTTTTAAGCAATTGTATGCTCATTTACAAAAACATTTTATGCCGCTGCCTTACAAAATTATGAAATTTATGATATTATGATATTTGTACAAGATATATTCGTAAGTTAATTTAAAATTTTTCAAATCATAAAAATTTTGTTCAATACAATTTTATACAATAATAAATTAAATAATTTTACCACCTAAAAGTTGTTTTCTAGTACCTATTTTCGAAAAGAACGACCTAATTTAAGATTTTTTTTACCTAAATCAAGAAAAAAGTTTACCTATTTAGGTACCTATTTTAATAAATTTTGCAACCTAAAATCCCATCTCTACACATAACCTATAGTGCCATTGAAGATTTTGAGGTTAGGGTGGCTACTCCGGGTTAGATCGAGGTAAGCTATCCCCTTTCGAACCCTTGAAACAGATTTTCAAGATTATCATTTTAAGGACAGTTTCGGTGGGACACTGTATATTTTAAATATCTTGTGGCTCATAATTTTTAGCGGTTTCAAACAAATTATTTTAAAAAATTATGTTAAAATAAATATTCGAAATATTCTTTTCATAAAATAAAATAGTTTAGATGTAAACCAAAGCTTTGCACATACTTTTAAAAACTAAATATATATTTTTTTTTTAATTTCGCCTAAATTGACTCCAGATTTTTTTGGAATACCACTCGAAAATTAAGGTTAACAATAAACTAGGCACGAATCGTGACTTACGAATTTAAGGCAAAATTTGCAAATTTTTAAAATGTTAGATCCAGAATAATTAGAACGCAATAAAGTTATTTTTAAAAATGTTATAATGCAATAAATGCAATAAAGTTATTTTTAAAAATGTTTAATTATTTATTTGGCAAAAATGGCGAATGCGCCGGGATTCCACTAAATACTTTTTTTTAATTTTGTGGATTTATTCTCTACATCAAAGCAATGACTCGCTATAGATTTGATCCCTTTATTATTACATATTATTAACATTAACAAAAAAAATTATCGAATTATCAAAAATCGAAAAAACATTACTAGGAAATTACCTAATAGTAAGAGCTCAAATCTGCATCAGATTTGTCCAGAAAGTCGGCATTCCATTTATCTATATTAAAATTGGCTACGATTCCACAACTTATTATTATTTTTTGAGAAAATATGCCAGCAGGATTTGTTTTTTTAAACCATTTCTTAAAAGTTAAATTCGTTTTTTATAGTGATGTTTCGGTTTTTTTTTGGTACTATAGAGGATCGTCCTATTTCCCACGATTGTTTAACGTTTGTATTTTCTTTGCTCTCAAATCACTTAAAGCTTTTTTAAGAGTAACAGTATATTGTGCGACTAGTGGAATATTCTTTTTTTTACCAATAGTCGCACACAATATTTTATTTAACTACCACAAGGCCAATTTTATTTGATATTTTATCTGAAATCTGGCAGCTGTCAAGCAATTTTAATGTCACTTTTTTCAATTTTAAAATACTATTTTGACCACCGGTAAATGTTAAGAAATGAAATGGGTGTTAAATAAATAGTATATTGTGCGACTTGTTGGAGAAATAGAAGATTCCTCTATCGTGGAGCTTGACGTACGAGCAAAGCGAGTGCGGTAAACGCGAATGGAATCTTCTCTTTTGAACAATAGTCGCACACAATATTTTATTTACCTACCACAAGCAATTTAAACCCAATTTTATTTGATATTTTATCCGAAATATGACAGCTATTAAGTGGTTTTCACCTCACTTGTTTCCAATTTTAACTTAAAGCTAACTTCAACCCGTGGGCGAAGTAAAATTTCGCCGTTAGTTAAGAAATAAAATTGGTGTTGAATAAAGATAATTTCTAACAGCTTGTCACGCGCGTTCGTAAATAATATTAAAAATAGTATATTCTGTGACAAGTTTGGAATACAGCATATTCCGCTCGAGAGAAGAGTTTGTCACACGAGCCGAAGGCGAGTTTGACGGTTTCACGAGTGCGGAATATGCAATTCCAAACGTGTTTCAGACTATACTTTTTCTACGTTTCCAAAAAATACCATAGAAAAGTCATTTGATTGGAAGAAAGTGAGGTTGGATCGGTCTAAAATTTGTTAGATATTAAAAACAGAGATGTCGCCACTCATTGGCGGATCCAAGGGGGGGCGATGGGGGCGATCGCCCCCCCCCGGAAGTAAGTTATCAAGTTGAAATTGAACATAACTTTTTAAATTAATATAGAAAATAATAAAAAAATGGAATAACTTTAATTTCAACTTTCTTATTATTTACAAAAATTTTCAACTCCGCCCCCCCCAATGATCCGGCCCTGTCGCCACGAGTGTTTATTCTGTCATAGGATGATAGAATATTTCATTCTGTAACACTTTACGGAATATATGTCGTTCCATAGATGAAAGTGATAATAGAACGGTCAAATTCCGTAATAGGAGTAGAAAAAAATATAATTACAAACGTATCCATAACAACAAATTTATTCAAAACAATGTTAAAAGTTTGTCGACAAAGAACGTGCCCTGTTCTTGATACTTAATATACTATAAGATATATCACAACCACACACTGTTATTGTATAAATTAAAAATAATTAAAAACTATAAAAATTATGGTTTACTCAAACATCCAAAACATAATATTAAAATTATTCAATTAAAAGCTTAAATTATAAAAGTTTTAATTAATGCATTTAAACTAATTCACTTAACTAAACTCAAATAGACTGCATTTGGTTGCTTGCTGCATATGAAAGGTATTACAAAATTTGGTAAACAATATTGCCCTATTGTAGAATAGATTCCCAACTAGTGGATGATAATAATAATTATTATAATTAGGTACCATCCTAAAACATTTACAATAAACATATACATATATTTAACAATTTTAAACTTTTAAATATAGTAAATAAATTAAAAAAATATAATCATAATAATAATTATGTTGACGTCATTATTTAGGTCGTTTTTGTTAGACTTTAATTTATGGTCATGGGATCATTGTAAGGCTTCATTCAAACTGATTAAATTTTCTTTGGTCTGCCTCATATCCCAAAAGACCAGATATAAGTAATGTTTTGGTGGGTTATAAATATTATCTTTATTCTTGTGCAAAAGTTTAAATAAAGAGCTATTTATATAGTCAGTTATAAGATAAATATTTTTTCTTAGAAACACTCGGCAGTAAAAAAAAATCTTGGTTGTGACAAATAATATTATAAAAAAATCAATGGATGTGAATGGTGTTTTGGGATTTTTTTGTAATACTGTATCTATTTTTTGTTCCATCAAATTTTGTTAAGTTAGGTCATTTGCAGCACTAGCAATATTTATTAAAACACATTTATTGCGATTCAGAGACTAATATTTAGGTACCCCTGAAAAAATGCACATTTTACATAATAATAATAATAATAATAAATAATACCAATGGGTGTAGATCATATCACAGACCAAACCTTAGACAAGTCCGCCATATTGTAATAATACCTGTGACTTAAAAATTGTTTCAATCTCAATTTTATTGCGTTTCTTAGTAACAATCTAAAGTGACTAGGCAATTTATTCCATAAACTGATAACACTGTACGTGACATTTTTCTGGACATAATTTGAAAGAAGATTCTTATACCTGATATCATATAGATGTTTTGTTTCGAAATTCTTAAATGAATTAAAATATTCAGTAAAAAACTTTACACAATTATAAATATATAAACAATACAGGGTTAAGAGACACTTACTGTCTGTTTGCAACTTTCTCTTTGCTTTGCTTGTATGTAGATCGAACGCATCTCTTCTGCATCAAAAAGACACGATCAACTTCCACGAAATTACCTACCCCAGAATATTATTCCGTAGTTAAGCCTAGACTATATGTAGGTAATTTTGGCTGCTTCTTCACTTATCGTATTTGATATAGTTCTTAATGCAAAGCAGTACTTATTTAAAATGTTTGTTAATATATCAATTTTTTGTCAATTTCTATTCCTAGGAATGACACATTGTCTACAGCTGAAATTGTCGCTGTCGCGTGGCGGCGCCACAATCAAACTCAGTTTTTTTTAATTACAACCCTTTATTTTTGTTGCATTTTTGGATAGCTACCGTTGGTCTTCCCCAATCGCTGGATAGGTCGAAGGGGTCAAATCGAGTGGCCAGCGCGATCGCCCGATTTGGCCCCTTTGGACTTTTTTTTATGGGGACAGCGTTTTTTATAAAAAATTACCGTTTTCAAAATAATCTCATGTTCCGGGACTTTACGGAAACACTGTTTATAATATATACTATACTATACTACCTGCCGACTATAAAACCGTGCATTTACTCAAAGATTACATCATATCGGTTGTCAAACTTATGTACTACTTAAACAAAAACAGCAGAATTGGGGAGTAAACTGAGAGAAATAAGAATTCAGATTAGAATAAAATCACGTTCAATCCCAAATATAATTAATACTTTTTAAAAAGCACTTAACAATAATAAATACACAAAATGATGATATTTAAGATTTTATGGCATGTTTATAACAGCAAGAATTTGGCAACGTCATATTTCGACAACGATAGCCAAAAGGTTTTTATCATAGACATATTAATATATACAGGGTTTTCATAATCAACCATTTTGTTTGTTTTCTGCCATATATCAATTGTTTTTGCATTGCTTTTTCCATTGTATTTACGAGATTTTTAATGGATTTTATATAATATGCATATTATGCCACTTTTTGTTTTTTATAAATCACGAAATGTATGTAAACTTAACCTAGGCCATGCATGGCCATGTAAGCAAATGATTTAGAAAAATTTGATATAACCTAAATTTAATTTAGTTGCAATTCGTATCATCCATGGACTTATTAATATGTCTATGGTATTATATATTTTAAATCCCCCACCTATAAACTGACTATGCGCATAAGTTAGATCATAATTTAAATCGACAAATTTTCCCTCAAAAAAAGAAACAAGGTCATCCATACAAAATATAGCGAATGAGCACTGCTCACACAAAAACTGCTCATTGAGCAGTATTATAATATATATTATTATATATATATTAGGGTGTCCCAAAAAAAAAGAATATATTTTTTTTTCTTGTCTCTTGTAAAAATCTGTTAGTTTATCATGCTGTGAGAGCCCTTTCAAAATATCAGCTCGATTAAAAATTTTGTAGGGGTCGCTCAAGATTTTTAAAAATTTTCAAAATGGTCAAAAATTGAATTTTTGTTTTATTTTAATTCTTTTTCTCGTCTCGATATTATTTTTTAGGTTGAAAATAATAAAAATTCTGTAAATTTCAAATCAATATTTTGATTTCTAAAGGTCGCTAAAAGTTCGTTGATATTTATATTCAGAGGTCGCTCGAAAACATTCAAAATACTCTACTTTGAAAGTTAAAAAAATCTTGAGCGACCTTTAGAAATTAAAATATCGATTTGAAATTTTCAGAATCATTATTATTTTTAAATTAAAAAATAATATCGGAAAGAGAAAAAAAATTAAAATAAAAAAAAAATCCAATTTTTGACGATTTTGGTAATTTTTAAAAATCTTGAGCGACCCCTAAAAATTTTTTAATGGTGCTGATCTTTTGACAGGGCTCTTAAAACATGACAAACCAACATATTTTCACAAGAGACGAGAAGAAAAAAAATATTATTTTTTTTGGGACACCCTAATATATATATATATATATATATATATATATATATATATATATATATATATAAAAATCCCAAAGACCATTTAGGGCATCAATAACTAAATTTGTCCTATATGCTTTAAAAGAGAAATATTTTCTTAACAATTAACAGTTTGTTTAATGTCGATAGCTTTATTAGCAAAAAAAGTACAATTTTTTTAAGTTAGGTCTGCATAGTAACTTTTGCGTAGCCCTGTATAAATAGGTGATAGGGGGAGAAAAGAAAAGGGGAGTTTTTTTCACTTCTTGGGTCCATGTCTATTTACAGTTAAAAAAGAAATAAAATTAGAGTATATGAGGTGCACTCATTGGTGGCTAATAAATGGAATTACCCCATTGACATTTGAACCAGATGTCAACGAGATGGCTGCAAAAACTTCAAAAAATATTTACTTGTTAAAATCAATTGTTGATTATGTAGATCTTGCCACAGCTAAACTATTTAGTCTATCTTTCACAAGTACAGAGCCTGTGCTTTTACGGTATTCTGGCCTGGGGGTCTTCTGCACACTCGACGCGCATCTTTGGCTTGCAGAGACGGGCAATGAGAGTGCTAAATAGGTTAAAGTATCGTGAAGACGTTAAGCTAAAATTTATTAAACAGAGTTTATTAACTGTAACTTGTACATATATATAATATATATGAGTGCCTAATATATGCAAAAAATAATGTAAATAACTATAAAAGTCACTCTGATATCCACCAGAAATAGAAATAATTTAGTAAATGAATACATTAGGCTTAGAAAATCTCAATTTTCGACCTCCTACCATGCTCCAATCTTCTGGAACAAAATCCCTATAAATTTGAGAGATCTTCAATTGAAAGAATTCAGAAAAACCATGAAAACTTACTTGATAGAAAAAGCGTTTTATCCTATTGATGAGTTTTTATTATCGTCATTTTAAACCTGTGATGTACCTGATGTTTTAGTAAGATGTACCTAATGTTTTAGTATAGATTTATTTAGTAGTGTTCAGTATTTTAATTATTTAATGTTTTTTATATTCTACTTATTTAATTTCCCCTCATTGACTTGTGCAAAATATTTTATTATAACACCAATAAAGATTATTATTATTATTATTATTATTATTATTATTATTATTATTATTATTATTATTATTATTATTATTATTATTATTATTATTATTATTATTATTATTATTATTATTATTATTCGATTCCTTGTAAAATTCTGAGCATAATTCATATAACAAATGTTATCATTAAATGGTTTTTTAAACTGTTAGAAATCAAGAAGCCTCAGTATACCAAAATTTTTATTGAACATAAATTATTATAGTGACAGTATGTCAATATGTCTTGTTAAATAAATAAAATGGCGTACTCAGACAGAGAAAGACAAACTATATCAACTTATTATCTTAAAAATAATTTAAATATTTCAGAAACGGTTGAATTTATATATGGTATATATTTTGTATATGATATGTTATATGAAATATGCTTAGAATTTTACAAGGAATTGAAAAATATCCATTGAAAAAAAAATAAACTTTTTGTTTTTCCCTGTATACTGATCAATTTTCCAATTTTTTTTATACGTAGAAAAAAAGTATTGCTGGTACCTACATAACCACACTTTGAAACACTAAAAATAAAAAAGTTGAAGGGGGCGACATTATAGGGGATCACCATGTACATACAGAAATTAAAATAAAATTTATAAAAAATTTTCTACATACAGATAAACAAATTTGATTAAATAATAAATTAATTATTTAAAAAATATATATGTGTTTGATGTAAGGTTTAGATGAGACCTCAGCTCTCTCACTTTAATAAATCTGCCAGCAGTGTACATTGAGAATCGAGGTCCGAGATTGGTCTGTCCCAGGAAATCCGGAATCATCACGTATGACAAACATTAAACTCGCGGCAGTAATTGTTACAAATATCTGTCTACGTGTTGAAAACGTCGACGTAATCCCTCAAAATTATTGAAGAGTTTTATATAGGCCACTGTCATAAATCCAAGAATAAATTAAATGTTGTACTAATTATTACCAAAATAAACAATTCAACAAGTCAGTCGATTTCCTTAAACTTTAATGGGCGTATACATATAAGGGGTTCTTTTTTTCGAAGCTAAGCATGGGTATATCGCTTATCTTATCTCTTCCCCTTAAAAAAGTCCCTTTATAATATCAGAAAAGGCTACGTTTAACCGTTTTTTGAAATAAAAAAATTAAATAAAAATTAAAAATTCTTATTTTACGATATCTATGCATGCATATATCTATGCATGCAACCCCTAAAATTGTTTTAATCGAGTTAATTTGTGTAAAGAGCTCTTAAAACATGACTAACTAACATATTTTTATAGGAGATTTGAAAAATATACATATATAAATTTACCTAGTGTAATTTTATTAGTAGGTACCTTTTATAAAAAAGTAATGTATTTTATATAAAGTTACTACATTTTAGTATTATTAGTCTTTTTCCATTGATGATAAAATAATGTACAAGACCCTAATAAACCATTGGATGTAAATATGATACTTACAGTTGGAATTTTATAATAGTAAATAGATTCATTAAACATTAATGGCTGTGAGCACATATATATGGGTCATTACAAGACGAGACTAGACAATTGAAAACAACAAAGGCAAATAGGCAAAATAAATGTAAAAAAAACGAATTGAACAAAATATCAATACTTTTTTATGGTTTTGTTGGTTTGTTAGCTATTAAAGTAGCAAGCAATCATTGTTTAAATATTTTCCTTTGTTAAAAAGTCGCGTGAGTTGCACAGGGTTCTAAATACACTTTTGGTAAAAATTAAGATATACACAGCAATGCATGTAAAAGAATTCTGCATCGTAGAGTTTGCAAGTCTTTGCTATTTACCTAAAGATGGCAGAATAATCGTTAATTCCTACATACTTACACACATATCATATATATATATATATATATATATATATATATATATATATATAGATTTGTTTGACCGCACATACAGACCCAAATCGTCATACTTCGCCGCCTATACAGACCAAAATTGACGTTTTCAGACCCGGCTTCGGGACTGAAAAAGTTAATCATAGTATGGAAATCAGGGGGGTTGGTGGGTGCAGGGGGGTAAATTTTTAGGTGGGCTTGAAAAGGCGGTGAAACATGATGAAATATACAGATTTAGTTCACGGTTCAGCCAGTTCGAGGGCGCCTCGGTCGGGCTCAGCTAGCTGTATATATTCGGCATAGTTAAACTACGTCTTCAAACCCTAAATTTGGCAACGCCGCGGCGTTGGCATATAAATAATGAATATGTATTTCACAGCTCTGATACAGTCCCGATATGCTCTTTACCATTTGGTCCAAAATCACAATTTCCCTCCTGAACGGAGCTTCAGATAGTAAAAAAAGGAAAATCTACTTTATCAAATTTTGAGGGTTATACTTTTAAATATTCGTCAGTAAAATTGAAATGTTAAATATATTATTTTTTTAGTATACATTTTCGGTAAATATTACTGTAAAAATATTAGTAGATCGTAATTTTTAATATGGTTGTATGGATGTGATTTACGTATAGTAATATTTATTGTATTATACAAAATATAAATATTAAGTTAATAAAAAGATTTGCGAAATATCTCAAGATTATAAAGAACCTTACACTGTCTGTGGACCATGTAGTTAATAATTTTAATTGTAAGTATTTTTAATATCAATTTTCATTTCCGTTTATTTATTTAGTATGATTAATATGATATTATGATAATAATTATGATAATAACGATAATAATGCTAATAATGATATTAATAATATCATTATTAGCATTATTATCGTTATTATCATTATTATTATTATTATCATTAGCTTTCTTATTGTTGTATTATAATCAATACATACCTATTGCCAAATTTGATTAATTGAATATTTACATGTGTTTTTAGAGCCTACCTTCTTATCTTATCTTATTTTATTATTAAATTTAACCAGCAGCGTATAAAGAAAATCACCCGGTATAATAATTAAAATTAAATAAAAAAATTATTTGTTTTAGATATTACCTATAGGTATGTATACAGCATAGATATGTATATGTATATGTATACAGCATAGATACCAAATTTTAAACTTGTATTTTAAAATTTATATTTTTTTAATATTGTACGGTTACTGTATAATTTTAATACCCTGTATCTCAGAACTACTAAATAAAAATACTAAAATACTCCAATTTGAATGCTGATTAGTGAAAATGAAATTTTTTTGATATTTTCCAAATTAAATTAACCAAAAAGTTTCCACCCCGGTTTTCTTCTCCACTTTAAATTAAAAATGAGTGATACGTCATTTTAAAGGCATTTTAAATATCTACATTTTGGCGTATTAGTTTTTAAAATCGGTTAGTTCGTTCCTGAGATATTTAAGACAAAAATAAATTAAAAAAGAAAAATTTTCTGTAATATCTTGAAAACAAACAAACCGATTAAAAACTATTACGTCAAAATAAAGGGATTTAAAATGCCCTTAAAATTATACGATACCCCTATTAGTTTTAAAATGGGTTGGTACGTTATTTGAGAAAAACTTAATTTTTTAAATTATTAATTATACACCATTATACATATTGTATATTCACAAGAATCATTTTATAAAATCACGTACTTTTAAACCACACTTAATTAAAGTAATAATTTGTGCAAACCAACCGATTTTAAAAACTAATACGCCAAAATTTTAAGGGAAGAAGAAAAAATAATTTGATGAAGTACGCAAAATAAATAAAGTTAAATTTTTTAAAGGAAATACTTAAATTTTCTTTGCTGTCGAAACTATATTCGTCTATAGGATTTTCTGCGTTTCTTAGGATGGGGATCAGGGGCGTAGCTTCCGCGGTATCAGCCGTATCAATGATACGGGGCCCCCGATTGGCTTCGACATGCGTAAGCAAAAAATTTATTACCCACATGTTAAAAAAATTTAGGCATCAAATTAAATAAATAAATAATATTTTTATTAAATTGTTTATTTTTCGATTTATTAAATTAAAATTTTCCTGAATACCCCCCTGTTCCAACGAGGCCGTTAACTCATACAAAATGTTTCTGCCCGCACCTTTCCGCTATGCGTTGTCTACGGCGCAGGATGTTATTATCATAGGTTAAATTAATAGCAAATTAGAAATAATTATTAGCGTTACAATTGTTTCAAATGACTTTCCTTTATTTTAAAATAGAAACCTTTTAAAAGATGTTGAAGAACGGTAAATGTCTAAAACCAGATCAAATTTTAAAATTTGCCTGTACATTAAAAGATATGAATACATGGGTGAATATATTGAGATGTCCCCCAAGTGAAAATGATAATTTTTTATTTTTGGTTGTTTCACTGTTAGTCTAGAATGGGGTTTTTGGGAAGCCACCAGGTCTAGTAATAACATAACATAAGTGGTTCTGCACTAATGCAAGAATTTTAAGAAATCATACATTTTGAATATTAGAGCTTCTCGGAAGATATCTTCACGGAGGTTAGGATTTCGTATGTTTTTTTTAACCCTGTATATTTAAAATAAGTTATTGTATCTTTTGACACCTTAATATTTTTTTAAAATACAATTGTACATACTTAAAATATTTATAAAAAAATCTACTTACTGAGATATTACACTTCACGGTTGATAGGTTTTTAAATAGCAAATTAATGAACTTAAACTTTTGAATTATTAAACAGCAACACTCTCATCTGCATATAAATTCTAACTGACCTTCAGGAATCACATGCATCTATAATGTTGTAAATAGAGGTTTTTGCTTATTTAAAATGATTAAAGCGCCATCCGTTGCATAAAATTTAAAACAAAAACAGATTCACGGAGGATAGAATCAATTTTTGTAACACCTACATAAATGCATCTATAATGTTGTAAATAGAGGTTTTTGCTTATTTAAAATGATTAAAGCGCCATCCGTTGCATAAAATTTAAAACAAAAACAGA
The DNA here is from genome assembly GCA_921294245.1 of Brassicogethes aeneus. Lineage (NCBI taxonomy): Eukaryota > Metazoa > Arthropoda > Insecta > Coleoptera > Nitidulidae > Brassicogethes > Brassicogethes aeneus. The sequence goes on from OV121137.1 coordinate 29,102,309, forward strand.
TTCACGGAGGATAGAATCAATTTTTGTAACACCTACATAAATGGTTATAAAAATTATTTCTTTTAATTTTTAAAGATATTTTATATTCGATTCGATTGCTTTGGATGTGTTTAATTTACTTAGTGAACTGATATTTTTAGTATGCTTTTACTACCTCAGATATTTGAAAACATATAGGTTAACCTAGAAAGAGTAACAGTCACGGAGGATATGTTTTAGACTTTTAAAACATTGTAAAAAATAATTAATTGCGGTTAAAAATCTGGAACCTGAGCTGTAATATCTACTTCATTATGAAAGATCAAAACACAATAAAAGTGTAGGGCAAACTCATCGGGGGACATTTCATGAGATTTACCCACATATATTATTTATTGAATTATAAAAATTGGTAAATGCAAAAAATGATACCCTAAAATTTTTTTTTGCCAGCACCTTTTCCGGTATAAGGGCCCCTACCAGATTTTTGATACAAGGCCCCCTTGAGGCTAGTTACGCCACTGATGGGGATACCTAAAAATTAACTTTGCTTTAAAAGAAATAATAGTAAATAAAAAAACTAACCTAACCAAACATGCCTCCTTACCTGTATTTTGATTTTTCCCTAGTATTGCCATTTGAGCAATTAATTTGCTTCCTGCCGATATTTTCACACCACACAAACAATTTCGCCAATTCCGCTATCTTCCCGATTTACAGGCATTGAAGAGAATCACGGATTAGTATATTCTTTTTACGTACTTTCGACCTACGCCACGAGTCCCTACCATTTGGCAACATCGCTGGGTCTCGGCACGTTGGTTGAATATGGTTATGCAGTATAAACGGGCGCGAGAAGTCGGTAAAATGATGCGGGTTTAAAAAGTGTTATTCAATGTGCAACTTTTTTTGTAAAAAGAAAATGTTTCCCCTTGAAGCATGCTTATTGAGTTATATTCTTTAAAAGCTTATTTACGTTTTATATACTCGCCTAAATTACCTGGATCAAGTGGGTCTTAGGTAGCCTGTATAGTGTACCGGGACTGAAAACGTGGACCGGATAGATATATATATATATATATATATATATATATATATATATGATATGTGTGTAAGTATGTAGGAATTAACGATTATTCTGCCATCTTTAGGTAAATAGCAAAGACTTGCAAACTCTACGATGCAGAATTCTTTTACATGCATTGCTGTGTATATCTTAATTTTTACCAAAAGTGTATTTAGAACCCTGTGCAACTCACGCGACTTTTTAACAAAGGAAAATATTTAAACAATGATTGCTTGCTACTTTAATAGCTAACAAACCAACAAAACCATAAAAAAGTATTGATATTTTGTTCAATTCGTTTTTTTTTACATTTATTTTGCCTATTTGCCTTTGTTGTTTTCAATTGTCTAGTCTCGTCTTGTAATGACCCATATATATGTGCTCACAGCCATTAATGTTTAATGAATCTATTTACTATTATAAAATTCCAACTGTAAGTATCATATTTACATCCAATGGTTTATTAGGGTCTTGTACATTATTTTATCATCAATGGAAAAAGACTAATAATACTAAAATGTAGTAACTTTATATAAAATACATTACTTTTTTATAAAAGGTACCTACTAATAAAATTACACTAGGTAAATTTATATATGTATATTTTTCAAATCTCCTATAAAAATATGTTAGTTAGTCATGTTTTAAGAGCTCTTTACACAAATTAACTCGATTAAAACAATTTTAGGGGTTGCATGCATAGATATATGCATGCATAGATATCGTAAAATAAGAATTTTTAATTTTTATTTAATTTTTTTATTTCAAAAAACGGTTAAACGTAGCCTTTTCTGATATTATAAAGGGACTTTTTTAAGGGGAAGAGATAAGATAAGCGATATACCCATGCTTAGCTTCGAAAAAAAGAACCCCTTATATGTATACGCCCATTAAAGTTTAAGGAAATCGACTGACTTGTTGAATTGTTTATTTTGGTAATAATTAGTACAACATTTAATTTATTCTTGGATTTATGACAGTGGCCTATATAAAACTCTTCAATAATTTTGAGGGATTACGTCGACGTTTTCAACACGTAGACAGATATTTGTAACAATTACTGCCGCGAGTTTAATGTTTGTCATACGTGATGATTCCGGATTTCCTGGGACAGACCAATCTCGGACCTCGATTCTCAATGTACACTGCTGGCAGATTTATTAAAGTGAGAGAGCTGAGGTCTCATCTAAACCTTACATCAAACACATATATATTTTTTAAATAATTAATTTATTATTTAATCAAATTTGTTTATCTGTATGTAGAAAATTTTTTATAAATTTTATTTTAATTTCTGTATGTACATGGTGATCCCCTATAATGTCGCCCCCTTCAACTTTTTTATTTTTAGTGTTTCAAAGTGTGGTTATGTAGATACCAGCAATACTTTTTTTCTACGTATAAAAAAAATTGGAAAATTGATCAGTATACAGGGAAAAACAAAAAGTTTATTTTTTTTTCAATGGATATTTTTCAATTCCTTGTAAAATTCTAAGCATATTTCATATAACATATCATATACAAAATATATACCATATATAAATTCAACCGTTTCTGAAATATTTAAATTATTTTTAAGATAATAAGTTGATATAGTTTGTCTTTCTCTGTCTGAGTACGCCATTTTATTTATTTAACAAGACATATTGACATACTGTCACTATAATAATTTATGTTCAATAAAAATTTTGGTATACTGAGGCTTCTTGATTTCTAACAGTTTAAAAAACCATTTAATGATAACATTTGTTATATGAATTATGCTCAGAATTTTACAAGGAATCGAATAATAATAATAATAATAATAATAATAATAATAATAATAATAATAATAATAATAATAATAATAATAATAATAATAATAATAATAATAATAATAATAATAATAATAATAATCTTTATTGGTGTTATAATAAAATATTTTGCACAAGTCAATGAGGGGAAATTAAATAAGTAGAATATAAAAAACATTAAATAATTAAAATACTGAACACTACTAAATAAATCTATACTAAAACATTAGGTACATCTTACTAAAACATCAGGTACATCACAGGTTTAAAATGACGATAATAAAAACTCATCAATAGGATAAAACGCTTTTTCTATCAAGTAAGTTTTCATGGTTTTTCTGAATTCTTTCAATTGAAGATCTCTCAAATTTATAGGGATTTTGTTCCAGAAGATTGGAGCATGGTAGGAGGTCGAAAATTGAGATTTTCTAAGCCTAATGTATTCATTTACTAAATTATTTCTATTTCTGGTGGATATCAGAGTGACTTTTATAGTTATTTACATTATTTTTTGCATATATTAGGCACTCATATATATTATATATATGTACAAGTTACAGTTAATAAACTCTGTTTAATAAATTTTAGCTTAACGTCTTCACGATACTTTAACCTATTTAGCACTCTCATTGCCCGTCTCTGCAAGCCAAAGATGCGCGTCGAGTGTGCAGAAGACCCCCAGGCCAGAATACCGTAAAAGCACAGGCTCTGTACTTGTGAAAGATAGACTAAATAGTTTAGCTGTGGCAAGATCTACATAATCAACAATTGATTTTAACAAGTAAATATTTTTTGAAGTTTTTGCAGCCATCTCGTTGACATCTGGTTCAAATGTCAATGGGGTAATTCCATTTATTAGCCACCAATGAGTGCACCTCATATACTCTAATTTTATTTCTTTTTTAACTGTAAATAGACATGGACCCAAGAAGTGAAAAAAACTCCCCTTTTCTTTTCTCCCCCTATCACCTATTTATACAGGGCTACGCAAAAGTTACTATGCAGACCTAACTTAAAAAAATTGTACTTTTTTTGCTAATAAAGCTATCGACATTAAACAAACTGTTAATTGTTAAGAAAATATTTCTCTTTTAAAGCATATAGGACAAATTTAGTTATTGATGCCCTAAATGGTCTTTGGGATTTTTTTTTAAATGCAATTTTTTGGCAAAATTGTCTAATTTTATAAATTCATATATTCTTAGAACAACTTGCCAGCAAAATTTTTTTAATGTAGTTTGTTACCATAGATCTTACTCTATATAAAAGCAATGAAAACATTTTCAAACAATATTGGCTAAGAGTTCAAAAAAATATAATAAAAATCCATGTTTTCGAAAAATCACTATTTTCAGCCATTTCATGGTTTAAAAAGGCTATGTTTGAGTGAGTCGATTTAAACCAATTTATGCTTATCATCACAGGCACTTATTGGTCTCCAATAATCATGAATAAAATTATTATGTATTTTTCTTTTAGCTGGGCTGTGGATGTATATGTCCACCTGTGACTATATCCATATTATTAACCATATATTTCGAAAAAGCGTATTACATCTTTAAAATAACTTGACAGCCTTGAATTGACTTCTAATTAATTCTAAATAAAAATATAAAATATAAAAACCACATACAGTGGCGTCGAAAATTAGAGCTACCCATTTATTTATTTTTTAAATTAAGAAAACATAATCAAATGTACAAAAAATTAATTAAATGACTAAAAGACATACTTTTCATAAACTTTTTATTTAAACAAAATAAAACAGGTATTAAATCCTAAATTTGAATTAAACCTAACTGCATATAATTAAACTGAAGAAATCATATTCTTAACTTTTACAATCACCTAAAAAACCTATTTACTATTTTTTACCTCTAAAAAGTTATATAAATCGGAAAATTTTCTTATGTGTATAATGTCTATCTTATTTTAAAGATGTAATATGCTTTTTCGAAATATATGGTTAATAATATATGGTTAATAATATGGATATAGTCACAGGTGGACATATACATCCACAGCTCAGCTAAAAGAAAAATACATAATAATTTTATTCATGATTATTGGAGACCAATAAGTGCCTGTGATGATAAGCATAAATTGGTTTAAATCGACTCACTCAAACATAGCCTTTTTAAACCATGAAATGGCTGAAAGTCATGTGGGCATATTGTGTATTTTGCTTATAGCTGGGCTGTACATACAGCCACAGCCCAGTTAAAAGCAAAATACACAATAATTTTATTTATGGTTATTGGAGGCCAATAAGTGCATGTGATGATAAGCATAAATTGGTTTAAATCGACTCACTCAAACATAGCCTTTTTAAACCATGAAATGGCTGAAAATAGTGATTTTTCGAAAACATGGATTTTTATTATATTTTTTGGAACTCTTAGCCAATATTATTTGAAAATGTTTTCATTGTTTTTATATAGAGTAAGATCTATGGTAACAAACTACATTAAAAAAATTTTGCTGGCAAGTTGTTCTAAGAATATATGAATTTATAAAATTAGACAATTTTGCCAAAAAATTGCATTTTTAAAAAAATTCCCAAAGACCATTTAGGGCATCAATAACTAAATGTGTCCTATATGGTTTAAAAGAGAAATATTTTCTTAACAATTAACAGTTTGTTTAATGTCGATAGCTTTATTAGCAAAAAAAGTACAATTTTTTTAAGTTAGGTCTGCATAGTAACTTTTGCGTAGCCCTGTATAAATAGGTGATAAGGGGAGAAAAGAAAAGGGAAGTTTTTTTCACTTCTTGGGTCCATGTCTATTTACAGTTAAAAAAGAAATAAAATTAGAGTATATGAGGTGCACTCATTGGTGGCTAATAAATGGAATCACCCAATGTGGAATCCAAGTAAATTCCCAAGAATTTGACACATCTTTTTTCAATGTTATTTTGAGAATGTCTCAGGGAAAATGTCATAAGCTCTGTTTTATTTTCATTAAAACAGAGTTTATTTGCCTGAAACCAGTTTCCTATTTCAGCAATATTATTATCTCTTTCTATTTCGAGCAGATCTATGCCTGTGTTTGAAGATATCCAAGTGGTGTCATCTGCAAACAGTACCAGGTTTCCAGAGCTGATTGAGCTCTCAACATCACCCACGTATATCAGAAAGAGAACCGGACCCAAAATTGAGCCTTGGGGCACCCCATACCTTATGATTGTTTCTTTTGATATTTGACTTCCTACTTCAACCACTTGTTTTCGGTTTACCAAATAGTCCCTCATCAACGAAAGACCAGAATCACTCACACCATAATAATGAAGTTTGTCTAGCAGTATGATCAACGCAATCAAATTCTTTTGATAGGTCACCAAATACCACCGAGGTAAACCTTTTATCTTAAAATCCTGATATTATCTGTTCAATTATATTACACACAGCCAAAGTGGTTGAATGGTTTTTCCGAAAGCCATATTGATTTTTGGAAAATAAATTATTTTTTTCAAAATATTCATACAATTGTTTTTTTAGTAAGTGTTCCATTATTTTTGACATAACTGGCATGAGTGAGACTGGCCTGTAGTTGCCGGGGCTACTCTGGTCTCCTTTTTTAAAAACAGGTACAACTTTGGTCATTTTAAAACATTCAGGATATATACCTTCCTTTATGCTTTGGTTAAGAAGTTTTGTAAGAGGTATAATAATTATATCTTTAATGGATTTAATTAAATTAATGTTCATACTTTCCTGTTCCACGTAAGTAACCCTGAAAACTCACCCCAGAGTCATCCAGCCCTGATCGAAGATCTTCCACTATCTCTGCGAAGAATTTGCTAAAAGTTTCTGCCTTGACTTCCACATTGACATTTCCACCACATATCTTGTACTGGTTTATTAAATCTCATGCTGCTTTTGATTTGTTTGACGGAGATTTTATATAGTTAGAGTTTGCTGCTTTTTTGGCCGCTATTATGCTTTTACGATACTCTGCCCAGCATCCTCTTACCATCTCCACTGCTTGACTGCACCTAAAATTCTCGTAAAAAGATAAAAAATCTCAACTTCTCCCTCATAGCATAAATTTCTTGGTTAAACCACTTAATATTTTTATCACATGTAGAGTGGATTTTGTGCTATACGCTCACACATAAGTTTACAAAATTGCATTCGGTCAGGGTCATCTTCAGTTAGTTGGTGGAGTATTTGAAGCTTGTAGGGATAAAATTTGTTCTTCTTTAAATATTTCCTAAAAGTTGTTTGAGATACAACACAAGTCTCTGCAACTGCGGCCGTCGATTGTTGTGGAATATTGACAACCGAACCAACTATTTGCACCTGTTTCTCTTCGGAAATTGATTTCCTTCCCGATCCTTTCTGCCTACCCACACTTCCACTTGTTTGAAATTTTGCCACCAAATTCCGTAGATATTTCCTGCAAATTGGGGTTTCTGGGTACTTTTCATTAAACACCCTTTCTGTTTCGTGCAAATTTCGCCCTATTTCACCATAAATAAAAATAGCCTCCGTTTTTTTTTTCTAATGGGCGATGTCGAACCATTTTACATTCAAATATTAATTTAAATTGCATGAACAACTAATAATTTAATACTAAAGATATTAATTATTTTATTTTTGTATTTTCTTAAAAACAGGATATTGGTATGGGTATTTAAAGCAAAAAAGTTGGCAAAAAACGCATAATTATTGCACTGGTTTGCAATAATTCACACTCTGCGAAAATGTGAGTAGAAGCTACAAAAACGCTTATTAACTAAGCTATGGTTAAACGGATTTTAAAAACAAAAAAAAATTAAATAGAGAATTAAAATACCTTTCAAATGAGGTATCACAAGCACCCCCTTTCCATTTGAAATTTTCAAGTTGATACTGCCCTCTTGGCACTTGTTTGGCAAAAAAATTTCATACTGACGTAAAAAAGTAGTAAACACAATATTTTTTACCCTGGTCTTTGTCCGACATCGATATCTTTTTTGGTTCAAAAGTTAACAGGGGGGGTTTTAACGCGCTCACTGTATATTTAACAGGATGTTCTGTACAATTAACTAAACTATATTATATAGTTTAACTCATCTAAGCACCACCATTTGTATTTAATAAGTACACGTACATAATTTAAGTATCATAATTTATTAATCTAAAACATTTTTACATTTAAACTGATAAAATTTAAGATGCTGTTGTCTATGTATATGTATATTAAAAATGCTGCTGCATGTATACCCTTCCCTCATACATACTGGCCCATTTTTCAATGTCGAACAGCAATGAGAAATGGCTTGACAGGCAGATCTATTTGTGATTCGTTTTACGATGTTTTTGCGTTTTTTTTATAAATCGTGTGTTTACTTATTGATTTCTAATAAATATCTTCATGTCTGTTCGACGATTCGTGTTCTCAAATATGTTTGTTTAATGCCCATATTGCCACGTCACATAGGTACATAAATACTTTTTTTTTAAATTTAAAATGTTAAAACAAAACAAACATTTTACTTATTAAATGCTGCCGTGTAACTTTAAGTGCAAATATATATAATTTAAAGTGCGATTCTATCATTTTAAAGTGTTATAAGAATTTTTCCAAAATCTGTTTGCTTCGAACAGTAAAAATCGATTAAAACTCTATCAAAAAAGGATTAAAAAACTTAACTTTTTAATTTTTAATTGTGTGTAGGCGTAACGTCTGCGTATTTTCTTACTTTTCGTTTTTTGAGGCTAAAAAATAAAGTCGACTTGTTCTTTGAGCTTCATTGTTACAGCCTGTCAGTGACACTAACAAGTCAAATGCAACTTTGTATTTATAAGTTTTAGATCCAGTTGTACAATTCGAGTAGGTACAGCTTATTGTTTAATTAAAACAGAGATCAATTTATTCTTATAACAATTGTAACGAAGCAATTTAGCCTCAATTAATGTTAAACTGTAACTAAACTTCAATTATTGTGCAACTGGGCGTTAGTCCTTGTTATCAGATAAAATAGGTACCTATAGTCTAGAATTATCTTTTGTAAATTACCTAATTAATTTAAAATTTTATTTTGGTCAAAAATGTTTTTACAGTGTCTTTTTAAGTTTCGTAGTAGAAAAAAGATACATATTTAATAATTCCTCACATAAACATAAAACAATTTATTTAAAAATCGACCTGTTTTGCATGTATATAAAAATTGTATGTATTAAGCAAGAAAGCAAGCAAATGAAAACATGCCTTATTTATTTGTAAATCTGCCTGGTTCCAAATTATTTTCTTATTCCTTGCTGCATTACTTATTGATAAATTGAAAACAGTTTGAATGCTTTTCTTGCTGCAACTGTTTGTGGTGCCTCTTTTTTTTAGGTTGTTCTTTAGAATTGCTACCTTTTCTGCCACCTACATTACGATAAATGTATTCCACAATGCATACAGAAAAGTTAAAGTACAAGTTTAAATAAACAATCCTGACATCCTTGACATTTTTATTTGCAAAAGTGTGTTTGTGTTGTTTTGCATTTCAGGCAGCAACAAAGCAACAGATCGACGAGATTTTTTGCAAAAAAATAGTTTATGGACTGGAGACTTCAGTGGAGAGTAACATAGGCTACTTTTTTACTTTTTATTTCATATTATATCTCATAAGAGTTAACCGCTAGTATAATATATTTTGCATCAAAAAATAGTTTTGTAGTCATAAATTTAATTGTGTTGCAGAAAAGACAATAAAATATAATATTATTGTCATTACGACCACACTAAAGTATTGGTTTTACTAATTAAACCAGGCTAACTTTATTTTATTTTTTAGAGTACCTACATTTTAACTAAAAACTAAATTGTTTGATCCCAAAAACGGTTGAGAATATGAAATATTTTTATTTACAAACTTATAAAATTTTATGGCTGTTAAGTAAATTTAAAAACGTCGGTTAAATTTTTTTTGAGGGAAAGTAAATAATAAGAGATATTCAAATCGTAATACGATACGATACAATTCTAATAGGTATATTTGATAATTTTGTAAAATTTCGTTATTCGTTCATGAATTCTGTAAATGTCGACTTATGAACTTGCATTTTCGAGTGATTCCAGGGTCAATCAAATTGATAGTTAAAGTTTTAATATTTTCCTTAAATTAAGACTAACTTTTTAAGTCATACATTTGACGGAAAGTGAAAAATGATTTAGGTACGCCAATAATCTTCAGACTAATTTATTTTATTGCCAATTCGTGTCCCACATAAAAGTGTTATAAACAACTAAAGCCTCTGTAATTTTTAATTTAAATAATTACAAAATCAATCTAACCCTTTTGTTGCTAAGCAAAAATGTTTTAACACAATATTAAGTAATACACAAAAGTGCTCTTTTGGTTCTACCTTTACTTCCTAAGAAGTCCCAGAAGCCAACTGAATGGATTAGGGGTAGGAACGGACCGCGGGCTCTAAAGGACTTATACATAGTAGGAAAAACACAAATAAATAACCATAGTAATGTGGGACTCGAACCCACGACTTCTCTGCTTGAACTCAGCAGAAAAATCAAATCAAAATCAATATATTTAAGTACCTTCGTAAAAAGCAAAACATGTTGTACACAATTCCGCAATATGGTGATAGGGTTGGCTGTAAAAAGGCGCTTGGTTGTGTGGTTCTACATCTAGAGCCTTCCCAGGAAAAAGCTCCGTGGTTCCAGCGCAGCCTCCCGACGGTCTTAGTCCCTTATAAACAGAGTAAAGGATAATACCTGTAGCAATCTGGGTTGAGTACTACAATTGGATTTGTATCCAGCGGTCGAAGACTGGCCATTAATTTTCATTCCCAACATCGAGCACAGAATTTTCAATTACCGGATAACTCCCACGTTGCATATTGTTCTGAAGGTTAAGCTACCTCGGTGTCAGTGATGCAAATATCGGCAATCTGCCATAGATCGGGACATGTTTATAGCGCTCATTTTGGTGTTGTCTAAGCGTAGTTATATGGCGTGTTAACTAAAACGGTGTTGTTTCTTAGTTTAGAATACAATTCTGACACAGAATTCTTATAATAATCTTTATTAGAACTTTGTTTCAGAATTGAAAAAATAAAACATTACGATGTGGTAAAGCATTTGTATTGAAAAAAAGATTTTCCTTTAAACAAAAAGCATTTTTATTGAACGAAATAAACATCTTTATTAAAAAAAAAATAATAATAATCAGTTTTGGATACCGACATCATCGTCGGTATTAATGATTGGCCAGAATGTTATGTGGTAGAAAAACTCTAGATATTCTCCCTCGTTGTACTATTATTTTCTTTTTATTACTTGGTGGTCCAGTTCTATTTTCTTCCACAACTTTCTCAGATGTAGACATATAATACTCACCACGCTGACAACTGCACAACTTTTTTATTGTTCTGGATTTTTGCTACGTTTGTGTAATTTTCGCTACCATCAGATGATGACATGATGACATTGTTGTATTTTACACTCAGCATGAAATACCAACTAACAGCTTTCATGAGCCTGCCCAAAGATAATAAGGTATTATCTTTGAGCTTGTCCACCTTAAACTTTTACTATATCTATGATGTCCATAATCAACAACGACATTAAATGTTAAATTTTGTTAAGAACAGTACAAGTCCAGGACTGTTCTCATTCTCAATCCTTCACAGTTAGCTCCGACAAACACCCTAAAAAACTGGTTTTAATAATGTTTTTCTTCTCCTTTGATACCGCTTCACATTTAAAACAAAATGGCTATTTCAGAGGAAAATGTGAAATTTTGGACTTGTATTTTTCTTATTTTCACCGATTCAATTTTGTTTTCGATTTACAGCAGATCATTTTTATTGATAAGGATGTAGAGTGCTTTAAGAGCTTGGAAAAGTCTGGACTTCAGAGAAGTGATATGTACTGTAGGCGGTGGTTAACATATTCTTGCTTAGCACAAAAAACGCATTTTATTGAAAACCACATTGCATACCTAATCGGAAGCTTCGCTACGCACCTGCATATTTTATTAAAATTAAATAACACCAACGAAATATATTTTTCTGTTTGCTGCAGCAGCCTGAGTAGCCAAAAACATTTCTAGGGTAATTTCGGTGCGCTGAAATTAAAAATCTCCATCCGTAACCTCTTTCTACTTTTAATAATTAGTATTATAATAGTTCTCTTCAGGGGCGTGCTGGCTATATCAGACCGGCCCGGGAAATTCAGAAAAATGGGGAGTGAACAAAACCAAGTTAAAAAATTTCAAACATTTATTAATAAAGTATAAATTAAATTCTTGAAAAAAAACAGGCAACAAACACAACCAGACAATATTTTACACAATGCTAAAACATATAGCATTGCACTTAAAATAAAAACTAATACAAATTATCATCGCTTAGGAAACTTATAAACAATATGCAATCTCGAAAAAAGAAACAAAGCTGGCAGGCTGGCATACATGGTATGTGTAAAATAATAATGATATTTATACATAAGTCAACTAAAAAAGTTTTTAATTGATCACGTGCTGCGGCTCCAAATCTACTTGATCTAATCACAAAGGTATAGAGTAAATAAACAAATTCCGAATTTGAGGGTTAATTTTGGGGCGCAATTTAGAAAATTCAAAAAAAATATATTCAACTGCATTTTGTAAGATATAAAATAAAAGCGCTCGTTATGAGAAATACAAATATATATTTTTTATAACCAGACCCAGAGCGATGCTCAGTCACTCGGGTACACAATAAAGTAGATATAGTCTAAGAATTTTACAAGGAATCGAAAAATAAATTCATATATAGGGTGATCCATTGAAAAAAATAAACTTTTTGTTTTCCCTGTATTCTGATCAATTTTCCAATTTTCTTTATACATAGAAAAAAAGTAATTTTTAGTTCCTACATAACCACACTTTTAAATTTTTTGGGACACTTAAAATAAAAAAGTTAAAGGGGGGCGACATTATAGGGGATCACCCTGTACAAAGCAACCAGGTAATAGGGACCAGAAAAAGGTAGGCAACCTAGCTGTTACATATTCTGTATGTTTTATGCTTTCCATTGGAATTTCGTTCATTTGGCAAGCAAGTCGGTGAAATTTAAAAAATTAATTATTTTTTTTTTAATTTTTTATTTATTATAGCTAGCCTTGATCATATTTTTTATGGCAACCCTATTGGTTTATGTTCAGAAACATATTTTATTTGATAAAATATAATTTTCATCTGGTAAGCAGATGGGTGAAGGTCGACCTTACTTGGGATCCTCTACTAATAGATACAAATTCAGTATATTTTATTGAAATCTGTTTGTGTAACAGCTTTTAAAAGGTAAAAACTAAATGTGTATAATTTATGTTTTATTCGGTCTACAATTTAGTAAAATGGCTGTTAACCATTGTAATTTTTTTAAATTTAATTTTTAATGTAAACATTTTTTGTCAGTAACTGTTAAATCAGTACAGATTGACCCGACCATAGTTACACTGTTACAGGAAAAACAAATAGGGTACATTTACAAAAATACGAAATATGCTTTAACAGATTCTTAATAAGATAAACACGTACACATTTCATTCCCTTAGACCTTAGACTTTATAAAAATAAATTATTTTAAAAGTAAAACTCCTTATAAAATTTAACAAATTTTATACTAGGCACTTAAAAAGACTTTAATCTTTTATACAACAATATTTGGTGCTTGATTAACTTGCCATAAATAATTTTATAATATTATAAATAAATATTAGAAATATTTCCCAACACCAAAACAAAATACAAAGTGCTTAAAGTACTTTTGTTGGCATCTTCAGAAGCGAAGTGTAACTGTGTATAATTTTGACGTTTATGACATTTTGTAATAAATTTAAAAAAATTTTGTCATGAATAAAGTTCGACAGTATCGCTTCTACAGGTGAGACGTGCTTGTCTTTCCGCTCCGAACTATAAACAAGTAGTGCATAATCAGTGCATTTTAAAACCAAAATATCTAAAAGGTTAAAAGTGCCACGGAGCCACGGAACCACCAACCTGAACAGGTGGTTCATCGCGGCAGGAACCTGGAAGAGACCAATTACGAGGGAAGCCATCTGCGAAATTCAGATAAGTATTTTAATATTTGCACGTCGCTATTCGCTATACTTAAACGCGCAAGTAAGAATTCACCGAGCCTACAGGTGTGTTTATACCTTCCCACGTTATTCATAGAAATCAACAAGAAAGAACATTAAAAGAGTTGAACAGGGTTAACGAACCCTTCATTAAATAGACCAAAGATACCGAATTCATAGGCTATAGCTAATTTTAAGTCGAACTTGCTTTACTTTTAAGTCGAACTACTCTCTAAAAATGCATTAGTCAAAAATGACTAATTTAATAGTTATTAGTGGCTGCTTTTTCACTTGTACCATGGTTAACCATGGTATCCCAAAAATTAACAGCCAATTCTTATGTAAAATTGTCCCCTGAATCCGAAAATACCGTCAAAAATTATGAAAGTGGAGCAGTTTTTGAGATATAGTCAATTCCATATTAAATGGAAAATTGACTATATCTCAAAAACTGTTCTACTTTTTTAACTTTTGACGACATTAAGTAAGCAAACCATTTCTAATCATTGCCTTAAATAAACAAACCTCAAGACCTTCTCGAGTTCAAAAAAACAAATGTTAAAAGCAGTATAAAATAAATATAAATGCAATTTCTTAATTTTTAAATAAGAAAAAATTTCTACCACAACACGAAAACAATGAATAGTCGTTTTCAATAAATGGCAATAAATGGCTACTACTCAAATAGTTAACTTAGACAAATTAAAATAAGTAAAAAACTATTCAAAAAAAAAACTTTTTAAACCAAATCCACTATTGACTTTTGCATTCAGTAAAATTTGTCTAATTATTAGCGACTGCCTTTTCGCTGGGACAATGAGTCAAATAACCTATAATGAGTCATTTGAGTGATTTTTTCTAAGATAGTGGGGAAAGTAAAAACAACACCCCAACGGAAATGAACATCGGTAACCGGAAATCACATTGCCGACCAAAGACTATGTATTGATAGTCCTCTAGAGCTAAGATATGGATTGCATACTGTGGCAAAAAACTGGGTGCAGCAGATTCCTGCAGACCCGTACAGAGACCCGGATGAAATAATAATAATCGTCTTTATTTAAAGTAAAATTATTACAATAATATTACAATATATATTTCAATATATATTGTAAGTAGGCGGCACATAAGACCAGCAAGGATGTTCAAGCAATGTACTAATAAACCATGCCTCATTCATGAACCCCAATTTAATGGGGATATTACAAAAACCCTGGTTGAGGGGGAGTCCGGATTGTACTTAGTTTTGGGTCAGTTCAATGTCCCCAAAAACCAAAATGTTGTCCCTCCTTGTCCTACACTTCACTAGTCTAAATCGGGCGTATGGCCCGGCCCGGTGACAAAATTCCGGGAGTGGCCTTAACCATCGACACTGTCATTCACGACCTTCTAGGGAAGATTTACCTGCGGGGGTAAAAATTCGGATCCACCAAACACAGGTAACGCTGTGCAGTGGCGGGATATGTACCAATACCAATAAAATTTCTTTAAATTTACTATAGTACTGTATAGTATAGTACTGTATACAGTTGTCTAAAATGTGTAAATTTTAATCCACAATTGGTGCTTGTTTAACTTGCAATGAATTTTTTTAATTTAATGTAAATAATTTTTTTATATGAGTAACAGGTAATTTATTTTATTGTCAATTAAATATTATAGATTTGTATAATTTTAAAGATTTTATTTGGTTTAACGTTGGCCAGGAATTTAAAATCTAACATGACATGAACTATAGCATATATGCTCCACATATCAAGTCACCACGTAACTTTAATAGAAATAATTAAGGTTAATTTTCTGTCAGTGTCAAGCTTATTCTGTCCTATTTTCTGAAAATAATGCAATCTTTATATTTTTGTGTCTTTTAAAATTAAGAACATAAAAAATACACATTTGTATTATTTTTAGAAAATAGGAGGAAATATGCTTGTTACTTAATTTTACCTTATATATTTCTTTCAAAGTCACGTGGTGGGACATTGATGTGTGAAACATAGTACATTACATTACATTGTATTATAGAATTTCACAATTGTGAAAATTATATTTTCTTACAAGTAATTTTAGAACTTACCTACCATCTATTTATTTAATTTAATAAAAAATTATAGATAAACTTAAATTTAATTAATAAATAATTATTATAACCTTTAGAATTTAATTTATTAACTGCCATTCAAATATAAAAACTGCCGCAATGTCATTTGGTAAACTCTAAATCGATTGTTACAATTTAAAATTAAATGAATATCGACGTATCGTCAGTGGACAAAGGAAACTTAATACTTTATAGTTGAAATAAAATTGGAACCTATTTTGATTAAAAATTAACAGATAATTTGTTTAGAAATATAATTAAACTAAAACATTGGTTTAATTTAGCTTTAATTTATAATTATGTAAAATACACTATAACATACGATATGATTGGCTTCACAAGAGTGTATATATACAGTATACTGGTATATTATATTTTTTTAAATATTATATTTCACCTCCTGTGCTATCATTCCCATGCTTTTTATTTAGTTTAATATAATATCCCCAAATATGCTTAATAAAAAAAATAGCAAAGAAACCTTTTGAATTTCCTAAATTATCTAAGAAAAACCCTTAGGGGCACGTGTTCTTTTTGATCAATTTACTTCAAATTTTGCAAGACTGTTTTTTTTTAATTTGGAATGGATGTGTGAGTCAAGCTAAATTATATTTTTTTAATTTATACAGGGTGTTTAAATTTATCCAGGGTGTTTCAAATATCTTTGAATTTTGACCTGATACAGCATAAGCAAGCACGGATTTGTAATCTACGACCAAAAATTAAGTTTACTTATCCGAGCGTTTAGCTGTAATATTTTTACCTCCCTACAAAGTTATTAAAAAAATAACTTTATCCCAAACATCTCCCTTCCTGTTGGATTTCTACTTTACGCCAGTAGTAGGCAACCAATATTGCAAAAACTGAAATGACTTCCATCTCGCCACCGAGCCGAGCTATATATATACATATATATATATATATATATATATATATATATTAGGTTGTTGATTAGAAAGCCATTATCCAGAGTGTAGTTCATGATTAAAACAAGAGTGAGTTGTACTTTCTGAATATATTAGAATTATTTTCTCGACTAGTTTCGCCTATTCGGCATCATCAGGAGATACTGAAAACCGGCAATTGTAAAACACATATTTAAATTCACATAAAACACTTACTCGTCAAATTATACATAATAGGTCATCAAAATAATAATTAATCTTAAAATATTAAAATTTAAAACTTAAACATACATAAAAGAAGCGTGCAGATATATTTGGTTAAGTTAACCCAGTGTTGCCAGACTGAGATTGGTTTAAGGTTGGCAACACCAGCATATGTCAGCGGTTGGCGACACCGACATCTGCTGGTGTTGGCAACCCTAGATGAAGTTTTGGAAAATGGGTTTGTACGAGAGGTATATTGCTAGCTGGGTGTTGAGGCAATTCTTTTGGTCTGTGTGAATTGCTTTAATGATCTCGTACATTTCTAGAAGGTCCAATGTGTTGCCCCTGTTTACATGGTGGATTAGTTGAACGTCCTTATCCTGGTTAAAGGCGTGTCCATTGTGTTTTATGTGGTTACCAAATGAACTTTTCTTATTGTAGTTTCTTATGTGTTCAAAAATTCTTGTTGCTAGGGGGCGAAATGTTTTACCTATGTAAAAGGCATCACAGAAGCTGCATTTAAGTTTGTAGAATCCGTTTTTGTTTAAAAGCGGAGTGGGGTCTTTGTGGTTAGTTAGGTGGGTGTGAAGACAATTGATTGCCTTAAAAGCTATGTTGGTGTTGTATTTCTTGAATTCCTTGGATATTTTATAGGAGATGTTTCCATGAAAGGGTAAGGAGTGATAAATTCTGTCTTCGGTATCAGTTAAATTGGTTGATAAGTTGAGGCTATGTGCATGTTTCTTTAAAAGTTTTTTGTGTAGAATTTCATTCACCATATTTGCTTCGTATCCATTGCTTACGGCTATGTATTTTAAAATTTCTATCTCTCTATTATCTTATTTCTCTTTTGTTGGATAATGTATTTGGGGTTAAATTAGGTTTACCTCGTCAAAATCTACTCTTATCATTAAAGAAAAAACTTTTCGAGAACATTAAAATAATTTATCCATCACAGACATCACGTGCTAGAGGCATTTAAAAAGTTTTGCGATCAATTGAGTTACGGTCGTGTGTTCTTTATAAAAACTTTTCGAGCTTAAATACAAAAGTGAGAACGTAATACGAAACATTTTGATTTATAAGTAAACTTTTTGTTTCCTTTTCATTTATAATATTATTGTCTATTATATATTTATCTCGCGTATGAGAAAAGAAGATTTTTTCACTTCGCGAACTTCGCGACAAAAATACTAATGCTTCTTTAATATTTAATCTTGTTTCGATTGTATTGCCCAAAAACTTCTAAAACTTTCCAAAAGTTTTTTATATTCATACAAAAGAAACTTTGGAATAAGCACTTTTCTAAATTATTTTAATATTTTATGATAAACACGTGTTCTGTATTTTTATTGGTTAGTACATGCCGTTTTACAAAAAAAACCTCTTTGAATTGCGAGTTGCTGCCAATTCCATAATACTACCGTCCAAGTTAAAATGACCGTTAACTGACATTTTTGACGAAAAATGGTTTTACTTTGCTTGAGATTTTTACGTAAAGAAAAAAACTTTAAATGCTTTGGGAAATGAGCCACTATACAAAAAAAACCTTATGTAGTTACCTTTTTCAGTAAGCCTTAGTCGCTCGAATTTGATGTCCGTTTCCTATGACAAATTCGTTAACTCCATTTAGTCATCTTGTATCAGTCAGTTTACCTTTTTCGTACAAACGTTAACATTAACGTTAATTTTCGAGGTATTTTGCAAAAATTAAAATTATACAGAAGTGGAGATGAGAGCATCGAAATTTTTTTTACAATACCTTTATTGAAAGATCGATTTTTAATTCCATTGCAATGAAATATTTTGGATCCCAATTAGGGATTGCAATCCAGCAGGGTTTTTAATCCAGCTGGATTTTTTCTGGATCAACATCAATCCATCTGGATCCAACGCGGATCCAGCAATTTATAAATTAAAAAAAAAAATTATAATAAAATTAAAGAATTTTTTTTAATATGTACTTAAAAACTTTTATTATTTTTTTTCATAAAAAAACTAAAATAGATAGGTACCAATTTATAGAAAATAAAAAATACATGAAATAAAATTTTAATTCGACAGCAATCAAATTAATTAATTTAATTTATTGATAAGTATTGATAAATAAAATCTAATCTTAAACCCCATTATATGAATTATATCTACTGGACAATTAAATATACATAGTAAAAAAAAGCTTCACACTAGGCTTCACTAGAGAACACTAGTTATAGCTTGAGCAGGTCCACTTTATTAGAGTTCAAATTTTCACCTTAAATTTAGTGTGAATTTTAGTGTTGTTTTAACTCTAGAGGGTTGTACTCTTGTAGTGTAACACATTTAACACAGTTCGTGCGACTTCATACACTATTTGATTAAAAATTACTACACTAACCGTGTTCGGTAGCTCTCTAAAAGTGTTTACTTTGATACTAATTTATTTGCATTTGTTTCACTTTGCTTTTACGTTACAAAAAATCAAACTACAATATTTGGCAATTACTTTATATAAATACATAAATACAGTCCATTGCAAGTTATACGCTACAAAATATAAAACTAATCTTTGGCAATTACTTAAAATACAAATAATATTCGCACTACAAACAACCCGGGCCACAGCGGTGCCAAGAAGACATATTATATTCGCAAAAGCAAAAACTGCTGTGTAGAAAGGTGTGTAGCACGTGCCGCAAGCGTGACAGAACGGTAAGGTCGCCCCCGACGAGGATGTTTGGGTGTTAGCGCTCCTAGCAAAGCGGCAACGCTGTCAACGTATTCTTTTGCGCCATTATTGGTAAAGTTAATTATTTGCGGATTCACAGGGCTGAAAAACGCGCTGGATCCAGCTGGATTGCTGGATGATGAATCCTTAATTCCAATGATGCCTCGGTCGGGCAGCAAACTTCATACTCGTTGTATTCATTGCCTTTTTGCCCTTGTTATGTAGTATACTATTTGAGTATTCCAAGTTTAGTACATATATGACACATTATAATATGTAATTACCACTCGAGCTCTTAATAAAACTGAAAAGAAAATTAAAACTACTGTAAAAAATTTTGTATTAAAATTTTATGATTAAAAAAACCTATTTTAATTAAAGTAAACAAAAATTATACACATAATTAAGTTTTCTTAACAGTAAATACCGCGCGAATGGCCAAAATAATAAATGACATATCGCATAAATGCTAAAAAA
The DNA here is from genome assembly GCA_921294245.1 of Brassicogethes aeneus. Lineage (NCBI taxonomy): Eukaryota > Metazoa > Arthropoda > Insecta > Coleoptera > Nitidulidae > Brassicogethes > Brassicogethes aeneus. The sequence goes on from OV121137.1 coordinate 29,122,601, forward strand.
TATTATTGGAAAGTTGCTTCCAATCAAAACTGTAAATACCACATATTTCCACGATACCTACTATAAAATAAATATAAATCCTTTATGTTTAGGATTTATTACTTTTAACAATCAAAACCCAACGGAATATTAATAGTTGGTCAAATGTTTTGTAATGTTTATTATGCAGTCCGTATAATATAAAAAATTTGTTCTGGTTTTACAAATATAGTTATCAGTGCTCGAGTTTTAAGTAACTTAAGTTAAAGCAATAAGTACCAAATTTAAAAATGTACATTTTTAAAATTTATTCAGACGTATGATTTGTTTTAAATTAAAAGCTTCTCAACCCTCTGACCACATCATCAATATAAGTTTAAAAAAACGTATTACTGGTGTGTCTGCGCACCTTTAAAAAGGCAGTTGAGATTGACATGGTTGGCAGATATTTTTAGTAAAATTTTTTTTCAAAAAACATATTACTTAAGTTTGTTAGGATAATTATTATTATGGTATTGTACCATAAGATACTTATTAATAAAGTTTCGTTAACAATAAAAATACACTAAGTTAAATATTATTTTATTTATATTTTTGTTATTAAAAGAAGTTCTAAATTGTAATTTTAATCTCGAAATACAATATTTATATTTTATGGTATCATCGACTCACTTTTACCTGGATCTTTCTGGTTCTCTTGGCTGTGCCTCCTTTTACTGATTATTGATCTACGCAAACATCGTTCAAGGTTAACTTACTGTTTACAAACTTGAGACAAAAACAATTCCAAAATAAAGGTAATAATTATAATTATTGTAATCGTTTTCTTCCGTAAAAATATATAATTATTATAAAACAAAAATCCTAAATAATATATATTTTCTTAAAGAATAATATTTTTTAAATTTATATTTCGAACTTCTTATTTTTATGGTCTAATTAAAACCCAGTTTGCCTACAATATTTTCAACTAAACTTAAATTTTTTTTTTTTTAATTTAGTAGATATTGCTATCGATTTAAAAGAAGTGCTTAAAACTTAGGAACTTTGGTAAAACCAAAACATATTTAGTAATATATAATACGTATTGTATAATAACCATTATTAAACAGTTGTTATCCTTTAAGGGGATGATAGTACATGCTAAAATAAGAAAGTTTTTCCTCTATCATTTTTGCATTAGTGACATTTTTTTCATAAAAACAATCATTAAAATTTTTATAAGTAAAGTAGAAATTTTGAGTCGCCATTGGTTGTTCCTGACCTACGAAAAATGACTAAAATATGCTTGCACAGTGGAAAATACTCTACATTTATTAAAATTTACATTTGTGTTATCATTGATTACTTGTTGATAATTGTTTTTTGTTTTGCATACTCGGCTATTTTTGGGTACTACTTTGAATAAAACAAAACTTACTTTTTATTGTTACGGATCTCGAGGTTTCCGTGGTTTTCCCGTCGATTTTAAATTTCACCTTTCACTTTTTACGTCGATTGATGCTCATGTAGCTATTTTTTTAAGTGTTCCACAAAATCATAATAAATGTTCAACTATCTCGCCGTTATTATACACTTAAAAGTATACGGATGATTTCAGATCTGCCGCTGCAATGACAAGTTCTAATGTGTCAACTTCGCTTTGGTCACTAAACTGTTCATGTAGCCCCAGAGAAACCATAATAACAACCAAACTATCAGTAATCAATGATAACAAAAGTACTAAATAAGTTTAAATGTTTGCTTGATATTACATAATACACTGTGCGCATATATGTTTCTTTTTTGCTTGAATGACTACACAGAGAAAAGTAATCTCTTGATTTTACTATATTTGGCTATTTATTTCGATATCTACAAGAATATATTTATTTAGTGGAAAACTTGGGTTTATTTGACTTTTTAAACTGATATTTGGTAAATACAAGTACCTAACTAAATATCTAGTTGAATTTTTATCTCAGGTTTAGTAAAAGCTTACTTAAAGAAACAAAACCTACACACTGTTAAAAATAGGGTTAAAATTACATTACTATACACGAAAAAAATACAATATTTTTAAAGGAAAATTACCTTATGAACTGACGTACATTTATATTTAATGGTATTTTACATAATTAGTATTTTTAGTGTAAACGTAAACATTTTGTTATATAGTGAATAATTACATTAAAAAATGTAAAATTACAGTAAAAAATGTAAAATAAGTATCTTATATGTAAAATTGACGACATTTCGGAAAATCCCTTTTAAATTAATGTACTTTTCCGTTAAATCTTATAAATTTACCACACGCTACAGTAACTTTACATCCCCGCGTCTCCCTCCGAGTTCGCTTCGCTGTTCGTCCCTGATCTGGTGACGCCGCGCCAACATTTATTCGCTTTATCGTTTTGCTAGGTTATGTTTTGTATTATAAAAGTTTAAAATCAGTGGTTTGTTTTAAATACCTTTAAATCTTGCATTTTTTATAACCGCGAATCGCCTAATTATTGTGTTTAGTACTGTTCAGTGTAGTAAGTTGTTTTGTGAGGTGTTATACCTTAGACTAAAGACTATGTTCTGTGGTCTATAGATAGCGTGGGTTTTTTGTTTTTTTCAAAAAATAAAATTGAAAACCTTTACTAGAATTTATTTGAAACAAGATGCACTTATTTAAATTAAAAAATATGAAGAAAAACTTAGGTGGTACCTGAAGCAATACTCTTTTTTGGGGTGGGCAGTGAATGTGATAAATTGAATTTAAATCAGTGAATATTGACTAAAAAATACATAAAGTTATTTGTAATTTTACATTAAATTACATCAAAAAAACTATATTATTATTACAATAAATAACTAGTAAAAATACATAAGGTTATTTACCCGAAATGTTTATTGATTATACTTAAATAATACAGTAAAAATACATAATGAAAAGTTTAGTTTTCCGACTAACGTTCGTAATTTTACTTTAAGGTTTAGTTACATTTACCTATGTACTAACGTGATAATCCAGATTATTTTCTGCAAAAATTCCAAAATTTTAACGTAATTCTCATGTGTAATTTTACGATTTTCTATGTAATTTTTCGGCACGTTTATGTAAAAATACAATTGGTGTAGTATATTTCCGTGATATTACGATTGTAACATAATTAGACCGTAATTTTACGTAAAATCACTAAATCGTTTTAACAGTGCATCCAAACAATTTAATTAATTGCTTTAAATAAATATTTCTTTACAATTAATCACAACAATAAGTTGTTTTCAAGAAACTTATGATTTACAACCAAATAATAGTATTTTCTTATTGTAAACAACAAGTTACTACGAATAAGAAAATTTTACTTTATAGAAGAAAACCTGTTTCAAATAAATGAATTTTCTTAAATCAAGAGATTACTTTTCTCTGTGTAATATCATTGTTTTTAGAGTTAAAAACAATGGCTCCCTGGTTTAAAAAAAAATCATATTTTTTTCATTAAAAAACAGAAGCTCTAATGCAAAAATTAAAAAAGTATTAAGGATTAATATTTTATTTTATAATAACCTGTCACAATTAAGTTAACAATTTATTACTTTTTTAGTTTAAAATACTCACATTTCAATAATAAAACTGGGGAGCAATGAAAAGGTTTTGAGTTCAAAAATAGTCAATCTTATAATATTTCGACGCACTTAACCCAAAAATCATCATGACAAAGTTTGTTTAGCTCTAGTCTTTGAGACATGCACGCACCATGCATAAAACTAAACTAAAACATTAAATTTTATCAGCTTTAATTTTTTATTGAACGGTTTTATCTTAAGGACCCATAGTTTCCGAGTTGTGCCCCCCTGCACCCAGCACCACTTAGGAGTGGGGTATTTTAGTATGTTTACCTCTTAATTAGTCCAAACAAAGTCACAAAGACAAAATTGCGATTTTTTCAGTTCCCACTACAACCTTATATTTGGACTATCTTGATCAAAGTACCTACCTACATACCTATGCTGAAGCTTGAGAACAAGAGCTAATTTTAATTTTCATTGCCATATTAGTTTTTTTAACCCAAAATTAGTTATTTGGGCGCAAGAAACAGACAGAAAATATTATTTTGTTCCCCAGTGTAATTTGGAGTTATATTAAAACTCTTGTTCGATGTAGATAAAATTTTGTCGAAGCTTTTATAGGTACTTGTATTGACACTATGGGTATATTAGCTGACAGTGTAAGGAACATAATAAATGCCGTTTAGTTAAAACTATTTTATGGATAAAACCAGATATAATATATTAACATATTATGTATAGTGATGGGCGTTCCGGGTCACTCTTTTGAACCGGATCACTAGATCTGGATCACATAAGTGAACCGGTTCAACGAACCGGTTCAAAAGAACCGTTTGAATCTCAGACTAATTAAAAATAACACTTAATGAAATCATTCGGAGCACATAAACTTTAAGTTTATATTAAAAATGTTTATCACTTTAATACTTAAGAGCCTTTATATTTAATAAACAATTTGTATTGCCTTATAATTTATATAAGGCAATACAAATTGTTATTTTAATAATATTATAAAGGCTATTAAATATTACATTGTATTTTATTAAAGTTTTGTTATACCATACTATTTATTTTATTAAAATTTTATAAAACAATAAAAACTCTATTATTTTAATATTTTACATGAAAAGCTATATTTAAAACATAAATGTTGTAAGTTTACACAATTTAAATTAATTAATATTAAAAATATATTTTAAACGACATTGTCATAAGGGAAATCATCTCATATTTCTGTGGGTTTGTAAAAAACTACCAAAAGTATAAATTTGCCTAACGTAGTAACGCGCCACAGAACGCAAGAAGTTCGGTTCCGAACGATGCGACCGGCATAGGCACTAGCGAGCTGCATGATACAACAGACATGATCGAGCCGCGCCTAGAGAATCGAGATGTTTTGGGCAGATCTGGATCACAGAAAACAAAACGTACTGCGAGCGCGAGTCGTTCTTAGCTCCAGGGAGCCGGTTCAGATCTCTCGCGACCCGCCGCTCACGGCTCGAGCGGCTCGCCATGCGCGGCCTGTTTAATGCACTGCAGCAGCATAGCGAGTCACTCGCTGCGAGTGGTGAGGCAGTGAATCGGAGCTTAGAACGGCTTGCGCGCGGCCGCTTTGTAATTTCGGACCCGTGAGCCGGTTCGTTTAATTTTCGTGAACCGGTTCACGTAGATCACTTATAAGACCCGGTTCACTGAGCCGGTTCAGATCTGACCGACACATCTCTAATTATGTAGACCAAATGCACAAAAATTTTACTTATTTGGCACTATACACTTTAGAATTTCATTAAATGTAGTATAAATAAATATAAATAAATATATAAATTTATACTCCTAAACTCTTAAACCAACTATTGTTACTGTGATACTATAAAGATTTATAAACTTTTAACGCTTAAACATAAACGGTAACAGTTTAAATAATATTTTTTGCATTGACTATACTTTGACAGATACATAACCTGAAAAGCCTTAAATGACAAATTATCAAAAGACTGCGTTCCGTACGTGGTCACGTGGTGGGACTTGAAGTGTGGAGCATAGTACATTAGGGTGGCCCAAAAAAAACAATATTTTTTTTCTCGTTACTTGTAAAAATATGTTAGTTTATCATGCTGTAAGAGCCCTGTCAAAATATCACCTCGATAAAGAAATTTTTTAGGGGTCGCCCAAGATTTTAAAAAATTTTTAAAATCGTCAAAAATTGAGTTTTTGTTTTATTTTAATTTTTTTCTCGTCTCATATTATTTTTTTTGTTGAAAATAATAAAAATTCTGTAAATTTCAAATCAAAATATTGAATATTAAGGGTCGCTAAAAGTTCGTTGATATGTATATTCAGAAGTCGCTCGAAAACCATTTTTAATTGAAAAAACTAAAAACGGCATTTCATGAGCCTTGAGACTTTTTGCCCTGACTGTCAATTAAAAAAATTGTTATCATATACCTTTTAGTCCTTTAATGCGATATAACAATTAATGTAATCTCGGATATCTCGGAAACGGTTTAATTATCGAAGTTTGAGAGGTACACCTTTTTAATAGTACCGGACTGAGTAATCAAAAAATTGCATCAAATGGTATAAAAACCTAACCTCAAAGTTTTTATGGGACAATAAGCTTAAGCAACCTCTGCTTGAGTCTACTGCGTTAACTCGAACAATTGTAATTATGTGTGAATATGTGTTTTGGTAGTAAGTGACTGTTCGCAAAATATCACCTTTAGAAGTCTATTATAGTGGAAGTTATATTAAAAAAACATATGATAAGTAACAATTTATCACCCTGTATCTTTTAAACATACCTATACCATAATTAGGAAAAATATTTATTTAGGTTTTCGTCTAATTTTGACTTGCTTAATCTGCTCCTAAATTTATGCCACTAAGTTTAGAGACACCTTATATAATGATTTTTTATCGGGATTGTCTAATACATCAGGGCTCACATAAAATTAATTTAAAATACATTAAATATGATAGAAAGACTAACCAATAAATAAAATAAAACTAAATAAACAACAAGTATTAACTACGGTTTCGCGAAAGGATCGAACGGTCGATTTGCAAGGGTTCAAGAAATCGATTGAAACTTTTTTACCTTATTTCTACATCTAAATGCAGTACTTATAAAAAAAAATTTTTGTTTTAAATATACAACAACTTTGCTTTTATTTTTATTTTTTTCTTCGCTGTGTTAAAAATAAAGAACTTTCAATTTTTTTATAAACTTTTTATTTCAAAACGTATTGATTTGACATTTGGAAAAAATGTAGATCTTACTAATGACAATTAATCTATGAAAAAAAATTGTTTAGATCATAAACGTACAGGGGGCGCTGGTGATATTTTAGTTTAAAATTTAACAATTTTTAAGGGGTAAATAATCGAAGAAGCAACTTTGTTTTATAAATTTGAGTATAACACGTTAAAGTATTGATATTTGACTATTATTTGATATATTAACTTTTTATGCAAATGATGTTTCTGTGGCCAGGATCAGTTAATATACAGGGTGTTTAACGTACTTAGTCCGTTAGAAGTTTCTATAGGGAATCGCGAAAGACATCGATTTAAAATGTTAATAGCGTAAATTATTCGCTTTAGACTCTTTTCCCAAATTATTTTGAACAAAATAATACTTCCTGTTTTACCGAAATACCTCATATATTTTAAACAATCACAAATTTGGTGATAACCATGGATACTGTCACATTAAACCACATGTAGAATTTTAGAGGTTTCTGATACAAAGAATATATAGTATTGAAAATATTAGAAATTCTTAAATGACTCTGAAGTTTTAACTTTAGGAAAGAGTTACTATAATACCAATCGAAAGATTCTTTAATGTTTTATTTGATTATGTTAAAACATACAGGGTTTTACATTTATAATAAAAGCGTTATTATTGTTTGAAGTTTGCCTATTTTCAATTGGTTTTTCTCAAGGTATTTGTTGAAAAACCTTTAAAAAACTAAACAATGTTTTAACATTCCAAAAATTCCAACCCTATGTCAACAAACATAATAACAAACAAATTAGAGGCTATTTTTCATTAACGTGCATTTTAACGAAAAAAATTAATATCTTGAAAACTATTGACTTTATAGTCTAAATCAAATTGTATAGGTATGCTATTAAAATTTTGAATCCATATCGTTTGCGTTTCTCCCTGTATGGCATTATATTAAATATAAAAAAATGCAAAATAATTAATTACAAAAAATCGAAAAACAACGGAATAAAAAATATTGATATATCTAAATAGCCGATTGCAACATAAAAATTCTTTATTCCAATTTATTTATTGGGTAAACATTACTTTCCTCAGTTAGGAATTAAAATTAAAGCTTGCTTATCGAGTAAAAAATAAATTGAAGCTTGGTTGTGGAGCAAAAAATAAAATTAAAGTAGGTTATAATTTATAACTTGCTGACACTGCCTATAAAACTAGATAAAAGAATTTATAATTTGTAAAACACGTTAGTATTACGCTCTTTGAAGGCCTTACTTAAAAATGGTGTCTCTCGTAGAAACATAATTTGCATTTGGAAGTTTATATATCAAATAATAGTTAATTATCAGTACTTTAATGTGATATATTCAAAATTATAAAACAACGTTGCTTCTTCGACTTTTTAACCCTTAAAAATGGTAAAATTTTAAATTAAATTGTCCCCTGCGCCCCCTGTTTGTTAAAATCTAAAAAAAAATAATAAGTGGATTTATTACCACTACATTTTATCTTAATTTCAAATCGATACGTTTTTAAATATAAATGTTATTACAAAATATCGAAATTTATCTATTTTTAACACAGTAGTGACTTAGGGCCTGAAAACCGCAGCGGTCAATGGATAAAATTTTAATTTTTAAAAAAATGTACCATTTAGATGTACAAACAAGGTAAAAAAAATATATTCAATTCTGGCATCACTTGCAAACAAAATTTAATTTAATTAATTTAATGTCCAAAATTTGTTCGATTTTTACGCGAAACCATAGTTAAGCCAATAATCAACGTCAATTGTCAATGATTAATAATGTTATTATTTATCAGTTTTAGGACATAAGTTAAACTTTTATAAAAACAAAAAATAATAAAAATTAAATTATCCTTAAGTATCATTATTAACAACATCACATCCCCAACTTCGTCATCATTCTGAAAAACCTCTGTAATCAACAGTTGAAATAGGTTGCACTTCATCACATCTCAAAATCATTTACATTTACATTAAAATGGGACGAGTTATCAGAAAATGTGAAGGAAACTTAACCAAAATGTAAACAGTTGCGTGCATAATTTATTTCTAAATAAGATCACATAAAATATAAATATTTAATAATAATGACCTTTTTAGACCATGTGTTTTGATAATAACCTAAAATCGCATGAGTTACAATTGTCACCTAAAAATATGTTAAAAACAAAGGTGTAAAGAAATAAAAAGAAATAATACAATAAAAAAGGAAAAACCGAGGTGGATCTATTAACGGACGTCTAATGAAGGTGGTAGTGGCGAGCCAATTAGAAAATGTCTCCTTCGGTCCGGGTCCGTTTGCTCTTGCAACTCTAATTGTCTTGCGGAACAGATTGCGGCTTCTTATCTCACTTTGAGCAACTTCACTCCAAGATTTACTCCTCCTCACTTATAATTAGAGGACAAGTATGTTTTGTAAAAGGGAACCTCTTTACAAATGAACCCCTGCTTAATTGAAAACCATCCCGTTTTCAAACAAAAGACGACACCGGGATTTCTTTAATTATCGTTGCCCACCTACTTTAATAACACCCACATTGTTTTCTTTATCTCAATTTATTTTATCCCTTTTAATTTAAATCCGATTTATTTTTTAATTACAGGAAAACTTTCTTTCAAACAAAAATATATTTAAATTATTATAAAAAATTACAAAATTAATAAATAATGAAACAACTTGGTAGGATATATATTTTGTTTACCTATTTATGTAGGTTTCATACAATGGTCACCATTGAATGGTGGATAACCCTTTATAGGGCAGAGTCCAATAAATGTTATTTTTAATTTTTTTTTGTTTAGACCCACCTATTTTGGATGTCTTAAGTTATTTTAATGATTATTTTGAAAATCCAACTGTTTGTTTTTAATTTATTATGGTGGATTAAATAGAAACCACTGCCCATAAGAAGATAGATGGGCGGTGGTCTAAATGCGAACCACATATTTAATTTAATCGTATTTTTTGCGTTTCTGAAAGGATTTTAGTTTTTTTTCAGGAACAGGTAAAATAATTACATGGTGTATGCTGTAAAAAATTAAATATTTACAAATTGTTCACTGAAAACTGTGTCATTATCCTTATTTGGATACGCCCCGGTTTTAGTAAATTTCAATTTGTCAAAGTTTCTTCATTAATTGATTCTACCCACTCTTGTGTTTGTGACTATGTTACAGTGGCAAATTTTTATTTTACTAGTCAATTTTCAAAAATGACCTACTACTGGTAGTTTTCTCTGAATCTGACGAGTAATCGCGATACTGAGTCATCTGAAAGAACATCTGCATCAGAGTCACTTTCACCCTCAAATCTATTCAAGATTTGTTTCCTGAAATGTATACTGGATGTTCGCTCACTACGATTACGTAGGCTGGATCGTGCTGAAGTATTGGCAGAAGTTACTTGTAAACATGAAGATGTACTTGGTGAATTTAGAAGAAAAGTACTTGGCGACTCTTGATGAGAGGAACTTGGTGTAACTAATGCTCGTCGCTAATCCATAGCCTGATCTTCTGTTATACCAAGGACTAGATAAAATAGTTTACTTGAATCCAATTTTTCAAAAAAAAACAAAAAATACTGGACGTTTATAGGCATGGATTCAATAGTCTCACGGTATGTGAGCTTGATAGAGGTTATGTTCCAAAACGATCTAAATATTTCGTTAGCGCTAACCTATTTTCCAAGTACTATTATCACAAGTTGTAAAGCATTCAATTACCTTTTGAATTATATGTGTTGTCAGGTAAAAAAAACATGCTTATGCTCGCTAGCAGCAACAATTACTGCAAATGTTACTTTTTCGCATTTTTGTGGGAACAGGCAATGGTTAACATAGAGACCACATTGGTTCTAACAGGTGCCAAATTTAAATTGTGGCCAATATGATACCAACTGCGCATTATGAGTTCATTTATGTGTACTTTGGTCGAAGTTTGGGTTTTCTCTCATTTCTAAGTAAGCTGTAATGTATGTGGTTAACATAGAGACCATTAACCTATAAAGGGATAATTTATCTAAATTTGTAGCTTACTTTTTCACATGGTAATATTTAAAAAAGCTACATAATATTTCAAAATTAGGAAAAGTTATTCCGGCGAAAGGGTAAAAATAACGGTTACCCGTTAAGTGGATTTATAAGTTGAATTAAATTATCTAACAAAAAATTTTTTTTTTTATATTCAGTATATTAACTCTATGGACTGTTATTAACACGGCTTGTTGTTAATGTACGAGGTGTGTTCAGAAAATATCTGGAATTTTCGTTTTTTGAAACAAATATTTATTTATTCGTCTACATTAATGTTGTCGCCTTCAAAATAGTCCCCATTGGATATTATGCACATGTGCCAGCTCTTCTTCCAATTCTCGAAGGCTGGGGCATCATTACAGTATTGTTTTTGGCAAAATATGTTGTTCAAAATTTAACAATTTTGGAACAAATTTTGCTGCCACGCGTTTCATACCCAAAACATTGTTTTTATCGGTTGTTAATGTGCTTGTGCATCTTCAACGTCTTCACGGCCATCTTGGAAACTCTTATACCACTTGTAAACTCTTGTTTTACTTATAGCAGACTTACTATAGGCCTTTGTTAACATTTCACAGAATTTATTTAATTTTTTAAGCAAAATTGGATACAAATTCTTTGATCCATATTCTTTTAACGAACGAAAATCTCCGAGCTCATAAAACACCCTTAGCGGCTACCACAGACAAAGTAAACAATGAAAACAGCTAAAGTTTTTATCATACTTCGGGGGCATGTATACCAAAATAATAAAGAATTTTATGACAACCGGACCCTCCGAACCCGCGAAATTTAACAATTCCCGTTATTTTCTGAACACACCTCGTAATTATAATGTCAAATACTAGCCAGACTTACCATTGGAAAGAGCGTAGGCAAAAAATATGTAACGTGATTTTAAAAAAAGTGCACTCTTGATTAAAAAAAAAAATCCCAGTACGCATATTTAACGTAAGCACAATTAAACCAATGCCAGAAAATATTAAACCCCATAATTTTATCATAAAAATTTAATTGGGATATATAAATGTTTCTACCCCCTTTATTTATGTCCAAGTAAAAATCAATGATAAAATCACAAACTCATCGGCGGCTATGATCCCAAAACTTTTAAAAAGGTGAAATTAAAAAAAAAAGATATATATATATATATATATATATATTAGGGTGTTTCAAAAAATCGACTTTTTCTTTTTCTTCAAATGGTCAGCAAATTCTTTCACAGGATGTCAAAACAAAGACCTCGTTAAAATTTGAGCTTTTAATTTGAAGATTTAGAGGTCGCGGATCGCAATTTTCTATTTCCCATTTAAATAACATAGGAAATTTTGTTTTTTAACTTTGGAATTTTATACGTCTATATCGAATCAACTTATGGCAAGGAACATCTTAGATTTTTATAGTAAATTTAACGCTCTATAAAAAATGTCTCTTATAATTTTTCTATATATTGATTTCTTCCAGAGTTATTTGAGGCCAAAGTTTGATTTCCATCGAATTTTCTCGTTTTTTCAACTTTTAGCATCATGTAGTAAAAAAATCACATATTCATATCTGAAACATAGGAAGTATTGTAAAAAAAACAAAAAAACAAAAAAACGTCACTTTTTTCCAAAGCCTACTACAAAGTTTTAATGAAAATATGAGATGTGTATAATATGCAAAGTAATTTATTTATAAATGCATTTTTCTCGAAAATGGTGCATCTGAGCAATTCAAATCAAGAGTACCTATTTTTCGTAAAAAACTATAAATTCTCATAATTTCATAAAAAAAATTAAATTATTAACCCAGAAAAAAGTTGGGACTATTTTTGTAACTTTGCCCCCTCCAAATGTTACGCCTATGGTTAAATTTTAACAGTTTTGATCATAGTTCTAGATTCAGCATGTCAAAATTACCAAAGTACCTACCGAAAATTCATTTGTTCATGTTCAACCCTCTAGGAATAGTTTAAAAAAAATTATCCTCTTAGGCTCCTATTCAGGGGGCCGTAGCTCCTTTAGGAAGCATTTTTTGATACATGTTTATTAAACAAAAAAAGTGTTATTTTTATACGAATAATGCACTGTTTAAGTTTGGCCCCCTGATTTCGGGACACCCGTATAATGATAATTGTACCATAAATGTTAAAAAAAACGCGAAAGTTCGATGGAAATCAAACTTTGGCCTCGAATAACTCTGGAAGGAATCAATTTATAGAAAAATGATAGGAGACCTTTTTTGTAGAGCGTTAAATTTACTATGAAAATCTAAGATGATCCTTGACATAAGTTGATTTGATTCAGACGTATAAAATTTCAAAGTTAAAAAAAAAAAAATCCCATGTTATTTAAATGGGAAATAGAAAATTGCGATCCGCGACCTCTAAATCTTCAAATTAAAAGCTCAAATTTTGACGAGGTCTTTGTGTTGACATCCTCTGAAAGAATTTGCCGACCATTTAAAGAAAAAGAAAAAGTCGATTTTTTTGAAACACCCTAATATACAGGGTGTTTCATAATATATGCGCAGGACTTCAGGATGTGATAGCTTATCCAAAAAGATGAAAAAAGTCGCTATTAACTTACCCTCTAAAATGCACAATTTTCGAGATACAGGGTGTTGAAATTTTAGAAAAAAATTCGTTTTTTTAGATTATCTCTGGAACCGTTTATCGTACAAAAAACAGCTTTTGTAAGCATTTTCTACTCATAATAAGCTATGTTTTGTGCCAGAAAAAATTTTTTTTTACTCATAATTGGTGGAGATTTTGAAGGGGTGGCGGGTGTTTTTCTCCTCAACTTCAACGCCCCTAAAAAAAGTACGGTTTTGAGAGGCCCATTCAAACCGCCAATGTTTTCTACAGAAAAAAGGTACTCTTGGTCATAAGCTCTAAAGTTGACCGTTTTCGAGAAAAATCAACTTTTATGTTTAAAAACATGGTCAATTTTTTGAAAAAAAAATTTTATTACTAATTAAACAAAATTTATTTTAACGTTAGAAAAAGTAACAAAACCAAACGATAATTGCAAAATTAAAAAAAAATAATAAAAAATGATTTTTTACTCAAATGCTGAAATGTGCGAAATGCGTTACCTTTACGGTTTGGAGAATTAAGCAAAGACAACTTTTAAATCATTTTTTATTTTGCAATTATGGTTTGGTTTTGTTACTTGTCCTAACGTTAAAATAAATTTTGTTTAATTAGTAAAAAAAAATATTTTTTTTTTAAATTGACCATGTTTTTAAACATAAAAGTTGATTTTTCTCGAAAACGGTCAACTTTAGAGCTTATGACCATGAGTGCCTTTTTTGTGTAGAAAACATTGGCGGTTCGAATGGGCCTCTCAAAACCGTACTTTTTTCAGGGGCGTAGAAGTTGAGGAGAAAAACACCCGCTACCCCTTCAAAATCTCCACCAATTATGAGGAAAAAAAAATTTTTTCTAGCACAAAACATAGCTTATTTTGAGTAGAAAATGCTTACAAAACCTGTTTTTTGTACGATAAACGGTTCCAGAGATATTCGAAAAAAACGAATTTTTTTCTAAAATTTCAACACCCTGTATCTCGAAAATTGTGCATTTTAGAGCGTAACTTAATAGCAACTTTTTTCATCTTTTTGGATGAGCTATCACATCCTGAAGTCCTGCGCATATATTATGAAACACCCTGTATATATAATATACATTAGATGCAAAACTCGGTTTTTGCAAATTTTTAAAAATATACATTTTATCCTATTTAGGTATGTACATTACTGCACTGCCTACAGCCTACCTAAGTAAACCAGATGCATAAGTTAATATTAGTAGAATAAAATACATTTAAAAACTTAAAGCAGATGCAAAACTGGGTATTTGTTTCTCCCTATCGGATGCAAAACTTACCTAATTTTAAAGGATTTTTTTTTACTTTTTTGAATAAAAATTATGCAAACGCACGTCTATACAATTTTTTTTATTTTTCTTTTCAAAAATAATCTTATGAGCGGTTTTTCATGTATTTCTTAAAATCACTTATCCTACATACAGAGTTGTGCATCTTATATATATGTATACATAAAAAAAAAATAAGAATGACAGAATTAATTAATTAATTAATTAATTAGATCATGTTAAAACAAGAACCGAACTAAATTAAATATTTTTAGTTTTAAAATAAATATTTTCAACATTTAGTTTTTATATCGCCAAACGATAGTTTTTAAAAAATAAAGGTATTTTGCAAAATAAAATATAGTTTAATTTTAGTTTCTCTTATAATATTTTAGTATTTTATTAAATATCTTCTGAAATATAAAAAATAGCCAGCACGCCTCTGCATGTAAGTATATTTAATAACAGTCACTCTATAATAATTAACAAAAATGAATTTCATTTAGATAATATATACAATGTATTTATATACATGTGTATATCAACATAATATGTATATTATACATATTATGTTGATATACACATGTAAATAAATACATACCAAAGTTAAATATTAAATGGAGAAATTATGATGATATAAAAAAGTAAAAAAAAGCAAGTTGCTCCTTTGGTACCTGAAAGGCAAACAAACAAACACACTTTCGCAAATATACCTATGTCAGGATATACAGGGTGTCCCAGAAGCCGCGCAACAGGAATCCCAGAAAATTGTTGAAAAAAATCTACCTTCGTTTTTTAAAAAGATACAGGAGATACATATTTTTTAAAGGCAACATTGCGTACTAATAAGTTTTATTCGTATTATAATGACAACAAACAACAAAATTAAAAAGTTTTAATGAATTGACAAATTTGTTAATTTTATATAGAGGATATTTATTTTACGTCAGACTTGACAGTAATAAATACCCCCTGTAGGCCTGTAATGCCTCTGTCAGAAACTAAAACCATAGATTAAATCTATGAAAAAAAAACTAAACAAATATCAATATTAACAAACACATAGGCTAAATGACGTATTTTCTAAGCAGTTTTTAATAATATTATTAATATAATAATATACTTTCCCAGAACTCGCCCCACATGGATGGGATAAGGGGATGATAGCAATGGAGATGCCAAAATTAAAAATTAAAAATTTCTAGGTAATAGTGTAGTCAAATGAAAGCAAAAAAAGCTGCAGCCAATACCGAGAGCTCTCGCCTAGGTTAATCGTAGGAGCTTTAAAAATTGCCAGGAGACGATTGAAAATTATTTTCTTAAAACTTTTAAAAATCTTTTGTCCGACAACAATCTGTGGCAAAGGAGCAGAGTCTCGGCCAAACAAAGCTACATACTACTACTACTACTTTTTTGCCCGACGGTTTACTTTTCTTTGTTTACCTTTCAAAAAGGTATATCATATTTCAAGACGCCAATGATTTAAAGTAAAAATTAAACAACTAGTTCTGTACCCCAGAGCCAAAATCACTAGCAACCACTACAGAATTCCACTCTAGCGGGATTATATTTATATATCTATAACCCGCTAAACTTTAAACAGAAAATTCGCGAACAACTTCCCTTATGCTCTTTCTACTATTTGCATCAAAGGCATTGAAAAAAGCTTCTTTATTTTCCGCTGTTCTAATACTTTAAGGAGCACCTTCAATTTCGTTACAATACAGAACAACTTTACATTCCAGGGGACGATTGGGAAAGCGCTGGGAAAAAACTTATGCTGCCTGCCTAGCATTGCGCCCATATATGCTGAAATGATTATTATTTATGGAGAGTATACTCCCCATAAATAACCATCATTTCAGCATATTTAGAAAAGAAAAACATAACTTAAAATGATAAATAATAAACAAAAACTGACAGCAGTGTCACAATGAAGTGGATTCCAGTCGACGAAATATTTTACATATTATAATATTAACAATGCATCCTAAGTATACTAGCAATTTAAAGATTTCCTATGGCCATGTATTGGGATTGGCTATTGTTTTTTATTATTATTTCGCTTATCCTTTGCGTTACATAATTTTAATTTTCAAGTATGTGTTTTGTATAACTTTCGGCACGTTCCCTTTTTCTGTGGCGCGAGTTCTGGGACACCCTGTATTTTTCCAACAGATACATTAATCCAATAAAAGTACAATATTTAGAATACATAAACAACAATATATAATTAGATAAATCAATTAGGTGAAGTAAAAATAGATTTAAAGTAATCAAAAAATATGTCACAGGTTGTTAAAGCTTTTGCACATAAAATAGATAAGCAAATTTAACAGCAAATCACAATACGCAGTAAGTACTACTTACTAAAGGAATACATGTTTGTATAATAATATTTAACAAAAATGCTATGATATCTAATTTTTAATTTCAACTGTCAATCATTCTCTATGGTTTGATGTCAAGAGAAAACAATCAATTAAGCAATTAATTGGGACAATCAATTGTTGCACATGTTGCCAATCGCATGCATATTGTTAAAGTAAAAATACTAAAATTCTTTTTTTTTGTACATTCTGTACATTACCCCTAATCTATAATCTATGTATAATAAGACTTAAAACAATTTAAACCAGATAAGCCTATAGTTTTTTAGTTTAAAATTCATATCATTTTAAATAATAAAGGTAGAATTCAGAGATCCCTGATGGTGTTTGATCATACACATTTCAGGTGAGACGTGACTTCTGGGATACCCTGTATGTCAGGATCAGGCCCGTAGCCAGCCGTAGGGCCCGACGGGCCCGGGCCCCCCCCGAAATTCCGTGAACCCTAAAATTTTCCTAAATATGTGAATCATGTTTTAAAAATATGTCTATCGATTACAAGCCATATTTTTTATGACAACTTCACGCTTTACTGGTATTTATCCATCAACCATTTCCGCCCCCCGTACCACCCAAAAAATTATTACTACGTTTTGGGCCCCCCCCCCCAAACCAAATTTCTGGCTACGGGCCTGGTCAGGATTGTATAATATCGTCATATCCCTGCAAGAAGTCACTAACTAACATTTTATTTTTGAGCTTCAAGATAAAATAAATAATAAAATAAATATATCTATTGCATCAGTTTATAAACTATAGTAATTTATAACCATGCAAAAACGATCATTTCTATTATTCTAGGCACCTAGTAGCTTTTAAATGTTAAAGATATGGTAAATTTGTATAGTTAGGTTTGTTAACATTTTTACAAAATATCAGTTAGTGACTTTTGGCAGGAATATGACGATATTTTGTAAATATTCATTAGGAAACTAGGGGCCGTATGCAGAAACGTTGATTTATTAATATCAACTGATTTAGCATATCAGTGGATATCAGTGGATATAGGTTTTTGCACGAGATGGCAACGCAGTATTTTCCTTTAAAACGGCCATTCCAAGCCCATGGACAGGACACATCAGAAACATGTTTAAATATATTCTTGTTACTTCCTTAAGTTTACTGTCCTGTCCATGGGCTTGGAATGGCCGAAAAACTGTTGTTTTATAAAATAAATTGGGTAAAATTAGGAAAAATAAAAACGTTGAAAGATAATTTTATCTTTCAACGTTTTTATTTTTCCTAAAAATGTCGATTTATATACATTTACATTTTAAATTAGACATAAAACAATTAAAATTTCATCAAGATTTATTTGACATTTGTGACATTTGCTTTTAACCATAGAAAATAATTTTGCTAATATAAGTCACTATAGTACTATATGGGGAATTCCACGTGAATTCGACACGAAAAAAACACTTGCCATTTAAAAATTCCTCGGAAATTTTTCCATGGGTTCCCTGACTCAAAATAAAAATTCAATTTTAATTTTAGCACGGTAGGTATATCAATTGTTTTTGGAGATATGATTTTTTAAATTTTCATGGTTATAACGATTTTGCCAATATTTCATCGATCATAACTTTGGTTCCAATTGACCGATTCCGACGAACGGCACACTATGATTTTTTTCTTCGAAAACTAAAATTTTCTACACTGTTTGTATTTTTTTTATATTTTATTTTGTTTTTAATCTTTAAGCGAATACAAGTTTTTTATCCATGGATATGGATATGCATATTGTTTAAAAAAATATTATTATTAATAATTATTTTAAGAATAAAAATCAATGAATCAATCATTTTACTATATATTCTTCATAGGCAGGGCCGTCTTAAGCACCTGGGCAACCGGGCGACCGCCCGGGGCGGCCATTTTTTGGGGGCGGCCGTTTAAGGGGCAGCCATTTTTATGGGCCTTTATTTTTTCTGCGGCCATTAAAAAATCAAACAAAAATTGCCACTACATGATTTATTTGTTATAACGATTTTGCCAATATTTCATCGATCATAACTTTGGTTCCAATTGACCGATTCCGACGAACGGCACACTATGATTTTTTTCTTCGAAAACTAAAATTTTCTACACTGTTTGTATTTTTTTTATATTTTATTTTGTTTTTAATCTTTAAGCGAATACAAGTTTTTTATCCATGGATATGGATATGCATATTGTTTAAAAAAATATTATTATTAATAATTATTTTAAGAATAAAAATCAATGAATCAATCATTTTACTATATATTCTTCATAGGCAGGGCCGTCTTAAGCACCTGGGCAACCGGGCGACCGCCCGGGGCGGCCATTTTTTGGGGGCGGCCGTTTAAGGGGCAGCCATTTTTATGGGCCTTTATTTTTTCTGCGGCCATTAAAAAATCAAACAAAAATTGCCACTACATGATTTATTTGCCTACAATTTTTTGTATGTTTATAATGAGTTTTTAAATAGAAGTGCGGCTTTCTTGGATCTTAAAAGAAAGCCGCATTCGCGTGTTTTTAAGACGAACAATTTTTTCAAGCAACAAGTATTTCGCAATCCTAATCTATATCGTGAAGAAAAAATTTTAATTTTTTTTTTTAATTTTTTGCGTGCGGACTTGCATTATTTTTTTTAACTTAACCACCATATGGATCGGATAGGTTGTTTATCCAGCTTTAATTTGTTTTTTTGTAGGCCTTGATACGACCATTTCTCGCACAAAAAATTGGGGGTCGGTTTTAGAAATTTGAATGAATGCTCTACAAGGTTCGGCTAATGTTTTTTTCAAAACAATTTTTTTCCATTCGTAACATGATTTTGAAAAATCGTGAAAAAATGGGGTTTGGAGGTTTTTGGGAAAATCACACGCGGAATGGAGATTATTAAAAGAACGACTAATGTTAAGTGTGCCTTTTATAGTTCAATATACCCACAAAAAGACTAGCAAGTTTTAATCCAGCCGTTTTTTTTGTTTCATTCGATTGAATTTTTGAAAAAAATGAAGTTTTTTTACTCTAAAACGCAAATTATCTCTAATAAAATAAAAAAAAAATTATCTCCACTTTTTTCACATTTTTATATATACCAAACGGCATTTAAAGTTGTGATTTTTTTTACAAAATTGCAAAAAAAAATCAATTTAAATTCAAATTCAAATGAAATTCATTTAAAGCCCGATAGCTCAGCAAGAAATGGTCGTATCAAGGCCTACAAAAAAAATTAAAGCTGGATAAACAACCTATCCGATTCATATGGTGGTTTAGTTAAAAAAATAATACAAGTCCGTACACAGAAAATAAAAAACAAAAAAAAATTTTCTTCACGATATTCATTAGGATTGCGCGATACTTGTTGCTTGGAAAAATTTTTCGTCTTAAGGCCCAAAAATTAGAGACTTGAAGCTTCAAATTGATTTTTTTTAAACTTCGATACGGCCATTTTTAACAAAAATTCAGTCATTTGAAAAATTGTTAAAAATTTGGAATAAATTTTTGATCCTTTAATTTTTTCCACTATTGTATATATTATAAACAAGTTATGTTGGGTTTTTACCCAAATTTGTATTTATTACTTTTGCTTAATTATTAAATATTTTTTTTTAGGTTTGTTGTTAGCTATATTAGCTATTACTTATGTACCTATATAGTTATATATCGCTACCTTAGTTTACATGGTACTGCCATTTTCTCGAAATTGTGATTTTTGCATAAAAAGATTTTTATGCAAATCGCTCAATTGGAACCAAAGTTATGATCGATGACATATTGGCAAAATCGTTATAATCATGAAAATTTAAAAAATCATTTCCAAAAACAATTGACAAACCTTGCTAAAAATTAAAATTGAATTTTTATTTTGAGAGGGAATTTCGAAATGGGAAGGTTTTTTTTCGTGTTGAATTCACGTGGAATTCCCCATATTTTTTGGCCAATAAAATCATCTAAAATGTAAATCGGTTGATATAATTTATATCAGTCGTTAACGACTAATTTAAAATATGGATAAAAATAGACAGTATTTTTGTTAATATACATGAAAAAATAAATTGAGAAAGTAAACATACCTATAACAAAAATTTAAATAAAAAATAAGATAAAATTACTACTATGTTAATTATATCAAATATCTTTGCTGTTTTTTGTCTGATTGAAAAGCTGAATGCTTGAAATCAATTGATTTATAACTTTCTTTGGTTTCATTGTAAAATAATTACCCCTAACATTGAACTTGGGTAAAAATATTTATTGATTTTTTTTTTATAATTAAAAACACACATACCTTATACAGGGTTCCCCATAATAGGCTACCCATTTTAAAATTTGAATTAAAAATTTTTTAGTTAACAAAACAAACTTTTTATTATACTAAATTACAGCTAACTCTCTGGGATTTATGATAACTTATAAATTTTTGGCTAATTTAATTTTAACTTTTAAAAATCACGTCTTCTAAATGACCTCCACCAACTTCAACACATTTTTCAATATTAGATAAAAAGTGGTAAAGTCGTAAACGCAATTCTAACTCGTTCAATATTTTCTGGTGTACGAGCCAGGCTTTTTCAAATTTTGTACAGAACCATTTTCACGCCAATGACGAACCCATAACTTAACAGTTTTACGATTTGGCGCGTGACCCCTATTGTTGTTATTAAACTGACGCCGGAATGCACGCCTAACTTAAGTTAAAATTCTTCTATCGAATTGCTTCTTATGTAAGTTTCTACACAAAACACACGTTGTTGGACTGAGTAATCCATGAAAGTTCAAACGGATGTTGAAATAATGTCTCAAAGCAAAAAAAAAAATAACTTAAATAATTATTGATGAAAACTAACAAACTTCTCGTAGAAAAAATGACGTTCCAGGAAATTATTAATTTAAAACTTATTTGTGACAGGCGCCTACTTGATTAATAATTAACTTAAATCCCAAAGACTATAGAAGATATTCCCATATAGAACAACTTATTTAGTTATCTCGTAGGGAATTTATTAATAAAATAAAATGGGTAGTCTATTATGGGGAACCCTGTATAAATGTTTACATTTTAATATAATAAATAGATAATTGAAAAAAATACTATTTAATAGATAATAAGGATTATAAAATAAAACTAAAATTGTGTTTAAAAATTTTTTGTCTTATTTTTTTTATACTTTTGAAAAATTTTAAATTTTAGACCATGTTCAAATTTTCTGTTTTTCAATTTTTCAATTATGTTCTTGCTATTCAAATAGAACAGTAGGTCTTGGCTAAAGAGTTTTTTTCTGAGGAAATAAAATGAAATGAAGGGGCAACAACATGATTATTTCAAATTGAATATACATAATATAATATTATTAACAGTTTTTGCCAATAAGTTTAAAGGATTATATAAGAAAATAAAAAATTCACTCTGTAGGTAAAAAGAATTGTTTTTGCTCGAAACTGAAACTATTTTTTTTATATTTTTGGTTTAAATTGATTTAATCATTTGTAATATTTATTTGAAAAATATTTATTCAAACTTAAATCAGTTGATATAAATAAATGCATCTGCATCCATCTTTAGGTGACTATTACTAAAAATAAAATTAAAACCGGTAGAAGAAATAATTAAAACCAGTAAAATTTTCAAATTAAAACCGCATACATAATACTATACGTAAAGTAAAATTATATGGTTCACGTAATTTAATAAAATATAAACTGTATGTTTTGTTTTTCAAACAAAATGTTTATGTTGTATATATTTAATAGGCACTTTTGCAGATAAAACGTTGAAAGTAGCCACTTTACCCACGAACGCATAGAACATTGGACTGGTAATTTCAATAGAGGTATTTTGGAACAGGCCACTATGAGAATATATTTATTTATCGAAAAAGCAATTTTAAAAGTCAATTACCAACCACTCAGCTCACTATTATTAATTAATTTGAAACGCGAGAGGACCTAAAAAGAAAAAAATAGAGAACAAAATTATAATATAATTTTGTTCTCTATTTTCATATTATATTTTTTTCATATTATGAATTATATAAGTATTTCATTAAATTTACGAATTTGTATGTAATAGCAACGATATATATTATGTTTCTTTTAACTATTATTAATTTTTTTTTAAATGTTATAATTTGAAAATGTAGATATGTAATTTTACAAGGTGTTTTAAAAGTCATGGAAAAAGGGGTGTATAGGGTATAAAATACTAAGGGCCGTATGCAGAAACGTTGATTTATTTATATCAACTGATTTACGCATATACACGTAATTTTTACTGCCATTTAAAATTTGTAGATTACCTTACATATACTTAAATATGTGTTTATTGCATTATAAGAGTAAAACATTTTTAAAATGTATTATTAAATATACACATAAATACATTTATAACTGACTAAACCTTATTATTGACAAAATATTGGTTTGAAGAAGAGCCCCAATATAAAACATACACAATTGGGTTATGTTCGCAGTTTGAAATTTTGTTACAAGTATCTAAATTTGCATTAGAAGGTATGAAAAACGAAAATTACGGCTTAAAGCCTGTAAAAATGTACTTATTAATACAATCTTTTCGTCTATTAAAAATTGTCCCTTGAGATTTTATTCTAGAATGCACCATTTCGTGGAAAATTGCATTTGTGCATAATTAATTTGTAGTATATTGTTTCAGAGCATATTTTGTCAAATAAATATTACAAATAATAAAACAATTTGATCCAAAAATATAAAAAAATTATTTTATACACTGTATGTATAAAATGCCTTTTAAACTTGTATTACTGGAAAAACTGTTAATAATATTATAATATGTATATTCAATTTGAAATACCTATGTTTTTGTCCCTCAATTTCATTTCTTTTATGTTTAATAGTACCTACCTACCTATATTTCTGAGCCAAAAAATAAATAGAGTGTAAATTTCTCTCAAAAAAAAGTCCCCTCTAACTACTGTTTCTATTTGAAGAGCAGGCACATAATTTAAAAGACATGGTCTAAAATTTAAAATTTTTCAAAAGTATTTAAAAAATAAGACAAATATTTTTTAAACACAATTTTGGTTTTATTTATTAAATAGTATTTTTTTTTAATTATCTAGGTATTATATTAAAAAGTAAACATTCATGAAAGGTATGTTTTTAATAATAAAAAAATTAATCAATAAATTTTTTCACCCAAGTTCAATGTTAGGGGTACCTAATTATTTTACAATGAACCAAAAAACAGTAAAGATATTTGATATAATTAACATGGTAGTAATTTTATCTTTAAAAAATGTTATTTTTTAATTATATCTTTGTTATAGGTAGGTATGTTTACTTTCTGAATTTATTTTTCATATATATTTACAAACAAAAATATCCATATTTTAAATCAGTCGTTAACGACTGATATAAATTATATCAACCAATTTACATTTAAGATGATTTTATTGGCCAAAAAAGAAATGTAGTAAACCATGACTTATATTAGCGAAATATGGTTAAAAGCAAATGACACAAATGTCAAATAAATCTTGATGAAATTTTTATTCTTTTATGTCTAATTTAAAATGTCAATGTATTGAAATCGACTTTTTAGGGAAAATATAAACGTTGAAAGATAATTACCCAATTTATTTTATAAAACAACAGGTTTTCAAGAAAATTACCACGTTGCCATGTCATGCAAAAACCTATATCCACTGATATGCTAAATCAGTATAAATAAATTAAAGTTTCTGCATACGGCCCTAAGACTAAAAGTCCTTAATTAGTTATAAATTAAATTAAGTAGCCAATCACAGGCTTTCTTTAGTAGAATGTGACTAGCTGGTGTGCTGGTCATATATTTGAAGAATTGTATTATATTATCCCAGATAACATTCGTGAATGCACATTAAACTCACACCGGGCGCACGCCGTGAATCTTCAAAATTGAATGCATCGTGAATTCACCATGAGTTCACAGATAACATTTGTAATTCACATTTAATTCACATAGGGCGCACGCCGTGAATCTTTAAAAATGAATTCATCGTGAATTCACTGTGAGTTCCCAGATAATATTCTTAATGCACATATAATTCATGCCGGGCGCACGCCCTGAATCTTTAAAAATGAATGCATTGTGAATCCACTGTGAGTTTCCAAATTACATTCCTGAATGCACATTAAACTCCTACCGGGCGCACGCCGTGAATCTTCAAAATTGAATGCATCGTGAATTCACCGTGAGTTCACAGATAACATTTGTAATGCACATTTAATTCACATAGGGCGCACGCCGTGAATCTTTAAAAATGAATTCATCGTGAATTCACTGTGAGTTCCCAGATAATATTCTTAATGCACATATAATTCATGCCGGGCGCACGCCCTGAATCTTTAAAAATGAATGCATTGTGAATCCACTGTGAGTTTCCAAATTACATTCCTGAATGCACATTAAACTCCTACCGGGCGCACGCCGTGAATCTTCAAAATTGAATGCATCGTGAATTCACCGTGAGTTCACAGATAACATTTGTAATGCACATTTAATTCACATAGGGCGCACGCCGTGAATCTTTAAAAATTAATTAATCGTGAATCCACTGTGAGTTTCCAAATTACATTCGCAATGCACATTAAATTCACACCGGGCGCACGCCATGAATCTTTAAAATTAAGTGCATCGTGAATTCACCGTAAGTTCACAGATAAGGGGTCATCCATTAATTAGGCAATTTTGGCGATTTCCCCCCTCTCCTTGGTGAGATGTCGTGAGATTTTGCCCGACCCCGTCCCCCCTCCCTTAATCTCACGTGAGATATTTTAAAATGCATTGTTTTAATGTAAATAAGTTAATCTGTGATTGATTCCATTAGATTTATTAAAAAAAACAATTGTTATAATTGTTTACTTAATTTAACCCAGTTTTTTCGCCATTTTACACCATTTTTTTCAAAAATTACGTGATATTTGCCGAGACCACCCTCCCCCCACGTGAGATTGGGTGGGGTTTGGCTCGACCCCCTCCCCCCTAAACACCTCACGTAATTAATTAATGGATGCCCCCTAAAATTTCTTATGCACATTTAATTCACACCGGACGCACGCCGTGAATCTCCAAGATTTTATACAGATCTACAGCACGTTTAATTAAAGATCTTCAAATTTATTTTGATAGGTTAGCTATACCTCTGTTTGATAGGGAAGGTATACCTACCCTATCAAAATAAATTTGAAGACCGAATTCGAAATAAAAAAAGGAAACATAACATTAAAGGAATATTAATTAAAGATTTTTATTAAATATTAAACGGAAAATAAAAAAGTACATTTTTTAATTAATATCAGTTATTAATATTTAATATACCTATAGGTAATAATAATTATATATAATAATTGCAAAACCAAATACGCGAGCACTCGTGCGCATGCGCCTATGGCCGTCACATTTCAACTAAATGCAGGGTTGCCGCTTGCAGGTATTTGACCCGAAAATCGCGTATTTCATCAAGCTTGCAAGTAAAATATTGAAGCAGGTATTTTATAAATTTTACTTTTCAAAGAAATTTTCAGTAAATAGTGTATAACTACTAACTAAACATAATTCTTTAATTCTATCCTTTTATTTTTCTCTTAATTTATTCGAAATTTAATTCACTTTTCCAAATTGAGCAAATGTACTAGAAATTTTTACTCGTGTGGGTAATTTCTAGTATTTTGTAATTTTTGGTCGGGAACTTTCACGAAAATCATCCGGCTGCAATCCGGCAACACTGCAGCCTTAGTGTGCGTACGCAGCTAAGAGCCACGAGGTTTTCTATAGAATACCATATATGGTAAACATCTAGCTAGATATCCTGTATACCGGTAAAACGTTCAGTTTCAAGGTGTATGTATCTTGGTTCAGTTTTTCAGTTTTATAATATCAATTCAGTTCAATAAATACTTAACTTGCTAGCCAGGAATTCCAAAGGTAAGTTTGACATTTTTATATTTTTGCATGATCAAATTTAAGATACGAATTTTATTGTATATATACTATAGTAGATCAGTGCACTGATAATAATTGTTACAATTATTGCAAAAACAACAAAAACAATGAATAACCATGGTTATAACGCTTTATTGTGGTTATATTTTTTTATAAAGTTTTTATTCATTGTTTTTGTTTTTGAGTCAGATCACGTCAAGTGGACCCCCATTTTCCACTTCAAATAGAATTTAAATTTTAATACATCAATCGTTAGTAGTCATTAGTAACAATATTTCCTTAAAATATATTTTTTTTTATTTTAATTTTAACAGTTTTTTTGTAACAAAGATTTTTTTCACTTTTAATTAAAAAATTAATTGTGAAAAAACTGTTAAAAGTTTCGTAGTGAAATTTTCAGGACTTTTTTTTTAATTTTTTTATACTTTTTTTCATCATTGAAATATACAATTCAAATTTTTGATAAAGTCTCTATCAAATAATCAAGTTTTTTTCATGGTTACATGTACTGGATATAAAGGTTTCATATCCTGAAAAAAAATTTCACTGCCCGGCATTTCTTTAAACATTATTAATTTTTACTGCAAGGCTCTGCGCCTCATGAGTCGAAGCCGCGCTCGGCTGAATTGGTTTGAATGATTTGTTTTTATTTGAATTCAAAATATGACATCCATTTTAATATTTTTATTAGTAAATATACAGTCCACAAATATTTTACAATTTTTTAATCAATAAAATAAATGAATTAATTAATTAATACAGAATATTTTTATTAGCTATCGCAAGACTTTTCTTTACCCAGATAGCAATAGTGCGTCGCACGAAAAACGCATGACGTGCGGTCTCACGCGTGCGCGCTATTACGCATTCAAAATTAAGTAACGCGTGAGTTTTAGGCGCACGCGATGAGACCATTTTCGCATATCGCACACGTGCGTTCGTATACACATTCACAGTAAAGTCACATGTTTTAAAATTTGTGCGTGGCAGGTGCGATGATATTTATTGTTATTTATAATTAATATATACGGACCCATTTATGCAGAAAGGATCCAACCCCCCAAACAATAATTGTTTCAGATTGCAATAAATTGGTTAAAATAGAGTTTAGAGATTTTTCCTGAATAAAATTTAGCTTATTTTCTGTTAATATACAAAATATCTTAATTTTTTTCTAATTTTTCGATTGGTTCTATTCTGCAGAACTACGTCCATATATTACCTTACTTTTTAAATAATAATAATAATAATAATAATAGTCTTAAGGCTATAAATAAATTTATTTTTACATTTTACACAGTAAGAAAGAAAATTGTGTCAAGAAAGTTTTTTTTAATAATAATAATAATAATAGCCTTAAGGCTATAAATAAATTTATTTTTACATTTTACACAGTAAGAAAGAAAACTGTGTCAAGAAAGTTTTGGTATATAATTAAAGTAATTTTAAATTTAAATTAAGACATACACAAACAAACAATTAAGTATACTTATAAGATTTATGTATGGGTACTTAAAAAGAATAATTTATATAAATACATAAAATATTGCAAAAATAAAACATTGTATAAATAAAATACCTACTAATTATTACAAAGGACTGGTTAATTTAGTTAAAGAATAGGGATATTTTTCCAGAATGTAATCAAAAATAAGTTTTTTATAAGATTCTATAGATATAAATGCAATGAAACTTTAATATTTTAAGGCAAGTGGTTAAAGAAGAATAGGCACAAATAGTAGCAGCCTTTTTCAAAAATAGCAAGCCTGTGCTTCGGATACAGAAAATCATTACTTCTTAGAGACTTTGATTTTGAATCCAAGAATAACTTGCGGTTTGATTTAAAAAAATAGGAGAATTTCATAAATGACCTCTAAGGGATCTGAGTATTAGGGATTTAAAATCTTCTTTTGTTAAAAGATAGATCCAAATTTGCCTAAAGGCGTGGTAAACCAACCAATTTGTGATAGAGGCTTGATGGTCTTAATTGTGTATACACTTATAAGTGTAAGTGTTAATTAACACCTCCTTGTTAATTCTTTGGTATATCCAAAATTTTACATTTTTAAATTATTTAGGCCAGAATTTTACATGTGAAGATCATTTTCTTTCAGGTGGCTTTCTAAATCGCATTCGTGCGCTTCAGATGCAACTCAAATGTGGACATATATGTAAGGCCAGATGCATCGCACACGTGCGACTTAAGTCGCACGTGTGCACTCCAAGTGCGCGCATCGGAACTACATTTTGCTATCTGGGTATACACAAAAACAAATATTTTTTTTTGTTCTAAGCGTTTTTTAAATAATATTTATTAAATTTTATAAAATGAGTCTTGTAAATAAATGCTTTAATCCATTAATAATGTTATAATTTATACATTTTTTAAGGACCAAAAAGAAATTAAAATAAGGGGAAAAAATGATGAGTTATTTGACTCATTTGATGATGTGTCCAGTGATGAATCAGTAAGTATACTTATCTGTAGATGTAATTTCATATATGTGATACATAATATATATTATAATAAAATATTATACAGTATTATACTCATGTGTATGCATTAATTAGTATTATTGATGTTATAATTCATATTTTTTTTAAGGTTAAAGAGGACATTGAAACCTCTGAGGTTGATTCGGAATAAACTTTACAACATAACACTTTGTGTTTTATTTCAGTATACTATTGTACCTTAAGTTTAATTATACAAAGTTTATACAAAAGTGCTCTTTTAGTTCCACCCTTACTTCTTAAGAAGTCCCATAAGCCAACTGAATGGCTTGTGCCGGTTAGGGGTAGGAACGGACCGCGGGTTTTAAAGTCCCCTTCGAAGGACTAATACACAATAGGACAAACACAAATAAACAGCCATACCCCTGGTGGGATTCGAACTCACGACCTCCGGCTTGTAGTCAGCAGCACTAACCACTAGACCACCGTCGGCATGGATGGCATAATTGTCTAAAAAAATATTCTCCAATTGGACATAAATCACATCTTTATTTAACATTTTTCATTTGACTTCATTTGTAAGTAAATTTATTTACAAATATAACAAAATCTGTTATTTTAAAAAATAACACGTTTTATTTTGTGTTCCAATTTAAAATTAAGTGCAAAAAAAATTGAGTATACGCACGAAATTCACCGTAAATACGCACGCGAAGATGCGTCCTCCCCTTGAATTCACCGTAAATGCACAAGTGAAGCTCGAAGTGAGTGCGCATGCATGAAAATTCGCGCGAAAAAATTGAAATTATGGTGAATGCACATTTTTTGTTCAGAAAACTTATTTTACTCTATAGAGGAAAATATGTTTTCTGAACATGCACCCTTATTTCATTTTTTTCGAGCGAATTTAGAACACGCATGCATTTACGGTGAATTTAAGGGACGGACGCATCTTCACGTGTGCATTCACGGTGAATTCAGGTGTGCATTTAAGGGGCGGACGCATCTTCACGTGTGCATTCACGGTGAATTCAATGGGCGGATATATCTTCACGTGTGCATTCACGGTGAATTCCAGGGGCGGACGCATCTTTTAGCAACCGTGAATTCACGCGTGAAGCAATATTTTTCACCGTGCATTCACGGTGAACTCACGAATGTTATCTGGGAAGGTCTGACCCTTTTAGATGTATCAAAAAATTTAACCCGCCGGTAGGTTCTGCTTTATTGTGAGTGTAAACAATTGTTTGCAGCTTTTTATTTTATTAAAATAAATTTAACTCATATCACCCAGTTAACTTGAAAACATTGCATTTTTGAATACTAAAATTGAAAATTAAATACAAATTAACAATTAACATACCCTTTTGTAAAAATTCGATTGCTATAAACGTATTCTATAGGCTAAAGAAGTATCGCTAGTGTCGCCAACTAGCGGCCGTCATCATCGTAACTTAAGTTCCGATTTGAAAATCAAATGTCAAACGCGTTTATTTTAAATAAGTGTTTTTTAAAATGTGTGCGGAAAATATCGCGAAAAATAAACGTGGAACGATTTGTTGTGTTGTTGGGTGCTTATCAAGAAGAAATCCGGGTTTAAGGTTTTACCGGTTTCCCAAAAAAACGTGGGAATCCGAGCTCAAAAAAAAATGGATAAATTCTGTGCGTCGAATAACGTAAGTTTTTGTTGCTAATAAGTTACTAATAACTTAAGTTTTTTTTGCTAATAAGAGTCCGATTAATACCGAAAAAAAGTGCTTAAAAGAAAAGTACAATCGTTTTGCCTAGAATCGTTTTTTGTAGCGTCAAAGGCAAACCTTGACAACCGTCAAAATGGACAAGAATATGTACTTTATTTTCAAGGAGGTAAAAAATTGGAAGATCCGCGGTCAGAATCTTACAATCCCACAATTTTTACTACGTTCTACCGAAAAAAACAGCCCCCTGGCAGTGGTCGAAAAGAAAGGCTAGAAAATCGAATTTTAAAACTAACCGCATTGGTTTCTAAAAGCTCAGGTACAGTACAAGTATATAAATATGTTTGTTTTTAGTTCTTTCATACAATTTCTCAATATCCAATTTAAAAAAAGTGTAAACAAATGTTTAAATTACGGTCTTGGATTTTATTTTTGAATGAGTCGGACGTTATAACCATAGAAAAACCGTTATAACAGCTGTTATAGGTTATAATGTGCTTGTATGACAGTTTGATTTTAAGTAAAGTTTAATAATAAAGATGGATAATAAATAAAGAAGGGGACCTGAAGCATCAGAAAGGGACAGACAATTGTTGTTGGAGCTTGTAGAATTGTAAGTTTTTGAGCATTTGTTTTTCTAAAAATTATTAATTTATCTAAATCTAAAAATGTTAAACCTAAGCCTAAAATGTTTAAAAGACAATACTTTCTATGCTTTAAACCTTTTTATACTTATACTTAACTGTTGTTTTAAAAAAGGAAAGACTTTGGAGCAAATTAAATAAGCTTTTGATAGGGATAAAGTGATAGTGATAAAGTCATAAATAACAGGTATCAATTACAAATTCTTTATTTAAACATAAAAAAATGCTAGAAATATATGGCTGGAAAAAATCTAATTTATTTGTTTAAAATTATTAAGTAACAGATTTTAAATTTTAGAAAGAAAAATAGAAGAAACTTTATAAAACAGGTGAAACATTGTTGGAAGAATGAGCAAGGATGCTTGCTCTCCTAAAAAAAGAGATGAAGCCTTACAAAAATACCATTGATGATGGAGTAGAATGGTTTGGTATGATTATTGTGTATAGTACAAATCACATCGGTGTATGTCTTTAATAATTTAGTAGGTCTCAGATATTATCGAAGGGACATTTTTAACCGTAACAATGATTATTGTGTATAGTACAAATCACATCGATGTATGTCTTTAATAATTTAGTAGGTGTCAGATATTATCGAAGGGACATTTTTAACCTTAACAATGTTTCCAAAATATTTTTAAATCAAAAAGTTTCCAACAATGCACTTAAATTTCATCAAACTTGCCTTACTGCTCAAACGATTAAAAAAATATTAATATGCTAATATTATGCATCCCATTTTTTGGCGCCCCATGACATGTTAAATTTAAAAATTGTACATGTTAAAATGCTATATATATATACTATTTAAAGTTTTACCCATAAATCCAATTATAATGTTCTAAAATTCATAATTTTTCTATTGTATATATACCTATATCCAGCCATAAAAAATCTAACGTATACATATAAAAATTCTTTGCAAATAAATATACCTATTAACAATTTTAGGTTTAGTCTCCATTTTTATCATACCATGTATAATTTATTTCCTAATAAACTATTTGATTTTTTCAAATTAAATTAATTGTGTTTAGCTGCATAATAAATTATTATTATTATTAGACAGTACAGATATTAAAAACTATAGAATTATAAAATAAATTTAAAACATTACTGGACCGGCTTTTTTTTACCTTCATTTATTTTATATTTTATTAAATACTTTGTATATTAGAGTGGTCTTTTATTTTTTTGATTTTTTTTTAATAATTATTTTTATCAAGGGAGAACTAAATATAGAAATGAGGCGCTTCTTACAAAAACGGCCATAGTCCAAAAATGGCTTGTTAATTATTTTTTATTTAAAACAACCATATCTTAAAAACTTATAAAAATAGACTTGTTCTGTTTGAACCTAATGATTTGTCATAAAAATATCTATTTTGGATATCACATACATTATCTAGCTAATTAAAATATTAATTTAAAATTTAAAAAGTGTATGTAAATACCAATTTGGAATATGGATGTTTTTGTAAAAATCGTCTGGAAAATATTTTTATTATTTGTGTTCATAATCTAGTATCTAATATAAAAAAATGTTAAGTGGAAAACAAAATCAACCATTACATTAAATTATTACCTCAAAGAACTTTGGCTACACGGAGAGCACTGTTTTGGGAATGATTACCAAAAATCGAGTATATTGGAAACAGCTTGGACATTTTAAGTGTGAATGATTTTGTGTTAGTAATGATTTCCTAACTAAACACAAAAGCGTTTACTCTTAACATACCCAAACTGTCAAAATTATCCCAATTTTTGGTAATCATTCCCTAAACAAACTATTACTTTATTTGTTTGTTGCTATTACCTGGTTAATACATATTTAATTTAAAAATACTTTAATAACAGGGTGTTTTGTATTTGAAGGGGTCAATGCAAAAAGTGCCTTAGTCACAAATAGCCTATTTGAAATAGGTGATTTTAAGATATTGCGGTTTTAAGGTTTATTTTTGATTATGAAATATTGCACAAAATATTATGATCAAAATGTGGGTTGTATTGTATTTCTCGTAGAAAGTGGATTGGACTTCCATGATTAAAAAAGAAAAAAAAGTTTTGTTATACCCAAAAAATATATTAATTTAGTCCTGACTTTGGCACTTTTTGTGTTGATTTTTTTTATTTTGTCAAAAATTAAGGATTATATTAAGGAAAAATTTGTTTATACTTGGTTTATTATATAATGCCGTATAAAAATATATTTTGTATATACATGTGTGAACAAAACTTAAGACTACATAAACGTAATATGAATGACAACAGAAAAAGATAACAACATAATAAGTAAAACTTAACTTAAAGCAAAACTATGAAAATGAAACTCCGCTTAACTTTTGCAGCAACTGGAATTTTTTTCTGGAAAAACTGCCTCCAAAATTTTTGACGATGTTTTGGAAACATTATTTGAGTATAAAAACATGGGTATTTTGGCCTACTAGAGAAGCAATTAAAGCAATTATGCCACCTTCTTTTAAGAAATATCCAAATTGTCGAGTAATCATTGATTGCACCGAAATTCCCGTTGACACTCCACCAACTGTGGAGCATTGATGTATTCTTCCTACAAGTCTTCTTTTACCGTAAAATATCTTATAGGAATAAGTCCATCAGGAATGATAACATTTATATCAAAAGGTTATGGTGGCAGGTCTACAGATGGTTTTATTGTTAATGATTCTGGTTTCATTAATTTAGTCGAGCCCGGCGATGAGGTCATGGCCGATAAAGGATTCCCTCAAATCAAAACAGAACTTTTTAAACGTCAGCGTGTTTTGATAATACCTTCATTCACTTTTGATCCTCAATTTCTAGACTTTCTGAGGAGCTTAATTTTGATAGTGTCTGGGTCAAAATGTTTGTAGATAATTTACCTATAAGAAAAATATAATGAAATTAATTATTATCAACTTTTTGAATTATTTTTATTGATTAATTAAATTAATATTATGAATCTGAATATACAGGGTGGTGCAAAGGGACCTTTAATAATTTGAGAATGAATAGAAAACGTTAAAATAGAATATAGTAATTTTCTTAATAAACTTATATCAAAAACTCAACAGTTTCAGAAAAAAAAGTTTACCAGAAGTTTTTTCGTAAAATGTATCTTGGTATTTTCCATATGTCATAGTTTGGTCTTTTTAGACAATAAAAAGTACGCAATTAATCTAATAAATTTTTTTACATTTCTGAAATCAAAAGAGTAAAACGTAAAATTTTTCTTAATAAATTCATTCTTAGTAATTTTTAGCAACAAATTAAGAACGTTTATTTTGAAATAAACCAAATTAAAAATAACACTAAAAAATATTTTACAACAGAAAAAACAATTAAAAATAAAACTACAAAAACTATTTTAGAACAGAAACCTAAATTTAAATCATAAGGAGTTGCTCAAAATCTTCACCCCAAACTTTGATACAAAAAATTAGATAGCATATGGTAAAATTTAATCACAGTGAATTGGATCCAATTCCACGCAATTTTATTAAAGGTTCCTTTTTGACCACCCCAGGGTATAAATAAAATTAAAACTTACATGAAGCGAACTTAAATTTAGAGACCTGAAATCAGGAGAAATATCTTTGTGTACCTTCTTATTTTCTTCTATGTATTTTGAAGGTGTAGGTACTGGTACTGGTACCTACTGGTACTGGCACCAAAATAAACACCTAAAAATGTTTTAGTTAATTTTATATTATCCAAAAGTTTATTGTATTATTATTAGAAATGTGATCCATAACAATTTAAAGCTAGGAATTTTAAATTAATTATCTACCTTTACATACCCTTCATTAAATAATGTGGGCTCAGCGTTTTCTCTCAATATAAAACCACCTAAACTAGCAAACATATTTTCTTCAAAATGCTCTCCACAAACAAATTGTTCTTTTTCACTGGCTCATTTTTCAATTCGCTTCTGCCAATATAATCAAGCCAACGATTTCTCCTAAAATAAAATAAAATTATAACGTTTATATAAAATTAAAATGTTGTAGATGGTAGGTAGGTACCTACAACAATCTTTTATATTAGTCATTTAACTGTTTAAATATATTTAAAATTGTATAGTCCCTAAAATATCAATTGTAACTATAATATTAGATACAATATACACTTTGACAAATTTAAAACATTAAAATTCAGTAGAAATAATAAAACAAATAATTTGTCTAAATGCAAACGACAACTAAATTATGAATAAAACCAAATAACAGGTAGGTATTCCTAGTTTCATATTTTTAAAACAATATGTTGCCATAAATTCGTATATTTTGTCTTTTACTATTTTAAAATGCAGTTGAAGGCGTTTGAGGACTCAAATAAAACACAGTGACTAGAGGCACGCTAACGTACCGCGATTGAAAATATTAAAGGCACGTTAGTTACGTCATAATTATAATCCGTTTTTGTTCCCCGAGCGTTTATTATTTGACATCAAGCTAGATAGCTAATATGGTAGGGCGGTCGCTTGGCATGCGAGAGGTCCCGGGTTCGATACTAAGAAGTTGTCGAACTTTTTTTATTTTTTTTATTTCATAAATTTGTTGTTTCTTTGTTAAACAGTGTTCGGTTGGCTTGGGTTGGTTGGTTTGTTTTTGTTTTATCGTAACAAAAATCTACTAGAAGTTGTCGAACTTTTTTTATTTCATAAATTTGTTGTTCCTTTGTTAAAAAGTGTTTTATTTTTATCGTAACATAAATTTGCCCATTTTAGTTGGGTTTTTTGCTCAATAGGGCGGGGAGGGGCCGATGGGGCGGGGTCGGTTGGGTTGTGTTGTTGAGTTTGGGTTTATGACGTAACTAACGTGCCTTTAACATTTAAAATCGCGGCACGTTAGCGTGCCTCTAGTCACAGCGCAAATAAAAATGTTTGTTTTTGAGGTTAGGTTTGCAACTATTATTTTGATTCCTTAAAAATGTCTAAACTTGAATATAAATTATGTTATAATTAGTTAATTATGCACCAACAAATATACTTACCGAATTGTATCCTTTAGCAAACCATGAAAATGAAACTTCAGATTGATTCTTGAATTATCTACATTTACAATTAAAAACACAACAATAATTCACCATGATCACTTAGATAAAATACACACACGACTATATAAGCATATAAAGAATAATAAATATAATTCGAGTACTAAACCAAGCAGATTTTCAGTTGCTTGCAACGAAAAACACAAATAACGTGAGCGGCTAAGGAACGTAATTGCAACTTTGCAAACGAAATTCGAAGAGTAAGACTTTTACCTTCGTCTCTTCTGTAAACAAACTACTTATTTATTTAATATTGATGTGCAGTTTGTACCAAAAAAAGAATATTCGAACGGTTTTAAAGGATTGTTTAAAAAGTCGCTCTTTTGTAATGTATGGCCAATGGTACTAAAAAGCGCCTACTGATGGCGCGCGCGTCGCCAAAACCCGATACGAATTTAGCGTATTGTAAATTGACCTTAATTGTATTGTTGACACTGTCAGTGTCAGTGTTTTTTTAGGATACATTTTCAGAGAAAATAAACCATTCCTCATTCGTTAAACAATGCAAATACTTATACTAGTTGAACCTAAATACCACCGACAGTGACAGTGTCAACAATAAACTTAAGGTCAATTTACATTACGATATACCAGTTTTCTTCAAACCAATCACTTTCAGTCCATTCATAAAGATTATCCATTGGAAGTTTAATATTTTTATAAACCGATCTTAAAAAAATATAATTTGATTTTTTTATTTAAAAAAATTATCAACTTAGCTTTAAAAATCATAAAAAACTTTAAACAATACATTTTAGTATAATATATTTTTAAAAATTGTGCATTCTGTAACATTTGTATTATCTCAAAATAACGTCAATACTGGGAAATAAATTCCTATTATTGATGTATTAAACCTGTTCACACGTTCCAACAAAGTTGTACCGATGTAGAATTGAATGATTTTAATTAGTTTCGCCCATAGATACTGTAGAAAGGAAAGTTGACTCGCTTGAAAAAGAGTTACGTCTATAGTTTTGCCACATAGGTGGTTGAGCAGTTCTTTCTCGTGACGTATCAGGACGTCACGTATTCGGTTATGTAGTGTTGTCGCTTAGTGCTGTGGTGCATGCTACTTGATTGTTTGTGTGTGTATCTCGCGTCACCTATTCGAAAATGACCGAATTTTTAAAAATTATTGACAATTAAGGGTCTTAGAATGAAAGGTTAAAAATTAAAATGTAAGTGTTAGTGTAACTTTCTGTATGACCTAACGCATTACTACATAAACCCTTAAAAACTAAATGCTTAGAGCTAAAATTCATGTAATGTTTAACATAGTTAAATGGGGCTTCCGAAAACGTGTTACGTTCCAACGCTTATAAAACCGTAATTTCTGGGCTTCTATTAAAAATAACAAACATTACCTATTACCTATATTCTACTAAAATTCTTTTGAATTGCTTTTAACTCTTTCAGCGATGCGCTTTTATTACATCCAAGATTGTAAAATGATAGCCATTTAATATTTTGTTTACTTTTGGGAACAAAACAATTACACGGGATCATTAAAGAATTAATAAAAAATTCCACTAAAAATTTTATTTTTACAATTCGTATATATTATTATTTATTTGTGACGTACAATTTTAAATTCGTATTTCGTTTTGTTCATTGAATACTTTTTAAGTTTTTAATTTAAAAGACAATTATAAAATTGTTTCGGTTTTTCCTTCGGTCCGGTTGCCCAATGCAACATGGTATTATAGTGTAGCGAGTACCCCTCTGGATCTGAATGATGACTCATCGCCGGTAGTCGGCGAATTAGATACAAGAGAAGAAAAATTGAACGAGTAATTGAAAGTCAAAATTAGAGAAATAAATAGTAAACTGAAAGCTGTAAGCCAAGTTCGGATGGAAAATCTTCTTGGACAAATTACATCTGTCAGTTTGAGGCAGCAGCAAAAGCAAATGGCTGGCTACCAGAAGAAAAGGTTACAGCATTGACTCTGGCTTTAGGCGGAGATGCAACGGACATCTTGCAGACACTTTTCAACGAAAAAGAAGATTACGAAGAGTTGGTAGAACATCTGGAACTGCGATATGGCCAGACACATCTGGAACATGTGTACCATTCCCAACTAAAGAACCGCTGCCAGAAATCAAGCAAGACTTTACAAGAATTCGAGGCTGATATTGCACGCTTGGTCCGACTAGCATATCCAGCTACTCAAACGACCGTTATGGAACGATTAGCGGTTCAAGCCTTTTTGGATGGACTTCGGGCATTGGAATTCGAGGCAGCAAAGCAGAGCTGCAGGAGCCAGCCTAGAATAAGGAGAGTCGAGGAAGAGAAAGAGGAGGAACCTATTATAATTAAAGCAATCAGGCGAGTTTTTAAAGAAAATCTACCAGAGAAGAAGAAAATCCGGTGTTGGAGATGTGGAAAGCTAGGACATATACGAAGTCGTTGCAGAGAAAGCCAGGTGGTTCCTATAGGCACCACAAGTATACTTCGTCTCAGTTGCATCTTTTCTACATCAGTCCAGCAGTGTTTTTGTGGATGGTTTTATTAATGGAAAATTACATGTGCTGCTGCTGGATACAGGTGCGACGAAGACAATTATTATTGTCCAAGATCAAATCTACCAATCGGCGACTACTTACCGCAACAGGAGATACTGCTACTGTTAGTGCAGAAGTGGACATCACGAAGGTCTTAGGAAACACGAAATTTAAACATCGAGCATTAGTAGCAGATATTGAAGATGAAGTTATTGTAGGCATGGACATTATGAACTATAGGATTTGAACTAAACTTTCAACAAGGAATATTGAGGGCAAATGGTGTTGCATCGATCGAAAGAGAAGAATATTCGTGTAATTCTAACAGAAGATGCTTTCATACCGGAACACAGCGAGATGATATTCAAGGCTTTCTTGGATTGTAAATCAGAAGAAGGAAGTATAATGCTTCTGGAGCCGAGAATTAATGACAAAGAGGTCGGTCGAAGAATTGTAGTAGGGAAGACTTTAATACGTGTCAGAAAAGAAGTGCCTGTAAGAGTATTGAATGTTAATGGTTAGTCTGTGAACTTGTAGAAAACCAGGGTTTGCAATTATTTTAACAAAGGAACATATTTTTTTGGAAAGTTTTGTAATGGTAATGTGCAATTTTGTAAGCATTTTGTTAATTTCGAAGGTTTATGTGTATGTTATTTTTGTATTTATTTATGTAGGTATGTGTTAATTTTTTGTTGAAATTGATAAATAAAGCATCAATTCTTATCAAAATTCTTTTCATTTAAGTTCCCAATTTCCAACAAATTCTTTTGTTACAAAAAGGTTTTTAAAAATAAGGTCCTTTTTGAAAAACTTTTGTTTATAAATTTAATCATTCATAAATTTTATGTAGATATTTAACTTAAGCTACGTAAAATATGAATTCTAACATAAAACAATAAATCTAAACATATTTCCAGGGTAATATTAAAACGTAAAATATAAAGTTTATGTACCATTTTAGCCTCAATAAAGAAATAACTGTAAAGCCACCACGAAGGCTATTTTTCATTTGTGTAGTTTTAGCACACAGGGAATAAAACAAGGCCATTACAATTGCACTGTTTTACTCCTATAGACATTTTATAGCCGCTGTTTAATGTGTTGAGCTTTCGATTAATATTTCAAGTTTTTATTAAAAAAAATCTAAAAAACAAAAGTAGGGGCAGGGCCGCCAAAAGGGGTTGGTACGATGGCATCTACCTGGATTTCTTAAAGGTGGGTAAATGTATGATTTAAAAAAGTCATCATTTAGCGACTCCTCATACAGGGTGATTGGTTTATACCATTTTTAGTCACTCGGTACGGCTGTATTATACGGTGTGAATAGATATAGTGAGAATAAATCCCACTTAAGCCCGCTGTACAACAGCCCGGTAACGGGAACGGGAAACTAAACGGTAAAGGTGGGAGAGACTCAGCTAACCCTATCTATCAACAGTGGTCTTTTAGTCTCTCCCACCTTTATTGTTAGGATTCCCGTTCCCGTTACCGGGCTATTGTGCAGCAGGTTTTACTGTCATGAGCCGGGAAGTCGTGGGGAGTGGTTGCTTTACGGGATTCTACATAGTACAACTCTAATAGAGTCTGAGAAATGCACTAAAACCTTGCGTTCGTCTTTGTTACAAATTAACGTATTTTCTCAAACATTTTTTTACCCGTGAGCACACAAAAAAAATAAGAATTAATATGTTCTTAAAAATATTCACTAGTTAAGTTAAATAAGATTTCAATTAAGAATATATTCTTAATTTAAAATGCATCAGCAGTTTCTTTAAAAAATTAATTTTTCTTATTCCTTATTCTTAAGCCAAGTGTGTTTTTTTTGCTTTAATCAGTAGCTTTCATTGAATGAAGCAAGTTAAAATACTACATTTAAACTGGTATGGTATTTTTAATTGAATACAACATAATATTCTTGAACTGATAATCTATTTTCTTCGTACAAGTATATCAACGTTTACTGGGGCAAAAAACATCAACGTTTAAGGTAAAGATCATGGTGTTCTTAATTCAAGAATATATTCTCAGAGTTAGTAGCTTATTTTGCTACGCAAGTGGACATCGAGTCCATGTTAAAAGTTCGATAGCGTCGTTCATATGCATAAACCATGGTTTTGCGGATCCTGTAGGTATTTGTATTTTCCAGTGATTGTTTCCAGTGAAAAGGCATGAAGCAATTTTTTATGAAATGGCACTGCAAATGCTTAATTCAACTCTTTGCTAGTAAGTACCTACCTACTTTCGGAGTTCTGTAATTTTGGATTTTTAATCAAATTAATACCTACATAACAGTTTAATAGCGTTGATGTAAATAGTTTAGTAAAGCGCCGTCTACAATGGAGTTAGGGTTGCCAACCGTCGTTTATTTGAAAGAACAGGCCTTCGTAAATTTAAAATAAAAACAAGTCCCATACAACACATAAATTAATTATTTTATACCAATGTGCCTTGTTCGTTACTTGCTTTACAAAATGGTTATTTTTTTATCCAAGTCGTACTACATGTTATAATAATATTTGTGTAATATTATTTTTTAAATTATAACAGATGCAGCTAACTATTTAGGAATATCTCGTACTTTTATTTAATACTGATACAAATGTTAAGTTCAAAAATAAAGAAAACATTACTTATATATTTATTACCTATACATTTTGTCTTAACATTCAAATCAAATTAATAATATTATAGTTCCAACTAAATAGTTTATACCACGGCGTTCTCCAATCCAGGCGAGAGTGTAGCCCCCACTCCTGCATCAAAACTGTGACGTCAGAAGGCCGATCGTATCAACGTACGCCTATTGTATTACATTGCTTTGCAACCAAAGTTATGGATTAATATTGCTTTTAAGGAGTATTTTTTACTAAAGCAGTGGACAATGCATGCGTACATATTCTATCAAAATCAAAAGAACAATATGTACTAAGTAATTTATTGAAAACAAACATTAAAATAGAAATTTATTTAAAACAAAGAGAACTGCACACAAAAAATAATTCTGTAATTTTAAAATACCGATTGTTTTGGATTTGTATATTTGAAATAAGTTTAGTCCAAATTTTAAAATATGGAATATTAAATAATAATTTTGTTAAATTTAATTTTATACAAAAAAATAGTTTAATTTATCTATTACTATTAAGAATAATTACTTCAATTCAATTTTCTTGTATTTAAATTTAGAAATTATACTCTTTTAAACATTAAAGTTTACTTAAAATAAAATAATATATTTATTTAAAAAAAATTTCAAAAAAACATAGATTTTATTGAAAAATAAAATCAAGTAAACTTACTTTAATTTGAATTAGAGTATAATATTTTTGCGTATAAGTATATAACCATAAAAATGTTGGTTATTTTATGTAAATAAATATTTTTTATGTATGCTCTTAAAATAGTTATTTATTTATAAGTTATAAATAAATAAATATTTTAAGAGCATACATAATAAATATTTATTTACATAAAATAACATTTTTATGGTTATATACTTATAGGCAAAAATATTATACTCCAATTCAAATTAAAGTAAGTTTCCTGGTGTTTATTTTTAAATAAAATCTATGTTTTTTTGAAATTTTATAAATTATAACAAACATAGAACTGCTTTTAAAATAGTA
Source organism: Brassicogethes aeneus (assembly GCA_921294245.1). NCBI lineage: Eukaryota > Metazoa > Arthropoda > Insecta > Coleoptera > Nitidulidae > Brassicogethes > Brassicogethes aeneus. The sequence goes on from OV121137.1 coordinate 29,165,572, forward strand.
ATTTATTTAGAACAAACATAGAACTGTTATTAAAATAAAAAATACAACGGTAAGCTACATCAAAGTTTTTAGTTTTCGGGGCGCATTAACATCTTGTTTTCTAGCAGCTATTATTTTCCAGTTTCTTGAAATTGGATAACAATGACGATAGTTATTTTTGCAAGTGTGCTTATTACAAATGCAAGTATCTTAAAACTGTTTTTATAAAAAAATATTGTAGGTAATTTATTATATAGTATTTTGTCATCAAAATTGTTTAATATATTCTTCTTTTATTAGGATACATTAAATAAAAGAAACATAAGCAATATAACAATAAGTAGACATAATTTTAATAATTGACTGTTGGGGACGGGACAAGGGAATTTTTTTTCTGCTGAATAAAAAAAAGGGCTAAAAGTGTTTTTTGCCCAGAGAGGCAAAAAACTTCGGGCCGGCTCTGACAATCGATAATTCATATGAAACTGTCTTGGATTACCGCGATAATATATTTATTTTCCTGTTGCCTCTTAGGAACGCAATATTTTCTTGGTATTTTTTATTTATTTATAATGTTATAAAAGCAGCACACTAATGCAATATTTAAATCAACGTTAAATCAAACGATATCAATAATAAAGCAATAGATAATTTATTTAAAACTGTCTTGTATTACCGCGATTATAAAATTATTACATTAATTTGCTATTGCAGTCGGCCTCCTGACGTCACGCCTCCCACTACCACACTCCCGCCTGGAATAGAGAACGCCGTGGGTCAACAATAAATAATACAGGAAAGAAGAAATACGAATAAAATTTTTTTTCGACCTTTTCACTCCACCTTACTGTATTATATATATATATATATATATATATATATATATATATATATATATATATATATATATATATAAATATATATATAATACAATACAAGTCTTAAACTGAAATTTTAATATCTTTGATCTTTATTAATTATTGTTAATAACATAATATAAAATGCATTTAAATCTAGTTTTAGACCAGAAAACAGAATTTTTAATTATTTATTAAAAAAAAATTAACAGGAATAATTAACCCAAGCCTGCAATCAATTTAGATATTAAATCATTAAAATTTTCTATTTTTTATACTTATTCTTACCAGAATCCTGAGAACTTGATTGATCGTGATCCCTAACTGACAGCCATGCCCTAATTAAACACAAGCGAGTGGTGCTAATCTTTGTCCCTTTTATCAATACAATTTGCTAAACGGCAATGACGCTCAGCATAAAAGACATCAATTTTTACTTATTTTAAATTTACCAGGATACCAAGATAAAACCCGTGGGACAAAATCTAGTAAAGTAATTTTTTAATAAATTATGGAAAAATGTGATAATTTTGTGCTTTCTGGACAAACAAATAATAAACTTATAATATTAGTTTAATTTGTGGCCTTAATGTAATGATAAATAAATAAAATAAACTTTTCGACTTTTTGTTCAAGGGACAAGTCAGTATACTAAAAAGAAGATTATTAATTTTAGATCTAAACAATTTTAAGTGCCCAACTAAATAAAGAGTCGTAGGATAATGTTTGTTTTTGTGATTGAATAGGGGTATTACTAAATCCTTGGTTTGGGGGATTCCGGATTGTACTTAGTCCCCCAAAAACCAAAATATTTTCCCTCCTTGTCCCTTGTGATAAAACCCGTGGAACAAAATCTAGTAAAGTAATTTTTTAATAAATTCAAGGAATAATGTGATAATGTTGTGCCTTCAGACAAAAAAATAATAAACTTACAATATTAATTTCATTTGTGGCCTTAATATAATGATAAATAAATAAAATAAACTTTTTGATATATTGTTCTTGGAACAAGTCAGTATACTCCCAAGTAGCAAAATAGGTTTTTTAAGGTATACAAGGGCTTCATAAAACAACTCTTAAGGGTAATTTGCCTTGCTTAGTTAAAACCTATTTGCTTTAACAGCAGCTATAAAGCTTCGATATAACCATCATAGGGCTAAAAAGGAGAATCCTATCGCTGTCCTTAGGAGCAATTTGTGTGTCAGCCACAAAGCAATTTTGCTTTATTGTATTACTCCTAAGGTATACCTTACAGCTGTCATAAAACCTGCTAAGTGCAATAGGTTTTAAGGAGGTAGTGTGTTTTTATCGTAAACACATTTTAGCTGACAATTTGTACTTATTGATATACCTTTTTACTTTATTGTTGTACTTTGTAAATTCCATATGGCTTTAATCAAATACTTGTTTGGTATATTGTTGCCTTATGGAATACTAATCTGTTTCACAAGCATAGGCCATTATTGATTTTAAAAACTTAATAAGAAAATTATTATCTTTTGTTAACCAATAACTTTCGGATGCAAAAATCATAAACAAATACCACTTTACTGATAAAAGTTGATTGCCGAGACACAAAACGTATGATGCCCACTAAAATGCGCTTAGTTTAAACAATTTTAAAGGCTTTAGCTAAATTACTTACCCGATCTACATTCCGTTTTTTAAGCCATCTCTTATCGAAAAAATATTCTCTAGCATTAACATGCTCGTAAAAACCAAATTTTTTGAAATTTTCTAAAAAATATTGTCTATTTGTATTTTAGATTAAAATTATTTCATTATGGCGGAGCAATATTTTCTAATTAAAATGGCGGTTTCAGTTATAAAACAATGTACTCTTGCAAACAACTGCTAAAAAGTTTAATTGCTTTAAAAAGTGTTTAAGCCCTATGACTGCAATTTTCAAGGCAATCATAAAACCAATTGGCATTTTGTGCGAGCATTTTAAAACAACTTTGCAGTATTTTCATCAAAAGTATCTCCATCAGGGCTATACTGCTTTGTCAGATGATAACATAACCTAAAAATTGTCAAATGTTTTTTATTGTTTCCGAAGGTTCGCCATCTTCCGAAGTTTCGCAGTCTTCTACCGCATTAATTGCTGTGATAGAATGATGCGGATTTAGCTCTTTGTCGGAACAGGACGTTGAAGGAATACAATGAGTATTTTGTTTTGCCAACAACACCGAAGAACAACTTTTAACAGCTCTTACAGTGGCCAACTTTGTTTTTCTATAAAAATTTCCACTTTTTTTAACTTTTAACCACTGCTCTAAAGAATTGTCATGCATGGCGGCGACATGTTGAGAAGAGTTATTTTTTTCGGGATTATCAAGACAAAAACGTTTTAAGAAAGAAATAATAGCAACAAAATGGTTTACACTCATGCAAATTTGCAAATTGGAAAGCAAATTGGTTATATTAAAGACGTATTGCTGCTCTACTAGGAACAATCATAAAACCTTTTTACTGTTTGGTTCTGTAACATTCTTACATAGAGGAAAAGTAGTCCTAAGACCAAATGCTCCTATTAGTCGGCTTTAACAGATGCATTAAAGCCAACTTTCCGAGCACCATTAAAACCAATAGGCATCTGATAAACCTTCATAAAGCTTATTGGACTATAGGCGTTTGTTAGGGCCAAGTTGCCCTAAAAAAGCATTATTGGTTAACAGTAATAAATCAATGTTAAGATCAAATGGTTATAATTGCAAAAAGGTTTTAATACTTTACTTTAAAGTCGCTCATAAAGCCTAATCATAAAGCTTTATTATCCCAAGACCAACTAGGACAAAGTAGAGCTGCAATAAAACAAATAGCATGTTTTCATGCATTTATAAAGCTTTCATAAAACAGTAAAGCATTATCGGTGGAAACCCTTTGCTACTTGGGCTAAAAAGTATTTTTGACAAGAAAATAATTTTAGATCTAAACAATTTAAATAAAGATTAACAGCTCACAGTCGTAGATAAAGTGTGATTTTGTGGTGCTAAAAATTTATAAATTTTGCATTGAAAATATTTCCATCCAAAAAAATGGCATTTTACCTTACCTTTTTTCCCACTTTTACGATTGACAATTTTGCCTAGCAAAGAGTTTGTTTAAAATTATGTATTTCCAAAGAAACTTTTTGTACAGCAAAAATGCTTTTTAAAAAAATACGCGCATACGAGTAAAATAAAATATTTATTTAAAAGTTATCGTCATAATAAACTGCACAGCACTCAATGTGTCGCGACCAAAAAGTTCGTCCTTTTTTAAAACGACATAACTTTTTTTGTTTCTTATTTTGGTTTGTGATGTCTGCTAGCCCCATCCTCTGTCAATTCATGCTATTGATAAGAAGCTCACGGTTCTTCAAGTAAATTTCCTACAGAGTGATATGTAAGACGGTGAAAAATTGCAATAACTTCATCCAAGCCCCGTTTGTAAAAAAATATTTTTTCTATATTTTACTTTGAAAAGATGAAGTATTATGTCTTAACCTTCCAATGGATTTAAATTTTTTCGAATTGGAATCTTCGCAACGAAAATATATTTTTTTTCCAAAAGAGTTCATTTATGGCTTTTTGGTAGGCAATACACTCAGTATTTTTAAGAACAAGAAGATAAGATGGTGAAAGATTGTTCCTTGAATAATTCTGAACAATAAACAGGCAACAAACTTCCATTATTTTCAGAGGGGCAAGCAAGGACCACTTTTTCAAAATTACATTTTGGTGAAAATTTGCGAAAACTAAATCTAAACCGATATTTACGTTCGTGACATGTTTTCTTTATAATTACAAAAAAGCCTCAAATGTACCCTTTTGGAAAAAAAATCATGTTTTTGTTGCTAAGATTCCAATTCGGAAAATTTGAAAAATGTTTCGAAGTAAGACATAATACTTCATTATTTCAAAGTAAACACGAGACAAAAATATTTTTTTACAAACGGGGCTTGGATGGAAGTTATTAAAATTTTGTACCGTTTTACATATCACCCTGTAGGAAATTTACTTAAAGAACCTATAGCATAAATTGCCAGAGGATGAGGCTACCAGACATCACAGACAAAAATAAAATCGTTCATGAAACAAAAAGTCATGTCGTTTTGAAAAAGAACGTTTGCTTTGTGTTGTATATGATATTTTAAAGATAAATCAAATTTATAATATTTGTTTTATTTATCACAGTGTATTTATACTTAATTAAAGTGTCAATAGTATTGCACTCTAATGAGAACATACCATTATTTTCCATTATCTAAGACAATGGAGCCCCATGTGTGATATACTCACAAATTATGTAAGTGCCATGCATACAATAACATGTTAATTTAAATGTATAGCAATGTACACACATACTACTGTAAATTGCACCCACCAAACATAGTTATTAAATGCAATGATTATTATTTAATTTTTATAAATTATGTTATTTTAGTCTCTGGGCAAAATTTAATGTTTCTGTGAAAAATTTATTGATACTGAATACCGATTCACTCTTTACTTATAAACAAACAATACAAATAGTTAAAAAATTTATTAAATTTAATTAAAATTGGCTACAAAACACTTACATTTTTCTAATCATTGAAGATTTTCATATACTGAATCTAAATGTGCAGTAATTTTAGAGTTTTCTGTTTTATTAAGTTATAAATCGGTTTTAATTCGATTCTATTTGTAATCTTGTCTTGAAGTAAACTTCATGTATTCTTTAAAAAAAACAAGACAATATTGACCGTTTTCTCTTTTTGATTTAAAAATATTGAAAATTATTGATACAGCGCCGCTGTAACAGCGGTAAATCCCTGTCTTTGTCCGGCTAACCTCTTTATTAAAGGGGCGGATGCGGTGGTAAATTTCAGAGTAAAAAAAAAAACGTTCTAATTGCTAAATATCTAATAAATGGCAACTAAATGTAATTATTATCACAATCCATGTGTGGATTGTGATTATTATAATATATGTAAATGTAAGTAGTTACTACTTAATACTAGTCGTCTTTATGGTAACATAATAGTTCAGAACACAATTTATTCGAGCCATTTGGTTCTGAAAGTGGATCAAATATAAATAAAAAAAAAATAAATTATATTTTATCCATTGTGATATTTTTGAAATTACTGCCAACAACATTGATAACCATAAAAGAACATCAACTCAAATGACTGCTTTTTAACGGCGAGATGTCAAAAAGAAGTTCAAATCTAATCACGTAAATATCAAGAAACAAAACTTGCCCATCGACAAATCTCACGCCCTCAAGTTGAGGTTACATGTAGGGATTGCAATCCAGCAGGGTTTTTAATCCAGCTGAATTTTTGCTGGATCAACATTAATCCAGCTGGAACCAGCGCGGATCCAGCATTTATACAATTAAAAAAAAATTTAATACTTATAAAAAAACTTATAATTATATAATATAGTAGGTAAATTACTATTATTAATAGGTAAATCTAAATAAATAAATAAATATTATTTTTAAAGGACTGAAAAACTTTTATGAAGAAAAATATTGCACTATTTCCTATATTTCAATTTTTAGTACAGAAATAAATAAAAATTAATTAACGTATCTTTTTGTTAGAATAGACAACAACCAATATGGAGGATTACCAATTTAAAAAAAAGTTATATCAAAAGTTAAATTAAACCCAAATATATCTAAAAAAAATACTCTTAACCATTTTTGTTGGTTAAAACTAAAGGAAATTATAACGTTATATCACTTCTAAATTAACCTACTTTATAACTGTACCTATAGGTATAGTATAGTTATAACTTAGGTTATAGTGAGTTTTAATTGACAATAGTAAAAATAATAGTATATTATGTATCAAGTTTGATATACGCCATTTTATACACGAATTTAATTTAGGCACGAGCGAGCTTGCGAGCGAGTGCTTAAATTAATAAGTGTATAGAAAAGTTTATAAACGAGGTGCATACTATACTTTTTCTACAAAAAAATTTAAATCAAAAATTTGTGTAGAGCGCCATCTATGAAACAATAGGGGAATCTGTGCGTCACCGTCAAATGTCAAATTTTTATATTTTATAAACACAGATTATAAAGGTTGTAAATCGAAATGTATTACTTGAAAATTGACAGTTTTTCACAGTGAAAGTAAAGAAAATGTTTCATGAACACTTTACAGTGGAGTCCGTGCCCGAATTTAAGTTATAGTTTACTGCCGGCGAAATTAAAAGGTCAGTACAATGTTCATATAAACTTTTCAAATATTGGCGTTGAGAAACTATTTAATACTTTTGGATTGAGATAATAAAATAATTTTCACATTTAGTATTATTTTACAAGAAAGGAACTTTATTTTAACGATTGTATGAAATTTGACAACTATTAACTAACTTAAAACTAACTTCAGCCCGTGACTAAAAACCTGTTGCTAACTTCAGCCCGTGACTAAAGCGCCATAAAGCCACAACTTGTCAATGTGTATTTAAAAGGTCACTTAGTTTCATGGAAACATGTACGATAAAGGGCGTTTTGAAGGTGGGAGTAGAAAAATATATTAATTGTAAGTTTAATAATAAGATTGTTATAATGGTTAAATTATAATGAAAAATACCATTTGAATTTACCTTAAGATAATGACAACCAGTTGATAAAGCTGAAGGGTTATTTTTTAGTTCATAATTACCTTTAAAAAATGACAATAGTTGAATCAACTAATTGGTTAAATAACAAGCTTAAAAAATGTTATTTCACTAAAATGTTGGTTAATTTACTTAGAATACTATTTATTTAACCAGTTGTGCTACTTGGGATGTCTCTTACTTCATGATTATTTGGATTGTAGCTACATTGGGTATAGGCCTATTTTGAAACATATTTTAAAATAAATTTTGTATTTAACGATATGATCGACCAGTGTCATGCCATACCATAATTTGGTCACACAAAAAAATATTTTTTATTGTGAACTTATTGATTCAAGTGTATGGTACGGTTCCTCAAGAATATATTTTCTTGCCAGGAGACCTTTAATTTCTTGAAGATATACGCTGATTTTAAAATTAATTTTATTAGATTTAACCGATGGTCCAGTAAACTCAAGAGAAGACATACTCGTACTTGATTTATAATTATTGTATTGTTTAATCCAAATACAACTTTGTTTAAGAATATCATTTTCTTTTTGTATAAGTATACCTGGTTTGTTTCAAGAATTTGGTTTAATTAATAAATGTAAATAGTTTCTTTTAAGAATACCATTTTCTTGCAGCAAAGTATGCATATTCTTTCTTTCATGAATACCATTTTATTAAATCAATATATTTACGTATTTTGACTGAAACCTACTATTTTGTTAAAACTTACTATTTTGTTGAAAATAAGTTTTTGATTGAGAAAATTGTGTGACGTTATTAATGTACTTACTTACTCCATTTTAAGGAAACTTCATCATTTTTTAAGTAGATAACCATACTCGCTAAAAAGTTGTAATAGTAAAAAAAATTATTTCAAACAACCTAAATCATGTAAGCTTTAGTAGTTGTAAAACATATTAATTCTATTTTAATACTTTACAGAGTAAGGGTTAAATATACCTATACCTATTGCTTTGTAATATGATATATTTCAAAGCAATAGGTATAAACACGGCGTTCTCTATTCCAGGCGGGAGTGTGGTAGTGGGAGGCGTGACGTCAGGAGGCCGACTGCAATAGCAAATTAATGTAATAATTTTATAATCGCTGTAATACAAGACAGTTTTAAATAAATTATCTATTGCTTTATTATTGATATCGTTTGATTTAACGTTGATTTAAATATTGCATTAGTGTGCTGCTTTTATAACATTATAAATAAATAAAAAATACCAAGAAAATATTGCGTTCCTAAGAGGCAACAGGAAAATAAATATATTATCGCGGTAATCCAAGACAGTTTCATATGAATTATCGATTGTCAGAGCCGGCCCGAAGTTTTTTGCCTCTCTGGGCAAAAAACACTTTCAGCCCTTTTTTTATTCAGCAGAAAAAAAATTCCCTTGTCCCGTCCCCAACAGTCAATTATTAAAATTATGTCTACTTATTGTTATATTGCTTATGTTTCTTTTATTTAATGTATATCCTAATAAAAGAAGAATATATTAAACAATTTTGATGACAAAATACTATATAATAAATTACCTACAATATTTTTTTATAAAAACAGTTTTAAGATACTTGCATTTGTAATAAGCACACTTGCAAAAATAACTATCGTCATTGTTATCCAATTTCAAGAAACTGGAAAATAATAGCTGCTAGAAAACAAGATGTTAATGCGCCCCGAAAACTAAAAACTTTGATGTAGCTTACCGTTGTATTTTTTATTTTAATAACAGTTCTATGCATTTGTAATAAGCACACTTGCAAAAATAACTATCGTCATTGTTATCCAATTTCAAGAAACTGGAAAATAATAGCTGCTAGAAAACAAGATGTTAATGCGTCCCGAAAACTAAAAACTTTGATGTAGCTTACCGTTGTATTTTTTATTTTAATAACAGTTCTATGTTTGTTCTAAATAAATTACTATTTTAAAAGCAGTTCTATGTTTGTTATAATTTATAAAATTTCAAAAAAACATAGATTTTATTTAAAAATAAACACCAGGAAACTTACTTTAATTTGAATTGGAGTATAATATTTTTGCCTATAAGTATAATATATATATATATATTATAACCATAAAATGTTGGTTATTTTATGTAAATAAATATTTTTATTTTATGTAAATAAATATTTTTTATGTATGCTCTTAAAATATTTATTTATTTATAACTTATAAATAAATAACTATTTTAAGAGCATACATAATAAATATTTATTTACATAAAATAACCAACATTTTTATGGTTATATTATATACTTATATACTTATTATAAGTATATAACCTATATAAGTATATAACCTTATACGCAAAAATATTATACTCTAATTCAAATTAAAGTAAGTTTACTTGATTTTATTTTTCAATAAAATCTATGTTTTTTTGAAATTTTTTCTAAATAAATATATTATTTTATTTTAAGTAAACTTTAATGTTTAAAAGAGTATAATTTCTAAATTTAAATACAAGAAAATTGAATTGAAGTAATTATTCTTAATAGTAATAGATAAATTAAACTATTTTTTTGTATAAAATTAAATTTAACAAAATTATTATTTAATATTCCAAATTTTAAAATTAGGACTAAACTTATTTCAAATATACAAATCCAAAACAATCGGTATTTTAAAATTACAGAATTATTTTTTGTGTGCAGTTCTCTTTGTTTTAAATAAGTTTCTATTTTAATGTTTGTTTTCAATAAATTACTTAGTACATATTGTTCTTTTGATTTTGATAGAATATGTACGCATGCCGTGTCCACTGCTTTAGTAAAAAATACTCCTTAAAAGCAATATTAATCCATAACTTTGGTTGCAAAGCCAGTGTTGCCACCTATAACTTTATTTTCGTAATAGACGCATGCGTCAAAATGTAATAGATTTGGGATTTAATGTAATAGACTATTTTGAAGCAAATTTTTTTGATTCTTTGACGTTTTACCGTTGTCATTAGAATAAAATTGATTTTTTACATGATGCTTTATAATCTGTGCATGATGCTTATGCTATTTTAATTATTAAATTTAATAAAAACTATAATTATAATTAATTATAAACACAAATTTAAGCACACAACAAACGTCAAACACTCAAGCAGTGTTGCCAGACGTACGATAATTGTCCATAGAAAGAATAATTATCCGTTGTGTACGATAATAATTAGTACAATGTACGAAATCACATGTAAAATAAAATTAAAATTTACAATAATTTCCTGTAAATCAAATTGCACAAGCAAATAAAACTACCCAATATTAACAAAATCTTAAATTTTGGATAAACAATAAGTTTATTTTAATTAACTCTTTATTTTTTATTTTTTTTAAATAATAAATTTAAAATATATAACATTTTAAAACACTTATATTAGAAAAACCAAGAAATATTTAATTCTACAATAGTTTTGATGCGCTGCGACAATAATTTTGTGCTGTCTGACAAGTTGCCAGTGGCAACAATAGGACCACAATAGAATATTTAAAAAAAAATTCCTACTAGGAAAGATAAAAGTAATAGATTTACAACGTTTCGTAATAGGGTAATATATTTTAGCTAAAAGTAACAGATCTATTACTAAAGTAATAGGGGTGGCAACACTGTGCAAAGCAATGTAATACAATAGGCGTACGTTGATACGATCGGCCTCCTGACGTCACAGTTTTGATGCAGGAGTGGGGGCTACACTCTCGCCTGGAATAGAGAACGCCGTGGTTGACCACATATATGAGTACATAATGTACTCATATATGTGGTCAACCACTGTACATTAACTATGCAAAACATTTTGACTGTAGGACTTAATCTTAATCTTAATAAAAAAAACAAATTCTGTTTTAGGCATGGATTTTTATCCATATACTGATAACACTGTGCTAGTTGAAAAATCTAACAAAAATGGGACCTGGGTATTTAACATATTTGGGGTGTTCTGAATTCAGTGGTGAAATCCATTTTTTAAAGTTAGGTAATTTTTTCGAAATATTTTATGTTAAACATTTGACGTTAAGTGCTCCAATTCGCTTAAATGTTAATGTTTTATTGAACTAACGTTGGTGCAATTTAATCGTATATTCATATTTTACAAAAATAGAATAAAACATAGATGTCATATTTTATTTTAAAAAAATATAGTTTTGCTCAGTACCCCTGATTTTCGTATTATTTTGCCTAAATAACAATTTGAACATTAAAACTTTTAAATGTATTTAAATAAAATGTTAAAAAAATATAATTAAATAAAAACTGTTTTAAGGTTGGAAAAAAATGTTATTTATTAAAAAAAATCGAAAAATCATAAAAAAGTCTTATACAGTGTATATTTAAAAGAAAAATATTAGGGTGTTTCATTTAAAACGAAAAATTTTTTTTTCTTGCTGACACATGAAAATTTTGGTTTTTAGGTTGAAAAAAAAATTCCCTGAAAATTTGAGCCCTTAATTTTCATTCTAAGTACCTACTTTCTTTTTAATTTTGTAGTTTTTCCATATAAAAAGCATGTATTTTTAATCATTTTTACTTTAAATTTCTATATTTTGGCCGGGTTTTGAATTATAATTTTTATCACTATAATTTTCTGCATAGTATTTACGGTTTTTGAAAGGCCCTGCATCAATTTTGTTTTTGCTTTATTTACGTTGATTGTAGTAGCTCCAAAAGTCGTTTTTTCACTCTTTTCACATATTTTTGAGAAAATCGAGCGAATGACTGGTTTTACCGAAAAAGTTCAAATAACAAAGTTGTAGAAAATTTGACAAAAAAGGTTTTCACGTTCATATCACTAAAGTGCTTTGTTTAAGAGATATAAGCAATATATAGTTGTTTAATCAAATTACATAAATTTCAATACAACCTATTTTTTCTTTGTTTTTGATTATTGAATTGCTTATATCTCTTAAACAAAGCACTTTAGTGATATGAACGTAAAAACCTTTTTTGTCAAAAATTAAATTTCCTACAACTTTTTTTTTTAAATTTTTCGGTAAAACCAGTCATTCGCTCTATTTTCTCAAAAATATGTGAGAAAAAGTGAAAAAACGACTTTTGGAGCTACTACAATCAACTTAAATAAATCAAAAACAAAATTGATGCAGGGCCTTTCAAAAACCGTGAATACTATGCAGGAAATTATGGTGATAAAAATTATAATTCAAAACCCAGCCAAAATATAGAAATTTAAAGTAAAAATGATTAAAAATACATGCTTTTTATATGGAAAAACTACAAAATTAAAAAGGAAGTACTTAGAATAAAAGTTAAGGGCTCAATTTTCCAGGGAATTTTTTTTTCAACCTAAAAAACAAAATTTTCATGTGTCAGCAAGAAAAAAAAATTTTCGGTTTAAATAAAACACCCTAATGGAAATTTGATCGAATTCCCCCATAGCAATTTTATGTTCTCTTATTTCAAATCTTTAAATTTAAATATCTCGAAAAAATGACCTAACTTAGAAAAACGGATTTCAGCACTGAATTTAGCATGCCCCAAATACATTAACCACCCAGAAGCCATTTTTGTTAGAAAAAAAAAGTTTCCGATTCGAGCACAGTGTAATTATTATGTCAATAGATTAAAACCAATATTGATCTTTGGTTGGTTTAGTATTAGTTATACTCCCATCCGATAGAGGCGCTCAACGCGTCGCTATCAATCAATAAATAATTTTTGCATACCGACTTAATAATCGAGCGGTTGCAAAATGCCTAAAACTCGTTAAGATTGCCGATGTCCTGTATTAGGTGAACCACAAAAAATTTCTGAAAACATGTTTCCGATATAATTCAATATTATTTGTTGGTCAGAAATGATTTGCTTGAATTAAATTGGGAAAGGCCATGGGATCAAAGATGTGTATAAAATTATTTCCTGTGTCATCGAGAAAATATGGAATAAATAAAACTTCGATTCATATTGTTAGCCATCAACAAGTTGTGGCGAGGTTGATTTCATATTACAACAAGTACAAGGGCGTGAAAAAACTTGGCAATGATGTAAAAAAGAAGTTATTTTGCGACGAGTCCAAAAAACTATTTGATATTGCTACTTGTAAATGCAATTCAAAGAATTCGTGCAAATGTGCTTGTAAAATTTGGTTGCAATAGGATGTGATAGTGCCGCGGTAAATACAGTGGTTTGTGTGTTTACTTCACATACCTCGATGGTACTTACAACGATAGTACAACAACAGGGCCGAAAAGTTTTTCAGGTGTTATTGGTAAAGAACTGGAGAAGTGCCTGAACTATAAAGTAGTGGATTTTGAAGCTAGGACATTCCCTATGGTTTACGTGTACTAAAAGTATTATTCATTTATATGTGGAGACAGCAAATCCATCGGCAAACCTAAAAGAATTGGCTACTTTTATCATGAATGTGTATGCCCCAACGTAGTTTTACTTCAAAACCAAGACAACATGGTCCTATTCACACATTCACTATTCAAGTAGTGGATTTTGAAGCTAGGACATTCCCTATGATTTACGTGTACTAATAGGATTATTCATTTATATGTGGAGACAGCAAATCCATCGGCAAACCTAAAAGAATTGGCTACTTTTATCATGTGTATGCCCCAACGTAGTTTTACTTCAAAACCAAGACTACGTGCAAACATGGGCCTATTCACATATTTAATATGACTAAAAGAGCATTACACCTCCAGAAAAACTTGAAGGCCTTATAACTATAGTTATAAAGAATATTCAGCGAAATATACATCCCGAAAACCTATGTTTGCTATGTTACCTACAAGATCTATCGATCAGAGAACTAGCATTGCAGAAAATATTAAAGGCGTGAAATGAATCAAAATGTTCAAGATTACGGGAATTAAAGCTTCCACAACTAAACACTGAAGCATTACATGTAAAATGCATTTTTACGAGTTAATATAAAATACGATTACAGAAATTACCGATATGATTTCTTCGGGTGACCATTTCCTATACCAAAAATTTCCTTGTCACACCCAAGCAGTGGAACTCAGTGTAAAACAGGTTATAACCAGTATACTGAATCTTTAGTCTCGGTTTGTGGATCGGAAGCAAGAGATAGTTTTATCAGAACAAGAATTAAAGCCAGAAAAGAATTACTAAATTTTGATACCAAATGTCAATATTTTCGCGAAAAAGAAGATCTCATTTCTACCAATAAACAGTTACTTAAAGCTTATGATTTACTATTAAATATGTTATATTTTACTAAAATAAACTTTTTATTTATTAATAATGCTATTTTTATTACTTTGATTGAAGTCATTTTTTTTTTTAATTTTCAAAACTTCGAGATTGATGCGCCACCTCAAGATATAAAAAATTGGAATATTTTTTTATATTTATTCATTTATTTATTTTAGTCAACAATTAATAATACAGGAAAAATCAATTAATAAACAAAAAAATTCACCCTATTATACAGGTCTACCTCAAAGAGATAAGTTATAGATTAAAAAATGTATTTTTTTTTCTAACATAGACTAAATTACATCTATCTACGAGTATAAACGCCGCTCACGGGTAATATACTACTTACATCTTTTAAACTATTAATTGACTATAGATACCAAACATTAAAAACAAATTATAGAAACTATTTTACCATGCAGAAAATACATAAATGTTTAAGAAATTGTATCATTGCATTCTATTATACTTTGTTTAAATTAAGTTGGTATACTCTAAACCAGAATTCTAAAATTTAACCCAATATAAAATATATTTTTAAATCACCTTGGAAATTAATTTTTGTATTCCTCTTAATTATTTGAATTATACATAAAATCAATTCAAAAATAATGTTTAATGTTTAAGAAATAAACAACTCACTTCTTAAACTGAAGATTCTAGAAGGGCTTAAACTGAAATCCAATTACGTAAAAGCTAGATGCAAAAACAGAAAATTAATTTAACAAATTGCCTGCGATAAACATAAAAAGTTAAAGATAAGTGCTACAAATTTAAAATTCATTTAAAGCTAATTTAAAAAATGATTATTTGCTTTATTTTTTAGACTGATTAATGAGAATTTAATAATCTTTTATGTAATAGTTGGTTGACCAGTGCTATCATAATTTTTATATCAATAAAAATATTGTCTATTTAAAGTGCAACCAAATTAATATATTTACATTTTTGTTTTTATAGTTGTAAAACTATTTTCTTTTAAAGTGGTTTCAAAAATATTTATATCATTTTTATATACCCCTTAAAGAGCTTATTTGAGTTTATGAAGGATATTGTCTAGTTACACTTTAAAACCTAAGTTTTAAAACTAACTAGGTTCGAACAACTTAAGTTATATAACGTGGTTTTATTGGTTTCTATTACCATTATAAACATGGCCCAAAATGGTGTTTGATGTATTTATGTTTTTTTCCTTTCTTCCTCTATTTCTCCCTCCCTTAGGCTCATTTAAAATATATATTTCTTCGTACGCTATTTTTCTTAATGTCATTATACATTAAGAACCACCAACCACTTAAATATTTTAAAAAGCCAAAGATCTTCCCTAAATATTACACATGATTAAACCCACTTTTAAAATATTTCTGTTAATAAATGCTAAATATTTTTTTATAACTACAATGAAAAAAATTATCTTTTAAAAGAAATGAAAATCAATTTGATTCAAATGATTTGCCCTTTTGAATAGGGCCAAGAGCTATGTTTCTTAATCTAAATCAGAAACTATCTATTTTTTTAAATTACTAGGGTAGAGATTTATCTATTCTTTAAGGATATTACAATATTAGCTTAAATCAAGAGCAAGCGATTTCTTGGTACAAGAACCAAAAATATTTCTTCGTAATGAAATGACGAATTAAAAAAACTTGTTTTAGCGCAAAAAATGGGATTTTAACAAGAAAACTGCATCTCTTAATTAAAAAGCTTTCTAAGAAAGAAAATTTGTCTTGCTACAAAAGAATATACTATTTAACCACATTTATTTTGATTTTAGAGCAAATATCTCTTGGTCCAATCGTATGTATTTCTTTATTCACCACATAGGCCTTTTGATTTTAATTATTGAAATATGCATTTAAGAATTTAAATCAAGGACCTTCGTAGTGAGGGGAGTTCAAGCCAAAACATTGGCATCGTTTACTGAAAAAAAGGTTTACAAAAAAAATATTTAAATAAAATAAAACATTTATTGTTTCATATCAACAAAAGCGCCCCTACACACAAAAAAATATTTTTTTATTGTGAACTCACACTACTTGATTCAAGTGTATGGTACGGTTATATAAGGTGTCCCTAAACTTAGTGGCATAAATTTAGGAGCAGATTAAGCAAGTCAAAATAAGACGAAAATCTAAATAAATATTTTTCCTAATTGCGTATGTTTAAAAGATACAGGGTTATAAAGTGTAACTTATCAAATCAGTTTTTTTAATATAACTTCTACTATGGTAGACTTGGAAAGGTGATATTTTGCGAATAGTCACTTACTACCAAAACAAATATTCACATATAATTACAATTGTTCAAGTGAGGGCAGTGTCGTAGAAACAGGGGTTGCTTAAGCTTTTTGTCCCATATAAACTTTGATGTTAGGTTTTTATACCATTTGATGCAATTTTTGGATTACTCAGTTCGGCTACTATTAAAAATGTGTACCTCTCAAACTTCTATAAAATAAACCGTTTCCGAGATAATTGTTATATCGC
Organism: Brassicogethes aeneus; assembly: GCA_921294245.1. NCBI lineage: Eukaryota > Metazoa > Arthropoda > Insecta > Coleoptera > Nitidulidae > Brassicogethes > Brassicogethes aeneus. The sequence goes on from OV121137.1 coordinate 29,182,685, forward strand.
AAGGACTAAAAGGAATATGATAACAAATTTTTTAATTGAAAAAACTACAATTTTTTATTAATGTGACGGTCAGGGCAAAAAATCTCGAGGCTCATAGAATGCCCTTTTTAGTTTTTTCAATTAAAAAATAAATTTGTTATTATGTACCTTTTAATCCTTTTAAATAATGCGATTTAACAATTATTGTAATCTCTAATATCTGATATTCGGGAAATATTTTGCCTAAATGTCAAAGAATGTATTGCGTTAAATGTATACATACAATAGTAACGTTATTAAATAAATCAAATTAGTATTTAATTCAATAACATTCTACCATTCTAACAAATAAATATCAATATGAATATCAATAGTTTAAGGAGCGATAACTTTTGTTGTTAATTTAAAAACAGTAAACGGTTATAAACCAAGTGCTAACTACCTATTGATATTATAGGAACTGTTATTCAGGAATACGGATTACAAGATCCCATTGGTTTAATGGCTCACCCATTCATGCTATGCTAGCGTTTTTTCTGTGTGGTTATAGGTTTGTAGAAACAATTATGTAACCCGACGGTTACAGTAAATTTATATGACCAGTATAAAACTCGTAAACTAAATGGCGATTATATTAATCCTTGTTATATTCTTATATACTACTTTTATATAATCTTTATATAACTTATTGTTACCATAAGTAATACAAATTGTTCATTGAGTTTTAACTATAAAATATTTGAATAGGTTGATGTAATGTGAAATAACAAATTGTATTGCTTAAAAAGCAATTTTAAGTAAAAGGTTCGGACAGCAGGTAAAACAAACCTGCCGACCACTACACATTTTAGCTATAATCAGTTGTTGCAGAGACGTTATTAGATATATTATTAGGACAGATGGTGTCAACATGTTTTGGATTAATATAAGAAAATGTTTGTAGTTAAGGTTAGTTTCACTTCGCGACCTTTTGCTGCAAAAATGGCGAATGCGCCGGGATTAATTATTTAATAGAGAATTTGTTAATACCTTTCCTACAGCGCCACCTACCGGGTTCTAGAAAAACTATAAATCATCTTATATAATTATGTATATTAAGATATTGTAAGCTAAATTTTAAAATAGTAAATATTTTTACACAATATTTTATTCAAAATCACAAAGAATTTAAAGCCAATTTTATTTAATATTTTATCTGACATCTGACAACGGTCAATTAGTTTTTAACTCATTTGTTTTTTAAATTTAACTTTAGCCCATGGACGAAATGCTATTTTGGGAGAACTTAAATTTCGCCCAGCGTTTAAAGTTGAGAAATGAAGTGGGAGTTAAATAAATATATTTACAGCCAATTTTCTTATGACCCTCGGATTATATTAAGACTATACGAGGCATAAATCAATAGGTTTACGCAATCAATAGGTTTACCTTTATAATAATTAATTTTTGTAGCAGAAAACTTCCAAGTCTGGCATCTTTTTCCTGTCCGTTGAAGACCTTTTAAATGTCAATTTATTAATCAATATTTAACATTAAAAGGGTCCAAATAAACCTTTTCATTTTTTTAAATTTAGTATTCAGGTAAATTAGCTTATAAAGCAGGTCAACAATTTGTGAAAAGTTAAACTTTTGAAGTAATTGTCCCAAAGAAAAGCTTAAAGTAAACACATCATTATAATTTTATCGTTTTTTTTTTAAGGAATATTTCTGGCAAAAATAAATTAATACTAGTATAAGCTGCTACAAAGATTAGGAGAGAATTGATTAAATAAACTTATTCTTTTAAAGGTGTATTACTTAAACTGTACTTTTCATGTCAAAATATATATTTTTTAGAACTGCAATGTCCCTACTTCTGCATTTTTTGCGTCTTTATATTCAACAATTTAACCTGTTTTACTGACCATGCGTCATAACTTAAAATCAAAATTTTAGTCACATAAATGTTCCTTGTAATTTAACTTTTTTTATTATAATAGTTTTTTTATTATGCATATGTTTAATTTGATGTTAAATGTAGGTATAATTTTGTTATAAATTAAAATATGTTCTATCTTAAACAGGTTTACATTTAAGAATATAGGAAAATAAATATAAATAGAAGCTTGTTTCGCATAATATTGAAAGAGTTTATCTTTTAAGAACTTGAGAAAGATCTAAGAAAGTTTTGAAGGGGAATCATAGAATTTCCTTTTATTTGACCAAATCTGTAAATACGTTACCCCACGAATAGAAACATAAAAGAAAACTTACTGTACAAAACAAATTTACTTTAGAGCAAAATGCTAAAGAGGTTGGGTTAAGGAAGGTGAGCGATGACGTAATTGGGGGCGGAAGGAATATACACAACGATCACCTGAACGTCCTTGGTGGACCCTGGACGAGGGCGGCCTTGGCCCCGCATGCTTGATGCATCCACTACCTTGCCGACTCGACCGACCGCCTTTACGACAGGACGTTGATTCTTCCAAGTTTAACCCCTCGGCACGATCATACTCGAGTACCTACAAAATGTCCACATTTAATCCCTATTATTTTTATTTCACATTTTTATATCTTTGTCATTTAATTGAGTCGTAAAAATAAACAAAATATACCTAAGATTGAAAATCAAATTAAAGAATAATATAAATAGAAACAATAATAGCTAATAATAGTGTATTCTGTAACAATTTTGCAAAATTCCATGGATTACAGCATATTCCACTCGAGTAAAGAAAAGTTTATCACACGAGCCTAAAGGTGCGTACTGACTTGCAACAAAATACATTCATGGATTTGGATCACATTTATTTACAAAATTTTACGAGAATGTCTTTTGAGTCCTAAAATAGCAAAGAAAGATACACTTCGAAAGGCAATACCTGTTCAAGATCGCTTAGGTACGATTTTTAGCTACTGGAGAAAACACCGAATAACTATAGAAACCACTTATTCAGAATCAAAGAAAGGTACATAAATATAATTTTCAGTTCGCAAGCGTCAAAATTTTTATCTTTATTAAAATACAGCCCATTTTTGACATCACATAATAAAGGGTGCTTTTCATATTCATCTATCAATTGGAGGCACTTTTTCCTGCTCCATTCCATCTTTGCACTTTCGTATAATAATTTTATAATTATAATTATTATATTATTATCAATAAAAATAAAGAATTCCATAGGCATTCATGCTCTCGATATATATATCGATGAGTAGTAGGGCTTGTGTGTCGTGACGTCTACATTAATCAAACAAATTTGTTCGGCTGCATTCGTTCGCCTTCGTTCTTTGTATGAGTACGCACCTTTATAAACTACTTTTTCTACGCTTGTAAAAATAACAAAAAATAAATAAATAGATAAAAAGAAAAAAGTTAGGTTAAAAACCTCTGACAGATTTTATATTTTTTACGACAGGTTACTATGATGAATTCTTACACTGAAACCGGTAATAATATAAATATTCTGTAACCTATTTTTATTTAAATTGTTATTCAATTAGGGTTTTTTCTTGTGGGGACCTTTCTTGGAGGGGCTATTCCTGTCCATCGCTATTTTTTTTGGAAGGGTTTTCTTTGGAGTAATATCCCTGGAACCTATGAAGGAGTCCTTGATGGAACAGTCAAACTGGAGAAGGTTGTCCTTGAGGACTGTTTTATGACAGGTCCTTCAGCCCAATCCAAGCCTTAGTTTAAGTTAAACAGGAATTACTACGAACACTGCTTAGGATCCACAGGTTTTATTTAGTATTATTAATTATTATTTTACTACGTAACTGCAGGGCAGTAAATTATGAAGCATTATTTTGTATTTTTTTGATTGTGCAAACCAATAGCTCTTTGGTATAAATTTTAAAGATAATAGATGTATTTTTATTGTATGTATTTTATTTATTGATAGTGGAGTGATTTTCCCTTATTAATTTTTGTCATATAAATCTAACAATATTAAATATTAGTAAGTAATCAAATCACGAGTTTAACTTATTGCCCACAACTTTAAGTTAAGGAACTCCTTACATTGTGGTGCCACCTGCCCTTAGTGCACCTGCCCTTAGTGCAAGTATGAGAAATAAACACCTACTGACCTAGGTCAGTAGTAATTTATGCTTCCAGATATTAGAGCTTCCGGCGCAAAAATCTTACCCAAAGTTGCTTATAAAAGAACCTAACCATTCCATAAATACAAAGAACCATGATTGTATGCTAAAAAAAATAAAACTGTTCGTTTTAATCGCTTTGTAAAGTATTGATGTATAAACTTTATTATTTATTTTTGCTACAGCATTCATAGTTGAATCCCTCAGATGTAAAAAACGTCATAATATTAAAAATCAACAAGTTATAAGATTGTTATGAAAACAAAGCAAATAAAGCATTCTTAAAAGTTCAATTTTGATTATGAATATTGAAATAAAATTGAATTTTTTTAACTTAATAATTTATTAAAATTTATCAAGGTTAATCCTCTACAGGTATTCCTAAAAAAAGCAAAACACATCAAAAGTAATGTGTAAATAAACAGGACACACGAGAGCTGGCGGGGTAGTGGTCGTTTAATTTGACCTGAGCGTTAGGAAACCGAGAGAATATCCACCCTAATTACTGCACGATTCAGTCTAATTTGTGTTAATGTTGGCTACAATAAAAATGATTTATTGATAAGGAAATAAAACAAAACGTACGAACGATGTAATTTTCGTATTTCAGAGTTTTTCTTTGCTAGTTAAAATCAATCATTCCATCTGCGTGTTGAATACCTTTAATTAAATTAAAAACTCGGCCTTTCATATATTTTATTAAGAGTTTGTTTTATTAGGGGATCTTTTTACTTAAATTATATAGAATATACAGAAAATATGGCAAGAACATACAATGTATGTCAAAATAGGACGGCAGTGGAAGGCAATGGACACGGCACTATATGTGCCCTTATGGTAACTGTTATTTTTCTACCAGTACCATACCATATGGTACCATATATATGGTATGGTACCTTATACGTATGGAAACGACATTCAGTACCGTTGAGAGTAACGTCAAGGTCAATGTAAGTAAATTAAATTAAATTATACAATTTTTAATAATCCTTCACGGTTTACTTTAACAACTGCAATGGTTATTTTTGTTTCATCAAGAGAAGTTCTAGGAACTATAGTCAGAGCTGGGCCAAATACAATGTACTTAAATACCGAGTTCAAAGTAATTTGTATAATTTCTGAATAAGTAAAAAGTATCAAGTACTATACTAATTGTAAAGTACTTCAAGTACAGTACTCCAAGTATAGTACTTAGTACTTTATATTATATTTAAAGAGTACATGACTCACTAGTACCAAGTATCTACATAATTATATATTATGCATTATGTATACTTATACCGATTTTCTGCCAACTAGAGTGATATTAATATCTCATGGCGGTTGACCTTGAGAGACGCTATAATATTATAACAAATATAATAGAATTTCTAGCCCAGAAATTCTTCTAAATATGTCAATAAATATCAACATTGTTTACCCTATGTAGTATGTATTTAGGTCGGCGAGTAATAGAGCGATTTGACGGATTTAAGACTTTTGCGCACCCAAGGTCATCCGCCATGATATTAAAAGCACTCTACCTAATATATATTATATATATAATATTAGGCTAATACTGCGTCTGCGAAAGAATTAATATTACATATTTAATTTGCAGTATTTAGTATCTACTTATATAATTAATACTATAGTAGACAAAGTGTACGTCCTAGAAAAACAACATCTTCTGATGATGAACCTGTTTCCAAAAAATACAAAACATAATAATTTTAACAAAAACGACCTACTGATTTACTGCAACCTAGAGTTAATAAAGGCATATCGGTTGATATTTTAATTGTATCAGAGATAATGTCCATGGAAAACTTTAGATTGTTTGATGTAACATTCATATAAAAATCGATTCAGACCTGTGTCTGGACTCCAGCAAATGTTTTGCCCGTGAACCGATTTTCACCAAATAAACTTTGAAATGAAGCCTCATTTATTTGACGATTTGGAAAATGTTTCTAGGTTCTCCCCCAATAATTATCCTCTACAAATGAGTCTGAGTTGAAAAATTGTGAACATTTTATTTTTTCAACGAATAACGTTGGGCTACCGCTCAAGCTGCAGGCGCAGACAGGTCTCAACTTGTATAAAGTACTTTTAGCAGAATGTTACAAGTACAAGTACCAAGTACTTATTCAAAGAAGTAACTAAGTATCAAGTACAAAGTACCAAAAATGTACTTTATGAACAATATTTAAGTACGCCCAGCTCTGACTATAGTGAGCAATATTCTGCACATCAAATTTTTATTTCCAATAATTTATTGTTTTTTTATCCGTGTGGAAATAGACTACTGGTGAGTGAAACAAAACGAAACATTAGGAATGAAAATAGGAATAGAAACTAAACTCTAGATAACAAAATGACTCCCAAGTCAGCGGTCTCGAATTAATTTTCAAATAACGTAATTTTTCATTAAAAAAATAATAACCAAAATTTAATAAATATAGTTATACATGGAAAATGCACGCCTGCTACTTTCATTTCTATACTTTACTTTTGATAATGTTTCGTTACTCATGTTTTGATACTTATTTTGTTTAATTATTTGTTCGTCAGAGGGAACTGGTGGTTTTATTTCTAAAACAAAAGTTTTCGTGTCATTATATTCCTTATATTTTCAATTAGAAACGTTACCTTCGTTTTCTCAGCAATTACGGCAAAGTTGATTTTAGTTATTCAGCATAACCTATGTTTTATGTTTCCAAACTGTTTCGTTTTTGTTTCTTCACGAGCAACAAAACCGTAACAGAAACGCGGTAACATATCCTGGTTTCCTTACACTTCGATAAATAATTATTATTATTAAGTTTAATTTTTTCACAAAAAAATTTTTAACTTAATAATTATTGTAAATGTCCAAACTCATTTAAAAGTGCAATATTTTTTTAAAATCAAATTGTATGATTTCAACCCTGGCGAATTCACTAAACGCAAAATTAACGTTAAGTTGCGCCCAAGTCTCACCCATAATTAACTCAAAATTAACGTTGATTTTGGGTTAAAATCTCGTTTCTTAACGCAAATTCAACGTTTTGTTTTGTGCCGATTTACGATTTTGTGTTAAGTTTGAGTTTATTTTTAGTTGAATTTTAGTCAAGTTTCCGTTGAATTTGCGTTAAGTTTGCGTTGAATTTACGTCAACTTTAAGTTAGGTTTGCGTTAAATATAGGTAAGTTTTGCGTCTACTTTAAGTTAAGTATGCGTTGAATTTGCGTCAACTTTGCGTTTAATTTGGGTCAGTTTTCCGTTAACTTTGAGTCTACTTTAAGTTAAGTTTGCGTTAAGTTTCGATTCATTTAACGTAAAATTTCTGTGGGTAAAAGGCATAAGGGGATAAGTCAAAAAAAGCGATTTTTAATAGAGCCTTTAACGTTTTCGCATTCAGGAAATATATTTATGTTTAGGTATACGCTTTTGTTAGCATGACATGGGCTAACAAAAGGGTATACCCGCTAACCATAAATATGTATCCTGAATTGATGCGAATACGTTTAAGGCTCTACTGAAAAGTTGCTTTTTTGACTTATCCCCTTATGCCTTTTACCCACAGATTTGTGATAAAAAAAAGTTTTTTATTTCTTAACCCAAATTAAACTTATTGCCATCAACTATATTAACATTGATTTATATTGATTAATTGAAGCTTTGCTACAAAACGGTTAACCACCCTCAACCCTGACAGGGACGCAGTCCATGTTTTTTTTAAGCTGGGATTTTAATGAAAACCCTAGTTTAAAGTATAAAAATAATTTATTATAATACATATACACTACATATACCTCCTACATATATTACTATAATAGTAAACAAAAAATAAATTATTTAAATTGCGAAGCCAGCTCTCATGCGTTGAACTCCCAAAGGCATATCTGAAAAACAAAAAATAAACAAATTATTATTTTCTTCTAAATGGTTATTTACAACTAAGAAATTAATATAAAAATCAAATATTACATTTAATTTTTATAAAGATAAAGAGGTTAATTTTTTACCGATTTTAATAAAAAATCAAAATCGACTCAAAACGAACGCAAATTCAACGCAAATTAAACGCAAATGTTTGATAAAAATTTATTTATTATTAAGTTTAATAATTTATTTTTATTTGTTTTTGACTCAAGCAATTAATGTAAAACCAAAAATAACTTAAAAAATCTAATATATTATTATTTTACCGACTTTTAATAAAAAATCAAAATCGACTCAAAACGAACGCAAATTCAACGCAAATCCAACGCAAAAGTAGAAGACTGAATTTTTATAAAAATTCATTTATTATCACGTTTAATAATTTATTTTTATATGGGTTTGATTTAAGCAATTAATTTAAAACCAAAAATAACTTAAAAAATCTAATATATTATTATTTTACCGACTTTTAATAAAAAATCAAAATCGACTCAAAACGAACGCAAATTCAACGCAAATCCAACGCAAAAGTAGAAGACTGAAATTCGTTTATTATCACGTTTCATAATTTATTTTTATATGGGTTTGATTCAAGCAATTAATTTAAAACCAAAAATAACTTAAAAAATCTAATATATTATTATTTTACCGACTTTTAATAAAAAATCAAAATCGACTCAAAACGAACGCAAATTCAACGCAAATCCAACGCAAAAGTAGAAGACTGAATTTTTATAAAAGTTCATTTATTATCACGTTCACTGAAAAAAATAAGCTGTTGAAACAACAAAAAAAATATTAATTCAACTCTTTATGCACTTTAAATACAAGCAATGGTTTTTGCACGTTTACTTAACCATCTAAAAATGTCAAATTGTATTGTTTAATTGAACAACAAATAACAGTCAAATGAACAAAATTAGGATATTTGTTCCAATCTGCTAATTTTGTTAATTTAACATTCTTAGAGTGTTAAGGCAACTTTATGAATGCAAATTTAACATTTTAAATTTTAAAATAACATTTACAATTTGTTAAATGAACAAATTTAATGTTGTGGATTAAACAGCAACTAAACGTTAATCTAATAGTTTTTTTAGGTAATCCCAACAATTTTAGTATTTGATTTAACCAATTCCAGCTATTAAATCAAAATAGGATAAAAACTTTAATTCAAACAATGAGTTCATGTAAGATCAATATTTTAAATTGTCAAATGAACAAATAAACTTTGACAAACTCTGACTATTGCTTTGACACCAAAATATAGATTAATCCAATAGGTTTTTTGTTGAAACAACATTTTCAAAAATGACATTTAGGCAAATGTTAACTCAACGAATATATTTTTTTCGGTGTTTAATAATTTATTTTTATATGGGTTTGATTTAAGCAATTAATTTAAAACCAAAAATAACTTAAAAAATCTAATATATTATTGTTTTATTGACTTTTACTAAAAAATCAAAATCGACTCAAAACGAACGCAAATTCAACGCAAATCCAACGCAAAAGTAGAAGACTGAAATTCATTTATTATCACGTTTCATAATTTATTTTTATATGGGTTTGATTCAAGCAATTAATTTAAAACCAAAAATAACTTTAAAAATCTAATACCTATATTAATATTTTACCGACTTTTAATAAAAAATCAAAATCGACTCAAAACGAACGCAACTTCAACGCAAATCCAACGCAAAAGTAGAAGACTGAAATTCTTTATTATCACGTTTCATAATTTATTTTTATATGGGTTTGATTCAAGCAATTAATTTAAAACCAAAAATAACTTAAAAGATCTAATATATTATAGTTTTACCGACTTTTAATAAAAAATCAAAATCGACTCAAAACGAACGCAAATTCAACGCAAATCCAACGCAAAAGTAGAAGACTGAATTTTTATAAAAATTCATTTATTATCACGTTTAATAATTTATTTTTATATGGGTTTGATTTAAGCAATTAATTTAAAACCAAAAATAACCTAAAAAATCTAATATATTATTGTTTTATTGACTTTTACTAAAAAATCAAAATCGACTCAAAACGAACGCAAATTCAACGCAAATCCAACGCAAAAGTAGAAGACTGAAATTCATTTATTATCACGTTTCATAATTTATTTTTATATGGGTTTGATTCAAGCAATTAATTTAAAACCAAAAATAACTTTAAAAATCTAATACCTATATTATTATTTTACCATCTTTTAATAAAAAATCAAAATCGACTCAAAACGAACGCAAATTCAACGCAAATCCAACGCAAAAGTAGAAGACTGAAATTCGTTTATTATCACGTTTCATAATTTATTTTTATATGGGTTTGATTCAAGCAATTAATTTAAAACCAAAAATAACTTAAAAAATCTAATATATTATTATTTTACCGACTTTTAATAAAAAATCAAAATCGACTCAAAACGAACGCAAATTCAACGCAAATCCAACGCAAAAGTAGAAGACTGAAATTCGTTTATTATCACGTTTCATAATTTATTTTTATATGGGTTTGATTCAAGCAATTAATTTAAAACCAAAAATAACTTTAAAAATCTAATACCTATATTATTATTTTACCGACTTTTAATAAAAAATCAAAATCGACTCAAAACGAACGCAAATTCAACGCAAATCCAACGCAAAAGTAGAAGACTGAAATTCTTTATTATCACGTTTCATAATTTATTTTTATATGGGTTTGATTCAAGCAATTAATTTAAAACCAAAAATAACTTAAAAGATCTAATATATTATAGTTTTACCGACTTTTAATAAAAAATCAAAATCGACTCAAAACGAACGCAAATTCAACGCAAATCCAACGCAAAAGTAGAAGACTGAATTTTTATAAAAATTCATTTATTATCACGTTTAATAATTTATTTTTATATGGGTTTGATTTAAGCAATTAATTTAAAACCAAAAATAACTTAAAAAATCTAATATATTATTATTTTACCGACTTTTAATAAAAAATCAAAATCGACTCAAAACGAACGCAAATTCAACGCAAATCCAACGCAAAAGTAGAAGACTGAAATTCGTTTATTATCACGTTTCATAATTTATTTTTATATGGGTTTGATTCAAGCAATTAATTTAAAACCAAAAATAACTTAAAAAATCTAATATATTATTATTTTACCGACTTTTAATAAAAAATCAAAATCGACTCAAAACGAACGCAAATTCAACGCAAATCCAACGCAAAAGTAGAAGACTGAAATTCATTTATTATCACGTTTCATAATTTATTTTTATATGGGTTTGATTCAAGCAATTAATTTAAAACCAAAAATAACTTTAAAAATCTAATACCTATATTATTATTTTACCGACTTTTAATAAAAAATCAAAATCGACTCAAAACGAACGCAAATTCAACGCAAATCCAACGCAAAAGTAGAAGACTGAAATTCTTTATTATCACGTTTCATAATTTATTTTTATATGGGTTTGATTCAAGCAATTAATTTAAAACCAAAAATAACTTAAAAGATCTAATATATTATAGTTTTACCGACTTTTAATAAAAAATCAAAATCGACTCAAAACGAACGCAAATTCAACGCAAATCCAACGCAAAAGTAGAAGACTGAATTTTTATAAAAATTCATTTATTATCACGTTTAATAATTTATTTTTATATGGGTTTGATTTAAGCAATTAATTTAAAACCAAAAATAACTTTAAAAATCTAATATATTATTATTTTACCGACTTTTAATAAAAAATCAAAATCGACTCAAAACGAACGCAAATTCAACGCAAATCCAACGCAAAAGTAGAAGACTGAAATTCGTTTATTATCACGTTTCATAATTTATTTTTATATGGGTTTGATTCAAGCAATTAATTTAAAACCAAAAATAACTTAAAAAATCTAATATATTATTATTTTACCGACTTTTAATAAAAAATCAAAATCGACTCAAAACGAACGCAAATTCAACGCAAATCCAACGCAAAAGTAGAAGACTGAAATTCATTTATTATCACGTTTCATAATTTATTTTTATATGGGTTTGATTCAAGCAATTAATTTAAAACCAAAAATAACTTTAAAAATCTAATACCTATATTATTATTTTACCGACTTTTAATAAAAAATCAAAATCGACTCAAAACGAACGCAAATTCAACGCAAATCCAACGCAAAAGTAGAAGACTGAAATTCTTTATTATCACGTTTCATAATTTATTTTTATATGGGTTTGATTCAAGCAATTAATTTAAAACCAAAAATAACTTAAAAGATCTAATATATTATAGTTTTACCGACTTTTAATAAAAAATCAAAATCGACTCAAAACAAACGCAAATTCAACGCAAATCCAACGCAAAAGTAGAAGACTGAATTTTTATAAAAATTCATTTATTATCACGTTTAATAATTTATTTTTATATGGGTTTGATTTAAGCAATTAATTTAAAACCAAAAATAACTTAAAAAATCTAATATATTATTATTTTACCGACTTTTAATAAAAAATCAAAATCGACTCAAAACGAACGCAAATTCAACGCAAAAGTAGAAGACTGAAATTCGTTTATTATCACGTTTCATAATTTATTTTTATATGGGTTTGATTCAAGCAATTAATTTAAAACCAAAAATAACTTAAAAAATCTAATATATTATTATTTTACCGACTTTTAATAAAAAATCAAAATCGACTCAAAACGAACGCAAATTCAACGCAAATCCAACGCAAAAGTAGAAGACTGAATTTTTATAAAAATTCATTTATTATCACGTTTAATAATTTATTTTGATATGTGTTTGATTCAAGCAATTAATTTAAAACCAAAAATAACTTAAAAAATCTAATATATTATTGTTTTATTGACTTTTACTAAAAAATCAAAATCGACTCAAAACGAACGCAAATTCAACGCAAATCCAACGCAAAAGTAGAAGACTGAAATTCATTTATTATCACGTTTCATAATTTATTTTTATATGGGTTTGATTCAAGCAATTAATTTAAAACCAAAAATAACTTTAAAAATCTAATATATTATTATTTTACCGACTTTTAATAAAAAATCAAAATCGACTCAAAACGAACGCAAATTCAACGCAAATCCAACGCAAAAGTAGAAGACTGAAATTCTTTATTATCACGTTTCATAATTTATTTTTATATGGGTTTGATTCAAGCAATTAATTTAAAACCAAAAATAACTTAAAAAATCTAATATATTATAGTTTTACCGACTTTTAATAAAAAATCAAAATCGACTCAAAACGAACGCAAATTCAACGCAAATCCAACGCAAAAGTAGAAGACTGAATTTTTATAAAAATTCATTTATTATCACGTTTAATAATTTATTTTTATATGGGTTTGATTTAAGCAATTAATTTAAAACCAAAAATAACTTAAAAAATCTAATATATTATTATTTTACCGACTTTTAATAAAAAATTAAAATCGACTCAAAACGAACGCAAATTCAACGCAAATCCAACGCAAAAGTAGAAGACTGAAATTCGTTTATTATCACGTTTCATAATTTATTTTTATATGGATTTGATTCAAGCAATTAATTTAAAACCAAAAATAACTTTAAAAATCTAATACCTATATTATTATTTTACCGACTTTTACTAAAAAATCAAAATCGACTCAAAACGAACGCAAATTCAACGCAAATCCAACGCAAAAGTAGAAGACTGAAATTCATTTATTATCACGTTTCATAATTTATTTTTATATGGGTTTGATTCAAGCAATTAATTTAAAACCAAAAATAACTTTAAAAATCTAATATATATATTAGAATTTCAGTCTTCTACTTTTGCGTTGGATTTGCATTGAATTTGCGTTCGTTTTGAGTCGATTTTGATTTTTTATTAAAAGTCGGTAAAATAATAATATATTATTATTTTACCGACTTTTAATAAAAAATCAAAATCGACTCAAAACGAACGCAAATTCAATGCAAATCCAACGCAAAAGTAGAAGACTGAAATTCTTTATTATCACGTTTCATAATTTATTTTTATATGGGTTTGATTCAGGCAATTAATTTAAAACCAAAAATAACTTAAAAAATCTAATATATTATAGTTTTACCGACTTTTAATAAAAAATCAAAATCGACTCAAAACGAACGCAAAAGTAGAAGACTGAATTTCTATAAAAATTCATTTATTATCACGTTTAATAATTTATTTTGATATGTGTTTGATTCAAGCAATTAATTTAAAACCAAAAATAACTTAAAAAATCTAATATATTATTGTTTTACCGACTTTTAATAAAAAATCAAAATCGACTCAAAACGAACGCAAATTCAACGCAAATCCAACGCAAATGTTGAAGACTGAATTTTTATAAAAATTCATTTATTATCACGTTTTTATAATTTATTTTTATATATGTTTATTCAAGCAATTAATTTAAAACCAAAAATAACTTTAAAAATCTTTTTGTTGCGTTATGTAATGAATCGCCCAATGTGTGAAGGTTTTCTTTTAATGGCATATGCAATGAATATCGCCAGGTTGTGTCACGAGTATGGTATTTAAAATAAAAATTAATTTGATTGTTCAATTTATTGTTTGATTCGCTTATTTGTGTAAAATTACAAATTTGATTGTTAAAATAATAGGACCTGAAACAATCCACCCAAGCTGTGATTTTTGAAGGATATATCCTTCAAAAATCACAGCTTGGTATAGGTTCATTGTTTCCATTTGAAATTTGACCAATGCACATAAGTTGCCAAAATATGCTTGCACCCAACAACACATCTATTTGACTTGCATTGTTTAATTCTGGGTCTGCTAATTTTATAGAACTTGGTATATTGAGTGAGGAAATATCAAAAGAAACTTGAGAAATTTTTTGTTATTTTGTCAATTACTAAAAATGAAAGTTTGGCTTGTATTTTAATATTTGTTATTGAGTTACTAATTCCAGTAACAGGCATTTGAATGTTTTCACCCTGCAGATTGATGAATATGAAGTTAGCAAAGCATCCATCCCCAATCAAGAAGCGATTAGGTGCATAATTTGCCGTTAATTAGTTGTGGTTAAATTAATTTTGTCGTAATATTTTATTGTTTTTATGGGTGCTTTGCTAACTTCATATGAAGTTAGCAAGGCACCTTTATTAAATATGTGATTAATTTCTTTTTATTAGTTAATATTTTAATGTTAATATAATAGAATATTGATATTTCGTTGTTTGGGTATTCTCTCAACAGACGTAACTATTCTTTTTAATTGAAATTCATATGAAGTTAGCAAATAAAAATAATAAAAATAAAAGAAATATTCGAACGACAAAATTATTTTTTTTTAAACTAATTAACGACAAATTAACGGCAAAACAATATCTGAGCCATATTTGTTTAAAAGGAACCAAGCGCCAATTACAAAATTTTTATATAAAGGGCCATTTCAAACGCGCGAAACGCACGAATTATAAAACTGTTTTTATAAAAAAAATTGTAGATAATTTATTATATAATATTTTGACATCAAAATTGTCAAAAATATTCTTCTTTTATTATGCTATACATTAAATCAAAAAAACGCAAGGAATATTTTATAAAGGTAGAGATAATTTTAATAATTGAAAGGTGTGGACGGGACAAAAAAATATTTATCTTGTCCCGTCCAAACGTGTCAATTATTATAATTTAATAAAATATTTCTTGCGTTTTTTTGATTTAATGTATAGCATAATAAAAGAAGAATATTTTTGACAATTTTGATGTCAAAAAATTGTATAATAAATTACCTACAATTTTTTTATAAAAACAGTTTTGTGATTTGTCCCGTCCGTATGCTTGAAATGGCCGTAAAGCCCTTTGTGCCTGAATTATTAGCCATAAATATTTAAAAAGGGTCAATTTCAATTAAAAACAATAGTTATGTCTGATGAGAGAATTTCCAAACAACAAAATATCAATATTCTATTATGTTAAATAATCGAATTGAAATAACCTTTTCTAAAAAATAAATAATGTCGCTTGGTAAATAAACAAGGTTCCCAAAAAAAAATTATTCCTGTAATAAGTGAAGCGGGTGCTTTGCAAAGCAGCCGAAAAAAAAACCAAAAAATAATCAAACTATTCACAACTAATTAGCGACAAATTAACGGCAAAATATTAACTATTAAAAAAAAAAATTAATCACATATTTAAGGGGGTACCTTGCTAACTTTATATGAAGTTAGCAAAGCACCCATAAAAACAAAGAAATATTCGAAAGACTAAATTATTTTTTTCACAACTAACTAACGACAAATTAACGGCAAAATATTAACTATTAAAAAAAATTTACATATTTAAGGGGAGTGCCTTGCTAACTTTATATGAAGGTAGCAAAGCAGCCGAAAAAACAAAAAATAATCAAACGACAAAATTAATTTATTCCCAACTAATTAGCGCCAAATTAACGGCAAAATATTAACTATTAAAAAAAAATTATCACATATTTAATGGGGGTGCCTTGCTAACTCTATATGAAGTTAGCAAAGCACCCATAAAAACAAAGAAATATTCGAACGACAAAATTAATTTATTCACAACTAATTAGCGACAAATTAACGGCAAATTATGCACCTAATCGGTTCATGAATATGAAGTTAGCAAAGCATCCATCGCTAATCAAAAAGCGATTAGATGCATAATTTGCCGTTAATTTGTCGTTAATTAGTTGTGAAAAAATTAATTTTGTCGTTCGAATATTTCTTTGTTTTCACGGGTGCTTTGCTAACTTCATATGAAGTTAGCAAGGCACCCCCCTTAAATATCTGATAAAAAAAAAATTTAATAGTTAATATTTTGCCGTTAATTTGTCGCTAATAATAATAAATTAATTTTGTCGTTCGCATATTTCTTTGTTTTTATGGGTGCTTTGTTAACTTCATATGAAGTTAGCAAGGCAGCCCCCTTAAATACGTGATAATATATTTTTATTAATTGTTAATATTTTGCCGTTAATTTGTCGCTAATTAGTTCATATGAAGTTAACAAAATACCCATAAAAACAAAGAAATATGCGAACGACAAATTTAATTTATTCACAACTAATAAGCGACAAATTAACGGCAAAATATTAACTATTAATTTTTTTTATCAGATATTTAAGGGGGTCTGCCTTGCTAACTTCATATGAAGTTAGCAAAGCAGCCGAAAAAAACAAAAAATTATTAAACGACAAAATTAATTTATTCACAACTAATTAGCGACAAATTAACGGCAAAATATTAACAATTAAAAAAAATATATTATCACGTATTTAAGGGGGCTGCCTTGCTAGCTTCATATGAACTTAACAAAGCACCCATAAAAACAAAGAAATATGCGAACGACAAAATTAATTTTTTCACAACTAATTAACGACAAATTAACGGCAAATTATGCATCTAATCGCTTTTTGATTAGCGATGGATGCTTTGCTAACTTCATATTCATAATCGGTTCTTGATTGGCGATGGATGCTTTGCTAACTTCATGTTCATTGCAGATTGAGTGTTTTGAATAAATTTGTGGTTATAAGTTATTCTGCGAGCCACTGTCAAGAAAAGCTTGACATTTGATTAATTTACCTTCATTTGAAATTATAAAAATATTTGCTGCTGACTATTTCCCTCGTCTTAATTTCCACCAATCACAACGCGCAATTTTGAATTACAAATGGTTTCTAGGTAAAAAAACTGTGTGACAGCACCTGTCAGCAGTTTTTTCAAGTTTACCCGCGGCAAAACTTGGCAGCTGTTGTCACCAAAAATTGCAATTTATATTTTAATTGTTAACTGTTACTCATGAAATAGTCTTGTCAAATACCATTCGGGCATCTAATTTTTCCTGTGAAAAAAATCGAAAAAACACAATGCTAAGTAATATTTAAAAAAAAGCATTCGTGCAGGTGCAAAAATCCTCCTCTTCGACTCGGATTTTTGTTGCCACCAGCACTTATGCTTTTTGTTAAAATATTACTTAGCAACGTGTTTTTTCGATTTTTTTCGGTAAAATTAAATGCCCTTATGATATTACTTACGATAATAAAATGTTTTGTTGCTTTTTTTGCACATAATGATGATTAATAGTTGTGTTTTCTGTTTGAGAATTTGATATTGGTTTGGGTAAATTATTATTTGAATTTGTACTTGGGTTTTGTACGAGTTGAGAATTATTTTGGGTATTATTTTGGTTTTGTGTTTTGTTTGAATTTAAGTGCAATAGTTAATTGTGCTTCTTGCCAGTGTTTACATGAAGTGGATTTACATTCCGTATTAAAATGACCAGGCCTTAAACAGTTTAAACATAATTTGTGACTTTTTACTTCTGTATATCTTTGATTTATGGGTAAGTCTAATAGTTTTGGGCATGAAAAATTATAATGTTATTGTTTACAGAAGGAACAAGTTATATTTTTAGTAGAAATCATTGAAATAGCTTGATTTTCCTTTTTGTTTGATTTATCGTACTTATTTGTGTTTGGTTCAATGTTTTCTAATAATTGACATCTATTTATTAAAAATTTTGTAGTCATCGATGCTTGGAAAATCAGACAAATTGGTTAATTGCCATTGTAGTTTGGTTTTGTTGTCTAATTTTCTTGATATTATAAATATTAAAAGTGTATTCCAAGTTTCAACTGGCTGTCCCAATGATTTTAAAGATCGATAATGTTTTAGAAAATTGTCAACCAAATTTCTTAAAGCTGTATGATTTTCTTGTTTTATTGTGGGTAAATTGTTTTCAAAACGCTCCTTTAAAAGGTTCCACGCCACTGCATAGTTGTCATCAGAAATGTTTATGGATTGTAGTATTGGTCATATTCACCCTTAAATTCTGGTAAATTTAGAGTGGGTAGTTTAACTTAAGGTATATATGTTATGCTTGAAATATTAAAATCTTGATTAGACTGAATTGATGGATTTGTATTGCTTACGATTGTGTTTCGATTTTGTTTAATTAACACCTTTACTGCTGAAATAATTCGAAAATAAGAATTTCCAAATTCTGACAGTTCGGTTGAGTTATCATCTAGTTCAGAAGATGGTATTAAGGTGACTAACTTGTAATCAAGTTTCCAATTCTATAAATGATTTATTTGTCTCAAATGTGTCTACAAATTGATCGAATCTGTTTAATTGCGATTTTAAAGAATTGCGTTTTTAAGTGGTTGAATTTTTTCTTTTTTTGTGGATAATTTGAGATGTTTTTAACTAAAATATGAGTAATTTGTTTTAAAAATATTTTGTTTGAGCGAGCAACGAATCAACAATTGTTATTAAACTCAATTGCAATGTATTTAAATCAACTCTTATGAGTTGAATTTTTTAAATAGGTTTATTTGTTTATATTTTACCGGTAGATTACTAACCTACAGGACCACGTTGCCTCGAGGAAGAGTGAGACAGAGCGATACGAAATGAAATGAATTAAAGAAGGATGGAGAGACTTACCGGCTTTTTTTTACGATTTTTGTTAAACCGATGTCCAGAATATCCATAGGTGTTGATTTTTCTTTCATCTACTTTCGAAGGACCATGTAAAGGGGTGATGTTTTATTCACCCTCGTTGTTTTCTTTGTTGATGAACTGGCATTCACATTTTCATTAATACACGTTTTTTTTGTATCACTTTATTGCACATAATTCGTGCAATACAATGCACACTTGTGAGTTGATAAACTAATTAAAATATGTAAAATTACAACATTAAAAGATGCTATTCGGCCATCTTCTACATTCTTCTGTCTCTGTTTCGCCTCTTGGCGCTGTTGAGCGCAGTGTTGCCAACCCAAAATCGGTCTAGGAGGTAGATATAATTTTAAAAGTTGGTAGTTTCCAACAAATCTTACTTTGAAAAGTTAGTAGATCTACCACCTATATTTTTCGAGTATTCCAGAGACTCCAAAGTAAGAAATCTGGCACTTATTTATTTATTTTTTGATGGATACAAAATATTTAAAGTATTTTTATAAAAAAACAATAATAAAGCAAAATTACAGATTGCCAATATTCAAAATAAGAATAGAAAAAAGTCAAAAATTAAAGAACGAATTATTATAATTATCGTGCCTATAGGCAC
This sequence comes from Brassicogethes aeneus, assembly GCA_921294245.1. Classification (NCBI taxonomy): domain Eukaryota; kingdom Metazoa; phylum Arthropoda; class Insecta; order Coleoptera; family Nitidulidae; genus Brassicogethes; species Brassicogethes aeneus. The sequence continues at coordinate 29,202,728 of OV121137.1, forward strand.
TTGGGTTGTATACTATATCGTAATTTAATAATTCCAGATTATTAATATTTAATTAATTAATTTAAGTATACAACCCAAGTGTATGCATAATTTGATAATTCGTTCTTTATTTTTTGACTCTTTTCTAGTCCATTTTCAAATTTGTACCCTTTTGCTTCTAGTAGGTACCTTTAATTATAAATATATTTATAATTAAAGGGATTAGAAGCAAAAGGGTACAAATTTGAAAATGGAAAAAAGGTTAAAATATAAGAAAAAAGTATAGCTTTTTTGTTAATCTATTTTTTAAAAGAATACATATTTTGATTGAATAATTTATAATATTTTTGTGTAGGTTGCTCCGCACTTTTGTTGATAAATGTAATAGATAATAGAGGGCGCTACAGTAACGCGCTATATGAATACAATGAAATTTGGTATATGTTCAAAGATGGAAAAAGTTAAAAAAAACACAACGCATTATTACCACTTTTAGGTTAAATTTAATTTAAAAAAATTAAAAACTTTAAAAGTTGGTAGATCTACCGAAAAGTTGGTAGAGTTGGCAACCGCAATTTGAAAATTGACGTTTGTAAAACTAAACAGTTATCGCAAAACTTACGCAAATATTGGACATAGGTACTATTTTTTTTTAATAAATTTTTAATATATATTATGATTTATTTTCATATGCTTTTGATTTCAATCAATAATTATTTTTTAAGTTAATTTTAGTTAGACATTAATGTCCAAATAAAATTAAGTTAAAAAAATCAAGTAATTTTTAGGGACTTTTAATAAAAAATCAAAATTTACCCAAAATTATCGCAAAATAAACCCAAACTTAACGCAAATATTACTAAAATAAAATTTTTATAAAAATGTATTGATAATTACTTTTTATAATTTATTTTTATATATATGCTTTTGATTTAAATTATTTATGTCTAATTAAAAAAAACTTAAAAAATCTAATACAGTGATGTTTTAGTGACTTTAAATAAAAAATCAAAATTAACTCAAAATTAACGTAAACTCAACGCAAACTGAACGCAAATATTATAATATAGACAATACATTTTTATAAAAATAAATTAATTGAAGACATAAGTGGATAAAGGTGTTATGTGACATTTGAGGTAGTAAAATAAAGACGATTTTTAAATTTTATTTTTGCATAAAAAACAGTTTGGTGGATACTTTTAAGTTTTTAAATTATTATAACAATTTAAAAAAAAAACTTATTTTGGTAGTTCCTTGTAAGTTTAAAAATAATAGAGAAAAGTATTACTAGTATGAACATTGTTTGCCATTTTTTACTTAAAATGTGACATAACACCTTTACCCACTTATGTATGTCTTCAATTACTACTTTCAATAAATTATTTTATATGCTTTTGATTTAAGTCATTAATGTCCAACGAAAGATAACTTAAAATATCAAAAAAGTGATTTTTTAGTGACATAATAAAAAATCAAAATTGACTCTAAAGAAACCCAAATTTAATGCAAAGTAAACGCAAATTTAAGAAAATTTTTATAAAAATAAATAAGCAAACTAAAATTAGGTATAATGAAAATTCAAAATTCACTCAAAATAAACTCAAAATCAACGCAAATTTAACGCAAATATTTTATTCAAAAAATGTTAGCGTAAACTTAATTAAAAAGCCAAAATTGACTCAAAATGAACGCAAAATCAACGCAAATTCAACGTAAATATTTTATACAAAAAATGTTTAAGTAAAATCGGTAACCTAACCAAAAAGTCAAAATTGACTCAAAATAAACGCAAAATCAACGCAAATTCAACGCAAATATTTTATACAAATTTTTTTAGAGTAAAATCGTTTACCTAATCAATCAATTTTAAGTCTATTTATAGTTAATTTTTGGTTGTTTAAAATTGACTCTAAAGAAACACAAATTTAATGCAAAGTAAACGCAAATTTATGAAAATTTTTATAAAAAGAAATAAAAAAATTAAAATTATAATAAAAAGTCAAAATTAACTCAAAATAAACTCAAAATCAATGCAAATTTAACGCAAATATTTTATTCAAAAAATGTTCGCGTAAAATCGATAGCTTAATTAAAAAGTCAAAATTGACTCAAAATGAACGCAAAATCAACGCAAATTCAACGTAAATATTTTATACAAAAAATATTTGAAGAAAATCGGTAACCTAAACAAAAAGTCAAAATTGACTCAAAATAAACGCAAAATAAACGCAAATTCAACGCAAATATTTTATAAAAAAAATTTTAGAGTAAAATCAGTTACCTAATCAATCAATTTTAAGTGTATTTATAGTTAATTTTTTGGTTGTTATCGCAAAACTTACGTTAAATTTTAGTCAAATTTGAGTTACGTTTTGGCTCAACTTAACGCAATTTTTTTGAGCCAACTTTACGTTAAAATCCAATATTTTAACTCAAAAAATGGCAACTTGCGTTAAAATTTATGAAATCAACGCTAAATCAACGCAAAATTTACGTAAATTGACCGATCGGTGAATTCGCTAGGGAAACGATTTACTCAAGCCGTTGTAAGATTATTACTTAATTTTAATTACAATTACAAACAAAACGAAAGTAGGTACAGAAGAAATGCCAGCTGCTAAATGCACGGCACTCTAGACCATGCCCTGTGCACTCGCCTTAAACAAATCAAATCTATATTTTTGTCTAGTCGACTATGGTTACACTCGTAGCACATGTGGCATTTATTTTTGCTTTTCAAATAAACAATTTAAATAAACTTTCAGGCCTTTTATTTTTTACTATTTTAACTGTCAAAATTCGACAGGATAACCTAAATTAAAACCATAACCTAAAACCTATAAATGTCAGGCGGGTATAACTAAAGTTATAGCTATAGCTACATAGCGGTAGGAGTGTGCGTAAAGATTCATTTACAAACCTTGACACGTAAATAACTAAAACATGTATTATAAAATGTCACAAATGCTAAAATTATGTTTTTTACAGCAATTGTATTATTTATTAAAACAAAAGCATTGGGGATAAACTATTATTTTAAAAAATATTTATATTTAACCTTAAAAATACAATTTATTAACTAACTTTAGGCAAAATTCAGTCAATGACTAACTAATCATTGACTAAAAAACTTTTTATAAATATAGATTCTTTAGAAATCAATAAAACAATTATGGCCACTTACACCGTAAGTTTAACAGTGGTTTAACAAAGGATTATTTTTCATAACTGGCTTGCACCCTAAATTAATCCTTGTTTAAATACCTCTAAACTACTGTTAAAATAAACCCCCAATTTCGGGGGTTTAAATTACTTTAATCCACCGTTAACGATTTATAACCTCAAAAGTACTACTCATCGGTATTCAAGATATTTTTTCCAAAGATATTATTTATGAGTGAGTATAAGAGACGTATAACCAGCCCCATTTCCTCTTGACTCTCGAACCCCGTACAGGCCTATGTTTACTTACGCCGATTTTTGTTCTTCCCCAGCAACTGCACGGCTTCACCCGTGTTTGCTGGGTGCGAATGTCCATTGCGTTCCGTACTGTCCCCTATTTGGGGCTCGAGAGCGAGAGGCGAATAGTTATAATAGCCATTCCCGGGTTCGCCGAGCCTATGCTATACGCTCGGTGGGGTATGGATGAGGGACGGGAGGGAGTTGGTTTTTGGGGGACAATTACGCCGACTTAAAACTAAGTACGACGCGGAATCCCCCTAGACCAGTCGATTAGTATTACTCCAAACATTTGGGATTACTATTTGGAGTTGGGGAGTTGTTATTTCGCTGCAGGGGTGTAGTTTCCTAGTCAAGGTCTTTGTCTTGTTCGTTATTGTCATTGTCCGTGTCCTGGTCAGATAGTTCCTGCCCTTGGTAAAGTGTGTCAGTTGTTTTTAATAATTTTTGTCCCAAGCGCGATTATTCTGTTGTCTAATGTTTACAAATCTCGAGTTTGGCTATTAGGCCCTTTTTTTTAATGTGTTAGAATTATGTGATCAATGTTAGTTTACTCTGTCAGTCCAGTGTTTATTTTCGGTCTCGTTGGGACCGCCTTACGCATTTGCTGTTGACAGACTTATTGCCCCACGCCGCGTGCCCTTCATAGGTTTTAAAGATATCCCAATAAACACTTTAACGATACCTATCACTATTAACATTGCCCGTGTAAGAATTTTTAACACTTTTTAGTACAATTTTGCAATGATAGTAATTAAAAACAAAACAATTGTTTAAAGTTCTTAACATAATCATATTTTAAAGTTATTTTAACATTTTCAAGTAAAATAAATGTTATGTTTAATGAAATGAATACGGGCAATGTTAATGGTGACAAATAACGGAAAATGCTTGCCGGGATCTGCCGTATTTATATTGCAGATTTGTATCAGGTCATGCATACTCTTAAAGTAAAACTTATCAGATTTTTCCCCTTGCGGATGGCCACCTCCCCTCTTCTCCGACCTCCCCCGTCCGTCCAGTGAAAAGCCTCCAATGACAGGTGGCACCCAAGTCATTCATATCACCCAACACTCCACTTGGTAGGCAGTGGACTGTATAACTGTGAGAAATAGGGGATGGTGGTGTTAGTTGACTGAATTATGTTACAAGATAAAACGTGGGCAGTAAGAATACTAATAAAGTCCTACCTTGTTGCTGGTGCTGATGACGACACTCAGGGCCCTGGTCTGGTTTCTGGCTGTTAGCGTTGGTTTCAAGCGGTGGAGATGCACAAGCGGGATAAATCGGGATAAAGCGGGGTAAAGCGGGTATAATGTCGCGTGGTAGATCACTCTTGCTCGCGGATGCTCGCCGTTCGGACTCTTATTAATTAATACACTTACGCCCTCACGCGGTTAAATGGGTAATTAAAAATAGTTGCAATAAACATGCGCGTTGGGGGGCAATAAGCTAAATATAATATTTAAATAAATGTAATCAAATTAAACAAATATTAAACATTTCGCGAAGACGAAACATTCTGGCGGCCATTAAAACCATGGGTTTTAAGCGAGAAAAAAAAACTAAAAATAGCTAAAAATAAATTAAATTTGCGAATTTATAAGATAAATTGTCCAAAAATTAAAATAAAAGAAAATACCTCTAGGTATAAATAAACAAAATTAAACTTAAAAAAGGCCAGGTTATGCCAATCATTGAAGATCGGCTTGCGGTAAAGGACACACTTTAACAACAGGTCGCTTAAAGGTGCCTAGGTTTGTTCGCACTGTAACAACCCTGACAACCCCGTCTTTACCGGGGTGAAGCGTTTCAACACGGCCAAGGCGCCATTGAAGGGGTGGCGAAAGCTCGTTCTTGAGGAGAACTACAGACCCCACCTTAATGGGACAAGACTCGGATGTCCATTTTATGCGCTGGGATAAGGTGTGGAGATATTCTGCATGCCAACGTGCCCAGAAGTCCTGGTGCATACGCTGCAACAGCTGCCAACGGGATAAGCGGTTTAGCGGAACGGATTGTAAATCGGGATCGGGAAGACATGATAAAGGTTCCAGAGTCAGAAAATGACCTGGTGTAAGGGCTCGAACATCATTGGGATCTACGGAAAATGAGCACAACGGTCTACTATTAAGGATAGCCTCAATTTGCGTTAATACAGTATAAAATTCTTCATAAGATAGAATTTGTTCACCAATGACTCTATAAAGATGTGTTTTGACCGATTTAACGCCAGCTTCCCACAAACCTCCGAAGTGCGGAGCGGAAGGAGGGTTAAAACTCCATTTTAGACTTTCGGAAGCAGCCGCGGTTTTAAAATAACTGAGAATTTGCTTATTTGCGCCAACAAAATTGGTGCCACAATCGCTGAATATTTGAGAACATCTTCCGCGACGTGCAATAAAGCGGCGTAAGGCTGCAAGAAAGGCTTCGCTGGATAGGTCAGAAGCTAATTCTAAATGAATTGCCTTCGTGGCAAAACATATAAAAACACATATATAACCTTTTATTGTTCGAGTACCGCGGTTTTTACTCATTAGTAAAGAAAATGGGCCAGCGTAGTCTACGCCGACAACCGAAAAACATTTTAATTGCGAGATGCGTAGGGGTGGCAAATCCCCCATTTGAGGTTGCGGAGATTTTGGATTTAGTTTCCAGCATCTTAAACATTTTGAAGTTACTTTGCGTATGACTTGTTTTGAAGACAATATCCAAAAATTCTGTGCTAATAAATACTGCATTGTTTGAGTACCTGGATGTAAATGTTTATTATGCGTTTCCTGAACTAAAAGCTTGACAAAGCGGTGGTTACCAGGTAATAACGCGGGATGTTTTTGTTCAAAACTCAAATTCGAGTGTCGAAGCCGTCCCCCCACCCTAACAATATTGTTAGAGTCAAGAAAAATATTTAATTTGCGTAAGTATTTAGATACAGGGCGATGCTTTAATAGCGCAGAAATTTCGGCAGAAAAGTGAACTTTTTGTACATATTTTACAAAAACTAATAATGAAGTATGTAATTCACTTTGAGTGAAAAAATCGGTGCGTTTTTTGTGAGCGGGTTTTGCGTTATTTATAAAGCGGAGAACATATGCGATAATGCGTTGTAATTTGTTTAGCGACGAATATTTATGTATTAAATTATCAAGAGGAGTTGTTTCAATAACATTAGCAAGCGTAATTTTGCGTTCCTCATGGCAGACCGCTAGCGTATTATCAACCGAATTTAACGTACGTGGCCACGACGATTCAGGCAGCTGAAGCCACGGCGGCCCCGTCCACCACAGTGCATGTGAAACGATTTCGGACGGCATTACACCACGGCTCGCACAATCTGCTGGGTTACAAAGAGTAGAGACATGTCTCCAATTTTCCGGCGCAACTTTACTTTGAATATGACTTACTCGATTGCCAACGAAAGTAAGCCAACGGTGCGGCGAGGATTTAATCCATGATAAAGCAATTGTAGAGTCGGACCAGGCATAAATATTCTCAAATGTTAATTTATTTTTATATGTTTCGTAAACATAATAAAGCAAATCGGCCAACAAAACAGCGGCACATAATTCCAAGCGTGGAACCGAGAGACGTTTAAGCGGTGCGACGCGCGATTTTGCACATATTAAATAAATTTGCGCCTGGTCAGAATCATTTGGAGAGATGCGTAAATAAACAACGGCAGCGTAGGCTTTTTCGGAACCATCACAAAAGCCATGTAGTTGACAAGACTGAGTTAAAGCGGCAACAAAACGCGGGATAGAAACATATGAAAGAAGCGGTAATTCAGATTTAAAGGTTTGCCATTTATTTAACACATCTGCGGGGGGTGGTAACTCTATGCGCGGAAGCCTTATATGGCTTGATATATTCGGAGTTACATTTGTGTTCGTTTGCGAAGCAAAAGAATCATTAGCGGAGGTGTCTGGTTCGTAATTTGAAAAGACACCCTGTATATAATAGTACATGTCCTCGAATTCGTTGCAAATTTTATGATGTGATTCTAAGTCTGAACCCGCAGTATTAGCCAATTGAGCGAGAATAATGCTATGTTGCTTAAAAAATGTTTGATACAAGGTTTTTACTTGCACATATCTAACTTTAAAACCACGACGTTTAACGTCACTTTCTTCAGCGGATTCGGCTGCTTCAAATATTGATTTCATTCGAATGACAACACTGTCACGCTGTGCAATGGCGGTATTCACTCTAGTAACGGCAACGGTAGAAGCCGTAGCGTTTGTATCTGTCATTTTAAATTAGCTTAAAAAATATTTTAATGAAACTAATCGAAGCGATAGCGCAGTTTATTCCCCCCCAAAAAAAACGAGAAAAATAAACAATATTTTATTACGCGGTATTTATTTTTTATAGTTGGTATATTTTAAGTAATTTATAAAATATGCGAAAGCGATTAAATTTATATTAAATATAAATTTTATAAAAATGCGGGTAAAAAAACGAATGTAAACAAATAATGCGGTGATATTTAAATATTCAGCGATTGCAGCCAGGTGCGCTCTGCGAATGAACGAAACAAACTGGCGTAAAGCGATCAAAACAAATTTTGGAAAAATTTATGATTTTCCGTAGACTTCGTAGTACAAATATGTAACGCAAATTGTGGAGTCCAAGCCTTGTCACAATTATTAAATAAGTAATTTCTATTTAATAAATAAACACAACCTTAAATAATAAAATTATTAACTTAAATCAAATTATCAAGGTATTGCAATTTAAATCAGCTGTGAGCGTAAAATAAATTTCAAGGTCAAGGGCCGAACGAATGTCTCGTTCTACGAAATTATGAATGAACAAAATGGCGCTTATTGCCGGAACCCAGGCGAATAATTTAAAAAGATTTTTCGGTCAACAAACACCCCATCGGCTCAAAAAAAATGTTCGAAGGACCAAAATGGTAGGCAGTGGACTGTATAACTGTGAGAAATAGGGGATGGTGGTGTTAGTTGACTGAATTATGTTACAAGATAAAACGTGGGCAGTAAGAATACTAATAAAGTCCTACCTTGTTGCTGGTGCTGATGACGACACTCAGGGCCCTGGTCTGGTTTCTGGCTGTTAGCGTTGGTTTCAAGCGGTGGAGATGCACAAGCGGGATAAATCGGGATAAAGCGGGGTAAAGCGGGTATAATGTCGCGTGGTAGATCACTCTTGCTCGCGGATGCTCGCCGTTCGGACTCTTATTAATTAATACACTTACGCCCTCACGCGGTTAAATGGGTAATTAAAAATAGTTGCAATAAACATGCGCGTTGGGGGGCAATAAGCTAAATATAATATTTAAATAAATGTAATCAAATTAAACAAATATTAAACATTTCGCGAAGACGAAACACCACTCCTCAATGACCGTTACACCATTTAGCTTGCACTCCATGAAAATGTTTGTTTCACTTATCAGTTCGCACCCCTTTTTTTTTAATTATTGTTGGTTTCATCTTTAAACTTTTACGTTTCAAGAGCTCTCCCGCACGCGAGTCGCGTGACGCGACTCGTCTTCTCGAGCGCTGGAGCCGAACTGGCAAAGATATTATTTATTGACATCTTTAAAAAATCCAATAACTATAGTTTTAGGTATAGAGGTCAGCAACTCTATAATGAGTCACTACTAAAAACCAGAAATATAATATAAAGAGTATTTGGAATTTGGAAAATGTTTCCAGTGTTGGCATATGGCTTAAGATTAAAACTAGATACAGTTTTGTCCATTATTCCAGCTGCAGCTGTGCTACATAATATTGCTAGAGACATGAATAAACCAGAGCCTACATTACCTGCTGATATTAATGCCATGAACTGGAGTACCCTGTTGTTACTCATCCACAGTATCGCATTATGTTTCAAAATCAATTAATACAAGATTATTTTGCGAATTTATAAAATTTAATGTAAATAATATTTTTGATGTTTTATTTAATTTATACTTATTTAAAATTAAAATAAAATAAATAATCATTTCTTATTTATTATTATAATATATTAACTTTTCCTTTTTCTTTTAAAATTTTTAAATCCGAAAGAGTCATTTCTTTTTCATCCTTTTTATTGTTAATTTCCGGCTCCAATTGTTTTAGCCCTAGCTGCCTCTTTGATTTCAATAATACCCTTGTATCCACAAGATTAATTAAATGATTTTTAACATTTTCTGAAAAATTTTAGGAGCGAGCCCTCTTTTCTTCAGGTTCTGTATCCATAGTATCATCTCTTACCATCAACTGTACGACCACATGAAATATAATCGAACCACAGATGATAAAGAATAGAACCACAGATTATAAAGAATCGAACTCTTAACGTCAAAATTTATTTCCGTCACAAATAAGTGTGAATTTAGTTATTAGCATTAATCTTTTCCATTTTTTAATCAAATTCCCTAGATTTCTAGTTAAATTTTAAACCATTGTAAAAAAATCACGGTGCAAGATTTTGGACACTAATCTCCTGTTACCTTTTAACTTGACAGTTTATTTAACTGATCAGTTAAAGAAAACGGTGCAAGTGGTCATTAGAGAATCAAAAAAATCAATAACTGGTCAGATCTACTTAACCTCACTTTCTACTTTTAATAACTTATTATAATTGTAGTTTTAAGTATTGTTTAAGAAGTAAAAGTGTGCCTTGAAGATAAAATGTTTTATGCCATTCGTCTAAGAAGGGTCTTTTTGTGCTTCGCTTAATTGTAGGCCTCCGCCATGCGTCGGCCTTAAAACGTTGAGCTCAGTACAAAAAGACTCACTTCTCAGCCTAATGACATAAATAACTATTATTTTATCAACTCGTTACACAAATATTTACAAAATAAATTATTTTTTTAAGCTAGACTATCGGCTGGTAAACCCAAAACACTGTTGGTATGCTCAAAAATGGTTCTAAATTCTAGAACAATAAAAAAAGAGTTAATACAAAAAGTATCTAAAACAAAAATTGGATTATGCAAGTTTTTGCAATTAATTAAAAATCAAAATCCTTGATTTAACTTTATGGCATTAATAATTTCTGTTTTTAATTGAGGCCTTTTTAATGAGTTATCAACTAAAGCCGAGTTGTTTCTGCAGGTAATTTTGCCTTAAAATAAATTCACTTTAAAAGTTCTTACTTATTCTAACGAGAATAAAAAAACAGCAAAACCTCTTGAATATTTTACCCTGCCTTTTACAAACAACTTCGCTTGCAACGCAGAAAAAATCAATTGTGACATTTTCGTTAAAAAATTTGATTTACCTAAAAGTTCTTTTTGTTCAAATATATTCTTTAAATCCTAATAAACTTTATTATTAAAATGTACACATGGTTTCACTTAAGATTTTCTGCAAGCCGTATTTAGTACGTTTAAAAAGGAAGAAAAAGTTTTTATTGTACTCATTAGCTAACTAATAGCATTATTAAAAAGTTTTTGTTTGAAATCGCAAAGGACTAATCGAAATACTCCTCCATAAGAATATGTCCCTGGAGATTTAGAAGCTATTTAAGACTACAAGTTTTCAAATAAATTTTTATTGTTCTCTGTTGTAAAATATAGCAGTTAACATAACAGGTCTTTATGTTTCTTTAAAACTTTTACTGTTAAAAAATACCAACTCCAAATTAATTTAAATGGATAAACCATTTAGTAATTAAAAGACTTAGTATTCATTAAAAATAAACATACATGATGTTGTCAATAATTTTACAGGGTATAGAACTAAGAACTAAGTGTCAATAAAACAATAAAAAATATAAAAATTCAAAAAACTCTCAATACGCACAAAATTCATGACACTATATTTTTTTAAATATTATGACAATTAACCACAATATATAAAAAAATATGAGGGTAGGTGTTAAACATATCATAATTTAACATATAACATTAATTTATTTTTAACTATATTTTAATATAAAGGAATTGATTTTCTTATTCCTTTAGAATTAAGTATACCTACCTATAATAGGTATCTACAAATTTTTTAAGAAAATACAGAATTCGCAATATGCAAATTGTGCACATATTTACTTAGTGAATGTGAAATTTGCACCGCAATAAACCTAAAATCAGTAGCACTATTCCGTACACGAACTGCAATAATATAATTTTACTGCACACGTCCCTACATCTGACTTGAATTTTACTCTATATAGTCTAAGTTTCTAAATAACACGGTCTTTATTAAGATCCAGTAGTAATACTTGTTAGTACAAATATTGAACGAACTACAATAAAGTATTTTGGTGGTCCAAATTTTATTGCAGAAAACTTTAAAAGCTTTTTTATTGTTTTAAATATCTAAACTTCTTATATAATTTTAGTCTCACTTTAATTTTTTTAAATAAAGAATGTAAGTCAAAAACAAGTTTTTTATACTCTTATTAGGTTCTTATATCACTTTTTAATGTGGAATTTTATCACTTGATGAACAAATAAACACTGGTGGCGACATCTCTGTGTTTATTATCTAACAACTTTTAGACCAATCCAACCTCATTTTTTCCCAATTAAATTATGTTTCTATGGTATTTTTTGGAAACATAGAAAAAGTAAAGTATAAAACACATTTGCATATTGCATATTCCAAACTAGTTACAGAATATGCTCTATCAGGAACTATATAAAACGTGGCTTCTACATGAATACAAGGATTTTAATAATAATTAAATTTCAAAACATCTGTTAATTATCTCTATCAGGCATATTACAAATTTTTCACTCCTATTACGTAATATTACTCTTATTATTATTCTTAAGAATATAATGGTGTGCCTAATAAAGCTCGTTAATGCCTAATAAAGCTAGTTAATGGCTAAAGATGGGATATTTAGGTACTAAAAACTGAAAAATAGGTAACTAAAAAGGTACTAAAAAAAGCATTTTAGGTTAAAAAACAGCATTTTAGGTAAAAAAAACATTTAAAGTTTTAGTTTCTTTTATATTTATAAAATAAGAACCTAACATAAAATATTTTTATATAAACTGACCAATACTTAATTAAAGCTATAGGGAACTGAAAATATAATAGGGAATACCTGATATTTACCAAATTTACTACTAGAGTAACAAACAGATAGCTAGAATGCATATAAATTAAAGAAAGATGTTTTAACATAACCTCAAAGTCCTTACAATTTTTTTATAATTTTGTTTAGCCGCATACCCAAACACAGAACATACCCACAATAAACTATTTCTATGCAATAAACTGTGTTTTACTGAGTAACACTCACTAAACAGAAGTTATATGACAGAACATAAGCTCACTACAAAGAAGGTAACTGCAAAGAAAGTACAGTCTGTGACCATAAGAAAAAATTCTATACCGTTGCACGCCCTGGATAAAATATTGGCGCAAAATTTAAAAAGAACACAAAAAATAAAATAAGTAAAAATAGGTAACAAATAGGTGAAAATAAACTGACAAATTAAAAAATATGTAACAAAAGTATAAAAAGGTAGTTTAAAGCAAAAACCTCCAAAAAAGGTAACAAAGGTGAAAACAAGTTAAAAAAATAGGTAACAAAAGTATAAAAAAGGTAGTTTAAAGCAAAAACCTCCAAAAAAGGTAAAAAAGGTGAAAACAAGTTAGGTTCATATAAAAGAAAATCTTTTAAAACACATTTTGGCATTATTGGTTTTCAAATAGTTACATCGGTTAAAAAAATGTAAAATAACTAAAATCCCATCCCTATTAATGGCGTTTATATAACTAACCTCTTATAATTATATATTTTTTATATATTCTTTATATATTCTTTAAAACGCATTAACAAGTTGTGGCTTTATGGCGTTTTAGTCACGGGCTGAAGTTAGAAACAGGTTTTTAGTCACTGAAGTTAGTTTTAAGTTAGTTGTCAAATTTCATATAATCGTTAAAATATTGTAAAAATATTATTTTATTATCTCAATACAAAATTACAAAAGTATTAAATAAATTTCTTAACGCCAATATTTGAAAAGTTTATATAAACATTGTACTGACCTTTTAATTTCGCCGGAAGTAAACTAGATTTAACTTCCTTTCGGATGGAGACTTCACTGTGGAGTGCACATAAAACATTTTCTTCACTTTCACTGTTAAAAACTGTTGTTAGTCCATTTTCAATTATCCAATAAATATATTTACCACTACTATTGATAACTAAAATTATTCATTAATATTTTTTTAATTTAAAACATTAATTTTACCAATTTTCATATTTTGTTCATTTAAACTCTGTATAATATAGTTTTTTTGGTAAATTAGTTAAAGAACTGATTAGCTAGCTATACTAAATTAATAATAATAATATTAATAATAATAATATTTATTCATCAACTAAATCCTAAAATACAAAACACAAAGGCTTATTGGACTAGTCAAAACAAAATTAAGTATTTAATATTAAGACACAGTATAAATATCCATCTAAATTAAAAACATATAAATAAATAAATAAATAATACAAAAAACAGTAAAATATTTCAAGTAATAATTAATTAAAAAACATAAACAAACAAACATTATGAACATGATTAAAACATTTAATTCCCTGATATTCGGGTGATACTTAAGAGACACTTAAACTAGAAAAGGGCAAATGTATATTTTCCCGATTTCTTGTTTCATAATTATGAATTTGTTTAATTTCGCAAAATTATCAATATTTTCTTTTGTATACATAATGAGATTTAATAATATAGATATTTTTTAAACAGTGTTTTGCATGAATATCTTTGATCTTTGTTGTCTATTAGTCTTAAGATCTTTTTTTGCATAATAAAAAATTTTCAAAATGAGCAGACAATCCCCAAAATATAAGCCCATAAGTGAGATTTGATTGAAGTTCAAAATATAATAAACGTAAAACTGATATTGAAACACTGTCCCTTAAAAATCTTATAACGAAGCAGATTGAACTAAGTTTTTTACAAAGCGAATTTAGGTGGCGTTCCCAAGTAAGCTTCGGATCAAGAGTTATTCCAAGAAATTTTACCACATTGTTAACTTTTATAGATTTATTTTGTAATTTAATTAAAAATCAAAGTTGTGTGAAATGTTCTTTTGAACACATCTTGTTTGAAAAGTTTTTTCTGCGTTTACCATTAGTCCATTACTATTAGTAATATGTAAACCTAAATAAATAAATAAATAATAAATATAATTTTTACTTGACTAAAAAACTTTTATGAAGAAAAATATTGCACTATTTTGTATATTTTAATTTTTAGTACATTTATCCTCTTTTAAACCCCATAATTTGAATTATATGCACTGGACAATTTAATATATGTAGAACATTAAACTGATTTCTACTTTAAAAGCTTGAACAAAAATAATATAAAGATTATAAGATAATTATCTTTATTATTTTTTATAATAGTGGGGAGACAATGGACACTTTCAAATTTCGCTCAGGGGTGGAAAATTAAGTTTTCCGTAAGGTAGTGGAAAAAATATTTATTTGCCTTGTAATGGATAAACGATTGGAGGGTTAAAAAATGGTAACGAAGACGGCCGAATATCAACAAAAGTTAAATACGTTTAAAAATGGCGAATGCGCCGGGATTAATTATATGTCCCAATTTTCCTCCTTATGAATGGAATTTCAAAAACTCCTTTTTTAGCGGTTGTCGATGTTATTATAGAAATAGACTATTAAAATTTCAACCCTTTAGGTCTAGCCGTTTGATCTAAACGTTGATGAAGCAGTGAGGACATGTAATGTAGAAATCAAATAAATATAAAAATAAAAAAAGTTACTGGAAATATTTGTTTTTCTAACAAAACTCAAAAGTGGGAAAGAAAAACCCTTTAAAGAAAATTTTGAGGCCGGTCTTGACGTGTACGAAAGAATTAAAATTGACAACAGTTGTCAAACAAAAAGTTTTTTAAGTGACAAGAAAAGATAAGCTAATTTTTGAAATATCCCCCAAATTATTGCAAATTTCACAGGGACATACATGCACTGAGAATGGCCAATCATGTGGCCAATATAAAGTGTCCTTTATAATGACATAAATGTCATATACATATAATAACAAAACAAGATAATGACATGACACAGCCAGGACCGGCCTTAAAATTTAATTTTACAAAAATTAGAAATGCTTTTTTTTCTTATTTTTATGTTTAAATATTTGTTTGTCTATTTAATTTCTACAAGCAATTAAAAAAATGTCTTTACTCAACATTTTTAAGTGCACAAAAGTTTTGTCTGTATTTTGAATACACAATGGTGGCCATTTTTTAAAGAATATAAATTCTCTGGGGCTTAAAAATAATAATCCTAAATTTTCTTAATAATTCTAAAGAATCCTGGTCGGTAAAAAGGCAATTTAAATTAAGTAAAAAGTTTTCATGGAGATTTAATGAACATGGACCTAATAATATTAGGCGCAACTTTGTTACCCTTTTCCCTTTACAACCTCCCAAAATTTAAATTCGCCGGCCGACTTTGTAATTTATTATGACTAAAAATAATAAATTAATGGTCTACGTTGCCAAACTTATTAGCACTTAAAGTAATCCAATTTGGATTAAATTAGGTATCTACTTAATTAAATTACGCAAGGTTCTATAACAGTATATATACTGTTAAAATTCTTTATAATTTTAATCTATTTTTACAAAACATAGTACTAAATGACTCGTAGTACTTTTTTACTAAAAAATACCTAGGAGGAACTTGTTTGCATTTTGGCCATTTGTTATATCATTTAAATACGTTGTGAGTTTATGTCAAGTTTTAAATTTTCTATAAACATTTGCAATTTAATTTTCTTTAATTAATTTAATTCAAAAATCAGAATTTGCAATATAAATCACATGAAAGTATGTCTTGTGGTTAAATTACAATAAAACATTTGTTAAATTAATAAATGGATTAAATATTATTTGTTGATAGTACAGTCATCTTAGTCAAAAAAAGGATCAACCTCGGAATCTAACGGAATAAGCTGAATTTTTGTGAAAACCTTTATTTTAGCATTAGAAATGTTGTCTCAAAAGTCACATATGCCAACGTGTGAGCGGCCTTAGATATTCAAGGTCAAAGGTATCAAAAATCAGTTTTTTAAGAATATCTCGTTTTATCTGCCTCCTATCGTAATTGCATTTATTATAAAAGTTGTAGAGAATAAAATTCTCTATAAATTTTGTTTACTAAATTTTTTTATACGTAGGACCGTTTTGGAGATAGAGGGCGCAGAGTGTGGAGCGCTCAGCCATACGTACCTTTAGCGCAAGGTAAATCGTAAATCCCAATCTATTATACCGTTTTTTTAATTAATTATATAATAAATATTACTAAAATAAAAATTTAATACCTTATACTTCTTTTTAAATCAAATATATTTTATCTTCATATATATCTTATATTTTAATTTAATTTTAATGAAGGATAATTGTATCGGAGTAGGAAAAAATGTTTTTATTTATATCAATAATATTATTATTATTATTAATCTTTATCTTCTGCATCCTCGTATTCTTCAGGTTGGCCAGCAATTTCAGACTCATTCTCATCATCACTCTCCTCGTTATCATTGACATTAATTGTCACATCTTCAAAAACTTACTTATAACGCGTTTGTGCTTCTGCGACTTCACCACAAAATAAGCACAATATTTTAAAATCAAACACATCATTCCCTTTTTTACGAGGTACAGTTGATGACGTTGAAGGTCCAGTCTCTTCAAGGCGACGTTTTGCTGCTGCAATTTTACTATAGTACGCTATAGCGTACATATTTTTGACACTCAATATGAACGTTCACAGAAGTCAAAGTATTTAGGTAGTTTATGTTTATTTCTCTCAATAATTGCTTCTTTTAAAGTCTTTATACCGCGCACAAAAGTCACAGAATAACCTTCAGAAAGTAACTTATTACAAATAAAACACAAATCAGCCATGTTAACCTTTAAAATATTTCGAATATTACCTGTCACAACCCTATACCTAGGGTCACAACTTGCTTTAAATATAGGTATACCTAACCTTTTTATTAATAGCAAGCCCACTATAGTATTTCCAGGTCTGTTATTTTAAAAGCAATATCTGGATTCAAGAGATGACCAGAGACATATTCAAGGCAAATTCATTTAATGTCTTTTCTTCTTAACTACGTATATAGGTATATAAAAAATAATACATTGAAATCAAGTAATAAACCAAGTAAAGTTATTTAGTTTTTACTTGCAACTCGAAACACAAATAACGTGCAACTGTGCAATTGCAACTTTGCGAATAAAATTTATCGAGCCTTCCTTTCTATTGTGAAAAAAACTACTTATTTATTTAAACATGATGTGCAGTTCGTATGCTTTAAATATATTGTTGACAAACCTTGCAGTCCAGTAATGCTATCAAGCGCCACTAGATGACGCACGCAAAAACTTGATCCTTCTTTAGAGTATTGATATAAAAATTAGCAGCAAAACTTTTAAAGAAAAATTTGTGTTTTTTCAAACTTTGTTCGTATGCTTTAAATATATTGTTGACAAACGAGCGGGTTGAATTGGTTTCTAATTATTTAAAAAACAATGACTGTGCAAGAAAAACAGACTATTTAATGAAAGACATCGAAAAAAATGTCTTACATTCATACGGTATGAAACTGATGAAAAAGTTTTTGGAAACTGGATTAGTGGAGAACAAAGAAGATAATCCGATTCGTGTCGTTAGGAATAAAGGCACGCAAATCGCAGTCCTAGGGCACATTGCAATGGATAACACATTGAGTACTGGGCAATTGTCCAAAGTTTTCGGCGTATCACGAGGAGAATTTTAAAGGCTAACAAATTTTACCCCTACAAGATACAATTGCTTCACGAACTTAATGGGGATGATTATGATCGACAATTACAAGTTGTAGAAGAAATGAGTGAACGGTGTATTAACCATACAAATTGCCTTTATGTCTGCTTTTGAGATGAATGCTCCTTGGATTGGTCAATCAAAATAATTGTCGATACTGGAGCGATTCAAACCCACATTTATTTAAAGAGTCTCATACTTAACATTCTGAAAAGTTAAATGTCTAAGCTTAATTGGTCCATTATTTTTGCAATCTGACTGGGTCTATGTATTTTACTTTGCTTGAATAAAATATTGGTTTTAGAATAAGGGAGGTTATTGCCAAAAACAACTTTTGACAAGATAAAGTATGTTTTCAACAATTTCTAAACGACAATTTTGAAGACCATTTAATTGAACGTAAAGGATTTATTAAATGGCCCCCAAGGTCCTCTGATCTTTTCTCTCTGGACTTCTTTCAGCCAACTTCTCTTTAAGTTCTTCAAGAACGAGTAACTATAGACTGTCAAAGGATAACAAAAGAGAATCGATTTTATTATTGAATAAATGTTAATGATAAATATTTTAAAGAGTTTGTTAGATACATTTCACGTAAACACCTAATTAATAATAATATTAAAACTTAAAAACTTCAATTAGTATACCTTGGTTTTTTATTAATTTTACCCCACTAAAACAATAATCTTTTTTCAAGATTTGAAAAACTGTCTTATCAACAAGGACGACTTCAAACTTTGGGGTTATACGCTAAAGAAGTATCGGGTTTTCGCAACGCGCGCGCCATCTGGTGGACTTCGAATGCATTGCGTGAATTTAAGAATTGTCAACAATAAATTTAGAAGTCTTACTTGACAATTTTTTTTCAATTGCACAGCTAAATCGCGCACGGTATTTGTTTTACGTTGCAAGGAAAAAATTAAAAAACTTTTTTAGTACTCGATTTCGATTGATTATTCCTTATATCATTGATTAAGAAACTCAACGCTTAAATGCTTATATTGTTACGTTCGTATGTGTATTTTATCAAAGGGATCATGGTAAATTATTGTGTTTATAATTGTAAATTAAATTCAAGAACTAAATCGTTGCATTTTCATGTTTTGCCAAAGGATTCAATTCGGTAAGTACATTTGTTGGTGCAGAATTAACTAATGATAACTTTTCCTTATATAATTTATATTTAAGTTTTGACCTTTTTAAGAAATTGGTAAAAAATATTTTTTGCACAAACATTACCTCAAAATCAATCATTTTTATATTTGTCTAAAAAACGCCGAGAACTGCATTTTAAACAACAAAATATACCTACGGATTCATGGCAACATAATATTATATATAATACCTACATAAATAAGTATTTTATCTATGAGTGGAGACTTTAAAGAATTCTTAATCAACGCTTTTAATAATGCTAAATGCTATTTAAATTTAGACGACTTATTTCTTACTGAGTATTTACACTTTTCACGTTAATCACTGCTAAAATGTGTATTTATTGTATCTAATAGGTACAATTTATATTTACAGACTGTATGCAATTTATTTCTTCATTCAGATTAACACTGTTTATTAAAAAATATTGAAAATATTAATGGTTATTTATGGAAAATAGTGCTTACTCCACAGCTGCGGTTTGTTTACAAAAAAAATAAAATTAAATAAATAATTTTTTGTTGTCATTTAATAACTATAAAATAGCCTAAACAAATGAATGTAATATAACATAACTTTAAAAAACGCACCTCTGTCACCCTAAAATCAAAAATTGTTTTTTGTTTTTTTTTACATAACACCAGAGAAAACCGGGGTGTAAAATTTCCATTGACCTAAAATATAAAAACAGATATTTAAATATTTTAAATTATTAACATGTTTTAATGTCCTTTTTGTTTTATTTAAAATGTCTATTTTAAAATATATTACAGATTTAAGTATTTTATATTTTGCGGTCTGGTTAATTTTGCAGTCCGCTATACATACATAAGTACGTGGATTTAATAATAATTTTATTCATGAATTAATTCAAAAACGTGACACTTGTTGACGTTTGTGGATTTTTATACAAATGTTGACATGATGCATATATTTTACGTCACATTTTGCTATATTTGTTACTATGATCGCAAATGAAGCCAAATTATTTATTTTAACAAACGGTGACATTAAATTCCAAGTTTTCACGATTTGTATGGGGCACTTATTAATTTAAGATATTTTTGTAAGAATATTATAAACATTTTTATAACTTGCGGAAAACCCAATAGAGGCAATTGGCATTTTCTCATATTGGTAGGCTCTACTCCTCTATTAATCTGAGACGTAAGTCTTTTTGTCTTGAACTTACCATCAACCCAGCGTTTGAAAATTATTCTGAATATGTACCAAATGTAATGTTATGGGCTTGTATATGGGAGATACATCCCCACTTTTGACACCAGCTCTTAGTGTAGTATTGCGTGAAAAGTGATTTGAGCTTCTTTAGTGGCGATTGTAACTTAGGCTTTAAAAGTAATTGTTTTTGGGTATTCTTTTAATCGTATAATTGCATGTTCTTGATAAACGGCAAAAACAATCAGGATTTTAAACTCCCCAGGAGAATGTTTATCAAATGCTTGAGACTTGAACTAATCCATGATTATATGTCGGCAAGGAAGAATAATCTTAGAGTACAAAGGATAATTCGGCAAAAAAATGAAAAATTTGTCCAATATGATCTCACAGTTTTACCTGCTAAGATTATGCCGGTTTTCCACCAAACGGACAAAACACAAACTCGTGTCGAATAAAACAAAACTGCAACTTTTTGCAAACTTTTTAAAGACTGGCGTGTTTTGCGACAGTTTGAGTTTTGTTTTTCGAGTCCCGCTCGAAAGCGGTAACATCAAAAGGTTTCGACGTGTTTTGAAACTCGAGTCTGTTTAGTGGAAACGGTCGTGTTGTGTTTTTTGTTTTCGACTTTTATTTTATTTTGTTAGTCTGGATACGAATTTCATACTAAATTGGTAGGTAAGTAAGAAACATATTTTTTCCAAGTGTATAATAATATTCATATTATATTCCTCATAAGTCTATATAGAAATATTACAATTTAGTTACGAATAGATACGAATTTCATACTAAATTGGTAGGTAAGTAAGAAACATATTTTTTCCAAGTGTATAATAATATTCATATTATATTCCTCATAAGTCTATATAGAAATACTACAATTTAGTTACGAATAGATACGCATTTCATACTAAATTGGTAGGTAAGTAAGAAACATATTTTTTCCAAGTGTATAATAATATTCATATTCTATTCCTCATAAGTCTATATAGAAATACTACAATGTAGTTTTTTAAAATTTTGTAACCTCATTTTTAGGTTAGGTTTAACTGTCAGACGACAAAATGTCACCATTATTGTTCGGCGGTCAATAATTTAACTTTTGAACTAGTAGTCACTACATTATTGTACTACAATAATGGTGACATTTTGTCGTCTGACAGTTAAACCTAACCTAAAAATGAGGTTACAAAATTTCAAAAAAATATCGAAATTTAGAGCTTGAAAAAAAATAGTATATAAAACATGGCGGCGAAAGCTTATTAATTACCTCGCACACAACCTACTGCCTCGGCAGTAAAATGTCATGGATAAGTTTAATAGATACATATATATATATATATATATATATGAGGCATTCCATGTCAACTCGGCCACCCCCTAGTGTGCAAAATTGACTAAAGTTTTTCGAAACGTGCAAGTGATGAATTTTTAGTTTATCGTCTTAACTTTTAAATGCCGAGTGGTATTTTGTAAAATTTCAAAATGGCGGTGTCAATATAGCGACTGCAAGCAATAGACATCACTTTAAAAAATTCGTAATACGTAGTTTACATTAACTAACAACTTTATAAAATTAAAAATTGAATTTTATTTAATGCACTGATCTATTATCAGTGATTCTATGTATTTTTTACCGCTGATTACACAATGGTTCGCCCCTAACCTCAAAAAAAAAACTTAAAAAGCACTTTCTCGTAATTTACTCCAGCTTAATGCATTTTTGATAGATGGTTTAGCATTTGTTTTTTGTATTTCTCAATGCCTAATATAAATATGGCCTTACCTCAGAGTCGACATAAAACTGTACGTTCCTAACCTAAAAAAACTCTCAAAAAATGTATTTTTACCTTCTTTACAGCTTTTTATAGCATTTTAAAGATTGGCATAAGGTTACATTTTTATACTTTTTATCGCCAAGTACGTAAATAATCCAACTATTTACTGCACACAAAGCAGTTTACCCCTAACCTTAAAAATATTCTCTACAAATTAGTTTTCTGCAGTATACAGACGCTAAAGAAAATTGAAATATGGGATTTATAGATTTATTTCCACACTTTTATCGCTAAAAATGTTTATGATCTTTGATGGCAGTTCTTTGTTAACCTAAAAAAACTTTGCATCCTACCTATGCAATAAAAATGAGGTTTAAATGATATGTTAAAAATATTTACTATATAGTAGTTATTACATAACAATATGCTGAATTTGTAATTATCTATATCAGATTCTAACGATAATTAAATTCGGGGCCATTTGGAGCATTCGAATACTTTTTTAAGAGTACATTTTTATTTGGTAATACCACAAAAGAATACTATTTTTGGTACGAATTTAATTATCGGTAGATGTAGATTATTACAATTTTAGCATATTCTTAGGTAATAACTACTATATAAAAATAGTATATTACACTACAAGGGCAGAAAGTGTGAGATTCCTGCACTGCGCGCCATGGCATCATGGCGCGCAGTGCAGGGCTCTTACACTTTCTGCCCGTGTAGTGTATACTATTTTTCTTACTACCTCGACTGAAAATTCACTATTCACTATTAGTCTTAAATAATATTGAATATTAACAATTAGTTAATTAACTATAGTTTAATTATAATTGAAAACAAAAAAAAAATTGAAAACAAATTTTGAGGTTATATTAGTGTCGTAATCAGAGTTGCATATGTTGAGTACTAGTGCACACAACTAAAAAATTTTTACTCCCGCTATTATAGAGGGTGCGCGTATAGCTTGACCAATGCATCAAACGTAAACTTTCTGCCGTGGAATCGGGGACGAAACAACGTATTTTCAGTCGAGGTAGTAAGAAAATATTTTTAACATACGATTTTTGCAAAGTTTTATAGGTTAACTAAGAATTGCCGTCAAAGAAAGATTATAATCGTATTTAGCGATAAAAAGTGTGGAAATAAATCTATACATCCCATATTTCAATTTTCTTCAGCATCTGTATCTGCAGAAAACTAATTTTTAGAAAATATTTTTAAGGTTAGGGGTAAACTGCTTAGTCTGAAATTTATAGTTGGATTATTTACGTACTTGGCGATAAAAAGTATAAAAATTTAACCTCATGCCAATCTTTAAAATGCTTTAAACAGCTATAAAGAAGGTAAAAATACATTTTTTGAGAGTTCTTTTAGGTTAGGAACGTACAGTTTTATGTCGACTCTGAGGTAAGGCCATATTTATATTAGGCAATGAGAAATACAAAAAACAAATGCAAAAATATGTATCAAAAATGCATTTAGGGGCTGTAAATTTCACAAAACTGCTTTTTAAGCTTTTTTTTGGGGTTAGGGGCGAACCATTGTGTAATCAGCGGTAAAAAATACATAGAATCACTGATAATAGATTAGTGCATATAATCAAATTCAATTTTTAATTTTATATCGCTGTTAGTTAATGTAACCTACCTAATACGGTTTTTTTAAAGTGATGTATATTGCTTGCAGTCACTATATTGACACCGCCATTTTGAAATTTTACAAAATACCACTCGGCATTTGAAAGTTAAGACGATAAGCTAAAAATTTATCAGTTGCACGTTTCGAAAAACTTTAGTCAATTTTGCACAGGAGGGGGTGGCCGAGTTGACATGGAATGCCTCATATATATATATGGGCCAAAAACATTGACTATTTTTTTTTTGAAAAATATATCGAGAATGTCATTCAGAATAACAAAAAAAAATTTGGTGAAAATTGAAGCCCTTAATATTAATATTAATTTTATTTAATTTTATTTTAGAGGGGTATCATCGCTATTTTTGATTTTTAGTCATAATTTGATGTTTTAATTAATTTAATTCTTCAAAAGTTATTCACGAAAAAGTATAAACCAGCCACAACTAAGAATAAGAAAATCTTTTTCTCTAAACATGTTGGTTGATACTGAAAAAGTGTTTTCTGACATAATCACGACAACTAGTGGAAAAGGACCGAAAACAAAAACAAAACTCGAACAAAACTTAGTTTGCTTGATGGAAACAAGAGTTTCGGGTTTGTTTCAGTTTTGTTTTTGATTTGCAAGTTTTTAAAAACACAAACAAAACCCAAACTCAACTGTCCGTTTGGTGGAAAACCGGCATTATGCAGGTTCATAGATGTTTCATATGCCCAAGAAGCCAATATCGCAAAACCAAATATTCCTGCGTTAAAATTGCCTACATTTGGACAGTGAATAGTTTTTTTTAGAAGTCACATATATTTTTTGGTGTTGCTTTATTATTTGTTTCCTGGTTTCATTAATTGTTTTTGAAATAAAATGTTTAATTTTTTTTCTTTGATATTTTTAAACAATTATGTTTTTTTTATTTAAAGGTCCATTTCTAATTAATTCCTTATTATTTTTAAATTAATCAATCCTAATTATTTGTTTGGTGTTAATATGGTCCTATCACAAGGATCATTGAATAATAAAATTTAAAATGAAAAAAAATTATTTTGTATATTAGGGTGGCCCAAAAAAAAATATTTTTTTGTTGTCTCTTCTGAAAATATGTTGGTTTGTCATGTTTTAAGAGCCTTGTCAAAAGATCAGTTCGATTAAAAAAAATTTATGGGTCGCTCAAGATTTTTAAAAATTTTCAAAATCTTCAAAAATAATTTTTTTTTTATATTAATTTTTTTCTCGTTTTGATATTATTTTTTAATTTGAAAATAATAAAAATTCTGAAAATTTCAAATCGATATTTTGATTTCTAAAGGTCGCTCATGATTTTTTAAACTTTTAAAGTAGAGTATTTTGAATGTTTTCGAGCGACCTCTGAATATAAGTTTATATATACCACAGTTTTAAAAGTTATGCATCACCTGAAATCTCCGTTATTATAATAAATTTTAACAAACTACTTTTATTGATCAATTATACAATGAAAATTATTCAGTTGGCAGATAATTTTTTTATTAGAACAGATGTAGTTTTTTTTTTAATAAAAAAATTAAGAAAATGAACATTTTATTTTTAATTAAAATTAATTTGTACAGTTTTAATACAGCGTATTTCTACCATGGGCGTCAATACACGCCTGCATTCGAGCTCTGATACTGCTAACAAGGCGATCAATTGCTTCCTGTGGCAGATTCTCCCATTCTTCTCTTGCTGCAACTGCTAGTTCCTGATGGGTTCTGGGAGGATTTCTTCGAGCTTGAACAGCTCTGGAGAGCATGTCCCAGGCATGTTCAATTGGGTTCATGTCTGGCGACATCGCAGGCCACTCCAAACGACGGATTCCTTGTGTCTCAAGATAGTCATTAACTGCTTGAGTCCTATGTAAGCGGGCATTGTCATCCATAAACACAAAATTTTCACCCACAGCTCCTCGCCATAGTCTCACATGAGGTTCTAAAACCTGGGTGATGTACCTTTGTCCTGTCATAGTCCCGTCAATGAGCACCAATTCCGTACGATCACCTGCCATAATGCCTGCCCAAAACATAGCACTGCCACCAGCGAAAGGAAGTCTGGGGCGGGCATGCGCTAATTGAGCAGCTCTTGTTGGCTCTCGCCAAACACGAATTCGTCGGCTATCACTGTTCATACAGATTCGGGTCTCATCTGAGAAAAGCACAGAATTCCAAAATTGTAGAGGGAGCTGTATGTGTTCTTGAGCCCACTGGGGGCGGTGCAAAACATGTCTATGTTGGAGCTGGGGGACTCTAATTGGACGACGACACCTCAAACTTGACTCAACAATTCGTCTTCTGATTGAAGCCAACGATATTCTGACTCCTGTGGCATTCCTGAATTCTCTTTGGAGAGCTGGTACAGACATAGAGGGATTTCTCCGAATGGAAATCCTTATGAATCTATTCTGTTGTTCATTGGTGACTCGTGGTCTACCAGATCGATGCCTATTTTGCACTGAATTGGTCTCCAAAAACCTATTCCATATCCGGGAAACATCACTCTGAGAAACACCCACTCTGTCCGCCACGAACCGCTGTGAGTGGCCTTCTTCAACTAAAACAATAATTCTGGCACGATCCAGCTCAGAAATTAAACGACGATTCATTATTAATCACGTTTTTTAAATTTCAATTGGAATAAATTTTTGTGTAATTGACACCAAAGTGAAAACAACACAACTAAATGGGTATACACATTTTTTTACCACAAAAAATGTTTACTTTTACATGAAAAAAAGTTACTAAACATGTGATAAATAAACCGATTTATAAAAATGTATACAACGTGAATACGAGGGGTGATGCATAAGTTTTGAAACTATGTTCCTTATATATATATATATATTTATATATATTTATATTAACGAACTTTTAGCGAATTTTTATTATTTTCTAAAAAAAATTTAATTGAGCTGATATTTTGACAGGGCTCTTACATGATAAACTAACATATTTTTACGAGACGAGAAAAAAATATTCTTTTTTTTTATATACATTAAGACTTAAGCCGTCGGTCCGTTCCTACCCCTAACCCGCACAAGCCATTCAGTTGGCTTATGGGACATCTTAGTTTGGATGTAAGGGTGGAACTAAAAGAGCACTTTATAACTTATAACTTATATATATGGGGCAAAATTTACCAAGTGTACCAGGTGTAAAAATTTTTGTCACCGATTTTGTTTAAACTTTACTTATTTGTTGTTCTTATAACGAAGAATCATAGCATACATTTTTTTTGCTCTAGGATTGTTCATTCAAGAGTTATGGATTATTGAAATTTATCGATTTTTTACTTTTTGGTGAAATCGCTTTTTATTTAAAAATTCATAACTTCTGTTCATCTCTTTATTAAATATTTAAATTTAACCACCTTAAATGATTTTTTCCGTACTTTTCAATGGGCTATACCGTTTTTGCAAAAAAATAAAAATTGCAATCTTTTTTTGAAATTTTGCAAAATTTTGCATTTTTTGAAACAATGTGTATTTTTTAATTTTTTTTAAAATAGCATAAAATCCAAGTTTATTATGTTACCTTTAAATAAAAAAAAATTTTGGAGTGGGCCCGACATGTAGAAGGGAAGTTTTTCATATTTGAATGCCGCACGGTCTAGCCATCGAATAGCTACTACACTGCCGTATGCGTTTATACCTAGTAGATGCGAGTAAACGAATATAAAATGATAATTTAAAATGTAAAATTATGTTTGAGTAGTCATTGATGTATTTTAAATATTTACACTGCCGCACGATATAGTTTTTTAACTGTATTTTTTGCACAAATTGTTTAAGCATGGGTCTACATAGATTTCGCAAGGAGGATCGATGATATTAAATAAAAAATTTATTGTTATAACCGTAACGGCTTGCCTATAAGCTGAATGGCGCCTTTACGGTTATAACAATACATTTTTTATTTAATATCATCGATCCTCCTTGCGAAATCTATGTAGACCCATGCTTAAACAATTTGTGCAAAAAAATACAGTTTATATACAAAAGTGCTCTTTTAGTTCCACCCTGACTTCTTAAGAAGTCCCATAAGCCAACTGAATGGCTTGTGCGGGTTAGAGGTAAGAACGGACCGCGGGCTTAAAGTCCCCTCCGAAGGACTAATACACAATAAAAAAACTATATCGTGCGGCATGCCGCGGCAGTGTACATATTTAAAATACATCATTGACTACTCAAACATAATTTTATATTTTAAATTATCATTTTGTATTCGTTTACTCGCATCTACTAGGTATAAACGCATACGGCAGTGTAGAAGCTATTCGATAGCTAGACCGTGCTGCATTCAAATATGAAAAACTTCCCTTCTACATGTCGGGCCCACTCTAAATTTTTTTTTATTCAAAGGTAACATAATAAACTTGGATTTTATGCTACTTTAAAAAAAATTAAAAAATACACATTGTTTCAAAAAATGTAAAATTTTGCAAAATTTCAAAAAAAAATTGCAATTTTTATTTTTTTGCAAAACGGTATAGCCCATTGAAAAGTACGGAAAAAATCATTTAAGGTGGTTAAATTGAAATATTTAATAAAGAGATGAACAGAAGTTATGAATTTTTAAATAAAAAGCGATTTCACCAAAAAGTAAAAAATCGATAAATTTCAATAATCCATAATTCTTGAATGAACAATCCTAGAGCAAAAAAAATGTATGCTATGATTCTTCGTTATAAGAACAACAAATAAGTAAAGTTTAAACAAAATCGGTGACAAAAATTTTTTCACCTGGTACACTTGGCAAATTTTGCCCCATATATAAAAAATAAAAAATAAAAAGTTTACAGTCTCAGGTTAACAGAATTAAAGTTATTTTACATAAAAAATAATATAAATATGGCATATGATATTTTTTTGTATTTTATTTGAAAATATTTAAAAAATTTTATTAGTGTTATTTTTGATCGCTGATATCTTTGAAACGAGTGATCTGAAGAACTTTGACCTTCAGATGTTTTTTGTAGAGCGTGAAATTGTCTATAACTCCTCTCGTTTGGGTGTTGCGAAAACAAACCATTCCAAAGTTATAAGAATTCAAAATTAAAAAAATAAAAATGCCCGTGTTATTGAAATAGAAAATCAACAAATGAATTGAGGCAAACCTTAATATTAATATTAAGAGCTCAAATAGGCGCCAAAATTTTTGTTTTTTAATGTACTATTAATTTTTCAACACCATTAGAAAAAAACAATAATTCTTTTTTTTTTTAAACACCCCAATATATATATACAGGGTGTCCCAGAACTCGCGCCACAGAGAAAAAGGGAACGTACCGAAAGTAATTTGAAACACATATTTAAAAATTCAAATTGTCGAACGCAAAGGATAAGGGAGATAAGAATAAAAAACGATAGCCAATCCCAATAGATCACCACAGGGAATTCTTTAAATTGCTAGGATACTTAGGTTGCATTGTTGATAATAAAAAATATGTAAAATATTTGGTCCACTGGAATCCAATTCATTGTAAAACTGCTGTCAATCTTTACTTTTGTCATTAATATTGTAAGGCTTTGTTATCTATGTTGTATTAGGTAATAAATTTTCTTTTTCTCTGTGGCGCGAGTTCTGGGACACCCTGTATATATATACATTTATACCTATACATATATACATATACATTTTATCTTCAAGGCACAACTTTATTTATTTTATATTTTTTATATTTATTGTATACATAAAACGTATAATCATAATAATTATTAAAACTTTAATAATTAGATTAATTTAGGTAATAAAAACAATATAAATTAACCTGTTTTTATTTGTTTCAGGAACATATTTTCTACTGTACGACTTCATTGACTTTTTTGAGAAAGACGGTCCCAGTTTTCTGCAAAGAGACAAGTACAACGACATCATTGATACAATATTCAAAAACATGACCCGATTAGAACGCGATGCCATTGTATTTCAGGTAAGTGAGATTTTGTTCTAACATTATACCGACGAAACGGGAATAAAACATTATCCATCTTTGTTTTCATGAACTTGGGCCTAATTATTAAATTGCTTGCAATGTCAAACAGATGAATTGCAATGTGAATTATATTCTACTTTCTATATATTTTTATTTTATAAATTATTATCATAATTATGTACCAACTTTTTAAAAACGCCATTTTAGTTACGAGTTTAATTAAGCAAGAGCGAAGCTTGCGAGCGAGTGTTTAATAATAACGAGTGTCTAGAGAAGTTTATAAATTAGTTTCATACTATGGGTATTTTTTTCTACGACAACACAAAACAGAATTTAAAGCCAATTTTATTTGTCAACTTTGTCATCTGTCAGCCGAATTTAACCTTAACTTTTTTCCAATTTATAATAAAGCTAATTTCAGCCCGTGACTAAAACGCCATTAAGTCACAACTCGTCAATGTGGGAGTAGATAAAGGTTATTTTTTGTAATAATCTAACTATACTATATGGAGTGGTCCATTTTTTACCACCAGAATTTCTCAGCTTATTGAAAACTAAACGTAGTTTATTAAATATACTTAGTTCAGGGAAAATAGACATTTCGTCACCTGAGAATTATAGTGTTCTATCTGCATTTTTTTTTAATTGAGGTTAGTCTTGTTTTAAGTCTTAAAGATGCATATTGTTCTATCTATATATAATTGGGGTAGAAATTGTACAGTTTAAGCCTTAAGCATATTTAAATTAACGTTGTTTTAACGTTTAAATTAAACATTTAAATATATGGTTGACTGAACACCTCAATACATCGTTATTGTAACGTAAAAGTTAGCCACTATTAAAAAGCATATTTAAATTAACGTTGTTTTAACGTTTAAATTAAACATTTAAATCTATGGTTGACTTAACACCTTAATACAACGTTATTGTAACGTAAAAGTTAGGCACTATTAAAAAGCATACTTAAATTAACGTTGTTTTAACGTTTAAATTAATTTGTGTAAATTTTTACCAAAATCAAACCGTTGCTTTTTCTACGTAAAATGTTTTATTGACCATTTACACGTTTTAAATACGTTTAAAAACGTGTATGTTAGGGTGGGTCGTTTTTTAGTATTTTTTATAAAATTAGAACGCCTGTGGTTGGAAAAGTTGTTGGTTGGGCTTTTATTTTGAAAAATATTTTTTTTTCAATTTACAAAATTAATTTAGACCCCCCGCCGGGCCCCCAAAAATAAAAAGATATAAATATTAAAAAAATTATAGGCCTGCGTTGGGGAATGTTTTATTTGGGTCTCTTGAGTCCTCAAATTTTTTTTTTTCAAATTTAAAGTACATTTAGGCCCCCCGCCACACATCCAAAAATGTAAATAATTTGTTTAAAATTAACAAAATTGTTACAAGGCAGCCCATCGCTTATTTTGAGCAATACTTAAACTCAAAATAACCCAGAACTCACCACGGGGAGGTGGCTGCCATCGAGTTCCACCCCTGCCCGCCCAACCACCCTTCCATGTGGGCATTTTAGATTATTCTGTGCTCACCACATATTCTGACTTTGTACTAAATTTGGGCATTTTCTTTCTGGACTCTATTGTTGTACGTATCCAACCATCCCTATTTTTCTCATCACAGACAGCCAAAGACGCTTGTAGAGATACTAGCTTTGTCAATATAACTAAGAATACTTGATGCAAGTTTTTTAGCCGTCCCGTTTTCAGGTGTTACATGTCCCAAATAATTGCTACCAGGCTCCTGGATTAAAACTACATGCTCTTCAACAACAGTTTTTCTAGATGATGTGCTTTCTTGCTTTTTTTATGTGGAAGGTGCGGTCTTTGCGTCCATCAAAATAAAGGGCTTGTAAAATTTTGCCGTCCTCTGCACTTTTTTTTTGTAAGTCGAGCCGAGCTCTTTTTCTTTGGCGATCCAATTTACACTTATCGATTACGTAAGATGTGTCACTTTTTGTGATTAAACCAACATCCTCAGGGACTGCACTGGCTATCATTGCACCTTTACGACTCGATAATCCTGCTCGATCTATTGCTTTTGCAAGTGACGGTAGGGCAAGTGATATGTCTTTTGCGCTGATGAGTCTGAAAAAACTTCGTTAGGTTGAGTTTTTGCCTCGGACTTCAAACCACTGCAGCTAGCTGTTTCTCCTTTTCTTTCTAGCCTTTGCTTTAAAACTCTAGTGCTTTTGGGATCCACTTTTCCCATAAACATTATCCTTGTGGTTCTCTGATCTTTTAAAAATTCATGTTCTAATTTAGGGGCCTTCTTTAACTTGACACAAGCACACGATAAAAGTTCTTTGCATTTGCATGTCGAAATATCGAAAAGCTTTTTATTCGATTCATTTTGGAAACATTGTAATTTATTTCGGGCATAACTACTTGTTTTCTTTAGAGATTTTTTAAGATCCATGAATTGTTTGTGATATTTTTTAAGTAGTGCAACACATTGCTGGTTTGATATAGTAGGCAAACTGGCTTTCCACCAAATTATTTGTACCTTGTCAACTACCAGTTTGGAAATCTCAGCAACAGTTTTATTTTTACTGGTGTGTCCACTTAAATTCTTTTGTACAAATAGAAAATACCGCATTACATCTCCATAACACGGCGGTACCGTTTCACTTAAGTCACGAGGTTCACCAAATACGGGATCGCGAAACGACTGCCGAGTAGAAACCTTACGCTTTACGCCCGCCGCCATATTTATAATTGAAAATAAAAACGTACTAAAATTATTGTCGAAGAACTAATAACTTTACACTACCAGATTTATAAGCACACTAACACCTCCGTATTAATCAACGAAAACACAGATGACACTTGGGCCTATAATTATTTAAAAAACGTTTTAGTCCGGGCCTGTTTACAGAGCCAAGTGACTTGCTCTGTGAACAGGCCCGGACTAAAACGTTTTTTAAATAATTATAGGATTACAGGACCGGCTTCTAAAATTTTATATTTTATAATATTAAATATTTAATTTATACAAAAAGGTGATTAAAATACAATAATAGTAAAACTATAATAAAAAATACACACGTCTAAATATTATAAATAAATCGGGCGGGGGCTGTTAATGCATTCCAATTAAAAAAATATATTATTTTGCGTTTATAAACAACAATTACGAAAACATTTTTAGTACAGGCAAATTTGATTTTGAATTTTTTTATTTTATAATTTTTGAAGGGCCGGCGGGGGGGTTAAATTTTAAATTAAAAAAAAAATAAAATACCTACATTTCTTTTAGTCCCATACACAACTTTTCCTGACACAGGCGTTTTAAAATTCAAAAATCGACCCACCCTACACTGTATGTGTTTACTGGGATATGCATATGTATATGAGTGAATGTTAAAATAATTGTGATATCTCAGAAATGATAATTCGTATAAAAGCAATTTTTGTAGACAATTGCATAATCTACAACTACAATTGTTACAACTATTTTTACGATTACTTTTATAGTTTAGAGGATATATGAAAAAAGAACGTTTAAATATTTAATATTTTTAACCTTTGATCTTGAATACAATTTTCAACAGAAGTAGGATCGGTGGGGACTACCAATTTCCAGCTTTAAGGGAATTTTTCCAAAGTTACAACTTTTTTTACTTTGAGTGGACTAACTATGTGTTAAGATTGAGAGTGTTAAAGTTGTACTTGTTTAGGTTTTTCTTAAATATTACACAGTTCAACACGATTTTCATCCCATGAAAAATTTTAACAAATTTTAAAAAACGTACCTTCTCACCGTTTCACGAAATCACGTCATTTAAATACAAAGCCATTTAAATTTTAAAATAAATAAATAATTTTAATGGTTGTCCATTTATTCAGTGAATAAATTTTTCTTAAATATATACAGTTTAGCGGTTATATTATGTGCCGAATACCGTGGATAACACTTTATTGAATGAAATATCTTTTTAAACGGTCGATTAAATTAGAAAAACTTTGATTAATTAAAAGTTTATTAAAATCGCATTTAAAAGTTGGAAAAGAATTTGCGGTTCTCAAATAATTTTAACAAAAACTGAAAACCTGTGAAAAACTAAAATTGTTATAGTTTCGTTATTTCTGGAAATTTTCAGTTATTTTTACGTGTTAACATACACATTTATAAACAATTTGTGATTATTTTCCACGACCATCTTTTTTCTATGGACGCCAGGTTGGAATTTTACATGGTTAGATAGAAAAAGAAAACAACTTTTCTTTGAGATAAGGATACTACATGTACCCTGTATATAAAAAGCATTAAATAAAATATTTTTGGTTTTTAATATTATACAGGGTGACTCTTTTTTTCTGATCTTGTAGTCTTATGCTAAGTCACTGGTTAAATTTAATAATAAAATTTGATTCCTAGGTATGTTTACTAAATGTTGATTTTCTATACCTTGCTTTTTTTAACAGATGTTAATGAGTCAAGTTAACCTAATACTTTTAGCTACTTTACTAATTATGGAGATTTTTATGCTAATTGATTAAAAAAATATGGTCCAATTGTAGACCAACACAAACCTGGATTTGGTAATGCCAATGATGGTAACACCATTAAGAATTTTTATCTAATATATCTGCTTTAATAATAAAAAAAACAACATTGATGGTATCTAGTGAAATCTGAAAATAAAGTCTCTTTTCACATGATACCGCTAGATAATTAGCTTGTATGTATCGGTACAATAATATTAGGCCTCTAATTTTAAAAAAATACCAAAATACCAAAATAGTAAACACAATCCCAAAAAAACAAACCCCAAAATCTTTATTAGCCATGTTAACAGCCCCACTTTTTAATATACCTACATAATATCGTTGTGTGAGGATATTAATCAATGATAATATGTCACTCCAAAGAATACCTTTCTTTTGATGATAATAAAGATTAAAATAGTGATAAAGCATTAGCATGTCATTGATGAATACCGATTTTGAGCATTTTTTTTTAAATATTTCTCTTTACATGATAAAAAATGACCCATTAAAGTAACAAAATTCTTTAATTCTTACAAGAGCTAGTCCTGTACATATTTATCATACATACTTTGTGTTAGCAAATTTAAATTTTGATAATTTATCTTTTATATTTTAGAAAATGATAATGCAAAATTTGGCCATGATTTATTTAAAAACTTTATTTTTATAAATTTTATATTGTCCCCCTTAGTTATTATTATATTTCATTTTAGTACACTGATTGGGAACACGTAAATGATGGCTATTTAAATCAAAAAATGGTAGGAGACGTAGTAGGCGACTATTTTTTCATCTGTCCGACTAACGACTTTGCTGAACTGGCAGCAGATAGAGGAATGAAAATTTACTATTACTTCTTCACCCACGTAAGTACAATTTACCAATTTTCATAAATACTTTATTTCCCATTTGATACCTACTCCAGACTAAAAACGAATATATTTGGAACTGAAGGAAATTCGTAAAACGTCGATAAGTTTTTAAACAAAAGTTTTCATACCTAAATTTAAGACTATTTTAAAGTTTAGTATACCTCAGATGGATATCCTTAAATAAAGTTTTTGACTGATATTTAAAGTTTTAATTTAATCCATCTTAATTTATTTATTTATTGATTTAATAAATATTCTACAGGCTCAACGCCCAATTACAGTTTATATGCATTACAAAAATTACAAAAAGATATATAATATTTTTTAAAATAACAGTATACCTGCAAAAATCTTTAACAATTAAAAGAAACGCTTTAAAGCATCGACTTTGCATGAAAAAATATCTATATTATCTATATCTATTGTAATTTCCCATAATTTGTTGAAATGGTGATTGAACCAGAATATTTGTTTGTGGGGTTGCGATAGAAAATGTGGTTTTATGTCTTGATCTTAGGCGTAGTATATAAAAATTTAACATACAAGTACACCACATTTAACATCATTATGTAATATTCTGTAAAGAAATTGTATCTGCGAGTTTAATCATCGTTGTGCTAGACTATTATACAGGGATGGTAATATGCTCTTAGGCCGTTTAATAAATAAAGACAAATGCATTATGAGACGTGGGAGTGGTGGAGTGACGTAAGAGTAGTGGGGCAAGCCAGACCGCGCCGCGCGGCTACGATCATCGCCCGACCGCAGACAAGAGAATGTGTTGTAAGTAAGAGGTACTGTCCGTTCAGGCTAAGTTGAGCGGTCTAAGGAATGTCACCCCGTCCATCATCTCTATGTTTAGGCAAAATTAAATGCATGTATTTCGGTAGCCGCTCTGTACTAACAAACGGCAAGCCGCTGCACTGATAAATCATCTTCTTGTTACCGATATCTCGCGATGATTCGATATTTAATTTAATCAACAGCCACATGATCTCCCACCAAAGCGCTCAACTTAGCCTGAACGGACTATAGTACGTTTGTTATAAATTAGGAAATATTCTCCAATAAAAATGGTTTACACCCTTGAAGAAAAGATTCAATTTATAACGTGGCATTTAAATGGGATCTCAGATCGAGAAATTCAAAGATTATTTATTTCCAAATATGTTCCCAAATAGACCCTTACCAGCAAGGGCAACAATTCAAAATGTTGTAAATAATTTGAACATTTACTTTGATTTATTTATTTTTTTATTTAAATATTTTAGAACAACATTTTTGTTTGAACATTTACTTTATTTATTTTTTTATTTAAATATTTTAGAATACCATTTTTGTTTAAACATTTACTTTAATTTATTTATTTAAACATTTTAGAATACCATTTTTGTTTAAGAATATTTGTTTTTTTATTACAAGAATACTATGGTTTATTTTCCACATTTTCGAAAAAAATTCAATAAGTATGTATTCGTTTTAGTAAACAAAATCATAGTTAAATTTTAAAGTAAATTTAAAATTCCTCCGTCCACACTCTAAAGTGGACCGAATAATACTGAATCTCTGACTGAAATTATTTCGAGACTCGAGTCGAAATTTGCGTCAAGGTTATCTAGTAGTGGGAATGTAAAGCAGTTAGAGGAGGGGAAGTAAAACATTGGCGGACGTTTAATTGTTTTGATTTAATCGTTTTAAAATCTTGTACTGCACGCTTATGGCAGAGGGGAAATAAGAATTTTGTTATCCTATTCGTTCAACAATGGTTGTTTGTCTCTTTTATTTATACGTTTATCTCACTTATTCGTACGTTTTATATAGCATGCATCTTTGTTTATTAAACGGCCTAAAAGCCCATTACCATCCCTGTATGTGAACTCCATGAGAATTAGCTTATAATCATATCCTTGGTGACTTTTTAAAAACAATGTTTTCAAAAATCTTCTCTAAACTGATTTTAGCTATTTATGTGTAGATTGAATATAGGTGACCAAATTACCGAAGCATAATCAAGTTTAGTTCTCACAAGTGTATTATAACGTGTACTAAGTGTAGAAGAAGATTAAAAGTCTATACCGTGTCAAAAACCCAAATATTTTATATGCAGTCAATGTTATATGGGTTATATAAGGTACAAAACTAAGCACTGAATCAAATGAAACCCCAAGATCTTTAAAATTATCAAGTGTTTGAAGTTTGTTATCTCCCAACTTATAGTCGAATTGAATGTATTTCAATTTACGTGTAAATGTCAAGGTATTACATTTGCCTACATTTAAATTTAATTTATTTCATGCGCACCATTCATTTATATTTTCAAGATTTTTTTATTAACAGAAGTAATGGGATGTAACAGTTTTAAATCGTCTGCATATAGCAGAAATATTACATCCAAATTGTTGCCAATCTAGTTAATAAAAATATCAAACAACATAGGTCCCATTATAGATCCCTGTGGGACACCAGAAGATTGTTCTGTCAATTTGGACTTGTAACCACGTATTTTTATATATATTTCTGACGATTTTTCAGATATGATTTGAACAAGTTTAATAAGTTTGTGACTAAAACCAAACTGTTTTAATTTGTAAATTATTAGGATGTAATCCAAAGCATCAAATGTCTTACTTAAAATCTGTATAAATGACATCTATTTGCCCTTTTGAGTCAAGGACTTCTGAAATTATTTTTTTTCACTAGCAAGTTAATGACAGTATGTAGATCTGCCAGCAATAAAACCATGTTGTTCAGGTATTATACAGGGTGCGGCAGAGAGGACGGACGGTTCTAAAAAAATCATAAAATAGTTAATTTTTACTCAAAAACAAATTTATTGATGGAATCAGGTTCGAAAGGAAATAGCATTTGAGACAGTCAAGTGTGGAAAATCACATCAGGCATATGGTGGCCGAAATCGTTAATGCAGTGCTGGAGGCGTTATTGGAAGTTCGCGTAGACTCTCTCCAACATCGCTCTCTCAACTTGGGCGACTTCCACGTATCGCAAACTTGCATCATTGACCCTTACTTCCTTGAAGACGGTAATGGTCGTGCTGTTACCGTGAACTCAGAGCGCTACGTCGAAATGAACACCAACTTCTTTTTCCCTGAATTACGACGCGTCGGCGACGTGTTCCAATCCGACGTGTGTGGTTACAGCAGGATGGGGCGACCGCTCACACAGCCAGAGCATGAATGGACGTTATTCGCCCTCTCTTCCCTGGTCGCCTTATTTCCAGGTTTGGCGATGTTCATTGGCCTCCTCGGTCCCCAGATTTATCCATATGCGATTTTTTCTCATGGGGACACCTCAAGGCTAGAGTATATGAGAACAAGCCCCGGACTCTGGACAATAGAATTTGAAACACAGTGCTAGAGTCACGAATAAGAAATCAGGGAAATTCCCTTAATTTTATATGTTAATTTTGCGCATTGTGAATGATCGTTTTGTGTTAATTATAAGTATAATTGAAACCACTAAGTTTTTCCACTAATTACGAGGTTCTGAATGAGGCTTAATACTTTATCTGTTGCTACCCCCCTGGCTATGACACTTGTAATTATATTAAAAACAACACACGACAAACAATTTTTCTCGATATTCCACAAAATGCATTTCTGGCGATTACAACGTTGTTCCAGCAAAGCATTTAGTTTACCTGCAAAAATTAATGGGCAAACCCAAATTAAACCTTTTTTATCTCCATTCAGATTTAGAAATCGTCGAGATGCTTTGCGATGGGTCACAAAATTTAATGTAGCCCAAAATTAAATTTTGAACATAATATTGCTTTTAAATAATTTGTATGATACTTTTAGCTGACCAGAAACAATATAAATCTTTTAAATTGTAAAAATGACATTTATGAGTCAGGCAGTTCGATTAAAGGATTAAAGGTCATAAATAATCTCTTTGAAACGCATGTCAGTTAAAGGGTAAACCGTTTTTAAACATGCAAGTCCATGTTAACGAAAGTGATCTTTTAGTATTTTAAATAGATTACATTTAGGTCGTTTTTTTGTTTTATTTGCTTTCTTTAAAAATCAATATTCCTATAACAAATGCTTGATTTCGTTTTAAACTTAAGAAAGTATAAATATTGTTTATATAGTGTTACAGAAGTCGCGCACCACCTTGAAGATTAAAGAAAATTGTTACAAAATTATATCCTCGTTACAGATACAGGGAATACATATTTTTATTAAATGACGTCATTGCCTACTAATAAAGTTGTAATAATAATGTAATAATTATAAAAAGATTCAAAATGAATTGACCAAATTCGTAAATTTAAGTTAATGGTTCGACATAGATAAATAACTCTTGCATTTGCTTATCATACTTCAAACACAAGATACATATCACAATACTCACTTAAGGAATACATGTCAATATCTAACCGAAATGCTATGAAATCTTATTTTAAAATTTAACTGGCAATCATTGTCTATGTTATATGAACGCATAACAATAAATTAACCAATTAATTGTAGTACTAATCAAATGTTGCATGCGTATTGTTAAAGTAAAAATTCTAAAAAGCAAGCCTATTATTTTTAAGTATAAAAACTCTCTGGGATTCCTGGATTCTGTAGATTATACACCTTTATGGTGGTGCGCGACTTCTGGGTCACTCAAAGTTAAATAATAATAATTCAAGGCCAAATCTGCATGGATGCACGTCATCAACGGCATATGACGTCAGCGTTAATTCTTACGTGCTCGTGTATTGCTGACTGTTTATAGCGATGGGGGCTCTTTATTAAATAAATAAATATCTTTATTGACGGAATACCATTATCTACATTAAAAAAACTGAAGATTACAGTTTATTGGTTATTTACAGATTTTTTAAAAGACTGAAAATTATTGCCAAAGAAATCTAGGTTTAAGTTATTTGCATTTTTACATATCCTATTTAAGGGTGCATTAAAACCATAGTTTGTGCTGTGGTGACAAATATAAAAGAGGTTATTATTTCTTAGTCTAATTTGAGGAATTTAGAAACCAATTCTGCTAAACAATTCTGGGCAATCTAAAATGCCATTTAAAAGTTTATACAAAAAATGCATATCAAAATTATGCCTTCTCTTATTCAGCAAATCAATGTTAACCAAGTTTCTCAATTGTTGGTAATTAATGTCTTCCATTATTAATTTGAGTTTAAATGCACAAAATCTTAAAAAATTATTTTTCACTTTTTCGATTTGCATACAATATGTCGCGTAGTAAGGTGACCATATTACACAACCATACTCTAAAATACTACGGACAAAGAAGACATAATATGTATAGAATGTATATTATACATTCTTTACACATATTACATTAAAACCTTTTAAGTTACGCTTAACTAAACCTAACATTTTTAGAGCTCTACTAGTTATAACATTTATGTGTTCGTTAAATGTAACTTTGTTATGAAAAAGTACACCCAGATCCTTAATGACATTAACATTTTCCAATAACACTTTATCAATATTATAAGGATAATTAATTCTATTTTTTATTTTGTGGAAATTTATAACTTTATAAAGTTATAAATGTAAATTTACATTTATTTATATTTAGAGACATACAATTTTAAGAATTATAACATCATTGTTATAATCTTCTACACTAACTAATTAAAAGTTTGTTACGGGCAAATTTTGATTAAATGTGTTTAGACAGGAAACAAACGGACTATTACATTTTTATTACATATGTACATAACAAAAAAAATACTAAATTACGAAAAATACAAAAATACTTATTTACCAGTCGTCTTTGTCGTCAGAGCGAACCAGGTCAGACTTGGAGTCTGATTATTTATATGTCTTCGCAATCTTATAACTCTTGGCGTTGCCAACAAGCCTCGTAACATTGTTTTCACAATCCAGTGGTAGAATATGATAAACACAGTGTATAAAATTATTTATAATAATCTGCAACAAACCATGCTTACGAACGAAATGTCAAAATTACAAAAAAACGTCAATATGATGGTGACCCATCAATAATATTGAACGGTGCGCGCCAGCCTTAAGCTATTAGCAACTGCCAAACACGAAAATTACTAAGTGAATGGTTTTATTTTCATAATTTCGTAAAAAACGGTTTAACAAAGGGAAATTGTGACAGTTCTTGGTAAACAATACGCATGTTTGATATTTTTTTATAACACATCAAAATTACACCTTAAAAAAGAAAATTTAACGGCAGTAACTTTACAATGCTGACATCATTATATCGCATTGTTCTAAGTGAAAGTATTTTTTAAGGGTAACTTTTTAAGCTGATTTTAAAAACGTTATCATAATTTGTGTATCTTTTATTGTTTTGCATGAGCATTGTATGTGCTAAACAAATTTAAGAATTTTTTTGACATGTTTTAAATTAAGTGAAAGTATTTTCTAAGGGTAACTTTTTAAGCTGATTTTAAAAATGTTATTATAATTTGAGTATCTTCTATTGTTTTGCATGAGCATTGTATGTGCTAAACAAATTTAAGAATTTTTTTGACATGTTTGATCAAGGAACATGTTTTAAATTGTTATACATTGTAAAGATGGTATTTTACTACTTGGGACTAAAAACTGGTCGTGTTTTACATTTTTGTTTTTGTGGATCATTGACAGTTAAACAGAAACTTAGAATTTCAGTTTTAGATTTATTTAAAAACAATTTGTTGCCATTACAAAATGTTTTATACAATCAGTACATTTTTCTGCCATTTTTTTTTAAGATCTACACTTGTATCTTCTGCAAATAGTGATAGCATAATATTGTTAATTGGAAAGTAGTTTTCAAGGTCATTCATAAATATGAGGAATAAAATTGGTCCAACAACTCCTATTGAAACATTTCTTAAATTAAAACTGTGGCTCTTGCCTTTTATGTTCAAGACAACCTCCTGTGATCTGCCATTTAGATAACT
Source organism: Brassicogethes aeneus (assembly GCA_921294245.1). Lineage (NCBI taxonomy): Eukaryota > Metazoa > Arthropoda > Insecta > Coleoptera > Nitidulidae > Brassicogethes > Brassicogethes aeneus. The sequence continues at coordinate 29,244,937 of OV121137.1, forward strand.
TGACAACAAATTAAGTGGTGTGCCCCTTATACCCAATGCATACATTTTCTGAATTAACAATTCATGATTAACCATGAAAAAGGCACGAGTTAAATCAAAATAAATACAAGCAACTTTATAACCTTTACTAAATTGAGTAATAAAAAGTTATATTTACTAAATATTATTTAGATAACAAAGCATATTGCGTACATAATTTTTCTCTCAGACATTCGTATTAAAAATTAAGGTGCAAGTGTAAAAAATGCCTGAGTAATTAGATCAAGACTCTTGATGGATGAACGAATGGGGCCCCGTCCAATCAATTGGGCCTAGGGCCTCAAATTACCTAATTCGCCACCGCTATAGCGGTAAAAAATAATGGTAAAATTACAGATAAAAATATTTAATATATTTACATAAAATATATGGTGTTTCAAATATATTTGGTAAAATTACGGATAAAAATATGTAATATTTACATAAAAAATATGGTGTTTCAAATAAACGCATAAATTATTACGGTTATTGAGTGATTTTACTGAATATATTCTGTAAAGTTAAATATTTTACAGAATATTACGTTGGTTACTATGTGGCCAACGTAATATTCTGTAATTTTTTCTTACTGTGCAAACGCCTAAATTATTACGGTTATTAAGTGATTTTACAGAATATATTCTGTAAAAGGTAAATATTTTACAGAATATTACGTTGGTTACTATGTGGCCAACGTAATATTCTGTAATGTTTTTTACTGTGTAGGTCGGCAAAACTGCTAGAAATATGACAACCACATCAACCACTAGTATCATTGGCAGTGGTAAATTACATTATATTTTATGGTAGGTATAATACATGTATTATATACGAGGTGTGTTCAGAAAATATCGGGAATTTTCGTTTTTTGAAACAAATATTTATTTATTCGTCTACATTAATGTTGTCGCCTTCAAAATAGTCCCCATTGGAAATTATATACATGTGCCAGCTCTTCTTCGAATACTCGAAACACTTCTAAAACTCGATCTTTGGGATAGCCTTTAGTTCTTTCAGCGATGCGCTTTTAATGTTATCTATGCTTGCAAAACGACGGCCCTTTAAGGTTCTCTTTATTTTTGGGAATAGGAAAAAGTTAGACATAGGCATGTCTGGCAAATATGGAGGCTGGAGCATCATTACAGTATTGTTTTTGGCCAAAAATTTTGTTCAAAATTTAACATTCGAAAAAGTTTCATGGGATGAGCCAATCGATATAGCAACATCATCAGCGACTTCTCTGATGGTTTATAACCATTTCTTCCACTTTTTTCATGTTTTTATAGGTTGTTAATGTGCTTGTGCGTTCGGGGCGTTCGTCATCTTCAACGTCTTCAGGGCCTTCTTGGAAACTCTTATACCACTTGTAAACTCTTGTTTTACTTATAGCAGACTCACTATAGGCCTTTGTTAACATTTCACAGAATTTATTTTAGTTTTGAAGCAAAATTGGATACAAATTCTTTGATTCATTTCTTTTAACGAAAGAAAAATCGCCGAGCTCATAAAACACGTCTAACCTTAGCGGCTGCCACAGACAAAGTAAACAATGAAAACAGCTGAAGTTTTTATCATACTTCGGGGGCATGTATACCAACATAATAAAGACAACCGGACCCTCCGAACCCGGGAAATTTAACAATTCCCGTTATTTTTTTAACACACCTTGTATGCATATAATAGGTGGATTGATAGAAATGTATTATATTTGCTGAATACATTTAACTTAAAAAACCTAGATCAATGCAACACATTTTTTTTCATGTTTTTAGATTTATTTTTTAAAAATGCGATATTGTTTTTTAATCCACAATGATTAAAAACTGAATGGGATCAAAAATCGAATAAAACGCACAAAAAATGTAATTAAGGAAAATGTTCCTACTTAGATAGATTATAATCTTGATAATCATAAAATACGTGAATCGCTTCATTTATAAGAATATCTAAAAATAGTTTCAATTTAAACTTTCTTCTTCATTTTATTATAAAACGAAAAAAAGTTTAAGTCTAATTAAAAACTTTTAGTCACGTAAAAAATATTAGTACCTAAACTATGAATGAAATAAATCATTTTTACAAACTTATTTATTCACATTCCTAGATCTTTGTTTTACACACGCATGTGTAAACATAAATTTTTATGCGCATAGCATTTGTTTACTCCACAACAAATTAGTTTACACGATCTATTAATTAGCGATAACGTCAGCGTTCCAACTTTTTGCATATTTTATGAATTTTATTTATAAATTTATTTGCAACATCAGTGAATTATATTTTGTAATAAATGTAAATGAAAATAGGCAACAGCAATATAATATACATATTATGTAATATATTTATTAATAAAAACTTTATTTAATTGACATTGTTTTAATAGTACAATTAATACAGGGTGTTTTTAAAAACATCTTGTGGTGATTCTTTACCCAAAAAACTGGGCGGTAAAATTTTAAAAATAACAGTAAATTAATAATACCTATATACGAGTATTGTTTTGTTTTAGAATTGGCCATAGAATAATAGATTTTTTTACTTATTTATTTTAAGCTTGATATTTATTAACAGTTTGATATAATTGCATTCATATTTTAAACAAAGCCGAGATGCTTTTAAATGGTAATAATATGTAAAAACGTCAGTGGCTTACCTTTTTTTTTAATTATTAGAGTGCCTGATCGCACGTACGCCCCTGATAAACCTGTTCAGACCTTTTTATTGCTAAAATATGTATTATATATATACAAATCAAGCTTTCTTAATTTTTGAGATTATCAAAATAAAGTTCGGTTAGAAATAACTAAAACTCTATGAGCTGTGTGTAAAATTATTTTTATTTTCCAACAATATCAATATTAGTTTATTAGCCTCAACGCAGCCCTTTATTTATTATTGTATACTATATTGTATTGTACCAACAATAATAACTTTATTTTCATATTTTTCTACAACAATAATACATGATACATCGACAAAAACTCATATTTTTACCCTAAATTAACTTGTAGTGAAAAAATATATATTTAACTTTCATATTTTTTCAGTATAATCGTAAAGTAGAAACAATTAAAATAAATCAAATCAAAAAAATTGTTTTCCAGCCTCTACGTAGTTGCTTATTCCATATTATTTGTTTCACATAATAATTTTTGTTTGAAACTTTGCAACTTATTTCCATAATTCGATGGAGATGAAATAAATTTTATGCATTGCTTACGGATTATTGCGAACAATATTCAACATGACCAAATTGGTTTTATTACATTTGTGAAATATCCAAATTTGCACTGTAAAAATACTGTTTTATTGGATGATTTTAATTATAATTTCAAGGTAAATAATTTAGTTATTAATTAAAAATATTTTGTGATTTTGCTTTTTTAGGTTTTCTAAACAAAAATAAAAAATTTACCTTTGTTAATAATAACAAAAAAAATGTCTGAAAATACATTTGTCAACTTATCTTCAACTTGCTGTACAATGTACAGTGTACATGGAACCAACATAAAAAACAGTGGCGTAGCTAGCACCCGGGGCGGATTTCGATGGTGTCCTCCCAAGAATAAAAACTTTTAAAATACATAGTAACACTAATGGTATAATTTTATTTATTAATTGGGGGGCATTATAAATTATATAGACTTTGTTAAAAAAACAACTAAAAATCAAACTATAAATGGTTGCATAACGTAATGCTTAAATTTATTTATTAACGGAAAAACCCGACAGTTCGAAGAGTTAGAAAATACAAAGATTCCCAGTTATAAAAATAAAAAATATAATAATACTCGCATCTTATGTATGCCTTCTCCCAATAATAAAGTGTATTGTGCCATTGTTTGTTTGTTTCACAACTGCCCTATAATCAAAAGACTTAAATATTTTTATGAAAAGTACTTTAAAAACGAACAATTAATAAAAATTCTTAATTAGTTAGTAAAAAAAAATTGCATTTTATTTCAAGGCTAATATTGTGTCGATTGCATAATTTGAGAGTCGTACGTACAGTACTTTTGACAACTTTATAAAAGTGTTCTTTTTTAGAAAAACGCGTTTAAAGGCACGTACTATGCTCCACACTTCAAAGTCCCACCACGTGATCACGTACGGAACGCAGTCTTTTGATAATTTGTCATTTAAGGCTTTTCAGGTTATGTATCTGTCAAAGTATAGTCAATGAAAGAAATAATATTTATACTGTTACCGTTTATGTTTAGGCGTTAAAAGTTTATAAATCTTTATAGTATCACAGTAACAATGGTTGGTTTAAGAGTTTAGGAGTATAAATACTGCATTTAATGAAATTCTAAAGTGTATAGTGCCAAATAAGTAAAATTTTTGTGCATTTGGTCTACATAATACCTATGTTAATATATTATATCTGGTTTTAGCCATAAAATAGTTTTAGCTAAACGGCATTTATTAAAAAAATCTAGCTTCTCTATTATGGAATAAGAATATCTGTATCAAAGGTAGGTTAATATATTATAACAAAAAATATCATCTAATTTTGAAATTTTAAGGTTAGAAAAATCTATTTTGATCAAAATAAATAAGTAATTTGGATTATTTGGAAGAGTGTGTAAATATGGTCATATAAATATAGATACACTAAATAATTGTTGAATATGGTTCAAATTAAATTAAGTAAAGCTTTTATACTCGTAACAACAAAACTTGTGCATACCTCTCGGGAATGATTTAAGTTAGATTATAAGGAAACAAACAATTTTTAGAGATACATGCAATGTAAAAATATTTAATACTCCCATAACATGTAACTTTTGAAATTCTTAAAAGTTATAATGATTTTTCGATGAAGATAAAATTCAGTTAAAGCTTTATACGTAATTGTATTGACAAAACTTTATGTAGGTATACTTTAAGCTGGATAAGAAAGACTACTACAAGTAAAAATATTAGATAGAGTATACTGTGGTTTTATTTAAATTTTAAAATTTATAAGGTTATTTATACCTAATGATTGTTCAATGTAGATAAAATTTTGTCGAAGCTTTTATAGGTACTTGTATTGACACTATGGGTATATTAGCTGACAGTGTAAGGAACTTTAGAAAGGTTACCTATTGAATTTACAGTTTTTTAAAATTAAGTATCTAATGGTTTTATATTTGAAATTTGCAAATTTTAATAATTTTAAGGTGTTGTTTTTAGATTCCTTCTTTAAAATAAACCCCTTTTAATATTTAATTAATTTGAAAAATCTTAAAATAGTTAAGTTTTACAGTTGAAAATATTTATGCCGGAGTAAAGCAATATTAAACATTGTAAAAATTTCAAAAATCACATGTTATTTATTTATTTATTTATTTAACATCCAGAGTATTAAATATTTTTACATTGCATGTATCTCTAATAATTGTTTGTTTCCTTATAATCTAACTTAAAGTAGGGATCCCAAGCACAAGTTTTGTTGTAAGGAGTATAAAAGCTCTAATTTAATTTGAACCTTATTCAAAAACTATTAAGTATATCTATATTTATATGACCATATTAACACACTCTTCCAAATAATCCAAAATACTTATTTATTTTGATCAAAATAGATTTTTCTAACCTTAAAATTTCAAAATTAGATGATATTTTTTGGTATAATATATTAACCTACCTTTGATACAGATATTCTTATTCCATAATAGAGAAGCTAGATTTTTTTAATAAATGCCGTTTAGTTAAAACTATTTTATGGATAAAACCAGATATAATATATTAACATATTATGTAAACCAAATGCACAAAAATTTTACTTATTTGGCACTATACACTTTAGAATTTCATTAAATGCAGTATTTATACTCCTAAACTCTTAAACCAACCATTGTTACTGTGATCCTATAAAGATTTATAAACTTTTAACGCTTAAACATAAACGGTAACAGTATAAATATTATTTCTTTCATTGACTATACTTTGACAGATACATAACCTGAAAAGCCTTAAATGACAAATTATCAAAAGACTGCGTTCCGTACGTGGTCACGTGGTGGGACTTTGAAGTGTGGAGCATAGTACATCTATCCCAATGCTATCCAAATATATATTAAGCTAAAACATTTTCAGTTAAAGAAGTTTCAACTTAAATTGTAATATTGTTTAAAAAATTCAATTTTCTTTTACGACAATAATTATTATCTGTAAAAAAATGTTTATTAAGATTTTTAAACCTTTGCCCTTGTCTATTTTTAGAGCGTTTTAGAACACTGAAAAAAATAAGCGGTTGAAACAACAACAAAAGTATTAATTTTACTCTTTATGCACTTTAAATACAAGTAATGGGTTTTGCACGTTTACTTAACCATCTAAAAATGTCAAATTGTATTGTTTAATTGAACAACAAATACTCATTTTGTTCATTTGACTGTTCAGTCAAATGAACAAAATGAGAATATTTGTTCTAATCTGCTTATCTGGTTAATTTAACATTCTTGATATTTCGAAAATGTCCAGCTAACCTTTTAATCATATTCATTTAACACCAATAAAATGTTAAATTAAAATAATTTGAATTTGCGCTAATGTTCCTAAACGGTTGGGTTAACATTCTGAAAATGTAAAAGTATGAAATTAATATAAAGAGAAATAACACTGTGCGACAAATTTTGACCTTACAATTTGAACTGGGATGAAATGTGGAAAAATCGAATCTATGCAACCCCCAAAACTAATCTTTAAAGGGGTTTTGCTAGTTTAGCTCGAATAATGGAGTTATACAGGGTGTTTCTTTTAACTTGAGACAGCTCAATATCTCGAGAAATAAGCATTTCACGGAAAAATTTCTTAAATAAAAGGTTAATGTGACCAAAGGGGACATTATTTGGTGCTACCGCTAGCCCCCCGTACCCCTCCTTAAGGGTGAAACGGGGGGTAACTTTGGAAAGTTAAATGGAATGACCCGATTTTTTTCACAGAGTTTGGTAGTACATAAAAAAATGAATAACTTTTATTTGAAAGTTTTTTTCAATTTATCAACAGATGGCGCTGTAATTCAAAATTTAAGAAAAAGGGGTTTCCTTGTAAAATGTATTATTTGAAACGTTTGAAAAACAAAAATTAAAATTAAATCAACATTTGTTATAAATTGTTTTCATAGCCGACTATTGTTGTTAATGTTAATTTTTGTTTTTCAAACGTTTCAAATAATACATTTTACAAGGAAACTCATTTTTCTTAAATTTTGAATTACAGCGCCATCTGTTGATAAATTGAAAACAGTTTTTAATTAAAAGTTATTTATTTTTTTATGTACTACCAAACTCTGTGAAAAAAATCGGGTCATTCCATTTGACTTTCCAAAGTTACCCCCCGTTTCACCCTTAAGGAGGGGTAGGGGGTGGCTAGCGGTAGCACCAAATAATGTCCCCTTTTGTCACATTAACCTTTTATTTAAGACATTTTTCCGTGAAATGCGTATTTCTCGAGATATTGAGCTGTCTCAAGTTAAAAGAAACACTCTGTACATATATATATGTATATCTCCATTATTCGAGCTAAACTGGTAAAACCCCTTAAAGGATTTGTTTTGGGGGTTGCCTAGATTCGATTTTTTCAGATTTGATCCCAGTTCATTTTTTGTGTTGCACAGTGTAATTGAACCTTCACCACGCCAGAGTTTTTGTTTTAAGTGCGTTCCACCTACTTCAAATACCGACAGACAGCTGTTTCGACCTATATTGAGGGTCTTATCAGTGTCAGGCAATTTGGTGTAGTGGAAGTTCCACTGTGGAACACACACAAAACAAACGGCTACCTAAGCTTATATACTCCTATCGTAAGCTAACTGAGGCGAGATGTAAGAACATCACGTAATCAACACCGTCTAATGACGTGGCGTGGGTGTTCGCAATTTTTTGAATGCAAATTTACCATTTTAAATTTTAAAGTAACATTTACAATTTATTAAATGAACAAATTTAATGTTTTGGATTCAAGAGCAACTAAACGTTAATTTAATAGTTTTTTTAGGTAATCCTAAACATTTAAGTATTTGATTCAACCAATTCCAGCTATTAAATCAAAATAGGATAAACATTTTAATTCAAAAAATTAGTTTATGTTAAATCAATATTTTAACTGCCAAATGAACAAATAAAATTTGACAAACTGTGACTATTGCTCTGACACCAAAATATAGATTAATCCAATAGGTTTTTTGATGAAACAACATTTTCAAAAATGACATTTAGGCAAACGTTAACTCAACTACATTATCAAATAGTCCAAACTTGTAACTTTTAAAATTTTATGAAATTATGAAATTAATTAAATTTTATAAAATACATTTTTATGTCTTACCAAAAAAAATCTATTACCTAATTTAAAAAAAATCTATTAATTAAAAACAAACTTTAATTTAAGTTATTTTATTTACAAAATTCTAGACCTATATACATATTTATTTATTTCCTTTTTTCTTTATTTAAAAAAATCGACTGTTTTTATTGCCAATATTTCAATATTGCTTAAAAGCAATAAACATGTATTTTTTGGTATAATTCCTTATTCATTTATGTATAAGAAATTTCATCAAGTTTCAGTAATAAGACATAAAAAACCGGGCACGTAACAAGCAAGACAATAACGGTGTCTGCTCCCCATTGTCAGGGCTTAGTCGAAAGCGGCCGATGGCAGGCCTAAGAGGTCTCCTTCGACTTTATATTTTATCATTATAGCGTTTAGCAAGTACCCTGGCTGGGCTTTTACAGCTCATGAATCCTCCTATAGTCAAAACTGCTGAATTATTCTTCCAACGCTGCCATCGCCTCCACAACGTGGAATCCACATACTTAATCATAATCCTTATCAATAAACTGTTTTCGTTTTCTTTTTTGGTGTTTATTTTACACCACAAAATTTTTCGTACAATTGCTTTTATTAGTTATTGATTATTATAAAGGGTGTCCAAAAATGGCGCACTAACGCTATACCACAGAATCGTTGATTCAGGGTTAATTTTTGATAAAAAGAAATAATAATTCCAAAAAACTTAAAAAAAAATTAAAAACAAATACTTTTTGTATTTAAATGTTTATGATGGAAAAATTACTGCGATATTATTACGAATAATGTCAGAATTGTATGGAGAAAAAAATGTTGTTGAATTTTGCTTCCACATAGTTTATTAGGTATACCTTCCACATAGTTCATTAGGTATACCTAATGAACTATGTGGAAGCAAAATTCAACAACATTTTTTTTTCCATACAATTCTGTCATTATTCGTGATAATATCGCAGTATTTTTTCCATAATAAACATTTAAATACAAAAAGTATTTGTTTTTATTTTTTTTTAGGTTTTTATATACATATTAAATATAATTATTTTTGTACCAAATTACAACCCTTTAGGTTGACATTTACTAGTCACCCAGAAGGTAAGTACATATGGGTGATTCTACAAAAGTTGGGCAACTTTTGACCTCATTTTGTTTTGTTTTGTTTTGTTTTTTTTTTTAGTTTTCGGAGAAAATTAAACAGTATTTTGTTATGAGAACAATGATAATATAATAAATATACTATTCCAGACCGGGCCAGTCACTTTTTCAAACAATTTCCGAAATATCTGTGTTTTCTAAATTTGAATGCAAGGGAAGTGACGAGTATACCAGGGTACTAATTAAATACATAATTTATTGGAAAATATAAGATTTATTGCAACTTTGAGCATATTATACATTAAATAATACCTACCACACATCAGTGGCGGCTGGTGGATTTTGGTTATACCGATATCTCAATTATTAGATATGGGACCCACACCAAATTTATATGAGTTTATAATGACATTAAATAAACAAGTTTTGCGCAAGCAGAATTTAAATTAAAGTTTGCGAAAAAAAGATAACCGAAACATCGAACATGAAACTGACGACACGGTACTGATGAATGGAATACAAATTTGAGATTATAATTCGGAATTAAGTATTTTACTGATATTTTTTATTAGTGGATGCTACTTTTCAACAAATCACATATAGCCTTATATAAATTACAATGAAATATATATACGTAAGAAAATAACTACTCACCACAGTACTGAAATTTTGACTGGAACTATACGTGCATTCACCACAACTTCGCCGCTTCGTCGTGCAAAGGGTGGGCTCTGTAGGTAATTTTTTACCAAAACTTGAGTTAAAACGAGGACTTGACGTTGCTTTAATTCTCCAGATACTATCGTCAATGCTTTTCAACATTATTTTCAAAGTGTTTACTTGCCGACAAATAATGTCAATAAAATTTATAATAACAAGGCTTCTATTGCTTCTAATATTTTAATAAACGAACTACATGAAAATGATATTATTCAGGCAATCAAAAAACTTAAAAACAAAGATACATCGGGTGATGATCAGATTCCATCCTATTTAATCAAAGACTGCGTACAAATATTTTGCAAACCTCTATTATGTTTGTTTAATCTATCCTTAAAAACATCAACTTTTCCAGATATGTGGAAGGTAGCCCGATTGTGTCCAATATTTAAAAGTGGTGTTAACAATTTGATCAACAACTACCGACCTATAGCTATTTTATCGAATTTTTCAAAGGTTTTTGAAATTTCTTTATATATGCGTATCTACCCCTCAGTCAAAAACTCTATCTCTCTTTACCAACATGGTTTTATGGAAAACCGTTCTACGGTGTCTAATCTTACTTATTTTACTCAGTTTACCTCTGCAGTACTGGATAAACGTGGACAGGTAGATGCGATATATACAGATTTTTCAAAGGCCTTTGATCGGATATGCCATTCTATTATTGTTTCAAAGCTTGAATTGTTTGGATTTTCGGAATCACTTCAGGATTTCTTTGCCTCCTATTTAAGTAATAGATACCAGTATGTTTCCTACAATGGTTTTAAGAGTCTAAAGTTTTTATCAACCTCGGGTGTACCACAAGGGTCCAATCTAGGTCCTCTTCTTTTCACAATCTTTATTAATGATATAGCTGATGACATTGTTTGTGAAAAGCTTTTATTTGCTGATGACTTCAAAATCTTTCAAGAAATACGCAGTGCTGATGACTGTAAGATTCTTCAAAAAGAATTATGCAAGATTGAAGACTGGTGTAAAAAAAATCAGCTGGGTCTCAATGCAAATAAGTGTAAAGTAATTACATACACTAAAAAAAAGAGTAAAACGAACTTTGATTACACCTTAAACCAAAATTTGCTTTCCCGTGAAACTGCCATTAAAGACCTGGGAGTCTTATTTGACAACGAATTTAACTTTCTCGACCACATTAATAGCATAACATCATCTGCTAACAGAACTCTAGGCTTCATAATTAGAAACACCAAAAACTTTAAATGTGAAATGGCGTTTAAAACTTTATTTTATTCATTTGTACGATCCAAGCTGGAGTACGGTTTTCTAATTTGGAGTCCTATATACGCTACTCATATAAATAGTTTGGAGAAAATACAACGTAAGTTTTTAAAATTCTTGTCTTTTAAACAAAACCATGTGTATCCATCTCAAGGTTATGATCACTTGGCTCTTTTGAACGAATTTGGGTTTAGTTCCCTGCAACTGAGAAGAACTATATTAAGTGTTAAATTTTTGTATAATTTGGTACATAACAAAATAGACGCCCCTTTATTATTAAATCAAATAAATTTTTTAACACCACGTAACACTCGAACCAACCTCACATTTTATTGCCCAAACGCTAAATCAAATGTTATGCTTAAGTCACCGATTTATTTTATGTGCAATAATTTTAATAAATATTGCAATAATTGTGATATAAACTTTCAAAGTATTGGAGTTATAATAAATCACTTAAGTACACATTTTTTTACGTGATTTTATTATATTTTTTGTATAATATTATTTTATAGATATTAGGAATTTTTATTATTATTCTTTTTTTTATGTAATTGTTCTGTAATTGGATGTTATATCTGTTGAACAATAAACGTTATTATTATTATTATTATTATTATTATTATTAAACTTCAATATTTCGCAGGAATTTTGAATTTTAACATTGGACATAGAACTGACGGGTAAAAGTGAGTACAAAGATTATCATTTTTTTTTAAATTGCTATTATTTGAATCTATGATAAAATATGAAAAATACATTATTTATTATTTTATAGTTTGTAGTGAAATTGAAAAATTTAAGATAAATTGAATATATTTTAAAATAAAATCACTCAAATATTTTATTCAGGAGTTGTGACACACCAAGGTACTGATGTTTTGAATATTTATTATGTTTTTTTACAAACGTGCTTTTAATAAAATACATTAAAATTGGGTGGACAAGTTAAAAAAACTGGATCTTTTGTAATATACTAAAATATTTACAAAAAATATTAAAATACCTACCTATTCTATTGACTGATGAAATTAAGTTGTCCAACTTTTGTAGAATCACCCATATCTCATATTGATGAATCTAAAAAAAAGTTGACTGCATCGATATATTTACCACCGGGAATGGTCATGAAGAACTTTTAGTTATTCCAAAAATCATTACATAAACAGGAAAGGCTTAGGCTCAAGAATGGTTTAATGCGGCTTAAAAATATAATGTTGACTCGTTATTCTACTCTGGTCTACTCTGGTCTACTGGTCTCCACACTGGAGCTTTTAAACAATTCTTGATTGTAAACTTGTCTGGATTGATGCATGCATCATGTCATGGAGTTTTCAGCTGCTTTGATTAAATTGCTTAAAGCTTAGATAATATTGTTTTAGAATCCTTTATTTAACCGTTTGGGAAGAATATACTTGGAAAAACAGCAACCGCGAGACGATCATAATTTTTTCTTTGTGGATAAAATGAGCTCACGGCCCTACACATCATGCTTGATGGATGTCAAAAGCCATTTATGTCCTTAAAATATACCTCTTCCAAAATCAGTTTTTAGTTAACCAGGGAGACAAATAATTTTGAATATTTAGGTCAATTTGTAAACTTACTTTATGTGAGATGCTGTAATGAAGCTTCACTTGAAATTAGAGCTCCCTATAATTATATTAAGCTTTTAGGGATCCTACAAAGTTATCCTAGAATCATTGATTTCTTTTAGAGCACTTGTATTTTTTGACAACAAAAACTAAATAAATTATAGGAAAAAAACCTAAAATGTCCCAAATATACTATTATAAAATATGAATATTATATTTTAGAACGTAGTTAAAATATTCTCAGAAAAATGCATTTTTAACTATGGAACTGATTTTATAAAATATTTTGTCAAAATTCTAACTTTTGGACTTGTACTATTCAAAATCTCACCGATTCAAATGTAAGTAGTTACATTTTATGCATCCTTTAACAACTGTGCCTTGCATATAAAATGTATGCCATTCGACTTTTTGTGCTTCGCTCACAGCTAAATATTTTATCTATTTTAAAAAAAGGTTAAGTAATTAAATTTTTCATATTTTTAAGATTTTCTCAGATTTTTTTAAAAACAATGTGAACACGCGACGCGTTTCATTAAAATACCTACCTATTTTAAATCACGGAGCATTCACCATTTTTTTAAGTTTGAAAAATGGTGAATGCGCCGGAATTAATTCTGTAGATATATTAAATAATGATATATTCGGTCATTAAGGTGGTAAGGTGGTAAACATTTTCACAAATGCAAGTTTGGCCCCCTTGTTCGCCAGACTTGTAAAAATGTGACTTTTTCTTAAGGCGCGTGTTTACAACTACAGACTTAAAACACTGGAATAGTTAAGTTGCGTTTTTCTTATGAATATTACCAGTACTGGGTGAAGTTTTCTTAAAGAAACTAAGAAAATTACCTTAAGTTGCGTTATTACAAGTCTATAAAAATGGCGTTCAAAAATTGGAAAAAAACTGAAAATCCGTCAAAGTTAAAAAACTTCATTATTCTTGTGAATTTAGAAAAAAGTAAGTTTCACATGTAAACAAACACATTTATCTAAATTTTTATCCAATTTTTCTTTTTTTTTTCGCCAACTGGATTTTTAGTTACCATCACCATCTTTTGTTTTTCCTATGGCCGCAATATTGGAATTTGATATGCTTAGATAGAAAAATAAATCAAGAAATCCAACGATGTATAAATTTTAAAGGTTTTCAATTTTGAGAAGCTCGGCCAAATCTGTATGGGTGCACGTTATCAATGCGATATTGTAAAGTTACTGCTGTTAAATTTGCCTTTTTTAAGTCGTAATTCTGATGTGTTATAAAAAAATATCATGTATTTGCCTATTGTTTATTAATAAGTGTATCAATTTCCCTGTTTCAAAATATTTTTTTACGAAATTATAAATATAAAACCATTCACTTAGTAATTTTTTTGTGTGCTACTTGGCTGGCGAGCACCGTTTAATATTATTAATGGGTCGCCGTTTTTATATTTCACGTTTTTTTATAATTTTGAAATTTCGTCCGTAAGGATCGTTTGTTTCAGACTATTATGAATAATTTTAAACATTGTGTTTATTATATTCTACCCCTTGATTTTTCAAACAGTGTTACAAGGCTTATTGGCAACATTTGTTAGATTGCGACTCCAGACTACAAGTCTGACCTGGTTCGCTCTGAAGACAAAGACCACTGTTAATTTAGTATTTTTGTATTTCTGGTAATTTAGAATTTATTTGTTATGTACAAATGTAATAAACTCCATTTGTTTCCTCTCTAAACAAATTTAATAGAAATTTGCCCGTAAGAAACTCGTAATTAGTTAGTGTAGTAGACGAGCATCCATACAGATTTGGATGCCTCTTCTCCCCGTCGGGAGGAACAAAAATTTCCTCCCTCTATTTTTTTACAATTTTAAGTTAGCAAGAGTTTTTGTACCTTGTCTAGCCCTATTTGATTTTGTAGGAAAAATATTTTCTCCGCGCTTGTCCAACCGGGGTTTAGGTAGTTGAAGCATGTATAGGTGGATTTTTCGTTTTTGCGTTCGAAAATTTGTTTGCAGTTAGGTATGTATATGTATTCTAGCGCGCATTTGTATAAAAATTCATATTTCTACAACCGTTGAAGTTAGCGACTTAATTTTTTTTTAACTTTGTCAATGTTTTTACTATTACATTTGACTCGATATACCCGATATGTATAGAAATTTTCAATAATTCACATAGCTCGCCGCAGGGTTGATGCACGATTTTGATAATTCTATATTGCAATTTTTTTTTAAAATTTATGAATTGCTATTAAAAGTGCTCACATTTCAAGTATAAGTCTGCAAAAAATCAGAATTTTGGATTGTATTCTAGAATTAATACAACGATTAATGTTACGAATCATCCACCTTCATAGCGAAATAAAATCGCCGTGTGAAATTAATTCTTTTTAAATTATATTATGCAAAATATGATAATTTTCCAAAAAAATTAGTAAGTTTTAATCTGTTGCAGATACAAACAATATATAATACTTTTAATTTATCTTTTTGACTTGTCATACTAACCATTTTCTGTTGTAGTTATATGATTAATAAATTAATTAGTGATTTTTGAAAAAAAAATGTGTCCGAAAAATATTATTATTTCTTTGTTTGTATCTGCAACCGTTTTTAGAAAAATTGATTTATTAAAATTATTAAATTTTTTAGGAAATTGTCATATTTTGCATAATATAATTTATAAAGAATTTTAATTTCACACGGCGATTTTATTCCGCCATGAGGTTGGGTGATTTGTAACATTTTTAAGATTTTAAATAAAAAAATTTGCAATATAGAGTTATCAAAATCGTGCATCAAAATCTTTACTCTGCGGCGAGCTATGTGAATTATTAAAAATTTCTATTTAGTCAAATGTAGTCAAAACATTGACAAAGTTTAAAAAAATTATTAATTAATTCGCTAACTTCAACGGTTGTAAAAATATGAATTTTTATTCAAATGCGCGCTAGAATACATATGAGACATTCTTTTACAAATCGTACACCTATTTTGACATCAGGGTTTGGATTCGCATGAAATTTTTTTTACCGCTTTTATTCAGTAAATAAGCAGATACGTGTATCAGGTTTTCTGTAAAAAATTTGTTTTTTCAGAGATATGTTGATATAAAGTTTTTATGAATTGCGATAAAACGATAAATTCTCTTCTACATAAAACCCATTATCTCCGGTTCTACTGATCGGATCGATTTTGTTTTTTTTTTGTTTTAAACCTTATTGAATAGGCTTTTCAAATAAATAAATTAAATTTTTTATTTTTTTTGGTATAGGGAGTTAATAACAGATTAATTTTTTAAACTAGTTTTTCATGTTTGCCCCCTCTATAAAATAAAAGGAAAAAAATACTATTTTATGCGCTTTTTCTTTATCTACAAAATACATTTTTCAGAACAGTGGAGACTCTTTTGGATCGGAAGATATTAAACATTTTCGAGCGCGTGACAGGACTGTCAAGCGCGTAATATTCAAACGTATTAGTGCATGTGGCGGGTGACGTGATATTTTGTATAAGAGTGCCATGATTCGACATCTTTTAATTGGTGACTTATTTGTGCAAATGTCAATTCTGCCAGTTAATAAATTTACTCATTAATTGGAGTTTGTATTATTTAAAATTTAATTTATTTAAAATTATTGAAAACCTTTAAAATCAGAATTAATTTACAAAAAGCGCTGGTATTTTTTTAAAACGATGTATGAGTTTACACTATCCTAAATAGTGATGCCGCGAGACGAGACGAGACGAGAAAAGTCCTTCTCTCGTCTCGTCTCGTGCAGCGAGAGAAAATGGGTCTCTCGTCTCGTCGAGAATACTCTTTTCTCGCTCGAGAGTGCCTTTCTCTCGTCTCGTTTCTCTCGTGGTAAAAGTACCTATGTATGAATACAAAAATTATTTGCAATTAAATACGTATTCGTTTATATTTTTTCTATATAAATTTAAACTGGAAATAAAAAAAAATTGTGCCAAGACCACACTGATAAAGTAAGACTTTTTACGCCGAAAATGTCGCACATTTGAATCAAATGGTTGGATCTATAGATGTAACTGTAACACTGAGAAAAAAGTTTATTGCTCCCAAATAAAAAAAATATTTATATATATATATTTATATTTATCGTTATTATTTCGACTATTTAGAGGTAATAAACAATATATTCACTATTAATAAAAGGATTAGCTACACAGTTTATTTGTCCCATTTTTTTTCTCAGTGTAGTATATAGGCGCAGTAGTTTTCAGATGGATGGATCAAATCATCCATCCATCTAAAAACTACTGCGTCTATATAATGTAACTACTCCACATAGATCCAACCATCTTGTACCTACTGCGCATGTCCGTCATTTTGAATCCTCAATTTTGTTTTTTGGAGTCAAGTAGAACTTGCAGATAACATCAATAACAAACTTAACAATCTCAATGTAATTATCACTAGCTTGTTTGATAAGCATGCGCCAAAAAAAAGCAAATTAACTACTTTAAAAAAAGGCAAACCTTATATTACCTATAACATAAAGAAATTAATACAACAAAAAAATAAAGCTCACAAACGGTATCTAAAAAATAAAACTATTGCTCACAAACGCTTTTATTTAGAACTAAAAAAAATTGTAAAGATTGCCATCTCAAATGAAATACAAGCATACACTAAGTTTATTTGTGATAAAAATAAACAAAATGCAAAAGGCCTCTGGAAAAACATCCATAAATTGGGGGCACATCCAGACAAAAATTTGCAAAACAAGGTTCCAGAGTGCTTATCCGACCCAGATATAATAAATACTTTTTTTCTAAATGTATCTAAAGACTTGAATATCTCAGATCAAGCATTGCAGTTTTACAAATCCTCTAAAAAATTTACGTCCGATCCGTTCAGTTTTCATAAAATTTCATGTGCAGACATTGAACGCAATCTCAAAGCAATTAAGTCGAACTCTTGCGGACACGATGAAATAGATATAAATATGCTCCTAACAATCATGCCTTATTGCGTAGAATCTCTCAAACATATATTCAACTATTGTATTAGTCAAGGTGTATTTCCTGATACTTGGAAAACGTCAATAATTTTGCCTCTACCTAAATCTAACAATGTTAAAGAACTAAATCAATTGCGTCCCATTCATATCCTCTGTATTTTGGCCAAACTTTTCGAAAAAATTCTTTCTGCTCAAATAAAAAATTATCTAACAGAAAGACAAATACTACCATCTGTACAGTCAGGTTTTCGTAGTATGCACAGTACTACCACAGCTCTTTTAAAGGTGAATTCGGATATTGCCAGCGCAATGGACAACAATCTTTTGACTTTTCTTGTTTTATTAGATCAAAGTAAAGCCTTTGATGTAGTAAATTTAAAATTACTGTTAGCAAAATTGTCTCACTTGGGCTTCTCCGTCACGGCAACCAATCTTCTAGAATCTTATCTATGCAATCGCACACAACTGGTTAGATGCAATAATGTCCTCTCTGATAAATTGGTTGGTAATCGCGGAGTGCCCCAAGGAAGTGTCCTTGGCCCCCTGCTCTTCTCTATATTTATATTTGACATCTTGAACTGTATAAAACATTCAACAGCACATTTATATGCAGATGATATTCAACTGTACCTAAGCTTTAATAAAAACGATTACGCGAAAAGCTCACAACTTGTAAACGCTGACTTGAGACGCTTATCAGAGTGGTGTACAAGCAATGGACTGATGCTTAACCCTAGAAAGAGTGTAGCATTACTAATTGGAAATAAATATCTTAGAACATCTATTAATCTAAATGCAGAACCACTAATTCTAAACAATGAAATAATTCAATTTAAACACAAAGCAAAAAACCTAGGTATCTTTTATGATGAAGATTTTAACTTCACTGATCATGTTAATTTCTTATCTCAAACCACTCATTACAAACTTAAAACACTTTACAGATTTAAATACGAGTTTCCAACTGACTTAAAATTTACACTTGTATCTTCATTAATTTTTCCCAGCTTTGACTACGCCTCAAGTGCGTTTTATTATTTTTTGTCAAACCAAAACAAAAATAAACTACAGAAAATTCAAAATTCCTGTATTCGTTTTACTCATAATATTAATCGGCGTGAACATATATCACCTATCCTGGTAACCAATAATATTTTAAATATTGAAAAAAGAATCACTTTGCTTTATTGTCAATTCTTAAGAAATATGCTGCAGTGTAACTGCCCATCTTACTTATTAAATCTTCTTGTCAGAAGATCAGATGTACATAGTATAAATCTTCGTCAGAAAGGCTTTACAATACCACAGCACTTAACTGAAAAATTTAAGGGGTGCTTTAGGTACACTGCCGCATATTTCCTGAATAAATTTTTTAACTACCTCTCTTTGTCCAAACCTACATTTAAAAATGTAATATGTGAAATAATGTTCACAGATCAAAAGAATCAAATCTCATATTAATTATTGTAATTTAGCATTAAGTACTTAGTTTTAGGTAGGTATATCAGCTGTAATAAGGTGGGGTGGAAGATTGAGTTTATACTTGAACCCCTTCCTATTGTGTAGATTTTATACTGTTGTTATTGTATATAATAATTTTACACAATAAAAATATTTGAATTTGAATTTGAATTTGAAATTCTTAGTCAGGGACCCCATAAATATCTAAATACTAAATTTTACCAAAACCATTAAAGCCGAACGACACATTTTCGTCATATTGGATCAGCCATTTTATTTTTTGAAGAAATGGATATCAAATTTGTAATCAGCCCCTCAAAAACCACATGTTGTTGATAAGTTCATTGAATAAGCAATGCTTATTAAGCATACGGGTTGTTTAGTGCCATAAATGTGCTTATACAGGGTAAATTTTAAAAATTAATATTATTTTATAAGTAATTTTTTTCTTGGTTAACCTTAAGTTGTGTTATAAAATAATAAAACGTTATACAGGAACAAATTTTGTTTATTATGAAATGCGAATAATGTTCTCATTGGTCCAAATAAATATCGCAAAATTAAAATTTTTATGTAAAAAAATTGTTTACTTATTACCGGAATAATCGAGAGAACGAGAGAGATCGAGAGAAACGAGAAATTCTAGAGCGAGAGAGGGCATTCTCTCGTCTCCTCTCGAGCCTTTTTTCGAGAGAAAATCTCCCTCTCGTCTCGTCGAGACGAGACGAGACGAGACGAGAGGCGAGAATCTCTCGTTTCTGCGGCATCACTAATCCTAAATGTGTTAGAGTTTCGAAGATGTCTGATTAGGGGGTGTCCATTAATTACGTGAGTCAATTTTAGCGATTTTTTGACCCCCTCCCCCCTTGCTGAGATGTCGTGTGATTTGGCTCAACCCCCTCCCCCTAATCTCACGTGAGATTTTAAAAAATGCTTATTTTTAATGTTTATACGTTAAACTGCTTGATTCTGTTGGATTTATTAAAAAACATACTTTGTTAAAATTACGTGATATTTGCCGAGACCCCCCCTCTCCCTTACGTGAGAATTGATGAGATTTGGCTTGACCCCCTCCCTCCCCTAAACGCCTCACGTAATTAATGGATGCCCCCTTACGGCTTGTACTGGTCACGCGCTCGAAAATATTTAATATCTTCCTATCCAAAAAAGTCTCCATTTTTCTGAAAAATTCATTTTGTACAGTAATAAATAGTGCATAGAACAGTATTTTTTAAATTTTTTTTCATAGAGGGGGCAAACACAAAAAATCATTTTATACAAAAAAAAATATTTTTTTCATATAATAAACAAAACACAAACTTTTTAAATATTTATCTAAAAAGACTATGTAATATGGTTTAAAATAAAAAAAAAATGAAATCGATCCGATCAGTAGAACCGGAGATAATGAATTTTAAGTACAAAAGAATTCAGCATTTTTTCAAATTTTATCAAAAGTTTAAATCAATATATCTTTGGAAAAATAAATTTTCTGCAAAAATTCCGATATAGGGGTCGGCTAAATTTATGAAAAGATGCTGTAAAAAAAAATTAAGTCATTTTAAAAATTTGAAAAAATATGTTTTCTGTAATCCGTACGATATGTAAAAGAATGTCTCATATACCTAACTGGAAACAAATTTTCGAACGCGAAAACGAAAAATCCATCTATACTAGAGTCAACTACCTAAACCTCCCGCCCACTGACGGCGCGAGCAGATCAGGCAAGACAGAGCAGGTATGTCGACAGGGTTTTGAATATCCGACCACTGCCCCAGAATGACACAGGAGTGGTTAGACATATGGTTACATAGGATTTAAACCTCTGGTGGACAAAAATCAAACAGGCCTGCTTATCAGCGATAGAATGCATGAATACTAATAAGGTACTACAGATTCTATCACCGCTTCACATTTTCATAGAGGGAACAGCAAGATCCGTGCAGTTTTACTATTACAGGGACACAAACCAATTAGTAAACTAGACGGGATCACACATCAGAAGTTGATCAGCAAACAGAGGTCAGCAGATTCAACTTCGGAAAAAACTTTACTACCTTAGTATCAGATAGGAAAGCATGGGGCAAAGGCCCACCCTTAAAAACCGATCTGAACGAAAGCATTAGCGGGTATTAACAGCACCAGTCCTGGGACGAGCATAACTGTTAGTCTAGTCAAGCTATCCACGGTATTCCAGGCTGAAACTACTATGCTACAGAGGCGTTAAATTCGCAAACAAAACGTTTCTTATATACTCTAGAAGGGTATAAAAGGCAATGACGCAGCGGATGAACCCCGAGAAGACTCATTAAGTACGCAGTGTGTGATGTACACAACCAAGACTTAAGTCGAGGAATAAACAAACAATATGTCATACGATTGCTGGACAATTCCAAATTCACGGAAAACCTTCTTAGTAAGGAAGTCAGGATGGTGGCGAAAATAATCGAAGCGAAGCGCATAGGACTGGCAGACGAGGCCTCCGCGAGGCACAGTGTAGAACGCATTTCGACCAGAAGCCAACACCAGGTGACTACATCAGGAAACCAATCCCCAAGCTTCGAAAGCTGTTGACTACAAGCAATCTGGATAAAGTGGTATGAGAGTTATGGGAGCTACAAAGCCCTTTTATGGCGCAGTAGTGCATGCCTGTTATTTAAATCTTATCTTATTTGCTGTTATTAGCAAATTGGATTTGTCAGATGCAAAAATACAGGTCCACATTTAAAAAAAAAGCAGAAACCATGTTTTTGACGTGCAACCTCAAAATTCCTTAACTATATCAGGTTTTCAAGAAATTGTAACCTAAATGTGTAAAAAAAACTTTCTTTCTTTCATGTTTGATAATACAGAAAGTAGTCTTTGTTTTATATGAAAAGTAAGCGATCAATTTAAAAAAACAAAATTATTTATAATGAAAACATAGCTTATGGTATGCCATGTTCGAAATATTAGGTCATTAAGGTGGTAAATATTTTTACAAATGCAAGTTTGTTTTCAAATCAGCTCATATTCCAATTTAGCGATTTTAAAATACTGGAAGAGTTAAAAGCCACAATACGACAGGATATCGAGGAAATCGATCGCCCACTTTTGGAAAAAAAACTTTGATCAAAGGCTTTCCTTAAAAATAGTCAAGGTCTCAATGACAATTTTTTGAACATATTATTCTTTAATAGTATGCCATAAGCTATGTTTTTATTATAAACATTTTTTTCTCAAAAATTGATTGTGTACTTCTCTTTTCAAAAAGTGACTGCTCCCGCGCCGCATTCTGTATTAAATCACAATAAATTTTTTCTACAAAATACGTTAAGCCATCTGAAAGAACTCCGTTTCCCCTTCAAAATCCTGTATAATTTTTTTTTAATAATTTGTCCTTTTTAAATAACTTGATAAAGCAATTCGGATTAAGAAAAATTAAATTAAAGATAAAAAATGTACGGTTTAAACTGGGCCAGTTTAGACATTTACAGCCAAGCAAAATCAGATAATTGACAATGTGGCACTAACCGGAAAAAAGGCGGATATAAGCAGGGAAACTATCATCTAATTTAATCATATTGACTTGACATGGGACGGCTATAATGTAATAAAAAGTTAAGCTCTTTCTTTTGAGGATAAATAGGAATCTTATAGATTAAATTATTTTTATATTATTACATTTTAAAGTAATAATAAATAATAATTTATATTTATTTTTAAAAATTTAAGTGATCTTGCATATAAAACTCTTTGGCTTAAGAAAAACTTCTTTCAATCACCTAAATAAAGTAGGTATTCAACAAACTTCATCAATCTTGCGTAAACAAACGGTCGTAAGTCTACACCCAGCCGAGGGGTGTCATAGTTACCCTTCAGAACATTTAATGGGTCCATCTATTAAAGGCACGTCAGACGGAAAGTCTCTAAAGAGCCTTGCGTCTGTCGGAAATTCGAACTGCCTTCGCCATCGATTCCGGGGACCTTCGATCCATTTTGGCTGTCCCCTGGACCCCCGCCACGCATGTCTGTCAACCAGTGTGTCCTGGTTCCTTTTTAACAATGACATTATTACACTTTCGTTCACATGTTTATTTATGTATTTACTTTAAAGTTAGGAGCAACAGAAAAAATGTCCCGTAATTTGGGGAACATTGCACAAAAAACACATACTTAACGTGACTGAATATCCTGCTCTCAGATGCTATACTAAGTTCCAAACTAAATTTCAAATTATGTCAAATATTATTTAAATGCCACATATAAGATCATAATGGTGGTGTGTTCAAAATATAAACTTGATAGATGCTATGTTCCCAAATGTCGGCCTTCGCTCGGCATAGGCGATTGACCGGCGGTTCGGCTTGATCCCAGTCGTCCCGCTTATGGCCCGCGTTATGTTAGCCCAGTACCGTTTGGCCATTTTCTAACCGAAGTGGACCAGAATACGGCATGCCGCTGCAAAATCGTTCGCCTTGCCCTAGCCGGCCCGCTTACGGCCGGAATACAGCCTGCCGCGGCATAAGAGATACATCTCACGGATGCTTACGCAAGCAAGCTAACTATAAATAGCGATGGGTTGCAATATTTAGTTGGAAGTGTGCGTCTGTAATGATATAGCTGAAAATTAATTGTTTGGGGTCCTCATCTGCTCAGTAACGAATAATGGCTAGCATAGCTATAGTCGAGTGTGTTAAACCTATAAGATATACTTATCCAGGACGTATGTAGTTTTTTTTTTAATTGCCAGGCTGTTGTGGCCGGCACTTGGCCAACTATACACAGCCGACTCTCGGCTTTAATAATAGTGATTCATAATAAATAAATAAATATAAATATGTATACACATGTATAGATACATATAAAACATTAATTCCTAAGCCTAAGGAACCAGCGTATTTATAATATTGATATAATTTTTTTTAATCAACCGATCCAATAAACTAATGCCCGAAAACTAAAAAGAATTTAATTTAATAAAAATAAAAATAAAAAGATAGCATATGCATTTCCGTATACAATTTTTGACCACTACATAACTAAAAAATTTGGGCGTCAAAATGGTAATATATGCTTTTTAAAAAATATGTTAGAGAGTAATAATAGATTTGGTAGTAAAATATTAACATACCTGTAGATAGAATATGAGAAAGATCTTTGATACATCGCACATCCAGTTCAAGAACACCATAACTCAAAAATCAACAGTTTTGAGTTATTGTGGTCCTATTTTTAAGAACCTTATTACACATACATTTATATTGAACTAAAATATCTGTGTAGTCCAAGTCCACTCACCATATAAAAATATATGGTTCTTAAATTATTCTAATTTATCTTAATGTTGTGGCAAGACCAATGTAATTTTATATAAGTTAATTTCAGTTTTATATTTTTTAATAAATATTATTTTGGGTATTTATTTGTTTAATTAAAATAAATTATATTACCAAAAATCTGTTTTATTTAGTTTAACAAAAAAAGTCAAAATGCCATAAACCTTATTAATGCAACATAATTAGAAAATATGAGACCAATTTTTAGTGCAAAACCAACATATTTTTTTAAATAATGAAATAAAATCTTTCTAAAAATTATAGACGTTTACAAAATATACTGATTAAAAACCATTGGATTTAGCATCTAGAGCTTGCAAAAGGGTGTTAATTTATTCAATAAATTCATTTAACCTTTGCAAAACTTTAAACTTGATTATCTCATTTCAATGTTTTTTGAGTTACGGTGGTCTTTAACTGGGTTGATGCGACATGATAGATTTGTGTTTTGGTGGAGAAATTCGCTATTTGTGAACATTTCTTCTATAGACAATTTTCTCATTTAAGGACCCCTTCCTTAAATGAGAAAATTGTCTAATTTGATTTAATTGAAATTTATTTATTAATAAATGCCAATCAAAGTTTAAAAAAATTGGGAAAGCAAAGAAAAACAGAAGTCTTTTATTGAATTTTCTTTAAAACTATACATTCTTATATACAGGATGCCTATACTGAACCAGCATTAATAATTATATATATTATTAAAACTGTGCCCTATGTATGGATAGCGTTTATCGAAAAGGAACCAAGCGCCAAAAACTTTTTCAGGGGTAAGCAAAATTATTTGCAAAATAACTCATTTTTAATGCTGCTCAAAAAATTAATAATAATTTGGGAACCAGCTCAATCCTTTTGAAAAAATTTCCAAATAATTATTAACCTTTTGAGCATTATTAAATATGAGTTATTTTATAAATAAGCCCAGAAAAAGTTTTTGGCGCTTAGTTCCTTATCGATAAGCGTTATCAGTATATTTTGATATTTAAATACCTACATAATAACAAAATTAAAAATTAAACTGTAATATTTCTAAATTTATTGTTATATTAAAAAAATGCCACTCTTGAAACAATCTTTTGTTGTCAATATTCGTTACTAAAGTGATTGATAAGGGACTATTGAAATTTTGTGATTGTTTATAAATAATAAAGTTTTACTCCCTATAAGGTGTAAAAAACTTAATTAATATTGTAATTAAGATAAAAACTTTGAGCTCAGCACAAAAAGACTCACTTCTTGACCTTATAGCATTATACCTATTAATCTCTATTATGTTCCTATAAGATCATAAATTTATATACAGGGTATCCCGAAATGGCACAGTGTGTACCCTCAACAAAACTGTAGTAGTTTTTTACATTTTCAATTACATAATGCCAGTTTGTCGCAAAATATATATTTTTTAAATTTTAGGGCTTTAAATTAAAATATTTAAAATATTATATTTAAATATAAAAGGGGCGCACAAAAGAATGCTGCACGTAGGCGCCAGACACCCCAGGAACGGGCCTGGCCATGTTATTATTAGTTTAATTTGTATTTCAATGTTGAATAAATAACTTGTCAAAATAATTTTTTGCAAATAGTAATTATTGTGCATTTTTAATTTAGCGCACTTTTTACATGACGGGAATGAAAGTTTGTCGTGAAACTGGGACATAGTACATTGTTGAGTTAAAAGATTTTGACAAACGATGACAAACAGGAAGCAAGTTACCATTGTTTCGTATATTGTATTCATGAATACCGCTGAGCACATCATATTTACTAATATTTTCTTTAGCATAGATGAGACATTCTAATACATATTGCGATGGTAGTGTAAGGATTTTAAGATCAATAAAGGCCCGTCTAGCATCGTTTTCATTTGATGGGAATGTCCCCAGATAATTAGTCCACAAGATAATATGCAATTTTTGGACATCTATGTAGACCAAATTGCTTATTTGACGTAGGCGAAATATGTTTAAAACTAATTTATACTAAAGAGTACGGAAGAAATAAAAGCAACCGACACAGTAAATCGCACACAGTGTAGTTAAGTTTTGTGACAATCTTAAGTGTATACGGAGCAAAACGGGAGCCTTGGGCCAGTACCTGTGTAGGTGAAATCACACACCTGTCTCTTGAAATTTTACAGAATCAGCAAAGCGCTAATACAGTATCCCGAAGGAACCGAAGAGAGGGTCGTGTATCGCAGCAACAAAAGATAAGTTAAATAGCATTAAACAGCTTGATTTAATTTGAATTCTCTAATAAGAAAGTAACCTTGAATTTTCTATCAATCCTCTCGAAGAGGTTGTCTTGAACGCATCTAAACCAAGAAGTAAAACAGAAAAAGAGAATTACCACAGGACAACAAACGTAATTATTCGTAATATAAATCGGTACAAAACATTCATAATCTAGCACCAAAGCACTAAACAAACAGTCGACGTGAAACGCCCTAGATGGTAACATAAACAAAAAAGTTCAGTAACCCAGGCAACAACAATAAACACGTCAAGACTTTCTATAAAAGGCATTACAGAAATAAAGTCAAGGTTTACGCACAGTGGCATAATAGTTATTTACGATATAAGTGGGATAAGAGCTTTATTGCGAAATTTGCCCAACGAGTGCGTAGCACGAGTTGGGCAATCGCAGAATTTTTTATCTACGCCTCTAAATAAAAAAATAAACTGTAATTATAATTTTTGTCTAAGACTTAATTTAGAGCTATTGTTCTCTGCCACTTTCTACGTGTCGATTAGCGATACATTTGATTTTCTTAGCAACGATAAAATTGTCATAAACAATACGCTAAAGAAGTATCGCTAGTAGCGCCACCACTCGGCTGTTATCATCGTAAAAAAAGTAGAACTTTTAATAATCAGCTGTCAAACGCTTAGGTGTTTTTGAAAATAAATCCGGAAAATGTTAAAAAATATGGAAAAAAACGTGGATCAATTTGTTGTTTTGTTGGGTGTATTTCGAGAGGAAATCCTAGGTTGAGTTTTACCGGTTTTCCAATAAACAGTGTTAATCTGAATGAAGAAATAAATTGTTTTCAGTCTCTGTAAATAAAAATTGTACCTATTAGATACAATAAATACACATTTTAGTAGTAATTAAAGTGTAAACATTTCAATTCAGTAAAAATCGTCAAAGAAATAATAGAATTTAGCATTATTAAAAGCGTTGATAAAGAATTCTTTAAAGTCTCCACTCAACGGTAAAATACCATTATATTATGTATTATATATAATATTATGTTTCTATGAATTCGTAGGTATATTTTGTTGTTTAAAATGCAGTTGTCGGCGTTTTTTAGAGAACTCAAATATAAAAATGATTGATTTTGAGGTTATGTTTGTGCAAAAATTATTTTTTACTAATTTCTTAAAAAATATCCAAACTTAAATATAAATTATATTTGGTAAAGTTATCATTAGTTATTTCTGCACCAACAAATGTACTTACCGAATTGGATCTTGAATTTTATTTACATTTAAAAACACAATAATCATGGTGAATTTGATAAAATACACACACGAACGTAACTATATAAGCGTTGAGTTTCTCAATGATATAAGGAATAATCAATTGAAATCGAGTACTAAAAATGTTTTTTTATTTTTTCCTTGCAACGTAAAACACAAATAACGTGCGCGATTTAGCTGTGCAATTGAACAAAATTTGCCGAGTAAGACTTCTGCCTTCCTCTCTTTTGTAAAAAAACTACCTATTTATTTAAAAATATAATCGGTGCTTTAAATGTATTGTTGACAATTCTTAAATTTACGCTATGCATTCGAAGTCCACCAGATGGAGCGCGCGTTGCGAAAACCCGATACTTCTTTAGCGTATACGTCAAAAATAATTTTCTAGTAATAAAAATGAGTGATTCGGAAAGTTTTCCATCTGATATTAAAGAACAAGATTTTAAAGCTATTTCCGGTCTGTTGCCCCGAAAAATCTAAGTCAAAATATGAGTTGACCTATGCCAAATATGAAAAATGGTGTACAGAAAAATAGATTTGCAGTTTGGCAAATGAGAAGGTATTATTGTCATACTTTAGCAGTTTCAGGAATTCATTTGGAACACTGTACATATTCTGATAATATTTATAATAAATTATTAAGCTGTATTGTTACATTAAATTTAAATAGATTTTGACATTTTGACTTTTTTATTTGATTGGTTGAAAAGCAGTGAGATAAGAAAAACGCGTGCCTTAATAAACTTCTTATCTCACTCAACATGCGTGGGATAAGAAGTTCTTATCTCACTGGCGTAGATAATAGTTATTTACGATATAAGTGGGATAAGAGCTTTATTAACGTACGCATGCTAAATTTGCCCAACGAGTGCGTAGCACGAGTTGGGCAATCGCAAAAGTACGTTAATAAAGCGTTATCACACGTATATTGTACAAATTTTTATCTACGCCTCTAAATGAAAAAATAAACGGTAATTATTTTTGTCTAAGACTTAATTTAGGGTTATTTTGACATTTTGACATTTTTACTTTTTTATTTGATTGGTTAAAAGCAGAGAAAAACGCGTGCGTTAATGAACTTCTTATCTCACTCAAAATGAGTGGGATAAGAAGTTCTTATCTCACTGGCGTAGATAAAATTATTTATACATCTACTTTATTGATATCTTGTTAACGGATCTCTCACAGTGAGGCAATTTGTATATACTCGTTTCCTATTAATCAGTCTAGTAAATAACTACGTGCTTAAACGAATGTATCCTCGCTGTAGCCAGTACTTGGAATAAACAGTTGAATTTTTCTTGAAGCGAGCTACTTAATCCGAATAATCCGATATGAAAGAAAGACCTTTTCGAAGTCAGCAAAAGGGGAAATAAGAACCCGACTACGAAAGACGTCAAACAGAGATCCCATTTGAGTCGGCATAATTGTCCCCTGAACTTTAAAAGGTCTGTGTCCCCCTTCCCCATCTTCTTTTAATCCTACTGGGCGTATAGCAACGCCGCGGCGCAACCGGGAGAGGCTATTCAAACTATTCGCATGTCGTTCTCAAACCCCAAATAGGGTACAGTACCGGACGCGGTGGACATTCGCTCAGAGCAAACACGGGTGAAGCCGTCCAAGAAATTTAGAACAATCTGGGTTTCTTAGTGAAAACACAATTTTTGTAGTTTTGTCTTACAGTAGTAGATGATTTGCTAGAAGTCACTCTTTTACACATTCCATGCCATCATTCATTAAAAGTCTCTGACTATTAAGATAATGTATTTTAAAAGACAAGGTTGTGTCGTCTGCAAATAAAACTAGTTTACTGCCTCAAGTTATAAAAGATCATATAAATTATAAAGAGAAGAGTTCTTAAGCCCTCATATAGAGCCCTAAGGAACCTTATTTCTAACTGTTTGCTAGCAATACAACAATAAAAAATTAAAACCTACGTAATTATTAATAATTACTAAGTAAGCAAAAACACACAAGAAAAGGTTTTTTTTATTTAAAATTTTTTTTTGTTATAATTAAAATAATTGTAATATTTTAATCTGAACCTTTTACTGGAATCTTTAGAAAAAATGTATTATAACAATAAAAATTGTTTTGTTTAGAGCTTTGTATATCAATCATTTTGTTTTCCTAATGGAAATGTTACAGAATGAATTTTGATACCGATCTTATAAAACTTTTTTGTGAAAATGCAACAACAAAAGTTACAATAACTGGTTTATTCAATAGCGCGGCTTATATAAAATGCCTTATTTACATAATTCGATAAATTGAATAAAAACCTACCTAGCTATAGAGCTTAAAGTGATGACGTCTACTTTATAAACTTACCACAGTGATATGTATGTGCACGTAAAAAGAGTAATAAAAATTGTAGAGTTTTATTTAAATACGTTCATTTCGTATGTATAAGAGACAATTTTATTTACACGTTTCTAAAGAGGATTTATTATAGAGGTATCAAATTTAGTTTCGTATTAAGATTCATTGCGTTTTAAAATTAAAGGAATATTGGAATTTCTACATGATATCTCATACCATACTATTTTAGTAAGGGGAAACGCTGCTACGGCTTCCAGTGTTTTTAAAATTCAGAGAAAAGCTATCAGCATCGTAGATAATATTAAATACAGAGAGGATTTTTGATCTTCATTTATAAAATTAAAGTGTTGACTTTTGCATGCACTTATATATATAATTGCCTACTACATATAAAAAACCTATTGGACTACACTGCACATAATAAAATGCATTGTTTTAACAGCGGTTCAATGATAATAAACATATTCAATGTTATAGAATAAAACGAACCATTTTATATCTTACAGAAGTTTCTAGAAAATGACTTCTAATAAATTTTATATTTATGTTTTATTATGAATATATTTTATCTGGTTGTATTACAATAGTAGCATCCTGCCCCCCCCAAATTAAGATAATTTAAATTAAAGTGGTACAATATTTAATTCACTTAAGTTTATCGACAAATTTCAAATTTTATTACAAAATTTCAAGAATTACAGGTTTTATTAAATGTCGATAAACTTCAGTGAATTAAATATGGTACCACTTTAATTTGAATTATCTTAATTTGGGGGGGCAGGAGGCTGGGGGGGCACACTTAAAAACTAACTTTTTTTCGCAAACTTCTATTGGAATTCTGCTTGCAGAGAACTTGTCTATATAATGTCATTATAAACTCATATAAATTTGATGTGGGTCCCATGTCTAATAACTGAGATATGGGTGTGCCCAAAATCCACCAACCTCAATTGTGACTAAATTGCTTGTCGGGGACCTTTTTGAAGTGGAGCATAAGACTTGTTTCCAGGTCGGTTGACCTCCAGATTCGGTGACATTTTATGACCGGCGAGGTCAATGGAATTAACTCTATTTTCCATAGCGGGACCTCAAAGTTGAGGTCTACCAATAAAATATAGGCTATAGACCACATTTGCGATATGTTTAAAAAAAACTAGTTAGTAAAATAAACTTCATTATGCTTTAAATTTTTTTTAACTTTTTCAGTTTTCTTTATACAGAAAACATATATAACAAAGGAAATTCGTCGCCTGTTCTGTATTTTTATTATATTTTATTAAAACAAATATGGTATTTCATGATGGTTTTTAATAATATAATAATATAAATATAAAACGTTTATCTAAAAAATATAATGAAAATGTTTTCTATAAATTTTATTCAAAAGTAGGTAAATTTTTTTATAATTTTAATTTTAAATAATGTTTTTTACTCCCACCTATAAAACGTCTATTATAGTACATGTTTTCAGGACACTAATTGACCTTTTAAATACACATTGACAAGTTGTGGCTTTATGGCGTTTTAGTCACGGGCTGAAGTTAGCAACAGGTTTTAGTCACGGGCTGAAGTTAGTTAGTTATAAAATGTCGTACAATCGTTAAAATAAAGTGCCCTTCTTGTAAAATATTACTAAATTTGAAAATTATTTTACTATCTCAATACAAAAATACAATAGCATTAAATCAACGCCAATATTTTAAAAGTTTATATGAACATTGTACTGACACTTCTCTCTTCTGTTAACCTGAATTTGTCAAAATCTTTATAAAACATTATGATTTCCTTTTTCTTTTTCGGCATCTTTTCAATGGCGATCAAATTTTCAACGAGTCGATACTTCAAAGAGAAAAGGACTTGATCGGATATTTCGCAAAATATTTTTCGATAATACTCTTTTGGAGTTATGATTTTCGACATTTCCATCATTAATTCTTTCATTTACATGGAAAAGTAGGTTTCTCTATATTATATTTTTCAACAAGGTGTTCATCCAAATCAATTTTTTTTTAATTGATCTAACATACGAAGTCCCGCATTTTAAAGATCTCTGTTTAGAATTTCGATTCAATCAAATATCTCGATCATTGATATTAATCAAAATATAAACTGGAATGTTTCCATATGCTTAAAAAAACCGGCCAACTTGGCCAAATTTCCAGGTGGGTAGTTACCCACCTTGGAGGAATTCAGGTGGGTAGTAGTACTCACCGTACCCACCCCTTTCACAGAACCTGATAATTTTTACAAGAAAATATTACTTTTTGAGCATAAAAATCATTCTAGGTTTCTTTAAATCATGGAGTTATTGTATTATCAGTCACTAAACGCGTTTTGGATGTATTAAAGAAAATAAAACCCTAATCCTATCCTATCCTATCCTATCAATCCAGTCTTTTTAAATTCCATAAAAATTAGAGCCTACGAAAGAACTAATTCGACCCTGCTATTAACAAGTTTTATTTCAAACGTTAATAATTATTATAATTGGGCAATGTCAAATTAAAAAAAAGGGACTTTTCTGGTTTCTTGTTTTCATTAGTGGTAAAACATCAACAGGCAAATTTAAGTATACTTACTATAAGAAGGGCGGGATCAAGAAGGCCCATGTTTTTAATAGGAAAATAAATCGAATTAAAACAATATATAAAATCGAACTTTGTTTACATTGATTTTGAATAGAATGCGTGATTTAAATGCTTAGTATATTTAATGGATAATTTTTATAATAGAAAAAAATACATGTCGGTCGGGGGCAATTGTCCGTTTTATCTGCTTAAAATTAGGAATGTCCGAAACCTTTGAAAAGATTTCATATGATTTATTTGACTATAGTGTGACTATTAATGCGAATTACATGCATATATCTGTATATTAATGGCGGTTATCTATTTTTCACAGATTTGCGTGCGTGCATACGATTCCGGGACCGCTTTTCCGGTAAAAGGAAACAGGATACCGAATATTACGGGTTATGACCAACATTAATTTTATTTTGATGTACATTGCGTGGAGTAATTACCATTGTATCTTATTTTCCTTTAAGTTTTCCACATTAAAACCTCATTTCCATTTTGGTAAATTATTTTAATACGACTTTTTTTGGTTTGTTAAAAATAAGTAATAAGTAAGGAATCATGCAAACACCTAACTGTTAATAATTAACATATATAATTATTATAAGCAATATTGGATGTGTATTTAATAAGTTATTACGAAAGCACTTTAGCTACATAATTAAGTTTGGCCATGTTTTACTTTGATTTATATGTTTTTACTCCCACGCTTAAAACACACACTATAATATATCGTATATGTTTCTATGATGCGAAGTGATTCTTTAAATACGTCAGAATAAGGTGCTCATTAAGAAGATTATATATAATAATATGTACCCACGTCATTTTAGTCACGAATTTGAATTAGGTACAAGCGATGCTTGCTGGGGTCAATGCAAGAAGTACCTAAGTCACATTTTCAAAGAAATTGACATTGTGGCGCCATCTGAGAGTGTTTCACGTAAGCTTTCAGGTGGTATTTGCAGAGTGGCAGAAGCTTGTGTCTAAGTGCCTTAGTTTGCATTTACTTCAATGAGAGTTTACCTGTTTTTCATTGCAAGAAGTACCTAAGTCATCATTTTGACAAATGCAATGCAACATGTGCCTTAGTCAACGTTATTTAAATTAGGTAATATCTGAGCAAATTTTCTATTAAGCTGTGTTAATCCTAATAATTTGTGTCTGTGATTAAAAACATGACTATGGCAGGTAAGTAAAGTAAAATAAAACAGCTTGTGTTACCTTACCGTTTTTACAATGGATATAGGTATAATTTATTTTGTTATTCTTATCTTACATTGACTTCATCCTAAGCTCACAACCTTAGCAATCCCATTTACATGGAACCAATATATAAATTAAGCAGTTGAAATTTAACAACGAACCCATCTTGTAAAGCACGTTTAATTATTAAACACTGAATTTTTTGTTTGAACCTTGTCTCAAATGGAAGTATAATTCAAATGATGCCGTTGATGAAGAGTTTGATCAGTTACAAGAGGCCAACGATGTTTATGATTAGCCAGCATTCTTATTATGTTCTTATTTTTGCTTTAAGTTAAGTTTTACTTATCAAGTTGTAATCTGTTTCTTTACGCGTTTCTTGTATAAAGTATAAACAAATTTTTCCTTAATTTTTGACAAAATAAAAAAATTTCATTACAAAGAGTCCCAAATTATTATATATATTTTTTGGATATAACAAAAACCTTTTTTTCTTTTTCAATCATGGAAGTCAAATCCACTTTCTACCAGGAACACAATATAACACACATTTTGATTATAATATTTTGTGCAATATTTCATAATCAAAAATAAACCTTCAAACCGCAATATCTCAGAATCACCTATTTGTGACTAAGGCACTTCTTGCATTGACCCCTTCATATAGGTACGTATTTGGGTCATTAAGCGGAAAACTCAATATTTTTGTTCCTCCTTATATAAAAAAAATATAAGCAAAATCAGGATGGCATCATTTAAAAAAAAAACATAAATTTCAATTTTTTTAAGAAATAGCATCCACGTTTTATTTTTAAGCAAAATGAACTCAAATAAGGAGTTCATTTTGCTTAAAAATAAAACGTGGATGCTATTTCTTAAAAAAATTAAAATTTATGTTTTTTTTTTAAATGATGCCATCCTGATTTTGCTTATATTTTTTTTAAGAGGTGTTTTTTATATAAGGAGGAACAAAAATATTGAGTTTTCCGTATATAATTTTGTAAGGATATATATATCCTTACAAAATTATTACTGCACGAAAAACCGCTTTATTATCGAAGTACCGTAATTTCGCCAAAACTTTGAATTTTGCAAGACATTAAGTTTATTTGTCAACAGCAACAAACTCACCGAGTTTAATCAAAATCTGAGCAGTCAAGGGTCAATCGCTGGCTGATTGGCATGGAATTACCCAATTATAATAACTGTACGTTTTATGTATTATTTAGGTACCTATGCCTTGAAATGTTGTAAGCCATGCTCTGCAGACATGTGTCTTTTTGTGCTATGCTGAATTGTAGGCCTCCGCCACACGGCATTTAAAGCTCAGCCTTATGACTTAATTAACTATAAATTAAATATTTGTATTGAATGCATCTATACAAAAATAAAGTAACCAACTTGGTGTTATTTACTCCCCTATTAATAAGATGTGACTTTATGGCGTTTTAGTAAAATAAAATTGGCTTTAAAGTCTACTTTGTCTTCTTCGTAGACAAAGTACACTCGTTCTTATTAAACACTTGCTTGCAAGCTTCGCCCATGCCTAATTAAAACATGGAACTAAAATGCCGTTTACCAAACTTGATACATAATATACTATTTTGTGTTGGTCATAGAAAAAGTATAATTTATTTTATAAACTTCTCTAGAAACTCGTAGTTAAAAATAAAGCCCTTTCTTCCTTTTAACCCTATTAAAAATATTAGTGTAATATATTTTCAAAAAACCAAAAATTTAAGAAAAATAAAATTCAAATTAGCATTTTGACCGGCACTGTATACCCTTTTTAAAATATACATTATGGCTTATACATA
The DNA here is from genome assembly GCA_921294245.1 of Brassicogethes aeneus. Lineage (NCBI taxonomy): Eukaryota > Metazoa > Arthropoda > Insecta > Coleoptera > Nitidulidae > Brassicogethes > Brassicogethes aeneus. Next base: position 29,281,053 of record OV121137.1, read on the forward strand.
TTGAGCGATTAAATTAACACTTCTTAAAGTTGATTTTTTTTTAATTTTTAAATACAAATTTAATGAAATTAAGGCAACGGTGAACTGTCGCTGACTGGACTAAACTGAAAAATAGGAAAGTGGAGATTTAACCTAGTTAGATACAGCTTGTAAGCGCAGTTGAGCATGTGAAGTGTTATAAAAATTTATCTGTTGAAGAATTGAGCAGTTTTAAGTACGGGATAAGTGGTTGTGAAATCCTGGAATAATAGGATATTTCTTTACATTTTAGTTTAAAAGACATAGGTTGACGTGGTGCTCAGCTTCCCGTGAACCTGGAAAGTTGAAATAACGAAAACAGCGAAAGCAAATTTACGTTCAGGATTTAAAACATCCAACCTTTATGAAATAAAACAAGTTTTTATATTATTTTGTATTTTCATAATTTTGTGGTTTTTAATTTACTTTATTATTACATACCCCTATAATTTTATTAAAACATATATTAGTGAAAAAACTAAAAAAAAAATATAACAGATTAAAATAGTTTAGGTAGTACCAGGAGCACTGTGATGCGAATGTGAATTAGCTTTTCTAACCAAAAAAATAGAAACAACTTTCTATTGTTGAAATCAGACATTTACATTTACATTTCCAAAACATTTTGATAAATTGATATCTCTTCAAGTTGGTAAAATTAATAAGTTTGGTTTGGTAAAAATTAAATTTATTTTTATATTATTACTAATAAATATTATATACTCAGTTTTCAGTCTTGCACCACCAAGTATAATATAAAAATATTATTATTTATTAAATTTTAGTAGTATGAATATTAAATTGTAAATGTTTTTGTTATGGAACTAAAAAAAATCACCGTCAAAACGGAAGAACTAAATCCGTTTTGCAATGTTAAAAAAAATATGCAGTTTTGTACGTGTCGCTTAACATTAGTGTTGAAAATCCTCTTAAAAATGCCTAGAGCTCAACCTAGCATGAATTCGTTTTCAAATAATCTTTCTGTTTGAGAAGGACTGTCACATCGACGAATAGCTGATAGATTAGGCTGTGACCATTGTACGGTTACTCAGACCATTTAAAGGCATAATGAGACGGGTTCTGTGAAAAGTAGACATCGAAGTGGGCGTCCAAGGGTTACAACTCAAAGGAAAGACCGATATTTAAGTCAAGTAACTAGGCGAAACACGTCCATCACGGTCAGCAGTCTTCCAATGCAGTACCAGGCTTCATACCACCAACTTATTTTTAATGCCACCATCAGAAGACGCGCCGGGTTTGCTTTGTGAAAGACCTTTACGAGTGCCCAAGTTAATGCCTAGACTTGGACAGTCGCGGTAAGAATGGGCTCAAGATCACCAAAACTGGTTATTGCCTCAATAGTCAAATTTTCCGTTCTCGGGTGAAATAAGGATTGGATTGGTCAGTAACAGGAACATGGAGCACACCAGCAACTTGATAAAAAAATGTATTTATCATTCTTTGCACGTATGTGCTAAACATTTAATTTCGCATTACATTAAAGACGCTGTTGAATAAATATTGGTTAAAGAAATATCAAATTATCAACAAAATCAAGACAATTTAAATTGTTATGTAAAGTAATATGGTTATCTCGGGGAAAAGTACAAACAAGATTGTTTGAATTGAAAATTAAAGTTTTTTAAAGATAACCCTTTTGAGTTGAAACGGATGTTTCTTGATTGATTTCTTAATTTAAAATTACAGGTAAGTTACATTACCATCTATTATACTTTTTTAGAACTTCTAAGTTTTACCACGCTTTACCGTTTATTGGCTGAGAACAATCTCCATTTGTCAAAAGAAGTGAAATCTGATATAATAACACACTAAAAAAGACTTAAGGTGACGTTAAGGAAGTACTTTCCAAAGCAAAGTTGTGAAGTTCTGGCATACAAGGTCAAGGATTCCATTGAGCCATCTTTTCATCACAAAACAACTAATAAATATAAAAAATTGTTCATTATGCTTGAGTTTTGGATTGTAAAATACTAAAATGTTTATATGTTGCGTTTTATTTGTACCTTTTAACGCTTAATATTAACATGACTAAAAATGTCAAAATTATATATTTTGAGGAGGATTATAGTTTTTCTTTTAAGTCTACTAAAAATATATTAAAGTCTATGATATCTGAGAATCTATATGGGAAAAAAGCAGAGAACCAGAAGATAGTTTTTTAAGATATTTAAACTAATTAAAATATTGTGTCTGATATTTGTTGTTGTTTTTCCATATTTTTAGAACAGTTTTATTTCTTACTACAAACCTACCAAAAATTTTAAGGGGTGATTTCACACCGCCAAATATGAAAAATAGTTCCCAAGATCATATGTAGGGTCAAAAATGCTTTATAAGAGAAATAAGCTAATTTGTATTTCTACATATATTTTCTACATATATTTTTTACATATATGTAAAAAATATTAGTTTTGATGTAACTAATGTAGGTCGAAAAGTGTTAAGGTAGGTATTAAAACAAATAATAATATAATAATATATACGACTACTCTGCACGTAATAAAATAAATTGTTGCGATACAATAATAATCTACATATTAAATTCCATAGAATAAAACGAACCAAAAATTCTACTTCTTATTGGAGACCTGTCTTATACAAAAAGTTACCCAAACATATTAAAGAAATGCCCTTAAAATCATATATGAAGTAAAGTTATAAAATTATATATAGGTAATTGAAAAAGCATTTTACACCATACATGAGTAAATTTTTATATTTTTGATTTATTTTACCTTGTTGTATTGTATAGTTTTTATTGTCTTATTTTTACTTATTGCGTAATAAGGAATTTACTTATGTCCAGTCTAATCTAGTTTTCTTATATATATTAATTGGACGAATGTAAATACAAATTGTATGTTAACATTAATAAAGATTATTATTATTATTTTATATTATTATTATATTATATTATATTATATTATATTATATTATATTATATTATATTATATTATATTATATTATATTATATTATATTATATTATATTATATTATATTATATTATATTATATTATATACGTATATTTATTTAAGAAATTAATATACGAGAATTCCCTATTTTTAATCTGGCAACACTGTTTATTTTTTTATTTTTAGTAAAATGTATAATAATTTAATAACCCAAGGTACCTTTAAAGTTTATCAATGTTTTAAAATATTCACACCGACCTGCCAAACACTCTGTGTTTTTATTTATTTATAACAGTTTTTAGATTTCAAAAGGACAAACTTAATTGTGAGCTCGAATTTTGTTTAAAATAACATATAAATAATTAAATTTAAATCCGAAAAGTAATTAGTATCTTTATAATTAAGAAAAGGGTCGTACGGACTACGTGAAATGATTCTTTGTTTTTAGGAACGTGATCCAAATATTCTTGCGTTAAAAATTCCCCGGGAGATCGGTTCATTTTAAATAATTTAATTATGATTTTTTCTTTTTGTTTCCATGGCTCGGTCCTTTCTCTCGTTTAAATATTTATTTACTGTGCCAAAGTTTAATGGCGAATTAAGGGAGAAAATTATAAGTGCGGTCGGTTACTAAAATCAATATTCTCATTTTTAGTATTACATAACCAGAGAAGATTGCATCCCATTAATTTTCAATTATAATTATTATAGTAAAGGTTTTTAAACAAATTTCGGGAAACAACTTAACAAATTGGGGAAGCATTCAATAATATTTTCTCACTAAAAAAAACTTTTTTAATAGAAATATGTAGTATTCGGTTTAATTACTGGTAAATTATTTTCCCCTAAAACTTGCTTAAAAGAAGCCGAGGTTTAATGGCAAAGTTTGAACTTTATTTTGTAATAAAAATATCATAAAAATTAACTTAATTCCCAGGCATTTGTTTGGCAGCCACTGGTTTCGTTGCGTCAGCTATCGACGATCGAAGCCTTTATAGTCTGTGGATCGAAGTAAATTTGGCCCGTTTAAATCATCGACAGCAGTACTAAAAAGAACCACAGTTTGACAACTGACCGACTCTACTTAGTCCATCTACCCCAACCGCTTACACGTTATGGTTTTAACAAATCCAGTGGCTTCTAAACTTTCATTCATTCATCCAAGGGATGACAACCTATTACAGGACACACAGAAAAAAAAAGTACATAATATTAATGTATTTTAATATTGTGACAATGTATGCGCACATTAAAATAGAGCCGATGCACAAATACATTATTATAATGTAAATGTTTCATTAATGCATGACAAATTACATTGAACAATGAAGAGTACATTGATATAATGTAACAGTATACATTGGTCAATGTATGTCATACATTTATAGTATGTACCTTATTCATTAATATAATGTACCATGTACATTGATATAACTATATATTGATATAATTGACTGCGTTCCACGAAAGATTGGCGGTCTTAGGAATGTGATGCAATACTTTTTTCTATATAACGGCCAACTTTTAATTATAATAATAATGCTAGGGATTTCCATATATTTGCAGCCGTTGCATGCAAGCAAACGTATGCAATAAACCCTATCCCGATATCAATAAAGAGTTGGCCGTTATACAGAAATGAAGAATTGCATCACATTCCTAAGACCGCCAATCTTTTGTGAAACGCACTGTATAGGGTGTTTTTGGATGAGGAAAAAAACACATTTTTATACATATTAGATTTTTTATTTAAATACTGTTTTAATAAATGAACTTTACCAAAATTGTTTCTCGTTTTAAATAAAAGGTTTCTAAGAAATTATAAATCATTACTGATTCGGGCGGAAAATCTAAATTAAACAAATAAATACATTTAAAGCAAATATCTACTGTCCTTAATACACTAAAAAATTTATATCGGACACCATCAAAATAAAGATAAATTTCTTTAATGTTTACCTCATCCTTTCCTATCCAAAAAATAAATAAAACTGCTGTGCATTGACTTGCTTTTTTTTAAATGATCAAGATGCTTCTCGAACTCCTCCAAAGTGGGTGAGAGGTATAGAAATGCGTCTTGTGAATCCTTTATCGTAAATTTAGTTGTCACGTTTTTTTCTGTGTTATCTTTTTTGACTATTTTGCCAGTTGGATTGCCATGGATTACCAGAAAAATTGTAGCATCTCATGCATCTGAAACAATAGCAACATAATATTATTTCACAAGCATCTAAGGTAATTTCGATAAAAAGTGGCCTCATTTAACGTAAAGTGTTATTTTCATATATTATATTACTTTTTACATTAATAAGTGATATTCCTTACCTTTTTTTCTATTTATCTGCTTTTTACTTTTACAATAACCACCTGATTCGACTCACAAACACAAAAGAATAATAATTTCAATTTTTTCTTAGGGTGTGGGCTCTGGAACAGAAACAAATACGTCCTTGCACTGTTGGCTAGTAAAGCGGGAAGCTATGTATATAATTAATACTCTGTAGGCGTTTATAACTTTGCACATCAATACAATGTATTAATTTATTGAATAATGAACAATCTACCTTGATTAATGAATTTATACATTGATATAATGTATTAAAAACATCAATTAATAAACCTGAAACATTGGTTAATGTATTTATACATTAATATAATGTACGTTTTTTTTTAATGATTTGGCTAAAGTTAATGTATATATACTTTAGTTAAATGTATTTTTACATGAATTTAATGTATTAATACATTGATATTATGTAAAATTGTACATTATATTAATGTATGCTATACATAATATCAATGTACGTGGTCATGAGCTTATAAAATTTAAACATTCTATTAATGTATTTATACATTTTATTTATGTATAACTACATTAATTTAATAAAATATTGGTCAATGTTTGGCATACATTGATAATATGTAATAATTTTTTTCTGTGCACCCTGTTTTATTTGGTTATTAGTTAAGATGTGCGAATTAATATAAATTTCACAAGCCACAAAAACAGCTGGTCTGCGCCATGAATAAGACAATTCCTATGCATTACCTAATTTTAAACTATTTTAGTATAATTTTATTTCTTAAATTTTTGTTACACAAATTTAATGATTGAGGGTTGAACACCCAAACCCTGGCCTAGCTAGTTCTACACACTAGGAAATTTTCGGCAACCCAGATTAAATTACGAAAAATGTAATGCATACCGGATTAATTGATATTCTAAACTGTTAATATTATCTGTTTGTTGGGCAAAAATTAAGTCTCTAATATTCGAATAGGTACCTATTCAAATATTCGAATTATAAGAATATTCAAGTATTTAAAAATTCGATATTAGAATATTAAAATTCCTAAAAGTTTCAATTTTGAAAGTAATTATTTAAGATTACAAGTTAAAATCATTACAACAACAACAGCGCCATCTGCTGTCAGTGCGACAGACTGAGTTTACGCTAATTTCTAAAAATATTGTTATTTTATTAAGAGTTTGATGACGGTTTTGGTTTATATTTATTATTAGAATTGAGTATTTATTGGTTGATTTATTTTTGTACACAAAATGACATTTATATTATCACTTTAGCGTACACAGAAAGAGTTTTATCGGTAATGAATGATAAGTGCCCGTCCGAAACAAACAAAGCGAATTTGATTTAAAAAAATGAATTATTCATTGAACTTAAATATAGACTGCAAAGATGTGAAGCTGTTTAGCAGTTATAATTATTTGTTGAATATTGCTAAAAGCTACATAGTATCCCAAAAACTTTGAATGATTGTAAAATCAATGTTTATTTTCAGACAGTCTAAGTTAGGGTGAAACAAGAAAGCGGAAAGAACGTTATTCCTTGCAGTGAACGCCAAGTAGTGACCGTCGTGGTCCAGGCATTGCTGATAACGAAAAGAAATCGAAACGCAAAAGTCACAAAGCATTTCAAGTGGTATCTGTCCGCATTCTCTTTAGATAACTCTTCTTAATTTGTTGCCGGTTTCGTCTTGTCAACTTTGTTTTGTGTCTTGTGTCTCCATAAAAAAGGCCAGGTGAACGTGCACGTTCAGAGACACTCTATAGAACTTGATACGATAATACCTGTTTTTTTGCTAATATTCAGTGTATGATACTTGAAAATACTTTTTTATATTTAAATATCTAAATTTAAAATATTCATAATCGATTACCAGCCTTACTTACTTAAAATTATTCAGACCTTAAATTATTTTCTTGCCAAAGTGCCTAATTTTCAGTATAATACTAGCTTGTCCCATCTAGTCAAGAAGTTTATAATATTTATTACAAATTAAACTAAAATTATCATATTTTTACAAAATTTATTAAAAAATCGCCAAATATTAGCATCTGGCTTGTCGTTTAATCAGCGCATCGCTGGTAGTGGGCAAAGTAGCGTCGTGATCAGTCAAGTTCTCAGGATCCTGGTAAAAATTTATTTACGAACTTAATAATTTAGAACTTAATAACTTAATAATAATATAATGATGATTTATTATGTAAAACTATTGCACTAGTGCTTGCGTTTACTTTTTTTTAATTGTTGTTAATCTACATTTTTAGAAATATTTAAAAATTCTTAGTATGCTGGTCTCAGGATTAGTTTTTTTTGTCAAACTATATTTAAGTGCCTTTAAAACTCACTTACTATTATTTTGTTAACAGATGTTCTTAACAATAATTTATAATGTTCAAAGACGTAATATCTCAGCTTACTAAGATAGATAAAGTAAAGATTACAAAATTAATCAATTTTTTGTTATTTGTTATATATTTTAACATAGACATCTATCGATAGAACTATGCGAGATAAACGATAATACGAGGTGTGTTCAGAAAATAACAAGAATTGTTAAATTTCGCGGGTTCGGAGGGTCCGGTTGTTCTTTATTATGTTGGTATACATGCCCCCGAAGTATGATAAAAACTTTAGTTGTTTATATTGTTTACTTTGTCTGTGGCAGCCGCTAAGGTTAGACGTGTTTTATGAGCTCGGCGATTTTTCGTAAATAAATTCTGTGAAATGATAACAAAGGCCTATAGTGAGTCTGCTATAAGTAAAACAAGAGTTTACAAGTGATATAAGAGTTTCCAAGATGGCCGTGAAGACGTTGAAGATGACGAACGCCCCGAACGCACAAGCACATTAACAACCGATAAAAACATGGAAAAAGTGGGAAAAAATGGGAAAAATGGTTATAAACCATCAAAGAAGTCGCTGATGATGTTGGTAAACCGATTGACTTATCCCATAAAATTTTTTCAAATGTTTTGGGTATAAAACGCGTGGCAGCAAAATTTGTTCTAAAATTGTTAAATTTTGAACAAAATTTTTGGCCATAAACAATACTGTAATGATGCCCCAGCCTCCATATTCGCCAGACATGCCTCTGTCTGACTTTTTCCTATTCCCAAAAATAAAGAGAACCTTAAAGGGCCGTCGTTTTGCAAGCATAGATGACATTAAAAGCGCATCGCTGAAAGAACTAAAGGCTATCCCAAAGATCGAGTTTTAGAAGTGTTTCGAGTAATGGAAGAAGAGCTGGCTCATGTGCATAATATCCAATGGGGACTACTTTGAAGGCGACAACATTAATGTAGACGAATAAATCAATATTTGTTTTAAAAAACGAAAATTCCCGACATTTTCTGAACACACCTCGAATACGTTGATTTCAGTTTATTTTTTGTTTTATTCTCAGTTTCCTTGATTTTCTTCAACTGGCTATAAATTTGTAATTTTCAAATATCTTAACTAATTCACTTAACATAATATGCTTGAAGATATTTTTGATCGGGTTAATTTTTGTGTTTGTGTATAAAAATGGCTAATATAATTTTAAAAATCGACTGATTCTTACTTATTTAAAAACAAACAAATATGCAATAAAATTTCTGCCCTTTATTACTTCTAATTTTCTTTGAAATTAAACACTTTTCAATATATATTTTTTAAATCCTTAAAATACCTAGTTTTTTGTTGGATGATCCTTACATTTTCTGCTTGTTGATATTGAAAATAGTTATAATCCCCGAGGTCAGCAAAAAATATGTTGGAAAATATTTTGCTAAATACACTAACCTCCTTATTTATTAAAAAGTTTACCTTAAAATTAAACACTTTCAATTAATAAATATTTTTTTAAATTATTAAAATAGGTATTTTTTTGTTGGATGGTCCTTACAAGTTCTGCTTGTTGACTAAAATATGCGTCTTTTTGGCTAAGGACGGCAGGATAGTCAATACAACCATTTACACTTTTTATCACTTTTAAGGCCCAAAAATGTATTTAATAATTTAATAATTATGATCGAAATCAATAATTATGATTGACATTGACATTTGCAAATAGCGTTTGTACAGATAGCTCTAGAGGGCATTGGTGGGAGAGTTTCCAATCTATGAGGGGTATTATGTCCAGGTCCACATAACTTTATGTTAAGTTTACAACCAATTGTAATCTGTTCACTAATTAAATAAGTAGTTTGTAATTATAACAAACATTTTGTAGATTTAATATCAAAATCATTGTAGATAATTTTCAAAAAAGACGTTATTTTTACAATCCTTTTTTAGACCCAGTACCTACCAATAGTTTTTGTTGGAAATTTTAAACTTTATTATCAGTACTACTACAACACTTACTGATGTATTTCGTTACTTTAACCCACTTCCCTGTATCATCCAATTTTAGTTTGAAAACCACTAATTGCATGTTTTTTCGGATACTTTACACTTCGCACACTCGTTAAATAGGTATAATAAGTATCCGAATAACAATAATAACAGATTTCTGGTAATATATTATACACTCTGGACAGTTGTTACGAACATGTTACGAATTAGAATAAAGTAAGCAGAAACATAAGTTCAGACGCTGAAGTCAGTTGAACTTGTTGATGCGTATTGTCAGTGGGAAATGTTTTGATTGACTGCCTGAAATCACGTGAACTTTTTCAACAAAATAATTTGTTAAACATTAACAAATTAATCTGTAATCTTTGAAATTAATAAAATGCTTACAAAATTGCATATTACCTCTACAAAACTTTCGGTAAAATATTTTCCTTTGTTAAAATAATTACAAACCATGGATTTCTACACAAAATTATGTTAAAATTTTACAAAATAAAATAAAAAAACTTTAAACTCATGAAACAAATCTGTATTTGTATGAAAGTGTATCACTGAAACAAAAAATATCTTCAAAAATGTATAAAAATAAGGTAAAATATTGTTTTAATTCAAACTTGATTGTCTCTTGTTAAAATTATAAATTTAATACAATTTTGTACATCAACGTATTTTCTATGCTAATAAATTAATATTATTACTATTTTCAGAGAACGAGCACTTCATTGTGGGGCGAGTGGATGGGAGTAATGCATGGAGATGAAATAGAATACGTTTTCGGCCATCCTCTTAATTTGTCTCTGCAATTTAACTCCAGAGAACGGGAACTTAGTCTCAAGATTATGCAGGCATTCGCTCGCTTTGCTGTTACTGGGTATGTAGAATATACCCACATTAATAATTTCTCTGTACCTACAAATGCATTGCCATATTTTATAGACATCAATTTAGTTGATTAAATTTATAATACTACTTCTACTACAATTTCAATTGCAAATAATCAATTTGAAATATTACCGGCCAATGCATTTAAATAAAATACATAAAGGAGTAAAAGTTTAGTTTTTAACTAATTGACAATATAAAACTAGGAGTGGCGGCTGGTGGATTTTGGGTATACCGATAATTCAATTATTAGATAGGTATGTGAACCACACCAAATTTATATGAGTTTACATTAGGTAAACAGAATTTAAATTGAAGCGAAAAAAGATAACTTTTTGCTCGGCCGTACCGGCCCCATGGCGCCCCCAGTAAATATAATATACAATTTACTATTACTATTATTATGGTAAATAATGAATTGCACCGATTAAATTTATATTATATTTATTGGGGGCGCCATGGGGCCGGCGCGGCCGAGCAAAAAGTTTTCTTTTTTTCGCACACTTTAATTTAAATTCTGCTTGCGCAGAAATTGTTTATTTAATGTCATTATAAACTCATATAAATTTGGTGTGGGTCCCATATCTAATAATTGAGATATCCAAAATCCACCAGCCGCCACTGAAAACTAGGTAACTATGTTTTTATGTTCTAATGTTTTTCCTAACACCTAAAAGTAAAACAAATAATTTAAGGTGGTTGTCTACGTACAGGTTGTCAAAAACTAATTTCTTAATACTAAAAATACCTAAACGAATTGGGGTCGTGTCAATCTTCTTTTACAATTTTTAAAAGCGACTGATTATAAGGTACCTTAAGGTACCTTATAATCAGTCGCTTTTAAAAAAAGGACCCTACAGTAACCTAATTTCAGAAGGGGCTGATTATACGCTAAAGAAGCATCGCTACCACGTGGCCGTTATCATCGTATATAGAATTCATCTTTTATTAAGCAGCTGTTAAACGCGTATGTTACAAATGAGTGTTTTTGAGAATAAATCCGGAAAATGTAAAAAAAAAATTGGAAAAAAACGTAGCACGATTTGTTGTGTTGTTGGGTGTTTTATGAGAGGAAATCCTGAGTTGAGTTTTAACCGGGTTCCCAATAAACAGTGAAAATCCGAATGAAGAAATAAATTGCAATACAATAATTCACCATGATCCCTTATAGATAAAATACACCGTTAGTGACTAACGTAACTATAGAATAATATAAGCGTTGAGTTTAAGGAATAATAATCGAAATTGAGTACTAAACCAAAGTTTTTTAGTTTTTACTTGCAAGGCGAAGCACAAATAACGTGCAAGCTGTGCTGTGCTGTGCAATTGAACAATATTTGTATATTTGTCGAGTAAGACTTCTGCCTTCCTTTTTTGTGAAAAAACTACTTATTTATTTTAAAATGATGTGCAGTTCGTATGCTTTAAATTTATTGTTGACAATTTTTGAATTCTAGATATAGATATTTTATGTTTTTCTACTTTGAAAAATTTATTTATTTAAAACCGGGTAGCTAAAAACCGCACATTGATATTAATGTTCCAGGTAACTAAAAATTGCACAATTCGAAGAAAATTGGATAATTGATAACTGCCCTTAAATTTAATTTATTTAAAACCGGCCAATTGAAAAATGAACATTAAAATTAATGTTTTGGGTACCTAACCCATTTTATGCACCTGTCACGCAATTGTTGACATTTGTCAAAAATGACAGGTGTCAAAAATAATGGATGTTAACCCTAAAGATTTTATGTCACTCCATTAATTATACGCTAGACGGGCCAAAACTATCGTTTTACTTAATTATAATGGAAACGAATATACTCATAAAAATAAAATTAATAAATCAAATAAAAAAAATGGTTACCAATATATATGTTAAATTATTCAAGGAAACCTAAACAATATCAAATAGATAATGATTACAGTGGTCCACACAATGAATTTTTTTTGGTGGCACTGGGTGGTCATTAACGTTAAGTGCGCTCATTTAAAAAATGCTCAATTAGCTCTTATTTTTTAAATAATGTAAAAAACCGTTTTTTATTTCTTAATCAAATAAACTGCCCGTCATAAAAATCGACGCACCTAGTTTTTTTGAAAATATTTGAAAGCTCGTTATTGGAAAATTACTAAATTGATTTTGAAAATCTTTGGAAATTCTGAATAGCTGATTCTTTGACTCTTATGTCAAATTTTGGGAATACGATATTTTGCACATAGCATTATACTTCAGGGTGTTAAACGAAGAGATGTATTTTTTCCGAAATTTCAAGTTATTCCCATTCATGAGGCAGTTGAGTTTGATAGTCGTAATACCCCTCCCTAATATTAGTAAGGTAATCCCTCGAAACGTTTTCGAGATTTTGTGAATATCGCAGCTTACTACGATTATATGCCAATTTATCGAAAATTGTCGTTATTTCCCAGTTTAGTCCAAAAAATGAGCAATAGTGGATTCTTTGACTTACATCTAATTTTGAGAATAAAATATTGTGCACATAGCATACAGGGTGTTAAAAAAGAGATGTTTTTTTCCAAAATTCCAAATCCCCATTCACAGGGCAGTTGAGCTTGATAGTCCTAATACTCCTCCCTAATAATAGTTAGGTAATCCCTCGGGACATTTTCGAGATTTAATGGATATCTTGGTTTACCACGATTGTACGGCAATTTTTCGAAAATTTACGTTATTCTTCATTTTAGTCTAAAAAATCAGCAAAAGTTGATTTTTTTACTCTTATGTCTAATTTTGGGAACACAATATTGTGCACATAGCATGATACTACAGGGTGTTAAAAAAAGAGATGTTTTTTCCAAAATTCCAAATCCCCATTCACAGGGCAGTTGAGCTTGATAGTCCTAATACCCCTTCCTAATAACATTTAGGTAATTTAAAAAATAAAATGACGAAAGTAAGATTGCATACCACGCAAGACGAAGAGCTGCCTGCCCTCTTTTTCTGCTAGAATAAGATGGGCACAAGAACATGCAAATTGGGGAAACGATGTGTTGATAACTAATCGATACCTTTCGTAGTTTGCTCATTTTTGGGAATTAAGTGGAGAATAACGACAATTTTCGAAAAATTGCTATATAATCGTAGTTAGCCAAGATATCCACAAAATCTTGAAAACGTCCCGAGGGATTACCCAACTGTTATTAGGAAGGGGTATTACGACTATCAAGCTCAACTGCCCTGTGAATGGGGATTTAAAATTTTGGAAAAAAACATCCCTTTTTTTAACACCCTGTAGTATAATTCTATGTGCACAATATCATATTTCCAAAATTAGATATAAAAGTCAAAGTATCCACTATTGCCCATTTTTTGGACTAAACTGGGAAATAACGATAATTTTCGATAAATTGGCATATAATTATATTATTATTATAATCGTAGTAAGCCGCGATATTCACAAAATCTCGAAAACGTTCCGAGGGATTACCTTACTTATATTAGGGAGGGGTATTACGGCTATCAAACTCAACTGCCTCATGAATGGGAATAACTTGAAATTTCGGAAAAAATACATCTCTTCTTTTAACACCCTGTAGTATAATGCTATGTGCAAAATATCGTATTCCCAAAATTTGACATAAGAGTCAAAGAATCAGCTATTCAGAATTTCCAAAGATTTTCAAAATCGATTCAGTAATTTTTCAATAACGAGCTTTCAAATATTTTCCAAAAAACTAGGTGCGTCGATTATTATGACGAGCAGTTTACTTTAACCGAGGATCATTGGTAATGCAGCCCCGGGTTCTAATTAAAGTAAAAAAAAAATTATACATTCATGTTTTTCCCCTTAAAAATAATGTTTTTAACGAAATTAAATCGTGTTTAACCTTAATTGCTGTTAAACGAATTATTGTCCTATTTGAATAAAATTTACAAAGTTTTGTATAATAACACTGGTCTACAAATTAAAGAAACAAAATTGACTGGAAAAAAGGAGGAAGTAATTTAGGTGCCCAGAATTTAAATTTACCGCTAAAATTGTGCTATCAGGTCTAGTTCTTTTTATGCCGCATGGTGGCGCTACCGTAAAGTAATTTGACGAAAACCGACATTTCTTCTCTACCTCTATAATAAATTATTATTAATAATAGTGCTTAAGTCAGAGATATCTCCTAAGTATGTTAAGTACACTGAAAGAAATATATACTAAAGTTAAATAAAAAAATAATTAGGGCAAATATATTTTATGTTTCATATATAGACTACCACATACATTGCTAAAACAAATATATTCGTTTGGTTAGCAGCCTATTGCTGCCCTAGCAATATAAATGGTGTTTCTAGCAATATTTTTTTGCTGTAATTCACTTATAGTTTACATTTTATAGTAAGGGTAAGTTTATTTTTATTTAGATCTAACATATCTTCTTTACAATAAATGTATTACAAAATTTACCATACATTCATAATAAACAGTAGTATAAATGTGTAAAGCACTAGTATAAAATTTTTAGTATAAATTTGTATTTACTTTTAGCAACAAATTTCTTTCAGTGTAGATCGTGTGTTACTAATCCAAGCTATTTCTGCTTTGTTTGTGGTGAATATAAAGTTGGAAAAAAGGATATGCAACAAAACCATTAAAATATGCATATTTACATTAATTTGGTTTTGCTGTCAGAAATTTAAACAAAACGTGGACACCGACATTGTTTTGCAATAGTTGCAGAGCTATTTTATAAAAATGGTCGAATGGTAAAAAAAAATATTTTGATTTTTCAGTTCCAGTAATATGGAGAGAGCAAAGTAATCACCAAACCGATTGTTAAATGGTTTAACAAAAGTTGTTGGGATCAATATGAAAAATCGAAAAAGTGTCCAATATGCAAATGTTCCATTTCTTTCAAAACCAGTTCAACGTTTACCAAATGCTCCATTGCCATTCGTTCCTAGTACCTACTACAAGCAGTGATTCGGAATCATCTTTCAATTAAATTTTTAAATCACGAATTTAATTAAATTGTCCAAAAGAAATTTCTCTTTAGCCGGCTGGCAGCCGTGTGGTCCAATGCTTAGGCTCTAAGTATACTTACATGTGTATACACATGTGTTTTATTCAATTTTGATATAAGCTAAATTATTAATTAAATACTTTGAATGTTGCTCGATTTAAATTTGGACATTAAATGTTAAATTTTAATAAATAAATAAATGTGTCGATTTAGTGAATATTAATTTTTTATATGCAAATTATTACTAACAGTCTTTTACAAAATATTATGTTTTGAATTAAAGGTTAGAAAACAAAAGAGATATAGGTAGTACAATTCGTTAGTATTATAATATAATATTTAATATTATTAAATCCCCTACTATAAACTTAGGAGCACATTAAGAACCAAGAGCCTAGCTAAGTAAATAAATATTATTGAAATAATTAAACGTAGACCCGCAACAATCCCAAGTGTAAATAGAAATTCAAATAGACACAACATCGCAGCAGTTGTTTAACTATTTGCCGAGCGTTCTGTGGAACACTTAAACTATACATATTTCTTAATACACATTATATATAACTGTAAATGTTTGTACATCTTAAATTAACACAACATTAAGGGTCTTTAAGCCGTCTAAATCTCAAAACTTTCGTCCTCCTGATAAACTTTATCATCATACAATTCGCTGCATGTACATGTTCGTCTATTTAATATTGGTAGGAGTATTTAATTTAAATATGGTTGGTTTAACTTTAGTATCTTCAGACATTAAAGCTAAAATTTCAACTGCAAATAAGTTCTATAAAAAAACTATTTTTACTGGGCTCCATAATATTATAAATATGAAAGTTCTTTATTAATTAATTTTTTAGCCCATTTTTTATTCTAAATGGTTCTAAAATTTACCTAAATTTAAAATCAACTGCAATATAATATTTATAGTTGGGTGATAAAATGCAAAATGCTCTCATAAATATTGAACTTTATAGAAAAATCTGTTGGGAAAACTTTATTAAAGAATTGTAGGTAATGTAGATAAAATGTGGATCTAAGATTATACCTATATACATACAAAGCAAAAAGAGTTTTTTCAAATAATTTTCTTTGAATATAAATTTGAAAAGTTTTGTTAATTTACGATGATAAGTGTGGCAGGATATTGCTGCTATAACTTATAAACAAGTTTTAATGATAAAAATAATTATTATTTGGATAACACAAGTAAAAACACATTTTCGAGGCAGTTAATATGCTTTTTTACTCATATTACCGAATTTTACCGTTCTAATATCACTGTTCCTTAAAGTGTTATAGAATTCATTATATCATCGAATGACGGAATAAACACTAGTGGCGACATCTCTGTGTTTATTATCTAACCACTTTTAGACCGATATAATTTTTTTCAATATTTTTTGTTGATTCTATGTGCCTGTGGATAATTAATGTCTAAATTTTGATTCTACAGTTTAGTAATAAACTTTATTCAACACCCATTTTATTTCCTAAATTTAACCGTGCACGGTTGCACAGTGTTTCAATTCTCGAAATTATTCTCGGCAAAATATCAAGGAGTAGTCGGATTCTACCGTATCCGTATATAGAGGTTTTTGGGGTCGCTGATAACGAATCTGGAATCAGAATTCCAAAATTAAAAATGGTAGATCCAAAATGGCGGACATATTTGTCAAAAAGTTGACGGAATAAATTGAAAATCACCATACAGGGGTTTTTATGATCGCTGGTAATGAATCTGGAATCGGAATTCCAAAATTCAAAATGGTAGATCCAAAATGGCGGAAATATTTGTCAAAAAATTAACAGAATAAATTGAAAATCACCATACAATGGTTTTTGTGGTCGCTGATAATGAATCTGGAATCAGAATTTCAAAATTCAAAATGGTGGACCTCAAATGGCGGACATTTTTATCAAAAAATTGTCGAAATTAATTAAAAACCCGTAAGAGGTTCTTTTTAAAATGTAAATAAAAACATTTTTTATAAAATAGCTTAATTTAGTTTATTATTACTACATTTATATGATATTATTTTATACCTACATATATATTAAACAATCTCCGTCACTGGATTCGCTAAAAAAATTGTCAACACAAATAACCACAATTCAAATTTGACATTAACACACTATAATGCGCATGGAGAGTTGTTTTAACGCACCTACAAGAGGTGGGTTAAATATGCAAAATCGGTGTTAAATATCTTAGTAGTCACGAACAATTTACGCAATTCAAAGTCTAGACACCGCTGCAGCGCGCAGTTGTTTGTAATAAACGTTTTGAGTTAAATCCGAGTGAATCGAGTAAACGTTATGAACGCAACCCAGAAATAAAAAAAATCTTTTTTTTTTAAGTAAAAACACAGATACGCGCGCGACATAGGCTTAAAATCGCGAGGTTTTTCACCACAACCGTGCCTGAGCGCCCAAGAACATGTAGTTTTAAAGAGCCGGGGGCGAATTGGGGCAGATGGCTTTCAACGGATCTTGAACTGATGCCTTACAATTTATTACAATTTTTGTAGCTCCATTGTTCTAAAAGCTCGATTCAAAGTTTGCGATTTTAACAGATCGATCTTGTCGGTTACAATATCCCGTTGTACAAGCAAAATCTACAAAAAACAAATACAAATCTGAATTTTACATACCTTGAAGATCACCCTTCATCAAACCGCATAACAATGGGACACACCAAACACAAGTTATTCGTTTTTAAACAATAAACAATTTTCCGCAGCGATCGTGTGTAAATTACCTTCAACTGAAAGCGTCAAGTTTAGACTGAGAGAGACAAAATATACGTATTTTATATAATTTTTTTTAATATAGGATGGAGACAGGTACTAACTACCCATCTAACTCAAAATTTACCTGAAAAAAAATGTCAATTTTTGAGGTTTTACCGATATTTTCGAGAATTGAAACACTTCGCGTTGGGCGAAATTTTACTTCGCCCCCAGCCACGCCGAAGTTAGCTTTAAGTTAAAATTGGAAAAAAGTGAGGTTAAAACTCCATGACACTTTTTAGATGCGGTGCTTGTGCGGCAAACTCCACGCTCAAGAAATCTCCTCTTTCTCCAATATATTTAATTTTATTTCTTAACTTCAACCTCTAGGTAAAATTCTACACCCTGCCAAATCGTCGACTTTAGTCTCCACTTTTATTTTCTTCGTCAAAACGATGTAGAATCTACATTGTAGATAGACCGCACCTTAACCGTAAAAATTATACATAGGTAGTTCCCCAACTTACCCGCGTATCGTAGATACATGTTTCCTCATTAATTAATTATGGGAAGTATCCGCCATCTTGGAATTTATCTTCTATTGTTTTGCCCTCGTATTTTGAATTTCTCGATAATGTGGCTAACGTTGTTTTAATTTTTTTTTATTAAAAATAATAAATAATGGTACTTTTTTTAAGCAATTTTTTCTTAAATTTTTAACACTTTGTAGGTACATCTGATCTCAAATTTTTATATTGTAAAGTAATTTTTTTCATAAAATGAATAATACAAACTGTTTTTCTTTTGTTTACTACATTTGCGGACACACTGTATTTGTGTGCTCTAAAAAATATATTATCTTTAACATTTTATAAAACAAACCAAAATTTAGTAAAAAGTCCAAGACAAACTTAATTAATACAAATATTAAGATATTTTTAATTATATCCCATTGGGAGAGTTTTTAAGTTAATAATACCATAATAATTGTGTATTGACATTGTGTTAACTGCTGTAATTATTTTAAATTAGTTGGTAAATTAAACTTAAGAAGTGAGAAAAGATCACAGCAATTGGTCGTTTTTAGTGCTGTTTCCCTTCTGCCCCTAACCATTCTAATTAACACCTCGTTTACACTAAATCAATTTGGTCATCAATTTTAATTATTGTCCACAAAAACGTTTTATTTTATAGTGAAATTTAATGTAGTTAATATGGGATTATACGGTGAGATACTATCGAGTAGGACTACCCATATATCGATTGTTTTCGTGTCCATAGTGGCTTTGTGTTGTGGCTTTATGACGTTTTAGTCAAGGGGCAGAAGTTAGCAATAAGTTTTTAGTCACAGGCTGAAGTTAGTTTAAATACATTGCCTTTCTTGTAAAATAATACTAAATGTGAAAATTATTTTATTATCTCAATACAAAAATACATAATTAATAAATAGTCTCTCAACGCCAATATTTGAAAAGTTTATATGAACATTTTTCTGACCTTTTAATTTCGCCGGCAGGAAACTAGATATAATTTAATTTCATGCTCGGACTTCACCGTGAAGTGCTCATAAAACATTTTCTTCTCTTTCACTGTGAAAAACTTCTAATAATCCATTGTCAAGGTAAGTATTTGTCGTATCGATTTGAAATCTGAAAAGCGTTTATAATTCATTTTCTAAAATATTTTAAACTTTGTTATTTCAAATAAAACACCCGATATATTTTTAAATTCCGTATAAAATTCTGAGTAAAATTACTACATCATGTCCTACACCTAAATGGAATAGTTTTCGAGTCATTACATTTTTTTCGTTAAAATTTGACCAATGCACGTCAATGATAAATAGCCTATAACTTTTTTGTTATTAGGTTTGCGGATATGGCGCCATGGAGGTGACATTTTTGTAATCTTAAAACATTGTTTAAAAGATTTCATGTCAATTCTTCAACATTTTTCAACAAATTATCTGAGAAACCCCTAGACCACACCAATAGATAATCTACTCTAATGGATGGCCTTGTATCATAATATAGTTTCTTCATTTTAGACGGCGCTGTGGTCAATGACGATGTAGCAACCCCGCAACTAATAAACAGCTTTAACCTTTTTAATTAATTCATAAACAGCTGTCACTCATCTTTAAACTATTATATTAATCATATATGCTCTGTTTTTAATGTCTGTCAAACAAGTGTCTTAAATATAAGTTGGTTTAATAAACTTGAACGTGTGTTAAATTAGTGCTTAATTCCAATATTATTATATTTTTATATTATTTTTATATTTTATTTTATTTTTTACATCTTGAAAGGTAAGTATGTTTTTTATTCTTGTTTAATTCTTGTTTTAAAACTTTGTTATTACAGATGGTTGCTATATATTGTGCTGTTGAAAGTTGTTGGGGATCTAAGGAATCTAAACATTCCTTTCCAAATCCTTCAAAGAACATCGACTTGTTTAATAAATGGGTTAAGTTATGCCAATAAAAGACTTCTTGAGATGACACCTCAAAATTTTTTTACAAACTGCAGAGTGTGTTCAAAGCATTTTATTCAGGAGGACTTTTACGTAATAAAAGACTTGGTCGTCTGGCTTACCCAACATTATTATTACCAGGTATAGCTTGGTTTCATTAAAATTAGTATGTAATTTTGCAGTGGTGTTTTCTGCATGAAAATCTATATATTTTTAAATATAAGTTAATATTATTATTTTTATTGCCTGCTTTTGTCTGTCAGAACTAAATACCAAAGTAAATTTGTTTAATTTTATAAAACAAATAAATAATATTTTAAATTCAAAAGACAGTAGAAAGTTAAATAAAAAAGCTCCAGAGCTCTTTCATAAAGCCAGGGCACTGGCTTTAAAAAAACATTTTAAAAAGAGAATACAATACTAAAAAATTTAAAGTATATTTGTTTAATTTTATTAAACAAATTAATAATATAAAATTCTCATGACAGACAGGAAACTGGCTTTAAAAATATTTTCAAGTTAATCAATTTTGACCAATGCAAGTTATTTTAATGTATATATAGTGAAACGCATCTACTTTTTCATTTAATTGTTGTGTTTTTTATGTTCAATATTTATGTAAATCAAAATATGATTTTATTATATACCTAATTATGTTTTGTACGGTTTAATTGAGGAGCTTTTAATCAAAACCAAATTTGTCCACTTCTGGCAAATAATTATTACTACTTAAGTAGTGATCATTGTAGAGGAGGATCATTCACACATACATATAACCACTTTAAAAGTGGTCAAAGACCATTATTTTAAATGGGACTTAAAAATAATCATCTTAAATGAAATTTGGTCATAACCAAACATGTTTGTTCTCTAAATTCAATTCTACAAATTCTAAAAGGTTTCTGAATACAGTGGCTTACTGCCTATAGGCATGTTAGAAAAACTAACAGGATGTCTTATATAACAACAATTTAATGTATTTTTATGTTTTTACGCTCCCCTGAAAATTTGATCAAATGGATAAATTTGTTTTTGACCACTCACTCCTGAATTATTTATTTTATGTTTATTATTTGTATGGCCTAAGATAGTATTTTACTGTTTATGTAATATTTATATTGAAAAATATATGTTAAAATATTTTAATTATTTCATTTATGACCTAACAATGATTATATTTAAATATAAATGTATTTTAAGAGCCATTTTACAATTTGGAAAAAAAGCAATGTAAAGCCTTGTTCAGTGCAAGAACCAGTTAACTATTTTAAAATGTAAAACATTTTAGTGGAAATTGAGTTATCTAGTTCTTGCACTGTACTCTGCCAATTACAAAATAATATATATTTTTAAATATTGGCGGGCGATTTTGGCAACGTTGCATTTTAATTACTTCAATTTTAATAGATGGCGCTTCAAAACGTTTTCAGGTAGTTACGTATCTATTGGTGTGGTCTAGGGAGAAACCCCAGGACAAATTAGGCTAACTTGAAAGAAACTTTTTTATTTTAAATGTAACAATGTTCTTACATAATCAAATAGTAAATTACCCATACCTAAAATTAATAATTTCAGAGATATTTAACAATTTCTAAACTTTGTGACATATGAGTTGACGGTATCTATGGTTACCACGTAATCTGTCATTGTTCAAAATTCTTCTTCTTCTTTACTTTTTATTCTCTCTTTCGAGAGAATTGGACTTGAGCCAATTAGGCTCTTACTGCCCAGTTACAAGTTTTTACGTCCTTAAGCTTCTCGAAGCCATCCACTCACGGACATGTGAAATTTCAAATCTTGAAACATCCACTAAATCGATTGCACAAATCCCAAAATACCTCGCTGAAAGGTCAAAGCTTCCGATATTGCGAAATACCGGTATATTTCTATACCGGGAACCCCATTTTATCCTTCCCGGGTCAAAGTAAACTATTTTCAGATTTTTTCATGGAGCGATGTACAGCCGTTGAAGGATAAAATCGAACTCCAAATATGTCTGTTCAAAATTCAATGGCGTACGTTTTGTACGCAGTTTTACTAATAATAAATAGCAATAATTTATAAAAAACATTAGCAAGCCAAACATTTTAAAAATTTAAAAGTTATAGAAACAGTATATGCTAATTTAAAAAAAACTCAACAATGCTGTAGGATGTAAACTAGATAAAGCACTACCTCATTGGAGACAATAAAATATAAAATTTATTTTATGAAATATTTTAATAGCAAAAATAATGCGTAACTTTAACAATTTACTAAACAACAGCGTTTCCAAATTCTTTCAAAAAAGTTGCCAAGCATTGTTTAAATTTAGCTTAATTACAAAATGACAAAATCAACAATTAAAATTGTCAATTGGCGTTTTTATTAATTGTTGGTTACGTCATTTTTGTACTGAAGGTAAATTCAAACAAAATCTGCCAACTTTTATGACAGAATCTAGTGCATATCTTTGAAATTTTAGGTTATGTGCTCAAATTGTAAATATCTTAACTAAGGGAAGTTCTTTTGTATTTATTTACACAAATTAAATGTTTAAAGTTTAACCTGTGAACTGGTCCCAATTTCATCTGAGTAAACAGAAAGAAAAAAACCGTGGAAAAAATTAATTTTGAGGTTATGGATTTTTTAAAATAGGTACTAAATTTTCTAATCATTGCTTAAGCTAATAGATGGATGAGTAAATAAATACAGAAGGGTATTAGAGCTTTATGGGCATAAAACTTTTGTATTTATTGAGTTTTTATTTAATTTTTGCAAGAAAAATTTTTAGTTACAATTTTTTACATCTGGCAACGCGCATCTACTTTGTTGGTTGGTATCTATGTACTCACAGAACACAAGTGTGCAGAGATAAACCAAGTGTGTAACCAGTGGCGTATAACAAATAATATAAAAAACTTCTAATGCATATTTTTTCTCTATCTTTGGAAAAATATTTTTTTAAATATTTTTCCTTTACTCTTTAAGTCAAAAGGTATTCAGTATTTTAATATATAACATTAATTACATAACACCCTGTATTGTTGGTTTATTAAATTTTTACAGTTATAATAACCTGAAAAATTGACGCCATTAAATTTTCAACAATGACAGATTACGTGGTAACCATAGATACCTTTAATTCACCCGTCACAGGTTTCTTGATACAAAATAATATTTAAAATTTTAGAAGTTGTTAAATATCCCTTAAATTATGAAGTTTTTTAATTTACTATATGATTATGTAAAAACATACCGGGTGTTACATTTAAAATATGAAAGTTTTTTAGCCTGGGTTTTCTCAGGTAATTTGTTGAGAAATATTAAAGAATTGACAAAAAATATTTTAAACAATGTTTTAAGATTCCAAAAATTCCACCACAATATTTGCAAACCTAATAACAAAAAAGTTATAGGCTATTTTTGATTGACGCGCAAAATTAATAACTCAAAAACTAGTCAGTTTATGTATGGTAGATGGTATAGTAATTTTAATCAGAATTTTTTGTGGAATTTGAAAATATAAAAATATATTGGGTGTTTTATTTAAAATAATAAAGTTAATGTCACTTCCGGTTAAACCTAAAGTGGTATTTTGTTTAAAATATTTTATAAAAATAGACTTAAAAAACTTCAAATGGACCACTAATGTAAAACACCCTGTATACAATTTCGCAAGCACGCTCGTGTCTAAATTAAATTTGTCCAAAATGACGTTTATCAAACTTGATACATAATATACCATTATATACCTAACTAATAAAAAATAAATACACAGACAAGGGTTAGCGGTTAGCGCGTTGGCGCGGTAGCATCTTGTCTCAAAATTGGTTGGTTACCAATGGTATTACTGTGTACCACTGTCAACGTCAACTGTCAATTTTTGTTTTGCTGTAACCATGCAGCCCACAAAAGGGGTACGAACTCCATGTATATGTTACGGCTAATGTGCAAACTTGGATAGTTTATAAACTAGCTGGATAGTTTATAAACTAGCCAAACTGTCAGCTATTTTAATTGAAAATGTATTTTCAACTAAATTAGCGGCTAGTTTACAAAATAACCAAGGATCTTGGCTAATTTACTTGAAATTATTAGGGAAACTAAAATAGCTGGATAGTTTGTCTACTATCCAATTCAATTTGGATAATATGAAAACTAAAATTTCTAGTAACACAAAATAGCCAAGCTTTAGCTAGTTTGTAAACTAACCAACTAACACATTAGCCATAACATATACCATATACATGTATATACAAATGGCTTTCCAAAATAAGAAGGCGTTTGTTTGTTTTTTACCGAAGCAGTGGATTGTTTAAGAAGATTTTATTCAGGAGCTTCAACTCCGCATGAGAATAGATAGGAAACGCGTCGCTAGCCAGCGGTTTAAAGGAGGGAAAGTGTACAATGCGTACAAATGATTAATAATCACTCGCGCATAGAACGTCGACTTACGTGACTGCACGCATTTGTTAGAAGATTGACAACAGAGATAAAGAAGATTGAATGACAAGCACTTTTGGTTATATTTTAATTTTAAAATAATTAATTGAGAAAATCACTACCTATGGCATGTTTGTGCTGGGTCATTTAAACCTTATTTTATTCCACTTATTTTACCAAAATTTTAATTTTGTAGAGAAATTGTACTACCTAAAATAGTATAATTGCTAAAAATTATTTCATTTGAACCTGATTTTATTTTACCTAATTTTTTATTTTTAAGAGAAATGGACCTAATTTTTACATTTTACCACCTAAACTAGAGTAATTTTACCTAGGTATTTTATCAAAGTTCCTATTTTTAACAGAAATTGACAAAGTTTTTAAATTTTACTATCAAAAATAGTACATTATAGACCAGGCGAAGAAAGCACATATTATCGCCCAGGCAGTAGATTGTGTGCGAGGCAATTCTGTCACATCATTTTTAGGTTATATTCAACTGACATGATGACATTTTAGCTTTATTTCTGTAAGTAGTTTAATAATAATTTGAGTTTTGAACTAGTATTGATTTGTCTTTTTATATAGACTTATGAGTGTTATAATATGAATATTATTGTAATCTTGAAAAAAATATAATATTTTTTTTATTAAAAACCACTTTGAATATTTTTATTAAAATAATAAATGGGCTTCCTTATGATTTTAAAAAAAGTTATAAAAGAATGTATTCATTGTAAAAATAAATCATCTTTCAGTAACTATCAAAAGGAATTTAATATTTTGCAGACTTTACCTAGTTAAAAATATTCTTTTCCCCATATTCTCCGTAGTAATTTAAAAAAGTACGAACAAATAATGGATACCATAATGTAAAACTAAAAAGAATTTCTTGTCATAAAGTTACACAAACTAAACTATATAAGGTTTTATAAATTTTAAATTAATAAAAAACAAATTAATTGTATTCGGGAACGTAGCTAGGGAAGGTTCCAATCATGGGAGGCGGGTGAGTTTTAATAAATTGCCGACTTTTTCAAAATTTTGTCGACTTCTGCAATTTTTTATATGTGTAAGATTAAGAAAAAAATAAAATTGCAAATAAGTCTTTAAGAGTCGGCAAATAAAACTTTCGAAAATGCCAAGTACTGATTTCACAGAAAAATGAGGTTCGGATTTTACTATCGTATATTTACCTATCTTTAACTAAATAATTTTCGGATAACGACGATTTTTTTAAAATCGTTTATAGGAAATATTCAGGACCGCGGCGCCGCGGCCCCGAGAGTCAAAACGGGTCCTGGGACTGTGGTATTTTGAGCCTCTAGTTTTTTTTTTAAATGGGGTAATAAATAATAATACGTTAGTATTCAAAATAAGTATACAATTATTGTAACTTTAACAGTTAGCTGTCTAATAAATTTAAAGGTAGGTAAATATACCATATAAAAAGAATATACTAGCCTTAATTTACATTAAAATGTATAGTTTTAAAAAAGCAGGTTCTTTTAGTTCTGGTTTTAATATTTTTTTGTTTGTCTTTTCTTTTTTTCTGTTATTATTATTAAATAAAAACATATAAGTAGAACATTATTCACATAACGAACGTTATATTTCCGTTTAACAATATTATTAAAAGAATATTAAAAGATTTGAAAAAAAAGTATCTTAAAATAACGTTAGGCATCAAAAACAGATATGTAGTGATAGATTAGTTAAAATTATTTTAAATTTCTCCGTCAGACGTACGAAGTTAAAACTTGACGGACGGAAAAAATGTCATATTTACAATTATGTCAACAATTATTGTTGACATAATTGTAACTATGACAATTAAGCATTAGGAAAATTTATTAAAGTGAATATACTGACCCTTAATTTTTATTTGTCGCCAAATCAATCCGTTAAACGTCATTAAAAAACGGATGCATGAAAATTAGAACATTTCTTATCAGACGATTTTATTGAAAAAAGTACAAACGTATAACGGACAAACGGATACATGAAAATTAAGCTTAATTTATATCGACGTAATACTTAAAGTTGTAGTCTGCTGTGTTTTATGTACATAAAGTAGGTAATAGAATAGACCGTCGGAAGGCGTCGTAACCCAGCTAGCACATGTCCGTCTTTAGGACGTCCGAACGTTTAGAAAAAAATGGACACGGTTTTTCTTCTTCTTGGGTATATTTAGGTCATAAGAATCTTCTGCACATAAACATATTTGATCAGCTAGCCATTATTTGTTACTGAGCAGATCAGCCCCACTCCAATCAATGTTCAGCTGTGATATTAAAGATGAACACCTCCAACGGATAACCTATCGTTATCGAGCGTGCGTAAGCACCGGTGAGAGGTATTGCAACTACATTTGTTTATAACTTAATTAGTAATATTTTTAGGATTTTTTGATGCAATTATTTAACATATTGGCGATTTTGTCTATAAAGTTAATTAAATTAATATTTTTAATTAATTAATGTTTTCATCCCATTCTGGGAAATTAAGGCTGGTCCAGGGACAAGAAATGACATTTCAGGATATCCCAAAAGGTCTACCTATGGACGTCTTTATAGTTTCATTCCATTCTGGGACATAAGGCTGGTCCCGAGGGGTAAACCTCTAATTTAAAAAATCGCATAGAAATTAACAGCTAAGGGTTGTCATGCGCAACTCTTCGCTAAAGGATTTTTTTATTGATAAGGATTTTTTCCTATTGATAACGAATGATAAGGGTCAAATAAGAAAAAAATCATAGTACAACGTCCACATAACGTTAAACGTTGGTCTCGCTGATTTTAGAGTAGTTTACCCCTCGGCTGGTCTAAGGGCGTTCTACAGACATATTTGATATTTTTTTATTGTAATAGCGCTTTTAGAGTCTGCGTTTTGCGAATATGGCTATAACGTGGTCAAGTTGCACTGTTGGCTACTTCCGCCTCTATTGCTAACAGTCCCAAGTCAGATAGCAGACCCTGGTTAATTCATTTTAGAACAGTTTAATTTTGACAATGCATTTCGCATTTTAAATTTAACACAATTAACAACAAAGCACTTTAGTGATATGAACGTAAAAACCTTTTTTGTCAAAAATTAAATTTCCTACAACTTTTTTATTTGAACTTTTTCGGTAAAACCAGTCATTCGCTTGATTTTCTCAAAAATATGTGAGAAAAAGTGAAAAAACGACTCTTGGAGCTACTACAATCAACGTAAATAAATCAAAAACAAAATTAATGCAGGGCCTTTCAAAAACCGTGAATACTATGCAGGAAATTATGGTGATAAAAATTATAATTCAAAACCCGGCCAAAATATAGAAATTTAAAGTAAAAATGATTAAAAATACATGCTTTTTATATGGAAAAACTACAAAATTAAAAAAGAAGTACCTACTTAGAATTAAGGGCTCGAATTTTCAGGGAATTTATTTTCAACCTAAAAAACAAAATTTTTATGTGTCAGCAAGAAAAAAAAATGAAACACCCCTAGTGTGCACACATGCAGTATTTTCAGCACAAACAAGACATGTTAACTATCGATCAATGATGAGCGCAACAAATTTCGTAAAACCCCACATCGATTTTTGCAGTAACACAATAATTTGTAAATGAAACATATTGGTAAAGTATAGCTAAAGTATAATGTTTTTATTGTTGCAGGAAACCAGTGACCGATGACGTGAACTGGCCTTTGTACACAAAGGAACAGCCTCAATATTTTATTTTCAACGCCGAGAAAAATGGTATAGGGAGAGGACCGCGCGCTACAGCCTGCGCTTTCTGGAACAACTTTTTACCCAAACTCCGGGACAATCCAGGTACAGGTTCGTTCTTTCTCTGCTACGCACGAGGCTTGTTTGCATTTTTATTCGATTTGCCGCTCCGGCCTGGCTAACTAAAAGCGAAGGGAGTTTGGGGATTTGATTTCATTTCTGTTATATTTTTATGTGCTAGCGCGAACAATTTAAAATACTTACTATATTCCTCGCTTTTATCTACTATGGAGGAGGAATTCCAACATTATTTGCATCTATTTTTATACTTATAAATATTGTTACCATATTTGGTTGTCTTTAAAACAAAAGCATTTTGGCGATAGCCTTTTTCAGCTTTTCTTAAGATATGGTAAGGCATAATAAAGTAATTAATGAATTTACAATAGAAAAATATTATAAATTACTAAAAAGATGACTTTATCTTCTAACATAATATAATAACAATATTATTAGCCTCAACTCAGCCCTTAGAAGTTATTTATTATTGTATTAGTACAATTATTATTAATATTATATTAATTTTAATTTTCCAGTACAATAATGAAATACCCTATTTCATTCATATTATCTTCGCCTATGCCTTCGAAGATAACATATATCGTTGATAGACAGTCATATCATACTAAGTTAATGTTTTTTGGTAAAATATAAAATAGTATATGTTATTCGGAGGAGAAAGTCTTTTTGTGCTTCGCTCAATTGCTTTGCCTCGCGTAAATTATATTAATTTTGTAATTAGGATAAATTTATAAAAAATATCCCAATTTATACAAAATCTGGTAACCATTAGGATGTTTCTTATAAGTTAATTTACTATTATTTGATACGTCATTTGGAAGAATCATATTATTACGTATATTATGTCCTTTCTTCGGTTTATAATGTACTATTACAACAGGAAAATAGGTTGATTTTTTTTTCGCGTCATATCTTAAACGAAAAAATTTATTTACAAATAAATAACAAATATATGGATTGGTTCCAAATATGGCCAACTAAATTTTTTTTAATTTTGAGGTTTTTACGCAGTTAGACTCAAAATAATATTGTCTTCAAATTTTATCATGGCCTAACTCACTATTTTAATTAAAAACAGTATTGCAGTATTTGAAACTAATTTGATGGAGACTTACAAGTTTATTTTTCTTCTCCTGTAAAATCATGATTATGTAGATAGCCACATTTGGCTTTGGGCCATTGAAATATATTATATAACAATACAAGCAAGGTAACGGGTTTTACTAACTTCAGAAGGTGTCATATTTTTCTGTCTGCCAGTAAAAAAAACCTGTTTATCATGCTAGTAATGTTATTTTCATGTTTTACAAATGGTACAAATGTAATAATAATACTTGAAATTTGTATAATCTGATCCTAACGTCCACTTCCATCCTTCTAAAAAAATATGTGTAGACAATAGGTCATTTTTGCTTTAAAATATAATGTGCTAGGTTTTTAAAATTGTAAATGTAATAAAACATACGTATAAAATTTAACGAGATACTTTGAAACTCATAAGATATCTTCCTTTGATATTTACTGCGGTATGAGAAATCTTTCAGACTCCGAAGCTATACGTTAAAGCGACAACTTATTATTCCAGGTTGACATTTAGATAAGGTGGAAATATTCACATATGGTTCAACCATTTATAGGACGTATAAAGAATTATGTGGCAATAAAGTAGCAGTGAGGCGTGAAATAAACTCTGAAGGAAATTTACTTTCAAAACCCGATCCCACAACCTATCCAACACCATTCAATTTATAACAAAGGCGTTTTTGATTATTGACTATATATCTAATGTATTAAATTTACAATAGATTTGACGTAAAATCTTACTGTTATTCTAATATTGAGGTCGAAATAAGACACCCTAGGCTAGGTTTGCTCATCAGATTTGACTCCTCTAAACTTTTTCCCGTATATATATATATATATATATATATATATATATATATATATATATTGGTGTTTGGTAAGCAGTGACTTCCGATAGGTTGACGTGGCGCCCTGACCTCCGGTATTACCAGTTATTTTAAACGTATATATTAGGGTGCGTTTGAAAGAGGGGAAGGTCTACAATTCGGTTGTCAAAAGAGGGGAAGCATTTTGTGAAGATTTAAAATGTATATATTTGGAAGCAACTAATATACGAAATCACTTCCGCATATATATGAAAGATTTACGGTCACGTCGTACTAACTTCCAGCAGTGTTGCCAGATATCAGAAGTTAGATTTACAACTATATTTTGTTAACTTGCGGAAAGAAATCAATAATTTAAATTAAAACCTAATACCTATTTAGGGAGAAACGTACAAAAAAGTATTTTTATTATAAAAATAACTAGTTTTGTTACTTACGTAAAGAAAATTATTTTATTACAAATTATCAAGTGTTCATTAATATTGACAGTTACGTATTTTTTGAAGTTAAGAACATTTTCCCTTTCTGCTCAAAGGGGTTATTAATATTCTAGGTCAGGGATGGCGAACCTATGGCACGCGTGCCATGAGTGGCACGTTTTAAACTTTTTTGGGCACGTTTTGAGAACAAAATTTGTTTATCTTAAGCTAATTTTTAAGTTTAATAATTTGCGTATTTTATTCCAATTAAAACATAACTTATAACTAAACTCCGCAAAATTTAATGTCTATGTTAGCCTTGTAATCATAAGCGACAAATTTTACAATTTTTAATGAATATCGCTAGAATTTTATCTAGGTGTTAAATAGAAACAACGATAAAACTTCTTTGTTTGTAAAGCTTTAATTTATAATCTTGAATGTTTTATTAAAAAGTTTAACGTAAGAATAAGCTAGATTTTGATACCATATAGACTTAAATATCTTGAACAATAATGGTTTTAAAAAGAACCATGAATTTTAAAACAAAATGGGTTATTTTTATAAAAAACAAAAATGCCATTTTCTTGAAATTTAAAACATAGAACCTTTTTAGTAATTTAATGCTCCAAATAAAATAATTCTATTTACAATTTTTATGAACATCTATTTTTAAGTATGCATCTATGTTAGATTTTGATCTTTTATTTCTTCTAAATCGTACGGTACATATATGATCTAATAAAAAAAAACGAGACTAAATTTATTTCTTAAAATATAACAGTTAATTAAAAAAATTTCTAAATAATGATTTACTTTTTTTATAATGTTTTTGTATACTTTCATCTTCATAACACTTATAAAAATTTACATGTGGCACGTTACATTTTGAAATTTTTTTAAAGGTTTTTTGGCACGCACACTAGGGTGGGCCGAAAAACGTAAAAAAAATATTTGAGATATTTAGTTTTGGGTAGTAATAAAAAGTTACCTTATGTTAAAAGTAATTGATTAGAAAAAAATGTAGCGTACTAGCCTATTATTTAAGGGTCCCCCGGGGGCCCAAAATATTTTTTTTGTATGTTTTGACTGGGGTGGGAACAAAAAGTTACCTTATGTTAACAGTAATTCTAGAAAAAAAATGAGCGTACTAGCCCAATATTTAAGGGTGCCCCGGAGGCCCAAAATATTTTTTTTTATATTTTAATTGGGGTAACCACAAAAGTTACCTTATGTTAACAGTAATTCTAGAAAAAAAAATGAGCGTACTAGCCCAAAATTTAAGGGTGCCCCGGAGGCCCAAAATATTTTTTTATATATTTTAATTGGGGTAACCACAAAAGTTACCTTATGTTAACAGTAATTCTAGAAAAAAAATGAGCGTACTAGCCCAAAATTTAAGGGTGCCCCGGAGGCCCAAAATATATTTTTTTTTTCATATTTTAATTGGGGTAACCACAAAAAGTAACCTCGTGTTAACAGTATGTTTAGAAAAAAATAGCCATTCTAGCCCAATATTTAAGGGTGCCCTGGGGGCCCAAATTTTTTTATTTATATTTTAATTGAGATGGCAACAAAAAGTTACCCCATATATTATTGCATAGAAAAACCAAATGTCTGTATCAGTCTAATAGTTTTTTTTATTATTTTATTAAGACGCCTTTTGATAAAAACAATTAGCAACTCTTAGCTTGTTTTTATTAAATTAAAAAAAAATTATGCGTTACTCTAAATTAATTAACACAGCCACTAACGAAATAAATAAAGTCTTAAAAGAAGTAAATGCTTCAGTTAAAAAAAGAAGTAAAGACTTCAGTTAAATGCCAAAAAGAGTCTTGTAATAAATATTGGTACAGTATACATGATAAATAAATCAAAACAATATAATTTTAATACCATACATATAAATAATATAGAAATTTTTTTTATTATTATTATTAATTAATTGGATAGTTGCTCCTAGAGTGCCACCCGCTCCCTCCCACCCAGTTTTTTTATTATTACATAATATTGAGACTTGTTGTCATATAGGCCGGTAAAGATGTCCGCGCATCTATATAACCATTTCTTGCTACCTCACAGCAAAATTTTAATGCAGCTTCTGTTACAAGCTTTACACACTTTTCCACCGCTTGCGTTTGAAAGGGTAACTTGTCAAACCTTATATAGAAGTCGTCTGCTTGACTTATAAATATTTTTAGTTCTTTTATTTTAAAAAACATTTCCAAATTTATAAACATTTTTAACCCTAAACCGCCAAATTTTTGACATCAAATTCCAATATCGGACATTTTTTTTGTAAACATATTGTTAACATAAGGTAACTTTTTGTGGCTACCCCAATTAAAATATAAAAAAAAATGTTGGGCCCCCGGGGCACCCCTAAATATTGGGCTAGTACGCTAATTTTTTTTCTACAATTATTGTCAACATAATGCAACTTTTTATTGCCACCCCAAACAAAATATAAAAAAATAATATTTTTGGCCCCCAGGGGGGCCCTTAAAAATTGGGCTAGTACGCTAAATTTTTTTTACAAACTACTTTTGGCATAAGGAAACTTTTTTTTGGTACCCCTAAATTGAATTCAAAAAGTAATTTTTTCGGCCCACCCTAACGCACACTAAAAAAGGTTCGCCATCACTGTTCTAGGTGGTGTAATTCCCAATAAAAATCCATGAAAATCAACGAAGTTTTTCAGAAATTATTATTTTTTAATTGGGTCCTCCAAAGGTTTTTTTAGTGACGGTTGAATAAAATGTCCAAGTTGTGTGAGTTGGGGAAACGGGGTGAGATGTTTTTTTGTACGAGTATTAGTATAAGGAACGTATGGCAGGCCCCACCGGCAACGTCGATTCGATTTTTTTATTGATCCAAAGTAGAAAAAAAGATTTTTACAGCCTAGGCTGTAAATAACGTAACCTGTTTGATATAAATCATTTTTAAGTGACTAGGTCATAATCACTCACTTTAGTTACAGTAACGAGTGTTAACAACAATAACCGATTGAAGATAAATATTTTAATATCTTCATTATTTTAATATAAAGTACAGTGCTTTAGGTATTTTTTGTTGTATTAGGTAAAAATGATATAATTGGTTTTATTTTACACTTTTGTTTAAAAAAATATAACTGCATATTAAACTACCTACTTAAATTTCATAGTTCATTTGTCCTTTTTCCATACCGTACCATAAGTAATACGTTCAAAAACGATAATTTTGGTACAATAATTTCACATTCAAAATCGGGCAACACAGCAGCAGGGAAAATATGGAAAATAAAATTGTAAATACATTTTTCGACGCGGACGACAATAATTGTATTGTATTGTATTATACCTACTAGGAAATATTTTGATTAATATAATATTAATAATATTTCATCAATATTAAATAAAATAATTATTCTCAGCTGTTTAGCAAATACAAACTTAATTACGGAATACAACCTTTATTTGTTATAATATTAATTTGTTATAACTAATATTATTTTTGTTATACAAAATGAATAAAGGAAAAAAGCAGTGATTCAAAGCCAAAGGCGGCAGATCTTAAATGTCTCGCAGCGTCTCAGCGCTATGAGATATTAATATCACTCTACTAATTAAAGGAATGAGAATAAAGATTTGGCAACGCCGATTTAACAAGAGAGAGTTAGGTATAGCGTGAACTGCAGGCACAACAAAGATAGTTATATTGTCATGCCCACGCGGAAGTCAAATCGTACAGTTTGTTAAATATTTGTAGCGACAACAGCGCCAGCGGTATATACCCGAACTAAAGGAAAGTTTTGTAGGTATATATGGCACGCACTGACTTCCAACCTAAAATTTGAAATAACGCTTTTTTCAACCTCTATATGACATTGCGCTAAAAAAATGCACTTTTCGTAGTGACTTCCGAAATCGGAAGTCACATCGTTATATATGAAGTCACAACGTCTACTGAGTATCTATTTTGGAAGTCACTTGGTACTATTTATCAATATATATATATATATATATATATATATTAGGGTGGGTCATAAAAACCGACTATTTTTTTTTACTTTGTACTCTGAAAAATCGGTTACTAGACAACTCTAGAGAATTCTCACCAAACATGAGCTCTTAATTTTGATAACAAGGTCCTCCGCTTTACAATTTTCCATTTTTTCCTCAGTATTAGAAACAATAATTCATATCTCTTCGACAACTGTTCGTTAAAAAATAACTCTCCTCATATTCTTGTAGGAAATCGAACGCTCTACAAAAAAGGTCTCTTACAATTTTTTCGTAAACTTCACCGTTAAAAAGATACCAAAGGTTAAAGATTAATTATTTTAAGAGAAATTTCTGTTTTGCTTATGAATTTTATAACTCGCTTACAAATTTTTTTTATGAATCGCGCATAGTTTTGTAGAAAATTAACTGCTCTACAAAAATGGTCTCCTATGATTTGTCGATTAAATTAGGCGTTTAAAAGATATTCATCGTCAAACTTCAATGCATACTAATTTTAACAGTTTTTGATGAATAATTCGAAAAATTTCAATTTAATTTTTGAGTTTTACGGAAATTTATACAAATTCGAGTTTCTATCGTAAAAGTAACTCTTATAGAAGTTTTCCCTTTTGAAAATTTATTTGAGACTTTTTTATTTTAATAATATTTTCATGAAATTTATCTTTATAATAACTTAAAATCATAAGCAATTGAAAGTTGTTAATGATTCGGCAGAGCTGTTGCATTAGTCGATGATTATAACCAATGCTTAACAAAAAATGAAGAGCAATTTCAATATTTATTGCAAGTTATAAAAGAACATCGCAAACAATACCCAAATTGTAATAAAGAAAACTTTTTACAGTCAAAGTGTACGATTATATTATTAATGTTAAAATTTTTATTTCAGTTGATAAAATTAAATAAAGAAACTTTTTAATAACAAATAGAACATTTTTTTTTCTTCAAGATCAATTCTTTTCATATTAAATTTATGACAAAAACCTTATTTTTTTCAAAATTTAATAAATCATTGACTGAGTTAGAAATAATGCACTATTTTTCTTTTCAATATAACCAAACATATGTAGGACCAAAAAAAACGAGAAAAATAGTTTCTCTTTTCATATAAACTCAAATTTGTATACATTTTCGTAAAGCTCAAAAAATAAATTGAAATTTTTCGAATTATTCATCAAAAACTGTTAAAATTAGTATGCATTGAAGTTTGACGATGAATATCTTTTAAACGCTTAATTTAATCGACAAATCATAAGAGACCATTTTTGTAGAGCAGTTAATTTCATACAAAACTTTGAGTTGTGCGATTCATAAAAATTTTTTGTAAGCGAGTTATAAAATTCATAAGCAAAACAGAAATTTCTCTTAAAATAATTAAACTTTAACCTTCGATATCTTTTTAACGGTGAGGTTTACGAAAAAATTGTAAGAGACCTTTTTTGTAGAGCATTCGATTTCCTACAAGAATATGAGAGTTATTTTTTAACGAACAGTTGTCGAAGAGATATAAATGTTTGTTTCTAATACTGAGGAAAAAATGGAAAATTGTAAAGCGGAGGACCTTGTTATCAAAATTAAGAGCTCATGTTTGGAGAGAATTCTCTAGAGTTGTCTAGTAACCGATTTTTCAGAGTACAAAGTAAAAAAAAATAGTCGCTTTTTTTGACCCACCCTAATATATATATATATATATTAGGGTGGTCCTTAGCTATAGAGGTAAAAGATATACTTTTAATATTGAATTGTACCACCCCCCCATTTTGTTATAACACAAGAGAAAAAAAATTACACAAAAATTTGAATGGCCAACTCAACCCCTTCACGTGCCTGTGAGGGGTTGAATTTTGACAAAATCCCCAATTTTTAAGGTTTTTGCCATTTACTCCGCAAAAATCGCATATCTTAAAAAATTTTACTCATTAAAATCTTTTCGTCTATTAAAGGTCTATAAAAATTGTCTCTTGAGATTTTATCCTAGAAAGCACCATTTCGTGGAAAATTGCATTTGTGCATAATTACCACAAATTTAAGGTTTGTGTAGGAAATGGTGCATTCTAGGATAAAATCTCAAGAGACAATTTTTATAGACCTTTAATAGACGAAAAGATTTTAATGAGTAAAATTTTTTGAGATATGCGATTTTTGCGGAGTAAATGGCAAAAACCTTAAAAATTGGGGATTTTGTCAAAATTCAACCCCTCACAGGCACGTGAAGGGGTTGAGTTGGCCATTCAAATTTTTGTGTAATTTTTTTTCTCCTGTGTTATAACAAAATGGGGGGGTGGGACAATTCAATATTAAAAGTATATCTTTTACCTCTATAGCTAAGGACCACCCTAATATATATATATATATATATATATATATATATATATATATATAAGAGGAGCTCTGGATGTTCTTTCAAGCAGCAGTCAGCGTTTTTAACAATATTTACTTAAGCTAAGAATCACCATCATTAGTTTTTCTTTTTAGTTTAGGTCATAGTTTTGCAAAACTCCAGTCGCCGGTCATAATTATCCTCATTTAATTCATGTAGTTGGGTGTAAGTAAGTTTAAAAAATATGTACCGAACAGATAAAAAACAGACAAACAAGAAAGCAGTTAATAGAAAAATATATCACAGCAGGTGATTTAGGAATCTAGGAATTAATTCCTACTGCTATTATAGCAGTAGGAATTAATTCCTAGATTCCTAAATCACCTGCTGTGATATATTTTTCTATTAACTGCTTTCTTGTTTGTCTGTTTTTTATCTGTTCGGTACCTACATATTTTTTAAACTTACTTACACAGTGCTATAGCAGTAACGGTAGGGGTAATTAACGTTTTTTTTTTAAGCGTGTATTTTTCATATTATAACACCCATAAGTCTATATAGAAACACTTAATATTAATACTAGTTTAAAAGTCAAATTATTATAAGCCTCAATACAAAAATGAAGCTAAAATATTATCATGTCAGTTGAACTTAACCTAAAATGAAGTTAAAATCTAAACGAAATATTTTTATTGAAATTGTATATATATAACATCGGCGAAAGCTTATTAATTGCCTCACACATAATCTACTGCCTCGGTTAAAGTTAATAAAAGGGATGTTGAATTTTAGTTATTTGAATGTTAAAGGAATTTTGACAGGGCTGTTACTAAAAAAAATTTAAAAAATCATCTTGGTTTCTGAAATCACAGAATCGATTTTATTATTTAGCCTAGATATCCCCATTATTTTATTAAAATGATTTTAATAAAATAATGGGGGTATTTATTATATCTGTAACTATACCGTACCTTCATTTGCAAGCTATACATAGGGAAAATACATTGTAGGTGGACCAGACAAGTTGAAGTCAGCGCAAAGCGAAAAAGTTCTCAGAAATTATTTGGACGTAATAAAATTTTAATCGCCAGTAAACAAGGTCACCTGTTACGTCGCATGTTAGTCTACTCATCCACTCGTCAAAATAATTTCTGGGAACATTTTCGTTTCCATTTCTGTTCCACCTACAAGTATTTTCCCTATGTATAACTTGCAAATGAAGGTACGGTATATGTACCCAAATAAGCTAAAACAAATATGACATTTAATTAAACCATAATGTAAAATTTTTTCTACACTTTGTGTAATCAATTGGATTAAATCAAACATATTTCCCTTAAAACTATCCTAGGATACAGTCTAAAGAAATTACATTCTGGTACGTAACATACACATAATATACGTTTTACATTCGTATCTTACATATTTTATTGAAATTGTTAGACACAGTTGTTCTATCAGTAAAAATAAAATGTTATTAGGTTTGAAAAGTTTAATTTAACCATAATGTAAAATTTTTTATACACTTTGTGTAATCAATTGGATTAAATTAAACATATTTCCCTTAAAGCTATCCTAGGATACAGTCTAAAGAAATTACATTCTGGTACATAACATACACATAATATACGTTTTACATTCGTACCTTACATATTTTATTGAAATTGTTAGACACAGTTGTTCTATCAGTAAAATTAAAATGTTATTAGGTTTGAAAAGTTTTTGAAATTGTATTAAAGATAACAAACAAGATTTAACACGACTATATTGTTATGTAAAACATAAACACAAATCATTTATGGTAAAACTTTACACCTGCTGCGATATATTTTTCTATTAACTTCTTTCTTGTTGGTCTGTTTGTTTATCTGTTCGGTACACATTTTTAATCGATTTTAAACTTACTTACACCCAACTGATTAAGCTGAAATTTTGTACACACTTTTGGTGCTAGTGACAATACAATATAGATAGCGGATTACATTTTTCTTTACAAATCCCTTAAATACTTAATCCAATATGGCGGCCGCTGCAAGATGACGAAAAGGGTTTTCGAGCAGAATACGAACGTCACACAGTAGGCTGAAGCGCGCGAAAATTCAAAATAAATAAGTGTTTTATTTCTACAAAATTTAGGGAATTTTTAATTCTTTATTATCTGTAGATAATGAAAAAACTTACCGTTCTGTCTTTTAAAGAAATCTAAAATCAAGTGCTAGTAGGCGCAACAATTATGTTCTATTTATTTTTTTCAGTTGATACATTATCCATAACTCATACGGAGCTATGTAAAAAGTGGTTTAGTTTGAAGCATTTCAATATAAAGTTAGTTTTAGATTACTTAGTAGACCACGCATTTACAAAAATATCGGAAAAAAACTTAAACCAAAAATATATATATTTTTTTTAAATATATAAAAAACGCTGGTAGCCCAGAAGAAATATCATTGTATTTAATACTATAGTATGATAGCTATCATACTTTGGTGAAGAAAACCATCAATTTAAAAGCTACTAATAACAATGAATAATTTTGAATTAATTACTGACAAGTATTAGTGAATTAATTTTTCCCACAAAATGAGCTCATGAGTAAATGTTTTATTTCAAAAATATTTAGTGAATTTTGAATAGTGGTCAGTGCTGCTAACTACAAACCGAGAGGTCGTGGGTTCGAATATCTCATTGGTATGGTTGTTTATTTGTGTTTGTTTTATTGTACATTAGACCTTCGGAGGGGACCTTAAGCCCGCGGTCCGTTTCTATCCCTAACCCGCACAAGCCATTCAGTTGGCTTCTGGAACTTCTTAGGAAGTAAGGGTGGAACTAAAAGAGCACTTTTGTATATACTTTTTGTAGCAAATGAAATAACGTTATATCACTTACAAATGTGTTGAATTTTTATCAGGTAACCAATCAAGGTTTAAAGTCGGTTTTATATAGATGCCCAAAAGAAATATTATTATACTAAATACTGTCATACGTAACAATTAAGTTTTATTTTGTAAATGTTTAAATGTATTTTTGTAATTTACTCATTAAAACTATAGATCTTAATTTTGCCATGACATTTTTATTAAAATTTTATCAATTAAACCCAGAAAATAAACATTAACTAAGAATTATTTAAACAAATAATTAAATCTAATTTGAATTTGGCAGATGTAACTCAAATACTTAGTAAATAAATTTTAAGACTTAAAAGTAAAAATAATCAATTAATAGTTAAAAATGACTATTATGCTGCACAAGAAGCACTCAATATAGCTTGACAGCCAAGAGGGATAAATCCAAAAACGAATCTTGCAGACTTAAAGTTAAGGGCAAAAACTAAGAATCCTTTTGATTTCAGATTTTTATTTCTTGCCCCATAGTATGCGATTTTTTTCTCCTAATTTTAAGCAAACAATGTTCTTATAAATCGGAGGCTGAATAGAATAATTTTGTATTTGTTTCTTCTATGATATGAGAACTTAAAATCCGACAAACATTAACCGTTAACATGCAATGCCAAGTATTTTCACCCATAATACAAGTGGTATGATTATCATCGATAATATTTTCGTAAGTAATATCATAAGGGCATCTAATTTTTCTGAAAAAAAAATCGAAAAAACACGTTGTTAAGTAATATTTTAACAAGAAGCATGAGTGCTGGTGGCAACAAAAATACGAGTCGAAGATGAGGATTTTTGCACCTGCACGAATGCATTTTGTTAAAAAATATTAATTAGCATTGTGTCTTTTCGATTTTTTTCGCAGGAAAAATTAGATGCCGGAATGGTATTTAACAAGACTATTTCATTAATAACAGTTATTCTGCATACACAAAGCTTCAGAAACATACTACCTATTATAATATGATAATTATCAGAGCTGGGCACGAGTACTAAAAAAATTCGTAAAATGTTAAGTAGGAGTACTCGTAAGTACATTTGTAAAGAGAGGTTACGATTACGAGTAGTAATCGTGAAAACACGAGTAAAGAGTACGAGTACTTTTGAAAAAAGAAGTTAGTTAATATAATTGATTATTCTTTACTCTCTAAAAATGGATTAGTCAAAAATGACTAATTGTCATAGCGAAAAAGCAGCCACTAATAATTCTAGTCAATAGCAATTTGTATTTTTAACATTTAGCAGTCAATTTCCATGTAAAATTGTTCCCTGAATCCGAAAATGTCATCAAAAGAAGAACAGTTTTTGAGATATACACTGAAATAAATATATGTTTGTTATAGCAATGTATGTGGTAGTCCATATATGAAACAAAATATATTTACCTTAACCATTTTTATATTTAGTTTTAACATAATATGGTTAAGGCAAATATATTTTATGTTTCATATATGGACTACCACATACATTGCTATAACAAACATATATTTATTTCAGTGTAGTCCATTTTCCATTTAATATGGAATTGCTCCACTTTCATAATTTTTGACGGTATTTTCACTAATTTCCACTGTGGTAATTAGTCATTTTTGACTCATTCATTTTTAGAGAGTGTACATTATACATACGTACTTTGGTCCTGAGCTATAAAAAATTTATAAATTATTTATTTTAAACATTATGTACATAAAATAATAACAATTCTTAAATAGTTTATCATTTTACCTATTTAATTGTTATTAAACCTATATATTATATTATACTATATATTATATAATTTAAAACAGACTTCCAAACAAAATGTTTTGATGCTTACGATATTTTGGCAAAAAGTCATCCATATAATAAACGAAAATACTCGTATATATTACTCGTGAACTCCACGAGTATTTTTTACGAGTACATTGAATTTGGTTTGTACGAGTAATAAGTATTTCAAATGAAAAATACTTATGAGTAAAAAAGTACTCGTACTTTTTTACTCGTAATTGAAATACGAGTAAAAGTACTCATGAGTATAATAGGCAGAGCTAGCCAAGTACTGCAGTACTTGGCTAGCTCTGCCTATTATACAAGCATACAAAACAAATATGTAGGTATTAGTTTGAAAACTGAAAATCAGGCACTTTATTTAATCACAAAATACTACAAACTTAATTATTTATGGTACAATTAAAATATAAATTGCAATTTTTTGTGACAACAGCTGTCAAGTTTTTTCACCAAGAAACCATTTGTAATTTAAAATTGCGCGTTTGTGATTGGTGGAAATTAAGACGAGGGAAATAGTCGAATTGAAACCGAGCTGCAGATTTCACGAGTCCGCAGGACGAATGAAATGTGCTGCTTCGGTTTCAATGAGTAAATATCATCGATAATTAAGCAT
This sequence comes from Brassicogethes aeneus, assembly GCA_921294245.1. Lineage (NCBI taxonomy): Eukaryota > Metazoa > Arthropoda > Insecta > Coleoptera > Nitidulidae > Brassicogethes > Brassicogethes aeneus. Next base: position 29,323,878 of record OV121137.1, read on the forward strand.
ACCACGAGTTATATTTAGATCTTCTAGAGTCTATTTTAATCATATAACAAACAAATAATTTTTCAAATATAAAATCAAGAAAAGTGTTAAAATCGGTAAAGCCGGGTCTACAATTGTCGCAGAACGCAGATCGCAGAACGTAAGCATGCGCAAAGCACCCAGCGACGTTGCGATGGAGCAAGGTCACACGTCGCAGAAAGTTAATTCATCTTCAATAACGTCTTTCGCAGGATTTTATGTTAGCCAATCATAGAGCGCTAGAATCTATCTGTCTCTGTGCTCTCTTTCTTTCAATAATCAATACTTTTATTTAGTTCCTTTTCCTATTTCGCGGTTATTTTTAAATTTTTGGTGTAATTCTCAGAAATTATTCGAAAAACGTAATTGTCCAAATTTAAAATAATTTTCAATATTTTCTAAAGACCATTTAAATAAATGTAGGTATGTATATTCTTATTACTATTGAATATTCATACCTATATTGATTTAAATAGGTAGTTTTTAGGAAATATCAAAAATCATTTAGAATTTTCAAATTTTGATCAAAATAATTATTTAAAATTTTAAATAATATTAACTAATTCTATGATAATCTAAACAATTTTTCCAATCCAATATTGGAAATATTTGTTTACCAAAAGTATTATGATAATCAAGGTAATTTTTGTTTTAAAATTAATTTATTTTATCAGGTAAAATACTAATTCTTACTTAGGTATATTAAATTTGCTAAAATTACCTCGAAATTCTGGGTTAACCCATAGGTATAATTATAATATATAATTAAATTATTATAAAAACTGTTGATATATGTGAAACACAGATTATAAAGGTTGGTGTGAAATACTCAACCCAGTGTCACCAACACTTTACTTTTTATTCCCTAAAAATTTGCATTTTTTCATTTATATTATATATATAATATACAAATATAATTATATATAAACTCTTAAAAAAATTTTACCTAAAAATTAACCCCAAGCAGTTTTTTAGAGATAGGGATCCATCCATATCTTTTTTTTTCACTAAATTTAGGGGAAACACTTCTACGTTGGCCACACTGTGGTTATAAAGAAAACAATTGCTCTGATTGGTCAATAAAAGCACATCGCGCGACAATTGTAGACAGCTCACATAACAACGACGTGTGACCTTGCTCCATCGCAACGTGGATGGGTGCTTTGCGCATGCTTACGTTCTGCGATCTGCGTTCTGCGACAATTCTAGACCCGGCTTAACGTGTAAACAAGGTGACTAACTATGGAATACTGGCATTTTATTGGTTCTAATATTAATGAATTGTATTCTCAGTACGGTGTTAGTAGTACTCTTAGTAAACTATGTACATTTTTATTTTTATTTAACTAAAATTTGTTTCTTTTAGCTTTATAATGCCATCTTGGACGAGTAGATATCTTTAATAAAAAAAAATTCACAGTTAAAATCACAAAGCATAAAAATAACACTTTTAGAACGCTTTATTTCGTGCGGACCGGAAGTGCCACATGCAGATTTACGTCTTTGGGACCCTAATAAACATTTCCACATAGTTTTAGCAAAATCAAAACAGGATGGCTTTGTCGATTTGTTGATTTTACATGGAATGACTCATTTGTGTTTAAATATGATTTAGACCATACCTAAGGGCGCGCCCAGACGCCTCAGCTGGCGGGCCAAAAAAAAGATTGCTCTTATTTTTACCATAAAAATATGTTTTAATTAGGCCAATTTTTGGTTAAATGGCTATGTAAATAAACAAAATTTTCGGATTTGAAAACAAACCATTATTAAGACGCCGCGGCGTTACGTCCACAAAAACTCACTGTTTGGTGTGCCAATATTGTCGGTCTGAACTTTAGAGTCAATGGCTATAGATTGAAGATAAGTGACTTTTTGTTCCTAAAATGAATGGCGTTAATGTTAAAGAGCTTGGGTTTTAACAAGACGTCGAAAGATGCCGAACAGCGCGCGACATTCAATTTATTTCAGAAAACATTTAATTTTGAGTATTGGACCTGTATAATAGGGTGGGTCGAAAAAGAATTTTTTTAGTATCGAATTTTAATATTCCGGAAAAGTTGCGTCTTTGCAAGCTAATTAATGGAAAAATATAAAAATAAAATCATACTTTGAATCTTCAGTTCTTGCAAAGGACCGAAAGTTTGTACAAATAGCGAGGAAAAACGTCAAATTTTTTATTTACGTTTAACGGGTAAAATTTTTTGGCTTGTAATAGCATCAAAGAACTTCGTTTCAGTCGTTTCAGGACAGAAACATTACACAGAGTGGGCCAATGTAAAGTTTCCACCCCGGTTTTTTTCAGGTGTTACGAAAAAAAACAAAAACGCTCGCACACGTTGATTTCTGATTTGAGGGGGACAATTTATTTTTATATTTTCAACCCCTTAACTTCAACCCCTAAGCGTGTGTAATATTTACCCTCAAAATTTGAATAAGAAAGGGGGGTCGAGTGATATTTTATTTTGAAGGTATTTTTTCCCTGATTATACCCTCCAAGTTTGAAATCGCTGCTATCATCCCCATTGATATGACAGCTTATTAAAATCTTGGAGATAGACTATTGTTTTAGTAGTCCTGAGTAAAAGCGATACCTTTTTGACAAGTCTGTAGGTTTGCCAAACGAATAAAGTAATTAGCAGCAAACCATCACTTTTTTACGTTTGAAGAAAAAAGTGTTTTGTATAAACTTTATTCACTTTAGTATTGTCGCACGATCATCATCAAAATTATTATCGTTAGTTCGAGAGCTTATGACGAAATTTAATTATGGTTTACACTATACCTGATCGAGTTGAATTAGTTTATACTTATTTCAAAAACAATGACTGTGCAAGACAAACATCAGGAAAAAATGTCTCGCATACTTACGTTAGGAAACATGAAGGAAAAGTTTTTGGAAACTGGAACAAAAAAGATAATCCGATTTGTGTCGTTAGGAATGATGGCATGCAAATCGCAGTCCTAGGGCACATTACAATGGATAACACATTAAGTACTAGGGAATTGTCCGAAGTTTCCTGCATATCACAACAAGCGTAAGGAGAATTTTGAAGGTTCACAAATTTTACCCCTACAAGATAAAATTGCTTCACGAACTTAATGAGGATGATTATGATCGACGATTACAATTTGTAGAAGAAATGAGTGAACGATGTTTTGGCATTCCAAATTTCCTTTACAATATCTGCTTTTCAGATTTAAACCCACATTTAGTCTCATTCAATATCTTAAAAAGTTGAATGTCTGGGCATAATTAGACCATTCTTTTTACAAGGCAATTTGACTGGGGTGATGTATATATCTGACTTTGCTTGAAGAAAATATTGTTTCTGAAAAATTGAGGTTATTGCTGAAGATAACAACTTGTCACAAAATGAAATTTTTTTTCAACAAGATGAAGCTCCACCGCATTATGCAGCACCCGTTCGGCAATTTTTAAACGACAATTTTAAAGACCACTGGATTGGCCGAAGTTGACCTATTGAGTGGCCTGCAAGGTCCCCTGATCTTTCCCCTCTGGACTTCTTTCTATGGGGCCATTTGAAGTCTAAAATTTATAAAACACAGCCAGCTTCTGTTCAAGTTGTACAAGAACGAATAACTAAAGCCGAAAGAGATGGAGAATCGATTTTATTATTACATAAATGTTAATGGAGGACATATTGAATTGTTTGTTAGATAAATAACATTAATAATAATAATAAATCTTTAAAACTTCAATTAGTAGGTATTTTTGTTAAGGAAGGCAAGTATCGTTTTACTCCTAATAAAATAATAGTCTATTTCCAAGATTTTGACAAGGTCATATCAACGGGGATGATAATAGCGTCTTCAAACTTGAAGGGTATAATCAGGGCAATAATACCTTCAAAATAAAGTATCACTCGACCCCCCTTCCCTATTCAAATTTTGGGGGTAACTATCACCCAGGCCTAGGGGTGGAAGTAGAGGGATTGAAAATATAAAAATAATTTGTCCTTAAAATCCTAAAATCAAAAATCGACGGGTGCAAGGGTTTTTGTTTTTATTCGTAACACCTGAGAAAACCGGGGTGGAAACTTTCCATTGGCCCACCCTGTATTTAAGAACTATGCGCAATTCTTTGAGTTCGCGCAAAAGGCATAAAATTAAGTTAAAAATTAGGATTTCTATCAACTTACAAATACACGCATTGTGGTACTTTTTGAGTTCGCTCAAAAGGTCTAAAACGTATGAATTTAGTGAATGGGAGGGGATGACCTCGCTTTTATTTTTCGGTCGGCAGTTTTGGCTAATAGCTATTTGGTGTGACGCGTTTTAACGCCTCTTTGCAGCGCTGCTCAATACTTATAAGGCAAATTTTGAAGTAATTAAAATAGATGAAATTAACGTCAGAAAAACTTATTTTAGTAAAGACCAACAGTACCTTCTGAATATTGCCAGAGCAATTAAAATAGGACAATGTACTCCAGATCTCGCTGTAAGAGATTCTGGACCTCTCAGTAACTCCCTATGGCTGACATGTACAAACCGTATCTTACGGTTTTTCATTTACCAAATAAGTCCTACAAATGAACTTAAGATGCTGTTAAACTACATTGTTAAAACATGTGTCTGTTTTGACATTAAATGAAATATGGGCCGAAACATGTTTAAACAACGATATTTGCCAGATGACATTAAAAGAATCATCTATCCTGTAATTCAGAGAAACACCTTTTTCTGTCACCCAGAGAACATGTTGGGTATGATAGTCGATGATAGAGAGCACCTACGATAGTTAGGTTACAGGAGAGTACTAAGGGCAAAAACCGAAAGGAAGTCGGTTAGAACATTTATGACTCCCTTAAAAAATTTTGAGGCCACGGACTATACGGAGTTGATAGGTTAGACCAAATGTCGCCGACTCCAATATTGAAAAGTTTAAGAACCGAAACTATGCGCGAAAGATGCGTGTAAGAATGTCTGCAAAAAGTGTGCGGGGAAGAATACATATGGATATATTAGAACTACGTTGCTCTCAAGATCAACAATGCCAAATTTTGATAAAAAATCCTATTTTGGCTAAATCAACCTAATTTACCACAATCTTATAGGTTGGATCGTTGGGAAGGGTGTGGGTGGAACTGGAATTGCAGCCACCTCCTTTTGGTGAGTTCGGGGTATTTTTACAAAAATGTGTGATGGGCGAAGGGCAGCAAAGTCATGCGATAATTTATAATTGAAAATACCACAGTGCGTGGTGTATTTGTAAGATCATAGAAACCCTAATTTTTACCTTAATTTTAGACCTCAAATAGTTGCGCATAGTTTTTAAATATAATTTTTTTGTCATCAAACGACTAAAACGAAGTTCTTAGATGCTTCTAGAAGCCAAAAAAGTTTACCTGTATATCTTGACCGTAAATGTACGTAAAATTTGATGTTTTTCCTCATTTTCTACAAACTTTAGGTCCTTTGCGCGAAATGAAGATTCAATGAATGATTTTTTTAAATATTTTTCCATTAATAAGTATGCCAAGACGCAATTTTTCCGCACTATGAGAATTCGATACTCCAAACTCACAAGCTTCCACGCTCATATAATATCATACCTATGGATGTTTTTCCATGGGAAGCTAGTAAACACAGCATTGGACCACAACATTAGCTGCATTTTTACCGATATTGGAATTGTTTCATGGCGTTAAATTGAAGGAGGGTTAATACCAAGACTTGTATTTTTTTAATACGAGAGAAAAGACCTTACAATATTTGTGCTTATTATTAATATTATTATTATTTTTTATTATTATTACACAAGCTGCATAAAATTAACTTTCTAAAAAGCCCATTACCATGGTTTTTATACTAAGAAACTTTATTAAAATATAAACCACAACCTAAAGCGCTGAATGATTACGAATAAATTTAGCATACAGCTCACGTGTTGATGCTACTCAAATATATTCATCTTACATATTTTCGCCAATAGACATGTAAGGTAAGCCTAGAATCCCTTCAGAAAATATAGATCGATATTTCTGCTTATGCGAGCTTTTTACATTTTGTACTGCTATTTACTCTTGCATTGATAAAAGTAGTAATTGAATTAAAAATAAATTCCAAAGTACCTACCTAATTTAAAAAAAGCTTTTTAATTTTAAATTTAAATCAAAAATCGCTTTGGTATGTTTAGAATTATTTGTTAAACAGCTAAAATATCGTTTGAAATGATGAATTATTGGAAAACGATACCGCTACAATGTATGAATGGCTAAAAGGAAAGGTATCAAAAAATGTAGGTAATCAATTTATATCCTATAGCCCCAAACCGTGTTTAGCAGGAATTTTTCGACCGGAGTTGTGTGATTGTTTTAACGATGTTTAATTTAATTAATTATATTGATATCCATTATAGTATGATATATTATATTATAATATATTATATTAAATATAATAATATTATGATTGTGATTTTATTGGTGTTTATAATTGCACAAAAATAGATAAACCTGACATTATTTTACATACCTTGCTTTTTAATAATTATTAATTTGTCCACCTATTTTTATTTGTATTAAATTTATAAACCTTAAAAAAAAAGATTTACTAATTTGACTAAATTATAACTAACGCAATTAAATAAAAATTTACAAAATGGAACTTAAAATTCACCCTCCCTACGTGACTCCTTCAATAAATTTGGAAAACAACTGTAATTAATAAATTTATGATAGAAAAATATTGGATTCATAGACATGACCTTAAATAATGTATGTTTCAGGGTCTTAAACGCGTTTCTGTTACGGTATAATTTGTTCATCTAAGGATCGAAACAAAACTGTATCAAAACATGCACCACAAAAAATGATATATGTAGAAACTTTGAGAAACGATACTTATTACTAATAATAATAAGTTATTAGTACCAAAACGAGTAACAAAATCTATTAAAACTTTTCATAACGAATTTTCAAATCGCAGGAGCTACCGAAACACAGGATATTTAAACGAAACTAGTAACAGTATTACTGTTACTGTTACAGTGACTAAAGAACAAAACGTTGAGTTTTCAAAAGTTTTTGCAAAATGCTTAACAGCTTAATGTCTTGGTCTAGGGTCTTGGCTTGGCAGCTGTCAAGCTGTTGACATAAAGAAAATTTATATTGGTTAAAAGTTTGAATTAATACCACAGATTATAAAAGATTAATACGATAAAGAAGCATTAGGTTTTCTCAACGCGCTCGCCTTCTGATGGTGTTCGATAGCATTGTGTGAATTCCAGAATTGTCAACAATACATTTAAAGCATATGAACTGCACATCATTTTTAAATAAATAATAGTTTTTTCACAAAAGAGAGGAAGGCAGAAGTCCAATTGCACAGCTAAATCGCGCACGTTATTTGTGTTTCGCGTTGCAAGTAAAAACTAAAAACTTTGGATTAGTACTCGATTTCGATTCATTTTGCCTTATATAACTGATTAATAAACTCAACGCTTAGGTATATGCTTATATAGTTATGTTAGTGTGTGTATTTTATATAATTGATCATGGTGAATTATTGTGTTTTTAATTGTAAATAAAGTTCAATAACTAAATCGTTGCATTTTCATGTTTGCCAAAGGATTCAATTTGGTACGGAAATTTGTTGGTGCAGAATTAACTAATGATAACTTAACATAATATAATTTATATATATATATGTATATTTTTATATTTGAGTCCTCTAAAAAAACGCCGACCACTGAATTTTAAACAACAAAATATACCTACGAATTCATGGGAACATAATATTATATAATACTTAATATAATACCGGTTTTTGGTATTTTACTGTTGAGTGGAGACTTTATTAATCAACGCTTTTAATAATGCTAAATGCTGTTTGAATTTAGACGACTTGTTTGTTTTATGATTTTGTACTGAATTAAAATGTTTACAATTTTTACGTAAATCAATACTAAAATGTGTATTTATTGTATCTAATAGGTACAATTTATATTTAAAGGGAATGTATACAATTTATTTCTGTTGAAATATGTACCTGTAAGAAAACCATATAAATAGTGATTGTTAGTATTTTGAATGTCATGTATAAAATACTTTTACTGTGCTATTACTCGGTCCTGAGTTTCCTGCTAACAGGTTATGGGCTCAGGTGCAGTTTAATAAGTTAGATATCAGTTAATATCACTTAATTTCACGATGTCGACTTCTATTCCTTATTCCTTGTTAGAGAAGCTAAAAGGCCGAGAAAATTTTGACACATGGAGGTTCGCCGTTAAAACTTATTTGGAGCACGAAGAGCTTTGGGACTGTGTAGATGGTACAGATACAGATGTCAAGAAGGTGAAGTCAAAATTAATTTTGCTTATTGAACCGATTAATTATGTTCATGTTCATTCGGCCAAAACAGCAAGAGGTTTTGACTAACCTCAACACCGTCGCACAGTGGGCTAGCGAGCCAATTTAACGCGCAGAAATTATTTGGTTAAGTAATTCTTAGTTAATGTTAATTTTTTTGGTCTTATTGATAAAATTTTAATAAAAATTACTTTTTACTACCAATAGAAAAACAAAACCACAATATAATACTTTAACAACAAACGTATATTTGTGTGATGGCAAAATTAAGATCTATAGTTTTAATGAGTAAATTACAAAAATATAACTGAACATTTATAAAATAAAACCTAATTGTTACGTATGACAGTATTTTATGCAATAATATTACTTCTGGGCTTTCAGCGTTTTTCTATATTTTTTGAAAAAAAATAAATTTTTGAATTAAGTTTTTTCCGAGATTATTTTTGTAAATGCATAGTCTACTAAGTAATTTAAAACCAAATTTCTATTAAAATGCTTCAAACAAAAAATATTTGTGGCGCCTACTAGCACTTGATTTTAGATTTATTTAAAATACAGAACAATAAGATATTAAAAATACTTAACACAGAGTGTGAGAATGCGGGACATTTTTTAAAACCTTAGTGTTGTTCATACATACATCAAAAATATGCAGCGCTTTCTTTATTGACGTAGGGACAGTACAATAATTATAAAAACTTACCATTATTGGATTCAGCCAAAACGTATGACAGTATTGAATACAATGATGGTTAAAAATTAAAAATAAATTAGTAATTAACATTGTAAGAGAAGCAAAACCTTCACGCGCAATTTACCAACACAAAGCAAGTAATTATAAATCTTAAACTTTGACTGGTTACCTGATAAAAATTCAGCAGATTTGAAGTTGATTTAAAGAAGTTTCATTATCTACAGATATTAAAGAATTAAAAATTCTCTAAATTTGGTAAAAATAAAACACTTACTTATTTTGAATTTCTGCGCGCTGGAAGCGCTCTCTAGCCTTCCGCGGTGGTGGCAAAAATTATTAATATTCACTAATAGTTATGAGTAATTAATTCAAAATTATTAATTCCTATTGGTAGATTTTTAATTGATGGTTTCCATCACCAACGTATGACAATATATAATACAATGATATTTCTTCTGGGCTTCCAGCGTTTTTGTTTATTAAAAAAAAATTGAATTAGGTTTTTTCCGAGATACATCTATTTTTGTAAATGCGTAGTCTACTAAGTAATTTAAAACTAATTTTATATTGAAATGCTTCAAACTAAAACACTTTTCACAAAGCTCCTTATGAGTTAGGTATAATGTGAAAAAAATAAAAAAAACCATATTTGTTGCGCCTACTAGCACTTGATTTTAGATTTATTTGAAAGACAGAACGGTATGCTATAAAAAAACCTAAACACAGACTGTGACAGTGAGTGACATTTTTTTAAAACCTTAATAATGTCCATACATACATTAAAAGTATGCAGCGATTAATTTATTAAGGTAGTGACAGTACAATAATAATAAAAACTTACCATTATTCATTCCAGCCATAACGTATGATAGTATTTAATACAATTATAGTCAAAAAGTAAGAATAAATTAATAATACACATTGTAATAGAAGCAATACCTTTACGCGCAATTTATATTCCTAAACTTTCACTGGTTACCTGATAACAATTCAACAGATTTGAAGGTGATTTAAAGATGTTTTATTACCTACAGATATTAAAGAATTCAAAATTCCCCAAATTTGGTCGAAATAAAACTCTTACTTATTTTGAATTTTTGCGCGCTGGAAGCTCTCTCTAGCCTACCGTGCGTCGTGTGGGATTATTAATTACAACTCGTTTAGATAAGAGTGATTCTGTGGAATACTATGTTAATAAGACTATGAGTACAGCACATAAGCTTTCTGGTGTAGGTTTATTAGTAAGTGAAGAGTGGATTGGTACAATTCTTCTTGCTGGCTTACCAGAACATTATCAACCTATGATTATGGGAATAGAAAGCTCGGGGGTGGCTGTGACTGGAGATTCAATCAAGACAAAACTGCTGAAAGATGTTAAAATAGGTTCCGAACAGTCAGCAATGTACAGTGAGTACAGGAGAAAGTGGAATGGTTTGGCATCGGGACTGTTTTATGGTGATGCAGACTTGGAGTGTAAATGTGAAGTCTGCATACAGGGTAAATGCCTCAGATTACCATTTAAGGAGAGTAAATCCAGAAGTAGTGAGGTTTTAGAGTTGATTCACTCAGATCTATGTGGGCCTATAGAAAATAAAAGTATTGGAGGATTAAGGTATATGCTAAAATTCCTGTATGATTATACGCATAAGGTCTTTGTGTACTTCTTAAAAGGTAAAAATGAAGATAAGATGCCTACTGATTGATTCTGAGCTACCCAACAGTTTTTGGGCTGAGGCCGCTAATACTTCTGTCTATTTGCTGAATAGATCTCCAACAAAATGTGTGCCGAAAAAAACTCCAGAAGAAGCATGTAGTGGGACAAAGCCAAAGGGACTTCGTATTTTCGGATGTAAGGTGCATATTCATATCCCAAAAGAAAAGAGAAAGAAGTTGGATAGGAAGACCATTTCCAGCATAATGGTTGGTTATAGCACAGAAATCAAAGCCTATAGGTTATACAATCCTCAAAATGGAGTCGTGTATATTGCTAGAGAATGCATTTTTCTTGAACAAGAAAAAGGCAGTATGATGATCAAGGGTGCTAGGAACAAGGACGAAAAACATTTCTTTGAGTTTCAGGAATATTTCACAGATGAGTCATTAATGAAGTAGATCCCAATCCGCAACCGGTTCCAGAGGTCATGGAACGAGAATGAGATAACACATGAGGAGGAGACAAGTTCTACATATTCGACTGTTTTTGATGGATATGGAAGCAGTATTGGATATGTGTGTGAGAGGGTGGAGAACATTTCAGATAATATATCCAGGAGAAGTAAGAGACAGAGAAGACCCTCAAAGGCGCTGAATGATTATGAAGTGAGTTATGCTGCTATAGCCGATTTTACTGATCCTCAAACAATAGAAGAAGCATTAAGTAGGCCAGACAGTAATCAATGGCGTGCAGCTATGAAAAAAGAACATTCTGCACTAATGAATAACAGTACTGGGGAGCTCGTGGACTATTCTGCTGAAAAGAAGCCAATATAATGTAAATGGGTCTTTAAGGTTAAGAAAAATGCAACTGGAGACATAGTAAATCACAAGGCGAGGCTAGTTATTAAGGGCTGTAGTCATAGAAAGGGCATTGACTACACTGAAACCTACTCACATGTTGTCAGATATACATCTATTAGATTTTGCTTGCAGTAGCTGCAGAATACGATCTAGATATTGATCAATTGGATGCTGTAACAGCTTTTCTGCAGGGTGATCTAACCGAGGTGATATATGATACAAACAGATGGTTTTGCAGAAGCAAACAAAATGTGCAAGCTTCGGAAATCCTTGTATGGATTAAAACAAGTAGTAGGGTAAGGAACATTAAATTGGATGGATGTTTAAAAGTGTGTGGTCTGACACAATCGAAAACAGACTCTTGTGTTTATTATAAAATTACAGAGTCTATTATACTGATCACAGTATAGCCATATAAATAGACGATTTTATTATTTTTTCAAATGATGTTAACACGAAGACAAAACTTAAGAATGAAATAATGGTACATTTTGAAATGAGGGATATTGGCGAAGCAAGATTCATTTTGGGAATGCAAATCACGAGATACCTTGAAAACGAAAAAAATTGGCTGGATGAACAGTTATACGTTAGAGATGTTAAAAAGATTCAAAATGTAGGACTTTAACCCTGTAGACACACCGGTGTTACTTGGAGAAAATTTGTCAAAAATCCAGGGCCAATACATTGGACTGCAGCAAAACGCATTATGAGGTTCTTGAGAGGCACCACCCAATACAAATTGGAGTTTGATGGGATGAAGCCAAGCCAATTAATAGGATATACTGATGCTGATTTGGCGAGCAACATTGATGATCGCAGGTCAACAACCGGATATGTTTTTGTTTCATGGGCAACTAAAAGACAAAATACAGTTACTGTATTTTGTCTTTTAGTTACTGTAGCACTTTCAACGACTGAATATATAAGTGATAAGTGAATATATGGCCATAAGCATGGCAGCTCAAGAAGCATTATGGTTAAGAAGACTCAGTGAGGAGTTAAGTAATCGTAATGGACCCACATTATTATACGTGGATAACCAAGGGGCGCAAAATTTGGCTACAAATGGTGCATATCACACGCGCACGAAGCATATAGATTTCTTGAAGGAGAAGATTGAGCAGATTACTTGAGCTAAAATAAGTTTTTACAAATAAGCAAGTAGCAGACTCATTAACTAAAGCGATTGACAAAACAAAGACTCAGTGGTTTGCAAATGAACAAGGTTTAAAATATTTTAAATAGAGGGGCTGTTGAAATGTATTTAAATGTATTGTCATGTATATGTTATAAAATAAAGGTATTCTAAAATCGTTTTTCATTATATACTTTTACCATGCTATTACCCGGTCCTGCGTTTCCTGCTAACAATTTCTTCATTCGGATTTCCACTGTTTATTGGGAAACTGGTAAAAACTCAACCCATGATTTCCTCTCGAAAAAGACTTTTCTCGATATTTTTCATATTTTTCGGCTTTTTTCTCAAAACCACTCGTTTGTAAAATACGTGTTTTGACAACTGCTTATTAAAAGCTGAATTCTGGTTCTGATGATAATGACCACGTGGTGGCGCTACTAGCGATGATTCTTTAGCGTATACATTAAATAATAGTATATTGTTTACCGAGCGTGGAATCATAGCAATTACTCCCGATGATGAAAGTTTCCGAGCGAGCCGATGGGCGAGTGAAGGAACTCATTGAGGGAGTAATTGCGGTTCTAAGCAAGGTAAACTCTATACTTTTTTGTTAAGTGGAATCGCTTACAAATACACAATTTGACTACTCGCTAAAAACTTGTGTCAAAATTATATCTGAAGTTTAATTTAATTCTGACGTTTACATTCAAAGTCAATTACATGTAGCGTCCTCATGGTAGCAGGAGGTAATGAAACATTTCTTACCTGATGACGGGAAGGGAATGAAAATATATACAGGGGAAGGAATAAGATTGTTCACAGCGGAAGAAATAAATGTCATTTATTATTAACAATTGCGATTACAATCAGCGCATTAACCAGTCTACAAAAAACTAAATTAGGTAAATTTTCACTTTAGCGACTTTTCCGAAAAACGACAGGAAAGTTTCCAAAATGCCAAAACTAGGTGTGGAGGGATGTAAAAGTGCATAAACAATCGGCGCAGGGTGAAAAAGTTGTATAATTATCGCGTATTTAATAAAAAAAGGGGCTGATAATTGAAGTGACTTACCGTGATTTTCTGTGAAAAAGAACATGCAGCGAGCCAAAAACATGTATCTAATAGACGTAGAATTTGAAAGTAGAAGTGAAAAAGCGTGAATTATGAAAAACAACGTGAATTGAGGAAAATGCAATTTTTAAAATCAGGTAATTTGAGGTTATGACGATTAGCTGTCATCTTGGTTATGCAGGTACACTAAAATGGGCAAAAGTGAGCGAAACCAACCCAAACTTAACAACCCAACCGACCCCGCCCCATTGGCCCCCCCGCCCCATTGAGCAATAGAGGTATAATATATCTATGGGCAGGCTGGATTGTGAAATTACCTGATTTTAAAAATTGCATTTTCCGCAATTTATGACGTTGTTTTTCATAATTCAAGCTTTTTCACTTCACTTTCAAATTCTACGTCTATTAGATACGTGTTTTTGATTCGCTACATCCTCTTTTTCACAGAAAATCACTGTAAGTCACTTCAATTATCAGCCCCTAGGGGCTTTTATTAATTACGTGATAATTATACAACTTTTTTACCCTGCGCCGATTGCTTATGCACTTTTACATCCCTCCACACGTATTTTTGCATTTTGGCAACCCCCAATCCGTTTTTCGGAAAATTCGCTAATGTGTAAATTTAATCTATATTATTGTTTCCATAGAGGTTTCATTACAATTTCGCTGCTCGAAAAAGGTTACTAGTTTTGTTTCTGCACCGAGAGGTTTTGTTACGATTTCGTTACTCTTGCTGATTTTGTTTCCATACCCGGTGTTTCGGTTTTGCTCAGATTCCGAGAAGTCGTACTCCCTAAAGTTTTGTTACTCTTCTGTTACTTGTTGAAAACGATTTTTAACGTTCCGTGTCTATACTAATTATGTTTTAATGTTACTCGGAACAATAAGACAGAAACGGAGATTCGTTTCTATATGAGATTATGTTACAATTGTAATTTAGTAAATGATAAAAACAGCTGTTTTTATCATTTAAACTAAATATATGTGGGATATTGGTTGGAAGTTCGAACATTTAATAATTGGTGATAATTGCATTAAAAAGGGATAAAATTCCAGTTGAAAAATTAGTCATTAGACATTTTTTTAATTAATTTTGTAAAATTGAGCGAAAAACCTACCATGATTAAGTTTTAACCTGGTTGGTGAACCAACCTGGTTGTTGAATAAAATTTACATACATTGAAATCTTGGATATATGAGATATATTTTGGAAGGGTGGAATTTTTGCTAGTTCTCGCAAAAGTTTATTCCAATTATTTCGTACACTCCTGGGAAGAGATTTAAAGATGTCGGTAATGTTTATATATTTTATTTTATGTTGGGAATGTAAGGCTTCTTTGGCGAGTTGATCCGCTTTCTCGTTACCTGCCACAATGTCCTTTAACCAAAATAAACCAAAATAGGTTTGAGCATTTTTTCGGTCATTGAGGTTGTTGAGCGTAACATATAAGAGCTTGATCGGATAATATAAAGTTAGTTAAAATTTGATTAAAAGATTTTATTTTCAAGCAGCAAAATAAATAAACCGAAATACCCATTAAGTAATACCTAGTAACATTTTAATATTTGTTTCAGATTCTGCTGATCCGCCCTGTGTTAATTCTTACTTGAGCAAGATGTCCTCGTCTCAGACCCAGACGATGATGCAAACAAAACTGTTAATTTTCCTGATTGTTGTCCTGTCAGTTTTTAGCAGTTTATAAATACGGAACGACCAGGCAATTAAAAAAAAATAAAGTCAGGGTTTAAGAGCAAAGTTTTAGAAATACCACTTTGTAGCATGCTTTTAACACCCTACCTTTGGAGTTTATCCAGTAAGATTTAGAAGATTCCTGTAATGTATGTATACTACAAACGGATAAATAAGTTATAGTTTTAATTGCTGTTAAATAATATAAAATTATAAACATTTGTTTTGTCGTTGTTGTACAATGTAACTTTATATATGTAAGTTGAATGTTACTATTTTGTTTTATGGATTGCATTGTGCTTATGTTTTAACGCTTTTGGTGGGTATCTTAAAAGTATTTCTACTTTTAATACTAATATTCAAGCTTTTTTTTGGGTGTTATAATAGAAATAAGATAAACTTCCAAAATATTTATAAGTGAAGTAAACTTATTTTATTATTTATTGTGCTTAAAAGTAGTAGTAGGGTAGTGTGAATTTAGATACTTAAATTGCTCTTTTACGTGAGATATTGTTGTGTTCTAAAGTAATTTTATTATTATTGAAAGGAAAAAAAAATTAATTAATTATTCAACGAAACAGTGGATTAAAGTAAGCTTGGTAACGCTAATTCAATTGTTCAAATGCATAAATTGTGAAGTTTTTTACCGAAGTTTGAGTTAAAATATATAAAGCCTTTTAGAAATGCCCCAAAAGTATAAAAACAGTTACATTAACATATATTTTAAATATATAGTGCATTATGTATACCAAAGGCAAAACAAATTTTTCTTATGCAATTATTTCATGATTTATTATTATCAGTTTATGTGGATTTTAGAAAGGTTAATAATGGAAAAGCATAAATTATGCTGTAGCATAATCGGATGGGACTTTTTATATAAGAATTTTAACTAAATAGTAATAAAAAAACAACAAATTATATAGACCGCAAAATTTAACTGAAAAGGTAAAACTCTCAGGTGGACAGCGAGATTTGTGAAGAAAAATTAGCTCGTCATGACGCTGTTGGTTAATTTCTCCTTAACGTAATGGAGCAAATCGAAGTCGGATCTGGGTTCCGGTTAAAAAAATTGTTTACCTGTATTTTCTAATCAAAAATATATTTATTTAAATTATGTTAACCTTTCTTTATCCTACATAATCAAAAATATATTTATTTAAATTATGTTAACCTTTCTTTATCCTACATAAACTTGTACTAATATTTGGTTCATACTCATCGATACCAGACCGGTATCGCCTATTTTTTCTGTATCTAAAAGCTTTAAATCGTTGAAGCAAGCTGGAGCAGTGTGAGTATTTGACTTTGTATAAATATATTTTTTAAAATTCAAACAGAACGGCACAAGGTAACCCGAAAATGTTTAGTACGTGGCAGGGCTAGACCCTATAGGGTCTGAACATTTCGGAGAGATCTGTATGATTAAATTTATACCAAGTCATTGACAATCATATTAAATGATCTTGATAAAATATGAATGATAAATAATCTTAAGAGAAAAGTTCTTATGTTAGATATAGGTTATACAATGCTATATATGTATCGCGAATGCTTGTGCTATTATATACAAAATGTTAGACTTCTTAGGGAAATTTATGTATAAAATATATATTCTTACTAAAAGCTGTTTAAAGTTGCTCAATATTTAAGGCAATGAAAATATTAAATCTCTACAAGACCTAATAGGGTATTTAAAGGTACAAAGCCTGTGTTTTACAATATTTAAAAATACTACCTATAGGTTGTAAGAAGGTAAATGTTTGGACAATTAAAAATGTTTATAACAAAAGTTTAAAATTTCACACGATTTGTAATTTGAGTTAACATTAAGTGTTTTTAAAATTAGTACAGGGATCCTATTCCTATCCGGTCATTTTTACTAATTTTTTTAATAAATGGCATTTAATTACGATTCCGATTATCGATATTCTCATATTTAATGTATATCGATACATTTTGCTTTGTATCGATACCTCAAGTTTCGGTATACCTATTTGAAAATATTATTACGTCGAAAGAAATTAGATGGTAATCGTTTTTGAAAAATATTATTTTTACACTCTTGTCCAAAATGATTTATATTTAAAGATCATCATCGATACCACAGTGTGGTATTGATTTTTTTACTACGTAATATATCGTACATGATACGATCCGGCTTGATATGTTTTGGTACCTCTGGTAGATGGGAACATCCCTAGTTTACATACGTTATTGTGAAGGAATGTCTTGACGCTTCCAGTTTATTTTGTTCATTATCATTTGTTTATGTACCTACAGGGTACACTTTATATTATCTGAATTTTACGAAACAATAGTTTATCTAAAAGGCATTTAGTGTTCTTTCTGAGATACAGGGTGTCAAAATTATATATAAATTTTATTTTACGAATATATTGTCTAAAACATAAAGGATACAATTTTTAAATTTAATATGCATTTATATCCAAGGGTTTTTTATATAAACACTAAGCGTGGATTTACATGGGGTAATGGGGTAATTACTCCCCTATGAACAGTACTTTGACAGTATATTTAAAACTTGTTCTTGGTTAGACGAAAAATTAAATTATATATTTTAAATTACAGTAAAAAATAAATTTCTGAAACACGGCGGCAACCCTGTTCAACACCTGCCGCATATTTATATATTATTTATTTATTTATATATTTTATTACATTTTATTTATTTTTATTCCAAAACTTAAACAATATCCATATTTATCTCTATCTAAAATCTACATCCCCATCTTAATAATTATTCACATTTTACATTTCCATAATCATTATTATCTTGTAAATACCATTTGACAAAAATGTTGGTTTTAACTTTATTGCGTTTGTACCTTTTGGGCTATGATTTAGGAACTTTTAGATTGTTAAGAATGTATTAGTGTAGCATCTGCCGAATGATCATTTTATCCTTTAAAACGATTAAGGACCAACGTGAGACAATAGCGTTTATGTGGTTTCGCGCTTATGCACGATAACAGGGCAACTAATATTGACACATACATATTTACATATTAGGTATGTATGTATATCCTTTTTTACCCCCTACCCATAACTCATTGTTAAATCCACCCTTGGACTACACTGCCCTACTATGGAGAAAGGCAGTAACTACAAAAAAATTCTAAATGCGTTTTCTTGTGCTATGTTAAAGCTATGGACATTTTGTATCTTAATTCAACCAAGAAATGCAGTAAACCATCTTGTAAGTTAAATAAATCAATTAAATACCTACTGCTTTTTATAAAAATGTAGTTTATGTTAATTTCCCACAAATTTCTTGTTTAGTAGTCACTGCCTTTCTCCATAGTTGGGCAGTACACACTACCCTACCATGTGGTCTTTTTTGCCATACTGCACTAAGTCTTGTCATGCTTACTTTAATCAGATAACCCTTTAATTATATATTTTAATATTATATAATGTGTATATTATTAATTGTTTCGACTTGAACTTGTTTTTGTAGGAAATTGTTGGAAAAAAATTACTCATATCATTTTTCGATAAACCAAGGAGTTTAAAAGTTATTCAAAGTCAAAGTTAAATTTATGTCATAATTGCATTTTTTACTTCAATTTTAGGCAAATTAGGCAAGTTAATATAAATATAAAAAAAATCATTAAAAAAATCAAAAAACTATGTTCAATAAGCCTTTTAAATTAATTCCACTGAAACACCTACTATTTCTGGAAAGAATTGATTAAAATCCTATATTTTTATTATGAAAATATTATATTTTATATATATATATATATATTATATTTTTATTATGAAAATCCGATAATCAACTAAAGAACGTCACAATAAAAACAAATAACACCCTGTTCGTATTTCGAGGCTAAGCTTAAATTATCTCGGCAGTTTCAAAATTTCTGAATTATGAAAGGCTACCCTCAACCGTTTTTTAAATAAAAGTAAAAACTACAAATTATTGTTTTTAAGATATCTTGAAAATTAATAATAGTTTTTAGATTATTGATCGGCATTAAAATGTACAAATTTTCACAATTTAACCAACTAGCTAAAGAATTTTATTGTCAAGTTCCTAAGTTGGCCAAAAATTATCTGATTTTCAAAAATTAAAAACATAAAGGTTTTGGCGTATAAAAATACATTTTCAGTAATTTTTTTAAATTACATTTTTCGTACTTAAAATTTATTTAAAATTAATTAAAATTAAAAATATAATATCTCGAAAACTACAGCTACTATAAAAAAAAACCCGAAACACGTAGGTATTGTAATGGTCCCAACCCAGATATACTTTTCTTATCAAATTTTCCTTTAGGAATAAATGCATAATCAATTTATTTTTATGTTAGAAAAAAATCCCAAAAATATTATAACTTTAACAACCTGTATCTTAGAGAGATATTTGAAATTCTGATATATACATATTCTGATGATTGCAAATAAATTATTTGTCAGGTTTGCATTCGCAGATTTGGAACACTTTTTAAGTTCCAGTTGCTTTGTGCAACCTTCCTATCCCACATATTATGCTCGATCGTATTTTGATCTGGGGTTCATCTAATCGCTGAATCCACATTTGATGTGCATTATGCAACTTGAATATCATATCAGAATAAATAAAATAAAACAACGTTAGGTTATATTTCTTTTAAACCTTCTTGTATAGAACTTAATTTATTTAAAATTGTGAATATTTTTTCTTTCGCTTCTCGTTTGGTACTGCATATCGAAACTTCAAAGCTATTACTTTAATTACACCACCCTGTACTTCATAAGTTGTATAAAAGCGTCAGGTATGGTGATACTCTTGCAGAATTGTTTTTACTTCTATTTAGTTTAAATTTAAAAGTAAAACATAACCCTACAGTCTTTAAATTAAAAAAAAAATGTTTCCAAAAATGTCAATTAAGTTATTTTTTACTTTTCAAAATTTTAAATAATTGTTTTTAGGTAAATTTATAAATAATTCAAATATAATCTAAACAACTAAATAAATACGTATTGGGTACCTATACGTAATTAATACATATTGTTTTAAATATTGAGTTAAACTTGGACTAACTGAATAAACGTAGTTGAACATTTTCAAATTTAATTTTTTCGCATCGCCTTTGTTTTAAAAGGCACGGGATGTTCAGGGTGAGTTACATAAAATTAAATATTGCTGTTTTGTAAATTAAAACAACCTATGAAGGCAGATGTAGTTAACAATTATTAATTGGTGCCAATTTTACGGAACTTGCCTTAAACATTTTTGCAAGTCAAAAAAATTAAATTGAGGCATTGAAATTCAAAAGTGTTTATAGTAAAATTAAAGCGAGATTTAGGACTACTAAACATTTTACAGTCCACTTTCGTACACCTTCGCGCAAAATTTAATTCTCCTTTCTTTTAAGGTGTTTTATAGGCGACAGTATGATATTCCGCTGTAAAAGATGAATTATTTTTAGACGGCAGTTCATGGTGCGCGTGAAAATGTATTTATCTACGGACAAGATAAATTCCTTAAACGATTTTATCTCCTTTATCTTCTTTAAACCTCCTTATAAAATATTATATCGTTTTTAAGACCGAAATTTAAAGATGTTTTGCATTTAAATGAAGAATTATTGAATTTTTTTAATTAAAAAAATTATTATAAATATAATATAATTAATTATATTATAAAGCCCATTTTCAATTATTTTGACTTGCTTTAAAATGGAAACGTCGTGAAAAAAACCTTGTAGGTATTGAAATAAATCGGTGATACACACATATCATAATCATAATTAAAAGTAATAAAAGCCAAAGTGTAAATAAAAAACTACTTCTATTAGATTGTATATTGTAATATCATATCAAACTTTATATTTTTATTATAATTATCGCTTGAGACTGTACCTCTATTGTGGGATTGCTTTTAAATTAGAAACCTAATAAATCGTTAGTAAATTTGTTTTGTAAAAACTTAATATTTTATACTTTTATCTTTCTATGTGTAACGTATGTTTTAAAAATTATACTTTACTGTATAAAGCCTTTATGTATTGAATCATTTAAATTAAATATTAAATTAAATATCTTGTTTATTGATATGTTATAAAATTTTAAAAATTTTAACATTCGTGCAATAGCCATAACAACCTAGCTTTTTACTATCAAAATTGCTTAAATTAATTAAGTTACTAAGCGACACAAATGGAATTTTTCAATCCTGATATTATTTTTTTAATTTATGAATAATCCTTATTATTAAAGGAACACCACCAAGTACAAAATTTGGTTATTTTGTAAAAAAGGTGTTACAAGGTGGGTTCAGAAAAAAAAATTCTGTTTTTTGGCAATATATAAGTTATTCATTAGAAGTTTATGGAGAACGGAAAAAGTTGTCGGTTTGAAATTTGTATAGCAATTAGAAGGCAAGCTATTTATATATTAAGAGCGCAAAGTGATCATTGTCGCTCTGAGCGAGAAGTTTGACGGCTATCTCGCAAGAGCGGCAATGTCACTTTGCGCTCGAATTACACACAGGATTTTGTCTACAACCGGTGTTTCTATAGGAATGTTTGGTAAAAATTAATAATTATTGATAACCTCAATTTTGACTTTTATGTCAAAAGTCGCAAATACACTAAACGTTTCTTTATTATGGTTTCCATGGTAACTAAGCGAGTGTTTTGGTTACTTTGTAGCCCGGCGAGCGACAAAGTAAAAAACACTCGCTCCTCGGAAAAGTGCAACCTTGCGCTTTCTTTTGGAAGCGAAAATTTGTACTTTTCACTTGGCTTTAGAAAAATATTAGGTATTGCATTTTTAAATTCTACGTAAAATTCAAAAATATTTAAACAGTTTTTAAAATATGTATTTAATTTTTTTTTTAATTTTGACAGATGGTCTTACTAATATGTCTGTATTACCAATAATTTTAATGTCAAAAAGTTAATTTATGTTAACTAAGGAGCACTCTATCGAACCCCATTAATAGTATTTGAAAATTTTATACAGGGTGTCTACTGATATTACACATTAAAAGTTCCAATTGTTCTTTCTAAAACTTTTCCGCACCCGCCATATGTATAAAACATGTTTAGAATATATTTATTAGTGTAATTATTATCACCCATTGTAACACAATCGTAAGAGATGTTGACATTGACATTACTTTATAAATACAAAATAAAAGACAATCCAACGCACACTATAGTAATATCAGTATACTGATATTACAAATAAGTATACTGATATTACAAATAAAAAATTATTACAAATAAAAAATTAGCAGTTTTTTCACATTTTGTAATATCTCTTTAAATATTTTATGTATAGGGAATGCTGCAGCATTTTATTAGAAAACATTATTTTGTGTCAAATGATGAAAATGAAAATTGTATGGTAGTTTCGTTTGAAATAAGAAAGTTATTGGCATTTAAAGTGACAAAAAAGTCAACGTAAATAGGAGCCACCCTGAATAAAATTTTCAAATACTATTTATGGCTTTCCGGTTTAACCGGAAGTGATAAAGCATTTAAAATAATTTTAAAAAATAGTTTACATTGCCTTATAATTGCTATACAAATTTCAAATCTATATCTTTTTCCGTTCTCCATAAACTTCTAAAGAATAAGTTAGGTGAATCACCCTGTGTATACACATGGTGTCTATAAAATAGTGTGCAATACTCAACAAGCGGTTTTTAGGGCTAAAAGTATGCCTTTTGAAGACAGTTTAAGATAAAATAATTTTAATATATGAATAAAAACAACACTGTTTTAAACAGTGTTGTTTTTATTCATATTAATAATATGGAGTTTCTATAAGTAAAGGTCGAAACAATCAACAAAATAAAATAATGTATTTTCGGTAAACATGTATTTTTTTATTAATATTTCTTTTTAATATATTACATTGAAAAAGAGAATGGACATTTTTTTTAAATTGTTATTTTATCTTTGTTCAAAAATGGCGCATTTCATTGATTTTCAACGTAGAAAAATCTAAATTTTTATATTACGCAGCCAAATTGTTTAATACATTAATAATATAAAATTTTCCGATTTGCTTCAAATTTTTGTGGATTTTACAGTATAAACAATTTAAAATAGTGAGTTTCATTGTTTTAGAATATTTGGGAAATTTAATACTTAGTACAAAATTTACACTTTTTTTAATCTGCTTTTTTATAAAAAAAAAAGTTAATAAAAAAGTAATTTATTAAAAAATCTGAAAAAGCTCATACTTATAGTTTGCGCAAATGTTAAATATTAATTTTTTATTGCACTCGTAAATTTACTAGTTTATTAGGTCATATAATGCAAAAAAAAATAATAACAATTAAATTTGACTGTCATGCGATAAATTGTTCAAAATGTGTCCTTTCTTATTATTTTTCCAAATGAATTCTCTGCCCGCCATGGTGCAGCTTCCCTGTAGTTTTTTTTGCACTTCCCCAAAATTAACAACATATCAACTTGCATAAACTCAAAATTTGTAGGGATTAGTTAAAAATTGATAATTCGTGGATTATCACGTTGCTAAAATAATCCCAGGGTTTTATTGTTATTTATTTAATTAATACCTACCGTTTAGGTAATTACTTTATAATTGCCTATCTGTGCTGATTTTTTAGTGTCTACTATATTATCTGTATGCCATGAAATAAATAAAAGATGATTTGTATGGAAAAAACTAGAAAACTTGCACATGATCAAACGTTATAATATATATATTTTTTTGAAAATCTGTAATTGTTAACTTTAAAAAGGAAATATATAAAGTACAACATCCCATTTTAAAATTATATGACGCCTAAAATAAGAAGTGGGTATATGTCAAAAATATGTTTAAATATGCTCCCCCGTCATTTTACAACTTCACCAAAATTTTCCAAAAACAAATTTAAACCGTTTTCAAGATATCCTCTTGTAACCTTGTAAAAATTACACTGATAACACTAATAAACCCTTGTTTTACTTGATAAGTTAATCCACACAAATAAAACATCTGCACTTCATTATTGCAATCCATTTTATAACCAATAAAAAATTGCTTATCGTACCAGACACGGTGTGCCTGAACGAAGTTTAAGTCACATAAAAATGCCGCCAAAAACTGATTGCAGTTTCTTGTTCGGGACCCTTTGGTGACTTAAAAATATTTACCAAAATCCTAGCTGCTCCTCTTTTCGAAATTTTTAAATTTAGACTTAAAGAATACTTTTTAATACTATTCACATCATTTGATATACACAGAGTGAGCCTAAAATCGCTTAATTTTAATAAAGCAAAAGCGTAATTTCATGATTTTGGCATAACACGCAAAAAAGATTTATCCCCATTTTATTTAGATATTTCTACGTTTATCACGTTACAAAATGGCTTTCTTATTAACCTTTTATAAAAAAATAGATTTTTAATAAAATTAAATAAAATAACGCTTAGAGAATATTTAAAATGTTGTTTAATTTAGGCTTTTTAGTAGTTTTCAATTTTGAACGAAAAACTGCTTAAAGTTTTTTGATCGGCACTCTTTGGAGATTTAAAAACGATATTTACCAAAATTCTAACTGTTCTTTTTTAAATTTGTTAAAAAATCATTTTTTTTAATTATTTGTTTATCGCAAAGTCTACCTTTGCCAGAGTACACATTTGTACACCGATTTGTATTGATTGCAGTTTCTTGTTAGGGACCCTTTGGTAACTTTAAAATGATATTTACCAAAATCTTAGCTGATCCTCTTTAGGAAATTTTTTGAAAATTCTTAATTTTTTTTTTAATTTTTGTTTATCTTATCTTTGACAGAGTACACAATTTCTCACCGATTTTTATAATATTGGAGTGTATTGTTAACGAGAAGAATACTGTTTTCATACTGAAAACATCATTAGATTTATGCAGGGTTAGCCAAAAATTACTTTTTTATATAGTAAAAAGCATTATGCACAAAAAAGATTTATCTCCAAAAAATTCTTATAAAGTCTTAATATATAATATTAATATTATTATTATTATTATAAAAATATCTAAAAAAACATGGGTGGGTATATATATATATATATATATATATATATTTTGCGTGTTATGCCAAAATCATGAACTTACGCTTTTGCTTTATTAAGAGAAGCCCTGTATTAAACCCTGTATATATTAAATGATGTGCACAGTTTAAAAAAGTATTCTTCAAATCTCCTTAAGAAACTACAATCAGTTTTTGGCGGCTTTTTTATGTGACTTAAACTTTGTTCAGGCTCATCGTGCAGAATAACTTTAAATACGGCCACCCATTTGAACACAGGTACTTTTCAGAAATGTTAACCAATAATTACGCGATTATGATTAAACAACCCGAGAAATACGAAATTCTCGTTACTTACTGAACACACCTTGTACACCTAAAGTTAGCTTATTTTATATGAAATCTACAAATTTTATTAGTTAAACATTTCTTATTGTTAGTAGGAAATATGTCCGAAAACACCACGCTTGTCAATTTCACTGTACAATAATTTTTACTAAAATTTAAATATTGAAAATAAATTTAAATTCTTGATTAAAATTATAATTTATTTATAAACACTTGAATGCCATTTTATTTTTATAATATTAATAAAATAAAATTTAAAGTAAAAGTACTAACACATCGTTACATATCAAAGCAAAACAGTTTTAAGAATATAAATAATTTTAAAATTTAAAACTCTAGTACCTAATATAAATTTTAGTTCATTTTTATTATTCTTAAATAAATTGGCCAAGTTTTATAAATAAAGTCAATAAACACGAATTTACACTTTTTATATCCTTTACAGAGTAGTATACGTAAAGAATAAATAGCCGCATTTCGAGTTTAAAAAGGTGTCTACCTACCCTTGTTCTTATGCATTTAACTATTAGAATAGTGCCTAAAATATACCCATTTACAACTTTACAACAATTTTGTTATCTTCAGATAAATTTTAAACTGTAAGCTAAAAACATACGTTAAATACACATCTTGGTAGTATATGAAACTAAAATGTGCACATATGTAATCGCAGTAGCTAAATTTATTGGTATTACTTTAATTATTTTCAAGTATTTCATAGATATACTGCTTTCATAGCTTTCTACTTATTTTTTTACCTAGCAAAATTTTTGCACTATATAGCAAGTAGTTGTACGGCCTGTTAACATAAATAATTATTTATAATATACTACATTTTATTATTAATTTTAAAAACACATAAAGAGGGTGATCCAACTTCCATTCGGCCATGCTATATTTAAAATGTACACGGAAAAAATAAAATACTGTGCGCAGAAAACTAATCAACTTAATAGTCAATGTCAGTGTCAGTGTACCATTTAAAATTATACAATTTCTAATAAAACATCACGGGTTACTTTGACATCATCAATAGTTTTATAACATTAATTTTAATTTTGAATTGATAATAAGTGGATAAGTGGTTCTGCGCATCAATGTTTAATTATCTTCGTGTATACTCTGATATTAATAATACCTATATTATGCATCAGGGCCGTAGCCAGAAATTTGGTTTGGGGGGCATAGTTATATATCAATTTAAAATACCTGACGCTTATACACAAATAAACAAATAAACGGGTTTATCAGAATTTCAGGGGGGGCGGGCCCTTGGCCACGTCATTTGGACGGTGGATGGAGCTGATTAGCTTTCGTTTATCGCAATGGCTGGTTCCCGCAACTTTATAGCTTCGGAGGCAGTGTATTTTAAGGATGCTAACCGGCACTAATAAGGTCCAAAAGCCCGAAACAGGCTGGCTGATCAAATCGACAAGGTAAAAGGCCAGTTAATTTTTACAAATTGGGCTACACTCTCCTTAAGTAACAATATTCATTTAACAAGTTTGTTTATTTTATATGATATATATATAAAACTTTTGTTATGACAACGACATATATGTATTTTCTCTAAAAATATGGCTATATGGCATATGGAGTTGATGATCACCCTATATGTCCACAATCAGCAAGAATACAGTTTATCTCGCACCAACGTGAGGCTAAAATTTAGCCAAAGTTGAGAGTGAAATATAAATTATTATATATTTAAATGAGGTGGGACGACATGTATAAATACATAAATAGTATTAATATTAATAAGACACAAACATATCATATCTACTAAAACTGCACATATCATTAATGTGACTTCAGCTGTCCTGTCCAATAAATATAGAGGATTAGTTTATCTTAAAAGAATGATTTTAAATAAATAAAATTAGTGATTAATAACTCTTAAAATGTATTTTCATAAAATATACATTAAAAGAAAACATATCAAGACAGTTGTAAGAAGAACTTTTAGTCACTAAACTAGTTACAAATTAGAATGGTGAAATCAGAGCCTCTGTAGTCTCTGAGTGAAATGGTTAGATAGATTTTACTTGTAATATTATTTCATGCACTAATCTGGTGCGGTTGCGCTTAAATTTGTTCGCCATTTCGATGTGATACTTGATAGGTATTCTACATGAATGTAGATTTAATTTTAAGGTCCGAGGTTTTTAAATGTTTAGGTTAACTTATCTATTGACTGGTTTGTCGTTAAAGGGACTGCTTACTGGGCATTTGCTGGTAAAATGTCGGTTTTAAATCGTTGTATTTAGGTATCAAGAAGACAAACAAAACCTAAAATTTTAAAAATCTTGAACAAATGTTAGTAGAGATAAAAAAAATATGTAAACATATCTGTAAAATGGCTGTTATTTAAAAAGGACAGTGTGTCCAATGATTTAGTTTTTTAATTGTTTTGATGTATGGTTTCGAAAGAAAACCCGATCGCTCTATGAGTCAATATTACTAGTAACACGTAGCATTTAAGGGTATAGATTATATATGCATATATGTAGCTTAAACGAGAACAATGTCATATACGTAGGCCTATCTTATACACTGAAAATTCGTTTAAATTTTTAAACTTGATTTGTTAACTTTGTATCTGTGTGACCAACACTATTTAAAAATGTTATTTTGACAAAATGCTGTTTTTTTCTTATAACCTTTATATATTGTTTAACTATCCTTAAATAAATGATGTATATTCCCATAAATGCATATTTAATTTCTAGCACCTATCATTTAATATACCCTAGCAGTGTATCAAAAAGGATTAGGTCAAGGTAGGTTTGTTGAAATATTATGTAAAATAAATGCAAATAAAAATAGGTTAAGGTACGGTTTCGTTGATGGGGCAAAATTTGCCAAGTGTACCAAGTGAAAAAAATTTTGTCACCGATTTTGTTTAAACTTTACTTATTTGTTGTTCTTATAACGAAGAATCATAGCATAAAATTTTTTTGCTCTAGGATTGTTCATTCAAGAGTTATGGATTATTGAAATTTATCGATTTTTTACTTTTTGGTGAAATCGCTTTTTATTTAAAAATTCATAACTTCTGTTCATCTATTTATTAAATATTTCAATTTAACCACCTTAAATGATTTTTTCCGTACTTTTCAATGGGCTATACCGTTTTTGCAAAAAAATAAAAATTGCAATTTTTTTTTTGAAATTTTTCAAAATTTTGCATTTTTTGAAACAATGTGTATTTTTTAATTTTTTTTAAAATAGCATAAAATCCAAGTTTATTATGTTACCTTTGAATAAAAAAAAATTTAGAGTGGGCCCGACATGTAGAAGGGAAGTTTTTCATATTTGAATGCCGCACGGTCTAGCCATCGAAGAGCTACTACACTGCCGTATGCGTTTATACCTAGTAGATGCGAGTAAACGAATACAAAATGATAATTTAAAATGTAAAATTATGTTTGAGTAGTCAATGATGTATTTTAAATATTTACACTGCCGCACGATATAGTTTTTTTTATTGCGTATTAGTCCTTCGGAGGGGACTTTAAGCCCGCGGTCCGTTCCTACCTCTAACCCGCACAAGCCATTCAGTTGGCTTATGGGACTTCTTAAGAAGTAAGGGTGGAACTAAAAGAGCACTTTTGTATATAAACTGTATTTTTTTGCACAAATTGTTTAAGCATGGGTGGGTCTACATAGATTTCGCAAGGAGGGTCGATGATATTAAATAAAAAATGTATTGTTATAACCGTAAAGGCGCCATTCAGCTTATAGGCAAGCCATTACGGTTATAACAATAAATTTTTTATTTAATATCATCTATCCTTCTTGCGAAATCTATGTAGACCCATGCTTAAACACGGCAGTGTAGTAGCTATTCGATGGCTAGACCGTGCGGCATTCAAATATGAAAAACTTCCCTTCTACATGTCGGGCCCACTCTAAATTTTTTTTTATTCAAAGGTAACATAATAAACTTGGATTTTATGCTATTTTAAAAAAATTAAAAAATACACATTGTTTCAAAAAATGCAAAATTTTGCAAAATTTCAAAAAAAAATTGCAATTTTTATTTTTTTGCAAAAACGGTATAGCCCATTGAAAAGTACGGAAAAAATCATTTAAGGTGGTTAAATTGAAATATTTAATAAATAGATGAACAGAAGTTATGAATTTTTAAATAAAAAGCGATTTCACCAAAAAGTAAAAAATCGATAAATTTCAATAATCCATAACTCTTGAATGAACAATCCTAGAGCAAAAAAAAATGTATGCTATGATTCTTCGTTATAAGAACAACAAATAAGTAAAGTTTAAACAAAATCGGTGACATTTTTTTCACCTGGTACACTTGGTAAATTTTGCCCCTGATGCGACTCGCGGCTGCGGCTTGTGGCTGCGATCGTAGCCGCGCCACTGCTTAGTACAATTTGTGTGTATATGTTTTGGTTGGCGCGACCCGACTGCTACATAGACTGTTTGATAAAAAATGGCAAAGTTTAGTCCAAACGAGGATGAAATTTTAGTCGAAGAAATTCAAAAATATCCCTCAATTTTTGACAATGAACATGAAGCCTACAAGAATATTGTAATTAAAGAGAATGGGTGGAAAAAGATGGCATTTTCTGTGGGAAAAAAATAGTAAGTATATAGTTTTGAATTTGTCGCCATAAAAACCACATAAAATATAAATATATAAATTTGAATTTGAGATTCAAATTAAACTAAGCCAAATCGCATAAAACTAGACGAATCAACGAAAACATATTGCGGCTGCGACTGCGATCAATCGCAGTCGCAAGCCGCAGTCGCTCGAGTCGCATCAACGAAACCGTACCTTTATACTCCATTTGAGAATAAACAAAGCGGTTTTTAATGATATCAACAGTATTTAATAAAGGTAGTGAGTGTTCTTTTGTAAATTTACCTAACGTATATTAAACTAACCATTTTGCTGTGATTCTCTTGAAAGAGTAAGAGAACCTAGCGACCTCCGATTTAATTTATCCATATTAATTATATAAAAAGTAATATTAAAAAGATGGATTTATATTATACATAATATGTAATATACAAGGTGTCCCTAAACTTAGTGGCATAAATTTAGAAGCAGATTAAGCAAGTCAAAATAAGACGAAAATCTAAATAAATATTTTTCCTAATTACGTATGTTTAAAAGATACAGGGTGATAAAGTGTTAATATCAAATCAGTTTTTTTAATATAACTTCTACTATGGTAGACTTGGAAAGGTGGTATTTTGCGAACGGCCACTTACTACCAAAACACATATTCACACATAATTACAATTGTTCGAGTGAACACAGTGTCGTAGAAACAGGGGTTGCTTAAGCTTATTGTCCCATACAAACTTTGGTTTTTATACCATTTGATCCAATTTTTCGATTACTCAGTTCGGCTAATATTAAAAAGGTGTACTTCTCAAACTTCGATAAAATAAACTGTTTCCGAGATATTCGAGATTACAATAATTGTTATATAGGTAGCATTAAAGGACTAAAAGGTATGAGTATGAGTATGAGTATGGGAACGTATGGCAGGCCCCAGATATATTATCCTCCACGATCTCCAGGGGATATTTTACCCCCTTTTCGTTCTCCTGCGTATCCCGCCAAATCACAGCATTACCTGTGTTTGTTGGATCCGAAGTTTTTACGCCGGCTGGTAGATCCGCCCTAGGAGGTCGTGGAAGACAATGTCAAAGGTTAAGGCCGCTCCCGGAATTTTTGTCAGCCGGGTCGGGCCATACGTCCAGTTTAGGAAGGGTTTTTGGGGGACATTGAACTGACCCAAAACTAAGTACAATCCGGAATCCCCCTAAACCAGGGCTTTAGTAATAACCCCATTCATTTGGTATTCTTGAATGGGGGTAGAAGTGTTAGTACGCTGTTAGAACCTGTCCTTTTGGTGTATTTCTGTACGTCACTGTCCGAGTCAGTATCAGGTTCCTGGTAACCTCTTTAGAATTGTTTGCCCCCCTGTGTGATACTCAGTCTTGTCTTCAGTATCGAAGAGTTGACTGCCCTGATACCCGTGGGTGCCCTCTCCCTTGATGGGTATTCCTCCTGCCAAGTATCGGCTACCCACCTTGTATATTCCTTATTTATTTTAAAATTATTAATTGTCAACCAGTATCTATATAGATCTTATATAAATATCAATTAATCAATACCAATATCAACCAATAAATCAATTAATCAATACTACGTTAGTATCAATATCCACCAATTAATCAATTCATATTAATATTAATATCAATATCCATTAATATTAACATTAATACCAATAATATTAACATCAGTACCAATACCAACACCCATAATATCCATACCAATCAGTCGGTCTATTAATTTATTAATTAATTAACCAGTCTCTCCAATGTAAATAACAATATACAAAATGGATAGATCCGGCCCTGTAGTGTTTGTAATGGAATGCGGCAATATGGCGTAGGCTGAGTGGGTCTTCCTTCTTATCTATCCTAAATGCATATACAATATTACCTATTCACCAGTGTTGCCATTTGTAACAAAATTATCGAATTGTAACATACATTTTCTAAAAACAAGCTTGAAAATTATATGTAACTTACGATCATTGTAACGTAATTTTTTAATCCAAGTATCTGGACAAAATTAACTTAATTCTATCCAGATTAATAAATTTAATTAGACATAAAGCCTGATTTATAGATTTTCTACCTTCCTCCCGTAAAATATCAGCAATACCGTAGTGCTGTTTATAGATTCCCGTACGGTATTTATAGTTCTAAAGGTAACGATAGAGGCATCGATACCGGTAGCCAAGTTGGGCATTGAATATTATATGAAACAATTTATAGTTGTCAGAGGAAGCGGTAAGGGAAGTAGGGGCAAGAACGTATACGTTATAGCGGCAAGAGCGGCAAGAGATGACCATTTTTCATCTTTTCTTACCTCAACCGCGACTCCAGCCAATCACACGGCAGTTTTTAGTTGACAGCCTCGCCTTGTAAGTTTAGTGTTTATGCGAGGGGCCGCCATTACCGCTACCGCTACTTTCTGAACTATAAATCCAGCTTTATACTATTTTTAAAAAAAAATTATTTTCTAAAAATTCGATAATATTTTTAACCCTGCTTCTTTCCCTTTTTTATGATTAAAATATAATAATTATTGTAACATAATTATTACAATTATTGTAGCTTAATTTTCCGAAAATTCGATAACTTTATTTACCCAATTCGATAATTTCAACTTTTACATCTGGCAACACTGCTATTCATACGCAACACTTGTTTATGTTATTTTTTGTCTTCTTGCTTGTTTGGTTTATTATTTATTTATCTTACGCCTTTTTCAATGGTTGTTTATGATTTGTCTGCTATGAGAAAATGAGGATGTTTATTTAAACTTATGGAAATGTTCTTATTTTTTTTTAAATTAGTTTTTGAGACTAAAAAGAATTCTTAGTATTTTCTTTTTGCAACATTGTGAAATGCTTATATAAACATTGTGAATTGCTTTTATAAACATTTAGCGAATATACAGTAAGACATGCAATTGGAAAAATAACTTAGCTTGATTATTAGGTGCTGGGATTGATCCATTTCGCATGCCGCTCGCACGTGTGGTAGCCCAGTAAATTTCATTGGAACTGATCGTCTCTCTCACACCTTTTAACCAGGTCCAACACTTGAGGATTTAATCAAGGGGGAGGTACCACACACCTTTTGCACTCTTTTGCACTCTTTTGCACTTAGGACAGTTATCACATTTAGAATCGATTGATTTTTTATTATTTTACGGCGTTAACCAGTTATCACGTTACTACGTTTGTATCGTATACGCTGCTTAGGAGCGATCTCTTTGAGCATATGCTTACACTTCAAGCGTCAAGACAGAACTGCATTAAAGGACTAAAAGGTATATGATAAAAAAAAAAATTAATTGGAAAAACTACAATTTTTTTAATGTGACGGTCAGGGCAAAAAGTCCCGAGGCTCACGGAATGCCCTTTTTAGTTTTAAAATTTGTTATCATATACCTTTTAATCCTTTTAAATAATGCGATATAACAATTATTGTAATTTCGAATATCTCGGAATAGTGATGGGCGTTCCGGGTCACTCTTTTGAACCGGATCACTAGATCTGGATCACATAAGTGAACCGGTTCAACGAACCGGTTCAAAAGAACCGTTTGAATCTCAGACTAATTAAAAATAACACTTAATGAAATCATTCGGAGCACATAAACTTTAAGTTTATATTAAAAATGTTTATCACTTTAATACTTAAGAGCCTTTATATTTAATAAACAATTTGTATTGCCTTATAATTTATATAAGGCAATACAAATTGTTATTTTAATAATATTATAAAGGCTATTAAATATTACATTGTATTTTATTAAAGTTTTGTTATACCATACTATTTATTTTATTAAAATTTTATAAAACAATAAAAACTCTATTATTTTAATATTTTACATGAAAAGCTATATTTAAAACATAAATGTTGTAAGTTTACACAATTTAAATTAATTAATATTAAAAATATATTTTAAACGACATTGTCATAAGGGAAATCATCTCATATTTCTGTGGGTTTGTAAAAAACTACCAAAAGTATAAATTTGCCTAACGTAGTAACGCGCCACAGAACGCAAGAAGTTCGGTTCCGAACGATGCGACCGGCATAGGCACTAGCGAGCTGCATGATACAACAGACATGATCGAGCCGCGCCTAGAGAATCGAGATGTTTTGGGCAGATCTGGATCACAGAAAACAAAACGTACTGCGAGCGCGAGTCGTTCTTAGCTCCAGGGAGCCGGTTCAGATCTCTCGCGACCCGCCGCTCACGGCTCGAGCGGCTCGCCATGCGCGGCCTGTTTAATGCACTGCAGCAGCATAGCGAGTCACTCGCTGCGAGTGGTGAGGCAGTGAATCGGAGCTTAGAACGGCTTGCGCGCGGCCGCTTTGTAATTTCGGACCCGTGAGCCGGTTCGTTTAATTTTCGTGAACCGGTTCACGTAGATCACTTATAAGACCCGGTTCACTGAGCCGGTTCAGATCTGACCGACACATCTCTATCTCGGAAACGGTTTATTTTATCGAAGTTTGAGAGGTACACCTTTTTAATGGTAGCCGAACTGTGTAATCTAAAAATTTCATCAAATGTTATAAAAACCTAACCTCAAAGTTTGTATGTGCCAATAAGCTTAAAGCAACCCCCATTTCTACGACACTGTGTTCACTCAAACAATTATAATTATGTGTGAATATGTGTTTTAGTAGTAAGTGACTGTTCACAAAATATCACCTTTCCAGTACTACCATATGGTAGAGGTTATATTAAAAAACTGATATGATAAGTAACACTTTATCACCCTGTATCTTGGAAACATAAGTAATTAGGAAAAATATTTATTTGGGTTTTCATCTTATTTTAATTTGCTCAATCTTTTCCTAAATTTATGCCAATAAGTTTACGAGACACCTTGTATATTACGAGGGTGGTTCAAATATAAACCGGAATTTTTTAATAAACGGCGCTAAAAATTTAGTATCGTAAAAGTGGCTTCACTGGATGTTAGACTGGTCTGTTACGAAGCGCAGAGAACAGCCGGGACTGCGTAACCTCGCTTTTCAGTGTAGTTATAGCCATGAGCGAGAAGGATGTACCAGTGTCTGTTGCGCAACGCATCATTATTCGTATTTTGGTCAAAGATAATGTAAAATCCGCGGAAATTTATCAAAAATTACTCGAGCAGTTCGGGGATGAGTGCCTCTCCAAGACTCAAGTGTATAAATGGTGTTCCGCTTTGCGAAAAGGCCGAGAAGTGGTGGCAAACTTGCCATATGCGCGGCGCCCCAAAACAAGTGTTACAGATGAGAACGTCAGCGCTGTAGAAAAACTCATTTTGGAAGACCGACGCAGTATTGTACGCGATATGGCTGAAGAATTGGGCATCAGCGTAGTTAGTATTGAGCAAATAATTCATAAACGGCTCGGTTACCGCAAAACTTCAGCCAGATGGGTGCCAAGACTTCTGAATTTTGATCAGAAATTCACACGCTGGGAAGTTTGATGAAAACATTGAACGAATTGAGTTGGAAAACACTGAAACACCCTTCTTATAGTCCAGATTTGTCGCCATGCGACTAGTATTTGTTTGGTCCATTGAAAGAGGCACTTGGCGGACTGCGATTCGAAAGCAATGCGGAGGTAGAATACTTCGTGCGCGAATGGTTACGTGACAAGCCGAGAGATTTTTACGAACAAGGCATCCGAAAGCTTCCGGAGAGGTGGCAAAAGTGTGTAGAGTGTGACGAAGACAATCTAGAAAAATTGTAAAAAATTTCAGCTCTGTAACTTAATAATAAAAAATTTTATAGCAAAATTCCGGTTTATATTTGAACCACCCTCGTATATAGAACTGTTTTTATAGTTTTATTTACTACAGACAAAATACTCCTTGAGTACTATGTATATTTTTTTACAAACATTTTGTAGGTAGGTATTTGTATTTAAATTTGGTATTATTTATTGTCATATGCAATTTTATGAAGTAAGTTAAATACTTTTAATTATGCGCTTTAACCGCTTGGGTTCTTGCCCGTCCCTTTATCAGCAGTACCAGAAGTTCTGCGCGCATCTTATTGGCTAATTTATTTAATTAATACCAGACTAATAAAGGGTTGGATTAAAAAACTCCAATGGACTTTAAAAACCATTCCCTATTCACCCCTTTCCTGCTGTGCAAGCATAATATTTAATAAATTAGGCCTCATGTTGCAAATGCCGCGATCAGTATTTAGTTTATTAATTGTCACTGGTTTATTTTCATTATTAAGTAATTGCCTTTAAATAATCCCCATAAAGAAATCGAATAATGGCAAATTACAGCTTCTTGGCTTATTTTGAAGAGTTACATTTCTTAACATAATTAACTTAAGTTTCACTAATAATAACAATAATAATAATAACAGTTTACACAAAAACAGGACATTCGTATAATAAAACACAGAGGTTTACAGAAACAAATTACTTACAAGCAGTGATGTAACCGATACATTTTTTTCAGTATCTAGGTACAGATATATATACTTTCAGGCAGATGTATCTGGGTAGATACCGAAACATTTTCCCAAAAGTTCCCTAAGTTACTTCCAAATACTATCTGAGAAAAAAACTAAAAAAAAAATGACAAAGAAAAAAATTGTTTGGACATTTCTCCTAGAAACTTAAAAGGACTAGACTATATGATTCCCAGTACTGGAGTAAGCTTTTTTATTTTATAAGTTTGGAAGATAGCAAGAGTAATTCCAGTATTCAAAAAAGGTGAGAAAGCACAAATTTCCAATTATCGTCCCTGTTATCAAATTTTTCCAAGATTTTTGAAACCATCATATATAATCAAATATATTTTAACACTAAACAATATGTATCTCACTACCAACATGGATTTGTATCTGGCCGATCAACAGTGACCAACCTTGCATCATTTAACCAATTCATTTGCGAGTCCATTGATGATAGAACTCAAGTTGACACTATATATCATAGAAAAAGGATATATACAGACCTATCAAAGGCTTTTGACTGCATAAACCATGATTTTTTATTGGATAAGTTATCTAATCTTAATTTTTCCCCTAATTTAGTAAGACTTAACGCATCATATTTAAAAAATCGCAAAAATTATGTATATTACAAAAAGTTTTCTTCCAATATTTATAATATGTCATCTGGTGTTCCACAGGGGTCAAATTTAGGGCCCCTTCTATTTAATTTATTTGTTAACGAACTTCTTCTGAACCTAACTTGCCCCGCTCTTGCTTATGCCGACGACATAAAGATATACTCAATTAGGGGAACGGCGGGTATTGACGTACACCTAAGCAATAAAATTAATTCCAGATACACCTGGAAAGATATAGCTTCAAAATTTGTTGTGGGCATAGCCTAAGGTTCACTGTAGTGATATCCGGTGAAAACAAATACATTGATATTAAGCCAGAAAAGCAAAAATGTATATTTCAAAAAACAGTTCATGTTCGGCATTACCCTCCATTGCGGGTATTACCGTACTTGCATAAACTAGATATAAAAATGTAACAAATTCAATTTATTTGGTATACAAACATAAATAATAGCAAACAACAAATTAAAACAAAATAAAAAATGTGGTCTATAGTAACTATTCAGTGCTGCAAACCTGGACAGTAGTCGCAAAAATAGTCTTTAGGACTATCATAATGGCGTACGGGAATACCCGAATCTACTATGTAGGTTAAAAAAATTTACTACGATGTTATTTGCAATATTTCAACTTACCTTTCAGACTTAAATCAACAACAAACACTAATTGTTCGTATACTGGAAGCACTGTTTTAAAAAACCAATTCAATTACTGTCCGTTGTAATCAAAAAGTTGCAGCGGTCTTATAAGACGCCATGCAAGAAACTTTGTTTTGGTGTGGAAGTTTTTGACAAAAACTTTTTGTTGATAAGGTAGATTTTTAATTCTTGCAGCCATGTACCAGATATCTAAGTAGGCATCGTTTTATGCTTTAACTTTTCCAAAATAGATGGCGTAATCGAAAATTTGTCATTAACGGGATTACCCGCATGTACGCCAATACCTGCCGCTCCCCTATTAAACATCCTGATGATGTTAAGATACTTCAAAATAATTTAACCTTCATAGCAAATTGGTGTCGTTTGAATCAACTTAAGTTAAATGTTGATAAATGCTTTATTGCAACATATACAAAAAAGAAATTTCCAATTTTAGCAACGTATGCTGTAAACAATGTCGAATTACAAAAAACAGATTTAATTAAGGATTTATGAGTTACTTTTGATATTGGTTTTAGTTTTATACCACATCTAAATAGCGTATGTTCATCGGCTGGTAAAATGCTTGGATTTATCATCAGATCCTCCAAGGAGTTTACTGATTTAAGTATAATAAAAAACTCAAGATCATTCAATACATTTACTTACGATGTATTTTGTCCTGTAATTGGGGGAATAAAGTTTATTATTATTATTATTATTATTATTAGAATATCCATACAATCTCCATATTATATACAGATTACAAATATTTGCATAAATATCCATATGCACTAGATGTTGGGACTGGGTCGGACATTTATATATCCAATGGTTATCCAAAGGATATCCAATGTATATCCTGGATGTCCATAGAGTATATCCATTGGATGTACATGTTCCGTGTGGGGTTGCAGTCAGGTTGAGTAAAATCCTGATATTTTTAAGTATCTCGATACGTATCTAGATAAATAAAATGTATCTAGATCCAGTATCTATAGATACATGTATCTCAATAAATTACATCACTGCTTACAAGGTACCTAAAACTCAAACTAAGTGAACATACATAATTAAAAATTAGGCATTCAACCAGCCTTAAAGGTACATGTGAATTTAAAATAACCCTAAAAATATTATTTATAGTACAGTCATCTTAGTCAAAAAAAGGAAATCTAACGGAATCTAACGGAATAAGCTGAATTTTTGTGAAAACATTTATTTTAGCATTACAAATGTTGTCTCAAAAGTCACATATGCCAACGTGTGAGCGGCCTTAGATATTTTCTCTGCCTCCTATCGTATTTGCATTTATTATAAAAGTTGTAGAGAATAAAATTCTTTTATACGTCGAACCGTTTTTGAGCTAGAGGGCGCAGAGTGTGAAGAGCTCAAAAATTTAATACCTTATACTTATATTCATATTTCTTTTAAACCATCATCATCATTCCCTTTTTTACGAGGTACAGTCTCTTCAAGGCGACGTTTTGCTGCTGCAATTTTACTATACAGGGTGTTATGTAATTAATGTTATATATTAAAATACTGAATACCTTTTGACATAAGGAGTAAAGGAAAAATATTAAAAAAAATATTTTTCCAAAGATAAAGAAAAAATATGCATTAGAAGTTTTTTATATTTTTTGTGATACGCCACTGGTTACACCTCTGCACACTTGTGTTCTGTGAGTACATAGATACCAACCAACAAAGTAGCTGCGTGTTGCCAGATGTAAAAAATTGTTACTAAAAATTTTTCTTGCAAAAAATAAATAAAAACTCGATAAATACAAAAGTTTTATGCCCTTAAAGCTTTAATACCCTTTTGTATTTATTTACTCATCCAGCTAATAGCTTAAGCAATTATTTTAAAAAATAATAATAAAATTAATTTTTTCATGGGTTTTTTTCTTTCTGTTTACTTAGATGAAATTGGGACCAGTTCACAGGTTAAACTTTAAACGTTTAATTTGTGTAAATAAATCCAAAACCACTTCCCTTAGTTAAGATATTTACAATTTGAGCACATAACCTAAAATTTGAAAGAAATGCACTTGATTCTGTCATAAAAGTTGGCAAATTTTGTTTGAATTTACCTTCAGTACAAAAATGACATAACCAACAATTAATAAAAACGCCAAATTGACAATTTCCATTGTAAATTTTGTCATTTTTGTAATTAAGCTAAATTTAAACAATGTTTGTCAACTTTTTTGATAGAATCTGGTTGTTACCAACCATAACATAATAAATTAAATTAGGCAACCAGACCAGTCTAAAGTTCCTAGTCGATCAGTGGCGTACTTTTTGGTAGGATAAAGGTTATTATAAATTATTTTTAGTCTTTGGAATTTAGAAAAAAAAAGTTTCAGGTGCTTCTTTATGGACCCTAAGGAACAACCCATTTTAATATATAACATTAATTACATAACACCCTGTAGTACGCTATAGCGTACAATTTTCGACACTCAATATGAACGTTCACAGAAGTCAAAGTATTTAGGTAGTTTATGTTTATTTCTCTCAATAATTGCTTCTTTTAAAGTCTTTATACCGCGCACAAAAGTCACAGAATCACCTTCAGAAAGTAACTTATTACAAATAAAACACAAATCAGCCATGTTAACCTTTAAAATATTACGAATATTACCTGTCACAACCCTAGACCTATACCTAGTGTCAAAACTTGCTTTAAATATAGGTATACCTAACCTTTTTATTTATAGCAAGCCCACTATAGTATTTCCAGGCCTGTTATTTTAAAAGCAATATCTGGATCCAAGAGATGACCAGAGACATATTCAAGGCAAATTCATTTAATGTCTTTTCTTCTTAAAATGCATTTATCATTAATTAGAATAACATTAGAATATATTTAGAATGATTTACTTCATTATTTAATTATTTGTATATCAAAAGTAAGTAATATTTAATGACTACCTATTTGTTTTAAAAAAATATATAAAAATAAATATAAGGTAATAAATTGTTATTTAAGTAATATTTAATAAATAATTAATTAAAAAAACGGTATAATAGATTGGGATTCAGGATTTACCTTGCGCTAAAGGTACGTATGGCTGAGCGCTCCACACTCTGCGCCCTCTATCTGAAAAATCATTAGACGTATAAAAAAATGTTTTTAACAAAATTTGTAGAGAATTTTATTCTCTACAACTTGTATAATAAATGCAAATACGATAGGAGGCAGAGAAAAGGAAATATTCTCAAAAAAATGATTTTTGCGACCTTTGACCTTGAATATTTGCTATGCTAAAATAAAGGTTTGTACAAAAATTCAGCTTATTCCGTTAGATTCCGAGGTGAAATGCCTGGACTATACACTATACTTAAAAAAGGACAACTTTGGTGCACCAAAGTTGTCCTTTTTTAAGTATAGTGTTATCTTGGAGTGTTATACAATCGTCCTTACGGAATATTGTAAGTTTATTTAGCAGGTCATTTTAATTGATTAACCATTTCAGATATACTTTAATAATATTTTGATGAAAGGTGAGTACTTGAAATTTATAAATTATATAATAAATAATTTAATCTTTTAAACAAATAAACATCCAAGTAATAACCTTCAGATTTATATATACATATATTGTTTTTTTATAAAAAATATATGAGAAAACAATAAAATAAATCAAATATAGGAAAACGTGATATAAATATTTTTGTGATTGGAGATGAAAATATAAAGAAAGAAAAGACGGAAAATGGCCAGGTAAATCTTGGACCATAAACCTACATCAAGTATACGAAAAAGGAAAACATTTTGTTGAAAGTAAAACAATGGAGTCGTCTTTAAGAAGATACATAAAGATCTGCCATTTTTCTTAAAAAATTCTAAACATAAACTGTTATTCCATTTTGTTTTCTGTAATAATTTATTTGTTAAAAATTAAAATAGTACTTAAAAAAGTTAAACCCCAGAAAACTACGTTTAGACGAAAAAAAATATGCATGCAATATTAATACACACTGAAAGAAATATATACTAAAGTTAAATAAAAAAATAATTAGGGCAAATATATTTTATGTTTCATATATAGACTACCACATACATTGCTAAAACAAATATATTCGTTTGGTTAGCAGCCTATTGCTGCCCTAGCAATATAAATGGTGTTTCTAGCAATATTTTTTTGCTGTAATTCACTTATAGTTTACATTTTATAGTAAGGGTAAGTTTATTTTTATTTAGATCTAACATATCTTCTTTACAATAAATGTATTACAAAATTTACCATACATTCATAATAAACAGTAGTATAAATGTGTAAAGCACTAGTATAAAATTTTTAGTATAAATTTGTATTTACTTTTAGCAACAAATTTCTTTCAGTGCAAGTTGAACTTGACTGCGTAACCAACTGTAAAATATAACTACTACTACATCCCAAAGATTTAGAGAGCTGCCTAAGCTGCTCATTTTCAATATTCTTTAAATTATTTAAATCGTTTGAAACTACGAATTTTTAATTTAAAAAA
The DNA here is from genome assembly GCA_921294245.1 of Brassicogethes aeneus. NCBI lineage: Eukaryota > Metazoa > Arthropoda > Insecta > Coleoptera > Nitidulidae > Brassicogethes > Brassicogethes aeneus. Next base: position 29,366,488 of record OV121137.1, read on the forward strand.
TAATTATATGAACTTTATACTACAATGCGCAATTTTACAACTGTCAAAGAATTTGGTTGTGTTCGGAATTTTTATTTTCATATGGGTAATTCCATTTATTAGCCACCAATGAGTGCACCTTATATCCTCTAATTTCATTTCTTTTTTAACTGTAAATAGATAAGGACCCAAGAAGTAAAAAAAACTCACCTTTTCTTTTCTCCCCCATTCACCTATTTATACAGGGCTATGCAAAAGTTACTGTGCAGACCTAACTTTAAAAAAATTTACTTCTTTTGCTAATAAAGCTATCGACATTAAACAAACTGTTAATTGTTAAGAAAATATTTCTCCTTTAAACCATATAGGACACATTTAGTTATTGATGCCCTAAATGGTCTTTGGGAATTTTTTAAAAATGCAATTTTTTGTCAAAATTGTCTAATTTTATAAATTCATATATTCTTAGAACAAGTTGCCAGCAAATTTTTTTTAATGGAGTTTGTTACCAAAGACCTTACTCTATATAAAAGCAATAAAAACATTTTCAAATAATATTGGCTAAGAGTTCAAAAAAATATAATAAAAATTCATGTTTCCGAAAAATCACTATTTTCAGCCATTTCATGGTTTAAAAAGGCTATGTTTGAGTGAGTCGATTTAAACCAATTTAAGCTTATCATTACATGCACTTATTAGCCTCCAAAAACCATAAATAAAATTATTGTGTATTTTGCTTTTAAGTGGGCGGTGGCCCAGCCCAGCTATAAGCAAAATACACAATATGCCCACCTGACTAAATCTATAATATGGATTATAGTATTATTAATTTTTATTATTATAATGTGGAATATATTAATAAAAATCCATAATATTATATTAAACAAATATTTTATAAAAAAAAACTCGGTAGGAAGACTTGAATTGAGTTCTAATTCGCAAGAGACAATTTTTAAGATTTTGTTTTAATAATTAAAATATTTTTAAGATATTGACATTTTTACATATTCATAAAAACTAACCTACTTACTCTAAACATACTAATTTTTTACCTTTTGTAAATAAACAAAAACTAAAATAATAAATTATTAAATTGTGCATAATTTTTTAAAAACAGTTTACCTACACACCAATTTCTGCCATTTAAAAGTGTCAAATTGTGTCTAAAAATGGATTGTTCCGTTGAAAAATTAATTAATGAAAAATGCCATAAATAGTTATTTATCTATCAAGGCAGTAAAGTCGTAATTATTTGCCGAGGCGAAAGCCGAGGCAAATAACCACGTGAGTTATAAAAAATGACCTTAATGCCGAGGTGCATATTAAATTTTATCCAAAATCACACTTTATAATATCAATAATTAATATTGATGATTAAATCAATTGTCATTTGATGATCAAATCAAATTTAGTTTGAATGTATACTGTTTGTTAAGACGGTTATTATATATTTGCCCGCTGCGGCGATTTTTTAATCTAATTAATAAAATTAACTTTATTTTTATTAAAAAAATAAAGTTCTACTTTACTGCCGATTTCTTTTACTTTACTGCCGACTATTTCCCTCGTCTTAATTTCCACCAATCACAAACGCGCAATTTTGAATTACAAATGGTTTCTAGGTGAAAAAACTGTGTGACAGCACCTGTCAGCAGTTTATTCGAGTTTACCCGCGGCAAAACTTGACAGCTGTTGTCACCAAAAATTGCAATTTATATTTTAATTGTTAACTGTTACTCATGAAATAGTCTTGTCAAATACCATTCGGGCATCTAATTTTTCCTGTGAAAAAAATCGAAAAAACACAATGCTAAGTAATATTTTTCAACAAAATGCATTCGTGCAGGTGCAAAAATCCTCCTCTTCGACTCGGATTTTTGTTGCCACCAGCACTCATGCTTTTTGTTAAAATATTACTTAGCAACGTGTTTTTTCGATTCTTTTCGGAAAAATTAACTATGATTTCGCGAAAGAATCGAACGATCGATTTACAACACATCTCAGATTTTTTTTTAATTTTAATATTTTGTTTATACATCCAATTTAACACTAAATCAAAAAATCCATTATTTTGGCATACATTTTTTATTAAAATACTGAATGATTTGAAATTTGGCCAATGTATGACCCCTATTAGTACCTACAATTCTGTCAAAAAAAAGTTTTAATTTTTTACATACAGGTGGCGCTGCAATTTTTTTTTCTTCGAAAGTAGACGTTTTTTGAAGACAAAAAATTCTCTTAAGCAACAGTGCTCAAAAAAACTAAATAGCGTACCAGATAATATAGATATTCCTTTATAATTCGACATATAAAAATTTACTTGCAAATGATGTTGCCGCCCGTAAAGCCAACTTAAAGTTTGGTCTACAACATTAAAAAAAATTGAATTACACTTTCAACTCTATCCTTATTTTTAAACTAAGGAACTCCAGGTTATGGCTTTTATTGGTAACTAAAACGCAACAAAAAAAAGTTTTATTTTTTTATATACAGGGGGCGCTGCAGCCTTTTTTTCAAAAATAGACGTTTATAAAGACCATAAAGTTACTTAAGCAATATTGCTTAAAAAACTAATGACATTATTTATAATGTATCACATAATATAGATATTTTTTTATTGTTTGACATATAAAAATTTATTTGCAATAATTAATGCCTGTTGTAGGGACGATTAAAATTATAACTAGTGCACGTACCCGCATATTGTTATATAAACGCCTTTTTTCGCTTTTATTGTTGTATGCGGACAAAAGGTAACAAAACCAAAGAAATTTTAATTACAAATGGTAACAATTATTTCAGTGACTCTATAGTAATAGTAATAGTAATATGACCATTGGTTTAAATATATTTTAGTATATTTCGAGAGGCAAAGCATTCTTTATTATCGTACTTTAAAATTAAACTAAAGTCAAGCCTATAGGCTGGGAATCAAGTTACCCCAACAGTTGACAGTTACTGTCAAACGGTAACCATAATAACATTTAAAATTTTGCCGTTATTACAAAAGTTGAAATTGGAGAGGGAAAATATCATGCTTTTAAAGGTACGCAAAGTTAAGTAAATCAAAATTCTAGGAATTGAATTTTCTTCTGGAGTAAACATGAAAGTTCCTTAGACATCATCGAGTCGACAAAAGGAAAATCTAAATAATTTAAAAGCAATTAAATATAGGTGCGACGAATTACTTTGCAGTAGGGTTTTTGAAAATGAAGATGATCTTCTAAACCACCTTAAATTTCAAAATCACAAATTTCCTGAAATTAGACAAACTATAGGTGATGTTGCTAGAATGGAATTTTTAAAACAAAAATATGTTTTAACTGCAACTAGTTCAACAATATCTACCGTCAATATATGCCCAAATGAAGAAGATAAAAATACGTTTTTTCGAGTATATGCAAAAGGGTTCGGAAGGCGCAAAATTAAAAAATCACGTTTTAATGAAAAACAAAAAGATTTTGTTGGCAACCTTTTTAAAGAAGGTGAAAAAACTAAAATTAAATATAAATTTTATACGTCTGAATCGAATCAACTTATGTCAAGGATCATCTTAGATTTTCATAGTAAATTTAACGTTCTACAAAAAAGGTCTCCTATCATTTTTCTATAAATTGATTCCTTCCAGAGTTATTCGAGGCCAAAGTTTGATTTTCATCGAATTTTCGCGTTTTTTTAACATTTATGGTACAATTATCATTATACGGGTGTCCCGAAATTAGGGGGCCAAACTTAAACAGTGCATTATTCGTATAAAAATAACACTTTTTTTGTTTAATAAACATGTATCAAAAAATGCTCCCTAAAGGAGCTACGGCCCCCTGAATAGGAGCCTAAGAGGATAATTTTTTTAAAACTATTCCTAGAGGGTTGAACATGAACAAATGAATTTTGACATGCTTAATCTAGATCTATAATCAAAACTGTTAAAATTTAATCATAGGCGTAACATTTGGAGGGGGCAAAGTTACAAAAATAGCCCCAACTTTTTTCTGGGTTAATAATTTAATTTTTTTTATGAAATTATGAGAATTTATAGTTTTTTACGAAAAATAGGTACTCTTGATTTGAATTGCTCAGATGCACCATTTTCGAGAAAAATGCATTTATATATAAATTACTCTGCATATTACATTAAAACTTTGTAGTAGGCTTTGGAAAAAAGTGACGTTTTTTTGTTTTTTTTTTGTTTTTTTTACAACACTTCCTATGTTTCAGATATAAATATGTGATTTTTTTACTACATGATGCTAAAAGTTAAAATGGTTTTGTTGGATGTTGGATGGAAATCAAACTTTGGCCTCGAATAACTCTGGAAGAAATCAATTTATATATAAATTTCTATAGAAAAATAATAAGAGACATTTTTTATACAGCGTTAAATTTACTATAAAAATCTAAGATGTTCCTTGCCATAAGTTGATTCGATATAGACGTATAAAATTCTAAAGTTAAAAAAAAAATTCCTATGTTATTTAAATGGGAAATAGAAAATTGCGATCCGCGACCTCTAAATCTTCAAATTAAAAGCTCAAATTTTAACGAGGTCTTTGTTTTGACATCCTCTGAAAGAATTTGTTGACCATTTGAATATTAAAAAAAGTCGATTTTTTTTGAAACACCCTAATATGCATCCTAATCAGATACGCGGCTTATTATCAAGATTATCGTCAGATAGAATTTGCCGGAAGAAATTGAAGAAATTAGCCCAGAAGCGGATGAAGTTTTTTTGAAGTTTTATCAGTTTTAAAGTATTTCCTTTGCGGCCTAAGTAACTTTTAAGTTATAAATAACCCTGGTTAAAATCTCTAGACTGATTCTGAGAATCGCTCTAGAGATTTAAACCAGCCAGTAGGATATAAACCAGGGTTATTTATAACTAAAAAGTTAGCGAATATACCCCTTAGAGCCCAACAAGTTTAAAATTTAATGTAAAGGTAATAATTATTATTGTTATAATAATTATTAGGATTTATCTTTATTATTTAATATATGCAAATCTTGCAGATAAATTGTTATATGTTAAATAATAAAGAAATAGTAATATCAATAATAATAATAAAGAAAAACATAATAAATAAAATAAAGAATAAACAATGGAATACGTAACTCTTTATAATAAAGGAATACATAACTATATTATCTGAAATGCTATATAGTTTTTAAAGGAAAAAGGCTGCAGCGCCCCCTGGGTGTGAAAAAATAAAACTTTTTTTAGCTGTGTTATTGTTACCAATAAAAGTAATCTCCTGGAACTCCTTAGTTAGTAAATAAGAATAAAGTTGTAAGTGTAATTCAATTTTTTTTAATGCGGTAAACAAAACTTTAAGATGGCTTTACGGGCGGCAACATCATTTGCAAGTAAATTTTTATATATCAAATTATAAAGAAATATGTATATTATCTGGTATACTATTTAGTTTTTTTGAGCATTGTTGCTTAAGAGAGTTTTTGGTCCTCAAAAAACGTCTATTTTTGAAGAAGAAAAAATTGCAGCGCCACCTATATGTAAAAAATTTAATTTTTTTTTTGGTAGAATTGTAGGTACTAATAAGGGTCATTTATGGACCACATCTCAAAACATTCAGTATTTTAATAAAAAAATTATGCTAATATAATGAAATTATGGCTTTTTGCGAAAGGTAAAATTAAATGGTCTCTGGGAGCCAAAGTTTAGGTCAGATAAAAGAAAAATTTTAGATTTAGGGTGGAATTAGATGTATAAACACAATATTAAAATATAAAAAAAATCTGAGATGTGTTATAAAAAAATACCCCAAAATCGTTCGATTCTTTCGCGAAATCATAGTTAAATGCCCTTATGATATTACTTACGATTGTTGACTACTTTCGGCAGATTTCGGATAAAAATATTTTTCGCGATTTTCCAAGATTGAATCTTGTACTAAGGAGGAAAAGAAATAATAGAATGGCGAGTGGATGCAACTGTAACCAATATTTGTACGTATACCTATAGGTATCACAAATTAAAGTATCTATATAATTTTACCAACATTTTTGGTGAAGTCTGCTGCGATCCATTTAAACGCCATAAGTCGTTAATTTATTCCTCTTGATAGACATTATCCACATAAGAAAATTTTCCGATTCATATAACTTTTTAGAGGTAAAAAATAGTAAATAGGTTTTTTAGGTGATTGTAAAAGTTAAGAATATGATTTCTTCAGTTTGATTATATGCAGTTAGGTTTAATTCAAATTTAGGATTTAATACCTGTTTTATTTTGTCTAAATATAAAGTTTATGAAAAGTATGTCTTTTAGTCATTTAATTAATTTTTTGTACATTTGATTATGTTTTCTTAATTTAAAAAATAAATAAATGGGTAGTTAATTTTCGACGCCACTGTATGTGGTTTTTATATTTTATATTTTTATTCAGAATGAATTAGAAGTCAATTTAAAGCTGTCGAGTTATTTTAAAGATGTAATACGCTTTTTCGAAATATATGGTTAATAATATATGATTAATAATATGGATATAGTCACAGGTGGACATATACATCTACAGCCCAGCTAAAAGAAAAATACATAATAATTTTATTCATGATTATTGGAGACCAATAAGTGCCTGTGATGATAAGCATAAATTGGTTTAAATCGAATCACTCAAACATAGCCTTTTTAAACCATGAAATGGCTGAAAGACAGGTGGGCATATTGTGTATTTTGCTTATAGCTGTGCTGTACATACAGCCACAGCCCAGTTAAAAGCAAAATACACAATAATTTTATGAATGGTTATTGGAGGCTAATAAGTGCATGTGATGATAAGCATAAATTGGTTTAAATCGACTCACTCAAACATAGCCTTTTTAAACCATGAAATGGCTGAAAATAGTGATTTTTCGAAAACATGAATTTTTATTATATTTTTTAGAACTCTTAGCCAATATTATTTGAAAATGTTTTCATTGCTTTTATATAGAGTAAGATCTATGGTAACAAACTACATTAAAAATAATTTGCTGGCAGGTTGTTCTAAGAATATATGAATTTAGAAAATTAGACAATTTTGCCAAAAAATTGCATTTTTTAAAAAATTCCCAAAGACCGTTTAGGGCATCAATAACTAAATGTGTCCTATATGGTTTAAAAGAGAAATATTTTCTTAACAATTAACAGTTTGTTTAATGTTGATAGCTTTATTAGCAAAAAAAGTACAATTTTTTAAAGTTAGGTCTGCATAGTAACTTTTGCGTAGCCCTGTATAAATAGGTGATAGGGGGAGAAAAGAAAAGGGGAGTTTTTTTCACTTCTTGGGTCCATGTCTATTTACAGTTAAAAAAGAAATAAAATTAGAGGACATGAGGTGCACTCATTGGTGGCTAATAAATGAAATTACCCATATGCTTTATTCGTGAATATTGATATGCCTATAAAGAACCACAAGCCAACTGAATGGCGGACCGCGGGCTTCAATGTTATACTATAATACCATGGTACCAATACAGTATTTATATCATAATATCATGGCGTCACAATACCGAAAGAATTAATAGATTTTCATAATCGTTTTTAATAAAAAATTGATAGTAAAATCGCTTTTTTAACGGAATACCGGTATGGTTGTTTTTATTGACTAATCTATACAATGTGTCCCTAAACTTAGTGGCATAAATTTACGAGCCGATTAAGCAAGTCAAAATAAGACGAAAATCTAAATAAATATTTTTCCTAATTACGTATGTTTAAAAGATACAGGGTGATAAAGTGTTACTTATCATATCAGTTTTTTAATATAACTTCTACTATGGTAGACTTGGAAAGGTGCTTTTTTGCGAACAGTCACTTATTACCAAAACACATATTCACACATAATTATAATTGTTCGAGTGAACACAGTGTCGTAGAAACAGGGGTTGCTTAAGCTTATTGTCCCATACAAACTTTGAGGTTAGGTTTTTATACCATTTGATGCAATTTTTCGATTACTCAATTCGGCTAAGTAGTACTATTAAAAAGGTGTACCTTTCAAACTTCGATAAAATAAACCGTTTCCGAGATATTCGAGATTACAATAATTGTTATATCGCATTAAAGGACTAAAAGGTATATGATAACAAATTTTTTAATTGAAAAAACTACAATTTTTTTAATGTGACGATCAGGGTTTGCTTTTTCTTTTATCTGTAAAGGCCAGGAAACCGAGAGTTTTTGCCATTTTCCCAACATTGTATTAAAGTGGATATAGCCGGTTTTGCACGGATGCTCCTCATCTGTTCTTCGCCCTCGACTGTATATATTTTTGAATAAGACTGATTCTCTGCCCGGCAGTATCTTTAAAAATTCTCATCTATAGCCAATTCTGAGGTAGTACTTTTAGGAATTCTTTACTTTTAGATTTTCCTTTAATAAAAAAGAAATCAAATAAGAAGCTGGTTTTTTCATTATATTCAGTTAAACGTGGACACTAGTTTTTTTATCATTATTTTACTTATAAATGCACTGAAAAAACAAACATGCTAGGAATACTTTTTATAATACCTACGAGCTTAATATAAACTTGTATTGGTAGCTTTCATTTCAAGTGGAGCATTATTCAAATATCTCACATAAACCAAATTAACAAATGGAGCTAAATATTCGAAATTATTTTTCTCTATATATAACAACTATAGTTGTTAAAGAAATCAGATTTCGGACATAAAGGACTTTTCACATCCATCAAGCATGATGTATAGGGCCAGGAGCGCATTTCATCCATCAAAAAGCATACAAGCCAAGCTCAAAAGTTCCTTGTAATCATTGTTGTTTTTCTAGTCAGAAATTTTTTTCTCAAACGGTGAAATCATAAATTAATAAAGTGTACCTAATAAAGAATTCTGAAACATGCAAATATCAGCTGGGTTATAAGCAGTTTGATAATAGTTGGTTACGCTTTCTGAGATCAGTTGAATAGTCCAGCTTCTCCATCGGTAGAGCCGAAAGTATAAGCTTCATGGCATGATCAATCCAGACAAGTTTACGCACAAGAAATTGTATAAAGTTCCAGTGTGGCGACATGTATTACTTGCTATCGTATCAAATACAATGCCTTTAATAAAAGATTTCACTTAACATTTCTAAGTTGCTTTAACGCATGCTTGAGCTTGAGCCTTTTCGGATTCTCTATCGATTTTTGATATACCCTAAAGTTTTTCATGACCATTCCCACTAATAGCGATGTGGTCAACTTTTTTTTGGATCCATTATGAGATACCTATAGGTCGGCCAAAAGGTAAGTATACTTACCTTTTGGCCGACCAGTAAATGGCAACCTAGAGGGTTTAAATTTGGTACGAATATTATTATATAATCGCATACAAAAATGGGCTTTGTGAATGCAACAGTTTTTTTCTCCATAGAATTGTGGACCATTGTACATACAAATTTTTAACCCCCCCCCACGAAATATTTTTATGGATTCTTCCCTGAATTCTACAATTAAGGAGTAGAAAAAAAGGCCAGTTTTGCTACGAACTACTCGTACATCCTATTATACGGCGAAAAAGTCTGGACTTTTAATCCTTTTGGTCCTCAATCAACCAAATCTTTCGTTCAAATCTCTATTAGATGCGATTTCTTGGTATAGCACATTTTGTATTTTGTTAAATAACATTGTTTCTTATTGTAAAAGACAGTTTATTTTCTGTCAATACTGATTGCAGCCGAGTCTACGGCGCGCGGCAGCGCGCTATACACTGTTCAAAATTTCATGACCATTTTAACACCAAATTAACACCATACATGGTCTTTATCGATACAAACCAAAATGGTGTTAAATATGGTTCGTTGGTCCGGTGTAAATTCAAATACTAAAATACTGTAAATTTAACTTTCACAAAGTATTAAAATAAATTTTACACTGTTTAAAATATCTGTGGTGTAAAAAGTAATCTTAAAATGGTGCCAAAATCCAACACCAAGTGGTGTTAATATAACAGTTGGTGGAACGCACTAAAAACATTATCTCTAGCGAGTTAAAAGTTCAATTTTCTGGAATAATACCACCGGTAATATACTTGTAATGCGTCAAGGAACTTCCTGTTTCCTTTTTTTCTGTGTAGTATGATTTAATTTGACCAAAAACACATTATATTTAACACTGAAAAGGGGTTTAATTTACACTAGGTAAAATTTATTTTAATACTGTTTGAAAGTTAAATTTACACCATTTTAGTATTTGAATTTACACCGGACCAACGAACCTTAATTAACATAATTTTGGTTTGTATCGATATAGACCATGAATAGTGTTAATTTGGTGTTAAAATGGTCATGAAATTTTGAACAGTGTATACACTGCTATAGCTGGTGTAAATTGAACTCCTTTTCAGTGTTAAATATTATGAGTTTTTGGTCAAATTAAATCATGCTACACAGAAAAAAAGGAAAAAAAAAGGAAACAGGAAGTTCCTTGACGCATTACTAGTATATTACCAGTGGTATTATTCCAGAAAATTGAACCTTCAACTCGCTAGAGATAATGTTTTTAATGCGTTCCACCAACTTAAAATACTTCAAGTATTGACAGCTGTTTCCACCTATTTAAGGTCTCTTTAGTATCGAACAACTTGTAGTGTCAAACCAAAGCAAAGGACTACCTGAGCTTATATACTCTTTATGTAAGTCAACAGAGGCGAGATTTAAGAACATCACGTGATCCACACCGCCTTTGCCGCGATCGGTACACACTATGCAACCAGGAATGCACGGCAAATTGTTTTAACCGTTTTAACAGATTGCTTTAGGTTGAAGTAACTCTTATTTTACAAACAACATATTTAGTAAACTGAACCATACAGCGGGTTGGTTTCACTAAAGTTTTCTGGGTTAATTTAACCAATTTAAAAAAAAACTAGGTTTAGTACCGTCAAACTAATCTTTATTTATATTAACCTTCCCACAGTTGATTTAAATAAATACTTATGGGTCAACTAAATTAATATAGTTAAATGAACTATTCCTTTTTTTCTGTGTAGGGGCACTTATCAAATATTTTTAGATAAAGACTGTTTTGGTGTTTGCTGTATATAACATTTTCAACCATAATTCATGGTGTTTATATTAACACCACTTGGTGTTGGATTTTGACACCATTTTAGGATTACTCTTTACACCACAGATATTTTAAACAGTGTACCGACAGCGCTCGCGCTGGGGGATAAATAAATTCATATTGTTTAAACTAATAGAGGGCAGTAAAATTTTCTTGTAGAAAATTTAACTAAAGTATACAATGCATGTAACTGACAAAAAACAAATTCATAATTTGAGGGAGAAGTCATTAAAATTTTCATTTGTTTATTTTAAAATATGGTAATAAATAAATAATTTCAAATTTTGAATAATTTTTCAAAATGTGAATATTGAACAATAAATTCTGAAAATTTCATTAAAATATCTTAATCGGTTTTTCTGAAATAAATTATTTAATTAAAAGTTTCCAAAATTTTTATTGTAAAAAAATTGTTGATAAAATGAAAGTTTAAAAAAACTGTTTCAGGGTTTCATTATTGATAGTAACTGCTTTATATAAAATATATATTAATGTATATTATGTATATTAATTTGAATTCAAAGATCAAGTGGGAAATAGGGGGTCCACTTGAGGTAATCTTACTCAATTGAAATCGACGTAATTTTCAATCTGATTTAAAACGGATGGTCATTTTCCTTTAACTCTTAAGTCACTTAAGTTAAGTGAGTTACACCTTATAAGCAAATAATCCGATGTCTGTATGCAAATTATTCGTCGAACTATTTATCAAACAAATAAAAGAGTACTGCTGAAAAGTAGTGGCTGAAGAGGATGGGCTACTGCCAAGCTATCCCCGGTGGCTATTTAACTGCATTTTTTTCCATAAAGGTGTACTTTCTTTAATAAGGCAAAAATCGTTTACAAATATTTAATAGTGTAGTTGCAGATGGCCTCCACTCTACTAGGTGAATAATAATTATTGTGAAACACTCATATTAACCAAAAAAACAAAATAGTATATTAAAGTACAAGTTGCAGAAGGCCACATATTCTCGCACGAATTCGAAATTTGGCCTCGAGCGACGAAGGAGCGAGTGGACGAACGAATGAGTGCGAGAATAGCCTTCTGCAACGTGTGATTTATACTATTTTCTCGATTTTAACTTTTATTTAGGTTTTTTTAATTGTTTTGTGGTCGTTGTTAGTTGGGGGATTTTTCTCGCAATATGTCAGTTGGCAACACAAAATGACAGTTGCATGGACAGGTAGATTTATTTTTATTTACTATTTATTAATAATCGGTCATCTATGAATCTGTTCTTATTTGTCAACTGGATAATAAGGTTTTGTGTAAGTATTGTATTATTTTTTAATGTTTTCTGATTTTTTGAACAATTGTGTTTACTTTTAGCTGTGTAAAATGTCACAGGAGGTACAACCTGAACTGCACTTTTTCACATTAAACTTAAAATTTTGCATTAAAATGCATTGTTGGAGCAAACTTAATATTACAAAACAATAATAACGGCTTCATTTTCAATAAAAGTGTAGTTCAGGTAACCTGAATCAGGTTGCACTAGTGCAGAATAACAAACAAAGCTATTATAAATAATCCTAAAAGTAATGAATTTGAGGTTATTAAACAGTTTGACATTTTGGGGGTACCAATACTTAAAAACTAAATGTTACCAAAAATCGTTTAAGAATAAGCTTCATTCTTCAACGATTTTGCGTGCGAGAATATGACATTCTTACATAAAAATCGAGAAAATCTTTTTAATTCTCTTTTATGAATTAGTCAAAAATTACTAATTTAATAGTTATTAGTGGCTGCTTTTTCACTTGTACCATGGTTAACCATGGAATATCATGGTATCCCAAAATTTAACAGCCCACTCGCATGTAAAATTTTCCCCTGAATCCGAAAATGCCGTCAAAAATTATGAAAGTGAAGCAGTTTTTGAGATATACCTACCCAGGCAACAAAGTGACGTGAATATCACGTTTAATTTACGTCTACGGTGACGTCGAAGTCACCAACTTAGACACGTCTTATCGTCGTAAAATTGACGACAATATGTCACAGCGATTTCACGTGTAAAATCACGTGATATTACGTAATTATTTACGTAATTTGACGTAAATAATCACGTAATATTTCTTGAATAATATATGATTAGGTCATACACTGATCAAAATAATTACCGATACTGATATCAGATATTTCAATGCGAAATGTGATTTTGTCAAAATTAAAAAAACAAAAAATTTTTAGTTGTACTTTTAAATTTTAAGAAATAAATAGGTAAACCCTACTATATATAGTATATATATACTACTATAGTAGATATATATTTAGTAAATAATTAATAATCAAAATAAATGTATGTAAAAAAGTAGAATATCAAAAAAAAAAAATTTGTTAGTTAATCTTTGCAGAAACACATACATATGTCATTAAAATATCGGATATAAGAATAAATAATTATTTTTACTAGTGCATAAAGGGCTTTTGGTTTAATAATTAATAAAACATGTTTTAAGTTGCTCAAAACATTTATTATAAAATCAAACACATTAAATTTTAAGACAGATGACAGGTCAATATTTTAGGAGCTTATGTGGGTACTTCATTTAGGTGTTATGACTTCGTTAGTAATTAAAACATTAATAAACAAACAAAAATTGACCTACCTGACACAGCCAAAGTATTATCATTATCAGATTATAAAAGTTGGACGCTTGAATCAACCATATTGTTTTTTAGGAATAAACGTTCCCTCGCTTTGTAAGTAGTGTCAAAGAGAAACAGGGTTGCCAGGTGTAAAAATTAATATTATCGAAGAGGGTTGACAAAATGATCAAATTTACAGAAAATTATATAAAATTATCAAAACAAAAATAGTATAAAAACAAGCAAAACTACGCGGCGGATTAAATTATGTTACAATTATCGATTATTATTTAAATTTTACTATTTTAAAAAAGAAAATTATAAAACATCTGGCAACACTGTAGATAAATAATTTTACTAAAATTAAAATTGTGATTGTCAACTGCAGTAACATGTTAATTTCTTATTTTGTGATGAAATGATAAAGGATTTAAAAATCGCGAATTTCTTTTAAAAAATCCATTGATCAATAATTATAGATTAATAATTATAATTATTAATCTATCTTAATTAGTTTAAAACCAAATAATGTTTAAAATTATTTTAATAAAATATTGCACGTTGATTCTCCGGCGAAATAACGTAAATTAAATAAAATTAATAATTTTTGTTTTTAAAAATATTCCAAAACTTTTTGTCGGCCCATTAAACCGGGCCAACTGTTTCTTATTAATTATCACTATATTTTCATATTTTCTTAAAAATTTCGTCATCTGTTCACGTGATAATGACGTCATTTATTGGTTATCATCGACCTAAGTTAATAATTGGTCGTGTTTTGGTGAATTTTGAGACGTCGAAAAATGGTTGAAATGTAACTTCGACCAAATTCGACCCAATTCGTCGACGATTCTACGTGATTTCTACGACCCTGTGTTGCCTGGGTAGTCAATTCCATATTAAATAGAAAATTGTCTATATCTCAAAAACTGTTATACTTTTTTTAACTTTAGACGACATTTTAGGATTTAGGGGACAATTTGACAAATTTACAAGTGAAAAAGCAGCCACTAATAAATTAGTCATATTTGACTAATTCATTTTTAGACAGCATATTTATGTTATAACAATAAATAAAGCAATAAATGCGGAATGACAAAAATATATTAAATTGTTTTATATATTATCCCCTGTCATAATTAAGGCGTGTTATTCACCTTCACCTTTTTTAAACAATTTTTTCTACTCTCACCTTTAAAACGCCCATTATCGTAGATTTACATGACACTCACCCAGCTGACATGGTCACGTCATATAAACGTCGATTATTGGTATATATTGGTAAATGACGTCGACGACCTTACATCGACGTCTCTACGACGTCACAACCCTTACCAACCATATACGTCATTTTGTCAACGTCGACATAACGTCGACTTAAAGTGATACAATAATAATTTTAGCAATTAATGTCGTACATTGTGGGCTTTTGTTTCTTATCCTAAAACCAACAGGTACCTACATCACTTTAATGCAGCTGAAAAATTTACAAGGAGTTTATAATAATAATTATGGATCGTATCGTATATAATTTTTTTAGTTTTACTAACCAGAACACAAAATATTTCGTGTTTTGATTAGCAAAACTATAACAATTATTTACTTATTGCTAGACACTCAATATATTAGGAGTTACAAAGTATTTATTAAACTTGTAAATAAATAATAAAATGTATTTGCCGTTAAATATTTAAATTTCGCGCCAAACGCTCGTCAAAATTCGGAGCCACCGAATCGGAGGTGCTCGTACGGGTGTGACCGAATGCCGCGCTTTTATGACAAAGTTTGTATGTTCTGTTTGCGTGTGTTAAAGCCGTGCAACAAGTGTATGCTTTTGCTTAATAATAATTATCAGTTATCAGTTAGGTAAGCAAAATTTTGTTATTTCGTTGATACTTACATACCTATATCTTTTGCGTTAAAATGTAAACAACTAAACGATGGTGGTAATGTTAAATTTGTCAGCCGGTTTCGTGCCGGCGTCATGGTCGCCATTGGGCATTTAGAAAAAGTAATGAAATAATAAGTTTAACAAGTACTTATATGTATATTGGTTAATTATATTTGTTAAAGTTATAAATTAAATTTATATAATATATAATGTTATTAAAACTATACCTACTGAAGTTGTAATTTTGTCTACATAGATATGGCTTTCGTAGGAGTGGAATTCTGCAAAACTGATGACGATGAAGGTGGTTTAGCACTTGTTCATTGCAAATGGTTGACGCCGAGAAAATCGAGAAAGTAATTTTATCAGTGTTTTAAATTTAAGGTATCTTTTGCACAGAAAGTGCAATATTTTGTTTATTTTTTTTTCAAATAAAATTTTATCAATATTTTTGTTTTTTGTGCTGTCCCAAAATCGATACATACGTCATAAATAGGTTGATAAAATGACGTCGTATTAACGTAATTATACGTTACAATTACGTCGATAAAACATATATTCTACGTCATAAGACGACGTCATTTTACGTCACTTTGGTGACGTCTTTGGGCTGTGACATTTTCACGTAATTTTTTGATCGATTCGACGTCATCCAACAGGTCAATACGACGTAATGGGTGACGAAATAAATACGTTAAAAGAACGTCATACTGTCAGCTGGGCAGTGGCCTTTTAAATTAACAAGTTGGCGTTTTAGTCACGGGCTGAAGTTAGCAACATGTTTTTAGTCACGGGCTGAAGTTAGGTTTAAGTTAGTTGACAGTTATCAAATGTCATACAATCGTTAAAATAAAGTGTAAAATAATAACAAATGTGAAAATTTATTTTATTATCTCAATACAAAAATACAAAAGCATTAAATAGTTTCTCAACGCCAATTTTTAAAAAGTTTATATGAACAGTTAACTAAATATAACTTAAATGTTTGCTCGGACTCCACCGTAAAGTGCTCATAAAACATTTTCTTCACTTTCACTGTGAAAAAACTGTTGTTTATCTATTTTCAAGGGATACATTTCGATTTATAACACTGAGATATAAGTTAAAGTATTTTTATACAAAATTTGATAAAGATTGGTAAAGTCGTTTTAGAGTTGTTTTACTTATTATGCGTTAATTTTGACGGGCAGTGTATGTTAGCTGCCTTATTTGAATTGTTTCTATAACAACTTTTATGGAATATTAATTTTGTAATATATTATACGTATACGTAAATAAAGCGAAAAAAATTCTAAACGGAATGCAAGTAGGTGATTTTACAATGAATTTTTGTTGTTGGGTAATACATATGAAAATTATACAGAAGTCTGCATCTTAAAAACTCCGAACATATTTGAAGATCGCGTGGAAGTGGTACATGCAAAGAATACTTAAATAAGCCGGTATCTATTTCAATCTCATTTAGGAATATTTCCTATGCAGTCCTTGTAGTCCTTGGCCCGTGATAGAAGTACGAGTGTCAGGACGACGACATCGAAAGGTCCAATTGAATTTTCTTGCCTGCCTTTTCTTACCCTTTTGTGTTTCGTTTCTTTGACAGCGACAAGGCCACTTCGCAAAATAGACGGTAAAGGAATCCAATGCCAAAAACTACAAGACTTCATATTTATCATTTTATAATAAACAAGCACTTTCTCTGCATATTACATGTTAATAAAAAATAAAAATATTGCTATAAAATGCATTTATTTTAAATCAATGTATTAAGCAACAAAAATAACAACCAACCAATAAAATATCCGTTGGACTAACTTTTACAAAATAATATAACAAAATATTATTGGGAAGAGCAATATGTCATACTTTTACTTACCAACAATCAGGAAAAATGGATTGTAATGCTATTTTTATTTATTTAAATATTATACAATGAGAAAAAAATAGCCCACTAACGCCATACCACGAGGGGGGGTTATGTAAAGAATAAAAAATTACCATTTATTTTAATTGAATTTTATTTTGTTATTTAAATATTTAAGACTTTTTAATTATATAGTCATAAAAAACAACTTTTTTGGATGTTTAAAAAAAGTTAAAATGTATTAATACTAATAGTAATTACTATTAACAAAGTTACAAGAATAGGTAAATATATATTACAATATATCGATGACTTTCTGCCAAAGTATCGCAAGCAAAATAATTCAAATTTCGGTAATTGAAATTTTGTTTTGTTTTAAAGTCTGTTTTAAACCATATATAACCTATAGGTTTTATAACAAGTAAATAGCTATAATTATAAGCTATTTACTTGTTATAAAACCTTTAGGCCATATTTAATTAAAAACAGACTTTAAAACAAAAAATATTTTCAATTCCTGAAATTTGAGTTATGTTGCTTGCGATACTTTGGCAGAAAGTCATCGATATATAGTATTGAGAGAAAGTTGTAGCAGATTGGATGATAGAGTGGGTCGAATATCCGTTTTTTTTTTAATTTATTTGGCAATTGCAAAAAGTGCGAAGGAAAAAAATGTTTGGTTGTCAGGCTTTTCAATTGCACTTACATTGAAAGTAAAAAAAATCTTTTTTTCTACTGCCACCTTTTGTACCTATATTTTTTCATGACACTAAGTGAGCTTTTAAACACATTGACAAGTTGTCGCTTTATGGCGTTTTAGTCACGGGCAGAAGTTAGCAACAGGTTTTTAGTCACGTGCTGAAGATAGTTTTAACTTAGTTGACAGTTGTCAAATATCATAGGTACAATCGTTAAAATAAAGTGCGCTTCTTATAAAACAATACTAAATGTAAAAATTATTTTTTTAACTTATTACAAAAACACAAAAGTATTAAATAGTTTCTCAACGCCAATATTTAAAAAGTTTATATAAGGGGTATTCCATGCCAAATCGACCACTTTTGAACCCGACCCCTTTCGATCTGCCCAAAAGTTTTCCATTCTTTTCTACCCCTTGAAAAACATTTTTGAAAATTTTTTCAAATTTTTTTATCCAACCCCAAAAAATTTTAAATTTTTCATTAAATAGGTTTTTTAATTTTAAATACCCATAACTTTTTCAAAAATTGACCTTTTGGTATCTTTTTTTTGTTGAAATTTTTGTTTTTAAATGAATTTTTCGAAAAAATAGACAAAAAAAATTTAACACGATCAACTCTATGAAATTATCGCTTTTTTTTTAAATAAAATTGTTATTTTTATGAAGTTCGCCATTTTTTATTTTTTTTTTCTCAAAAAAACTTCAATTAATTTTACAATTATTCCCGCCAATCCCAGAGTGGGCCGATTTTTTTTCTATTTTTTTTATTTAATTGAAAAAAAATTATCTAATTTTTAAAAATGCAATTTTTTTACAAACTTTATTTATATAATAAAATAAATGCAATTTAACGATTTTAAGGTATTATATTCTCAATTTATAGGCTTAAGCTACGACTGTAATGGCTAAGGTTCAAGTTTTAATACATCAATTAGATCGATAAATTAGGTTCAAATCCAAGCTGGACTAAAACAAAACACCCCAGACGCGCGAATGAACACAGAATTTGTAAAATATTTAAACGCCAGAGAGGAAATTAATAAATAATTTTTTGCAATATTTTTAAAATCATCGAATGTTAACTGTATTAATTATAATTATAATTATAATTATAATAATTATTAATCCTAGTCAGTATAATCGTAGTTTTAGCCTATAAATTGAGAATATAAACGTTGAATTGCATTTATTTTATTATATAAATAAAGTTTGTGAAAAAAACAAAAATTTAATTTTTGAAAATTAGAGAATTTTTTTCAATTAAATAAAAAAATAGAAAAAAAAATCGGCCCACTCTGGGATTGGCGGGAATAATTAAAACATTAATCAAAGTTTTTTTTTAGAAAAAAAATAAAAAAATAAAAAATGGCGAACTTCGCAAAAATAACGATTTTATTAAAAAAGCGATAATTTCATAGAGTTGTTCGAAAAATTCATTTAAAAACAAAAATTTCAAAAGAAAAGATACCAAAAGGTCAATTTTTGAAAAAGTTATGGCTATTTGAAATTAAAAAAACTATTTTTTTTTTAATTTAAAACTTTTTTGGGGTTGGATAAAAAAATTTGAAAAAATTTTCAAAAATGTTTTCAAAGGGTAGAAAAGAATGGAAAACTTTTAGCCAGCTCGAAAGAGGTCGGGTTCAAAAGTGGTCGATTTGGCATGGAATACCCCATAAACATTATACTGACATTTTAATTTCGCCGGCAGTAAACTAGATTTAATTTAACTTAAGGACAAGTTTGCGCCCGAGCGTTAGAGGGCTGTTAAAAATTCCGAGACTGGTCAAAACTTACTTCCTGCGTGGTGTATAAAGTTTTATCTTCTCCTACAGCTAGCTTTTATGTAATAAAAATACTGTTTTGGTCAATTTATTTTGACACTAAGACTAGCTAATTTTTTGACATTAAAGGATGTCACCACGTAGATGCGGATGTTACGTAGTCTGCTATGATTTTGTCGTTATTAAATCGTTGTTAAAGTAGCTTACTTACCTCCCGTCGTCAATTGCAACCAGCGGTAAATTCACTTACCTAAAAAACAATGTATTAAGCCTAGTTACCATAATTGGAGAAGATTAATAATATTTAAAAACGAGGGCGAGTGTTTTAGCTAATAGATAATTGTTTATAGACCTTTTATCAATGTTTTTACAGATTATGGAAAGAAAAAAAATTACAAACATTATTATTTAAAACAATTATTATATATTAACCAATTTTGCTAATATTTTTACAAAAAAAATCTTGATACTCTTTGAGAATCCGAGTGGTCTCGCATGAAATTGCATTACCCTAGTGGTCATTGTTGGGCACATTTTTAATCTCTTTAAAAATGTTCTTTAAATGTGTTTATAAATATAGATATTTGGTAACAACCCCAGTAGCACAAAATATTGGTCCTATATGGGGCGCGTCTATGCCCAATATTTTATCTGGGACCAATATTGAATTTATTTAGCCGATGTTAGCCCTAAATTGGCATAAAATGATAATTTAATATATCTTGCCAATGTTTATCCAAGGTTGGTCCTATATTATCAACGATGTATTCGGATTTCTAAAAGTGATATGTAACGACACACGTTTGTTTCCAGGATATGTCTATACTATTGGCGCAGGAACGGTGTTAAGTTGGGGGGTGGCGCAACCGAATACCATCCTTATTGTTTAGCACCAAATGGGTGAAAATAATAAAGGCCATTCTTGCATATTACCGTAAAAATAACAAGGGTTATATGCGATTTCTTGTCTTATTAGCAATAAAATTCGTTATTACGTTAATAAAGCTCAAGCGGATCATTTTAGCACACGATACAAACGATTTTAGCATTTTATCGTATACGATTATACGAATTATAATTAAGAATAACACAGACGGTCTTATTGGTAGATTTTTTCAAAGAATTTGGAGGGTACATTTTATATCAAGTAACCCCCTCTCCCCCTTATCATTTGGATGGGCATTGTCACCCGCCCCCCACGCTTCTACGCCCCTAAGTACCTACTATAGTATATATATATAAACATTTCCTGAAAACAAACGTTTGTCGACACGATCGTGACATCACTTTTTGAAATCCTACTACGTAGTAAGTACTAGTTGGCTAACTTGTTTTTCTTTCAATTTCTCCCTCAAATTTCCTAGAATATAATGTAAAACAACTTCGGGCCAATGCGGATTTCCAATATCGGTTATATAATGTCAAACAACTTCGAGCCAATGTTGGGTTAGTGATTTATGCAAACTTGGACTTTGGGTGAATTTCCAGGCAGGTGTGATAAAATTGTTCCTTAACCACGACCGCTCACTTTAGCACGTGTGGTAGAAAATTATTCGTTGAAACTGATCGTCTCACTCACACCTTTATGCACAGTAGGGTGAGCCAAAAAAACTAACCTATCGGATTTATGGGTTAAAATGAACCTACATACCGAGCAAAAAATTTCCCTGCAAGGCAAAATTTTTTGCAAAAAAAACTGCAGTTTTAGGGATTTTTTTACACTTTTCAAAGCTTTCAAACATACGAATTTTTTAATTAAAAAAAATAATCCTGGTATAGATTCTTTGGGAAATTTTATGCTCTACAAGAATCCGCGACGTAAAAAATTTTATCTCAAACGGTTCAAAAGTTATAGTCTTTTTAATAAAAAAAGATTTTTTTACGTGTTATTTCAATGGAAAACTTAGAATGCTCACCGACACCTTTTAAAATTGAGCAAAAAATTTTTCCTTGCAGGGAAATTTTTTTCTCGGTATGTAGGTTCATTTTAACCCATAAATCCGATAGGTTAGTTTTTTTGGCTCACCCTAATGCACAGGTAAAACACTTGGGGACTTAATCCAGGAGGAGGTACCACACGCAATTTGCACTCTTTTTGCACTTGTATCTGGTATATCACGTGTAGAATCGTTGATTGATTTTTTGTTTTTGAACAACTTTAGCGGTCATGGCATTATGGAAGTACGAGCGCGTTAAGCGAGACTTTACCTACGCGACCATTCGACTTGAGGTGGAGTGCGTCACTGTGGATATTTTATATTTAACATAAATTTAGTAAATAATTATTGTACATTCTTGCTTTCGTTTGTTTATTAATCAAATTAAAAAAGTCAAAAAAATTACGGAAATATTTCTTATTTTGCTTATAGCCGCCAACGCTAAACAATCTCTAATTTAGCGCGCGCGTATTACTATAATATAAAAATACAATACTTGTACACAAGATATCCATACGTACTATGTACCAGTGGTGGGCACTATCGATAGTTGATAGTTCAAAGTTTACAATAGTTTAATAAATCCGGGTAAATTGACATTTTAAAAGGCATGGATATTGTATGGATATTGGGTGCCATTGGATTGCATGTTCAAATAATAACAATTATCATAGCAACTATAAAAAATTAATGTGTACACATGGGTATTTAGTTGAATATTGACAATATTTACTTCAGGGAACAACAAATCCATTTTAAACAATCTGTTTGAAACCAACCATTCTATTCGAATTAATACATTACAGTAGTATTGTACTCCTACATCACAATTACTATTAACAAAATTAACACCTTGCCGAATAATATTGTTGTATCATTTCGTTTAATTAACACAGTACGGATTATAATCGCTTGAAATACGATATTGTTGGTTGGCTGTAATTTAGAACTTGAAATGCAATCGATGCTGCATTAAAATTTCATGAATAAATAATTAAAAGGAGACACACGTTGCCAGAAACAAAGAGAGTTGAGCGTTAAATTGGCTCATATTGGTAGAGAACGGATTCTAGGTAAAATGCATATCGTCAATTTTATAATTATCAATGCCAAATTTGTTGACATTTTTAGTATCAAAAAGCTTGGACCAAAACCTAAATCTAAAAATTAATATAACCGCAAAAAATATCTATATAACGAACAAAAGTTTCTAAAATGTTTAAATGCTTGCCAAAAATAGGAATATGTAGGCATTATTCAGTGTTTTTTATATTTAATTATATTTTTTAAACATACCTTACCATTTTGTATTTATAAAACGATCGATTTCCTTAAAAATCCGTTTAATAAACCTCAAAATTTTAGACTATGTGTAGGAAATAGTTTTGTCTATAATCTTTTTAATGAAATGATAATAATTATCATTTTATTAAAAACAAATTTTTGTTTTTATGAATATTTAAGGTCCAACCAGAGATATAGAGGGGGAGAAGGAGCTTGGACCATTGCGCATCTAATTTTATAGCGACAGGCATATACTTACTTATGTGGTAAGTATATGGCGACAGGCTATATTCTCGACATCTAGTTCAAAATGTCAGCCATGAGCCTGTCGCTATATTATAGATCTCTCTTTATCTGATTGGCAAGCTTAATAAAAAATAAACAGGTGACGACACTGTCGCTTCTTATTAGCATTGAGTCAATGCCGGCGCAACCTATAGGCAAACTAGGCAAAAGCCTTGGGCGGCAAAGTCAGGGGGCGGCAAAATCAGGGAGCGGAAAAAATCAATTGGGTTAAAATATAAAAATAAATAAAAATTGGTTGCGACCAAGCTATAAGTTCGAATTTAAAAAATGTAAACACTTCTTAAGAATAATTATTAAATTTACTCAGAGGTTATCTATAAAGATTCTTTAAAGAAATCATAATCCGATTTGTCGATTTAATAGACGAACGGGGTGGATACATTAAGGAACATTTCTTAGGATTTGTTCCTGTTTTAGAAACCACTGGCGCTGGTTTAACTGAGAAAATCTTGGAAGTATTAAAAAAAATTTCCTTACGAAAATTACGAAAATTTACGTGGTCAAGGTTATGACAACGGAAGCAATATGAAGGGCAAAAATAGCGGAGTTCAGCGAAGAATTTTAGATAAAAATCCACGAGCACTTTTTGTACCTTGCAGCTCCCATTCTTTAAAACTAGTGGTCAATGATGCTGCTAAGTGCTGCTTAGCTGCCACTGCATTTTTTAGTTTGGTCCAAAGCCTATACGTTTTTTTTCCTCATCTACTCGTAGATGGGACATTCTGCTTCGTCACGTGCCTTCTTTAACGCTTAAACCTTTAAGCGATACAAGGTGGGAAATCCGAATTGACGCATTACGGCCACTTCGCTATCAAATGGAAGCCGTGCTCGATGCCCTAATGGACATTTATGAGGATAAAACTCTAACAGGTAATACAACAAAAATTGAAGCTTAAGGATTTGCTAAGAAATTGGCCAATTACAAATTCATTGTTTCTCTTATTGTGTGGTATACTATTTTAAATCAAATAAACGTGACCAACCATTACTACAATCCCAAAAAATTGACTTATCTGAAGCTACAGCTCATTTAGAAAAGACTTGAACATTTTTAGAAAACCTTCGAAGTGATCAAGAATTTGACAAAATATTATCAGAAGCAATGGAAATTTGCGATGAATTAAATATTCCAGCCTTATTTCAATTAGAGTCTCAACCAATCCGTTTGAGAAAAAAGAAAACGCAATTTTCCTACGAGACTGAGGATGAGCCTATACAAGACGCAAAGCAACATTTTAAAATTAATTTTTATTTTGCAATTCTCGACACTTCTCGATATCATCGGTAACTGAAAGATTTACTCAGACAAATCAAATATCATCAATTTTCGGGTTTTTATACAATATCCATTAATTAAAAAATATGACTACTAAGAGTATTTTAAATCATTGGCTCAAACTAGAAGAAATCCTAAAATATAATATTTCCAAAGATATTGATGCTACGGAACTCTGTGATGAGCTAGAAGTGATTGCTAGACGCATAGAGCCAAAGGCTACACCGCAACAATTTTTAAATTTTTTGTGTGAGCACAAACTTAAAGAGATTTTGCCTAATTTAATAACAGCATTGCAATTTTTTTTGACGCTTCCTGTGTCGGTAGCCAGTGGCGAACGCAGTTTTTCGAAACTAAAATTAATAAAATCCTATATCAGATCGACAACAAAATAGGATAGACTTGTAGGACTTGCAACCTTATCAGTAGAGAAAGATATTGCTCAAACTATAAGTCTAACTGAACTTGTATCTGACTTTTCCAAGTTGAAAGCAAGAAAAAAATTAATGTAAATTTGTAGTAATTCTTAAGTTCAACGCATCTTCATTTATTTATTTAAATTACCTGATATTTTCGAAACTAAAAAACTTATTATATTTTGTCATTACTAGCGCTGATTTGTCCTAAAATGTAGAAAAACTACTACCTACTGTTTAACGTGGAATCCGAACCACGGTCCTCGATGAGTTAGAGTCTAACTCATCGAGGACCGACAGTTAAACTGTTAGACTCATCTACCGACTTTCAACGCGCACAACATCCAAGGCTTTGACCGGGAATCGAACCCGCTACCGGACGCAGTTTGTCTCGGCATAGTCGCCTAACCCACTGCGCCACCGTGGCCCCTAAAATATATTTTAGAAGATTATGCAGTTTATGTACTTTAATTAAGTATGAAAAAAGTATAATGAACAAACTTTAAGGGGGGCGGCTCACAGATTTTTTGCCTGGGGCGGCAGGTTCGCTTGCGCCGGCCCTGGCATTGACTAAAGAATGAACTTCTTCACTCAACGTTGTTAGTTTTATAAGCAGGGTTGCCGTTTGCGGGTATTTTACCCGAAAATCGTGTATTTTCGCCATGCTTGAGGATAAAATATTACAGCGGGTATTTTACTTTAAAATACTAAACTAAAATTTTGTATTAGATGATATTGTATATTTACTGAATATACATAATTATTATTATTTTATTCTGTTATCATTCATCTTGATTAATACAAAACTAAATTCATTTGTCAAAATAGGGACAATGCGCTAGAAAATTTATAAATATTTACTCTTGTGAGTAAAATCGGGTATTTTGTAATTTTTGGTCGTGAACTTTCATGACAACACTGTTTTTACATAACCACATTGTTTTTAGAGGCCTAAAGGTCTAAAAACAACCACCTGATTTTTTTTTCTGCGAATAATAACTTCTATCTGTTTTCTACACCGATATCTTTGGTTTAGTTGAATTTTTGTATACATGTAATTTAGTTGATTTTATATGTAAGAATTTCTGTGATATAAAATGTCTTGTGCTGTTAAAACGTGCAGAAACCCCAAAATTTTTTACTGCGCCTCGTATACGTGGTTCAAAATGGCAGCTATGAGTGTGTCCCCATTCGCGCACGTTAAGGCTCATTCTCCCCCCCTCTATATCTCTGGGTCCAACATAATGATTTTTAAAACACCTATTTCATTTCTTAACTTTAGCCGGTGTGCGAAAATCTACTTAAAATTGGAAAAAATGATGTTAAAACTGTTCGACAGTTGTCAAAAGCAGGGACCCGGACCGGAACCGGTATTTATTTGTGGACCGGAACCGTTATTTTGAGACCGAACCCGAACACTTTAAACGGTTTTTTATATTATTTTCGGTTTTTATCATAATTTCTTTTTGAAAAAATTTAAAAAAATATATTTTGTTTTGTTAAAAAATCTATAAAATTAGTTTTTACAAAAAAATATTTGAGCACGGGCTATAAATCTATAAATTATACACTCTAGCACAAGTATTATTAGAGATTCCTGCTGTGTTAATAACAATTGTAAATGTTGTATAAATAATTATTGTAAATGTAAATTAAAATAACTTTATTGGAAAAATAAAGATGTTATATGTATACACATATATTATATAGTACTAGGCAACACTGTAATTAATAAATCCCCACTACAAAATATCCCACCGACTGCGCCATAAAGTAAATAATACCAGAGTAGGTTGAAGACTGATTTATTAAAATGACTAGCAAGTAGGTGATAGGTCTTGACTAGCATGGGTAATAGGTACATTTGTAGTGGGGATTTATTAAATACAGTGTTGCCTATTATTATGTATTATTACACCTGCAACACAAGTAAGTGAGCGTTAAAAGGCTGTTTTCCGGCGGTCATAATTTTTGGAGAAAAAGAACAACAAAAGTTTAAAGTTCAGCTTTTTTATTTTTGGATAACTTATTTTAAATATGAATTTTCCAGTTTTTTAATTGCAATATCAGAATAAACGTAAAGAAAAAGAGAATGAGGAGCCTAAAATTGAAGAACCTGATTTGAAAAAAAGAATAGACAAAAGTAATTTAATTACATGCCAAAAAAAAATTTACAAAAAATATTTTTTTTTTAATTGGACTTATTTGGTACATTGTAAAAAAATTGTAACCGAAAAAAACCGTATGGACCAAAAAGATTTGTCCGCACCGGACAGAAATATTTTTTTGGAACCGTAACTGAACCCGAACCAAAATTTGTCGTTTCTCTCGGAACCGGAACCGGACAGGAACCGTTATTTCATTTGGGGCCGGGTCCCTGGTCAAAAGTAAGATAAAATATCAAATAAAGTTGGCTTTAAATTACTTGCGGTGGTTGAATAAAATTTTGTGTGCGACTATTGGTCAAAATAGGAGATTCCACTTGCGTGTTACCGTAGTTGAGCCTAATGACGTTACAAAACTTTAAATAAATATTCTAAACGCGAGAAAAACACGGCGTCGAAAGCTTATTTATTTCTTCGCGCACAATCTACTATTATTATGGTATAAATATGGCTTTTTAATGGAAAACCAAAAATCTGTTTACCGCCAAGGGATACAAAAGAGCGGAAGGAATAAAAGCAGTGAAATAAAAAATTCAAATTGTTAGAAGAAAGTTTAAGCTATTGTAACAAATTTTTATAAAATGTTCCTGATGAATATTCACGTGAAAGATTCTCCACGTTGTGCTACCTGGTCTATACCTACAGCAAAAAACTAAAACAAATAGTTTAGTATTTAAACTAAAATTTAATTTAGGTACACTTTAACATGTCAGTACTATTTTGTAAATGAAAAAGCTTTCTGCAATCTGCAACTACTACACCTGAATCGAATATGTAGTCTGCGGAGAGAGTAGAACCTGAAAAGCGTACCAAACCTAATAAAAAAGCTTCTATGGGCTTAAAAGGTTTCGACCCAGACACTACAGTTTCTGTTTCGGCTTGTATTTTTGAGATGGTCGTGGTATATTTTTTTATATAACCATCTTTAAAATGGAGAAACAAGTACAGGAGTTTAACGAGTTCAAAATCAATAAAAATGACAACATCGAGGAAAGAAACATTAATGTTGAAACATGTAAATATGTTCCACAGAAGAATAAAATAAAAGTTAAAAAAATTATGTTTCATACATTTTTACTTATTTTTTAATTAATTTAATATATTTAAAATGCATGATCACCTAGAGCTCTTAACCTGGAAAATTTAAATCTGGTAATTTAGTGCCTTTATAAGTTATTTATCGATTTTTAAGTACCTAAAAGTCCGGACTTTACACTTTGGTATCCGCTTGTCTGCATATGCGATATGCTGCTTTGACGAAAATAAAGGAAACCTTGCCGGAAACAAACTCATTCATGTATTCTTGACATTTCGGTATTACCAATATTTCTTTGTATGGATCTCTTGAATGAATACTTTACACGAGTTTATTTATTATTGATAGTTCAAGGTATTTATGACTTAGGTACTTATTATAATTATAGCTTTTAACTAAAAATTATACAAGGTTGATTGACCAATTATTATTTAGTTTAATTTAATTTATATTTTATATTACATACAGCGTGTCTATTTATGGCTACCCTTTATAAATAGTAAATGCTTTTTAATAATTTTTTAAATTTAAATTAATAAAATAACCCTAATAATACCTATTATTATACCTATATTATGATTTAAACCTACCACAGCCGTTTACACAAGTTTAACAACAAAGTCATAACTTCATTATCAAAAATATCCTAATATTCATATTTAAAAATTGAGAAGCTTATAGTATATATGAAGGGGTAACAATCAAAAGGGTACAAGTGCAAAAAAGAGAAGTGGAGTTATTAACTAAACATTTTGCTATATACAAAAGTCTGGATACTTGTTTCAATGTTTGCATTAATCAACATGCAAAACTCATACAATTTTCACGTTATGAGAAAATAAAAAAAAGACTTTTAACTACCCAATTTTGCACTTTTCATTCTAAAATGCACTTGTACCCTTTATATTATATTACGCGTTTTTATTTATAAAATTATTGATAAAAAATTTATACATGTTAATATGTAAAAATATAATATGAAATTATATTAATTGACATAAAAATCAATAATAACCTAACTGATTTTTAAAATAAGACACCCTGTATATAAATAGATTATCCATGATTTATGGAGCTTTTGTTTATCTATAAGGAAATCTGCATATCATAATTTATATTTTTAAATTATTGAAGCATTATAATTTTAAAATATAAAGAAACACACATGCAAGACTATTAATAATAGTACGAAAAGGTCAATGATTGGTTTTTAGAAGAGACCTGTATATGAATATAAATTTGTGTATAGTACATTACATTTATTCTATAAATGATTTATAATAATGGGGTTTAAGACCTTAGGAATTAATTAAGGCATATATTTTCAGAAGTTTATTTGTAAACAAAATCGGACATGGGATACTTTTTTTAAATACATTTGGTACAAGAATATTAGGTTTAATTTATATATTGAGATGAATAAAATATTTCCGCAACCATGTTATATAGTTAATGGATAAATATATGTATCCATTAATATGTAGTGGTATACCGTCCATATAGATGGCTGCCTATAATGTTTATTAATCTTATTATTTGTGATTCTCTGTATAATATACAATTTTTCTACGCTCATTGCATTATATTGAGATTTTTTGGTATTAATATTATATGGTAACCACTGGTTACTAACCAGCGTAATAACGGGACTAATGAACTCATTATTCAGTGATTGGCCGATTTCAATATTCACGGTTTTAAATTGGAAAACGTGAGGTTGACACTGTCTAACAGATGTAAGAATTTTTTGATAAACTGCGCAACACTCAATTTGTCGCGCCCAAAAAGTTCGTCCTTTTTCAAAACGACATAACTTTTTTGTTTCTTGAACGATTTTATTTTGGTTTGTCATGTCTGCTAGCCTCATCCTCTGGCAATTTATGCTATAGATATGAAGCTCACGGTTCTTCAAGTAAATTTCGTACAGGGTGATATGTAAAACGGTCAAAAATTTCAATAACTTCATCCAAGCCCCGTTTGTAAAAAAATAATTTTTTTCTCGTTTTTACTTTGAAATAATGAAGTATTATGTCTTACCTTGAAAAGATTTTCAAATTTTTCTTATTGGAATCTTAGCAAAGAAAATATGATTTTTTTTTCAAAAGGGTGCATTCAAGGCTTTTTGGTAGACAATACACTTAGTCTTTTTAAGAACAAGAAGATAAGATGGTAAAAGATTGTTTCTTGAATAATTCTGAACAAGCGAGAAGCAACAAACTTTCATTAGGCGCCTAAGCAAAGACCACTTTTTCAAAATGACATTTTGGTGAAAATTTTCGAAAACTAATCTTGAACCGATATTTACGTTCGTGACATGTTTTCTTTATAATTTTTACCTCCTGATTCAATCAGGCTGATTGTGATTGTGTTTTCAAATTTAAGTTTCAGATAAAACCAAAATCACTAAGAATCAAAATTCGAAAACAATTCCTGGCTTTTAAATGTCTTAATAAAATCGGATTGCTGACGTGTTTCTTGCATATTTATGATTAAAATGCCATTTGAGGATTTATTTTTTGGGCGAAATTACTGAAATTTGTTTAAGTGGTTAGGATTATGTTACATAACTTACATTTACATTGCGCACTAGTGATAACTTATCACTGATAAGTACCTACCTAATTGGTAATAAAGTTAAATAAAAATATGTTTGTTTATTTTGAAAAATTTTATGTGAAGATATAATCATAATCAAAACTACAACATTCAACAGAAAAATGTAACAAACAATAAAAATAATAACTTTCAATATTTCGTTGGCCCTCCCCTAAACCGTAATAATTCGTTAACCCTCCTGGGCCTCGACCAAGTTCCTTATAAATTCCTGGGGTATCCCATTCTTCTTAAATAGCATTTACCAATTTATCAAAATTTTCCATGCGTCCTTCTCTCTCTTTCATCTTCAGTTTCATCCTGCTCCACATATGCTCAATAGGATTCATATCCGGAGACAAAGGTGGTCAATTCATTCTTTTAATTTGGTGGTCCCTTAAATACTCATTTACGATATTGGCGCGGTTTAACGGGCATTGTCGTCCACCAACACCAATTATTGGCAATATTTTGAGCATAAGGGACCACGATATCACTAACAACCAAATCTCTGTATCTATCAGCATTTTTTCCATTCATCTCCATTTCACCCCAAACAGTCACTCCTCCACCTCCAAAAGCCACCCTTGCCTCCCGTTTCGTGCAATCTTCTGCGAACTGTTGATTTTGAGATGTTAATTCCCGTAGCTGCAGCAAAGTCAGTCAGTATTTGAATCATTTAAAGGAAGAATGGAAGTAACCTGGGTAAGATAGGGGTACGTATATAGGTAGGTAGGTATAACTTATGCAAAAAAACTTCGAAATTTGGAAAAATACAAGCAAACTAAAAAATCAAGAATATGCCTCATAATGCGTCTTGATGATTTTCAAGAACTAATTTTCATTTGATTCTTAATTTGATCATGATAATAACGTACTAAAGATGCAAAACACTGTAAAAAACAGTAAAAACCAGCAATCGTATTATATTAAGACATTTAAATGTTAATTAACAGCCGGGAATTGTTTGAAAAAGTGGTCTTAGCTTAGGCCCTCTAAAAATAATGGAAGTTTGTTGCTTGTCGCTTGTTTAGAATTATTTAAGGAACAATCTCTAACCATCTTATCTTCTTGTTCCTAAAAAGACTGAGTGTATTGCCTACAAAAAAGCCTTAAATGTACTCCTTTTGAAAAAAAAATCATATTTTCGTTGCTAAGATTCCAATTCGAAAAATTTGAAAATTGTTTTAAGGTAAGACATAATACTTCATTATTTCAAGGTAAAAACTAGAAAAAAATTATTTTTTTACAAACGGGGCTTGGATGAAGTTATTGAAATTTTTCACCGTTTAACATATCACCCTGTAGGAAATTTATTTGAAGAACCTTGAGCTTCATATCTATATCATGAATTGCCAGAGGATGGGGCTAGGAAACATCACAGACCAAAATAAAATCGTTCAAGAAACTAAAAAGTTATGTCGTTTTGAAAAAGAACGAACTTTTTGGGTGCGACACATTGAGTGGTGCGCAGTTTAAATGAATCCTCTAGTATCAAAACCCCTTAAATCCGTTTTGATAAAAATGAGATTAATGCATTAAATTATTCCTACCTATCAATGTGTGCATGGAAATGGTTGCAAAAGCCATCAAATATTTATTAAGACGAAATGGATAGTATTTTTTTAATGCATGGTTCTCATTTTTCATCAAAACGGATTTAAGGGGTTTTGATAATAGTGGATTCATATATGGGGCAGTCCACGCCAAATCGGCCAAGAGTAAGACTTTATGTTTTCGATTTGCTTCAAATTTTCAGGGTCAATAGACGAACTAAAGTAATGGAGAAATCTAAAATTTCAACCTCTTTTATGCATTTTTGTAGGTTTTATAAAATAAACAAAAAAAAATGGCAACCCATTATTTTTCGATTATTTAAAAACACGAAAGACAAAAAATTTCGAAAAAAATCATATAAACATATTTTTTGACGCTCTTTAAGATAAAATAAGAATTTTGTTCAAAAATTCTTAAAATGTAATTTTTTTATAAAAATTTAAATTCTCAAAAAACACAACCTCAAATTTAAAAAAAAATCTTGATGATTGCCCTAAGTTTTCCGCAAATTTTGACTATTTATTTTTGGGGGGGAATCAAAAACTGTAGAAATCAGAAACATGAAGTCTTACTCTTGGCCGATTTGGCGTGGACTGCCCCATATATGTTCTTCTTTAGGTTTCCACAGGCGTGTATAGGATCTGCTCTGAGTTGTCGACAACATATATATATATATATATATACAGGGTGGGCCAATGGAAAGTTTCCACCCGGTTTTCTCAGGTGTTACGAAAAAAAATAAAAAACGCTCGCACCCGTCGATTTCTGATTTGAGGGGGACAATTTGTTTTTATATTTTTAACCCCTTAACTTCAACCCCTGAGCGGGGGTGAAAGTTACCCTCAAAATTTGAATAGGAAAAGGGGGTCGAGTGATACTTTTTTTTTAAGGTATTTTTGCCCTGATTATACCCTCCAAGTTTAAACTCGCTGCTATCATCCCTATTGATATGACAGCTTGTTAAAATCTTGAAAATTGGCTATTATTTTAGTAAGAGTAAAAGCGATACTTTTGAGACAGTCTGTAGGTATGCCGAAGGAATAAAGTAAATATTAGCAAAACATCAGTTTTTTTACGTTTGAAGAAAAAAGTGTGTTTTTTGTAAACTTTATTTACAAAATATTGTCGCACAATCATCATTAAGATTATTATCGTTAGTTCAAGAGCTTATAACTAAATTTAATTATGGTATACACTATAGCCGAGCGAGTTGAATTAGTTTATACTTATTTCAAAAACAATGACTGTGCAAGACAAACAGCACGACTATTTAATGAAAGACATCAGGACAAAAATGTCTCTCATACTTATATTAGGAAACTGATGGTAAAGTTTTTGGAAACTGGAACAGTGGAGAACAAAAAAGATAATCCGATTCGTGTCGTTAGGAATGAAGGTATGCAAATCGCAGTCATAGGGCACATTGCAATGGATAACACCTTAAGTACTAGGCAATTGTCCGAAGTTTCCGGCATATCACGAACAAGCGTAAGGAGAATTTTGAAGGTTCACAAATTTTACCCCTACAAGATACAATTGCTTCACGAACTTAATGAGGATGATTATGATCGACGATTACAATTTGTAGAAGAAATGAGTGAACGGTGTGTTGGCAATCTAAATTTTCTTTATAATGTCTGCTTTTCAGATGAATGCTCCTTTTTTTTACATGGATTAGTCAATCGACATAATTGTCGATACTGGAGCGATTCAAATCCACATTTATTTAGAGAGTCTCATACTCAAAATCCTGAAAAGTTAAATGTCTGGGCAGGTATTTTAGGCAATAACATAATTGGACCATTCTTTTTACAAGGCAATTTGACTGGGGCTATGTATCTGACTTTACTTGAAGAAAATATTGTTCCTAGAATAAGGGAAGTTATTGCTGAAGATAATAACTTGTCGCAAAATGAAATGTTTTTTCAACAAGATGGAGCCCCTCCGCATTATGCAGCACCCGTTCAGCAATTTTTAAATGAAAATTTTAGAGACCATTGGATTGGCCGAAGAGGACCTATTGAGTGGCCTGCAAGGTCCCCTGATCTTTCACCTCTGGACTTCTTTCTATGGGGCCATTTAAAGTCTAAAATTTATAAAACACAGCCAGCTTCTCTTCAAGTTCTACAAGAACGAATAACTGAAGAGTGTCAAAGGATAACTACCGATATGTTGCAGAATGTTAGAGAAGAGGTAGAGAATCGATTTTATTTTTGCATGAATGTTAATGGAGGACATTTTGAACAGTTTATTAAATAAATATCATGTAAATAATTTTTTATTAATAATAATAAAACTTTAAAACTTTAATTAGTAGATATTTTTATTAAGGAAGGTAAGTATTGTTTTTACTTATAATAAAACGTGATCTATTTCCAAGATTTTAACAAGCTGTCATATCCACGGGGATGCTAGCAGCGAGTTCAAACTTGGAGGGTATAATCAGGGCAAAAATACCTTCAAAATAAAGTATCACTCGACCCCCCTTTCCTATTTAAATTTTGGGGGTAACTATCACCCACGCTTAGGGGTTGAAGTTAAGGGGTTGAAAATATAAAAATAAATTGTCCCCCTCAAATCAGAAATCGACGGGTGCGAGCGTTTTTTATTATTTTTCGTAATACCTGAGATAACCGGGGTGGAAACTTTCCATTGGCCCACCCTGTATATATATATAATAATAATAAGTTTATTAGTTCAAAAAATTGTACAATGTAGAACATGTCACAAAATAGCTATTTACATACCATAGGAGGAAAATAATGCTTTTCCTCCCGTGAATAGTTTGATGCCCGACGCGAAGCGAAGGGCATTAAATATTCAAGGGAGGAAACGCATTTTCCTCCTGAGGTATGTATATGGTTTTTTCTATTACCTTTTAACGGTAGGTATCTAATCCGGTATGGGGCTATAATATTATGACAAAATATTAAGTAGGTTTTGCGTCGCCGACGTTGTGTTGACAACGCTTTGTTGCTATGGTATATTTGTAAAACAAACATAACAGTTGTTATAAGCTGTCAGGTTATCATAAATTTGCTGAAGAGGCAAGAGTAGTTGAAATTAATCTTCTTCCTCAAAAATCGAAAATGCGATATAAAAAGGAATGTAGTCTTGTATTTTTTTTGTAACTTTGACACTGCTAAAACATTTGTTATAAGCAAAAAACTAAACTAAACTAAACAAAGAATGGTTGAACAAGCGCGGAGTAAATCTTTTTCGTACAAAATCAAATAAGGCTAGACAAGGTACAAAACTCTTGCTAATAGAGGGAGGAAATATTTTTTATGTTGGAAGTAAATTCCAGACCATTTTCTGATAGCAACTTGACTAATTGCTTTCTATTCGACATATACGAAGACAACAAGCTTAAAACAGGCCCTCTTATGCCATACTTTTCCAATTTAATGCAAAGTAACTCTTTATCTATACTGTCAAAAGCCTTAGACAAATCAAAAAAATCAGATATTGCCAAGGTTTTGCTATTCCATAGGTTTAAAGTATTACCAATAAAATGAAATATAGCCAATTCAGTACTTTAACCTTTAATAAAACCAAATTGCTGGCTGGAAATTATATCATATTTTTACAATAGTTCATTATTCGGTTTGATATACAAAGTTCTATTATTTTTGAAAAAATTGGTAATAAGGATATTGGTCTATAGTTGTTTATATCGGTTGCTGACCCCTTTTTATGCAGAACCTTGACAACAGCCATTTTAAGAATTTTTGGGAATATACCATGTACAAAACTTACATTAATAATATGACTTAGTGGGCCTGATATCATAAAAGCACATCTTTTTGTTACAATGGTTGGAATTTCATCCCAACCCGTTGATTTTTTATTCTTTAAATTCATAATTAAATTAAAAATTTCAAAAGAATTCGTAGGAAACAAAAACATATTTGAACCAAGGCAATCAATATTACAATTTAAATTTGGTGTGGGTATATAATCTATAGATTCATTTTTTCAGACACATTAGCAAAGTATGAATTAAATTCGTTTGCTACATTAAACCATTCACTAATAATATCATTATCCGTTTCTAATTCAATTTTTTCACCCTTTGGACATAAGTTTTTATTTTTATTAATAAGTCTCCACATTTCCCTTTGATTGTGAAAAGCATTTTCTATTAAATTTTTATTAAAATTAAGTTTGGCTACATTTATTTCAATTTTTAAAGTTTTACAAATTTTTTTGTATCTATTTTTTAAAGTTTCGTAAACATAAGCATTGCAATTTAACAGATTCTGATGCATTTCTCTTTTCATAGAAGATAATTGTTTAATTCTGTTATTCATCCAAGGTATTTTATTTGAAGTTTTACTTTTATAACTCTTTTTTGGAAAAAATACATCAAAGTGGAATTTAAAAATTTGATGAAAAGATTCAAAACACAAATTTGGTTCAAAACAATTAAAGACGCAGTTCCAGTTGATTGTAGATAACTTCTCTATGAAGCCACCAATATTCGACTCGGAAAATGATCTTTTAAATTGCAGTTTATTGTTTTGTATTTCAATGTTATGTTTAAAACAAAGTCTTATAGCATAGTGGTCTGATAAGCTTGAATATATAACAGAAGAAGTATAGAATGATGAATGAATATTTGTAAATATATTATCAATTTGTGTTTGATTTTTTTGTAACTCTTGTAGGCATATTAAGAGTAAAATGAAGATTAAAGCTATTAAAAAGATTATTAAGTTTTTGTTTTTGTGGACAATTATTATTTAAAAAATTTACATTAAAATCCCCCAAGATGGCAATTGATTCATTATTTCTTGTTACTAAATTAAATAATATAAGTTCAAAATTTGATAAGAATTCATTAAAATCTGCAGAAGGAGAACGATAAACACATACCACAAATAAATTATGATCTGGACACTTTATTGCACAACACTCGCATATTTTTTCTACCGATTTTACTGTGACTTCCTCGGTTTTCAGACATTCTTTTCCATATATACAAACACCTCCATGAAGAAAGCTTGTTCTGCAAAAGGCAGTTTTTAGTTTATAGTTAAAGATTTTTGCAAACTTTAGTTGTTCTGCAGTCATCCAATGTTCTGAGAAACATATTAAATCTGGATCTTCATTTTTTAAAAATATTTCAACCTCCCCTATTTTATTGTTTAAACTTTGGATATTATTATGTATTAACATTAAATTATTTTTAGGATGTGTGAAAAAACGATTTAAAGTAAAAAATTTTAATCAAGATTCCTTTTGGCCAAAATTTACTGTCCTTAAGGATACTTATATTTTCAAAGTCTGTTCCCACAGTAAATGCTTGGCTATTCGAAGATTCTTTTTTTGGAAGGCATTTAACAATAAAGTTTAATTCTGGACATTTATTTTTGAGAAAATTTTCAAGAGAAGCAATTGTAGTTTCTTTTTTGGTATTTCCAACATATATTCAGGCATGTTTTTTAACTGCGCAAAGTGCATTTTCGGAATTGTCATATATATATATATATATATGCATTTGTATCGTTTCTGCCTCCGTACAAATGTGGGGCGTCCACACCTCCACTAGAAGGGGTAAAATATTCCGAGTATATAAAAGACTTTCAGGAGGACAACACGCCACAAGTTAAGGGCAAAGTGGGAGGGGTAAAAAAATCAACTGTCTATTTTATACAAAATTAAAAATATATTTAGTACGTTTACAACTCCTTATATAAATAGTACGCAATCGACTCATTGTATATAAATGTGATAAATGTAGCGGTTGATATCGCCTCCACCGACGTTGCCACGCTGTGCTTTGTAAGCTTTGTCACCTGATCTAAAATTTTAATTCTTATAAGCATTTATCGTGGTTAGTACTGTTGTATTTCAGACCATCATAGTGCAACGGTTTCGACTTCTCTTTACTCTACCAAGATATAGAAACTGGAGTCTCTCTAATACTGTTCTAGTCAATATTTCTGAGAGTATAAAAAGAGGGTGTAATTCAATATTGCAAGAAGTTTTGATATTTTGATGGATGCAAGTAGTTTGAATATTCTCATTTCTGCATATGATTTTGTTGAAAATAGTTCCTTTCTTTGGTTCCTTTGTCTGATTTTTATTTACCGTAACAACTAAGGTATGTAAAGCACAGGGGATATGATGTAAAGTATGTAAAGCACAGATGATATAATGTAAAGTATATTTATGTATTATATAAAGTACCTATATTTTTATTAAAAATTTCATAGGTTATGTTCAAAAAATGATCGATATGCTATTAAACTTTAATAATTTACTAATGAGGTCTGTTGGTAGAGCCTGTACTGGTAGTTTTATGTTAGTATACAGCAATATTGAAATCTGGTTGATCAAAAAGTACACACCATGCAGGTTATTGTAGCATCTACGAACAAATGAATTAATGGCCCATTGCAACCTTTATAATCTGTGGCCCATTGGCAATTATTCCTTTAGGAAAAATATTCAATACAGCTTAATTAAATAAAAATTAAAAAAATCACAATCATGTCGTATATAGTTTTTTTTTCAAGCATAAAATAATTTTTATATTAATACTAGTTCAAAAGTCAAATTACGACCTCTATACTGTGGAGAGTATTGAAACGCTCGACTGACGAATACAACTGTATACCGTGGCGAGGGTTTAGAAAACTGTATTCAAACGTGGCGTCATCCAATACACTTCTATATTTTTCCATTTGCTGTGTAGGACCTTGATATACAGAGTGATTTTTTTTAGACGGCCATTATGTTATGTATCAGTTATATTATCAGTACAAACTCTATTTCAGTAACATTTTTGGAAGTATAAAAATTCGATATTGAAGTATTTCCTTGAAAAAAAAGTGTTATATTTACTAAATACTATTTAGTAATATGGGCAATACTATAAGGTATGATATTTTTGCTCAATCAATTCAACTGGACTCATATTTACTCGAAAATTTTAAAATAATTTATATTAAACGATGGAATTTGCTAACAAAAAATATTGAAGATTGCTGTTTGATATTAGACCCCTTATATATACTTTGAAACAATGATGCTTTAATGATACATATATGGTAATATTTTATAGTATCCATATAACCTTATTAAATTGTATCTACATAGTTTTTTCCTGTTTTATTACATAATAATGATAAAACATATACATAATATAGTAGTTACTTATATAACAATGTTATATATATATATATATGTATCTTCATTAAACAATGATACGTAAATGTTACATCGTAATATTTTATGATATTTATATATCCTTATTACATAATATTTATGTAAATAAGTTATAAGGTATAATTTATTGACGAATGCGTTTAAATGGTTGTGTCATGTTTGATTTTGAAAGTGTTTGTGGTCGATTTGCTATATTTATATATTATATATAATAAAATGAAACAAAAAAATAATAATAAAAGAATAAGAATAACAAAAAAATATTTCCCTATTCCGCAGGCAGATAAAATGCGTCCGGAGGTAAAGGTAAACTTGGGAATGAGTCTAATAAAAATTAGTTTAAATAAATTGCTTAATAGTATTTTTTAATTTAATTTAACAAAGCGGTATCCAAAAAAAATGTATATCTAATGTTTACGAGATGTTTTATTTAAAACATTTTCAAAAATATATGCTGGATAGTACACTCACTGACAAAAATATAATTGTAATTATTGAAGTAAATAAAATTATAAAATATATATATCAAGGGGTGAGAAGCAAAATGGTACAATTTGATTTTATGAAAATAATTAA
Source organism: Brassicogethes aeneus (assembly GCA_921294245.1). Classification (NCBI taxonomy): domain Eukaryota; kingdom Metazoa; phylum Arthropoda; class Insecta; order Coleoptera; family Nitidulidae; genus Brassicogethes; species Brassicogethes aeneus. The sequence continues at coordinate 29,406,680 of OV121137.1, forward strand.
TGATTAATTGAAACAAGTATTCAGTTTTTTGTATATAGCAAACACTTTATTTAACTCCACTTCTCTTTTTTGCACTTGTACCTTTTTGCTTCTTACCCCTTTATATATAAGTTGGTTATATTGATTCGGAAATGTTTAAAGTATTTTGACGTTTAATTTATAAAAACCGATTGTAAGCCAAGAATTAAAAAAATATGCAATATAAGTTACTGTAGGTACCTGCTTTAATTGGCGTCGTTATGATATTTTTTATAATAATCTTAGAATCAATTCTTACGCTCAAGAAGAAATATAAACCTAAAATGTGCTTGTATCGTCATCGCCTCTAGCGCTGTTGCCATTAGTTTATCAATAATATGAGGCAAACTCGTACTTTAAATGTATGGAGGCGATAAGTACCTACATATATCAAGCGTACAAAATAGCAGCGCACCTGGTGGAAATTGCTTGAACTATGCTGTATAAATGTATGTGTATATAGGTCGTTTATACCTCCACATAAAAATTTGCCAAACGTTACAGGGCACCACTATTGGGCCAACCAAGGTGAAAAACAAACAAAACGCCTTCGACTCCGATTTCGGAGGCGAACACGTAAAATCGGAGGCGGAGTCTACCTAAACATATAGCATTCGGAGGTGTATAAGTACTAAACGCATATATATATATATATATATATATATATATATATATATATATATATATATATATATATATATATATATATATATATATATATATATATATATATATATATATATATATATATATATATATATATATATATATATATATATATATATATATATATATATATATGTATATAAAAAAATCTATAAATGTGAAAATAAAAAAAATTGCCACATCCATGGATGAGCACATTAAAATTTAATAATATGCATGAGCACATTAAAATTTAATAATATTTCCAATACCTTATTGAGTGGATTACTGCGCATCAATGGTTACTGTTTTATTTTCTCCTTGTATATTCACTCCAATTATATTTGCAATTTAAGCTTAAATGAAATATAATTATGGCGGGCAGTAATTACAGAACACGGTTTTATTGAAAATTGAATTGGACGACATCTCAACTCCACATGGGACCATCTAGACAGCATCGACAAATGAAATCGAGTTAGTGGAAATGGAGAAATGTGATTCGACGAGTAGTGAAATAAGCAAGAAAGCTCAAAAAATATATGTACATAAAAAATATTAGGGTTATATAAATATAATTAGTTACATCGAAGTATGAAAAAATATTAGGGTTATATAAATATAATTAGTTACATATATGTACATAAAAAATATTAGGGTTATATAAATATAATTAGTTACATCGAAGTATGAAAAAATATTAGGGTTATATAAATAATATTTATTTATTAAATATAATTAGTTACATCGAAGTATGAAAAAATATTAGGGTTATATAAATATAATTAGTTACATCGAAGTATGAAAAAATATAACTGTTATACTTTATTTATGATCTCAATATAATTTAGAATAAATACAGTTTTTGAACAACAACTCTATAGCATTTCTAAAATACGTTATGACAAATTTAGGCCATTTATAAATCGTTTAGAACGAAAAAACAAAACATTTAGGTAGGTACCTACCTAAATTAAAAATTACAAATAAAATAATGTTTTAGGATTTTTATCATTTTAGTTAAAAAAGTGGTCAAAACAAATATGGGGTTGAAAGTCTAAACCTGCATTTTATGCAAATTGAGGCAATTCAATACAAATTATTTTATTATCTCAATACAAAAATAAAAAAGTATTAAATAGTTTCTCAACGCCAATATTTGAAAAGTTTATATGAACATTATACTGACCTTTTAATTTCGCCGGAACGGACTCCACTGTAAAGTCCTCATAAAACATTTTCTTTACTTTTACCGTGAAAAACTGTCAATTTTCAAGAAATACCTAAATTAAAAATTACAAATAAAATAATGTTTTAGGATTTTTATAATTTTAGTTAAAAAGTGGTCTAAACAAATATGGGGTTGAAAGTCTAAACCTGCATTTTATGCAAATTTAGGCAATTCAATATAAATTATTTTATTATCTCAATACAAAAATCGAAAAGTATTAAATAGTTTCTCAACGCCAATATTTGAAAAGTTTATATGAACATTGTACTGACCTTTTAATTTCGCCGGCAGTAAACTATAACTCACGGGCTGAAGTTAGCTTTATTATAAATAGAAAAAGTGAGGTTAAATCCGTTTAAAGTTGACAGATGTCAAATGTTTTACAAATAAAATTGGCTTTAAGTTCTTTGTGTTCGTCATAGATATAGTAGGTATAGTATGCAACTCGTTTTATAAACTGCTCTATCGGTTTTTATCTTTCTGTATACTCTGATGAAATTGGGAGAAGTTCACTGGTTAAACATTAATTTGTGTAAATAAATCCAAAAGAACGTCCCTTTTTGCATTCTAAATAATGGAAATAATTTTGAGCATCTGCTGTAAAAGGTAGGTAATACATTTTTTTAATTTTACATTTGTCAACACTGCATTAAAAATGGTCGATCAGTGGCGTACTTTTTGGTAGAATAAAGGCTATTACAAATTATGTTTAATCTTTTGAATTAAAAAAAGTATCAGGTGTTTCTTAATAAGGACCTTCCCATTTTAATATACGTTAATAACATTTATTACATAACACCCTGTATAATTTTAAAGTTAAACATTTTTTCCATGTTTTAAATAGGAAATAGATCATCGCGATAATAATTTTAAGAGCTGAAATTTTAACGAGATCAATTTTTAATTTAATTTTTTTTAATATTCACCGAATAGGGGGCCCTAGATCGAGCGGGGCCCAGGGCTGCAGCCCATAATGCCCATACCTAAATCCACCCATGTTGTCACATCAAAAATAGTACATTGTAGTCTACAATTTTTAGACCAGGCGAAGAAAGCACATATCGATGGTTATTTGACAAAACATCGTATGCGACAAAACCTAAATTTTAGATTTTTTTTGTGTGGGAGCTTTATTTTTAAAGTTATTTATCTGAAAACTGGTGAGACATTATTTTATTAATGTAGAATTCAAATATTTAAGTAAGATCGAATCCAATCTAAAATTTTCATTAAATTTTGTGGCATACGATATTTTATAAGAACATCTTTAGGAAAATTTAAAATTAGTCTTGTCACTTAAGTTACATTTACGTTACTTTGTAGGATATAGATTTGATGATTACTTTTGTCAAAACATCGTTAGCGACATTTATTTTTTTACTTTTATTATTAAATAAAAAAAAATTACAAAAAAATGAATTTATAAAATATCACCAACGATATTTTGCCAAACAATGTTTGAAAATGAAATTCTACATTAACTTTCTTTGAACGATTTTTATTCACAAACCAGTATCTAACCCATGGAGCCTACACAAGGAGCCCGAATTTAATAGGGGAAATTGACAAAACCTGCCCTTTAAATTGTACCTACAATTTAAGTTTCTTGTTTTCACCACCAGCGGCGCTGATTGTCGATGCTAGCGTTTCGGTACAAATTAAACAATTGTTTCAGAATAAACGGAACACCAGCGCCCTCTTATCTTAGATTCTTGTTTACATGATGTTCGGACTCATTGTGTAGGCTCCATGATCTAACTCATGGTACTATGATCTAACCGTTATAAATTTGAGTCAAATTATTTGACGCTATAACAACATACAATTACTATAAAAAACACGTTTAACCAACCCCACTACGTAAAAGCAATTATAATTAGGATAACTTAATAATGCAATGAAAAAAAAGGAATTATAAGCTTTTGATCAAATAAAATATTGTTTTAAAACTTGGTAGCAATCACCACGATGCAGGTATACTCACGAATAAACTGTTTAGAGCGGAAATAACGCCTTGATAGCCCTATTGAAAATGCCATATAGAACCCATATTGAATCCGATAAGGAAACGTATCTGGTTCTATATGGTTTTATAGGTCCTATATGGAAAGTCCTGGTTTACATTACGGATTCTATATGGTTGAATATGGATTTTCATTTTAAAAATTTTCATATTCAACCATATAGGGTTTCCCTATCTGGTTCTATAGTGTTTTAGAGTGTTTTTATCTGGTTCTATAATGTAATCTTCTATCTGGTTCTATAGTGAAATGCCTGTTTCAAATACCTATATTGAACCAGATAGAAACCATATAGAATCCAGATACGTGTTTTTTATATGGTTCTATATGGCATTTTCAATAGGGAGATCAAGGCGGGAGCACAATATTATCGTAAGCGACACAATGTTAAATCCCAAACGCCATGTCTCGGAGTTGCTTACGATTATTTGTCGGGAACATATAGGCGCTTACGTTATAAATCGGTAACAAATTAAAAAGAAGAGGCGCTTACAATAATAAAAATATTCAAACTGACCAATATTAGATTCGAAAATTGGGATAACTATTATGTTAACATGTGTAGCTTATCGTTACTGACACTTTGATAAAATTGTCGCTTACGATGTTTTGTCAAATAACCATCGATATTATGCAGTAGATTGTGTGCGAGGCAATTAATAAGCTTTCATCGTCGCGTTTTATATACTATTTTTACAAGCATTTAATTAAATAATTTCTTAAGATTCTATAACATCAATAATTTGTTTATAAAAATATACATAGGTCCATATAGAATTTTCTACATAGACTTATATAATAATAATAATAATAACTTATATAAAAGCAGTATATTGTGAGACTATATAATATATAGTGTATGAAGTAACAAGCCAGTTAAATCTCCTCTTTTGACCAATAGTCACACACAATATTTTATTCACCTACCGCAGGAAATTTAAAGTCAATTTTATTCGATATTTTATAAGATCTGACAGCTGTCAAGCAGTTCTAACCTCATTTTTATTCCAATTTTAAGTTCAATCTTACTTCAGTCTTTGTGCGAAAGGCTATTGTGCCCACGGGTTGAAACCAAAAAATAAATAGTAGGGCCACGAAATTTCATATTTCTTATGGGTGTTAATAATAGTATTGTAACGTTTTTAACTGTTCGTAGTGTGAATATAAACAGGCACTGGTTTATTAACAAACTAAACTATTTATTTAATAACTTAACTACACTATAAAACTAACTAAACACTTAACTACTAATTATTTATATATCACTACTGTTCAAGAGTCTATTTATTTGCACTTATATTTATTTATTTCGACGAGAGTACTAAAACTTAACTGTCTGCTCCATGCAGCGCCGTTCCTTATATATTCAGTGCCTACGTTCCCGAATATTCCAGCGAGCTCCACTCAGCTCTAGATCGCTCGAGCGCTGAGTCAGCGGCGATGACTCATCGGCGATGAGTCATCATTCCGAGATCCAGAGCCGTACTCGCTACACTGCCCCCGTCTTAAAACATTTTCGTCCCGAAAATGGTCTTCAGCTCCACGGCGATATTTGCATAGAGATCCAAACTTGCATTGTGACGTCCTATAGAAGTAGCAGTCTACGGTCTTTCTTCCGGTTGTTCTTTTAGGGTTGTGGCAACAGGTAATAATGTGTATGCCACTAAATCTGAAGATAACCTCAACCATACTTCTAATTATTCTCCATTCTAAACCGTCAAGTCCACAAGCAATCTTCGGTATCGCCAGGTTCATGATGTCCTTGGACAAAAGGATATCCCTCAATTTACTTAAAGCATTCCATACGTCACGGTGGTTTGGCTTCTGATGGGAGAGCTGCTTCGTTACCAGATAGAAGATACTTATGTTGCCTATCTACTCATTATTCACAATTTCAAGCACCTCTCCAACTTTGGGATTCTGCCTTCGTAGCTCATCGACACGTCCAAACTTGTTTTTAAAGACAACCGCTATTCCCCTGGACATCCTAAGGTCTTCCGAAACACAGTGAGCCAAGGAGTAATCGGCCGAAACCGTGAACAGATCTTTTTGTTCTTCTCGAGAGACACCATACCGAGCTTTTTTACCGAACGAATATAAATACATGAAGTCTTCCGGCGGATTAACCCTCCTTACTCTAGCATCGTTTATTTGGTCATCATTGTTTCCAGCGTAAGGAGCCAATCGGTTAAAATGGATCACTTTCGGCTTTCCTCTTACTTGTTTCCTGATCCTGTAGATGATGTCATTTATTCGATCCATGACTTCGTAAGGTCCCTCCCAAGAAGTCTGCAGCTTCGGTGATTAACCACGACGGCCCTGAGGGTTGTATAACCAAACTAGGTCTCCAGGTTGAAATCCTCCATTTTCCGCCTTGATGTCATATGCCTCTTTCATTCTATCACTGGAACTCTGGATGTTTAAATGAACTCGGCTGTGAATGGCGCTCATTTTCCTACGTAAATTGCTAACGTAATCTTCTCCAGCAATGTCTTCCCTTGGTAGGCAACCAAACGTCAAGTCACAAGGTAGACGAAGTTCACATCCCATAATAATGCTAGCGGGTATCTGGCCGGTTGTATCATGGACAGAAGAACGGTACGCCAACAGGAACAGATGAAGGAAGCGGTCCCAGTCTCTTTGGTGATCAGAGACTACCTTGAACAGGTACCGATTTATCGTTCGATTCATTCGTTCTACCATTCCATCAGACTGCGGATGTAATGCAGTCATTCTCGTCTTCCGAATGTTAAGAATCTTACAGACATTCTGGAACAATATAGATTCAAAGTTCCTGCCTTGGTCTAAATGCATCTCGATTGGCACACCAAAACGACAAATCCACTCCTTAATAAGGGCATCGGCTACTGTGGCGGCTTCCTGGTTTGGCAAGGCGTACGCTTCCGCCCACTTGCTAAAGTAGTCGATTACAACGATGATGTATTTATTTCCAGATTCTGTTTCCGGAAATGGACCCGCCACGTTGATTGCAATTCTCTCAAATGTGCTGCCCACATTGTACTGTCGCATTGGGGCTTTTGGGCGCTTCTGGGGTCCATTGCTTGCCGCGCAAACGGCGCACTTCTTGCACCATTCCTTCACATCTCGTTGGCTGTTGACCCAATAAAACCGTTCCCTAAGTCTTCCGAGCGTCCTGGTCACCCCAAGATGTCCTCCAGTAGTTCCATCATGGATTTCCTGCAGCACTTCTGGTATCCTGTTTCTGGGGAATATTATCTGCTTCCGGTCTTTCACCCCTTCTGGAGTCTCCCGCACGCGCTTTAGAAGTCCTTCACTTAAGATGATGGAATTCCATTGGGCCCAGTACGATTTCACATTCGGCGAATATTGGGCAACTTCTTACCACGTTGGTTTACAATCGTTCTTCTTCCAATCGATGATGAGCTTCAAATCCGGGTCCCTTTCCTGGTCTTGTTGAATCTCAGTGGATTGCCAATGATCATCCACGGTTGTAGTCCTGCGAATACACACATCTTTTTCTTGAGTCCTATTTATTTTTCTAAATAAAGTCGGCACCACCTGGCTTCCTCTGCAACGACTTTGTATATGTCCCAGCTTTCCACATCTCCAACAGCGGATTTCCTTCTTCTCTGGTAGATTCTCTTTAAGAACTTGCCTGATTGCTTTAATTATACTGGGTTCCTCCTCTTTCTCTTCCTCGACTCTCCTTATTCTAGGCTGGCTCCTGCAGCTCTGCTTTGCCGCTTTGAATTCCAAAGCTCGAGCCAATGCATCAACCAGTTGGCTCGGATGAGCCAGTGTTAGAGCCTGTCTTGATTCGTTGTCTCGAAGTCCATCCAAAAAGGCTTGAACCGCTAATCGTTCCATAACGGTCGTTGGAGTAGCTGGATATGCTAGCCGGACCAAGTGTGCAATATCAGCCTCGAATTCTTGCAAAGTCTCGTTCCATTTCTGGCAGCTATTCTTCAGTTGGGAATGGTAGACATGTTCCAGATGTGTCTGGCCATATCGCAGTTCCAGGTGTTTCACCAAGGCTTCGTAATCTTCTTGTTCGTTTGGAGAAAGTGTCTGCAAGATGTCCGTTGCATCTCCGCGTAAAGCAAGAGTTAATGCTGTAGCCTTCTCTTCTGGTAGCCAGCCATTTGCTTTTGCTGCTGCCTCAAACTGACGGATGTAGTTGGTCCAAGAAGTTTTTCCATCGAACTGAGGTGGTTTCATCCGAACTCGGCTCCCCTCCGGCATTGTTCCTGGTTCCGCCAGTATCATAGGTAGATTTACAGCTGTCAGTTTACTATTTTTTTCTTTAATTTTGACTTCCAATTTATCATCCAATTCCATCCTTACGTCATTCAATTCCATCCTTACGTCCTCCAATTTCTGTCCTACTTTCTCTTCTAATTCATTTACATTATCTAGAATCTTCTGTTCCAAATATTCTTTTAAATTTTTAGAATTTTCCAGTATTTTCTGTTGTAAATCATCCTTTAAATTGTTGGAATTTTCCACCATTTTCTGTTGCAAATCGACTTTCAAATCCTTAGAATTTTCTAGCATTTTCTGTTGCAACTCGTTAGAATTTTCCAAAATTCTCTGTTGTACATCGCTAGAATTTTCCTGAATGTTCTGTTTCAAATCACCTTTCAAATTTTGCAACAATAAATGCATATCACAGGAACCTTCAAATAAATACGTATCTGGATTTTCACCTTCCTGCTCCAACGCTTCTCGAAGCCGCTGCTGCAACACATTCTTTTTTCCAGTTGTTTCACATTCCCTTTCTACCAGCTCCCGCTTAAGGTTCGCTACTTTTAAGTCCATTAACGAAACCATTTTCGCGAAGTTTCACACTAACCGCACTCCTGACACCAATTGTATCGTTTTTAACTGTTCGTAGTGTGAATAAAAACACGCACTGGTTTATTAACAAACTAAACTATTTATTTAATAACTTTACTACACTTAAAACACTATAAAACTAACTAAACACTTAACTACTAATTATTTATATATCACTACTGTTCAAGAGTCTATTTATTTGCACTTATATTTATTTATTTCGACGCGAGTACTAAAACTTAACTGCCTGCTCCATGCAGCGCCGTTCCTTATATATTCAGTGCCTACGTTCCCGAATATTCCAGCGAGCTCCACTCAGCTCTAGATCGCTCGAGCGCTGAGTCACCGGCGATGACTCATCGGCGATGAGTCATCATTCCGAGATCCAGAGCTGTACTCGCTACATTATAATATTATACCAGAGATAATCCACAATATCTCGAATTTAATTCTATGCTTTTTCTATGAGGCGCCGTTTGTGCCATAATTATAAATAAAAAAATATGTTAATATAAAACAATATTTTAAAAATATATAAATGTAAAATCAAAAATTATAAAATATAATAATATGCGTAAATATATTTTATCAATAAAATTTATATATATATATATATATATATATATATATATATATATATATATATATTTTTAGCATGTGCCATAATATATAGTTGGTTGCATACGCAGCGGGCGCTTACTAATGAAGTTGGCGTCTTTTCACATTACGAGTGGCAGCACTGGAAGGACATTTCAACTGTCAAAGTTGTTCATGTTTAAACAAAAGTGATTTTAAAACACTGTTTTGCGTCATTTTGCGTTTTCGTGAGGTTGTGGCGAGTTTTTTTATTAGGTTTATAATATAAACTTTATAGTATAAAGTTTATACCATAAATTTTGTAATACAAAAGGTGCGGTCGTTGAGTTATAAATCTGATTTTGGGAATTACAAATTAAGAATATGGAGGTTCAACAATATTTTGCACAATTAGTTGATGATGTAGGCAAAATGGAAGACCTAATAATGCAGAATAATATTGATATTCGACTTCTCGAAGAAGGTGCTGTTAAGTTGGAGAATCACCGCTAAACTTTTGCTGTCTTTATGGGTATTTATCAAGCTATTGATGCTGAAATTCTTCATAATTTAAACAAAGCTTATGTAATAATTTGGAATTTATATTATACTGTTGACTGAACGTTTTATCCAAAGAACACCTTTGCCTTATATCTAATTATAAATTGAACCAATGTATGTAACACGCCACAAACATACAGGTATCACGAGAACGCAAAAGTTTTGCGGCAAAATGCAGAACACAAAACACTTGTTGCACTTTTGTTTTAAAAATGTGACAGTTGAACTGTTCTTCCAGTGCTGCCACTCGTAATGTGATAAGACGCTAACTTCATTAGTAAGCGCCCGCTGCGTATGCAACCCAGTATATATTATGGCACATGCTAAAATATATATGGATAAACTGCTAAAAATATAAATGATAACGGTTAAGGAAATATTAATAACTTTGTGTGATAAAATATATTTAAATAAATTTTATTGATAAAATATATTTACGCATTTGATAATGTTAAATCTCAATTTATAATTTTATTTCTTTAAGTAATATTTTATAATTTTTGATTTACATTTATATATTTTTAAAATATTGTTTTAAATTTATTATTTTTTTATTTATAATTAAGGCACAAACGGCGCCTCATATTTTTCTACTCCAATTAAGTTATTTTTATTAATAAGATAATTTATTATAATCCAACCCTGGTAGAAATTAAGGTTTACCTACATTCAGACAACGTTGTCAATTTGTATAAAAAATTGTTATACTCGTAACGTTGTTTGAGTGTATGATTTTAAGTGTGAAATACGTAGGTAGTTAAAACGTTGTCTGGGAAACGTTGGAGAATTGTATTGGTAGAAACGTTGTAACAACGTTCCAAAACCCACATTTAGCTACATAATAGTATATTATGTATCAAGTTTGATAAACGCCATTTTATACACGAATTTAATTTAGGCACGAGCGAGCTTACGAGCGTACAATGTTTACATAAACTTTTCAAATATTATCGGTGAGAAACTATTTAATACTTAAGTATTTTGTATTTTGTATTTAAGGATTTTGTATTTTTGTATTGAGATAATAAAATAATTTTCACATTTAGTATTATTTTACAAGAAAGGCACTTTATTTTAACGATTGTATGACATTTGACAACTGTCAACTAACTTAAAAGTAACTTCAGCCCGTGACTAAAGCGCCATTAAGCCATGACTTGTCAATGTGTATTTAAAAGGTCACTTAGTGTCATGGAAAAAATTAGGTCCCGTCGACAATTTTTTTAATGTGGATTTTTTTTTAAATTTTATTTTTTGTAATACATTAGTTATAAACGAGAAATCAAACTCTGCAATACATTTTTGAAAGTCATAGTTTCAAAAATAAGGCCGAAATACACAAAACCTACTTTTAGCTACAGTTTCGTCGACAAATTTTTTAATGTGGATTTTTTTTTTATTTTATCCTTTAAAATACATTATTTATAAAAGTAAAATAAAACTCAATACATTTTTAATATGGCCGAAATATTTTAAATCCCGTCGATAATAATAAATTAGTTATAAAAGTAAAATAAAACTCTTAGTCATAATATTATGTCAAAATTATTAACGAAATACACAAAACCCACTTTCAAACTACGTTGTAGAATTGTATTGCTAGAAACGTTGTAACAACGGGTTGCAACGTTTCAAAACCCACATAAAATTATTTTAAGTCCTGTCGACAAATATTTAATGTGTATTATTTTAAATTTTTATCCTTTGTAGTACATTAGTTATAAAAGTAAAATCAAACTGCAATACATTTTTGAAAGTCATAATTTCAAAAATAAGGCCTAAATACACACCTACTTTTAGCTACCTACATAAAATTATTATAGTTTCAATAAAATAAAGGTTTACTATCGTACTTAGGTAATACATATATGGAACAACAGGAGTTACACCAAAGTATTATTTCTATGGGTTACACGGAACCCACGAGCAAAAATTCAAATTTACCGCTCTATCACGAAGTGTTTCTTTTTTTATTTTAGTTTAAGTGTTGACATCGCGCGAAATTTTTTGCAAATTCTACCGTGTTTTTTTGGAAAAAATAGTTGAAAGATAAGGAATTTTTATCTGATGGAGATGGCAAATAACTTTTAGAAACCTAAACAATCACCCCAAACAATTTGTTTGTTATGTTATATCATAAGTTTTGTTATGTGACGATGCCTAGAAAACATAAACATGTTCCTGGAACAGTGTAACAAAGAAATAATGACCCAGAAAATATTGAATTGGCCCTGGCAGAGGTGATAAAGAATCGTTTATCCTTTGAGCAGGTTGCTACCCGCTTTGATGTTCCCTTAACCACTTTATACTGCAAATATAAAGGGAAGTATTCTGACTAATTTTTGAGGCCTTCTGCCTAAGCGAAATCAAAGAAAGGCATATAACAAGTGTAATGATTATCTACGGCCTCCGATAATGGATAATCTTTTGCAAAACAAGATACAAAAGAGTGCAGTGATACCTAAACCACAAAGCAGTGACAATTAGTTGTTTTAAAGAAAACCTTCCTGGCAACAACTGGCTAAATTCTTTCAGGAAGCAAAAATTGTGATTACTCAAAGGAATGAAAATATAAAAAGATCCAGAGCAGAAGTTCATGATGATGTAATAAACCAATATTATTACAGAAGTAAAGGAAATAAGGGATACTTTGCCTGGTTACACAGGGAAACAACAAAATTTTGTGAAAAAAGGAAACTCAGAATATTAAACTATTCTTCAACTTTTCTAATGTTTGCTGCCACTGGAGGAGAACTTTTGTCTACCAGGAAAATCTTTTGTCTACCAGGCAAATCTTTTAGGTTTTTTTAACAATCCTCAAAGGTTTTTAATAATTTTTATATTTATAAATTAAATCCATATGTAAATCATGTTTAGGGCACAAGCTTTTGCATTTAATAAATAAATTTTTATACTACGAGTATACAAAATCAATTTTAAAACTTTCAAGTGTATAAAAAAATATAAGCATAAATATTATTTTCGCTTGTATTTTTTACCTTTACTGCTTGTGCTCTAAATTTTTATTCAATAACAAAAATCCTCACATTTTTTCTTATTTTTTTATTTAGACCTATTATATTTTAACTAACTACTTAAATTTCTTTGACCCTTATTTAGAAAATTTGTAACAGGCAATATTTTTTTCTTTAAAATACCTAAAATTGCTCTTCATTGTTAATTTTTTTTATTTAGGCTATGTTTTAAGTTATGTTACATATACACACATGGAAAAAAGTTAGGGATATTAATAAATTATAAACTTATGCTAGATTTTTCTTCGAGCAAAGAAACCACCAATATTGTACATCACTGTATAATTCAATACACTAAAAAAATGAAATATATATATATATATATATATATATATATATTGAATTATAAGTGATGTACAATATTGGTGGGTTCTTTGCTCGAAGAAAAATCTAGCATAAGTTTATAATTTATTAATATCCCTAACTTTTTTCCATGTGTGTATTTGAATTTGTCTAGTATTTAAATAAGATTTTTAGATTTTTATTAATATTGATTTAAAAGTTGTAGTATATTGTATCTAGAAAATTGTTTATATATTGAATAAGTATAGGCAATAGTTTTTCTTTTTAAAATACCATTGAAAATTTTTTGTTTTTGCTAATTTGTTTACTTTAAGTATAATATAAAACTATTATTTAGATAATATTTTTTAAATTTTGTTTATTGGGATTTTTTTTTCAAAAGAATTTTTTTTTGTACAATAATTTTTTGTTGTTTTTAAATATTTATTAATTTTACATTATTAAATTAAAATCCTACCCAAAATTATTCAAAAATCCAAAGTTTTAAATATTATTTGTTATAAACAAACACTTTTATACATAAATGAAGTGTTACTTGACTAATTAATTAATTAACTAATTAATTAATTAAAATCTTTATTGTATTAAAATCATCATTATTAAAATAAATTTGTTACCTATTTACATTCATTAGAGGTAAACAATGATCAAGTTATATAAATTTATATTTTAAAAGCCATCAAATATAAAATGAAAAATATTGTATAATGTTTTTGCTTTCGATAAAAATACTAAAAGCAGAATTATAATTCCAAAAGTAAGTTAATTTTAAAGCAAAAAATGCTTTTATTAGTATATTAAAAAAACAAATACGGGAAATTAAAACGATTCTTTATACTATTTTTTTCTGCAAACGTTTAGAGAATAATTAAGGGGCTTAGAGTAACAGGTGTATACACCTGTATACATACGCTAATAAATCATATTTGTACCATGCTAAAGAAGCATCGCTAGTGGCGCCACCATGTGTTCTTCTTCTTCTTTCTAAGTTCGGTATTGTCAACCTTGGTGCTTGGAATCTAGTCCATGTGACCATATGCTTGTAGTTGAGAACTAAGGTCCTGGATGTTTTATCCCAGGATCTCTACACCCCAAAATGACCCTCTTCGAAACAGTTTCTTCCAGAGGCAATGTAGACTTCCAGGTATTGTGATGGAAATGATTTGAGAGGAATAAACTTGATAGGTAAGGATGGTAGAACGGAAAAATGTAGGAATCTAGAGCACATCATAAATTTAAATTAGATTCTTTTAAGAAAGAAAAAATTAGCCTATACGTATCTAAATGAAATGAAGCAAGCAATGGGATACTTGCTAAAGGTGGATGATGCCCCAGGGCTAACAATTTGTTATACAAATTATTACAATTATTTTGGTTATTTTGACAATTAAATAAAATATGGTTGATACTGCCGAATTCTCCGCACACACACAAGGGATCTTCTTTTACACCAATACGGTTCATATGTTCCGGGGTTAGGCAATGCCCCAGCCTAATTCTAATTAATGTTGTTACAAATTTTCTTCCCACAAACTCGGGTAAGTAAAACCACGGAATCCGCCAATCCCTTCCCGAACTTGCATAACGTTTGCCTCTGGTAATCTTAGAGCTGTTCCAATAATCTTTCCATTTTGAGTATAAATTATCTCTACTCAATTTAACAAAGTCCATCCACGGAATTTTGACTCTGCTCATTGGCATATCTGCACCTTTTTTTGCTAATAAATCTGCCTTCTCATTTCCAGAGATTTCCATATGTCCAGGAATCCAGCAAAGAATCCCTACACAATTTTTCATGGCCAAATCGTGAAATATTTCCCTAATGCTTATAATAAGATTATTCAGGGTAGTAGTTTTGTTGGAATGGGAGACAATAGACTGGATGCCACTCATTGAATCGGAGAAGATGACGAATTTTTGGATTTTTCTCTCCAAACAAATACAAGCTGCCTTAAAAATGGCCCATAATTCAGCGGTGAAGATTGAAGCTGCTTTATCTATATTGCATGAGAAATTAATTTGGAGATTTTCACTGTAAACCCCATAAGATGTAGACACTGAGGGAACCACTGATCCATCAGTGAAAATATGGGTAAAGTCCGGCCATTTTTTTTTAGTTACCTCCTTAAAGATGGAATTATTAAACGTTTTCAGACGTGGGTCCCTGGGTATTCCCAAATCAAGGCAATGGGGAATTTTGATCTTACATTTAAAATAATCCGAAGAATAGATAGGGAGTTTATTTTTCACAGAAATGCGGCAGCGAACGTCTGCTAGATTATTCATAGCCAACACCAGATCATTTTTTTCAGCAGAGGCACCACGAGCATTTATGCTCGTCCTTAGAATTTCAATGTGATAAATAACTGGATTATTTGAAATAGAAAAGTTTTTTAATAAAAATTTATCAGTTAAAAAATGTTTTCGGAAACGCAAAGGGGGTTCACATGCCTCAATCTGTAGGGCGTTTGTAGGAGATGATCTCATTGCTCCTAGGCAGACACGAAGAGCTTGGAATTGAATTTTATTGAACCTTGACTCGTTTTTGAGTGTAAAATAGTTTATTAATATTAAGCCGTAGTCAATTCTGCTCCTAATTAATGCTCTATAAATGTACAAAAGGGTTTTGGGGTCTCCTCCCCATCTGACACCAGTTAGACTCTTTAGGATATTTAAATATTTTGTGCATTTTGAACTCATGTCTAGGACCTGTGCATTCCACAGTAATTTTGAATCCAAAATTATTCCCAGGAACTTATTGGTATTGACACTAGGAATAGGAGCACCCTGAAGGGAAATGCTATTAAATAGGGGAATTCTCTTGGCAAAAATCATATCTCTACACTTACCAGGGTTCAAACTAAGACCTCTTTCTGAAAGCCAAGAGTATACCGACTCAATTGCACGAGACAAACGATATTCCAGCAAGTTTTGATCCTTATGAGTGGAAAAAAGGACTATGTCGTCCGCATACTGGAGGAAACGTACTCCGATAGGCAGAGCATCCTCAATCTTTCTAACATATACATTGAATAGAACGGGACTAAGCACGGAGCCCTGAGGAAGGCCCAAACGTGATAAACGAGAAATTTCCACACCAGAATGACGCATGATAAAGTGTTTTTCCTGGGTTAGATTGAAAATTAACGATGCTAAAAATTGAGGAATGCCCATTTCTATTAGATCATTATAGAGGATATCCGGCAAAACCCTATCGTATGCAGACTCAATGTCGAGGAACAATGCTCTGGTTGCAGATCTTTGCATAAGTCCAGTTTGAATTGCCGAAACGAAAATAGATACGCAGTCAATTGTGCTCCTTCCTCCCCTGAAGCCGAACTGATTAACAGGTAAAAGGTCTTTGTTTTCAATCCACCATTGGAACCTGTTTTTAATGAGATGTTCAAAGACTTTTTTAATACATGATGTCAATGCTATAGGTCTATAACTATTGTACAAATTTGGATCTTTATCCGGCTTCAAAAGAGGAAAAATCACAATCTCTCTCCAACTTGTAGGGACGGCCTCTCGTCCACTCAGTAGGTCATTGAAAAATTTTAGGAGAAAAAGGAAACCCTCTGGAGCCATGTTTTTTAACATATTATATGTGATCCCGTCCTTGCCCGGAGCGGAATCTTTGACCTTATTTAACACCTCAGAAAGTTCAAAACGGGAAAATGGATTCAGCAAAGGGTGCGGATCATTGTTATTTATCGTTAGGTCGATGGGACCGGGACAAAATGAGGGAGCAAGATTATCTATGAATTGCTCCTTCCAAAGTTCATTATCAGCAGTAAAGGCATTTTTTCTGAAAAGACCCGTTTTAAACCTTTTAATGTTGTTCCAAACTTCTGTGATATTGGAGTTTCTATTTAGGCTCTCTGCAAAAGTTTGAAAGGCCAAACGTTTTTTTTCCCTAAACTTCCTTCTAGTGATCGCACATACTTTTTTATATGTAATGAAAGATTCTCTGGAACCCGAAGAATTGAATGCGCGAAGAGCACCTTCACGATTTCTAACACAATCCTTGCACTCTTCGTCCCACCAGGGGGACACTTTATGAAATCTCAACTGACTCTTCATTGGGACAGCCCTATCGGTTGCCTGTAATAGCGAAATAATGAAGTTTTCATAATTGATCGGCCCCGATCTAAATATTTGAGTGCAGACCTCGTAAAATAGTAACCAATTTGCCTTTTTAAAATTTCTCTTAGGAAATGTGTGAGAAAGAGTAGTCTGCAGGCTGACCGGCATACAATTGTAGTTAACTGAAATTGGAAAGTGATCACTGCTATATGTACTAGTCATCGTTTCAGAGTTACAAAGCAAAGCAATATTAGGTGAGCAAATTGCCATGTCAATTACACTTCTACTTTGAAAAGATAGGAGAGTTGGTTTACCGTCGTTCAAAATGACTAAATTGTTATCATTAATGTACTCAAAAAGAACTCTACCATTAGCATTTGAAAAGGAACTACCCCAACTAATATGATTGGAATTACAATCTCCAACCAAGATATATTTATTACCCAGAAACGAAAAAATATCATGCCAAAACCTTTTAGTGGATTTAAATAGCGGAGCAATATAAACTGTGCAATAAATGCAGTCGTTAATTTTGATAGCTACCGCTTGAACCTCGTTAAATTGAAAATTCAAATCAACAACAAAATATCTGATATTACGTTTTATTAGAAGGGCAGCTCCTCCTTTGCCATCAGCTCTGCAGCAAGGTTCAAAATTGTATTTAGAGTGTGAGAAAAATTGTTGGTTATTGGGTTTAATCCAAGATTCGGAGATTGAAATTATATCTGGATTGTTATTATGAATTAAGAGTTCTAACTCGTGGCGTTTGTTAACTATACTTCTTGGGTTCCAGTGAATTATACTAACCATAAAATTTAAATAGATTCGTTATCACTCCCCATGACCATGACTTCATTTGCCTGATCAGGGTTGCAATCGACCGAACCAAAAAATTCATTATATAGCTGAATTAACAAGTCTGGATTAGACTTGGATAATTGAATAAATAGCTGTAGGAAAGTGTTATTAACGTTAGGTACCTCAGTGGACGATTGAGTAGTACTTGACTTTGAAAAGCACGGTGATTTTTGAGGGCTATTTGGAAGCCTTCCGCTTTGATTGACGTGGGCCTGCTCTGAGAATTGGGCTGATCTTTTAACCGGTTGGGAAACCACCTTTGAAATAACTTTGGTAAATTTTCTATTTTTAGAGGGTGAATGTTCCACACTGTCATCAGGAACAGTTTGTGAAGAAAGGGGGGGAAATTGACTGGATAAAGGATTAAACGTCGAATTTTCATCAGGAGGAACCGAGTTGTTAATCCTAGGAACTTTTTTGGAAGCCTCAAAAAATGTAAGTTTATACTTAGCCATAATTTCTTTGATAGTTTTTTGTCTTAGGAACTCTGGGCACTTTCTATCTTTGAAAGGAGTCCCTTTTTCAGTGGAGGAATGAGCTTTACCACAAAATTTACATTTAATCACACAGGAGTTATGAGAATCTTTATTCTCCATCTTGTCCCCACATTTGTCACATGATTCAAAACCTTTGCATTGAGAAATGGTATGCCCATAGTGCAAGCATCGAAAGCATTGAATAACCGGCTCTATATATGTGGAAGTCAAATGTGAGGAATAGAAAAGGTCCATACGTTCCGGGATGTATTTACCCCTGATGGAGAATATGACCATTGAAGTATTTACAATATTGATATCACCGTCTTTTGTACGTTCTTTTCTTTTAATCCTTCTTACCTCTAGGATATCCCTTTTAGTATTCATAGCCGCTAGGTTTTCCTTAATTTCTTCTTCTGTGAAATCTACATCGACGTTTCTAATAAGACCTTTTGTTGAGATTAAATGTCTTGGAATTGAGGCAACCAGATTATTATTTTTCAAAAAAATTTCGTTATCCAAGAATTGATTGGCGGATTCAAAAGTTTTAAAATAAATTGCAGATCTGTTTTTACCTCTTTTTGTAACCCGAATAATATTAGGCAATTTATCAGTAAATAAGGACTTTCCCAATTTTTGATGATTTAAAATGGATAAATCCATTGATTGTACGTTAATGACAAATGGTCCCGGATCGTATAAACCGTATCTAATTTTATTGTACATTTTATTTAATTCAACATAATGTTCAGTTTTTTCACGCTCCGTTTTTTCCCGCTCCGTTTTTTTATCAAGAGAATGCGTTTTTTGTTTGTCAGCAATTTGCGATGTAATAACGGCAGGAGTATCTCCAAGTGATAGGAGACCCTCAGCAGCATCAATCAAATGTTTATCTACTACTTTATCATCTAAATAATTGTTAGCCCCTGTCTGAGAAACACCCGGATCAGGTGGCTTTCCGCGGCCGCGACCGGCCATGCTGGTCGCGGTGCCAAATGAAACTTATTTTAAATGATATGCTCCTATTAAAACAAAGGAAAGGTAAACACTCACAGTTGGGAATGCAGCCAAGCTCAAGAAGTGCCGAAATTCGTCGTGGTCAATGCTAGGGTCAATCGTGTACACAACCGTTCACACCGACGTCGGAATCAGGAATCTCCCCACCATGTGTAAGTCATTATTCTATTAAACCTATTTTATCAAAATTAAATGACGAAAAATAAGCGTGGGCAATACATAAACACACGCTCGACTGTTTATATTAACTGCTTGATGAAATTCTAGCCGCTCTTGAAATAAGTACGATAAAGGGCTTTGATTTATGATTATTGTACACACATAGATTTTAAAATATAAAAGTCTTAGGTAACGTAAAATCATTTGAATCATTCATGTTACATGAATCATGTATGGGCAGTGTGTTGAAGTTGTTGTTTAGTTCAGTTGATACAAATACTTGTGCAAGACTCTTTATATTTGTGGGTGTAAAATAACTACAAGCTAAACAGGTGAGCTTATCACTGAGTGTCTTTTCTTTAGTAATCTGAATGTATATTTAGGCAGCGTTGTTATTTACTAGTAATTATTATATTTTACTTTAGATATGAAAATAACCGATTTAAAGACTGATTTGATAATAGTCCGTACACACGTAAAATTATCTGGAGTTTAATCCCTTTTGTCCATTGCACTACTCAAATGTCGACCACAGGTCAAGCTCTAGTAGCTGAAGCGAGCAAGTTGCGAGTTTAGCCCTTCATGCTCATTGCACAACTCAGTACTAGAAGTATGAGACGTACCGCGTGTTTAATCCCTTTACGTCTAAGGGTGATAACTAGGTAGAGGTCACGTCGCGTGATTATGAACAAGCTATACCAATAGCAATAAAATACAATGCGTGTTATATCCCTTTGTATTTTGGTGATTGTACGAATCGTTATTAAATTGATTAGTATTTAGCAGGGTTATGAGAGTAGACACTCATGTACGTTTTCTTTATTATAGGTAAACCAGATTATGCGCACTAAATGGAAAGTACCTCGACCATCAATTAGACCATCTTGACACTTGTTAGTTTATTTGGTAATTACATTAAACATTAAATAAGTTATAGTTATTGTATTAAAAGTATTAAAACTTTGCGACAAACTCGCTAGATACGAGGGTTGCCTTTTATATTTCGGGAATAGAGAAAATAAACAACAATTAATCATCGTATATGGCTTTATTGTTTTTTAAAATATTCTCCATGAAGATCGACACACTTTTGCATGCACTTGAACCAATTTTCGAAGCATTTTTTTCACTCCGATTGAGGCACCTCCAAAACATGCATTTTGAACGCATCAACCGCTTCTAAAGACCCACACAGTCGACTGCTGTTTACTTTCAGGTTCATACGCATAGATCCATGATTCGTCACCTGTTACAATGTCATGAACATGTTTTGAAGCACCGCCATCGTATTTTTTAAGAATTTCTTTTGACCACTAGACCCGAGAACCTTTTTTGATCGATTCTCAAATTATGTGGGATCCAACGGTAACAATTTTTTCTGAAGGCCAAATGTTCATTTAATATTGAATGTATGCTGGTCCCACTAATGCCCAAGGATGACCCAATCTCACGATATGTCACATGATGATCTTGCATTACCAGTTCACGCACAGCATCTATGTTTTTTGCAAGAACGAGTGATTTTAGACGAGCTTCACGAAATTCGTCGGTGAGCGAACCACAGCCACGATTAAATTCGGAACACCACCGATATTCACTTGTTTTTTATGGCACTTTGTCGCCAAAAGTCAAATTAAGTTCATCGATGCATTATTGTTGGGATAATCCACGTTAAAGTTGTAAAAATTATAGCACGAAAATGTTCACGGGTCAATTTCATTTTTTTGGCCGACATTAATTTTTCAAGTGACTGTTAATAATACTAATTGCGCCCGGACGTCAAAACGTGTTAAGTAAGAACATCGTCTAAAAGGTCGAACTTAACGATACAGACATCTGTTGTCCGATAGCATCAGCAGGTTCGGCCATTCCCGAAATATAAAAGGCAACCCTCGTATATATATTAATTAATATTCTGCAAGCATTTCTCTTATCACCGCTTTTGTTTAATTTCGTTCAGGATCTTATGCCAGCATCGACAGACGCGTTTCGTTCTGTGGAACTCATCAGTGCCGAGTTGCTATAGGCTTGAGACCCAAACGAAAACTTTAATTCCTTTCCTTATATTGGAAAGGAATAGTTCAAAAGCGGTGAGAAGAGAATTTGCCTGCACAATGGTGCCATCTATCGTTTTTCAACGCGGTCTTCTATATGTCATGACATTATCTGTACGGGACATATAGCGTGCTTTACGCCATCTATGACCTGAAAGAAGTATTGCCCTCCCGGCTAGGTAATTTATTATAGTTATTGTATTAAAAGTATTAAAACTTTGCGACAAACTCGCTAGATATATATATATTAATTAATATTCTGCAAGCATTTCTCTTATCACCGCTTTTGTTTAATTTCGTTCAGGATCTCATGCCAGCATCGACAGACGCGTTTCGTTCTGTGGAACTCATCAGTGCCGAGTTGCTATAGGTTTGAGACCCAAACGAAAACTTTAATTCCTTTCCTTATATTGGAAAGGAATAGTTTAAAAGCGGTAACTATAATAAATTACCTAGCCGGGAGGGCAATACATCTTTCAGGTCATAGATGGCGTAAAGCACGCTATATGTCCCGTACAGATAATGTCATGACATATAGAAGACCGCGTTGAAAAACGATAGATGGCACCATTGTGCAGGCAAATTCTCTTCTCACCGCTTTTGTACTATTCCTTTCCAATATAAGGAAAGGAATTAAAGTTTTCGTTTGGGTCTCAAGCCTATAGCAACTCGGCACTGATGAGTTCCACAGAACGAAACGCGTCTGTCGATGCTGGCATGAGATCCTGAACGAAATTAAACAAAAGCGGTGATAAGAGAAATGCTTGCAGAATATTAATTAATATTAAATAAGTTAATAAAAACAATTATTAAAATCGTTAATTGACTTTTAACATTTTTTTCTTTTGGTTTACTTTTGAAATATTTTTGAATTAAATTACTAATTATTTTTCCGCGTTACACATGTGACCGTCATCATCGTAACAAAAGAGAAGCTTTTAATAAGCAGCTACAAACTAGTGCTTTTGTATAGTGAGTCCGAAAAATATTAAAAATATCTAATTTGTAAGACCCATTGATTTATTTAACACTTAACTGATATCGTTAAAAATCGTTCACTTGAAATATGATACAGGCGGCTAGCTGCCTAAGCCGTCGAACGTATAAAGTTGTATATTATTTTAAAATATTTGGCTAGTGAATAAAAATTCAATTAGTCTATACTCCTTAATAAGCATTTTATAAAGAACGGAAAGCTTTATTATTTTTACCGAGAATATCGTCATTCATTATTTGCTGGTGACAGTCAAGTGAATTATAAATTTGTTGTGGAAACATTAGACTTCTGTGTTTGTGCATTCTTGAGTGCTAATTAGTGTATTGTTTTACACGTTATTAGGTGAGTTTTCACTGAGCATTCCTATTGCACGAATATGTTTGTTATTTATTATTTTATTTTAATGATCTCTTAATTTGTCTGTTTTGCCTTGTTTTTTTGTTAATATCTGGAGCGGTTAATAGTCCGTTTGTCGGTAGATTACATTGCACGTCTCAGAAGGTATTAGCAACGTTCTGTATTGGAGCGGACCCTTGTGTTTGGTGTCCATTGCACAACTCGGTACAGAGCAGAGTAGTTTGCATTAGTTTTGTTAATATCTGGAGCAGATACTCGTAACATGGCTGCAGTCCTTTTATCGGTAGATTACATTGAACGACTCAGAAGATATTAGCAAAGCTCTATATTGGAGCGGACCCTTGTGTTTGGTGTCCATTGCACAACTCAGTATAGAGTAGATAATGTTTTGAGGTCATGACCGGGTTGAGTAAAAACTAAGTTTTGTTGTGGGCACTTTGGATGAGTATTCTGTGTGTAATACTCATTGCACTTTCGAAGCTGGTGCTATTTTGTTTGTAGTACTGGAAACAGACGTTGCACTTAGTTTGTTGAGGAAAGGCAATAAATAATAAACAACAAAGTTAAAATAAATAAATAAACAATGAATTAAATTAACATTCAAATAAAGTTATTTAAGGAACTTAACTAAAGTAATCTTAAAGTCAATTAATTTATATAATCTGATAGTAAACTTAACTGTAGTGTAAGTTAAACATTTCAAGGATAGGATTTGCTCATAGTTATTTATTCTATTCCAGATAAATCACCTCTGGACCAGCATTACCATCATGGTAATACCATGAGTCGCCTACACAACCAAGTTATTTTTAAAGTGCTTTTATAATTTCTATAATAATAATAATAAACTAGGGTTTTAATAATTTTGGTTTATATTATTTGCTCAAGCCAATGGTAAGTATTTAAAAAAAAAGTATTCACTCTCTTTTACTATTTTATATTTCAATTACTACCTGCCATTACACCCTGCTATTGGTATTGGTGGTGATTACAAATTATAGTTATAAATGACCTATAATATAAAATAAATGTTAAATGTTAAATGTTAAATATTATTTATTTATAAAATATTGTCCACTCGTTTAAAAATTTTAAACACGAACAAACCTTTTAAATCTATAATAAAATTAATTGTGATATTATTTCTATAGGACCATGATTAAATGAGCCGCCATTACTATTTGAAGATAACTCACTTATAACCGATAATCAACATTCAAAAAACGAAACGAATTTAAATTGTTTCGTTCAACGTGTTATGTAGCACAAAGCAAATTACTGTCAAAACCCACGTAAAATTGCTTCGTGTGAACGATTTTACATTCAAATGTTCCCGACCATGCTAAAAACTACTTTTAAACTATTTAGCCAGTGCACATATTTTCTGCAACAATACGTGCTTTAATATCCATTTAAAACAATCCAAGTCGTAACTTTTATTCTCGCCAAATACTTTTACAACACATAAGGCAATTTTTTTTTGTAAACTGATTATTGCTTTTATTTTTTTAACAAGCACATATTTTTACTTTTGTTTTAGTTGTATTTTTTTAACATGGGCAGGTACATATATTTAGTGGCAAGTTTGTATTTAAGAAAGGTAAAAATCCCATTAGGTGAAATTTATAGATCCACATTTAAAAATAATAAAAAAAAACCTGAGTCTAACACCTGTGTAAATTTAAATTTTTCATCATTCATATGTCCTTGTAGGAGATCCATAAGTTACAAAATGTTTATATTAATTAATTGGTTATTTTTTAGGTTGATTTTTAAATTAATTAATATAAGGTAGGTATATTTAAATAAATGGATATTTTTTATTTCTAAAACCTATTTCAATATGGTACGGATTCAGGGGCAGAAATCGGCAATAACGATTTTTTGCCAGCGATATTTATTAGTAATAATTTTATTAATAATATTGTTGACATTATTTTTATATAATTGATCATTGTGATATTGTTAATTATTTAGAAATCAAAAATTATTTTTATTACCGTTATTAGGCTTCCAGATAATTAAAAATTATGGAATCAGCTGCTAGTAATTATTTTTATATTTTAAAAAATTACTTATTACACAAATATTTTCTATTTATCCTAAAAATATTATTGTTAAGTTAAGTAATTAATAATTATTAAACTATTCAATAATTATAATTAAACCAAACCTTCAGTTCTGTATACATATTTTTTTAATCAAGGTTTATTAGTCATGAAGATGAAAAAGTCCTAATTTAACTAAAAAATAAGTTACACACATTAAAACCCTACTTTAACTACTGGGTGTTTAAAAGATAAGAGTACAAAATCTATTATTATTATTATTATTATTATTATTATTATTGAAATCTTTTAAGTTGTTGATGAATATACCGACAATAAAGAAAAATGCACATTTTTGCAGAGAATTGAATGCTGTACAAAAATGCTCTGACACATAATTAATATTAATATTCTTAAATGAAAGCGTTCATACATATGATAATTAACATTCATTCATTAAGTTCAATATAAAAATCTTGGAAATATTGAAATTTAAAAAAAAATTAAAAACATTTCATAATTTTTGTAGCTAGTTCAATAAATTATTTCTTATACACGTGTATTATAATTATAATATAGTATTATAATATGATTGTTTATTTCGTACGTACTCTCTAAAAATGAATTAGTCAAAAATGACTAGTTACTATAGCACTCCAAGTCTTGAAGATGTCTTTTTTATGTCTGTATTATGCCTGAACGTCTGAAGATCTAAAAAAGACGTCTGGAATACGTGTTTTGATAGACGTCTTAATGATATCTTCATTTAATGTTCTATAGAGATCTTATAAATGAGTCAATCCAAATGAAAATACCAAAAATGAATTTAAAAGTGCGCTGCATGATTTTTTATTTTAATGAAAAAAATTGAGGATGATCTTTTAGGTATAATAAATGAAAAACCGTTGCCGTTTTAATTTTTAGTTGCTTTATTTTTAATCGGCACCCTTTAGAAACCTGAAATCGTGTCATTTTCTTACTCTATTATAAGAGGCTAAAACTTTTTTTCTGTGGCAATTATTGAAATGAATGTAATTTTATTTTACTGCCTAGTAAGTATGTTTTTAATAATAATTATTATTATCTAATTAGTTCATCTCATAAAAGAATGGTAAATCACTAAAGATTTGTAATAATTTGCCAATGTTTGTGATTTTTGTCTGGCTCCTGTGCCTATTCTGCTAAATCTAGAAAGTTGCTTTTTTTCAGGTATCAATTACTTATACAATAGAAAACGTAACTTTTATTTTAAGTTTCTAGACTATCATTTTCTTTATTAAAAAAAATATTGAAACTTGATAATTTTCAAAATTAGCCAATTTTGCCCTCAGAAATCATTATGTTGAGGAAAAAATAAAAATCTGAAACTTTCAGGAAATATAGTCCCCACCTTCATCTTTTCAGTCTAGTTAGTCTTGTTTTGATATTTTTATCCATGTAAAAGATATAATAATTTTTTTAATGCAGTTAAGAAGCGATATTGCTAGTTTTATTTATAATTTAAAATTTAGATGGCTTTGACTTAGTCAATTCATGTTTGGTAGAGAAATGTCAGAACTGTCAAAAATATTTCATAAATATTATTTGTGCGTATTTAAATTGTGATTTCAAAAAGTTTGCAAGTTTGCAAGTGTAATAAATGATGGAGTTTTCGAGATTCATGAATTTGATTGCAATTAAAAATGCAAGAACATATCATAATTTTGTACCTCTTTCCCATAGAAAATATTCAAGTTCTGAGAAGTTTTAAATTGTTAAAAATAAGCAAAAACCAAAAAATATTCTAAATAAACCCCTTTATTATAACATGTTTTATATTAACCATTTACCTAAAAACTAAAATTTAAAGAAGTATTTACAGATTGTGTAATTTGTTTTCCAATACTAACATTTAAAATACATACATATAACTTTTAACTATTCAGTGCCTTACTAAAGGGATAATAGAACAAGACTAACTTCGTTTAAATTATGAAAGAAACCGACAAAAATACATACAAAATACACAAAATTTTCCAAAGAAATACGCACAAATAAAATTTATGAAATATTTTTGACAGTTCTGACACTTCTCCACCAAACATGAAAGACATCTAAATTTTAAATTATAAATAAAACTAACAATATCGCTACTAAACGGGCATTAAAAAAATTAAATCTTTTAAAGGAATAAAAATAACAAAACAAGACTAACTGGACTGAAAAGATGAAGGTGGGGACTACATTTCCTGAAAGTTTCAGATTTTTAGTTTTCCTCAAATAATGATGCCTGAGGGCAAAATTGACTAATTTTAAGAATTATCAAGTTTCAATAATTTTTTTAATAAAGAAAATGATAGTCTAGAAACTTAAAATAATAGTTACGATTTCTATTGTATAAGTACTTGATACCTGAAAAAAAATTACTTTCTAGATTTAGTAGAATAGGCACAGGAGCCAGACAAAAATTGGCAAATTATAATAAATCTTTAGTGGTTTACCATTCTTTTATGAGATTAACTAATTGGATAATAATACTTTTTATCGAAAACACATTTACTGAACAGTAAAAGAAAATTAAAATCATTTCAATATTTTGTCACAGAAAAAAAATTCTGGCCCACTATAAGAGAGTAAGAAATTGACACGATTTCAGATTTCTAAAGGGAGCCGATTAAAAGTAAAGAATCCAAAAATTAAAACGGCAACGGATTTTCATATTTGATACCTAAAAGATCATCCTCAATTTTTTTTATCGAAATAAAAAATCAAGCGGCGCACCCCATTTGGTGTTTTTATTTGGAATGACTCAAATGCCTGATACGGCCGTTTTTTGATAAAATAGTGAATTTTTACAAGTCAAAATCGAAATTATATCCCATAATCAGCCACTTCATAGTAAGATTTAATTAGGTACCATCTTATTTTGGTGTAATAGAAACAACATTAATGTAGGATTTTAAGTTTTGACTATGATGGGTAGTGAAACTTTTTTTTGTATTAATTTTTAAAGCCTATACATGCAAAAGTTGTATTTGAAGACACAAAATTTGTGTGCAAAATTTAAGTTACCTATGACGTCATCTTCAGGTTCCTAGACAACGCCAAAGTTTTAAAATTAATAAAAATTTGAGTGGGGCTTAATCCGTTAAACTCATTTCAAATCACAAAACCTATATGTTTCAAATGTGACATTTCTAATATGACATTTCAAATCTGACATTTGTAAAAGATAAAAAGAGTGTCTTCTCTATAATCGCAAAATTATTATTGTAATAATAACATAATTGTGAAAATGCCTAAAACTCGTAGTAAAAGTCAGTGTGAAATATTTGGTGCACCTTCTGAACTAAAAAACAATGTGCTTCCAACTTATTTTGATGTAATGAAAGCTTATTTGTTTACCAGAGCACTTAAAGCAGAAATGAATAATAAGGATCCAAGTATTAATGAAGTGTCCAGAAATTTGATGTTAAGTATAAAAAGTATATGGCAAAAAGGAGCATTGCCTGTTGTTTCAGATCAACAGATTTTACACATGATAAAAGTTCATAACGAGAAGTACAAATCTATTAAGAAAAACATGAAGTCAGCATATAATAAGAAATGTCTTGAAAAGCTAAATCTATTTAAAATTGCTAACCGAAAGCTATTTGATATTTCGTCTTGCAAATGTGAAGATTTCTCTCTTTGCCGTTGCGTAAATAAAATACCACCATCAGAACGCGAATTTTTAGTTGACCAGAGAACAGCACGGAAAATGGCGATTGGAAATATTGATATAGAAGCCACTAAAAAGAATCGCTCGAAGAATACTGGAGTCCGAAAAAGTAAAGAAATATAAAGAGACAAAAAAACTGACTTTTATTGAGGATGTAGGAGACAGAACAAGTTCAGATGATGGTACAAATAAAGTAAGTACTTATTCTAGTGATGAGAACTTTGAAATTTCTTCAGAAGCTTCTACTTATACATCAAAGAAATGTCCTAAAACGCAAGCCAGAATAAAACTACCACATTTAGCTGCAGCTCGTGACAGAACAGGTATTTCCGACAGGTCGGCGTCAATTATAGTAAGTTCTGTTCTTCGAGATATTGGTGCTATTTCTAGGCAAGATAATTCAAAAGTAATTGATAGAAGCAAAATAAGACGAGAAAGAAAGAAATGCCGTACAAATGTTCAAAATACTTGCTTTAGAGATATTGAAATGAGTGGAATTTACTTTGATGGAAGAAAAGATAAAACCCTAGTTGTGGAAAAAGTTGGCTTAAGGTATCACAGAAAAACTATTAAAGAGGAACACGTTGTTTTAGTTGCTGAGCCAGGAGATAAGTACTTGGGACACGTTGCTCCAACATCGGGAGAAGCTATCAGTATTAAGACTAGTATATTAAACTTTTTGGAAAATATATTGAAAACTGATTTGCGAAAAATTTTGGTTGTTGGTTGTGATGGAACTGTGGTTAACACGGGACTGAATAACGGTGTAATAAGACAAATTGAGATTGCTATAGGTAAACCGGTTCATTGGTTCATATGCTTATTGCATTGTAACGAGTTACCTTTACGACATTTAATGCAACATCTTGATGGTAGAACAAATGACCCAAGAGGATTCTCTGGTGTTATTGGAAAAGCTTTAGACACATGTAAAAATATGCCGGTAGTTGATTTTGAAGCGATACATGTAGAACTGCCTCACATTACATTAAATAGTTTAAGTACAGATCAGAAGTATCTGTACGAAATGTGTTCAGCAGTTTCTAAAGGGAATATCTCTTTTGACTTGTCTCAACGACAACCAGGAAAAATGGCGCATTCAAGATGGCTAACCACCGCAAATAGGATATTGAGACTATATGTAGCAACTAAGGAGCCTTCCAAAGAGTTACTTGCTCTCACTCAGTATATTATTAGAGTTTATGCATTTAGCTGGTTCCAAATCAAAACTAAACCTCTGTGTAAGGACGGTCCAAAACACATTTTGACTATGATCAAAGAATCACGTTACTTACCTAATGAACTAAAGGCAATAGTAGACCCGGTTATTAAACGCAATGCTTATTTTTGTCATCCCGAAAATATTTTATTAGCTATGCTAGCTGATAACCGAAAGTATATTCGAAAATTGGGTTTAAGGCGTATATTGAAGTGCAGATCCCAAAATAACAGTCACGGAATTCGACAATTTCAAGTACCTAATTTGAACCTCAAGGAACCACCATTAACAAGACAAATATCAAATGAGACGTTGCAAATGATGATTTTGGATGTATCTGAGACAATCGACATAACAAAATATCCCTCCCATACACAAGCAGTTGAAAGATGTATCAAGTTGGTGACAGAAGCTTCGGCTTCAGTCTGCGGACGAGAATCAAGAGATGGATTTATACATGCAAGAATCACATCTCGACAAAGTTTACCGCAGTTTGAAACAAAGCAAGATTTTGTTAAAACTCTTGGACAATGAACTTTATTTTAGATACTAATTTTTAAGGTTGGAAACTTCTGATTTATTTTTATTTTCATTCGAAATAGAAACTTAAAAAACTTATTTTAGGAGAATCAAATTTTAATGAATTGTTGTTGGTAATTAAATGAAACTTTTTGTTATATATGAAAAATAAAAAAACATTAAAAAAAATCAATTTTTTTTTAATATAGGAACCTCAAGACCTTATTTCTGTGACCTCAAATTTTGGAGGTTTACTCAAAAGACCCAAATGCAACTTTCTGTTATATAGGCAAAATCAAATTTTTATTTTTTTATTTTTTCATCAAAATTCACTCCACCCTAATGGGTAGGGTAATTGAATAAATATATATCTGACATTCTTGTACATTGGTTATTTTTTCTACAATTAATAATATCCATTTGTAATAAAAACATTATAACCAAAGCTGTTTTTTAAACATTAAGTATTACGACAATATAAAATTAAAATGACCCAGCGAAAGTTTTTAAATCAAATTACCCGCACATTTTCCATAATGCAATGAAATTATCAAATCGGCACCATCTTATAAGTCAAGCCATATGCTGTTCTTTTCTATTTCACCAAGCGCTGATATGTCTGCCTCTTTTCAATTCTTAAATAACTCGTAACTAAATACAGATTGCAGATATCCGACACAATTTTTGCTTCTTGTAAGTATGTTGAATTTGGGTGAATGCTGGGCGGTTTTTATTTTTAATGTTCCCGTACGACGTTCAACAACTCAAGTGACAAGTCAAAGTAGTTGTGGTGTTTTCCGAGAAAATAATTGATAGCCCGAGGGATACCCTGGTCTTTGATCCACCTCACACTCAAGAAGGGCTTCAGACAGAAGGGTTTTGACTCTATTGATTTGAATTAATAGGCAGAAATAAATATGTAACCATTTAATTTTTCTATTTTAAATAAATGTAAACGTTATTTTTAGAAGTTTAAAAGCATTATTAGCTACATTTTAATTACTTTAAACCTTTAAAACGTTTTGGCGATGTATCAATGCATAACCAAGACGTTTTGACATCTTAAAGACGTCTTAACGACGTTTAGCAACGACATAATAAAGCCCTTAAAACGACATCTTAAAGACGATGTGTTTTGTAACATTAGATAACATAAAGACGTCTTAAAGATGACTTACGTCGTAAGCTGGACGTCTTAAAGATGTCATAAACGTCCGAGTCCGACATCTTTAAGATATCTTTAAGATGTCTCTGTGCTATCTGGGTTGTGGCTGCTTTTTCACTTATACCAAGGTTAACCATGGGATACCATGGTATCCCGGAACAGCCAATTCTTATGTAAAATTGTCCCCTGAATCCGAAAATACTGTCAAAAATTATGAAAGCAAAAGTTTTTGAGATATAATCAATTTCATTTTATATAGAAAATTGACTATCTCAAAAACTGTTCTACTTTTCTAACTTTTGACGACATTTTCGGATTCAGGGCAAAATTTTACATGGAAATTGACAGCTAAATGTTCGGGATACAAATTGTTATTGACGAGAATTGTTATTGCCGAGAATTATTAGTGACTGCTTTTTCGCTATGACAATTACAAAGTCATTTTTGACTAATTCATTTTTAGAGAGTATACTATAATAGGTACCCTAATAATTTTATATAAATTAAACTTTGAACGTTAATTAATATATGAACGCTTATATTTCGGAATTTTATCCATCAGAGCTTTTTTGTAGAGCGTTCAATTTTTCACAAAAATGTGTATTTTCCATTATTGTCAGTATATTTGTAACCTACTTTTAAATGTCAATAATAATAATAATAATAATAGATTTTGCATTCTTAAGTTTTAAACGACCAGTAATTAAAATCACAAATTTTACCACGTAAATGTTTTTTTTATCAAGAATGACTTTTCTTATAAAAAGTTATAATAAATAGGGTTGGGACACTTAAAATTTTCAAATGAAAATTTCAACATTGAAAGTTTCAAACTTGAAATATTTCATTTACAACAGATTCCGAATCGACCAATATATAAGAACGAGTTATCAAGCGTCTGGGCGTTTTTGTTTAGTTCGGCTTGGATTTGAATACTCTATAAGTAATTATTGTTACTTATATGCATAAATTAATTTAAATAATTTAACTCAGTTACCAATTTAATTTGTAAATTAAATCAGATTTTATTTTTTTTTTTAAAGTCATGATTAATTTAAACTTACTTTTGCTATAATTGCATCGGAAAACGGATAAAAAATGCCTTTGGATCATAAAAGTTTGATGAAGTTTCTTCAATTTTCAGTAAAATATTTAAAAATAATAAATATATATAAAATTATATTATAAGTATAAAACAATGAAAGTGTCACAATCTCATTAGCTTACCAAAAAGTGCTACATCTCTTTTAGTTTTAGTAATTTTAAAAATATTTTAAAAGGAAATCTCAAAAAATTTGTGGTAAACATAGGTATTTACTATTTATATTATTGGTGCAGGGGCCCACAGAGGGGTAGGAGGTAAGAGAGGCAATTTGCCATGGTCCCCGAGTGGGCTTATTTCAATATTAATACATTAGACTTAAAGTGATTGAAATGTATTGAAAGTTTCAATAAATTTCATGAAATTTCAGAAATTTAGGAAATTTTAATAAATTTCATAAATTTCATGAAAATTTCAAGTGAAATTTCAACTACAAGCAAAAAGTGAAATTTTCCCAACCCTTATATAAATAAATTTGATCCTCTCTTAGTTTACTTTTTATATATTTTTCGAGGTATAATATAATTATGTATCATATAAATATGTAGTATATAATTATTAATATTTGATTGTCTCTTTGGGTTAAGGTTTAAATTAGAAAATGGGTAGAGGACAAAAACGTAAACAATTAGCCTAGCCATCACTTGCTATGGTTTCTGAATTAACTCCTAGTACAAGTAGTACTACCGCGTCTGAAACAAATGATTGGGTGGACAGGACATAATACATCCGCAAATTTGGGTGCGGCAAAAGGGGAGTTTGTACCTAAATTTAATCCGGAAGAAAAGGAGCAAAGTTCTGAACTCTGGCTTAAGAAAGTGGACGAATTACGTTAAATTTTTAAGTGGACTGAACAGGCCACATTTTACTTCGCTCTATCTAAACTTAGTGGGTTGGCGGAGAATTGGCACAAGGGCTTAACAGTGGCGGCTGGTGGATTTTAAGTATACCAATATCTCAGTTATTAGACATGGGACCCACACCAAATTTATAATAGTTTATATTGACATTAAATAAACAAGTTCGGCGCAAACAGAATTTAAATTGAAGTTTGCGAAAAAAAGTTAGTTTTTCCTGTCGCCTACCCTGCCTCCAGGCCCCCCTATTTGAGATAATTCAAATTAAAGTGGTGCAATTTATTATCTACTATAATTTATCGACAAATTTAAAATTTTATTTAAAAAATCCAAATATTACAGTTTTTATACCATTTTAAATATTTTTTTATTTTAATAAAATAAATAATAAAAATTTAAAATCGAATAAAATCTGTAATATTTGGATTTTTTGAATAAAATTTTAAATTTGTCGATAAATTATAGTAGATAATAAATTGCACCACTTTAATTTGAATTATCCCAAATAGGGGGGCCTGGAGGCAGGGTAGGCGACAGGAAAAACTAACTTTTTTTCGCAAACTTCAATTTAAATTCTGTTTGCGCCGAACTTGTTTATTTAATGTCAATATAAACTATTATAAATTTGGTGTGGGTCCCATGTCTAATAACTGAGATATTGGTATACTTAAAATCCACCAGCCGCCACTGGGGCTTAAGTACTATAAGTTATACTTGGGAGGAATGGAAGCAAAACATTTAATTGACATTTCCAGTTAGTCGAGATTTCTATGAGATTCTTCAAGAAATGATTCAATGCAAGAAACGGTTCGATGAGGGCTACCCAAAATACCTTTACGAAAAAATAGCCCTTAGAAATCGCTGCAAAATAATGGGGGCTGAGACAGTTTCCTGCATACGGCGGTCCTCAAGGGTGAATAGGTTGACCAAAAATGTAGTCAAAAACTATTTACTACATCCAATTGTACTCCACTTAGGCTCTCTAAAACCATTTTTATGTAAATCGCAGCTGATCGAAAAGTTGATTTTTTTTAGTTTTTAGAGAAAATCAATCAATCAATTTTATTCGTGTTTTTTTTGTTACATTATTTGTTTTATCAAAAATATGTGTAATTTTGGTTACACTCGAATAAAAATCTCATCCTTTGATCTTTTCAATGACATTTAATAGAATTATCCAAGATATTATTTTTAGGTAATAGACCAGTGCAGAAGCCTTTAAAAATGGTAAAAAGAGAAAAAAAATTACAGTAGGATGAAACCCATTGGAAAAGGAGGGGAATATAATAAAAATTAAAATAAAAATAAATTACGGGCGATCTGAGTTCGGGAAGTGGGAGGGGGGGGTTTTAAGGGTAAAAAATGGTTTATCTCGATTTCCGGCAAAACTACAAGTCCTATGGAAAAAAGTTAAATGTCAAAGTTGTAGGTAATAAAAAGATCTACAACTTTTGTATTTACAATTTTTTCACATAACCTCAAAATTTATGTGAAAAATTCAAAAAACCAAGTTTTTGGTTTTTTATTTTTATCTTTTTCAAAAAAAAAAATTTTTCCACGAAATTTGGTGAAAACTTACCTTTTTATGTTCCAAATACACTGTAATTTATTTGATTTGAAATATTTATTATTTCGCCTTATTTTGACTTAATATCAAAAAAGCACCCTAATTTTCAATCGAAAATTCTCGCGTCAAAATATCAGCTTTTTTTAAAAAGTCGGTGTGCTTTTTGTTCGATGAACTCTCTACTTTCTGATGGTGTAAAAAAAAATATACATTACAATGGTAAATGTTCCCAGAAAATACAAATAATATTATAATGAATAACGTAATCAGAATGAAGTATCTAAATTCAATAGTATGATTTACATGTATTTTTATATTTTGTGAGATTTTCTGACATAAATGTTATTAGAATTTAATAAGTAAACTTTTTAACTAAAAAAAATTGCAACAATCCCATTTTTTTGATGAAATTGTACATAATGATTAAAATAAATTTTCGAATTCGAGTTTTTTTCGTTATTCATTATAATATTTTTTGCATTTTCTGAGAACATTTACCATAGTAATGTATATTTTTTTTACACCATCAGAAAGTAGAGATTTCAACGAACAAAAAGCACACCGACTTTTTGAAAAAAGCTGATATTTTGACGCGAGAATTTTCGATTGAAAATTAGGGTGCTTTTTTGATATTAAGTCAAAATAAGGCGAAATAATAAATATTTCAAATCAAATAAATTACAGTGTATTTGGGACATAAAAAGGTAAGTTTTCACCAAATTTCGGGGAAAAAATTTTTTTTTTGAAAAAGATAAAAATAAAAAACCAAAAACTTGGTTTTTTGAATTTTTACATAAATTTTGAGGTTATGTAAAAAAATTGTAATTACAAAAGTTGTAGATCCTTTTATTACCTACAACTTTGCCATTTAACTTTTTTCCATAGGACTTGTAGTTTTGCCGGAAATCGAGATAAACCATTTTTTACCCTTAAAACCCCCCCCCCTCCCACTTCCCGAAGTCAGATTGCCCGTAATTTATTTTTCCTTTCATTTTTATTATATTCTTCTCCTTTTCCAATGGGTTTCATCCTACTGTTATTTTTTTTGGTTTCAAAAATTATCGACCCTGGTCTATAACTACTTTTACAAAACATGAAACATTGATAACTAAACCTACAAATGACAAGAAGAAAAATCTACTACTGATATTCTCAAACTCAAACCATAGCTTGCATTGTCCAAACGGTTAATTTTATATTTTTCCCAGGTTAATAAAAACTCTCTGTGGAGAGACTCTCCTGGTAGTTCTGACCAGAGACCTAATCCATCATTGTCAATAAATATAAGACTATCTTTAATATGGTTTAAAATTATGTAAATTTTTAAAGTTTCTGACAACATTGTGCTTCTAAAAGTTTCTCGTAAATGTTCAATACTTTCACTTGGACGATTTTTGTTTACTTGCAAAGAAAAGCAATCCTCAACTACTTTATTAAAAGCTTTTAAAGTGCTTATAAATGGCATTATTTCGAACATAGATATTTTGTCAAGTATGTCTCTGTCAGTAAGTATGTCTACATTTTTTAACATCTTGCGGCAGGCATTCCCCTCAAATATTTCTCTCTTTTATATCCGGAATTAAACATAATATTATAACTTTTTTTACGCCAGTAACCTTGAAATCTTTGCTTATCCTTCCTCATTCAGAGAATCTTGTTACAAATAAGGTTTTGGCTCCTGCAAGAGAGACTGCAGTCGTGTATCTTGATGATGTTCTAATCCAAACAAAAACAATAGTGGAGGGAATACAAAACTGGAGACAGTTTTAAAATTACTTAAAAACGAAGGTCATACTTTAAATGTATCAAAATGTAGTTTTTTATATCAATCTGTAAACTATCTGGGTTTCGAAATTTCGAATGGAACATTTAAACCAGGTCTTGCAAAGACAAAAGCTATTGAGGAGTCTGCCAATTTATTGGACTAACAGGTTATTTTCGACAATTCATCAAGGATTATGCAACAATAGCTCGGCCTCTAACTGCCTTGTTATAAGCAGAAAGCATTTGAAAAACTACGATCAGCTGTGTCCCAAATACCAATTCTAGCCATATTTAATCCTGATGCTCACACGGAAGTCCACACAGATGCAAGCGCACAAGGTTTGGCTGGAATCTTCAAAAACAACCAGATGAGCGTTTGCATTCAATTGCATATTACGGTAGACAAACTAGCAACACTGAGAGTAAATTTTATTCTTATGAATTGGAAACTTTGGCAGCCGTGTAAAGTTTAAAGAAGTTTAGAATTTACCTCCTAGGTTTGCACTTTACTGTGGTAACAGACTGCAATGCCTTAAAAGCAACAAGTACTGAAATTTTACGAGTAGAGCAAGCTGATTGGGTTTTATCAGGACAACTTAAAGACGAAAAGCTGAAAGAAATTAAAGAAGTTTTGTCCAAGCCACCAAATTCTGATTATGAAAAGGAAATATAAAAAACTGCGCTCTGCGAGATGGAAGGATTTATCGCATAACTGTGAAAGAATTACTTTGGGTAATACCACGTGGTATGCGACAGCTACAGAAAAGCCGTTGAAACGATTATGTGAATATTATTGGTTTCCTCGAATGCGAGAATACATTGCTTGTTGCATTCCATGCTTGTTTAACAAATGTCCAAGTGGAAAGCGAGAAGGATTTCTACATCCTATCGAGAAGATGCCTGTACCATTACACATGATTCACATTGATCATGTAGGACCTTTTCCAAAAAGTCGTCGAGGAAATATTCATCTTATTGTAGCCGTAGATGCTTTTACAAAGATTGTGTTTTTGAAACCAGTAAAGTCGACAAAAACAAAGTTAATTATTGATTATTTACAAGAAATTTATAGCTACTATGGTCATCCCCCTACCTTAGTATCTGACCAGGAAAGTGCATTTACCTCATCTAAATTTAATCAATACTTCAAAAATAACTTTATTAAACATATACAAAACGCAGTATATACTCCAACAGCTAATGGGCAGGTTGAGAGATTGAATCGCACAATTAAAGGAGCTATTTTGGCAACAACTACTGATAAAGATAGATGGGACGAGAACACGAGTATTCAGTTAATAATTAATACTACAATTAAGCATGCTTCGCTATCGCACCAGCACGCTGCAGCGGCGGATCGCGAAAGTGTGACAAGGAGGACAGCTAGGGCAACTTCAAAGGTATGTATCGACTCGTAATCGAATTTTATTTTTTTTTAACCGCCCGTTGCTGGCGGAAAAAAATAGGCGTACGATAACGGAGGCTTGTGCGATGTTCGGGAGAGATGGGGCAATGGGGCTGGTTATAGGACTCTTATACTCAATTCAAGATTCAAGATTCAAGATTTATTCGTTATACAATATACAATAGGGTGTTTCAAAAAAATAGACTTTTTCTTTTTCTTCAAATGGTCGGCAAATTCTTTCAGAGGATGTCAACACAAAGACCTCGTCAAAATTTGAGCTTTTAATTTGAAGATTTAGAGGTCGCGGATCGCAATTTTCTATTTCCCATTTAAATAACATGGGAATTTTTTTTTTTTAACTTTGAAATTTTATACGTCTGAATCAAATCAACTTATGTCAAGGATCATCTTAGATTTTTATAGTAAATTTAACGCTCTACAAAAAAGGTCTCCTATCATTTTTCTATAAATTGATTCCTT
Source organism: Brassicogethes aeneus (assembly GCA_921294245.1). NCBI lineage: Eukaryota > Metazoa > Arthropoda > Insecta > Coleoptera > Nitidulidae > Brassicogethes > Brassicogethes aeneus. The sequence goes on from OV121137.1 coordinate 29,445,718, forward strand.
CCAGAGTTATTCGAGGCCAAAGTTTGATTTCCATCGAATTTTCGCGTTTTTTTAACATTTATGGTACAATTATCATTATACGGGTGTCCAAAAATCAGGGGGCCAAACTTAAACAGTGCATTATTCGTATAAAAATAACACTTTTTTTGTTTAATAAACATGTATCAAAAAATGCTTCCTAAAGGAGCTATAGCCGTATACGGCCCCCTGAATAGGAGCCTAAGAGGATAATTTTTTTAAAACTATTCCTAGAGGGTTGAACATGAACAAATGAATTTTCGGTAGGTACTTTGGTAATTTTGACATGCTGAATCTAGATCTATGATCAAAACTGTTAAAATTTAATCATAGGCGTAACATTTGGAGGGGGCAAAGTTACAAAAATAGCCCCAACTTTTTTCTGGGTTAATAATTTAATTTTTTTTTATGAAATTATGAGAATTTGAATTGCTCAGATGCACCATTTTCGAGAAAAATGCATTTATAAATAAATTACTTTGCATATTATACAAATCTCATATTTTCATTAAAAATTTGTAGTAGGCTTTGGAAAAAAGTGACGTTTTTTTTTGTTTTTTTGTTTTTTTTACAACACTTCCTATGTTTTAGATATAAATATGTGATTTTTCTACTACATGATGCTAAAAGTTGAAAAAACGAGAAAATTCGATGGAAATCAAACTTTGGCCTCGAATAACTCTGGAAGAAATCAATTTATAGAAAAATTATAAGAGACATTTTTTATAGAGCGTTAAATTTACTATAAAAATCTAAGATGTTCCTTGCCATAAGTTGATTCGATATAGACGTATAAAATTCCAAAGTTAAAAAAAAAATTCCTATGTTATTTAAATGGGAAATAGAAAATTGCGATCCGCGACCTCTAAATCTTCAAATTAAAAGCTCAAATTTTAACGAGGTCTTTGTGTTGACATCCTCTGAAAGAATTTGCTGACCATTTGAAGAAAAAGAAAAAGTCGATTTTTTTGAAACACCCTAATATACAATAAAGTTTAAACACGTCAATGAGTATTACTCATACTTATATTTTTTTACTTTTTGATTTTTAATTAATTTTGATGTAAACAACACCTTTAATTAAGATAAGACAAGGGTACAAATTTGTAATTTTGACTCTTATCACAAAATATATTTTTTCTACAACCAAGCGAAAAGTACAAATTTGCGCTTTTAAAAGAAAGCGCTAAGTTGCACTTTTCCGAGGAGCGAGTGTTTTTTTACTTTGTCGCTCGCCGAGCGACAAAGTAACCCAAAACGCTCGCTTAGTTACCATGTAAGCCATAATAAAGAAACGTTTAGTTTATTTGAGACTTTTCACACAAAAGTAAAATTTGAGGTTATAAATAATTATATTATTATAATTAATTTTTACCAAACATTCTTATACAAAGACCGGTTGTAGAAAATATCCTGTGTGAAATTCGAGCGCAAAGTGGCATTGCCGCTCTCGCGAGTCAAACTTTTCGTTCAGAGCGACAATGTATAACTTTGCGATATTAATAGTATTAAGTTAATACACAAATAGCTATTTCTAGATGAAAGTCTGAACCATATTATTATAATAGGCTGGATAAGATTGCAAGATTATAATATGTACTGATGTTTTCCTTTTCAATTTAATAGTTTTATTGTTGGTTACTATAAACAAGAACTATTTTATTTTGAAAAAAAAATATATTGAAAATATTTTAAAAATAACATCATTTTGATTCCATTTTTTAACCAGGGGTTATAACCACCGCCTGTAGACCCCAATGATGATATTTTTGGGTTAAACTCGTAACAAAGTTTTTATGTTTATTAAATAAATACGAGTTTAATTAATGCATAACGGTTTATAGAGAAAGCCAATTAAAGCCAGCCGGTAATATAAACTTTATTTCCCCATTTTCTCCAAATGGCATAGTAAAATATGGACTGGGTCAGATACAACACGAAAATCGAAAATATAAATCTTGGATTCAATGATATCCAAATAACAATAAGATTTAATTATTCTTTTTTAATTTAACTATATGTTACATGAAATAATAAACCTTTCATAAAAGTTTATTCTCGAATAAGTTTGGAATACAGCATATTTCGCTCGAGGGAAAACTTTACTTTTAACACGAATAAAAATTAGTAAAAAAAATATAAGGAATTCTTAAAGAAGTAGTAAAAAGTGAGGTTGAACTCGTTTGGCATAGATTTTATATGACAGGCGATCCAAATTATTCTCACACTTTATAGAATGTGGTTAATAAAGTTATATATCGACCCATGCAACGAAGACTATAGTAACTCAAAAAACGTGGGTTTTGACTTACTATATGGCAACAACAGATTTTTTTAAGCTCTATTTGGTGGAAGATTAAGTAACTCAGACATGAAACGATAGGCAACCAGTGAACAACTTCCCTGTATAGTAAGTGTAATAATCCACATTCCTACAGGAAAAAACTATATTAAGTTGAGTTACTCTAGTCTACAATCAAAACTGAGTTACAATATTCTTCGTTGCATGGGTCGATATGTAAGTGCGGCTATATTTCGTAATAAAAGTAAAAACATGCATGCATTTCCAGTGTATACTATAGTAGATAAACTTAATAAAAGCTAATGTATTTTTTATAATTTAATCTCCTCATTATTTTTTGAACTCATTTTTACTTATTATGTATCTTGTTTTATTAATAATATATTTTTAAACATGAGATAATTCAGGCTATTATTCACGAGGATAAGGTTTGCGTCTCGATTCACCAGACTAGAGACTTAAATCATACGAGTGAATAATGCGCATATTTTCAATTGTAATACTTTACTTTATCCACTCCTATTGCATAATATTGTTTTTTTTCGTGAATAATGATTAACATTATGAATTCCATGTCCAAAAACGTGAATAATGAACTCAATATTCACGTTGTTAGGCATTAGTGATTTCAATTTTCACTGTGATTTGAACAAATCAGGTTTTAAATTGGGAAATGTAATTATATAAAATTGGTAAAAAGTAAGGTTAACCATTTGACAGATGTAAGATTTTATTTATTTATTTTTGAAAATCATTTAATTATCTACTTATTGGAGTAGATAAAGTATAGTATTACACTCGAGATTATACGCATTATCTCTCCTCTAATAATTATTATTTAAATTATAATTTACTATTATCTATTCAATAAGTAGATAATTTAATGATTTTAAAAATAAATTAATAACACCTGACATTTCGCGAGGCGAGAATTATATCTGCACTTTTTTCCAAATCTGGGATTTTAGATTGATTAAGATATTTTAATGAATATGGTTATATTTACAATGACTTAAAACAATTTTTATTACTCTTTAAGCTACAAAATGCATTTGAAAATTGTTCTATATTTTATTTCCAGCAATACCAAATCATTATAATGTTCTATCTGCTTCGCCAATGGGATTCTCGGAATTTTGGAGATAGAACATTATAATTCTGTAAATTTCAGTTTAAGACTGTAATTTCTGCAATACATGAGAGCTCTTTTGTGTCCTAATTTCGTGCTAAAAGCAAAAAAAGCAAGAAAATATGGTGAAAAATTTATTCTGTTATTTATTTATTGTATTTCACTTGCTTTTTTTAAATTCTAACAATAAAATATACAAGGAATTGTGTAATAAGAAAAATATTACACCCGTTAAAAAGAGTTTTTATCGAAGCATCTTCAATTACTAATTTCTTAAACCAAAATGTGGCGTTTGCAAAGAATATCGTGTTTTAAAAAATGGTGGTAACCTAGCTATAGAAGTAGAGAAATTTAAAAAACATTTAAATCAAAGGAGTTTTGCAAAATAAAAGGTATAAGAATACAGATAAAACAATAGCCGTTATTTGTTTTGATATGGAAAATGTATTTGTTCTTCCACGATCTAATATTTCCTGTTTCTTTTATTCAAAAAAATTGAATACCTTTAATTCAGTTGTTGTTTGCCTTAAAGAAGTGTATGGAAGAATTCCCGGAGATCAAGGAAATAACACAACAATTTTCAGAGCCAGGGCACACTCAAATACGGGAAGTCCTCAGAGAATTTTAATTTTAAATTACCTTATGCATCGGTGAAGGTCCTTAAATATTTACCAGAATTTCCTACTAAAATATTTTACAAAAAAGTACAAGATGACAAAGATTTTGTACAGGCAACTCTAATTTATCGTATTGGAACAAGAAGCCACAAAGAATTTTTTAAGTTGCCCGATGTGAGACCATGTCCAGTGGCAGGGCCGGTTCCAGGGTACGTGCAGCCGTGCCCCTGCACGAGGCGGCAAAATTCGAAGGGCGGCAAAAATCGAAAGGTGGCAAAAAGTTATTCAATACAACACGATATAGGTTCTAAATTAGATATTTCCAATTTAATTTTAATTTAAACAGATTTTTCTTATTTTTACTACTGGTCAGTTTTATAATGTTAGATAAAATAATTATTATTAGAATATATTACTGTTTTTATAGAATGCGATGATATTTTATTTATTTGTTATTAAATATTAATTTTTTTAAACTTTTTTGTTAATTTTATCTTCCCCTTAATGCTACAACTGCATTATGCAGGGCCGGATTATTAATAATAATAAAAATAATATAAACTTTATTGTCCAACAGTTTACACCAAAACAGGCCATTCATATAACATAACACAGAGGTTTACAGAAAAAAAATTACTTACATTATGGGAACAGACCTACATGTAATATTTTACAAGATTGTAGAAAAAGCAATTTGTTGAGTAATTAATTTGTTAAGTAGGTAATTTTGGTTTTATCTTTATCGAAAACAACGTGCTAAGGGGGCCCCAATACTTTGACACCATAAATCGAACAGCAAATGTGTCTCCAAGTTAAAAACACGTCCAAAAATTAACGCGGTCAAAATTTATTTGCTTTCACACAAAATTTTGAGAAGAAATCTTATAATTTTAAATAACGTCAAAACTCTAACTAATTGAAATTTGAAAATCGTTATCTAAAGGTGCTTTGCAATTAATTTTTACTAGGCTTACTGGATTATGGGTTCGCTCATGCGTCGCTCACCCCACAAATTTCCAGCTTACAAATCTTGACACGTAAATAACTATAAAAGAGGACTCATCTCGATTTTATATTTCACATCAAAATAACAAGGACATCTTTTTTAACTTTTTCCTAATAATCGAACACAACCACAAATCCCAGTACATGAAGCTCCAGTATTATCACAGTGTAGCTCTTTTTAAAGTTAAAATACAAATGTTAAGTAACAATCGTAAAAATCCCAGTATGATAATATCATAAGGTGTTTTTATTAAAGATATCTCAATTAAGGCCGACGCTTAAAATTTAAAAAATTGTATGTAATGTGGGAATTTTTTTTTAAATATTTACAATAATTGACCTTGATCTTAGCTAATAGAATACATTATAACTTTTCAAAATTTGTCATAAATTACTTTTTTCATTCAGCTATGATTTAATCTCTACTAATTAGTATTTAAACTGGAATATTAAAAATAATTTCTAAATTATACATATTAATGTTTTAAAATATATTAGACATTTTTTTACAGACATTATGAAAACTTATAAAGTATTTAAATAATTTCTAGTCCATAAAATTGGAGCAAATATTAATATACAGGGTATCTCCGAATTCCATTCAAATATTTAGGAGTAATTTTACAGGACCAAATATAAAAGTTTCCAAGATCATGGTGTAAAAAATGCTTTATAAGGGAGCTACGTCCCTTTGAAAATGACACTCAACTTCATAACGCAAAACCAAAATGTTTAAATTTTTCTTTAAAACGGTCGTTTCGTAAACCTTTTATGGAACCAAAAATCCCAATAACTTAAGTCTAAAAATAAAATGGGGCGATGCCTCATGACCTTCGTGCAGTGGCGGCTGGTGGTTTTTGGGTATAAATTTATATGAGTTTATAATGACAATAAATAAACAAGTTCTGCGCAAGTAGAATTTAAATTGAGGTTTGCGAAAAAAAGATAATTTTTTGCTTGGCCGTACCGGCCCCATGGCGCCCCCAATAAATATAATATAAATTTAATTGGTGCAATTTATTATTTACCATATAGTTTATCGACAAATTTCAAATTTCGTTTAAAAAATCCAAGTTATACAGATTTTGTACCATTTTAAATTTTTTGTTCTGTGACGATGCCTAAAAAACATAAACATGTTCCTGGAACAGTGTATCAAATAAATTATGCCCCAGAAAATATTGAATTGGCCGTGGAAGAGGTAATAAACAATCTTTGGGCAGGTTGCTACCCGCATTGATGTTCCCAGAACAACTTCTGAGTATTCTGATTAATTTTTGAGGCCTTCTGACTTAAGCGAAACCAAAGAAAGGCATATAACAAGTATGATTACACCTCGGATAATGGATAATGTTTTGCAAAACAAGATACAAAAGTGCAATCATGTCTAAACCACAAAGCAGTGATAATTCGTTGTTTTAAAGAAAACCTTCCTGGTATCGATGCTAAATTCTTTCCGGAAGCAAACATTTTGATTACTCAAAGGAATGCTGAAAATATAAATAGATCCAGAGCAGAAGTTCATGATGATGTAATAAACCAATATTGTTACAGAAATAGGCATGCTTTGCCCGGACCTGGTTACCCAGGGAAACAACAAAATTTTGTGAAAAAGGGAAATTCAGAATATTAAACTATTCTTCAACTTTTCTAATGTTTGCTGCTACTGGAGGAGAACTTTTACCATTGTATGCTGTATACCAGGCAAATCCTTTAGGTTTTTTTAACAATCCCCAAAGGTTTTTAATATATTGATTTAAAAGTTATAGTATCTTATATCTACGGAAGCTTAGAAGGGCCACACTTTTTTTTTAAATATACGTTACTCGGAATTCCGACTTATAACTCGGAATTCTGACTTATAACTCGGAACACTAACGAACACTTACAAAACACCTACGAACACTTACGAACACACCCACAAACACCCACGAACACCCATGAACACCCACGAACACTTACAAACACTCACGAACACACCCAGAAACAACCACGAACATCTACGAACACTCACGAACACACCCACGAACACTTACGAACACACCCACGAACACTCACGAACACACCCAAGAACACCCACGAACAGCCACGAACACTCACGAACACACTTTGAACACCCACCAACACCCACGAACACATACGAACACTCACGAACACTCATGAACACACCCACGAACACACCCACGAACACATACGAACACCCACGAACGTGAGTGTTCGTGGGTGTTTTCGTGAGTGTTCGTGGGTGTGCTCGTGGGTTTGTTCGTGGGTGTGTTTGTGAGTGTTCGTGGTTGTGTTCGTATTTGTTCGTAAGTGTTCGTGAGTGTTTGTGAGTGTTCGTGTGTGTTCGTGGGTGTTCGTGAGTGTTCGTGGGTGTGTTCGTATTTGTTCGTTAGTGTGCGTATTTGTTCGTGAGTGTTCGTGGGTGTGTTAATGGGTGTGTTCGTAAGTGTTCGTAGGTGTTCGTTAGTGTTGCGAGTCGGAATTCCGAGTTATAAGTCGGAATTCCGAGTTATAAGCGAGAATATTTTTAAAAAAAGTGTGGCCCTTCTACGCTTCCGTATATATCTACAAATTTGTTAATATATTAAATATAGGCAATATGTTTTCTTTTCGAAATAACATTGTAAATTTTAATAATTTTTATAATTGGAATTTTTTTTTCAAAAGTATTTTTTTCGTACATAAATTTTTGTTTTTAAATATTTATTAATTTTTCCATTAATAAAGTAATAACCTACCCAAAATTACTGAAAAATCCGTTTTATAATACAATAATCCCATGTTTTTCCAACTTTTTATAATACATAAAACCCACATATTTCCCACGTTGTATAATACAGAAATCCCACGTATTTCCAACGTTTTATAATACATAAAACCACATATTTCCCATGTTGTATAGTACACAAATCCCACGTATTTCCAACGTTTTATAATACATAAATCACACGTATTTCCAAAGTTTAATAATAAGTAAACCCTACGTTTTTTATAACATTAGAAACTAACGTTGTCATATAACGTTATAAACCGGGACATTTCAACATAAAATTATACATAAAAGTTAGGTTTTTCCAACGTGGGAAAAACGTTGTTTCAACGTAAAATCTCTACTAGTGTATCTATGTCTTTATTGTTTAATATGTTGTGTAATTTAAGTAAATTATTCTACGTAGGTATACCTATAGGTACGTTTTTTTATAATAATATATAATATATTATATTTATAATATATTATACAACATTCACGCTGGTAATATTTAAATGAATGTGTGATTAAATGAAAATAAAATAAAGTATATGCTAATTGGTCATATATGACAAAGTACAAATTTTAACTTGAACATAATTATCATTTAGTTTATTAATCATTATTTGGGTATAATTTTATACAATAAATTAGATTTTAAAGATCATGTCATTAAATGAACACATTTTGTTAAGTAAAATATTAAAATATATTTAATTATACAAGTTGTATTATTATATTATTTTATTTTTATTATTTTATTATATTATTTTACAAATTAGGTAAATATAATGTTTTTGAGTAGCATCTGGGGGACTCGGGAGGGCACTGGCCCGTTGCCCTCCCTGTAGCAGCCGCCACTTAACTTAAACGATACATAAAACGTACTAATTATTAGGAACAGAACGTTGAAAATTGTTTTTAACAAGTAACAGAAGATTAACGAAACTTTAGGTACAAAACTACCGGAACTCTAAGTATAAGTATAAGTATAAGTATGGGAACGTATGGCAGGCCCCAGATATATTGTCATCCACTGATCTCCCGGGGTTATATTACCCCCTTTCCGTTCTCCTGCGTATCCCGCCAAATCACAGCATTACCTGTGTTTGTTGGATCCGAAGTTTTTACGCCGGCTGGTAGATCCACCCTAGGAGTTCGTGGATGACAGTGTCAAAGGTTAAGGCCGCTCCCGGGATTTTTGTCAGCCGGGTCGGGCCATACGTCCAGTTTAGGAAGGGTTTTTGGAGGACATTAAACTGACCCAAAACTAAGTACAATCCGGAATCCTCCTAAACCAGGGCTTTAGTAATAACCCCATTCATTTGGTATTCCTGAATGGGGGTGGGTATGTTAGTTTTTTTGCTTACTCCGGCTACCAACCTTGTATATTCTTTATTTATTTTATTGCTAAATTAGTGTTTATACCGTTTTCGTTTAATTTATGTCTTTGCATTCTTACTTTTTTTCCAAATTTAATTTAAAAATATAAATATTAATATACAAAATAGATAAAACCGGCCATGTAGTGTATGTGGTGGAATGCCACCAAATGGTCTGCATTGACTATTGATAGGATCGTTCTTCTTTTCTTCTGTTCTGTTCTTCCATTTGAGCCGGGGTGTTAGTACGCTGTCCTTGTTGGTGAACTATTTATTTTGTTGTTAAATTAGTGATTATACCGTTTATTATTATTTATTTTGTAACTTTGCATTCTTACTTTATTCCAAATCTAGCCTAAAAATAAATTAATTCACGAAATAAATACAGCCGGCCCTGTGGTGTATCGTATTAATTTTTGAAGTACGGACTTAGTCAAGGTACAAAACTACCGGAACTCTTTAAATAATATTTTTTTTTTTTTTTAATTATATGTCAATTACTGTTACTTTAATCTTCTTTTTACTTCATTTTTTTATCAATCGTAGTCTTGTATTTGAGCGGTTTAGTTCGTTTTAAACACATCGTCTTAATACAACGAACTTGAACAAAATCGGAATACGCGAAAAAACCAACCAGGGGCGTTTGCTCATAAATTCAGTCCTCCAATACTTCGATCATTCTTTGTGAAAATCTTTTGCATCTATACCAATCTAATGTAGATTCTGTACTTTCGGCACTGATCAGCTTATTTTTTTTGTTCTGTGAGCCCCATATTGTCCCCCCAAGGACACTTGTTACTTAAGCGGACAATACACTGTAACTAAAGTAACGCAGTTCTGTATTGAATACAGAACTGCTTTACTTTAGTTCGTTTCTTGTGCGTTACGATTTCGTTATTTATATATGTAATTGTTATTTATTTTGAGCATAAGTAACTTTTCCAAAGTTGAGCACTTTAATGTCAATGTCAATGTTAAATATGAAAATTTATATAAATCAAGATAAACAAACAAATTTTAGTCAACAAAAATGCAACGTTGCCGATATTAAAAATAATTCCCAAAATATGATTGAACAAAATATTAAGAAGAATAAATACACAAAAAAACAATCAATCAGCTGCAAACAAAAACCTAAAATCTACACTACCAATGAAAATGTTAACAATGGAAGAAATCAAGAAGATACGAAAACAATAGCCGCTGTTAAATCAAAACATGGATATTTGTAGGAAAAATCGCTGGTAACTTCAGCAAAGACACAATGAATAACTTTACCCGAAATAAGTTACCCGAAATGGATTTTAAATGCTATAAAATGAAAACTAAAATTGGAGTTAATCCGGATGGCAAAATAAAAATAACCGCTGGCACTCTGTGGCCTGAAGGTGTTTTAGTGACGGAGTGAGGCAACAAGCAGAATATGAAGAGAACATAGTCAGCAACGAAAACTTATTGCTATTAAACGTACAAGGACTCAACCAACCTAAATGTAACCAGTTATTGATCGATATGGAATCCAAGTCCAATATAAAATATGCCTAACTGAAACATGGTTAAAAGCAGATAACGTTAACAATTTAATTCTCAGGAATTTCATAAACTGTAGCTACTTTTGTCGACAAGACCTATCCAGAGGAGAAGTGGGTATTTGGTGCAGAGAAGGGGTACAAATCTTACCATTAGACTTATCAACATACTCTCAAGAAAAAACATAGAAATCTGGGGCATAGAATGTGGGCTTGTGTAATACACAATGAGTATGTGCTTTGCTTGCATAGAAGTCCTACTGGTAACCTTGATAAATTCTTGGAGGTAATATCTACGCTATTAAAAAACCTTTATCAGCCAAAATATACCATTATGCTGGTAGGTGACCTCAGGGCCGTACCGAGGCACACTTTTTTGGGGGGGTGCAGACGATAAAAAAACCAACTTATTTTTTTATTGATACTTTAGTAGTAATAGTAAAAATTTTCAGTAGTTTTATCATGTATGTAAAGTGTTGTGAAGTGTAGATAAAGAATGTATTTACCTACCATTACCTACCAGCATGCTCTTTCGAAGTCGATGGGATTGATTCTCGTTCTCTATTTTTTTTATTTGCTGCCAATGTAAGTCCATGGATTATGCGGAACAGCAACAATTTTAATTTTAACCAAATTTCCACCGTGAATATTTTCCTCGTGCATTTTTCTAGTCCTTGTTAAACACAAATGAGCATTTTACTAGAACTCGGCCCGGTCTAGCTTTCTTTTCCATGTTAAAAAAAAATAATTCCTATTTATTGACACTAGTTTTACTTAGCTTAGATAAGCTTCAACTAATTAATAATCTAGAAAAATAAGACGCCGAAAATTGCGGTGCGTAAAAACCAAAGACAAAGCCGCGAGGCGGTGCCGACTTTGTACATGCCGCTTGTGTGAAATATTATGTCCTTTAATAAAAAAAGGTTGACCAATACAATTTTCTTGAAGGTAACGATTATAGGAGGTTACAATAGATTAAAAATTATAATTTTGTAATATGTAGGTAAAGTTTAAAAATTATATTTCAGTTTATTTATTGTGATGGGTTGGTTGGTAGGGTAGGTATACCCAACCAACCGACCCAAATACTATAGATTTTGACAACCGTGTTTGGATTTGGAACCAACTGCCAAGACTTTGGGGGGGTGACTCCCCCCCTACACCCCCCTTAGGCCCGGCCCTGGGTGACCTAAACTTTCGTCTATAATGTCCTGCTATGATCTTACTCAAATAGTTAGAAATGCTACACGTATAGACAAAAGAATTGGATATAACACTGCAGTGATGATCATTGATCATGAAACTCTTATTGATCATATTTTTATAAACAATACAACAAATTATCAATGTTATATCAATGACAACGCAATATCCGAGATAACACGTACTGTGAATAATTATCGACATATACGTAGATCGGAAACAACAGAAGTAGAGATTGGAGTCCCACAAGGGTCTATTCTTGGCCCTGGGCTCTTCATTCTATATATCAGTAATATCTCAGCGAACATGGTTATGTATGCTGATGATACTTCTCTGCTGGTTTCGGGAGGGAAAGTACAGGTTTGCTTCAAATAAATTATGTCTGAACACCAGTAAAGCAAACTACATCAGATTCCACACTACATTCTGCTAATCTAAATCTGAACTTAAATATCATTCAGACACCCCTTAAATGTGTACCAAGTTTCTGGTATATTGATGAAAATCTTCAATGGGACGTACATTGTAATACGTTAATTAACGCACTAAATGTAGTGGCAGTAACTTAGAAACTTGAAATATATATATAACTAATATATATATATATATATATATAACGAAGCTACAAGCATTTGTCAAAATTGGCAAAAATTGAAAAAATAGGTATATCTCCTAAACAAATGCGAATCGAGAAAATTCAAAGACATCATCCGATGTATCTTTAAAAAAACGACGGGGAAGCGTGGTCGAATATTTTCTAGCATTTATATTTACTGAGATAGCCTATACGGACAACCAATTTGGGACACCCTGTACATCTACGAAGTACTATTGCTAATATTTAATAATATACATAACCTAATAAAAAATAAAGAAACGCATAATCACTATACCCGAAATGTTAACCTTATGCTGAATTTATGCAGCACAAATTAACATTAAGTTAACATTAACATTAAGATTAACATTATCATAAAGAAGTTAATAAACGTAATCCATTGGAAGCTTTTATGCAACACATTAAAATTAACTTTAACATTAAGTTAACATTAATAGGTGGTCAACTTTTATCTTCTTAATGATAATGTTAATTTTTATTCCTCCTGCGCAGGTTTCCGGCGCAATTTTTAAATAAACCGTGTCAGTAATGCGAACATACCCTAAAATAAAATGAAACGTGCTGCTGAATGATTCATTTTTTATTCAATGATTGTGTTCTTTCACGGCGTTCTCTATATATAGAGAACGCCGTGGTTCTTTGGATTATTGTTTGACGTGCAGTTTATAGTTTTCATTCATTTTATCCAACAAATGCTACAACTGGGTTAAAACAAAATCCAAACAAACTAAAAATGTCAATATTACTTTAACTTATACGCACGCTTAATTTGCCACTAATTTTGCTTGATAAAATACCCACCTTAAATTATCTTAATGTTAATGTTAATGTGTGCTGCATAAATCCACCATTATACTACCTTTACCTAGGCTAGAACTACGTAGTTCGTCACCAAGCTATATGGGTATTAAACTCTTTAACATGTTACCAAATAATATAAAAAACATTCGCCAATTTAAAATTTTTAAAATCAAATAAAAGCATTTAAAGTGTAAATATCTTTCCCCATTCCTGATATTTGTATTTATTATATCATGTTTTTATCATTTTAATTGAAAATATTTTTCTTATATTCATACTATCACCCATAATATAACAAGTCTGTGGGTAAAAGGCATAAGGGGATAAGTCAAAAAAAGGAATTTTTCAATAGAGCCTTTAACGTGATCGCATTAATTCAGGAAATATATTTATGTTTAGCGGGTATACGCTTTTGTTAGCATATGATATGTGTTAACAAAAGGGTATACCCTCTAACCATAAATATGTTTCCTGAATTAATGCGAATGCGTTTAAGGCTCTACTGAAAAATTGCTTTTTTTGACTTATCCCCTTATGCCTTTTACCCACAGAAGTGGTATGATTATCATCGATGATATTTTCGAATTGAAACCGAGCTGCAGATTTCACGAGTCCGCAGGACGAGTGAAATGTGCTGCTTCGGTTTCAATGAGTTAATATCTTCGATTATTAATCATACCACGAGTTATATTTATTGAGAAAATATAATGAATTTTAGGAATTAAAAAATTTGTCAGATTGACATTTAAAATTAAAATGTGCTTTAAAATATAAAAAGACTTTAATAAACCTTATTTATTCAAACTTACCTTAATTTCATTATCGTTTACACCAACCCATCGATCTTTTAGAGTTTATAATTCATTATTTTATTGATATATATCAAATACAGAATTTAAATGACAACAGATGTTAAATCAAAAAAAGTGTCAAAATTCTTAGTAACGTGTAAACAAGATGATAAAAATTATTGCCGCTGAGATAAAATACGTCACTATGGAATACTGGCATTTTATTGGTTCTAATATTAATGAATTGTATTGTCACAAAAATTTTTGTAAACATGCCTAAATATTATTTTGCTTGACCTGTCCTATACTCATGTAAGTCGTTGGATTAATAAAATTATTATTATCACTAGATATAATCTCCAGTGGAGACCTACGTACAGTCACAAGCATTCGATCAGTACCACTGTTATAACTATAGGTTTATATTCGCTTGCAGCCGTTGCGTGATGTACCACCGTTTTACATTGTTTAAGATTCTAGAGTAGGCGGAACTATGGCTGAGAATAGCAAGCAATTTTTGAATGGCCTTGCTACTGAGCTATTGCACTCTACTGTACATCGCCGTTAATTAAATTTCATTTTAAATGGGTAATCATTGCTATTAATTTTTAAAGTCGGCCGTTATTACACAAACGCCTATGCAGCGTTACCTTTAATCGCTTCTTCTGTAAAACTTTTTGGATACTATATATAGGTCCCTTTTTTCGGATTATGCGTTAATTGTTTAAACAAAAACTGTTGCAAATTGAGTCAGCAACCAATTTTCCCATTCGAATATGCCACAGCAAAAAACGTTCAACAGGCTGTATTTCTTTAAAATTTTGTTTATCAAAAAGTTCATATTAAATAAATTGTTGTTTATTTAATTTTCTGCAAGTTTTTACGCGAATTAAAAGAATAGCGAGTTAACATATTTAAATCTAATCTTTAAAATAATACTAAAATATATAATGAAAAGAATGTAAAATCTATTCAGTTTAAATAAAACTAAGCATAAAAATAACAATAATGTATATTATAGAAATTAGGAAGTGCACAGACCAATTAAAAGATAAGTTCTGATTAGCAAATATAAAATGGAAAGATTGATAAAAACATTAGCTTTTTCAGGTAAAGTCTTTATCGAATCAAATAAAAAATAAATTTTATTTTAGTTGAAAATGCAAGAAGGTATAAATAAAAAAACGGTGGGCAAAGTAAAAGCAACTGGTTGATTAATGGAGTATTTTTAAAAATTGAAGTTTTCAATATAGAACTGGCCAACGGAACATGCACGAAGGATCTGAATTATTAACGGAGTTTGGAGCCCAATTCGGTGATCAATTGACACAATTCACGTATAAAAGTGCTGGCTTTATCTACCCACCGATTTCCTCCTTAAATATTCGTTCTATTTACTTTTTGGACGTTTTGCATTTCACCCTGGAAAATGTGATTTTTTTTAATCAGCGTGGAATCTACACTGTGTAGAAATCAAATATGTCAAACTTTTTTATAAAAACTAAAAAATAGTAGGGAAACTGCCCTTTAAAATGTAATTAAATTTTGAGACCGGGCCTGACTAGTGTTGCCAAAAAACAATAAAAACAAAATTGACAAATTCTGCTCTCCACTGTATTGGTGCGCCTACAGAAATTGTTCAAAGTTTTGGTCTTTCTCGAATTATTTTAGATGTATTTTCGATTCGTGCTATTAATTCTTCATGAGTATTCACCGGGTGTTTAAACACTAAAATTTGTATCAACCCACAAGAAAAATTACAAAGTAATTAGATCCGGCGATCTTGGCGGCTACCCGACAGGTCCTCCACAACCGATTCAAGCCTAAAATGACGGCCCATCGATGCGTATTACATTTGGAAAAAATGGAGGTAATCTACGCCTTTTAAACGGTCCGCCCACACATTAACGAAAAAAACATCTTGAAAAGTAGATATTCGTACATCTAAGATTATCTACAGTCCAAACATGTGTTTTGTGGAAATTATTAAGTCCTTTCTGGGTAAAAATGGCTTTATACATCATCAAAACCCATCTTTAAAAGTTATTTTTTGTTGGCAAATTGCCCTAAAAGTCAGTAGCAAAAATTGACTCTGCGTGGAAAATGTTAAGGCTTTAAAGCTTGAACCCTTTGAACGTGGATAAGGATGAAGCTGATTTTTCTGCAGAGTTACAAACTTTCGTCTGACTAACTTGAACCTGGGAGGAATTACACGAGGGCTCAGGCACTAAATCAAGCTTATTTAAAAAATGAAACTGATTGACGTTAGCGTGTAAAGCTGTAATTTTATTAAATGAAACCTTCGGCGATCGAGTTATTTCTCTAAATGTCCCCCCGGTCTTGTAAATTAATATCTTTGGATCATGTTATGTAGGGATAATATCCTCAGGATATGTAATGTATTTAATATAAGATAAACTAGCGTGTAAAACCCTTGCCTTCAAATAAACTGCGCACCACTCAATGTGTCGTGACCAAAAAGATCGTCCTTTTTCAAAACGACATATCTTTTTTGTTTCTTGAACGATTTTATTTTGGTCTGTGATTTCTGCTAGCCCCATCCTCTGGCTATTCATGCTATAGATATGAAGCTCACGGTTCTTCAAGTAAATTTCGTACAGGGTGATATGTAAAACGGTCAAAAATTTCAATAACTTCATCCAAGCCCCGTTTGTAAAAAAATATTTTTTTTCTCGTTTTTACTTTGAAATAATGAAGTATTATGTCTTACCTTGAAAAGGTTTTCAATTTTTATTGGAATCTTAGCAAAGAAAATATGATTTTTTTAAAAAAGAGTACATTTAAGGCTTTTTGGTAGGCAATACACTCAGTCTTTTTAAGAACAAGGAGATAAGATATGGTGAAAGATTGTTCCTTGAATAATTCTGAACAAGCGACAAGCAACAAACTTCCATTATTTTCAGAGGGGCCTAAGCAAAGACAACTTTTTTAAAATGACATTTGGTGAAAATTTGCGAAAACCAATCCTGAACCGATATTTACGTTCTTGACATGTTATTTTTATAATTTTGACCTCCTGATTGTGATTCAGTTGTCAAATTTAAGGTTTCAGATAAAACCAAAATCACTAAGAATCAAAATTCGAAAACAATTCCCGGCTGTTAAATTGCCTACAAAAAAGCCTTGAATGTACTCTTTTAGAAAAAAAATCATATTTTCGTTGCAACGATTCCAATTCGAAAAATTTGAAAGGGGTTTCAAGGTAAGACATAATACTTCATTATTTCAAAGTAAAATCGAGAAAAAAATTATTTTTTTACAAACGGGGCTTGGATGAAGTTATTGAAAATTTTCACCGTTTAACATATCACCCTGTAAGAAATTTACTTGAAGAACCTTGAGCTTCATACCTATATCATGATTTGCCAGAGGATGGGGCTAGAAGACATCACAGACCAAAATAAAATCGTTCAAGAAACAAAAAAGTTATGTCGTTTTGAAAAAGAACTAACTTTTTGGTAGCGACACATTGAGTGGTGCGCAGTTTAGATAAAGGTTGATCGTTTTATTGGGGAAATCAGGCTACCAACAATTAAAAAAGTTGTCGAAAATAATTCCTCCATGAGGCAATATTAGTGTGTCGTGGGAGCCGGATTATAATTAAAAATGGAAATATATTTTTATTAAATTAATGTCCTAAAATCAATTAATTAGATTATAAGTATTTATTTTAAGTCCTGGAACCAAATAAAATTTTCCACCGGCTTCATGGACTTAATTTCTTGGTGAAGTCTTCCAAAAATTTGTATGCAATGAATGGAATCCAAGGTAGGTACATATTTACGCCTGTTGATTAAAGTAATAAAATATTTGTAACCAAAAATGTAATGTTAAAGAATAGAACAAATAACAATTGTTGCATAATTCTTCACCCAATCTTCGACGATTATTAAGTTCAAAGATTGACAGAAAGGTATTATTAATAAGTTGAACAGAAGACCTACTGTGTTATCTGACACAATACAATAAATGAAAACAGTTTAATCAATTTAAGAAATTGGTATATTGACTACATGGACATCACAACGACAAAATCAAAACGACGTCAAAAATAATTTATTCTTATTGGATTGTAAATTCATTGCATAAAACTACAGTATACCCTATAGGGTATTCATGTATAAATAACGTCAAAGACCAAAACAAAAAGTTTAATTTTACTACTTTGGTACTTATAAACAGAATTTTTTCGTAAATACCTTGTTTTATTTGCAAAAGTGTGGATTTTTTGTAGATAATTCAAAAATAGATTTTTATTCGGTCTTGGCGAAAACGTAAACGTAGCATTGTTATTTTTTCAATTATCCAGCCCATTGCACTTAAAGTACTTTAATGATTGGGAATTAAGAGAGTGATATTGGTAGGTGATTCGATTATGTTTGGTTTTGCAACCAGGTTGGCCGTTTTTAACTCGATATACTTATATATTTTGAATTTTAAAAAGAGCTTTTTGACGTAGTACATTGTCCTCTCCCCTCTTAAATGTTTCTAGTAATTATTTTGAGGGCCAAATACTCTAATAGAATATCGTCAAACATTCTTGCCAAACATTTTATGCGTGCGGCCAGGACGCACTTCCGCCGGCATAAGCAAATTTGGTGAAGTACCGGCTTTATATGGTGGATTGTGGACGGCAGCAATTGTGGACACGTATCTTTAATCAAAAAGTAGCTATTGTTAACTTAAAGTCGGTCTCGGACTTCACTGTTAAGTGCTTATAACGCATTTTTTTCACTTTCACTGTGAAAAAACTGTTATTAAAACATTTTCAAGGGATACATTTCGATTTATTAACTCTGTTTATAACGCATACAAATTTGACATTTGACTGTAACACAGATTCCCCTATTGTATTATAGATGAAGCTCTATTCAAATATTTAATTTAAATCATTTTTAGATAATAATAAAAATTTGTCGTAGAAAAAGTATAGTATGCAACTCGTTTATAAACTTCATCAAACTTACATCTACTCCTACATTGACGAGCTGTGACTTCATGGCGTTTTAGTGACAGGCTAAAGTTAGCTTTATTATTAATTGGGAAAAAGTGAGGTTAAATTCGGGTGACTGTTATAAACTGTAAACGTTTATATTATCCCTACAGAGTTGATTTCTACACATTGACATTTTAAATTATTTATAAAACCATTAAAATTTCATCAAGATATAGGTATTTGACATTAGTGACATTTGGTTTTAAACATAGAAAATAATTTTGCTAATATAAGTCATGGTTTACTAGATTTGTTTTTTGGCCAATAAAATCATCTAAAATGTAAATCGGTTGATATAATTTACATCAGTCGTTTGAGACTGATTTAAAATATGTCCTTTATTATTTAATATTACAGATGCTTTTTACTACAACTACAGAAAACAGGAAAACATTTACATTCTCTTTGCAAAACACAATACAATAGAATTTTTTTCTTTTCCTCTCTTGTTATTTAAGGTACCTACTGCTTTTTTTAATGCTTATAATAAAAAATAGCATATCTGTTTTGATATAAGGTACGTATGGATGGCAATCAAGAAGGGCTTTTAATCCAGATGGATTTTTGCTGGATCAACATTAATCCAGCTGGATACAGGGCGGATCCAGCAATTTATAAATTTTTTAAAGAAAATTTAAAACAAAATTAATAATTAAGAAACTTTTATTATTATTTTTGTTTTCATAAAAAACACTAAAATACGTACCAATTTATATAAAATAAATAAAATAAAATTTAAATTCGACAGCAATTAAATTAATTAATTTAATTTATTAATATTGATAACTAAAATTTTTCATTCATAATTTTACCAATTTTCATGTTTTGTTTTTTTTTTAACTGACTAACTTTTATGAAGAAAAATATTGCACTATTTCGTATGACTCTGGCTTGAATCTCTCTTGCAGACATTTTGTTATTGTTAGATTTTAATCCCATTAAAATGTATTTAAATGCTACAATAATGATTTGTGAAATTTAAAAAAATAAAATGTGTTATTATTCATTATGAAATAATACATTATTAACATGACTTATGGTGTATTAAATTTTTAATAGTTAATATTCTAAACACAAAATGTCTATAGATACCCACACTGTGGGTCCCACAGTGATGCCTAACTGTACTCAATGTAAATTAAATCTAACAACTTAAAAAAGTGACTTGAATTTATTATCGGCGTAATAGTTAAATAAATATCCATATATCACTTTTTTTTGTTTATAGCTTGATGGTAAATATATTTAATTAAATGTCAGTTTTTTGATAGCAACGGCTATTGACCGGTTCAACAGTTATTAAGGAATAAAATTAATTTTAACATACAAAATTAGATTTCTCATATGGTTCATAAAAATTTGCATTTTCAATAAAATAGTATTATTAGCATATATGCAAATTTTCGTAAACTCGTTTGTCCTTTAAACATCTGTAGCAACTTCTTGGAAGTCAAAAGTTGTAGAAATAAATCTTGAGATTATCATTTTTTTGTCCAGGTGTTTAATGCAGATAAAGAAACTACCATTATATCGAATTACTCAGGTTAAAATAAAGCAAATATTGATATAAATATATTAATATTAATATTATTACGAAACGCCTAAACTTTTCATGATAATATTACTTTATTGTATACAATATCGTTTTATCTTCACTAAAATTTAAAAATATGTATAAGTATCTATATTATTAAGCATTATACGCTTTTTGAGTAGGTCAGTATACTTATTTAAATATTTGAATAATTTAATTAAAATACACGTTGAATTAACAACGGACATGTTACACTACCGTACTAAGCAAAAATGTGGTAACTACTAGTAATACAGTACCCTGCTGAAAAAGACGGGTAATATCGGATGATTGCGGATAAGAAACCAAGCTGGTTTTATGTCCATTTATATCTCTTTTCATCCGACATATCTGATTTTACCCGGCATGTCGGTTTTTATCTGCAAATGCGGGTATAAATATTATCCGCGAACGTCGGGTTTTATCTATTTAGTTCTATGTCTGCTTTCATCTGGTTTCATCCGCAAATACCTGTATTTGGGTTTATATCTGCATTCACCCGGTTTTATCTGATTTTATCCGCAAACATCTACTTTAATCCGCAAACGTCTGCTTTATCCGATTTCACCTGCAAACATCTGCTTTTATGTGAAGTTCTACTTTCATCCGCGAACATCTATTTTAATCCACAAACATCTGATTTCATCCGCAAACATCTACTTTAGTCCGAAAACATCTGATTCTATCCGCAAAAATCTGCTTTTATCTGTGAACGTCTGCTTTAATCCGCAAACTTCTGCTTTTATCTGCAAACATCTGCATTTATCCGCGAACGCCTCCTTTAATCCGCAAACATCTGTTTTAATCCGCAAACATCTGATTCTATCCGCAAACATCTGCTTTTATCCGCAAACATCTGTTTTAATCTCCAAACATCTGCTTTTATCCGCAAACATCTCTTTTAATCTGCAAACATCTGCTTTTATCCGCAAACATCTGATTTTATCCGCTTACATATGCTTTTATCCGCAAACATCTGATTTTATCCCCAAACATCTGCTTTTATCGGCAAACATCTGCTTTTATCAACAAACATCTGATTTTATACACAAACATCTGATTTTATCCGCAAACATCTGCTTTTATCCGCACACATTTGATTTTATCCACAAATATCTGATTTTAATCGCAAACATCTGATTTTATCCGCAAACATCTGCATTTATCCGCAAATATCTGCTTTTATCCGCGAACATCTGCAAACATCTGCTTTAATTGCAAACCTCTGCTTTCATCCGGGTTCGGTTTGCCTGCATTTCCTTTGTAAGTTTCGGTCCTGTTTCGTACGCAAATATCTGGTTTCATTCGCGCTTTTTGTTTTCCTTTTTCTCATGTATACTTTAGTTTAGTTTACCTGCTTTGTCAAATTTTACTGAGCTTTAACTAACTTGTTGTTAGCCGTTCACGGCACACAACTTTATAACTCTAAAAGGAATTATTTGAATAAAAACAACCTGTAAAGGAAATAAGTTTATTTAACACGACATTTTTCCAATGGGAAAATAATTTAATTATATTCACCAGATTTAAATTTAAAAATCAGGTATACTTTAGTGAAGATTACCACATGTGCACAGAAATAATAAGTCTAATAATTCTTACATATATATTATAAATATTGGTTATGCCAAAATTAAAAAGTTTATAAAGTTAAACATCTTCAATTTGTATAGAATTTGTTTGAAAAACACTTATTTCGGCGTAGAATTTTTCATCTAACTTTATAAACTTTTTAATTTTGGCATAACCAATATTTTTAATATATATGCAAGAATTATTAGACTTATTATTTCTGATGTTATAATTCCAAATGTATTTGAAATTAAACATATATGTTTTCTAACAATTAATTTAAATGTAAGCTTAATGATTAAAAAATGTCTATTTAGGTCTTTAAACATGTTTGCAAAGACCTTATTTGTATTTTACCAAATAATATTGAAGTTCAATAAACTTATTTCCTTTACAGGTTGTTTTTATTAAAATAATTCCTTTTAGAGTTATAAAGTTGTGTGCCGTGAACGGCTAACAACCAGTTAGTTAAAGCTCAGTAAAATTTGACAAAGCAGGTAAACTAAACTAAAGTATACACGAGAAAAAGAAAAACAAAAAGCGCGAATAAAACCAGACGTTTGCGTACGAAACAGGACCGAAATGGACAAAGGAAATGCAGGCAAACCGAACGAGGATAAAAGCAGAGGTTTGCAATTAAAAGCAGATGTTTGCGAATTAAAGCAGATATTTGCGGATAAATGCAGATGTTTGCGGATAAAAGCAGATGTTTGCGGATAAAAGCAGATGTTTGCGTATAAAATCAGATGTTTGCGGATAAAAGCAGATGTTTGCCGATAAAAGCAGATGTTTGCGGATAAAATCAGATGTTTGCAGATAAAAGCATGTTTGCGGTAAAACCGTATGAAAGGAGATGTTCGCGGATAAAATGAGATGTTTGCGGATAAAAGCAGATGTTCGCGGATGAGTGCAGATGTTCGCGAATAAAATGAGATGTTCGCGGATAAAAGCAGATGTTCGCGGATAAAATGAGATGTTGGCGGATAAAAGCAGATGTTTGCGGGGGTGCACTAACCGGATGAAATCAGGCGTTCGCATATAAAAGCATGTTTGCGGGTGAAACCGTATGAAAGCAGATGTTTGCGGATAAAACCAGACGTTTGCGGATGAAAGCAGATGTTTGCGGGTGACTGCAGATGTTCGCGGGTGATTGCAGATGTTCGCGGGTGATTGCAGATGTTCGCGGGTGATTGCAGTTGTTCGCGGGTGACTGCAGATGTTCGCGGATGAAATCAGATGTTCGCGGATAAAAGCAGATGTTGGCGGATAAAATCAGATGTTCGCGGATGAAAGCAGATGTTCGCGGATGATTGCAGATGTTTGCGGATAAAAGCAGATGTTTGCGGGTGAAACCGTATGAAAGCAGACGTTCGCGGGTAAAAGCAGATGTTCGCGGGTGATTGCAGATTGGACTAGGCAGACGTTTGTGGATAAAACCAGACGTTTGCGGATAAAACCAGACAAAAATATACAACAAAAATGCAGGTAATCGCGGATAAAACCAGACGTAAGCAGACGTTTGCAGATGATTCCGGACAAATTCAGATATAAACGAAACACAGTGAAGACGGTTAAAAACAGATTATTGCAGATGATTGCGGGGGTGCACTAACCGGACATAAAACACAACTAACCGGGTGTTCGCGGATATAGCGATGCGGACAAAAGCAGATGTTATCAGATGATATTTTTACCCGCTTTTATCCGGCTTCGACGAAGAATTTATACCTGCAATCATCTGCTTTTATCCGGTTTTGACGAAGAATTTATATCCGCAATCATCCGTCATTTTCAGCAGGGTAACTGTAACTGTATTACTTAATATTGTAGTTGCCACGTGTTTGCTTTTAAATTTTCTCCAGGACTCATATGGTATTTTTTCTACTCCCACCTTTAAAACGCCCATTATAATTATCGTCAGGCGCGTGCTGGCATGATTTTAGGGACCGAAAAATAATTCCCTTACAGGGCCCTCCCACGCCTTAAATTGTATGTCATTTAGAGAAAGGGTTGGGGAACTGGTGGAGGTGTTGTGTTTGTGATTCAAATGTTACGTCGCGTGCTGGGGCCGTCACTATTCACTAATAATCAGGAACTTGTAACGCATTTCTGTTACGGTATCCGATACCGGGTATCTTTCTTCATGTAAGGATCTAAACTAAATTGAATCGAAACATAAGCCCCCGAAAATGATTACTAAACTTTGAGAAATAATACTTAATATATTAACAATTTTGTTAACCGTTATCAAGATTTAGTTACTTGTTTTGGTACTATAGTACCAAAACAAGTAACTAAATCTTGATAACGGTTAACAAAATTGTTATCGAAACTGTTTATAACGAAAATTGCAGGTGCGCAACAACTACGGGATATAGAAACGAAACTGGTAACACTAACTGAGTAACCAGCGTTGCCAACTTAGCGACTTTGTCGCTAGATCTAGCGTTTTAAGGTAGCCATTTGAGACATTTTTTTATGATTTGCGACGTGTCTCAATCCTAGCGTTTTTCACATTGTGTTGGCGACATTTTTGGAGACATTTTAACATTGATAATGAAATTTGTTTTTAAACAAAACAACAAAATAATTTCTGGTTTAAAAAATTTCAAATTAAAATTTGTTACGTTGGCATGGCCAACTTGGCAACGACGCATCCGTACGTCATCCGTCAAATGTCAAAAACTGAAAAAATAGCCGGGCAATTGTCAAATCCCATTATTTATTTATTCTTTTATAATCTGTGTTATGAAAAATCCTAAGGGATTTTGGCACTTTGCAGGCTTATATTAATGACAATGCAAAATCGACTGAATTTCTTGAAAATTTCGAGGAAAATTTATTAATAAACTAATTTTTTTTTATTTTTGTATTTACCTTAAGAATTATTTATTTTTATATATTTTATTTATTTTTCTTATTTTAGAATGACTTGATTTTTTAATGATTTATGTTATGTTATTAAAATAAAATATTTGTTAACAATTATAATTATTAATTATTTTTGTGTAATGATAAGATAATGCCATTTTCTAGTGTCCTTTACTACAACCACGTTAAAATTCTTTCTTTACGAAAAATCAATTCTGTTTAAAATTTTGCAACCACTTTAAACTTTTTTTCTCTTTTTTTTTTAAATTTGCAACATCTGGCGATTTTTAAGTGCCAAATAATTTAGCGATTTCTGGCGACTTTTGAAGAGCTTGGTTGAGACTTTTCACAATAGACTGTTGGCAACACTGTGAGTAACGAAACTGTAACTAAACGCTGAATTTTAAAAAAGTTTTACAAAATGCAATATAACACAAAGTCTTGGTAAATATATTCGTGATCCGTCTACTAGCTGTCAAGCTGTCATGCTGTCAAGTATTGACATTGTCAAGAAAATTCATATTGGGTAAAAATTTGAATAAACAATATTGTACGACTTCTGGGAAAAAAAGGAGTTTCCTCCTCATTTTTAACCTCACTATTTTCCAATTTTAACCTATAGCTAACTTCATGCTATTCCGCCCACCAGTGGCGCGAGTGAGTCACGCGGGTAAAACTCTCGAGTAAAACGCGCAGGTAGGTAACGGGGGTAAGTCGCACAAGTAAGGTGCCCAGGTAAATCAGGTTAGAAAGCCGCAGGTGTGTCGCGCGGTTAAAACTCGAAGTAAGTCGCACAGGTAAATCAAGTAGCGCGGGTAAATAGCTCAATTAAGACGCGTGGGCAAATAGTGCCAGTAACTCACGCAATTAGGTATACCTGATGACGATGTGGCGCAGGAAAGAATATATATTTCTTGCGGTAACTGAATAAAACATTGTTTGCGATTTTTGACGTGTTACGAGCTTTACATTCGAGAAATCTCCTCTTAATAATAAAGGTATTTTAGTATGCTGCTTTATTTATTCATCAACAGAAAACGTTACTAGGTACTTAATAGTTTTCTTCGATATACGAGAAACGTTACTAGTTAAGTTTCTGTGCCAAGAGGCTTTGTTACGATTTCGTTACTCAGGTGGCGTTGCTGGTTTCGTTTTCATACCCGGTGTTTCGGTTCTGCTTAGAGTTTTGCTAGTTTTGTTACCTTAAGTGTCGTTACACTTCTGTTACTTGTTTCTGATTAAGTTTTAATCTTTTTATGTTACTCGGAACGATAACGCAAGTAAAGGAGTTTTATTTTTAGACGAAGTTTTTTTACAAGTCCCTGCTAACTTAAATTTATCACGGGTCGGGGTCCTGGGGCCCCTGATGGACAATTTATGAGGGTCCACATGTTTCCATGACACTAAGTGATCTTTTAAATACACATTAACAAGTTGAGGCTTTACGGCGTTTTAGTCACGGGCTGAAGTTAGCAACAGGTCTTTAGTCACTGGCTAAAGTTAGCTTTAAGTTAGTTGACAGTTATCAAATGTCATAGAATCGTTAAAATAAAGTGCCCTTTTTCTAAAATAATACTAAATGTGAAAATTATTTTATTATCTTAATACAAAAATACAAAAGCATTAAATAGTTTCTCAACGCCAATATTTGAAAAGTTTATATGAACATTGTAGGTACTAACCTTTTAATTTCGCCGGCAGTAAACTAGATATAACTAAAAGTTGGTCTCGGACTCCACCGTGAAGACTTTTCCAGACACTCATTAATTAAATTCGTCACTGCCGAACTATCTATCGATAGTTCTCGACCCTAGACGGAAGAAATGGTTTCGTACAGAGAGGCAAACAATTTGCGTACAACAGTTTCCGAATTTTCAGCACAGTAATTTTCAGCAGACACGGACGCAAACAAACAGGTAGTACTACAAGACCAGCAAGGATAGGTCCAAGCAGCGAACTAACCAACCTAGCCCCATTCATGAACCCCAATTGAATGGGGGTATTACTAAATCCCTGATCCCTGATTTTGGGTCAGTTCAATGTCCCCCAAAAACCAAAATGTTTTCCCTCCTTGTCCCGCACTCCTCTAATCTAAATCGGGCGAATAGCCCGACCCGGCGACAAAATTCCGGAAAGGGCCTTAACCATCTAAACTGTTATCCACGACCTCCTAAGAGAGATTTACCAGCCGGGGGTGAACATTTGGATCCATCAAACACAAGTAATGCTGTGCAGTTTTGATACTTAAATATGGTAAAAATAACTCTGGGAGATCAGTGTAAGACGATGCCGATGGGGCCAGCCATACGTTTTCATACTCATACTCATACAAACTCACATAATTTTAATGCTGCTAAAGTAAATTTGAATGTCAGTAAACATTGCCCTGAGCAAAAAATCCTCCAATGTGATAGAACAAATATATTTAGCAGAACTCTGCACCTTAAATACATATCTGCCCGGCACTGCTGAGGCCCACAAGACCGAAATGGGCTGTCTGTCTGTGCCTGTGGCTGTCTGTCTGTTTCTGTCAAAGCACACCTGAGGCAAAAGCGCGGTGACAAGGTAAAAGGCCAGTTCTTACAATTTGGTCACTATAGTATACTCTACTTAAGAAGCAGGTCGCAAATCGCAGATCGCAGAACATAAGCTTGCGCAAAGCACCAAGCTGACAAAACAACCTTGCTCCATCGCCACGTCGCGTCGCGGGGGTGGTTTGCGCATCTTATGTTTTACGATCGGACCCCTGCGACAATTGAAGCCTTAAACCGTTCCTCGTCAACGCTGCAAAATACCCCCACTTTCTTTCAAGACGTTCGGATGCTCTCGGCACTGTTTAGTTTATAACTGTCCTATTAAACAAATTGTTATTGCTAAAAATTCAAATAAAACCTACCAAAAAATTTTACAACAAACCTTTTGTGTGGGCAACAATGTATTAATTGTATATGTTTTAGATAGGTACCCAATTGATAAAAAATACAACTGAACTAGAATTAAAATCAAAAGTACACAAATGCATTTTTTAAAATAATATTAACTTAATTTTTCTCATGTTCACTTATTTATTATTTATTCAAATTTATTAGATGTTAAAAAAATATGTTTGTTAGGATAATTATTTGACGTATAACATTAAACAAATATACTTAAACTGTTAAAGTTAAAACGAACGTCATATTAAATTACAAAGAAAAAATACAGACGTTTCAACTTAAATTAGGAAAACATGTTTATTTATCAACAATTTAATATAATTTTTTCTAGTCCCAACTTTAAAACGCCCATTATGGTGCATGTTTCCATGACACTGATCTTTTAAATGCACATTGACAAGCTATGGCTTTATGACGCTTTAGTCACGGGCTGAAGTTAGCTAATAGTTGTCAAATGTCATACAATCGTTAAAATAAAGTGCCCTTTTCGTGAAATAATACTAAATGTGAAAATTATTGTAAATGTTAACTTAATAGTATTAAGTTAATACACAAATACAAAAATATTAAATAGTTTCTCAACGCCAATATTTAAAAAGTTTATAAGTACTTTTGTACTGACCTTTTGATTTCGCCGGCAGCACGGTCTTATATAAGACTGTGGCCGGCAGTAAACTAGATAAAGCATTACAAATTTCGCGTGTAGACTCCACCGTGGAGTGCCCAAAAACATTATCTTTACTTTCACTGTAAAAAAAAATTGGATATTTTTGTATAGATGTCGCTCTATACCAATATTTAAGTATTTGTCGTAAAAAAATATATAGTATGCAACTCGTTTATGAACTAGACACTCATTTAATTATGCACTCGCTCGCCAACTCACTCGTGCCTAATTTAAATTTGTGACTAAAATGGCGTTAAACAAACTTGATACATATTATATTATTATCAGATTATACACATTTTTGTAAATTTCTATACAATGTTAATTTATTTATTAAAAAGTTGGAACTTTTAATATTGTTGTTTTTTTTTAAGAAGGATGTCTGTATTTTTAAAAGCCCTTGACCTCTCAATATAGGTATATTTACATGGATGATTTTAAGAAAAAAGTCCATAGAAACTTAGTTCAAAATTGAAATATAATAATTATAGGTATAACTATATCTTTTAAAAAACACAGTGCAACACACAAATTTAGGACTCAGTTTTGATTTTTTTTTCTGAAAGTACTTGCCAAAACTAGAACTTCTGCATCATTACTTTTGCCAAGTTGGTTCGGAATAAGAGAAATAAATTCAAAACCGTTTTTTTGGCTCAAACTGGATTTTAAGCAATTTTTCGATATTTTGACACGGCTATATCTCGTAAACCGACGGAGATTTTTTTTTGTGTCTGGAGCAATTTTGTAGGTATTGAATGGGAGAAAAAAATGCAAAACAAACTTACCCGAAAAAAATGCATCTGGTGTCTCAAAATCGCAAAAATGCCCATTTTTCTCCATTTTTTTAAAACTTTCAATATTTTTTGACAATAACTCGGTTACACATCTACAAATATGTTGTTTTTTATTTTTAACTTTACTTCGAATCATACAAATGTTTTTTAATTCATTTTATACCTATTTTTACATAGAAAATATAAGTTTATGTTATGTATTTATGAAAAAAAGATAAAAATATGTTAATTGTAGACATCCATCGAACTTGACGCCTCTGGCTCTGATAATTTTAATCTTTTCGTGGGTTGGTCACCTGAGTCTTCTGAAGATAAAGGATTCAATGGCATATCTATTTCTGTGTGACCCTCGTATCTTGTGAGATCTGAGTCTTCGGTGCCTTCATCTTCATATTCGCTTATTTTACTTGTCCACCAACATACTTCTGCAAGCAATGCATCCAGTTTTTTTCCCTTGAATCGCTTTTCCATTGGCATGGTGACCTGGTGGAAACGCTCACCTTGTTCGTCCGATTCTTGGGGCAATTGTTGCAAAAACATATCAAGGTGAAAATGTAAAAAATGTAATTTTAACGTCATAGATGCATTAATTTTTTCGTAAAAATACAATAAAGCATCAACTCTTCTCTTTATCTCGTCTGACTGTACACGATTCTTCCCCAAAACGCCCTCGATTATTGCTTTTAATGCGTTCCATGCATGCAGGTGATTGTTTGTTAGTATGTTTGTGAAGGCTTCACTTTTCATTAATTTTCGTATATCCGGTCCATTGAGCACACCTGTTCAAAATGAAAAAAAAATATTAGCAAAGCGAATAGAGACAAATAAAAATATTAAAAAAATTATATAGACAATAACACATACCAGCTCTAATTTTATCATTGCTGAGTTTTGGAAAGATGGTTTTCAAACATTCAAAGGCGCCATTAACATCTTTGACCAAAACTTCGATGAGTTTCCCAGAGATTCCCAATTTTATATGGAGCGGTGGCAGCAATATATCAGCAATATCCTGTATCATTGGTTCATTGTGTAATCTGAATTGTTCTTGGTTATCTGAAGTTCTTAGTATCCAATCTTTACATTGATATTGATTTCCTCTGTATCGCGAATCCCAATTACAAAGAAAGCAAAAGTATTTCGGAAAACCGCCCTTTTCTATGACACCTTGCAATATGTTCACAACTTTTAGGTCGCAACAAATCTTCCATTTTTGTTCTTCGTACTTGATTTTATTCAATATTGCGCCCAATGTTTCATACGTTTCCTTCTTGTTTATGCCGAATCCAATTGGAATGGATGGTTTTTTGTTTGTTATGTGCAACAGCACAGCTTTCAAACTGGAAACTGATCCATCGATGAATAATCGCCAATCGTTAGCGTTATACTCCATTCCCAATTTATTTATCAAACCTGGAATATCATGGCAGTAAGCGAACGTATTTTCATCGTTAACAGTGTAAAATGTCTGGAAATCAGCTTGGCGTTTCCGGTACGATGTGGCGTTAACCCCTTGCTGTGTGAGTTTTCTGCTCTTCAAAAATGAGGTCAACCATTCCGAATTTCGTTGCGATGCTCCCATCCTAGCCACAATGTAGTCCATTTCGCTTTGTGTTAGCGGTTGTGGTCCATCATCTTCCAAATCGGGTTCCCATTCTACATCTGCCACATTGGTCGGGTTGGTGAAAATTGTTTCAGCTCGCTGGGACCCATGGGGGGACAACGGAGTCGGAGGTTTAGGTAGTTTGTCACCTTTCTGGCGTAGCAATGGAAGTACGGCAGTAAAAGCAGGAACATATACTTTTGTTTTCAACTTTCTTCTGTTCATTCCCTGAGTAAAATTAATGCATGAGTAACACCTGGATACATCGTGCCCGGTTGGGTCTTTAATCCAAATTATTGGCTTCACATAAGGCAACTGTGCTCCTTTTTTATGTATCCAATTCAGAGTGTTATAGCACATTTTGCACACCGTGTTCGGCGTAAAATCTTTACCACTTGAATCAGTTTCATTGAAATAATGCTCATATGCTTTTGTGAAATCCGCACTAAACAAACTTTTTAGCTCCTTTTCTTCTTTTTTTAGCACCATATGACCACAAACGTAACAAAAATTATTTATTTTTGGGCACTTGCTGTTTTCCATACTGAAATTTCAATGTTTATTTGCTTTTAAAATGTTATAACATAACAATATATTCACTCAAAATTATATCTCGTTGCACAAAACACGCTTGATAAACAAATGAAGCAGCAGGGTTGCAAAAAATGCATTAAAAAGATAATTATTTTTATAGGTTTTTATTCCGGTCTACAATTAACATATTTTTATCTCTTTTTCATAAATACCTACATAACAGCCATAAACTTATATTTTCTATGTAAAAATAGGTTTAAAATGAATTGAAAAACATTTGTGTGATACGAAATAAAGTTAAAAATAAAAAAACAACATATTTGTAGATGTGTAGCCGAGTAATTGTCGAAAAATGTTGAAAAATAGTTTTAAAAAATGGTGAAAAATAAGCATTTTTGCTATTTTGAGGCACCAGATGCATTTTTTTCGGGTAAGTTTGTTTTGCATTTTTTTCTCCCATTCAATACCTACAAATTTGCTCCAGACACAAAAAAAATATCTCCGTCGGTTTACGAGATATAGCCGTGTCAAAATATCGAAAAATGCTTAAAATCCAGTTTGAGCCAAAAAACGGGTTTGAATTTATTTCTCTTATTCCGAACCAACTTGGCAAAAGTAATGATGCAGAAGTTCTAGTTTTGGCAAGTACTTTCAGAAAAAAAAATCAAAACTGAGTCCTAAATCGATGACCTTAAAAATGTTGCACAGTGTAATAATAGAATAGTAATGTCTTTTAAATAATAATATAATATCATGGAAATCGCTTTATATAGTTTTTTTAATTTTATTGGGAGAGAAAAAGGCAAAAAATATATTTTTTATATATTTGTCCTACTTCTATCAGTGGCGTCCACACGGATATGCCCTTGAACATTTTTAACGACAAAAATTGAGAAGCTCTTGAAAGTGGCCTCCTTTTTCGTCCGACGAACGGTTTTAGAATAAAAACTTAAGCATTTATTTGCACGTCACTACTGAATCTACTGACCAGAAATAATGTTTTTAAAATAGCATTCAATTCCTGGAGTATTCCTGGAGTATACTTCCAAGACTAGATGAGTTCAGTTAGGTCCTATAGGACCTAACTGAACTCATCTTTATATTCATTATCTTGGAAAAGTTTTTTGGGGATTAAAAATTACATTTTACATAGCTTTAAATAACACTGTGCGACAAATTTTGACCTTACAATTTGAACTGGGATGAAATGTGGAAAAATCGAATCTATGCAACCCCCAAAACTAATCTTTAAAGGGGTTTTGCTAGTTTAGCTCGAATAATGGAGATATACAGGGTGTTTCTTTTAACTTGAGACAGCTCAATATCTCGAGAAATACGCATTTCACGGAAAAATGTCTTAAATAAAAGGTAAATGTGACCAAAGGGGACATTATTTGGTGCTACCGCTAGCCACCCTCTACCCCTCCTTAAGGGTGAAACGGGGGGTAACTTTGGAAAGTCAAATGGAATGACCCGATTTTTTTCACAGAGTTTGGTAGTACATAAAAAAATGAATAACTTTTATTTGAAAGTTTTTTTCAATTTATCAACAGATGGCGCTGTAATTCAAAATTTAAGAAAAAGGGGTTTCCTTGTAAAATGTATTATTTGAAACGTTTGAAAAACAAAAATTAACATTAAATCAACATTTGTTATAAATTTTTTTCATAGCCGACTATTGTTGTTAATGTTAATTTTTGTTTTTCAAACGTTTCAAATAATACATTTTACAAGGAAACTCATTTTTCTTAAATTTTGAATTACAGCGCCATCTGTTGATAAATTGAAAAAAGTTTTAAATAAAAGTTATTTATTTTTTTATGTACTACCAAACTCTGTGAAAAAAATCGGGTCATTCCATTTGACTTTCCAAAGTTACCCCCCGTTTCACCCTTAAGGAGGGGGTAGGGGGTGGCTAGCGGTAGCACCAAATAATGTCCCCTTTAGTCACATTAACCTTTTATCTAAGACATTTTTCCGTGAAATGCGTATTTCTCGAGATATTGAGCTGTCTCAAGTTAAAAGAAACACCGTGTACATATATATATGTATATCTCCATTATTCGAGCTAAACTGGTAAAACCCCTTAAAGGATTTGTTTTGGGGGTTGCCTAGATTTGATTTTTTCAGATTTGATCCCCAGTTCATTTTTTGTGTTGCACAGTGTAATTAACCGTATAAAATCTAAATCTTATTCGATATTGACGTAAGTACGCATACAATATTCGAAATTTTCTAGAACAACTGAATTCTTTTTTAGGTTTGCAATGGACAAAAGTTGAAAAAAAAATTAAAAAATAGTTTTAGCCATGGCACCCAAACCACTGATGTGATTTATGAGTTTTACACCTTAAAAATTATGTTAAAGAACATAAGACGTCATTTTCTCGCGCGAGGACAAGTTTACAAAACGAGCGCGTCTTATGAGATAATTTCTTAGTAGTACTATTTTTTTTATTCGCCAAAATTTTCAGAACAATTGTTGAATTATAATTTATATTGCGATTTCGGAATTTATTCTGCAGTAGGTAGTATATCAACGATATACCTTCAGTTCTGAATATGCCCTGTTTAATGTACGCTGACGATCTAAAAATTTATAATAAAATTGAGTCCCTTGATGATTGTATGTGTATCCAAAATAGCCTTCTAATTCTAAGTGAATGGTGCACTGCAAATAAGCTACCACTAAATGCACAAAAATGCAAAGTGATCTCTTACACTAAAAAAAAGACCTTAATATATTACAATTACATAATTGACAATACATATTTAGTCAGAGACACAACGTTTAGAGATCTAGGTGTTCTATTCGACTCCAGCCTTGGGTTTATTGATCATATTAATTATGTGATTTCTTCGGCTTACAGAAATTTGAGTTTTTTATTTAGAAATTGCAAGGATTTTGACCAACCTTCGGTTTTATTTTTATTATTTAACGCCTTTGTTAAATCAAAATTAGACTATGCTGGCTGTATTTGGAGTCCGGGCTACCAAACCTATATAAAAAGGATCGAATGTGTTCAAAGAGATTTCCTTAAGTTTGTTTCTTTTAAAATAGATAAAATATATCCTCCTATTAGCATCACCAACTCTGAACTGCGCTCACGCCATAACATAATATCTACAGAATCCCAAAGGAACTTTTCCTCAATAATATTTATCTTTAAAGTTGCTAATGGTTTAATTGACTGCCCTGAAATTCTAAAAATGCTAAACTTTCATGTACCACGAGTTTCTACTCGGAACTCTTATATGTTCCATAACCCTATTCCACGTACCAATATACTACGACAATCTCCGCTATTTTACGCCTGTAACAATTATAAACTAATTCAAAATTCAATAGATATTTTTAATTCATCAATAAATGAAGTAAAGCAAGCATTTTTGCAGCTGTTGTGATGGTAGTATTTGTTATTGTTTTAATTTTTTTTTTCTTAGGGTATATTGTTACATTATTGGGATTATTTTGATATTTTTATATTATTGTTACTAGTCTTAAGTCTCATCCTGTAAATGGTATTTAACTGTTGGATGTAAATTAAATTAAATAAATAAAAAAAATAAATAAATAAAATGTCAACTAAACCTCAATTTTTAACGGACATAATACATCACAGAATTATAAGCATACACCTGCAGTATTGTTGTTAAAGTGTATACTATTTGCACAATTAGAAACTGATAAATGTTCCTTTGAAAAATTATATTAATGGTAAAAAATTATGACGTTTTCAATAATGACATATCGTCAGCCAAATTAAAAAAAAAATCCTCTATCTACTTGCGTATCGTAATAAGATATAATGAAACGCAAATGCGTGTCTTAATGTTGCTTATTATGATATGCAAGTAAAAACATTTATATTACACTTTCCCTTTACTTCTTAACGCACAATCCAGAATTCCAAATCTTTATCGTTTCACATATCAGAGTGCGTAAGATTTGGAATTCTGGATCGAGCGTTACGCAATATTAAAAATATTTTTGTCATTTTTATTTTTATTAATAATACAAATTTAATAAAATTAACGTGGATCGCGCACAGGGTCGAGACATTTTAACATTAAGTGAAAGAAGGGATGATCTTTTAGTAATGATGATATTGTTTTTGGGGCCAATCTTTCTGACGAAATTTTTGATATTTATTGGTCAAAAATATTCATTCGATCATGTAATTAGTGTCTCCGGTAATAGGTATGGTTTTTGTCCTTGACACCTGCTGAGTTAACTCTGTAGGACACATATAATAAGAGTGGCGGCAACCGATCACCGACCTAACCAGACATACTGGCGACAGACGCAAGACGTGCGGTTCTCTTGATTCTTCGTTTCTTTCGCGAGTAATCTTGCTGATCCTTGAACGGTATCTGCACTTATTAATTAAAAAGCGCGCAAGTGTTTTGTTCAAATTGTGGTTTATTCAACTATAATTAAATGTAAGTAAAACATTGTTATTTTTTTATGATTGTATTATTAATTTTAATTAAAAGGCTCATTCAGATGCAATTTTGCATACTAAATAAATATTGCATATAATTTGAAATCAAGATTTAAAAAATTGATTAAATTAGTAAAATTAGTAATTTAAATGCACAATTTTTAATTTATTGTACTTCGTATATATTGTTAATATAATAAATTTAATATTAAAATGGATTTATTGAATAAAATTCCATCTTAAAAGTTTATCATTTTTTGTAATTAGATTATATTTAAATAAAATATAAGGTGTTAACTTTAAAATGTATATTATATTGTTAATTATTTTTAAATTTTCATTACAAAGGTAATTATAATATTGCACAAAATATAAAAAATATACCTACCTAGGTACCTACCTAGGTATATATACGGGTGGTCCAGTTTGAGATACATTAATTTTAGGAGGTGATAGAGAATCAAAAATGAAGGGGACTTTCCTAATAAAATATTTTTCAAAAGTGCCTAATAAGGAAGCTATAACCCTTCAAAGTGGGAAATAAATTATCGTTTTTTTAGCATAACTTTTGAACCGTTTAAACGATTTGGTTTAAATTTTAACCAAAGTTTGATAAAATAAGTCTTGTTCGACCAGTGATAACGCGTATTATAAAAATAATTCAGGGGCGTAGATGATGGGGGGAAGCTCCCCTTTTTCCCTCCCCATTTTTCAACCCCTTGCTATTTTTATAAATTGTTTATATTTTTGAATTCAACATTAAATTTGAACAAAAAAGTTTACCCCTGGAAAATTGTGACTAAAGACTTTGTTTTCGAGATATTCGAGTTTGAAGTTTTTAAAACATGTCGAAAATGTAGAATTATTCTACCCCTGGAAAATTGTGACTGAAGACTTTGTTTTCGAGATATTCGAGTTTGAAGTTTTTAAAACATGTCGCTGCTAATATTTGATGCCGGTTTTCACCTAACTGGTGGCATGCTTGTTGAATTCGTTCAATCAACTCTTCCCTTATATCAATTCTTGTGGCGTACACAAGATCCTTTATGTAGCCCCATGCGTAAAAATCGAATGGCGTAATATCAGGTGATCTTGGTGGCCAAGGTACTGGCCCCCTTCCCACTTCTGGTGGATCGTTATTTGTGATTCGCCCTATCCATCTTTCCGGATAATTTTCAATCATCCAGTCTCTCACTTGTCGGCCAAAATGAGCGGGTGCGCCATCCATTTGGAACCAACTATTATGACGTACTTCGGCAGGTATACCATCAAACAAGTCGTTTAAGCTATTTGTTAAAAAGTTAAGGAACAGTGCCGAGTTTAGTAGAGGTGGTAAGAAAAATGGACCACAAACATAACCATTGATAAGCCCAAGCCACACATTAACACTAAATTCATGTTGAAAGGAACGAATTCGAATCTGTCTTGGATTTTCTTGAGCCCAAATGTGAGAATTATGGTGATTAAATACTCCGGTTCTTGTGAAACTGGCCTCATCAGTCCATAAAATCTTATGTAGAAATTGCGGATTTTCTTGAACAGAATCCAATATCCAGTTACAGAAGGTTATTCGACGATTTTCATCACCAGGAAGTAAATTTTGCACTGGTTGTAAATGATAAGCTCTTTAATGATCTTTATGTAAAACACGCAGTACCTTAGATTTTGATTTTCCCAACTGCAGGGCTGCTCTACGTGAACTTAGCCGAGGATTGTTATTAAATATTCTGAGTATGGCAATATTTTCATTATTTCTTTCTCTAGGCTGCCGGTCCATGACGGTTTTTAAACCAAACTCACAAAAATTTCGATGAATGTTCACAAAAACGCGTGAATTTGGTTGCCTCTTATTTGGATATCTTCTGCGATATTCTCTAACGGCCGCTGCGGCATTTCCATTGCAGAATCCATAAACAAAATGTATGTCTGCAGACTCGGCATTGCTGAAGAAATTTAGCATTCTTCGTAAAGATATTTGACAAAATCAATCGGACAAACAGAAAATAAGTTTACCAAATATGCCTAAATGACATTTAGTAGAACATTTCAAGGCTTGACGTAAGGCTACTTGATCATTTTTCCTCAAAAGTCTAGCAATTTTATTGGGCTCACTTGATAATTACTTTTTTCAAAATTTTAAACCGAATTTGAAAATATGAAACAAACCTTTAAAAATCTCAGTTTACGTATTCGAGGGTTTTTCGAGAAAATATTTTTATAAAAGTTATTTTTCGAACGTTAAATAAAACGGCTTTAAAATTATTTTCTCGAAAAACCCTATAGGGATTTTTTTTAAGTAAATAAAAAATATGCTGTTAAAGACCGTATTTTTTTAGTATACCCTGAAAATTTTAAACAAATCAAACGAACAGTAACAAAGATACAGTGCTTCAAAGTCGGTAAAAATGACCCCTTTTTGATTATTTTGTGAAAAGTGGTCATTTTTTAAGATTTTGCAGCGCATATTTTTAATTTACTTCAAAAAAAACTTTTATATATAAAAAGTTTTTTCGAGCGTTTTTTATCATTAAATAAAAGGGCTTTAAGGATATTTTCTCGAAAAACCCTTGAAATTATATTATATATTATATATTATATATTATATATTATATATTATATATTATATATTATATATTATATATTATATATTATATATTATATATTATATATTATATATTATATATTATATATTATATATTATATATTATATATTATATATTATATATTATATATTATATATTATATATTATATATTATATATTATATATTATATATTATATATTATATATTATATATTATATATTATATATTATATATTATATATTATATATTATATATTATATATTATATATTATATATTATATATTATATATTATATATTATATATTATATATTATACAACAACGAAACTAATGATTTCATTATAAGTTGGTACTTCTTCTAATTCTCCTCCTTTTAGCTCGATAAAACTGGTAAAAACTATTAACGTTTATAAATAAATAAAAATGCCCTTATAATCCTTCTAATGAGTTTAGAATATAGTTAAATAAATAAGTGTATTTTACAGCTTCAGCCGACCCGACAAAATTAATAAATTACATTAATTTTATTTAATGAATAATTGTGATAAACCTCTTTATCAATGTCAACATAAATTTAAGTAATACATAATTTTCGTATAATTCTACACATTGACTCATCAGTCCTACCCAGACTTTAATTAATCCGGAAGAAAATGTTATTCATATTTCACAAATTTTATATTTAATATTGATATTTGACTTATTGGGTGTTGTTTAAATTTAATTATCTTTTTAC
Organism: Brassicogethes aeneus; assembly: GCA_921294245.1. Lineage (NCBI taxonomy): Eukaryota > Metazoa > Arthropoda > Insecta > Coleoptera > Nitidulidae > Brassicogethes > Brassicogethes aeneus. Next base: position 29,485,196 of record OV121137.1, read on the forward strand.
AGAATATTATTTTAAATTTACAATTAATATTAAAAACTAAGGATTGGATATGGTACTTCTCCTAATCTCCCCCTTTTACCTCGATAAAACTGTTGACAACTATAAACGCTTAAAAATATGGTAAAATACAAATAATAGTAAAGAAAAGTATATTTACCTATCTTTAAGCGTTCTATAATTTAAACTTTATTTTTGTCAACACTCACTTTTAAAGTAATTGATTATCGCCTACCAATCGGGTAAAGTTTTTAATTTCTAGTCTATAAAAAAACCGTTTGAACTGTCAGATCTACCCAACCTCAATTTCTACTTAAATTATTTATTATTATGGTTTATGTATTGTTTAATGTATAAAATTATGCTTTGAAGATAAAATGTTTGCCATTCGGCTGAGAAGTGTATTTTGTGTCTAATGACGTAAATAACTATTTTAATAATAAAACATTAAAACAAATCATGAAAGATTCAACATAAAATGCATTTTATTAAATAAATTTTATTAGTTCTTTAATATTAATACTTAAGTAGAAATGACCTCTAAACATATTCACTAAATACTCAATGATGATGATGAATCAATGTATGCCATAAACTTGATAAAAAATAAATGAAATTAATATTATACTAGATACACTATATGTACATAATATATCTATATATATTATCTATATATTATATAGATATAGATATAATCTTAAATTTACCATTGCTTACAAACTGTTATTATAAATAACAAATCATAAATCAAAACATTTTAATTATATTTTTTTAAATACCAAATCCATTAATATAATGGAAAACACTATTTTAAAATATTTCATCTATTAATTACTTAGTAAGTACCTACATTTTAAATCATTTAAATGATTTGTGATTTATTGATGCATAATTTTTTTTATTTCCCACGGAAGTAACCTTTTTAACTTATTATGAAAGGTAATAATTTATTACATGTATTAATTTAATTTGGTGAACATTTAAATGTTCATTAATTAAACCAAAATTAGGAAATAGCACTTAATTTTTCTAACCAACAATTTTTACCTAAATTAGTTAATTGTATAAATTTATCAATTTCTATAATACAAGAATCCTTGATAAATAGATGCAACCTTTTCTAGTTCCGTTTATTGTAACAAAAAAATATTTTATATAAGGTATGCCCCCAAGTGTTAAAACAATTCAAAAACTATATTTTATATTTTAATTGCATTTTGAATTTAATTTGATTGAATTAAAAAAAACTATATTTTATATTTTAATTGCATTTTGAATTTATATTGATTGAATTTAAAAAAATCAATTTTTTTCGAATATCTCCGGAACCGTTTATCGTACAAAAAACAGCTTTTGTAAGCATTTTCTGCTCATAATAAGCTATGTTTTGTGCCAATATAAATGGTGGAGATTTTGAAGGGGTAGCGGGTGTTTTTCTCCTCAACTTCTACGCCCCTGAAAAAAGTACGGTTTTGAGAGGCCCATTCAAACCGACAATGTTTTCTACATAAAAAAGCTACTCTTGGTCATAAGCTCTAAAGTTGACCGTTTTCGAGAAAAATCAACTTTTATGTTGAAATGTGCGAAATGCATTACCTTTAGGGTTTGAAGAATTTTGAATCATTTTTTATTTTTTTTTTAATTTTGCAATTATCGTTTGGTTTTGTTATTTTTTCTAACGTTAAAATAAATTTTGTTTAATTAGTAAAAAAAAATTTTTTTCAAAAAATTTACCATGTTTTTAAACATAAAAGTTGATTTTTCTCGAAAACGGTCAACTTTAGAGCTTATGACCAAGAATACCTTTTTTGTGTAGAAAATATTGGCGGTTCGAATGGGCCTCTCAAAACCATACTTTTTTCAGGGGCGTAGAAGTTAAGGAGAAAAACACCCGATACCCCTTTAAAATCTCCACTAATTATGAGTAGAAAATGCTTACAAAAGCTGTTTTTTGTACGATGAACGGTTCCGGAGATATTCGAAAAAAACGATTTTTTTTCTATAATTTCAACACCCTGTATCTCGAAAATTGTGCATTTTAGAGGGTAAGTTAATAGCGACTTTTTTCATATTTTTGGATGAGCTATCAAGTCCTGCGCATATATTATGAAACACCCTGTAGTATATATATTTATATATATATAAAAAATTATTATTTTTTTTATGCTCCCAGGGGCTTAAACGCTTTTAAATTGATAAAAAAATCCCCATAAATTTTAAAATCTTAGCTCTCTATATCTACTACGCTTTTTAATCGTTTCTTATGGAAATAACATGGGAAAAACTTGTTTTGCTCTTAAAAAAATTTGGTGTCGACGAATACACTGACAATAATGGAAAATACATTACATTTATACATTTTGTATAGAATTTAACGCTCTACAAAAAAGACATTTAAAGTTTAATTTAAATAATAATATATTATGTATCAAGTTTGACAATTGTTTTAAACGCCATTTTAGTCACGAATTTAATTTAGGCAGCAAGCTTTCGAGCGAGTGCTTAATTAAATGAGTATCTAGAAAAGTTTATTAACGAGTGGAATCCTAAACTTTTTCTACAACAAATACTTATAATTATCTAAAAATGATTTAAATTAAATATTTCGATAGAGCGATATCTATAAAAAATAGATTAAGTCGTGTAACAATTTTTAACTTGGGAATCTGTATTACCGGCGCGCCAGTCAAAATGTCAAGTTTGTATGTGTATATCGAAATGTATCCCTTGAAAATGTACTAACAACCGTTTAAATGGTGATATAGATACACTTTTTTACAGTGAAAGTGAAGAAAATATTTTATAAACATATCACACAAATTTTGTAATACTTTCAGTTAAATATAGTTTACTGCCGGCAAAATGAAAAGTACAAACTTGCATATACATTTTTCAATAGGTATTAGTAAAGTTGAGAAACTATTTTATACTTTTTATTTTTTTATTAAGATAATAAAATAATTTACACATTATTATTTCACTTTATTTTAACGATTGTATGACATTTGTATGACAACTGTCAACTAACTTGAAACTAACTTCAGCTCGTGACCATAGCTTTCAATGTATATTTAAAAGATTACTTATTGTCACAGTTCTGTGCTTAGTGTCATGGAATCCTGTATACGTATACGATAATGGGCGTTTATCATTTTGAAAGCCTTAATTTGCTGGTAACATAAAAATTCAATTCAAGAACCACCCTAATAATAATACAGGGTCCTTCTACACTCACCGGCACGAAAAACGGAGCAGTTAAACTTTTTTAAACAAATTAAAATTTTAACGATTTGCAATGTTTTATTATTATAATATCTTAAATACAAACAAAACAACATGTTTTAAGAAATTTATAACAAAAAATAAAAGATTATTTAAAAAGAAAAACTATTTTGATACAACTTAAAAAACTAGGACGAAAAAACACAAAATTGTGCTTGCTCAAAATGATGATCAATTAGTAAAAACTGAAAACATGTGCTAGCAAAAACTGAAGATCATCATAATTAATAACGGGTGTTGCCTCCACGTGACTGAATTATAGCTTGTATTCTCCTTGGCATGACTAAAATTAAATGGCGAATGTCCTCTTGAGAAATAAGTTCCCATTCCTCTAAAAGAGCTTGTTCCAACTGTTTTAAAGTTAAAGGAGCAGGAACACGATTTCTTATTCTTCGCCCAAGCATGTCCCAAACATGTTCAATTGGGTTCGCATCTGGACTTAACGATGGCCACTCCATAACAGGAATGTTTACATCGTTTAGGTACCGTTGAGTGATTCTCCCGGTGTGAGGTGGGGCATTATCATGCATGAAAAGAAAGTCATCTCCAATAAAACCGGACAACAAAATCTTGTAGAATTTCCTCAATGTACCGGGCAGCAGTTAAGGAGCCTCGAGGAACGATGTACAATTCTGTGCGTGCCTCCAAAGAAATTCCAACCCACACCATAACTGAGCAACCTTGGTATCCTAACCTAGGACTAAACGTACATTCTGCAAAACTCTCGTGTGGTCTTCGCCATACTCTCTCAAGACCATCTGAAGACCGCAGGCTAAACCTTGACTCATCCGTAAACAAAACACACGCCCATTCTTTTCAGCCCAATGCTCATGATTTCTAGCAAATTGTAGTCGCGCAACGCGATGACGCCTAAGAAGCTCTGGACCCGTTGCAGGTCTACGATTAGTAAGATTGGCTTCCCCAAGTCTTCGTCTAACTGTTCGTTCTCTTATGTTGGTATTCCGAACGTGATGAACTCGATTTCTGATTTCTACAGCTGTAACACGACGATTTCGCAGACTTTGTAAGATAATAAAGCGATCATCCTGAGCGTTACTTCTTCGTTGGGGACCAGTTCCAGGTCGTCTGGTGTAAGCTCTCGTTTCCAAAAAAACGTGTATAAATACGGTAAACAGTGCTATTGGATGTTTGATATTGTTGGGCAACATATCTCTCACTTCTTTCGTCTTGAATCAACGCAACAATAGCAGCTGCTGTTTCGGGATCAACGGCTATATTTTTTTAAATTAAATAAACGCACCCCAAATTAAAAATGTGTTTGACACTTCTTTTGACTTTCATTTTATGGGTTCATCGCCAACTATGCTCTTTTAAGTAATATTATCACCCATAATATAACTAGTGGTATGATTATCATCGATGATATTTTCGAATTGAAACCGAGCTGCAGATTTCACGAGTCCGCAGGACGAGTGAAATGTGCTGCTTCGGTTTTAATGAGTAAATATCATCGATAATTAATCATACCACGAGTTATATTTAGTGAGAAAATATAATGAATTTTAGGATTTAACGAATTTTTAGTTTGACATTTGAAATTAAAATGTGCTTTAAAATATAAAAAGACTTTAATAAACCTTATTTATTCAAACTTACCTTAATTTTATTATCGTTTACACCAACCCATCGATCTTTTAGAGTTTATAATTCATTATTTTAATAATTTAGGTAACAAACACAGTATTTAAATGACAACAAATGTCAAATCAAAAAAACGTCAAAGTTCATAGTAACGTGTAAACAAGATGATAAAAATTATTGTCGCTGTGATAAAATACGTCACTATGGAATACTGGCATTTTATTGGTTCTAATATTAATGAATTATATTGTCTATGCAATATTTAATTGATTTAAATTTTTATTTAAAAACATTTTATTTCTTTAAATAAATGTTCAATTGTATTTAAAAATTTCTTAAAACATGTTATTTTATTTTTACTTAAGATATAATAATAATAATATATCACCAAGCTTTAAAATTATAAGTTTGTTTAAAAAAATTCAACTGCTCCGTTTTTTCATGTCGGGGAGTGTATGTGTATAGTAGGGTGGAGTGAAATACATGATGGTAACCATTTAATATAAATATATTAGCTAAGCCTGATGGTAAAAATTTGGAAAGGTGGTAAACTATTATCACAATTGACGAAACAAAACATGATTTTGATCGGACAATGTTTGAAGGGTCCTTTAAAGTGCAGATTTTATCTTCAGAACTTTAAAAAGGTGGCGGAACATCCAAATATTCCCTGAACAATATAATTTTTTTTCCGTTTTCCACTTTCTACTAGGTATATATGCATATTAAATTTTTACCATCAAGGGTTTTGGTTAGCCAATATAGGCATGGTGGTCATGTATTTTGACTCAACCCTAGTGTATATGTACATATGTGTATTTTTTTAATTGAATAATTACAAGCCAATTAAAATTAAATATGTAAATTAAAAAAAACAGCGGTTCTCAAAATATTTCAAAAAACTAATAAAAATTAAAATCCAAAATATAACTTCGTTATATCTGGAAATTTTGAAAAAAACTAAGTTTTAAATCTAAACTTAAAACTAAAATTCCAATATGCCGACAATAGGAAAACAAAACAAAACATTTGATGGTAACATAAAATCTAGTAGGTTAAAAAATCACAAATTGGATAAAAATGTAGATAAATGTTTACATATCGATGAGTTTCTGCCAAAGTATCGCAAGCAACATAACTCAAATTTCGGGAATTGAAAACATTTTTTGTTTTAAAGTCTGTTTTAAATTAAATAAAGCCTAAAGGTTTTATAACAAGTAAATAGCTTATAATTATAACTATTTACTTGTTATAAAACCTACAGCCCAGGCAACACAGGGTCGTAGAAATCACGTAGAATCGTCGACGAATTGGGTCGAATTTGGTCGAAGTTACATTTCAACCATTTTTCGACGTCTCAAAATTCACCAAAACACGACCAATTATTAACTTAGGTCGATGATAACCAATAAATGACGTCATTATCACGTGAACAGATGACGAAATTTTTAAGAAAATATGAAAATATAGTGATAATTAATAAGAAACAGTTGGCCCGTTTTAATGGACCGACAAAAAGTTTTGGAATATTTTTAAAAACAAAAATTATTATTTTTATTTAATTTACGTTATTTCGACGGAGAATCAACGTGCAATATTTTATTAAAATAATTTTAAACATTATTTGGTTTTAAACTAATTAAGATAGATTAATAATTATTGATCAATGGATTTTTTAAAAGAAATTCGCGATTTTTAAATCCTTTATCATTTTATCACAAAATAAGAAATTAACATGTTACTGCAGTTGACAATCACAATTTTAATTTTAGTAAAATTATTTATCTACAGTATTGCCAGATGTTTTATAATTTTTTTTTTAAAATAGCAAAATTTAAATAATAATCGATAATTGTAACATAATTTAATCCGCCGCGTAGTTTTGCTTGTTTTTATACAATTTTTGTTTTGATAATTTTATATCATTTTCTGTAAATTTGATCATTTTGTCAACCCTCTTCGATAATATTAATTTTTACACCTGGCAACCCTGTTTCTCTTTGGCCTTGGGTAAGTTGGCACTACTTACAAAGCGAGGGAACGTTTATTCCTAAAAAACAATATGGTTGATTCAAGCGTCCAACTTTTATAATCTGTGGCATTTATACATAGAACAAACCATTTATACTGATAATACTTTGGCTGTCTCAGGTAGGTCAATTTTTGTTTGTTTATTAATGTTTTAATTACGTAACGAAGTACCTACATAAGCTCCTAAAATATTGACCTGTCATCTGTCTTAAAATTTAATGTGTTTGATTTTATAATAAATGTTTTGAGCAACTTAAAACATGTTTTATTAATTATTAAACCAAAAGCCCTTTATGCACTAGTAAAAATAATTATTTATTCTTATATCCGATATTTTAATGCCAGACATATGTATGTGTTTCTGCAAAGATTAACTAACAAATTTTTTTTTGATATTCTACTTTTTTACATACATTTATTTTGATTATTAATTATTTACTAAATATATATCTACTATAGTAGTATATACTATATATACTATATATAGTAGGGTTTACCTATTTATTTCTTAAAATTTAAAAGTACAACTAAAAATTTTTTGTTTTTTTAATTTTGACAAAATCACATTTCGCATTGAAATATCTGATATCAGTATCGGTAATTATTTTTATCAGTGTATGACCTAATCATATATTATTCAAGAAATATTACGTGATTATTCACGTCAAATTACGTAAATAATTACGTAATATTACGTGATTTTACACGTGAAATCGCTGTGACATATTGTCGTCAATTTTACGACGATAAGACGTGTCTAAGTTGGTGACTTCGACGTCATCGTAGACGTAAATTAAACGTGATATTCACGTCACTGTGTTGCCTGGGAGGTTATATATCGATGACTTTCTGCCAAAGTATCGTAAGCAACATAACTGAAATTTCGGGAATTGAAAACATTTTTTATTTTAAAATCTGTTTTAACCCATATATAACCTATAGTGCTAAGTTAGTGTTAAGCTATTTACTTGTTATAAAACCTTTAGGCTATATTTAATTTGAAACAGTCTTTAAGACAAAAAATGTTTTCGATTCCCGAAATTTTAGTTATGTTGCTTACGATACTTTGGCAGAAAGTCATCGATATGGTAAGTATCATACATTTTATCAAAATTCTCAGACATAACAATTTTTGGTTTTAACAGAATTTCAGTTTTTTATTTGAAAACCGCTGAAATATTTTCCAATTTTTAAATGCCATTTAAATACACTCCTGATTACCCAATTTTTTTCTGATTTAACCGACCTTGTAGCTCTTTAAATAAAACAGACACCCATACAAAGAAGAATACTTGTGCACCCTGTATATGTATCACCTTGGACAAAAATTTGAGCTTTTTACCTGACCTTTTAAAGTATGGCATATTTTAGTTGCAAGAACTTTGTTGAAAAGCATCAATTTTGGCCAGAAGTGTTGCCTTGTAACTTTAAATAAAACATAAAATAAAAATAATATTATATAAGACATTTCAAGGTTGCAAGCATAAAGAAAATTAAAATGAGTTTATATTCGAAAAAAAAAATCAATTGCAATTTTTTTCTCATTGACTAAAACAAGGTGTTTACCGGTAGCCCTGAGAAAAAATACCAACGGTCGGCATCATTCCATATTGGGATGCTTGTGATATACGATGAAATTCATAATTGACTTGTAATTGGAAATAAACAATGCATTAAAGAATATTTCATGGCTCCGGAAATAAATCATATCGTGTTTTTGTTATTTATTTAGAATACGATTGTTCCATTCGCAATAAACGTTTTATTACCATCTATTCGTGTATTTTTATTGTTTTACTAAGTTGAAGTTTTTTAAATGATTTAAAATTCTATATAAATCGAAATGGATGAAATATATTTATAATAGTTTTAAATGCAACATGATTTACTATCTAGTTCTAACATGCAACTTTATTTCTTTTCTTTAAAAATTATAAATATTTATATACTAGGGTGGTATTTAAACGAAAAATCTTCGAGGTAATTTTTTCCAATGGCATAAAGAACTGTGTTAGGGCTTCTACAAATAGTCCAAGATCCCGACCTAGGTCCACTTACCCTTATCTAATTTCCTAATAATTTTATGAAAAATGATCTATGAACAAACACATCTCACAAAATGGTCCTGACACAGGGTTATCGTACTTAAAGTACTATAACTCTCTTTCAGGACCATTTCTTGGTAGGCATTGCCTACTAGGCAACCTAGTACGGTAAAGTTTTAATAATTTTAAAGATTTTGTTCTATATCTCATAAAATATAAAAGATAATACACTGCTCAAATAAATTAGCGGAACGCGTTTTTAAAAGATACTCATTTTTTTATTTAATGACTGATCAAAATTTTTTTTTGGAAATTAAATCAAACAGCAAGCAAAACATTTATTCCAAATTTTCTCAATTCTTATGTACAAGACTAATTGTAAAATAAAGTAACAAAATTAAAGAGAATTGATTACTTCCATGAGCAAAGATTTTGGCTTGGCAACGTCAAGGCATGCTTCGAAAAAGATTTCTTAGAAATTCTTGAGGTAGACTACGCTTTTTTTAGAAGAGCCCAACAATCCATACAACAAGGTCTGTTCTATCTCGTACTAAAAATACTAAATATCGGTGCAACACTGCACAGAGTTTAACGGCGGCCATTTTTGTTGTTTACCAGTGGCGGCTGGTGGATTTTGGGCACACCCATATCTCAGTTATTAGACATGGGACCCACATCAAATTTATATAAGTTTATAATAACATTATATAGACAAGTTCTGCGCAAGCAGAATTCAAATTAAAGTTTGCGAAAAAAAGTTAGTTTTTAAGTGTGCCCCCCAGCCTGCTGCCCCCTCAAATTAAGATAATTCAAATTAAAGTGGTACAATATTTAATTCACTGAAGTTTATCGACAAATTTTAAATTTTATTAAAAAAATTTACCGATAACATTTTTGATTTTTATACGAATGTTTTTTTCTTGGAAATTTCGCAAGTGGCATTAATTTTTAAGACCACGAGCCGCTAGGCGAATTTTTAAAATTTTTATTTTAAAATTAGAAACGTTAACATTGACAATTATTTTTCAGCAACCAATTGGTTACTATGCAACTCTTATAAACGAGTGGTTTTTTCGTAATATCATAAGGGCATATACTCAGACAGTATCCAATTCAGAAGTCTGTTGAAAAACATCTTACCGAGGTCACAATATGACATCTTAGAGAAATCAATTTTAGGAGCTCAAGATTAAGAGTTTTTGATGAATTCATAAATGAGAAGTCAATTTTTTAACATCTTAAAGTATCTTTTTTTCTGACCTCTTATTGAAATCAAAATTAGAAGTTACTAAGGGTATCATAAATAAGACTTCAGTTATATGCTATCTTACAGTATTCTTTTTTATTACGTCTTACTGAAATAATATTATTAACTCTTTTACAACATGGAGACGTCACATTTATGACATTTTAATGCGATTACTTTCTTCTTACCGTTGTAACTGCTTGTGTTTGATATAAGAAGCGGCGAAGTAGAATTTAGAGTTAGGTAAACGGCTACCCGATACTGACCAGCTCCAAAGGACCGAAACAGGCCGTCTATCGGTGCCGGTGAAGAGCACGCTTGAATTTAAACAAAAGTAAGACGAAGTAATCGCAATTTCAAAAATAAGCGAATACGAGCAAATTATTAAAATGATTTTAATAAAATCAATTTAACAAATTCGTTTGTTCTATGGTAATTAAACTTGACATGTCAAAATAAGCAACGATCCAGTATGTAATTTTTTCATCAGTACCTACCCTAGTAGTACTTCTATATCCATAACGGGAAATTCTAAATAAGTCTTTTTATAAGATTATACAGTAGGACTCTTGAAAATGCTTAATTGCGAGGTCAAAGAAAATGGTTCCTCAAGAGTTATTTTTTGAAAAGTCTTGATTAGTTAATAAAAACTTCTTTCTGATGTTTTATTTGACGTCAAAATCATAAAATAGAGCTTATGCAGACTTAATTAAGACGTCATATTGCTGGGTAATTTTTCCGAAAAAAATCGAAAAAACACGTTGATAAGTAATATTTTAACAAGAAGCATGAGTGCTGGTGGCAACACGAATGCATTTTGTTAAAAAATATTACTTAGCATTGTGTTTTTTCAATTTTTATCACAGGAAAAATTAGATGCCCGAATGGTATTTGACAAGACTATTTCCTGAGTAACAGAACAATTAAAATATAAATTGCAATTTTGGTAACAACAGCTGTCAAGTTTTGCCGCGGGTAAACTCGAAAAAACTGCTGACAGGTGCTGTCATACACTTTTTCCACCTAGAAACCATTTGTTATTCAAAATTGCGCGTTTGTGATTGGTGGAAATTAAGACGAGGGAAATAGTCACCTAAATAGTAGTTTTATCGCTGCAAAACTGAAAAAACACTCGTTTTCTGAAATCTGATTGGTCCATGAAGTAATGAGTGGAATTTCCCATTTAAATATGGGATTTTTTTTGTTCTTTTATAATTTTCTAGCTCACAAACTAGTTAACAGATTTTTATGCGCGATATATATTTTTTTGGGAAATTAATTAATTAATGGCGGAAAGCAGTTTGAGTATGGCTGAGTTAAAGTGAACCGCGACATATCAGTGAATTAAACTAGTCTCCAGTGCCAAAATTTCCATTGAACCATGATACCATGATCTTTGTATCATGCCACTGAACATGTTTACGTGAAAACGCTAGAGAGGCAATGTTATGAACTCTACGTTCCCTGAAATCAACTTACTTTAGTTGATTTCTAACTGTTCGGTCAAAAATCTGTGGCATTTCTAAGATGGTTTTGTAGCTCTCTAGCAGTGGCGAAGGGTTGTAACAATATACCTGCCATTTTGATGCGTTGTTTTTCGATTCCAGCTTTATCCAGCCCTTCGTTGTTTGGTAGGTACCGATTCCAAAGTCTGCTGATAACGGACTTGTCTGAAGTTGATTTACTACCTCTCGCTACTTCAATTGAGTGAAAGCATTTCATACCCAGTTTCATAAACCAGAAATTTTGTGACATTTTTTACAATTAGTCTTGTATATGAGAATTGAGTAGATTTAGAATAAATGTTTTGTTTGTTGAAGAGAAATGTTTAATGGATAAATCTCCACAAAAAAATGTTGATCGCTCAATCAATAATAAATGAGGATCTTTCAAAAACGCGTTTCGCTAATTTATTTTAGCAGTGTATATTTAAATTTAGTATGAAATTGAATCGGTGAGTCCAAAAGTTAAAATTTTGACAAATTATTTCATAAAATCAGTTTTATAGTTCAAAATGCATTTTTGTGAGAATATTTCGACTATTTCATAAAATATAATAATTAAATTTCGTAAAATATTTCATTCATTTTAAACTTTTAAATTTTATAAAATGATATGTCAAAATTAAAATTTTGGACTTACTGTTCTTAATCTTACCAATTTAATTATATCTAAAGAAATTATTTAAAGTATTTTTATTTTTAAAATATATTATATTATATTATGATGATACCACTTTTTTAAATAGTTCTGACAATACAAAAAGGCTAAAACAAAAGTCCATTGAAGCAATAAACAATGCACAAGATTGATTTGAGACAAACGGATTAAAACTAAATAAAGAAAAAACTCAAACACTTATTTTTACGAAAAAAACTTCACTACCTGGAAATATTCATCTGCTAGGGTTTCATATGGATAGTACAATGACATGTATTCAACATATAGATCACCTTTCAAAGAACTAACATCAGCTATTTATTCAATTAGAAGAATAAGTTTTATCGTGGACAAATATCTCGCAATACTTATGTACCTATTTTCATAGCATCTCCATATATGGTATTATACTCTGGGATAGGTACATGTTCAGAATCATACAGAATATTTTTACAACAAAAAAGGGCTATTAGTGCAATAATCAGAGCACCGCCAACAACAAGCTATAGAGAACTATTAAAAACCTTTAAAATACTTACAATTTCAAGCTGCTCCATACTTATCTGTCTGTGCTACATACTCGTACACCAAAATCAGACCAACTACTTACAGGCACAAATTCGCAATTATGAAACTAGAAATAGAGACAAAATGGTTCTACCTAAATGTCGTTTGCAGAAATCTCAGAACAATTTTGTATATTTGAGAATGCAACTATTAAATAAGGTTCCAGAAGAGATCAGAAAGATGGACACCATATATATACAGGGTGTCCCAGAACTCGCGCCACAGAGAAAAAGGGGGCGTGCCGATAGCAATGGAGATGCCAAATTTAAAAATAAAAAATTTCTAGGTAATAGTGTAATCGAATGAGAGCAAAAAAGCGGCAGCCAATACCGAGAGCTCTCGCCTAGGTTAAACGTAAGAGCTTTAAAAATTGCTAGGAGACGATAGAACATTGTTCTATTAAAAACATTTAAAAATCTTTTGGCCAACTGTATTTACTAAGTTGTCAAAAGCTTTCAAAAATTAGGTTATTAATCTATGACTTATACTTCAGAACGCCAATGTTTTAAAATAACGGTTAGGAAAGGGCTGGGAAAAAACTCGCGTTGTCTCCCTGGCGTTGCGCCCACACTAAATAAATAAATAATTATCATTTCAGTATAAGGGTAAAAATCAAAAAATGTTTAGGTAGGCGTCTTTGGCTAATTAAAAATTAGAAAAAGAAGTGAAGTGTCTCAAAACTTATTAGTATTATTTCTGCATGTTAATTATACGAGATTTATATTAAATATTTACCCAGATTTAAAAACATCGATTAAAAAGAAAAACAAAGAGCTATTTTGTCTCGTCGGTAACGCGTCCCTTATTACGTTTTACAATTTTACGCTAGATTTTTCAATCAAATCATTTTTAAAAACAGGACAAATGTAAATCACTTTAAAGAAACTAACACCAAGTATTAAATAAATTACATTTTATTTAAAAACAATTTGGTTTTAAAGATCCAGCCTTTGGGTAACAGACTGTCTGCTTTGATCGCATCCTGTCGGTAACGATAACTGTAATTTCGCCTAAAATCCGCCAGGATACGTAATACCTATCATTTGTTGGTTAGTGTGCTAGAGTTAGTGTTTATGTGTCATTCAAACCAGGTAAGTTTTTCTGTTTATGCATTAAAAAAATATATTTAGGCTTGTTTGCATAAAAACGCTACCGTATTTTTTTACGATGTCTAATCGGTAACTGTTCTAGCGGTAAAATTTTGATGTCGATATGAGATTTGTTACATTTTTCTGATGTATAACACCAATATTTGCAATTTTCATTATAATGGTATTTACTATAAGTATTTTTTTAAACATATATTTTGATTATTATTCCATTTACAGAACCTTTATTCCCGACAAACTATACTGTTACCGACTAGACATAATTGAGATCAGAAGACAACAATTATCAACATAACAAAAAACTACCTTTCCTTGATCTCAAAGATAAGCTTTATTATGTTGCGAAATCTTTATTTTAGAATATTAAAAAGTTTAATGGACAAAAAGCAACATTTTAGTTTTTTAATTGTTGTAGGTCGTTTTCCAAAGATTTTTTGATTTTCACCCATAATCATCTAAGGAAAACATTATTTATAATAACTTAATTTATAACCTATATAATATTAATGACAGGAGTTTGACAGCAGTGTCACAATGAATTGGATTCCAGTGGACCAAATATTTTACATATTTTTTATTATCAACAATGCAACCTAAGTATCCTAGCAATTTAAAGAATTCCCTATGGCCATCTATTGGGATTGGCTATCGTTTTTTATTCTTATCTCGCTTATCCTTTGCGTTAGACAATTTTAATTTTCAAATATGTGTTTCACATTTTCGGCACGTTCCGGTTTTCTATGTGGCGCGAGTTCTGGGACACCCTGTATATATATATATATATATATATATAGCTCAGCAACCATTATTATTAATTTTCAACATTTAGTTCATTGACCAAGGAATCTATTAATTAATTAAAACTTAATAATAATAATAATTGTCTAAGGACTCTAATATTTAATTAAAACTTACACCCCATAGATTGTATCTCAGATAGAACCAATATGTAGACATATATTATCCGCTATAATATTTTTAAATTAATGAACTTTTAATAATTCAGTTTCCTATAGAATTTTACACCCTTCTCAAATCTTTCCTTTTCCATTTTCCATCACCCCCTGTCACATGTTAATACTTATTTTTAGAATACAGATTTAGGTACCGAAAAGAACTTTTACCAAAGTTAAAGTTAAGTTGAATGGGAGTTGTTTCATAAAAAGATGTTTGATTTAAAGGTTTTGTTGAAGTTTATTCTAAATTTATTTCCAAGATTCCCGCAAAGATAAAATACCAAAAAATAAGCTTTTTATGTAAGTTCAAGAACAATATTTTAACGTATCTTTACTAATACTGAGTACCTAATATTATGAGATATAAGTAGGTATATTATTATACCAGAGATAATGCAGGCTATTATTCACGAGGAGGAGGTTTGCTTCTCAAGTCGCCAGACGAGTGAATAATGCGCATAATCTCGAATGAAATACTCCAATAAGTAGATAATAAAATGATTTTCAAAAATAAATAAAAAAATCTGACATCTGTTAAATGGTTAACCTGACCTTTTACCAATTTTTAATGTTATTATAGTCGCCTTATTCACGTAAAAAAACCCAATATTATGCAATAGAAGTAAATAATAGTATATTATGCATCAAGTTTTGATAAACTTTTAGTCAAGAATTTTAATTAGGCACGAGCGAGGTTGCGAGTGAGTGTTTAATTAAATGAGTGGGTAGAAAAGTTTATAAACGTGTTGCATACTATACTTTTTCTACGACAAATACTTATTATTTAAAAAAATGATTTAAATTAAATATTTGTATAGACCGACATCTATACAAAAATAGAGTAACCGTAAGAATGGGAATCTGTGTGTCAGTGGCAAATGTCAAATTTTTCTGTGTAAATCAAAATGTATCCCTTGAAAATGGACTAACAACCGTTTAAATCCGATATAGAAGCAGTTTTTACAGTTAAAGTAAAGATAATGTTTTGCGCTAAGAAACTATTTAATACTTTTGTATTGAGATAATAAAATAATGTTCACATTTAGTATTATTTTACAAGGGCACTTTATTTAAACAATTGTATGAAATATGTCAACTAACTCCAGCCCGTGACTTAAAACCTGTTGCAAACTTCAGCCTGTGACTAAAACGCCATTAAGCTAAAACTTGTCAATGTGTATTTAAAAGGTTACTTAGTGTCATGAAAACATGTATGATAATTGACGTTTTAAAGGTGGGAGTAGAAAAATATACTATACCTGGTGAGTTACAAGGGGATATTTTGAAAACTGAGTAAAAATCTGTAAAATTTTTGTAAACTAATAGAGGTGGGGGCAAATTTAAACATATTTTTGACATCTAATTGTGTGCAAATTGTTTTGCGCTTTCGCTTACGGAATTATAAATATAAATTATAAAATACTAAAAAATAATTTAAATTTATTTATAAAGTGTACGAAAATCATTTAGAAAAATATTGAGAACGTGTTTGGATGTTTAATGAAGTTAAAGAATTTCTTGATAAATAATAAATCATAATTCAGTAACCAAAAGAAATCAAAAATTTTTTTGCACACAGGCTTATCTAGTTTTTTTCGTAGATTCGAATTTAAAATAAGTATATGTATTATCCCTATTAAAAATCCATAGTTACCCCCCTCAAAATAGGGAAAGGCTTATCTAGTTTTTTTCGTAGATTCGAATTTAAAATAAGTATATGTATTATCCATATTAAAAATCAATAGTTACCCCCCTCAAAATAGGGAAAGGAGGCAGTGGCGGCGGGTGGATTTTGGGTATACCAATATTTCAGTTATTAGACATGGGACCCACACCAAATTTAGTATATAATGACATTAAATAGACAAGTTCGGCGCAAACAGAATTTAAATTGAAGTTTGCGAAAAACAGTTAGTTTTTCTTGTCGCCTCACCCGCCTCCAGGCCCCCCTATTTAAGATAATTCAAATTAAAGTGGTGAAATTTATTATCTACTATAATTTATAGACAAATTTAAAATTTTATTTAAAAAATCCAAATATTACTGGTTTATATAATTATAAATTTAAAATTAATTTTAAATATTTTTTTATTTTAATAGGGTACCTACCTCCCTAATAATTTTTAAAAACTTAATTTAGATAATTTTTAATACACATTTTTAAATACAAAATGGTTTACGAAGAATAGTTTTCTTATCTAAGTAGCATAACCAATAATAAATTAACACTTGCAAAATGAGTACCTATTTTTAATAATTAACATGTTTTAAAATAGTAAATAGTTAAATATTCATCCATTTATTTTATCTCATTAAATCAGCAACATTAGCAATTGAAGTTATTACTTATGAGACAGACTTTTTTTATCAATTAAACTTTGATTTTATTTTGTTTATTCTTTGGAACGATGTAACATGTTAATGGCCCTGGCCATATGGTTTATAAATTTATTTTGTAATTTTGTTTAAACAAAATTTAAAAAAAAACAAATCCATTTATACATTAATTAGAGATTTAAAGGTTATAATTTAATAATTTTTTTGTTTTAGATGTCTGCCATAGCATTATTGATCCTTATTGTACTAGCTTTAATTACAGTTGTTTATGGTTTTGGATGTAGGGGAAGAGTTATGTTAAGTAAGTATATGTAAAACTTATAATATTATCGTATTTACGAATTACGAATGTAAATATCAAATCTTAAAAATTTCTAATATATTAGAAATTTTATATATAAACTATGCATAAAAATAACCAAATTTTACCATTTTTAAATTGTAAATTAATTTTCTATCTCGTTATGTTGTTGAACATTTCATGTTGATATATAAATGTAAAGAGGTCGCTCAAGTGGTCCACAAATCTCGACACGCTAAAAATGGTAAAAATTAACCCACAACCCTCCCTTGTGACAGAATGCCCCCATATGATGAATTATCGAACCATTTTTTTTATTATTGTTTTGTATTTCTAAATTAGGGTTGCCATCTCCAACATTTTAAAACCAGGACATTTAAAAACAGTAGTTAAAAGTAATATCAATCAACAGCAATGAGCAATAAAAACAGAATCAATGAAACTCAGCTAAAACCAATAACAATTTTATGCAGTCTATAAATTAAAGTTTATTTTCATCAATACTTAATACTGAAGTGATTAATTATGGCATAGAGACATTAAAATCAGTAAACAGATACATTGATTTCATTATTCACTGTGATTTGAACCAATAGGGTTTTAAATTGGAAAACAACAAATAAAATTGGCTTTAAATTCTGAAAAACTTAAAATCTTAAATGATAATTTATCCTTATAAGGAAGATCTGATCTCATATTTAACAAATTCATGAAAAATAATTTAAGAAAAAGTTTGTAGTAACAAAAATAAGGATAAGGAAAATAATGAGGGGGCAGGGCCGGCCCGACGTATTTTGCCGCTCCGGGCGAAGATATTTTTGCCGCCCCCTTTTTATTCAGCAGGAATAGGAAAAAAAGTAGTTTAACGTAATTATTTTTTCAGTTTTTTAAATTTTTTATAAGAGTTTTTTATGCATTAGAATTACTAGGTAAGGCAATATACTGTTAAATATATATACATAATTGCATCACTTGTCAATTATATAATGATATAATCCCATATATTAATATATACTATAATAGTGTCACTATTATAGTAAGTATAATTAAACAATATTTTTAAATTACAAAAATTCTTTGGTTTCTTAAAATTTACTATTGCAATATTCCGCTATAACTTAGATTATTACATAATTGCTGTTAAAATATCGTATTTTTAACATAAAAGTATACAGGCCGAGTGCACCCGAACATTTTAAGTAACTTATAATAGTCCGGGAGGCAGTGAAGATTTTCGGTACTTATTTTCCCAGTCGGCAAACACCGATACAATTATTGGGTTTGTTATTCTGAGCAAAATTTATATATATTTAGGGGGGGGGTTTCCGATGGGTTAAGGCGGAAAATGCGTTATAAAGTACAAATATATTGCACTTTTTATTCCAGTGATAAAAATAATTCCATTAGTGAGAGATATAGTGAACTTAAGAAAAAAAATAGTCTGGCTAATCTGTGAGTATGGGTAATATGTCTGGCAGGTGGAAAAATTATCAAAACCATTGCCCTTATTTTCGCAGTTCTAAAAATTTTGTGAGATGATACTTTATATTATAATTACAGCTGCCAATATAGTCTTGCTAATGTGGAACACTCCGAAAGCCTTGTCAGACTCGTCCAACCCTCCACAGGCGCGCTAAATTCGGCATGTTCAATTCTACAGGCGATTGTTGTCATCTCTACATGTTTTTACTTTTTATAATGTATGATAAGAAAATAATTTGTGTAAAGTAAAATTTAAATATGGCTAAAAAAAATGTCAGTCCGTCCACCAAAAAACTTCTGGCGGGGCTTTCGTGATTGTAAATAACAGCCAGACGTGTATTTTCTACAAAATTATAGTATTATTTATCATGTGACAAATTTTCAAATCCGGGAAAATAAGAGCAAAATTTTTGTAATTCTTACGATTTTCAAGATGCCGCCAGAACAATTTGCCAATTTCATAAATCAGCCAGACTTAATTTTGATTATAGTTTATGACAGTACCAAATAATGGGTTAAATTTTAAGCATGGGAAAATAAGGGCTACGTATTTCAAAAACCGGTCAAATTTTTGCTTCCGCAAATTTTCAGCCAGACTGACTTTCCTTCACTTGGGATGTGCCAGACTGTTATTTCCATTAATAAAATGACTCACTTTAATTAATGTGAAATATTTATGACTGGGAAAATAAGTGGACTTGACTTTTTGGCTCATCTAGTGAACCCATCCGAAAATTTTAGCCAGACACACAAATTGTCGTTTTGTGTCACCATTTGAACAAACTTAATGACATTCACAAACTGGGAAAATAAGAAGATAAAAATCTTCACTGCCTCCCGGACTATAAGTATACTTACTTCAGCTGAATCATCTTTAAAATTAAATTAACTCAATAATTACGTAATGAGTTTAGGGGACTTTGGCAAAACCGAATGCTGCTGTGATGCACGCGTCAGATCATTGATTTTAGCCCTCTAAAAACAATGTTTAGATGTACACAACAAAAATAAATCTCATTTTCATATATGAAGACCCTAGAAGCCAAAGGATACAAATAACATTTTAAAAAAATTGTAGTTATGTACAGAAAAATATAGTAAATGATGCATTTTACTTAAGGCGTAGAAGGGACAATTACACTAAATTCATTTTTATTATTTAATTCTGCGTTAGCTAACACAGAATTAAATGCAATTAATTCCGTGTTAGCTAACCCAGAATTAAATATGGCGGATTTAATTCTGTGTTAGCTAACGCAGAATTAAATATGGGGGATTTAATTCTGTGTTAGCTAACGCAGAATTAAATAATAAAAATTAATTTAGTGGAATTGTCCCTTCTACGCCTTCGTATTTTACTGGGTATTTAAGGGATATAACTGAATTCTAAGCTTATATTATATACATAAAACAACAAACAATTTTGACTTCAAATTACAAGTTTTTTTTACTTTAAACATGATTATCTTAAAACTAAACAAAATGTACTTATACGGTATAAGTTATACCCCTTGGCTTCTAAGGTCCTGCAATATTGTTTAATTATAGTATAATTATAATTATTATACCTGCCCACGATGGTTCTTTTTTCAATAATTTGGAAAAGGTTGCTGCTAGTACTCGATTTTCCGCCTCACGCGCCCTTCTTTTGTTTTTATAAAAAGTTTCTGAATCTTTTTTGTGTTAATTCTAATTATCAAACTACCTTAGCAATGCACGATCGTGATATAATTTTTGTCAATTAATAATTGTCAATTGTCAAAAAGTATAGAAAACTACAGAATATGATTGAAGAAACGAATGAAATAGGGCCCTGTGACGGGGTCAACTTTGGGCCGGAACTACGCCATTTGACCCAGAAGGTCTTTTCGTGCTTTACTCAATTAAGCCAGAACAAAAAGACTCTCTTATTATCCTACTGACATAAATAACTATTATTTAAAATAAAACGTTTGGGTTATCGGAATAAACTTAATAATCAAATGGTCTTTTACCATTTTCCCAGGTTTGACAGAAATTTCATGCTATTGCCATTTGCCCTGTATATCACCCAGAAATCATTATTTTTTTGAACAATAGTGTATATATTTAGTAAAAGAAAATGATCCCGAACACAAATATATATTTCGATAAATATTTAATTTTTTATTTGTGCGATACACACAGATACCTACACAAAGTTAATATTTTTTTCTGTGCAATTTACCTAATAATTCAATTTACATAAATAGCCTGGCTAATATTGTCCTACAAATTACCGAGAAGTAAATACATTTACCGAACACTTAATACCTTTTTATAGAGCCAGATCACGTTTGAAGAAGTATTTTTTACCGAAACCATTACTTAAATAAATTACGATAAATTATAAAGTAGGAAATTTTACATGGCACAAAATTAAAATTATATAATTTAAATTAAATTCCTTTTGTCAAACTTGTATATAAAATGACTTTGTACTCATCAGCACTAATTTAATTAATATGTTTTTTAGATGGAGTTTCAGAGTATGAAAAACAAATAATCCTGGACATGCATAATAAAATGAGACAGTCAGTAGCACTTGGTCATGTAGGAGGACAACCACCTGCGGCGAATATGATGGAAATGGTAAATAAACCTTTATTTTACTACTTCCTAATAGTTTTATGTGCTTTAATTTTTTTTAATGAAAAGATTCTCATCTAAAATTAATATATTTTCATAGAAATGGGATAATGAATTAGCTGGAAAAGCCCAACAATGGGTCGATAATTGCCAAGAAGACCACGATCACAATAGACATGTTTGTAAGTTGTAAAAATAACATATCAAAATTAAAGACACTAAAAATAACTTTCATTTCTTAGCTCGTTTCCATTTCGGACAAAATATCGCCACTACCTGGACTTCAAAAACACCAGATAGTTGGAATGAAATGAGATCCGATTTTCCTTACGCTATTGGAAAATGGTTCGAAGAGGAAAAACACTTTAGATTTGGAGGTGGTCATGGCGGTGGAATTACTGGACATTACACCCAAGTACGTAAAAATAATTAGTGCAATATATGGAGCAAAATTTCCCATACTAAATTATATTACTATAGTATTCTAATCCTGTAAAGGGTTTTGCTTTATTACCTCTAGTTATCAAATTATAGAAGTGCAAAGTTTAGGTACACTTTTTCTCTGACAAACTTTTAAAATAATATTTTATAACATTTTTAAAATTAAATTTTTCATTTTTATTCTTCATTCTATCTAATGAAGTAAGTTATTTTTTTTAAATCCAATAATTTTGCAAATTTTAAATAACTTTTTCATTTTTTCAAAAATTAAGCTAATTATAAAGCTTTAAAACCAAGTTTAATAATGAGATGGAAATTATTTTTCAAAGTTTTCAACTGCTAAAGCGCAGAAGTGTGTTATCTTTCATCTGTCATCAAGCAATACTTTAACAGGTGTCAAACATGAGAGATGACAGATAACACACTCCTGCGCTTTAGCGCATCAAATAAACTGCGCACCACTCAATGTGTCGCGACCAAAAATTTCGTCCTTTTTCAAAACGACATAACTTTTTTCTTTCTTGAACGATTTTATTTTGGTTTGTGATGTCTGCTAGCCCCATTCTCTGGCAATTCATGCTATAGATATGAAGCTCACGGTTCTTTAAGTAAATTTACTACAGGGTGATATGTAAAACAGTGAAAAATTTCAATAACTTCATCCAAGCCCCGTTTGTAAAATAAATATTTTTTTCTCGTTTTTCAAATTTTTCGAATTGGAATCTTAGCAACAAAAATATGATTTTTTTTCAATGGAGTACATTTGTTGCTTTTTTGTAGGCAATACACTCAGCCTTTTTAAGAACAAAAAGATAAGATGGTGAAAGATTGTTTCTTGAATAATTCTGAACAAGCGACAAGCAACAAACTTCCATTATTTTCAGAACCTAAGCAAAGACCACTTTTTCAAAATTACATTTCCGGTGGCCAATTCATTATATTAATATCATGGTCCCTTAAATACTCATTTACGATATTAGCGCGATGCGGACGGAATTGTCGTCCACAAACACCAAATTATTGGCATTTAATTTTCATCATTTGATCTTTGATTTGATCATTCAGTGACATGATAATAACGTACTAAAAATGCAAAACACAGTAAAAAAAACAGTAAAATCCAGCAATCAGATTTTATTGAGACATTTAACATCCAGGAATTGGTTTCGAATTTTGATTCTTGGTGATTTTGATTTTATCTGAAACCTAAATTTGACAACTGAATCACAATCAGGTCAAAATTAAAAAGAAAACATGTCACGAACGTAAATATCGATTCAGGTTTAGTTTTCGCAAATTTTCTCCAAAATGTCATTTTGAAAAAGTGGTCTTTGCTTAGGTTCCTCTGAAATTAATGGATTTTTTGTTGCTTGTCGCTTGTTCAGAATTATTGAAGGAACAATCTTTCACCATCTTACCTTTTTTATCTTAATAAGGCTCAATTTATTTCCTACAAAAAAGCATCAATTGTACTCTTTAAAAAAAAATCATATTTTTGTTGATAAGATTCCAATACGAAAAATTTAAAAAACTTTTCAAGATAAGACATAATACTTTATTATTTTAAAGTAAAAACGAGAAAAAAATATTTTTTTTACAAACGGGGCTTGGATGAAGTTATTGAAATTTTTCGTTTACATATCACCCTGTAGAAAATTTACTTGAAGAACCGTGAGCTTCATATCTAAAGCATGAATTTTCAGAGAATGGGGCTAGCAGACATCACAAACCAAAATAAAATCGTTCAAGAAAGAAAAAAGTTATGTCGTTTTGAAAAAGGACGAAATTTTTGGTCGCGACACATTGACTGGTGCGCAGTTTAGTTAAAAATCTCTAAAGCAATTTCCATTCCATTATTAAGGTATCTCTATTTGAAGAGAATGATAAATAAATAACAGTAGGTCGTGACAGCAAATTCAGCGGTGCAATATATATGTAGTAAAAATAAAACGTATTTTAATTAACAAATTACTACTTTAAAGTATACTACATAGTATAATAATTATTACAAATTGAAGTATCATTAAAAATCAAAAACATAAAAAAGTAAATAAGTAACAAAATAAATTGTTAATTTGTGGTTATAAAGCCTCATTTATAGATTGCCCGTAAAAGATAAACAATACGAAAATCGTAGTGCCATTTATAGATCCCCGTACGGGAATATATAATGGATTAATCGATCTAAATCAATAATTTAACGTTGTTTTGTAAATTTTAAAATTTCATAAATTAATTACTATTTTAGATGATGTGGGCCACAACCAATAAAATAGGATGTGGGTATGCCTTTTACTACGACCCATCGAAAGGTTACACCAAAAATTATGTGTGCAACTATGGACCAGGGTAAGTTAAATAAAGCCCTTCAAAATCCTACTTATTTTGGCTGTAATAAACTGCGCACCACTCAATGTGTCGCGACCAAAAAGTTCGTCCTTTTTTAAAACGACACTTTTTTGTTTGAGATTTTTCCTTGAATAATTCTGAACAAGCGATAAGCAACAAACTTCCATTATTTTCAGAGGGGCCTAAGCAAATACCACTTTTACAAAATGACATTTTGGGGAAAATTTGTGAAAACTAAACCTAAACCGATATTTACGTTCGTGACTTGTTTTCTTTATAATTTTGACCTCCTGATTGTGATTCAGTTGTCAAATTTAAGTTTCAGATAAAACCAAAATCACCAAGGATCAAAATTCGAAAACAATTCCCGGCTGTTAAGTGTCCTGGCGTGTTTCTTGCATATTTATGATTAAAATGTCATTTGGGAATTTATTTTTTGGGCGAAATTACAGCAATTTGTTAGAGTGGTTAGGATAATGTTACATAAATTACATTTACATTGCGCACTAGTGATAACTTATAGGGGGTAATTACACAAGTGCTTAAAAATTATCGATAATTTTGCTTAAAAGCATATTGCCTAAAAAATGCATGAGTTCATTTTCATATTTTGGAAAGAGCCCGACACCGAAGGTGGAGGGCTCTTTCCTCAAAATATGAAAATGACCGAGGGCAATATGCTTGAATGCAAAATTATCTGATTAGCTTTATGCACGAGTGTAATTAGATATTATATATAATTTTAGATAATTACACTAATAAACTAATTAAATCAAAGAATACCATTTTCAAACATTTTAACACTATTTTTCACATTTTCATTAATTGATTCAAATGATTCTTTACCAAAACTTGACATATTAAATAACTGTCACATTAAAATGAAAACTGACGTTATTTTTATTAATTGCCATGGATACGTGGATACAATGGAATTATATAATTATTATATTATCGATTCCTAGTAGACAATTATCGCTGTAATCAACCGATAATTGTCTTGTAGGCATATATAAGAGGGTAATTATCACTGATAAGTACCTACTTTATTGGTATACCAATTATAATATTATAATAAAGTTAAATAAAAATATTTTGGAAAATTTTATGCGAAGATATAATCATAATAAAAACTACAACATTCAACAGAAAAATGTAACAATAATAACTTTCAATATTTCGTTGGTCCTCCCCTAACCCGTAATAATTCGTTAACCCTCCTTCTAAATTCCTGGGGTATCCCATTATTCCTGAATAGCATTTACCAATTCATCCACATTTTCCATGCGTCCTCCCTCTCTTTCATCTTCAGTTTCATCCTGCTCCACACATGCTCAGTAGGATTTATATCCAGAAACAAAGGTGGCCAATTCATTCTCTCAAGATGGTGGTCCCTTAAATACTCATTTACGATATTGGCGCGGTGCGGACGGGCATTGTTGTCCCCCAACACCAATTATTGGCAACATTTCGAGCATAAGGGACCACGATATCACTAACAACCAAATCTCTATATCTCTCAGCATTCACTCTTTCCATTCATCGCAATTCCACCCCAAACAGTCACTCCTCCACCTCCAAAAGCCACCCTTGGCTCCCGTTTCGTGCAATCTTATGCGAACCGTTGGTTTGGAGATGTTAATTCCCGTAGCTGCAGCAAAGTTTGGCATTGGTACTTTAATTATTTAAAGGAAGAATGGAAGTAACCTGGGTAAGATAGGGGTAGGTATGTAGGTAGGTAGGTATAAATTATTCAATAAAACACAAGCAAACTGAAAAAATCAAGAAAATCCCTCATAATGCGTTTTAAATGTTTTTCAAGAACTAATTTTCATTTGATCCTCGATTTTATCATTCAGCGACATGTTAATAACGTACTAAAGATGCAAAACACAGTAAAAAATAGTAAATATATAGCAATCGTATTTTATTGAGACATTTAACAGCCGGGAATTGTTTTCCGAATCTTGATTCTTGGTGGTTTGCTTTTATCTGAACCTTAAATTTGACAACTGAATCACAATCAGGAGGTCAAAATTATGAAGAAAACATGTCACGAACGTAAATATCGGTTTAGGTACAGTTTTCTCAAATTTCCACCAAAATGTTATTTTGAAAAAGTGGTATTTGCTTAGGCCCTCTGAAAATAATGGAAGTGTGTTACTTGTCGCTTGTTCAGAATTATTTAAGGAACATTCTTTCACCATCTTATCTTCTTGTTCCTAAAAAGACTAAATGTATTGCCTACAAAAAAGCCTTAAATGTACTCTTTTGAAGAAAAAATCATATTTTCGTTGCTAAGATTCCAATTTGAAAAATTTGAAAAACGCTACAAGGTAAAAACTAAATTATATTTTTACAAACGGGGATGAAGTTATTAAAATTTTTCACCGTTTAACATATCACCCTGTAGGAAATTTACTTGAAGAACCGTGAGCTTTATATCTATAGCATGAATTGCCAGAGGATGAGGCTAGCAGACAAAATATCAGACCAAAATAAAATAGTTCAAGGAACAAAAAAGTTATGTCATTTTGAAAAAGAACGAACTTTTTGGTCGCGACACATTGAGTGGTGCGCAGTTTAGTTGTTCAAACAAGGTTTTTTTCATAGATGTTCTTACCGATTATTTATAAAGTACTTATGATTTATTTATAGGGGCAATGTAATTGGACGTTCACCTTACCAAAAGGGTAACCCAAAATGCCTGGACTTTGGACTTCAACAATCACACCTATATTTAGGGCTTTGCAGTAAGTTTGATAGTTTTAGATCCAAGATTAAAATGCAATATGATAACACTGTTATCAGATTTATTTTTATAATACGATTTTTATAAAACCTAATCCGCGGATTAATTCACCTAACCTTTTAGGAGATAAATGCCAAAACGTACAAATTTAAATTTATGTGTATAAAATTAATTAAAAAGGTAATTTGTATACCTAATCAGCAAACATTTTGTCATTGGGATATTTACTATAATTTGGTTTTAAATAGATAATAACGTATACCAAATACTACACTTAAATCTTTATATATTATTTTATCGTTTTGTATTTATATATTTATTCTAAAAAATAAAAGTATAGTTTTTAACGTTAATTTTTCTAATAATAATATTTATGTCTTTATTTTTTTAATTTTGTTTCAGGCAAACAATCAAGCTTTCTGTATGATGTACCAAGTTATTCCCATATTAATCATATTAATCCTATTACTCAAAGTCCAACTTATTCCCATATTAACCATATTAATCCTATTCATCAAAGTGCGAAATATACCTTCGACAATCACTTCGATGGATTCCTCTATTAAGTAAAATGGAATTAATTTAATTTTAAATTTTAAGACAAGACTGGATTAGTATAAGAATTAGAGTAGTAAAAGGCTGAATCCAAAATATCAAATTTATGAGGCTCTATTTTATTTTTAATGAATATTGTTAAATTGTTATGACCCATGGCCGGCTCCAGAGCGTGTAGAGGCGCCAAATACCATTTTTCACCCATGTATTTTAAAATATACGGCAAAAAAACCTTCTTAACTTTGGTCCATGTTAACTATATGCGATATATAGTTGGGACGCAACAATTATTTTGGAGCCGGCCCTGATATGACCCCCTTATTGGGTTGAACTTAGGGATTAAATAATTAAATAAAGTATAAGTATAGATTATAGATTTCCTAAATACAGTTGGAATCATTAAACTGTAATTGAGGCGTTGATTTAAAAAACAACATAAGTCCAAAAATTTAGTTTTGACAAAATCGAAAAAAAAAGTTTACCCATGGTAAACGTTATTCTTTAAATATTCATATATATATATATATATATATATATATATATATATATATATATATATATATATATATATATATATATATATATATATATATATATATATATATATATATATATATATATATTACATTTTTTTGAAAACATTTGCAGCATACAACACAGTCGAAAACGATGAATACACTTAATTAGTAAAAAAGCAATATGCCTTGTTTGTTTATTTCCAACAAAAAACATATTGTGTTTGTATTGGACACCTGTTCTTTTTACTAGAAACGTCGCGAATATATCTTGTTTTTACCTTAATAAATCTATTTATGCCATCGGATAGTAGAGTTTACTATATTTCACTGATATCTCGATTTTGAAAATTTTGGACTTAAGCTATTTTTTAAATCAACGCCTTATTTTTATATTATTCATATATATGTAAAACCATGGTTGCAATCATTGCAATCAATTCGGAAAGTTGTATTACAATAGCCAACGATTAATTTTATAGTCGATTTATTTTTTGACATGTTTACATTTATATAACAAATATATGCATCTTAGCCATAGAAATAATACGTATAAGTATTATTTCTATGATCTTAGCCCTTCACGATTATACATTCTTTGAATGTAAACACTAGTTAAAGGAAAATATAATACATATTACGTTTATATTAATATGTTTATGTTTATTTTTGTTAATAAAAAATATAACGCAAAACTTACGTGTATTAATTCTATAGCAGCAAATCCTAGCCACTTCTTTTGTTAGGCCAGCAATGGCATGTTAACATTAAAACAACCATTCTGGCTAGAGTAGCAAATAATAATTTGACATTTTTACACCGATGTTGTAAAACTGGTCCCCAAATGTTTACAAGTACAGCATCATGTAAAAAGCAAAGCTACACGGAGAAAACTGATTAGGAATGATCACAGGCCCTAGTAGCAATGGAATAGGACAAGATTCTCCGGCAAGATACTTGGAGAAGCACTTTATACACAATTTGACAATTCTTGATCAATTGACCACTTGACCAAGATTCTTTATCCAGACTGGCTCCAGACTTGGGCCAGTCTTTGACCAAAATTTGACCAGATTCTTGGCCCAGAGTCTTGAGATAGACTTACCCAAGTGGTTCTCAATTATAAGTAGTCAATAAGTTTGAAAACGTCAGTTCTTTACAGTTTAGCGTTGACAAATTCTGGACACAGTCTGGCCCAAGTCTTGCCCAATGATTTTGATCAAGAATCTGGACCAATTCTTGTACAATTTTTTATCAACAATTTGTTCCAAGTATCGATACTCAAGATCTTGACCCATGCTGGCACAAGGCTTTTCCCAAATTGCTACTAGGGGGATACGCCTGAACCACTTTTCAATCAAAAGTCGAGCACATAAATTTTTTCTAGCTTTAATGTTTTATAGGCCTAAACTAAATAGTTAACAAAAAAAATAAAATAATCCTTAGAGCTGTTTTGAATAAAAATCCAAAGAGGTGAAAATATAAGCAAACCATTGGGAATAATATAAAAAAATGGTTACTTTGTAAGATGTAATAAAAATACAAATGCAGTTGTAAACTTTTTTAATATATTATACTTTTTAAACAAAAATAACCAATTAAAAACTAAAACTAATACTAGATTAAACAAGTTATATGTGATTGCTGTTATATTCCGACAGACTATAAAAGTCTGTTTGCGTAAAGTTCATTACTTCTGCTAACTTTATATTTAGACCCAATCTGAACAAAATTATGGTGATAAGATAGATTCCACAGCTTGCTCACTATACTGCCCCAAACCAGATTTTCTGTTTTCACAAAATTGCTGGACATGAAAAAAGACCGCATTTACTTTCAGAGTTACTGGAATATTCAGTGCCATGTACGTTCTTTTAAATTAAATGAAATACGTTGTAGATATTCTTGACCAAGGCTTTCGCCAAAACAGCAATCGGCAACTTTTGCAAAACACCAGAATATGTGTACCTACATATTTAAGACAGCCCATGCAGCATACTGATTTTAAAATGAAAATTTTTTTAGAAGATTTTGCCTTTAAATGAAGGGCCTCTGTGAGTAAAATATCTCTAAATATTACAACCCAGGTAGCAAACTGACGCTATAATGTCGTCATTATTAGGGCATTTTTCGTCGAGGACGTCAAGTCACCTATTATTCACGTTATATTAACGTCAAGTTTTTGACTAATTTGTCACGTCTTTTTTTGACGTTGATCATACCTAACAATAATGTCAAAATTTAACCAATAACTTTTTACGTATATTTTAAAACCAAACTAAAAAGAACAAACTGTTAAAAAAGTTTACTTTTCCTACTATCATATTAGAGACGGTAGTTATGTTTTAATATTTTTAAACTTA
Source organism: Brassicogethes aeneus (assembly GCA_921294245.1). Taxonomy (NCBI): domain Eukaryota; kingdom Metazoa; phylum Arthropoda; class Insecta; order Coleoptera; family Nitidulidae; genus Brassicogethes; species Brassicogethes aeneus. The sequence goes on from OV121137.1 coordinate 29,515,893, forward strand.
GATACTTTACTGGTTTGCCGCCACAATTGGTTGTCCTGTTTAGTAATGCGCATGCGGTTTTTTTATTAATCGATCAAGCAGTGTTGCCGTTTGCGTGTATTTTACTTAAAGGTCGGATATTTTCATCTTGTTTGCGAATAAAATATTAAACGGGTAAGGCGGGTATTACGCAAATTTCGATTAAAATACCAAATAAAGAAATTTTCAGTAAATAATATATACCCTGGTACTAAATATTATTTAGTAAATATACATAATTATTATCATGCGTGTTATAATTCTTTTTGATTACCTAATTCAAAATTTAATTTAGAATAGGGCGAATGCGCTATAAAATTAAAATAAAAGATAACTAGGTATTTTTTTTATTTTTGCAGTAAAATCGGGTATTTTGTAATTCATCTGGCAACGGTTATTCTCGTCCTTTGTGTCAGTTGTGAGTTTTTGAGCGCCATTTCAGGTTTAATAAACGCAATTAAGTTGTATAAAAGGAAATTTATGCAGATAGTAGTATAGGTTATGGGTTTTGCACGTTTTTACTTTACAGCTATTTTATTTTGTAATTATTACTAAAATTCTAAAACTAGAATTTAAAGAAGAAGCATATAAATTGTGCTTGGCTTAGGTACTCCTAGGAAACAAGAGGTTTTTTTGGCCACCATTTAAATCTACAAATCAGTGGAGATTACATGACCGCTGCTCCTTTAATGCATGCATGCTCTGTAAAATAATATATTTTTTTAATGTTTGTCCATTTTTACAAATTAAAATAGATAAACGATAATTTTAAATAATTTTTAAGCTTTATATTAATTTTTTTAACCAAAGAATTATTGTTTAGGTTGTTTAAACTAAGTGTTAATTTTTTTGGAATTGTTTTTTTATAACATAAGTAAACAGTAATTGTTAATTTTTTTTTAAGTTTTATAATAAATGTTATAAACAAAAAATATGTTTTTTATTAATCATTTTTTTCAATTTTAATTGAATAAGACGTCACTTATTAGTATATATATATATGTTTGAGGTCTTACACCTCTGTCAGATGGGTATACTGTATGCGAGATTTGCGTATCCAAAATACAACAAATACATACATTTAAATATATGAATTTATTGTATCTTTAATATGTAAATCTCGCATGCAGTTTTGCTTTCTGAAAGGGGTCTTAAACTGGTAACATTATGACGTTCAGTGACGTTGTGAATACACGTCGTTCGACGTCTTAAAATTACGTATATCGACGTCCTGAAATGACGTCTGTGGGCTGTGACATATTCACGTCATAATTTCGTCATATCGACGTTAATTTTTGGTAAGTATGACGTAAATTTTGACAAAAATAGGAGGTTTTATTCACGTCACTCCGCTACCTGGGTAGCTTTAATCCATTTATCTGCATCCTCTGAGAAATTTAGCATCATATGTTTCACGAATGTATTAACAACGCCCAACAATAAATGTAATTCAAGAGGGGAATATACAACTAAAAATAGAGTGTCATAGGCTTCTCCTGCAAGAAGAGGAGGATTAAGAAAGTTCATATAATTATTTGCTTCATCTGTTAATACGATGTTAATACTCTCGTGAAACATATGATGCTAAATTTCTCAGAGGATGCAGATAAATCTATTAAAGCTTGTAATATTCAGAGGGATCTTATTCACAGAGGCCCTTTATTCAAAGGCAATTTATGCAACAATCTTCTAAAAAATTTGACATTTTAAGATCATTTGCTGCATGATCAAGAATATGTACAAAGTGTTTCAGAATTTAAAAGAACGTATATGACACTGAATATTCCAGTAACTCGAAAAGTACATGCAGTCTTTTTTCGTGTCCGGCAATTTTGTGAAAAAAAAAATCTGGTTTGGGACTTTATAGTGAGCAAGCTGTGGAATCTCTTCACCATGATTTTGCTCAGATTTTGTCTAAATATAAAGTTAGCAGAAATAATGAACTTTACGCAAACAGACTTTTAAAAGCTGTCAGGGAATATAACAGCAATTACATATAACTTATTTAATCTAGTATTAATTTTTAGTTTTATATGTATTTATAGTATGCTTAAATATTAAACATTAGAAAAATTCACTATTGCATTTGTATTTATATTACATCTAACAAAGTAACCATTATTCTATATTATTCGAAACTATTAGGATCCTAATAGTTTGCTTATATTTTCACCTCTTTGGATTTTTATTAAAAACGGCTCCAAGGATTATTTTAATTTTTTTGTTAACTATTTAGTTAAGGCCTCTAAAACATATTAAAGCAAGAAAAAATTTAGGTGATCGACTTTTGATTTAAAAGTTGATCAGGCGTACCGTGATCATTAAACATTTAAGTAAATTAGGTATTTTAGCATTTGTGTTTAGAAACAGTTTACCAAGAAATAATTGCCACTGTTGAATCGTCCATGATAAAATACCCTTAGCAGAAATAAAAAAAAAGACGTTATGAAACGGTAATTATTTTATCTAAACCCTAAAATGCAGTGTTCTCTAACAATTGCGGCTAAGCCCAAAAATAACAATTTAAATTAATAATATAATTTTTTTTAAAAACTTATCACGGACGATCTAATAGACCGATTTTCATCATATTAGTACAGTCATCTTAGTCAAAAAAAGGGATCAACCTCGGAATCTAACGGAATAAGCTGAATTTTTCTGAAAACCTTTATTTTAGCATTACAAATGTTGTCTCAAAAGTCACATATGCCAACGTGTGAGCGACCTTAGATATTCAAGGTCAAAGGTCGCAAAAATCAGTTTTTTAAGAATATCTCGTTTTCTCTGCCTCCTATCGTATTTGCATTTATTATAAAAGTTGTAGAGAATAAAATTCTCCATACATTTTGTATACAAAATTTTTTTATACGTCGAACCGTTTTTGAGGTAGAGGGCGCAGAGTGTGGAGCGCTCAGCCATACGTACCTTTAGCGCAACGTAAATCGTGAATCCCAATCTATTATACCGTTTTTTTAATAAATTATATAATAAATATTACTAAAATAAAAATTTAATACCTTATACTTATATTTCTTTTAAATCAAATATATTTTATCTTCATATTTATATCAATATTATTATTATATATCTCATATTTTAATTTAATTTTAATGAAGGATAATTGTATCGGAGTAGGAAAAAATGTTTTTATTTATATCAATATTATTATTATTATTAATCTTTATCTTCTTCATCCTCGTCTTCTTCAGGTTGGCCAGCAATTTCAGACTCATTCTCATCATCACTCTCCTCGTTATCATTGACATTAATTGTCATATCTTCAAAAATTTACTTATAACGCGTTTGAACTTTGCAGATTTTTTTGCCTTTGTTGCCTCATCTGCGACTTCACCACAAAATAAGCACAATATTTTAAAATCAAACACATCATTCCCTTTTTTACAAGGTACAGTTGATGACGTTGAAGGTCCAGTCTCTTCAAGGCGACGTTTTGCTGCTGCAATTTTACTTTAGTACGCTATAGCGTACAATTTTCGACACTCAATATGAACGTTCACAGAAGTCAAAGTATTTAGGTAGTTTATATTTATTTCTCTCAATAATTGCTTTTTTTAAAGTCTTTATACCACGCACAAAAGTCACAGAATCACCTTCAGAAAGTAACTTATTACAAATAAAATACAAATCAGCCATGTTAACCTTTAAAATATTACGAATATTACCTGTCACAACCCTAGACCTTTACCTAGGGTCACAACTTGCTTTAAATATAGGTATACCTAACCTTTTTATTAATAGCAAGCCCACTATACTGCCCTACTATGGAGAAAGGCAGTAACTGCTAAACAAGAAATTTGTGGAAAATTAGCATAAACGATATTTTTATAAAAAAGCAGTAGGTATTTAATTGATTTAATAATAACTTATGAGATATTTGACTGCATTTCTGTGTTGAATTCGGTTACAAAATGTCCATAGCTTTACCATAGCACAAGAAAACGCATTTTGCATTTTTTTGCAGTTACTGCCTTTCTCTATAGTAGGGCAGTATAGTATTTCTGTTATTTTAAAAGCAATATCTGGATCCAAGAGATGACCAGAGACATATTCATTTAATATCTTTTCTTCTTAAAATGCATTTATCATTAATTAGAATAACATTAGAATATATTTAGAATGATTCACTTCATTATTTAATTATTTGTATGTCAAAAGTAAGTAATATTTAATGACTATTTGTTTTAAAAAAATATATAAAAATAAATATAAGGTATTAAATTATTATTTAAGTAATATTTAATAAATAATTAATTAAAAAAAACGGTATAATAGATTGGAATTAATGATTTACCTTGCGCTAAAGGTACGTATGGCTGAGCGCTCCACACTCTGCGCCCTATATCTCAAAAACGATTAGACGTATAAAAAAATGTTTTAAACAAAAATTGTAGAGAATTTTATTCTCTACAACTTGTATAATAAATGCAAATACGATAGGAGGCAGAGAAAAGGGGATATTCTCAAAAAATTGATTTTTGCGACCTTTGACCTTGAATATCTAAGGCCGCTCACACGTTGGCATATGTGACTTTTGAGACAACATTTGCAATGCTAAAATAAAGGTTTGTACAAAAATTCAGCTTATTCCGTTAGATTCCGAGGTGAAATGCCTAGATGACTGGACTATATTACTTGCATTTAAATTGTCGTGATTTTTTTTCAATTTAGTGAGTTTTGGGTTTTTCGAGTCTACAGCTGGTCTTAAATTAAGACTCTTAATATTCCTTTTCTAAATTAAGTTTCTATAATAACATATTGTATTATCCCGTATGGTCTAGTGGTTAGGATACCTGGCTTAAGGGCGGATCTTTTTAAACGCCCGTAAAAAATACACAGGGAAGCGAACATTACAGAACACCTCTGACGACAGTTAATATACAATTACAATATACAATATAACTATTTTCTGACACTATTTTCTGACACTGAAATATTTAAAATACCTTCATACAACATACGTATACAGTATACCATACCACACATGTGAGTAAGTTTCGAATAATCGGCTCTCGCTACCCAACGCAACCAGTCCGTCACCACACCTTTACGGTCGGGCGCCACACCTTAACTTGGGTATAAAATGAAAGGGTTTAACGAGTATAAAAAGATAAGGTGTGCGAAAATTTTAAAAACTTCCAAAACTTTGAAAACCTTAAAATTTCCAAATTTTTTAAATTTTCAAGCTACCATTTTTTTTTCAAATTTTTCATGTTCAGTCAGTAACTATTCAGTAACTTATAAGTAGGTAACTAACCAGAAACTGGAATTTATTTATAAATTTTTAACAAAAAATAATGAAATAATAAAAACCCAACTCATATCCTTTGGAAGTTTCACTTCAATATTGAATAAAGGTGAGGTACACGAAATTGTTTTTTATGTATTGTGGGGCTGTGTTTTAGATTTGAAAATCTGTTGAGTAATTTTGCAAAATTTTTTTTTATAAAATATATTTTAATTAAAATCCTATAGTACCTACATTAAAAATATTCAGTATATTATAGTGCAAAATATCATCTTACATTTAACAAATAACAGAGGTCAACATTATTTTTTAGGGTAGAAATTTTTAACTAATCTTTATTAGTACCTATATTTAGTATGGGTGATATTTGCTTAGCAGCAATCAGTTTCATACAACAACTGTAAATTTTGTTAATCCCTGAAATTTATAAAATTGTCATCAACATGATATTTCTTATATGGTTTTAAAAAATAAGTAATATCAACTCATTTCTAAAAAATGATATTATGCAAACTAATCGTTGTCCATGATGCAGGTATATTTAGTATGGGTGATATTTGCTTAGCAGCAATCAGTTTCATACAACAACTGTAAATTTTGTTAATCCCTGAAATTTATAAAATTGTCATCAACATGATATTTCTTATATGGTTTTAAAAAATAAGTAATATCAACTCATTTCTAAAAAATGATATTATGCAAACTAATCGTTGTCCATGATGCAGGATAAAAGCCGAAAAAACTTAATTTTACAAACATGCATATTACATTTATTCTTTGGTGTAAAAGTGTAAATTAATATTAAAAACTTAATTGCATAATATTCATAACAAATTAATAATTACAACACAAGAAATATTAAAAAATGGCACAATGAACTAATTTTAATAATTTTTTGTTCTACCAGATTACTAAATGTAAATAAAGTCTATTTGCCTTCTCATTTAACTTAACTTGACACTGCCAACTATTGATTTTAACAAACGAGTAATTTTTGGTAGTACAAAAAATCTTGTTAATACCACAGCCCATATTGTGAATTATAAATAGGTATCACTTATTGGCTTAGGTATTAAAATGACTATTGGTATGAACAATTACTTCTTAACGTCTCTTAAAACAGAGAACTATGTAAATATAACTAAAACATTTTTGACTTGATATGAAAACAATGTTTCTATGACTTTCTTTAAATCACAGATATATTTTTTAATGCGGTTTCCTATATTAATGTTCATGTACTAATACAGTGTATAGACGACAAATTCTAATTTTTAAGAAGTTAATACATTTTTTATAAAAAGATAGCAATGTTGTATGGGGTTTTTAATCGCAAAACAACTTGGTCCCTTGTAGCCCAGTCATTGGCCAAAAATGAAAACCTTACATTATATATTAAATTATATATGTGACGCGATCCGAGAAAAGGGACCTAGTGTCCAAAAACTGATTTTCGAGATAAAGTGGTATACGATTTTTCAAAAGGTCCAGATAGAATTTGTTTATCTAAAAAAATTACATTGCTACTAATATTGAAAGTCGAGCGTTACTACACAAACGCCTTTGCCGCTTCACCTTTATACCTTTTTTCCACTCCTATTAATAGGAATATTACGGAATATAAGCGTTCTAATATCACTTTTTAATTTGAAATGACATATATTCCTGAAAGTATTACAGAATAAATTATTCTATCATCGGATGACGGAATAAACACTGGTGGCGACATCTCTTTGTTTAATATCTAACAAATTTAGACCGATCCAACCTCACTTTCTCCCAATTAAATTACTTTTTTAGAAACGTAGAAAAAGTATAGTCTGAAACACGTTTGAAATACGTCATATTCCGCTCGAGTGAAAAGTTTGTCACACGAGCCGAAGGCGAGTTTGACGGTTTTACGAGAGCTGAATATGCAATTTTTTTCTACTCCTATTAAGGAATATGAACGTTCTAATATCACTTTTTAATATGGAATTACATATAGTCCGTTCAGGCTAAGTTGAGCACTTTGGTGGGGGATCATGTGCCGGTTAATTAAATTAAATATCGAATCGGCACGAGATTTCGGTAACAAGAACGCTTGCCGTTTGTTCGTACAGAGCGGCTACCGAAATACATGTATATAATTGTGCCTGAACATAGAGATGATGGATGGGGTGACATTTCTTAGACCACTCAACTTAGCCTGAACAAACAGTATATGTATTCTTAAAGTGTTACAGAGTTAATTCATTCTATCACCGGATGAAGGAATAAATACTGCTGGCGACATCTGTGTTTATTATCTAACAACTTTAAAACCGATCCAATCTCACTTTCTCCCAATTAAATTATTTGTCTATGGTATTTTTTGAAAACGTAGAAAAAGTATAGTCTGAAACCATTGAGTAAATCTTACTCAATGCTGAAACGATATTTGGAATTACATATTTCAAACTTGTTACAGGATATACTACACTGATCGTTTTTTGAAGTGGTTCGCCAAAAAAATTATTCCACTTTGATAGGTTGTAACTTTTGAATGGATGGACGTATCTTGTTAATTTTCGAGCCAACGTGGTAAATGAATTTTTCCAACGAGAAAATATCACCAGAATGGAATGGCCGGCGCTTTCGCCGGACCTCAACCCCATTGAAAACGTGTGGGATGCGCTTCAAAGAAGGATGTTAGATCGCCAAATTGAACCACATGGAATTGAAGAGCTGGGAATTGCTCTTCAACAGGAATGGGAAGCCATTCCGGGTGACCTCATCAATAATGTCATCAGGAGTATGCCTCAAAGATGTCAGGAGGTGATAAGGAGTAGAGGGGGCCCTACCCATTATTGATTATTTTTTATTAACAATTCGTTATTCATTATTATTGTTATTGTTATTGCTTTAAAAATTAAAATAAAACTTTTTGACTTTCATGTGTACTTAAGATGGTTAAAAAATCATATCTTTTAAAATAAATGACGTAAGACCAAAATCCAAAAAAGAACGCAGCGCTAAGACTTAAGGCTCTATGATGACCTTAAAATAAATTATACAGGGTGACCCATTTACCTCCTGCACATTAATAAATTTAATGTTAAAATCACAGCTTTACAAATCACCCTGTAAAATTATTTTAAATCAGGACAAATAAATGCAGTCGTGCACACTTACTGCTAAAGAAATGCCCTTTCTAACAAAAAAAAAATTAACAAGATACGTCCATCCATTCAAAAGTTACAACCTATTAAAGTGGGATAATTTTTTTGGCGAACCACTTCAAAAAACGATCAGTGTATTTTATAACTTGATTGTTTTTGGGGGGAGAAGATTTTCTGACTTTACTGAGACACAAAAGTGTATATATTGTACTAAATTTGCTATCGGAAATTTTTAAATGTGGGCATATACATTTTTGACCAAAATGACTGGGCTATTGATAAAAAAAAAAATATTTTATAATACAAAATTTAAATATATAAAATATGAATTGCAGGGATCATTGAATTTCTCATAATATTATTATAAAAATAATTTTGCATATAAGATAAAATTAATAGACTAAATTAATAAGAATCCAAAGGTTTTAGGGATTCCCCTATAAATTTATTGTTTTCGTAGAAAGTAGTCGTCATTTTTTCCCTTACATCTTTCATTAATCTGTCGATATCGTCTAGTGTCATTCCTTTCGTGTCTATGATTGGTAATGCGGTAATGACGACTTTACCTACAAATATGAAATGTTATTCACATGATATTTGTATAACGTAATACAAATGCTTAATAATACGATACTTGTTGTTATTAAATTTTAATGATATAAAATATTATTTAAAATATGTGGATTAAATAAAACTATTATACCACTCAAAATTTACCCAAAGAAAATCGTAACCAATAACCACTAAAATAAACAAGTAAATAATTGGTTAACCATTAATTAAGTACTGCAAAATTTAGAGACATCTATTGTTATTATAATATTGTAAATTATGTTTGTAATTTTTATAATAAAATTCTATATTTATTTGTTTTACATAAAATAAACAGTTTGTTTTTTCTTCAACAATTACACGGTCTTCTTACAAGAATTTTGCAACAGGGCACCCAAAAGTGCGAAAAAAAAGGTCAGTATTTTAATGAATTTAAAAAAATAACCTGGTTTTGTTATCATTAAAACTAAATTATCAACACCAATACAAGAGATATTAAAAGTTCTTACTTTTTCTTGAAGAATAGAATATTGCGCAAATTTAAATTTAACGTAAACCTCATTTTCAAACTTCAACGTAGAGATAACCCCAATTGTCAACCCATTGTTGTAGAAAATTTAATAACGAATATTTTGATAAGAGAATAGGAACGATTCTTACTAATTTTGGTAAAGTCTTTTGACTTAGCTCAGCAATTTTAGTAAAAACCGAAGCAAAGAGAACCTAACAGGAGCAACATCCCCTTTTAATAGTTTTTTAAATATTTGTGGAACTTTGCTGTACACATTTTTGGCCAATATCTCAGAAAAAGTTAAAATGGATTTATCGGCTTTAGCATGTTTGCTCCATAATTATAATATTATTATACGAGATAATGCAGGCTATTATTCACTAGTATGAGATTTGCATCTCGAGCCGTCAGGAGGGAGATAAGTAAGCCGAGTAAATAATGCGCATTATAATAATAATAATACTTTATTATTATTATTATAATGCGAATTATTTACTCGGATTACTTATCTCCCTCCTGACGGCTCGAGATGCAAATCTCATACTAGTGAATAATAGCCGAGTGCAAAACTATGCTTTTTCTGTTCTGTTCGTTATTTAATTTTCTACAACATTGGGGGAAAATTGTCGTACGGTTGTATTGATTTTCGACATAGATGACGAAAATGAGGTTTTCATTAGATTTGCTTCCTGATCTTTTCGACCATATCTTTGTGAATGATTCAAACAGCCTTAGATAAAATTTGAGCAATATTCTATTATTTAATAAAAATTAAGAATTGTTCATATCTCGTGTATTGGTGTTGATAATTCAGTTTAAATGACCAAGCGACTTTTTCAATTTTATAAAAAAGTTGGCCATTAGCTATGCTATTAGCAAAACAATTCTGAACAAGAAAAAAAATATCCCAGCCCTTTTGCAATTTTTTTTTAATTTTGTTAGACAGTGTTAATATTTTAAATTTATATGTTTATGTTATATGTTTAACAATTTAATGATAACCCTCCCCCATGAGAATATTCTGTGCAAGCCCCTGAGCTAAACAACTACACGGACAACAATCGGGATATCATGTAGAACTCACGGTGTGATATTTGCAAAATTTGCGCATGCGTATAAGCCCTGCGAACTGCGAATTTAAAACCTAGTTTGTTATTCACATTACACCGTTATAATTTATAAAACGTTGTTTGAATATCACGAATGTTGTCCGGGTTTAATTAAAAAAGATATTTCAATGTTTAACAAAACGTGAACGTTTTGTTAAACATTGGAATATTTTTTTAATTGAATGACAACATTCGTGATATTCATACGAACATCATGTCGTGATTTTCACAAATTTTATTCATACTGATATCATACGGAAGTAACCGCGTGATAAATGAAAATCATACGAACATCACGTCGTGATTTTCACAAATTTTATTCATACGGAAATCAAATCAAATCGGCTGTCACTGCGTGAGAAATGAAAATCATGTCGTGATTTTTAGGCCATCGCTGTTTGCTTTGATTTTTTATTCCAACGGTGTTTGGATAATCATTTTTGCGCCACGTTCGTACATTGTGAGAAAATGTATGTTAACAATTGAATTAACAGTTTTTGCGGTTAAATACATTTAATATTTTCTTGAATGTAAATTAACTATTATTTAAATCCAAAAAAATATTGAATGTATTTAACTATAAAAACTGTTGATTCAATGTATATGTAGGTATACTTTTTCTCTCAATGTACGAATGTGGCGCAAAAATAAATATCCAAACACCGATGGATGATTTTTTATGCTATCGGTGTTTGGGCATAAAAAATCACGACATGATTTTTTATGCCATCGGTGCACCGACAAGTTTGAATATTTATTTTTGCGCCACATTCGTACATTGAAAAAAAAAGTATGTTAACAATTAAATTGACAGTTTTTTTGCGGTTAAATACATTTAATATTTTCTTGGATGTAAATTAACTATTAATTTAAATCCAAAAAAATATAGAATGTATAAAAACTGTTGATTCAATATATATGTAGGTATACTTTTTCTCTCAATGTACGAATGTGGCGCAAAAATAAATATCCAAACACCGATGGCATAAGAAATCACGACATGATTTTTTATGCCATCGGTTTTTGGTCATAAAAAATCACGTCATGATTTTTTATGCCATCGGTGTTTGGATATTCATTTTTGCGACACATTCGTACATTGAAAGAAAAAGTATGTTAACAATTGAATCAACAGTTTAACATTCAATATTTTCTTGGATTTAAATTAACTATATATACTTAATCTATCCAAGAAAATATTAAATGTATTTAACCGCAAAAACTGTTGATTCAACATAATTTTTCTCTTAGTGTACGAACGTGGCGCAAAAATGATTATCCAAACACCGCTGGCATAAAAAATCACGACATGATTTTTTAGGCCATCGGTCAATCGCAAACAGCGATGGCATAAAAAATCAAGACATGATTTTCATTTCTCACGCAGTGACATCCGGATGATGTCCGTATGAATAAAATTTGTGAAAATCACGACGTGACGTTCTTATGATTTTCATTTATCACGCGGTGACTTCCGTGTGATATCAGTATGAATAAAATTTGTAAAAATCACGACTGATGTTCGTATGAATATCACGAATGTTGTCCGGGTATTTAAGTAAATATGATTTTTGTTTGTTTTAATTCATGAAAATTATAATGATTATATCGATGAGTTTCAGCCAAAGTATCGCAAGCAATATAACTCAAATTTCGGGAATTAAAAACATTTTTTATTTAAAGTCTGATTTAAATTAAATATAGCCTAAAGGTTTTATAACAAGTAAATAGCTTATAATTATAGCTATTTACTTGTTATAAAACCTATAGATTATATATGGTTTAAACCAGACTAAAAAAAATTGTTTTCAATTCCCGAAATTTGAGTTATGTTGCTTGCGATACTTTGGCAGAAAGTCATCGATATATTGCATATTTTTTAGGCTTCTTAATTTTCAGGTGACTTTTAACTTATTTAAATTAACTAAGAATTAGCTGAATTGTTGTATAGTTTAATAAAAAATATAGTTTGATCTTACAGTTCTAAGTAGTACTGTTTTCTACAATTAATTTAGAATATTAATTATTATTAATAAATATATTAACATAAAACGTTATTAAACCGTGTATTTTATATACTTACCATGGTCAAATTTTCTTAGTTTTTTATTTAAGAAATAATACTTGCTATAAACCACTGGCAAAATAGGAAGTTGCGATGTGATTGCCAAATGAAATGCACCCTTTTTAAATGGGTGAACTTCTCCAGTGTTTCTTCGTGTACCCTCAGGAAATACCCATAATTTTGTCTACAATAAAATAATGTTTTTATACTTTTAAATAACAATTTTTTTTGGTACAATAAGTCTAAATAACTAAACTGCTCTTCAGACAAAAGACATTTGCTAAAAACAAAATCAGACTTTATAGATATTACAACCCTTTAATTTTAATTTACCTACAATTTCTAGGTATAAATGCATCCGCCATTTTTTTTTAAATAAACCTAAAACATGTTATCAGTGTCCCGAAACACCCATGCATGCCTACTAATTTTAGCCAATATCCCAGCAAGCACCAAACACTCGGCAAACACTCGGCCTTCGCTCGGCATAGGCGGTTGACCGGCGGTTCGGCTTGCCCCAGCCGGCCCAGCTACGGCTCGCGTTATGTTACCCCGGTACCGTTTAGCCATGTTCTAACCAAAGTCGGCCAGAATACGGCATGCCGCAGCAAAATTCTTCGGCTTGCCCTAGCCGGCCCGCTTACGGCTGGAATACGGCCTGCCGCGGCATAAGCGATACATCTCACGGCTGCTTACGCACGCGAGCTAACTATAAATAGCGATTGGTTGCAATATTTAGTTGGAAGTGTGCGGCCGAAATGGCATAGCTGAACATTAATTGTTTGGAGTCCCCATCTCCATCCTCATCTGCTCAGTTACGAATAATGTCCAGCTAGTCAAGTGTGTTAAAAAAGTATCTTGCCATTCAGAGAATTTTAGTACTAAACTTATAAGATATACCTCTCCAGAAGATCTGTAGGCTTTTTTTGAATGGCCAGGCGGTTGTGGCCGGCACTCGGCCAACTATACACAGCCGACACTCGGCCGAGTAAACATAGCCGACATTCGGCTAGGCGGATATGCCCTATAATTTAACAGGCGGACATGCCCGTTCTACACGCCGGAAGAAATACGTGTGTCGGGCCGCACGCGGCCGATTCGGCAAAACGTATTCGGGCCGTATGCGGGCCGGCTAGCCTGTGCTTACTGGGATAGGTAAGAAGAGTTCTTAAAAAAACATCCTGTCATTTTGTTTTTGTAAAACAAACCCAAAATTCGTTATCAGTGACCCAAAAAACACTACATTTAAAATTCAATCTCTATTTAGGATAAAAACTTCCACTTTGTTACTTTTGGGTAATCAAACCCGGCCACAGCAGGCTCCCATACTTTTATTGTTCAGCATATACGAGCCCTGTCTCAGTGAAGTTGGCCCAACTAACAAAAATAGTTATAGATATAGATATTTAGAATATTATACGGTAATTAATTAAAATTAACACTTTGTTTTAATTAAATAAATAACGTTTATTAAATTATCTACCGTTAAATTGTATTTTTAAGTACCTAATAAAAAATATTTAAAATTCTCTTATATTGCAATATGTCCGTAAACCAAAAATTAAGAAAAAAAAATATTTTAAATAAATACATTTTAATTGGAAACTACCACTGCGTAACATCTCCTTTATGGCTTATTACTGCCTGTATACGTCTTTTGACAATCATCCGGCGTAAAATTATTCCAAATTTCTTGCAGGCGAGCACGCAACTCTAAGACGGTTCTTGCGGGCTGTTCTCTGAGCTTCTTTTTCATAATATGCCACAAAGTTTCTATAGGCGAAGGATATGGACTACTAGATGTCCATTTTAAAAGTGAAATATTATTTTCTATCATCCAAGCGTTCACTTTTTAAGCCGTATGACACGCTGCACCATCTTGTTGGAAGATGCATTCAATATCATTTAAACGCATTTCTTCAATTTGCGGTTTTAAGTTATTTTTTAGGACGTAAATATATTTATCAGCATTCATAATGCCCTCTACAAAGTGTAATTTACCGATCCCTTTAGCTGACATAGATCCCCAAATCATCACAGAGGCCTGAAACTTTACTTTTTTCTTAAGTCATTGTGAAAGACTTCTGCTTTAGTTCTAATGACTCGGCTTCGATTATCACCAACGCAAACTGCCCAGAGAAGTCTATTTTTCTTCTGTTTTTTTGTCAATATATATTGGCCAAACCTTTATAAAGGTTTTTCCTTTGCCTACAGATAGTAAAATTAAAAATAAATAAAAATCGTATACATTATAAGCAAACCTTGTAAGTTTTAAACCCAAGTTTTTGAGCAGCTCTATGACAGGTTGCTCTTGAAAAACATTTTCTCGTTGCCTGATTCTCAAAACTTTTAATTCACCGTAATTAGCCCTACGATTTTGAACGATAATTCTTCTTAAAGCCCTTAAATTTTTATCAGAATAGTGCCCTATTAAAAATGCCCTATAGAACCCATATTGATCCAGATAAGGAAACTAATATGGATTTATATGGTTCTATATGTCCTATATGGAACGACCTGGTTTACACTTTGGAATCTATATGGTTTAATATGGAATTTCATTTTAAAATGTACAACTTAGGGATTTTTATATGGATTTATCTGGTTTCTGTTTTATGTGTCTTTCCATATAGGTTTCCCTATATGGTTGAATATGGAATTCCATTTTAAAATGTATATATATTTAAGGGAAAATTGCATATTAAACCATATAGATTTCCCTATATGATTAAATATGGATCTATATGGTAATCATTTTTTCACACCCAAACCATATTGGGCCAGATAGAGCAATATGAACCTATATGGCAATCCATATAGAAACCACTTTTCTATATGGTTTTCCAGGTATGGAATTCTATCTGGTTCAATAGTGCAATGCCTGTTTCAAATTGCTATATTGAACCAGATAGATTTTTATTTTGTGTTTCTATATGGCATTTTTAATAGGGTGAGGACGACTTCCATTTTTTGGTTTCTGCGCCACAGATCCTGTAGTTTTGTGCAGTTTAATAATATTTCGCACTGTATATCGTGACAAATTAACAGTTTCAGCGATTTGTGCAGCGGATTTTCTTTTTAAATGCAAGTGAATTATCACTTTTCTTATTTCTTCAGAAACAGCTTTTTCTCGGGACATTATTATTTGTCAACCACACCGAAAGCATAAATATATACTGAAATTTCACTACCGACTTGCTTACAATTATTTAAATGTCAAATATTATCTTTACTTTTAGCACAGCCGACTTGCATTAAAAAATGTGGCCATCCAAGTTAATGCATTTTTGTCGATTTTTTTGTATTGTAACCAAACATCCAACTTAAAACTAAATAATATACATACACATATTTTTTAAAAAATTTTACAACATGAAGATTGACCAAGAATTACATATGATAAAAACAAATTTTATATTTTGAGTGGTTGGGCCAACTTCACCGAGACAGGGCTCGTATACATCTTATATATATACATATATATACATCTTATATATCTTATATCAGATTGATTAACTTTATTTTCACGAGTGTTCTCTATTCATTATTTTTATTTATTAAGCAATGCAAACATGGTTTTTTTTCTCACCCAACGTAAATCCATGAATTTACGTCCGCAGAGTTTGATATTGTTTACAAATTGCAATTATTGTTAATTTCAGCTGGATTAAAAAACGCGATTCGTATCAAAGCGTGATGGTTGCCTTGCTTACCTACACCAAAAATCATAAATGTTGTTTTACACAATATAAATCATAAACTTTTTTTCAGTTTTAGTATTTAATTTAACCAGTGCACGGGTGAAAAAATATTACACCAATAGACGGGTTGGGTCTATTGGACGGTCCAATTTGGACCTACTAAAAAAATATTTGTATTTCCGACTTACGTATTTTTCGTCTTCCCTACTTTATGTTTTCTTAAATGTTAGGTATTTCTTTGTCTTTTTATAGAAAAAGAAACAATAATAATATTTTAAAATATTAATATTATTCCAAAAAGTAAATGGTAACATTTTAATAGTCTTCATCTGAAAACTGTGAAAATACAAAAAAACAATTATTTAAAAAAAATTAAATTAATGATATCCTTGAGAAAAATAGTTTTTTTAAACCAACTACATAAAAAAATATTGGATAAGAAAATATATGACCATATAAACCTTATCCAGAAAACTACCATTTATTTTCATTAAAATCTTGACAATACAATTCATTATAATTATAACCAATAAAATGCCAGTATTCCATGGTTACGCATTTTAACACAGCGACAATATTTTTTATCACCTTGTTTACACGTTGCTAAGGACACTTTTCTTGATTTGACATTTGTTGACATTTACATACTGTGTTTGTTAAATGATTAAAATAATGAATTATAAACTCTAAAAGATCGATGGGTTGGTGTAAACGATAATAAAATTAAGGTAAGTTTGAATAAATAAGGTTTATTAAAGTCTTTTTATATATTAAAGCACATTTTAATTTCAAATGTCAAACTGACAATTCGTTAAATCCTAAAATTCATTATAGTTAGGGAGCTGGTGGCAATTTCGGTATATGATTTGCTCGTCGTTGGGAATGATATGTTATAGAGTTTTGATGCTTGTGAACTGAGTAAATAGGGTGGCAGGCTCAGGTATCGCTGCTTTTTTTTTCAAGTAATTTTTAAAATTGTAAAAAATAAAACCTAACCTAAGTCATTTGCTCGTGTCTGGCATTTAGGTTTTATATTATATTGACCATATTGATACTAAAATAACATTTGCCAGACGTCTAGGACGCCGCGTTTTTTTTTTAAATAATTTTAAATATGTAAAAAACAAATGCTCTATTAAGTGATTTGCTCGTCTTTATCTTATTTTTTTAATTGTTCATTTGTGTCCCCTAAATAAAAAAATAATAATGCCAGACATGTATGTCTCTGCTTTTTGCAGCAAATAATTTTTAAAATTGTAAAAAATAATACCTACTCTCTAAAAATTAATTAGTCAAAAATTATTAATTTAATAGTTAATAGTGGCTGCTTTTTTACTTGTACCATGGTTAACCATGGAATATCATGGTATCCTAAAATTAAATAGTCAATTCTTATGTAAAATTGTCCCCTGAATACAAAAATAAAAGTTAAAAAAGAACAGTTTTTGAGATAAAGTAAATTTTCTATTTAATATGGAATTGACTATATCTTATAAACTGCTTCACTTTCAAAATTTTTGACGGTATTTTCGGATTCAGGGGACAATTTTACATAAGAACTGGCAGTTAAGTTTTGGGATACCATGGTATTCCATGGTTAACCATGGTACAAGTGAAAAAGCAGCCACTATTAACTATCAAATTAGTAATTTTTGACTAATTCATTTTTAGAGAGTAGCCTAAGTCATTTTCCTCGTGTCTGCCATTTAGGTTTTATATTAAATTGGCTATATAGATACTAAAAAAACATTTTGAGGAGTATAGGAAAAAACGTGCAAAGTCAAAAAACTTAAAATTTTAGAAGAGCAATTTTAAACTTAAATACTGTGTAATCTCTGGGTCCTTTTAAAAAACCAACTGCTTTTAGGAACTCTATTAAAACAACATTATGGTAAACAGTAATGTTAAGTGTCAAAATAAATAATACCATTATCTTTGCTTTTTTAGCTACTATACCAAAAAATATCCAAAATATTCCCTGTAGTTAATTTGTAAAAAACAAATGATCTATTAAATGATATGTCTTATTTTTTAATTGTTAATTTTTGTCACCCAAATAAGATAAAAATAATGCCAGACGTGTAGGTATGTATGCTTTTTGCAGAAAAATATTTTAAATTGCTCATGTTTGTCCCCTTAAATTGACATATAGATACCAAAAAACATTTGCCAGACGTCTAGGACACTGCGTTTTTCTTTAATAATTTATGATTTGTAAAAAACAAATGCTCGTATTTTTCTTATTTTTTTTATTTTTTATTTTTGTACCCTAAACCCTATGACTCTATAATTTAAAATGTGAATATCAAGTAAAAAAATAGGCCAGTAATTAGGGATTTAAAAATTAAAAAGTACGATAGTTTTTAAATTTTGAGACAATATTTGAGAAGGGATAAAAGTCTAGTTTTGCACACTATTCGACCCTCCGGAAAATTTAAAGAAAAAAGAAGAATTATGCCAATTTAAAAAATATGTTTATAATAATTATTGTAATTAATTATACACTTTTTATCAAGTTTGCACCCTGCCACGATTAGCAAAACATAGCAAGTAATTGGTTCCTTTATTTTAATATATTTTGTTAAAAAATGTCGCAAAAGTTTTGCAATTAATTGTTTATAGGACAAAAAAGGGTCAAGTGGTATAATTTTTTTCAGAACGGAAGATTTTTTCACAATTATTTTGTGTTATGTTAATAAACAAACTTGATATAAAATGTCTAATAATTATTATTACTAAAATACTCTATAAAGTTTGCATACATTTTTTCAAGTTTGCGTATTTTCTTTTAAGCATTAATAATTTTTACTAAGTTAACAATAATTTGGTCAACGGAAAAGGCTGCAAAACCGGATTTATCATTCTTATATCTTCTCCAATGTTATCTTAAATTTTGAAAACTTTCGCACTTTAATAGACCTTTTAACAATTAATTTTTTTTTAATTTCAATTAACATAATATAAAAATAACATGTTTGTACGGGGGTTACCAAACTTGGGGGGTTAAAAGATCATATGACCCCGTGGCCTCATTTCAAATTTCAAGGTTATATTTTAAAAAATGTCTGTATTTAATTGCCCATAATAGGTAAAAAAATAAATTAATAATAAGTAATAAAAAAATATGTTTGACCTCTGACCCCATACGGAAGTGTAACTGAGGGTCATCAAACTTGGGGAATCGAAAGATTACATATATATGTAATCATATGATTTTATGACCTTACAAATTTTAACGTTATAAGTAAAAAAAACCGCCTTCTCAAAATACCTACCCTAACCTAAAAGCGTTCTGGCTATACAAAATCAGCAATACTCATGTCTGGCATAGTTATATTCACAGTTCTGACATACAACAGAATAATTTAACCAAGAGCCAGACACGAGCAAATAACTTAATATTAATTTTTTTTTTTTACAATTTTGAAAATTCTTTGTTCATTATCGCAGTAAACATTAAATGGCAGACTTTTATTTTTTGCTTTTTTATGACCCAATTAACATTTTGTATAAATTTTATTGACGAGCAAATCATTTAAATTTTTATATATCATAATTAAAAAAAAAAAAATTAAATACTCATTAATGCAGAGACATACACGTCTGGCGATGATATTTATCTGAAAGTCTTGTTAGGGACTTCAAGTTAAAAAAAATGCCAGACGCGAGCAAATGACTTAAGGAAATTTTTTTTTTTACATATTTAATTACCTATCAATTAATAATGCAGCAATAATGGTATGGCAGAAGTTGTCATTAGTGACTTTTATAATCCAAACTTCATTATTTTCAACTTCTGCCACGCGAGCAAATGACTTAAAAATTTCTGCCACCAGCTCCCTAACTATTATATTTTCTCACTAAATATAACTCGTGGTATGATTAATTATCGATGATATTTATTCATTGAAACCGAAGCAGCACATTTCACTCATCCTGCGGACTCGTGAAATCTGCAGCTCGGTTTCAATTCGAAAATATCATCGATGATAATCATACCACTTGTTATATTATGGGTAATAAGATTCTAAACATAGCCAGTTATGACAACTTTACAATAATATTTGGTTTTGCGATTTTTACAATATTTGCAGGGACCTCTTTTGTTTTCCGGAGGAATAGGTTTTAAATATTCCACTCCTAATAGGTGAATAGCACTCTGCTTTATTGCTCGTGGTATATGATTATACCTACCGCTCCTTTTTATATTTTCCATAACCAATTGTGTTCCTAAATATAGTCTAGCAACCTCCCTCTCATAGGAGTCCATCTTGTTTACCTAATATTAAAACAGAGACTTTGTGAGTACTTATGCTGGGCAATAATTAAGCGTTTTCGGAAACCTACCCGGGTTAGTGAACCTGGTGTTCATTAACTACCCCATCGAGCATATTTTGTTCTGTGATCTGCTGACCCTGCTCGCAAGCAGTGAACCCAATGCGCATATAGTTTCTTTACATATTTTCCGCCGACGCACAGTGGTCAGAAACACACAAAAAGCTGGCCAAAATTCAAATAGTAAGCGAATTTATTGGAAAATAAATACCTTTTTGTTTTTGGGGTCCAAGAATTCAAATTTGAGGTCAAAATAGTAAAGAACAAAATGGCCGCCACACAATGACGGACCAACTTTGAAAAAACTGACGTCACGTTCGAAAAAAAGTAGTAGGAAGGGGTTTTCTGGGTCAAGGACCTCAAAATAATTAAGAACAAGATGTTACCACAAAATGGCTGTTTGTTTGTTAAAAATAACGTTGCACCCTTAAAAATGAGTGTTAGTGTTTTCGGAGGTCAAGTTATACAAATTGGCAGCATGTTTTATGTGTGCGTACACACCACGGCTATTCAGCACTGATGATGTCTAATAAGACTGAAACAGGCTGCCTGACGGTGCCTGTTTGTGTAGCACGTTTGAAACAAAACAACAAGTAGAAAACTTTTTTTTGAAAGTGTATTACAAATAGTAAACAAAGAATAAATTATTCTATTATTTTAAACTTACCTTATCTTCTTTTATTTTTTCAGCTGCCTTATTCATTACTAATTTTGCTTTATCTTTTTGTACTCTGGGAATAAATATAAGTCCACATAACCATGCTGCTAATCCAAAAGGCCACATGTAAAATAATTCCTTTTTTGCAATTACTGTGCATTTATTCATATGAGGCCATAACTCAAACATTCCTAAAAAATATATAATAGTTATTTATGATACTAGTGTGTTATGTTGAAAATAAGTCACGCGAGTCACGCCGAGTGGTATAAATTCTCAAGTGACTTAGGAAACATAGTGGCATACAATGTTATATCCAACAAGTGGAAGAAATCGTTTTTTTATGAGATAATATTTAATAAGCTTTGTGATCAAATCAAAGCTACTTGCGTCTCAGTACCCTATAAATGTCAGAATAACTTGACAGTGACTTTTTTACATTTTGGTCAAAGTAGGTTGTTTGTTTGGTTGCCACGGGTATGATACATTGTTAGCAAATGTTGTCAGTTTTCCTGCAGAAAAGGGAAGCTTCTTTAAAGAAAAAAACGTATAGAAAATGGAGGAATCCGATGAAAATTACGTTCCTGAGGATATCCTTACGGAAGCGGAAGAAGCAGCGATGCAGATTTTGCCAGAAAAGTCCCGAGATGCTTACAACAAGGAGTTCAAAATGTTTGAGTCTTGGATGAATTCATTGAAGAAAAAAGGTATCGATAAAAATGTTCTATTGGCTTATTTTTTACATTTGCATAAAAAATTAGCCGTCGCTATGGACCAAATATTCCATGCTTCGCTCGACTATACACCTTTATAAAAAAATCGACATTTCAAAATATGGCAAACTAACGAGCTTTTTGAAAAGCGAATCACAGGGATACAAACCAAAGAACTCCAAGACATTAGAAGTTCTAAATTTAGAACGACCTGAAATAGAGAAGTTTTTGAACGAAGCTCCCGACGACGAGTACCTGTTGATGAAAGTGGCTTTGATAATGGGGATTAGTGGTGCTTGT
This sequence comes from Brassicogethes aeneus, assembly GCA_921294245.1. Classification (NCBI taxonomy): domain Eukaryota; kingdom Metazoa; phylum Arthropoda; class Insecta; order Coleoptera; family Nitidulidae; genus Brassicogethes; species Brassicogethes aeneus. The sequence continues at coordinate 29,538,261 of OV121137.1, forward strand.
AGATGCGATAAATTGGTCAATTTAAAAATAGAAAATATTCAAGACAAAGGAAAATATTTTCACGTACACTGAAAAAAATTTACGAAATTTTACACATCCAAACACACATTTATTTCTGTTTTTTTACTTAAGAAATGTGTTGTTCCATATAAAACATGTACACACATACTTAAATAAGTAAAATAGCATCAATTTATGTATTTTTTTAAATTAATATGTAGTTTTTCATATTATTATGTAATAAATCCTTAAATTTATGTGCTTTTACAATTTTTAATGTACTTGTACTATTATTTTCCTAAATTTTAGATTTACATGACCTTTGCATTTTTACACATTATATGTAGTTTTACAGTATTTTTGTACATATACATTTAAATACGTGGCATCAAAATAACCAACGATCAGATGTGTAAATTTACTAAATATTTTTTTAAGTGTAGTTTTGCCAGACACTAAAAACAAGAAATTGAGAAGTTTCACCTTACTTGAAGAAGGATTTCCAGTCAACCCGATCAATTTGTGTGTCTTTGAGACCAAAGAATACTAGCTCTAGCCGCTTTTTTGTTTTTTACAAAAATAGGAGGTGTACAAGCCAGTGTGTGGGAATAAATACGTTGTCGAAGATACCTTCAAGAATTGCAAATGTGAATATTGATAAACATTATAAATTCCCTGCCTAACAACGTGAATAATAAACTCATCATTTACGTTGTTAGGCATTAGTAATTGGCCGATTTCAATATTCACCGTGATTTGAACCAATCGGGTTTTAAATTAAAAGGAGCCGACTATAATAACATCTAAAATTGGTAAAAAGTAAGGTTAACCATTTGACGTCATGTACATGTCAGATTTTATTTATTTAATTTTTAAAATCATTTATTATCTACTTATTGGAGAGATAAAGTATAGTATTACACTCGAGATTACGACTCGAGACGCAAACCTCATTCTCGTGAATATTAGCCTGCATTATCTCTGTACAGGGATGGTAATGTGCTCTTATAAGGGTATACCCTTAAACTCCTGAGAAATTTAAATTCAAATTTTAAAGCAAAGTTTTCTCGACAAAATTGCTTTAATATGAAAACCAAAATAAAAATTTTTTTGAAGAGTCAAAGAATTAACCTTTAAGCAGTCTACATTAAATAAAGCCATTTTTGTAATAAAAAGACAATAACTATTAGACGCTGTCGAAGATACCTTCAAGAATTGCAAATGTGAATATTGATAAACATTATAAATTCCCTGCCTAACAACGTGAATAATAAACTCATCATTTACGTTGTTAGGCATTAGTAATTGGCCGATTTCAATATTCACCGTGATTTGAACCAATCGGGTTTTAAATTAAAAGGAGCCGACTATAATAACATCTAAAATTGGTAAAAAGTAAGGTTAACCATTTGACGTCATGTACATGTCAGATTTTATTTATTTAATTTTTAAAATCATTTATTATCTACTTATTGGAGAGATAAAGTATAGTATTACACTCGAGATTATGACTCGAGACGCAAACCTCATTCTCGTGAATATTAGCCTGCATTATCTCTGTACAGGGATGGTAATGTGCTCTTATAAGGGTATACCCTTAAACTCCTGAGAAATTTAAATTCAAATTTTAAAGCAAAGTTTTCTCGACAAAATTGCTTTAATATGAAAACCAAAATAAAAAATTTTTTGAAGAGTCAAAGAATTAACCTTTAAGCAGTCTACATTAAATAAAGCCATTTTTGTAATAAAAAGACAATAACTATTAGACGCAATGATGTAAAGAAATAGCACGCTTAAATTGCCATCCAAAACAAAAACAAGGCAGAAATTGGTGAGCGCATGCTCTTGTCTGCGTAGTAAACACATATCACAATTGTACGATTGAGGAGTGGGAGCTCCACTGTATCATTTTAACCCATAATGTATATGTACATAAGGAAGTCACAATTGTAGCCACATGGAGCGTAAATAAAGACAAATGCATTATGAGACGTGGGAGTGACGTAAGAGTGGTGGGGCAGGCCTGACCGCGCCGCGCGGCTACGTGAAATGAACTATATGCATAAGGATATATTGAATAATAAAGAAAAAGAAATCATATAGATATTACTTGTTATGCATATGGCACACCTTATAAAATAAAAGTTTTTAAAATTTGGCACTAAAAAAATGGTTGCATGTGGGACCACCTGTTTAAAATATTTTTAATAATAAAAAATGCGGAGATACTAAATTAAAATTTTTTAAATAAAACACTTTCTAAATATTAACAAAGACTCAAGTGACATGGTTGTTATAGGCAGTTATCACCAGTTTCATTTAGTCAACAAGGAATCAACTAACAAATTTACTTTATTCAACTCCCATTTCGAAATGAATTCATTTCTTAACTTTAACCGGTGCACAGAGCGGTATTTTGACCTAAAACGTGGCCAAAAATATTTGGGCACTTTTTCTTTATCAAAAGGGTAGCAAATGACCAAAAAACATATTTTTAAAGGTATACAAGTGATATTAGGTACTTTTACTATAAATAAAAACATGTATGTATTCACAAATTTATTTATAAAAAAATTATAAAGTAGCTACTTACATGCAAGTAATGCAAAAAAAATATTAAAATTAAACATATATTAAAGTTTTTGTGCCCTTTAAAAAATAAAAAATACATCCATTTACCTAAAAATCTTATAAGATCGCACTAAAGTGTCTGTTTTCAAGGGTACATTTTTTCGTGATGTGGAAACATGTGGATGACTTTGATGGCTGCAATTATTCTAGATATCCTAAAGTTTAATAAAATGTATTGCGGATGCCGTTGCGAGGTGTTGCCGATATTTAAAAACACCATTGTTTGTTTAAGAAAACGAGAAAAATTAAGAATTTCTAGGTAGTTCATTATAGTACTCGATATAAATAAATAAAGTTTATAACACAAATGAAATATTGCCTAAAATATTGTACATACCTTAATTGACGACATCCATATTAATTTCTTTCACCAAATCTCTTTTAACATAAGAAACAACACAGCAAAAATTTGTTTTTTTGTGGAGTGTCGCGAACGAAGACCTACGATGTAAAAGAGCGCTAGGTTCTAGCTGCTGGTACATCGGACTGGGATGGCCAATTCAAGTTTCAACTACACCAAAAGATAGCCATGTTATCTAACTTCTTTAAAACAAAATCTTAGATCTGGCAATAAAAATTAACAAAATTGATTTTTGGCCACGTTTTAGGTCCAAATACCTGTCTGTGCGGTGGGCGAACTTTACTTCTCCCACTAGTGGGCTAAATTAGCTTTAAGTTAAATTTAGAAAAAAATTGAAGTTAAAACTAATTGACAGCTGTCAGATGTCAGATAAAATTTCAAATAAAATTGGCTTTAAATTCTTTGTGTTGGTTGAATAAAATATTGTGTGCGACAACTAGTCAAAAGAGGAGATTCCACTCGCGTGTTACCTCGCTCACTACGCTCCGGAGCAGGCCTGCGGCAAATTCATAGAACAAACCAAATTCCACGATCGTGGAATCTCCTTTCTCCCACTAGTCGCACAATTAATATACCTACTACATTTTATCGAAAATAAAGAAAAAATATTGAAATAAAAAGTTTAGCACGAAATTACCGATTTAGAAATAAAATTAAAAAATTGAAACCTAATTAACACTAAAGTAATGAAGGAACCACATAATTTTCGTACGCTATTATATAAGTTTGACAAAAGTTAGGGTTGTTTTCTTAGGGAATAACACCATTCAAATTATGTATAGAATTTGTCCGAGCGTATTTATACATTTAGATTAAACTTGTTAATATTATTAACAAGTTATTAACATGGTTAAACCATGTGGTTTTTTACGTGCGTGTGGAATTGTGCAATAACCGAGCCCGCCTGAGCTATGTATAACTCAGGCGGGCTTGGTCAGTGCACAATTCCGCGCGCACGTAAAAAAACACATGGTTATAGTTTTTACTTTTTATTGATTAATTGTCTGTTTAAATATTAAATGATTAATTAATTGGAATTGGAATGTATATATGGGCGTTTCTCTGTAAACTGGGCAACTCATTGTCTCAAGCTAATATTGTTTAGAAAAATAACAGATCATAAATATTTCGTAGATAACTTCAAAAGATAATAACCTAATCTACCTATGCTCGACGTTCAAAATCCAATAAAATAAACTTTAATGTATCAAAATCGTTTTTATAGTCCTTAAAACCCAGTCCCCTGACGTGTCACTAAAGCAAAATGGTCACTTCAGACTAAATTAATTAAAGACAGTAACTATTGGAATCAACCTAATTGTTTAATTATTCAACCAATATTGTTTGCTTGTTACTGTGACTTATTTATTTTTTATAATTATTATTTTGTAATTCTAAAAAAGTCATCTAAACTTTGTCTCCGGATTTTATAAACAGTCCCCTGTATAGATTTTTCAGAAAATGCTCAATGTTTTCCAAAGTAATAGGACTATTTTTGGTTCATCTGCCGTATACTAATAAATAGACCGATATTTATTCCTCGAATAACATTTATTAAATACAACAAAAATATAACAAAAAAACTTGCATAGACAATTTCTTACTTCAAGTTGCCCAGTTTACAGAGAAACGCCCATATATGTAATAGTAATAATAATAATTTACATATTAATATTTAGGTATACCCACCCTACAAAAATCAAAAAATCTAAGGAACACTTTTTAAATTAAACATTTCCTTTACACTTAGCATTTGAGTAAGATCACGTCAAGTGGACCCCCCATTTACATACCTCTTGATCGTGGAATTCAAATAAATATATTTTAATATAAAGTAGTCACCATCAATAACAAAACCCTAAAACAGTTTTTTGAAATTTTCATTTTAACACCAATTTTTTTTACAATGAAAATTTTGGAGATTATTGGATTGGATTTATTGTTTAATATTCACATTTTGAAAAACAATTAAAAATTTTAAATTATTTATTTATTATCATATTTTTAATTAACTTTTAAATAAACAAATAAAAATTTTAATGACTTCTCCCTCAAATTATAAATTGGTTTTATTTCAGTTATATGCATTGTACACTTTAGTTGAATATTCTGCAAAAAAATGTCACTGCTCGCTATTAGTTTAAACAATATGATTTATTTATCCCCGAGCGCTCTCGGTATAGCGCGCTGCCGCGCGCCGTTGACTCGGCATCCGCTCCAATCAGTATTAATAAATAATATACTGTCGTTGACAATAAAAAACCATGTTATTTAAAAAATTTAATTTTTTTAATGTAATAATTATAACAAATAGATATATCTACTGTTTTTATTGTTTTTTAATTATCTTTATTTCTTTTTTATATATAAACAATAATAACAAAATAAGTTTACAAGCCATTCAAAATTTTCAACAATTTTTTTAAAAATGAAAATTTTGGAGACTTTTAATTAAAAAATAGATGACAGAAAAACCGTTGGAGATATTTTAATGAAATTTTTAGGATAGAAAAATAATTCAAAATTTCAAATTATTTATTTAGTATCATATTTTAAAAATAAATAAAATAAATAAAATTTTTATTTGTTTTTTAAAAGTTAATCAAAAATATTATTTTTGATTAACTTTTAAAAAAACAAATAAAAATTTTAATGACTTTTTCCTCAAATTATAAATTTGTTTTTTTCAGTTACATGCATTGTACACTTAAGTGAAGAAAATTTCACTGCCCGCTATTAGTTTAAACAATATGAATTAATTTATCCCCGAGCGCGATCGCTGTCGGTTCAGCGCGCTGCCGCGGCATGCCGCGCGCCGTAGACACGACCACCGCTCCAATTAGTATTTAAAGAAAATAAACTGTTTTTTACAATAAGAAACAATGTTATTTAAAAAAAAAAAATTTTAATGTAATTTATAACAAATATAATATTTGTTTGTATTTATAAATAAAGACTATAAACATTAACAAATAATTAAATGAAACATAAATTTCCCCTCAGCATGTTACTTTTTTATATATTTTTTAAAAAATTTTAATAGTTTTAATTTTTTTATCTTCTGAAAAAAGCTTACACTGAAGTGATACACCGTCTATATCTTTATAATGGTGAAACTGGCGGGTAATTTGTATAGTAACAGATTGTTGAAAACGTAGTTTGTATTTTTGTTCATAAGAATCATGTTCCTTTTGAGAGCAAAAACCAAAAGCAATTTTTTTAAATGAATTTTTGGCCCATTTTAATATTGACTCTGCAGTAGTAATGTGCTTATCATTGTCGCGACGTAGACTAGCACGATAAGCTTGTCTTTTCACGCTTGATGATGATGTAACATCACAGCAGGTTCTCAGTATAAAATAAATATAATTTTGCTAATTTAGCTAATCACTAGAAGGACTTTAATGTTGAAGCTAAATGGCTGAATCGCGAAAAAGTTCAGCCATTTAGCTTCAAACATTAAAGTCCTTCTAGTGATTAGCTAAATTTGCAAAATTATATTTATTTTATACTGATAACCTGCTCTGTCAAAAAAGTTGGACATTTTTTTAATATTATTAGCTCCCAATTTATTTTTCAATTAACTTTAAATTAAAAATAAACTGAGCTTTTGTTATAGGTAATTTTTTCTGAAATTATCACGTAATTTTAAAAAAGATTAGAGCATTTATTCCCCCGCCCCATAAAATAATAAATATTAATAAACATTATAAAGTTAATTAATTAATAAAATAGTTAAACGCAAATCTACAAAATTAGAATTCTTGTGTTTAGTATTAATTAACTTATTTAACAAATGGCTTGTAAAATTCATTTGTTATTTACGTTTATATATATATATATATAGATAGACAGTGTCATTTAGGCACCCATATGGTATAAACATTGTCAATGTGACTCCCAATTTTACAATGTGGCACCCGGTTTCGGGTGCCACTTTGTTTTGCCTTCAAAAATTTTTCCAATGAAGGTAGGGTCCTTCTAAACCATATAACAAAAAATTTGAAGGGTGCCACTTTGACAAAGATTACTCCCGGATATACAGTTTAGTTTGCGAAGTTTATTATAGATGGCGCTCTTTTTTATACAGATGTATATATTTTATACACTCATTATAATTGTTAAACTTTTGGCACCCATAATATGCCTTTACATTATGGCACCCTAAATTTGGCAACAGTGGAAGAAACTTTAAAACCTCGTGTGTAACAGACGACACTAATTATAACGGAAACCTCGGAAGCATTCGGCCGTGTCCGGAGGGCAGCGAGAAGCGGCTGGCGGGAATTTTGATTTTAAATATTGTTTTGGTTCATTCTTTATTCTAAGATCGTATAATTATATAGTCTTCAAAATAAGTGATGATGTATTAGGTTTATTAAGTATAATAAACATAACAAATCATTACTTTTTTGGAGAATTTGTTAGATATAATAATAATTTACACAAGAAATATTAAGAATATGATTCTGATAAGGCTGATTTGCATTCTCGTTTTAAATTTATATCAAAATCACTTGCTTTCGGATGTTTAAACGTTTTTTGTTATTTGTATTTCTAGGGACTTCAATCTATTTCATCTTTGATGGTGGAAAATAGAAATTGTTTTATTCTTTGCAGGAAAGTGGTATGCATTCGAATTTGGTGTACGGTTAACGCAATCGAAATTTTGTTTTCACATAGATGTTATTTTTTCCATGGTTTTAGGAAAAACTTTTTTCTCATATCACAAAAAAAATTAGCATTTTTAAATCGTAAAAATTTATCGTAAGTCCATTTATTAATATTTCTATAAATATATACACAGTGTCCCACTTAAAACCTACCATCCTCTTGTTTTGATGACAAAACTCATCGCCAACTGTGATGTCTGTTTTGGGTCGAAATTTCGGTTTTTAGTGGTCCCGAATAAAAATTCGTTGTAACTTTTGCTCTAAAAAAATCCCTAGTAGGTATACCTAATCCCTAGTAGGTATACCTATACTATAGTACTAAAAAAGAGATCACAGTTTAGTCTTTAAAACCAGTGACATATGCGTTTAAATCCTTTTGCAGAGATCTATCCAACAAAAAAGTTTACAAAAATCGGTTAAAAAATACAAATTTTACGAAGGTGGTAAGGTCTTAAGTGGGACACACTGTATATATATTTTAAAATAAAGCGAAGAAGTTAAAAAATTTAGCAGAAGGCTTTTACATTGTGTTAAAATTTACAAATTACCATTATATAATAAAATTACAAATGATAAAAATTATTTTAGGACAGTATTTCTCAGCAAGTTTCCATAGCTGAACCTATTATGATATTTTCTCCATGGCTTCATCGTCGATTTTCTCAATGGAAAAAGTCTATATTTTTCTTTAAATTGGGCAGAGGGGTTTTTTTAGTTATGTTATTGCAAAACTCGCCTATGGCTTGTCTTCACATTCGTAAAAAAACTCCTTCTGCACTTGTTTAGGAATATAAAATTAAGGCAGCAGATTTAAAATAAAATTACATACATATTCACTACTATTTTCGCTAGATGGTATGTATTCATCTTTGCTTCCATCTGTTTTGTAAGGATCAGATTCTTCCGATGAGGAAAAATCGTAAACATTTTTTAAACCTGCATCTAAAAAACATTAAAAAATATTTTGTTCTTTTTCTTTATCAAAGTAAGTTACTTTTTGTTTTAAAAATTAAACTTATGAGCACCAAACATTCGGCCACCGCTCGGCCCCAAAATTACCAAAACTTTTGGTATGATTCGTAACAGTTTAAATTACCTAAATGCAAAACATAACTGGCCTACTGACGTTAGTATAAAAAAATACTGTTGATGCTTTTTTCATTTTTTAGTTAGAAAGGGAATTAAAATATTATACAGGGTGTATCAGGGTCGATGGTAGGTTACATGTTTATGGAAAACGGAAAAAGATATCAAATTAAATTTTTTAAAGCAATTATAATAATATTATCATTAAAACTATTTTTCTAAATTATTTGGAACAAAATTCCACTTCCGGTTTTAATGGAAGCGATATCAACTTTGTTATTTTAAATGAATCATCACAATTTTTTTACATTTTTTATTTCTTAATATTATTCCTTATAAAATGACTAGGTATATCATGTTCTATACCAAAACTTAATAGTTATTGAGTTATTAATTTTTTTCGTAAAATTCGGTCAGTTTCACCCTCAACAAAAAAATCTTATATTTTTTTTAATATTAGGTTTGTCGGTTGTATTTATTGTAATATTTTTTAAAAGATACTTGATAAAAAGCAATGTAAATGTAGATAACTTAAAATAGCAATAAGTTTTTAATTTTTAACGGAACGCCCTGTATATTTTTACATAATTAAATATGAAATTATAATACCTTTTCATTGATATAACCATTCCCTAAAGTTAATAATAACAAAGATATTTTACAATTCCTATTATTTATTATTTCAAATTTTTAAATATTAATTTTAAATTATTAAACAATACAAGTGAAATCTACGAATAAGTTTTAATAACTGTATGTTTTCATATGACAAGAAAATAATAAATTAATATATTTTTTTTTCGGTCTAAAGTAAATATGTCGATAAGTATGTGTATAAACGGTTTAATTGAACGCCCGGTACCTTCATTAAAAGGTATATTATTATTTACTAATATAGTTAGAAATTCATTAATTTAATAAAAATTGTTAATAAAATAGTTAAAATGAAGAAAAATCACTATTCAAATAAAGTTTTGATGAACTGGTTTATTCTTTATGGACAATATGACAAACTTATTGCTAGAACATGCAGACACTTTTTGTATGTTGTACCTTTACCCAACTTACCCAACTTATTTTGAGTAGTTATTTTTATCTTTATTTTAATAATAATAATGAGATAATTTTGTTGGGCCCCAAATAAAATAATTAAAATATTAATTTTTCTATGATCATTGGTACAAAAAAGGAAATATTGTACAACATAACTTGCTGCTTACAAGGATTTATTTTGGAACATTAAAAAACTATAAGTACATGTACAAAAAATAATTAAAAAATATTCTTGAAATTAATTTAATAAAAAATTAAAATAATGAATGTAAGTATATTTTTGATTTAATTTTTTTTACATGTAAAAAAGTAATAAAAATTCTCAAGCACTTATAAATGACAGGCACTGTGGTGCATGAATCTAAATTTTACTACCTTTGGTAAACATATTTTGGTAGGTACTTATTAAATAAAAAAAGTCAAATTTTTCGCTCTCACATTAATGTGAATTTATAATTAATAAACAAAAATTTTGTTCGAACCGCCGCTCCCGCAGTACCGCGTTGTAGTGAGAGATTTTTAAATTCTTAAAAGACAAATACAAAAATATTAATGGTAATTATTCCTGACATCTTCTAACCTTAATTTCTTCCATTTGCGCGCCTAAAATCGAATTTTCAATGGAGTTGCATTATAAAACTTATTTTACGCACTCCATTTTATCTCAATAAAGCTAATATTATTATAATTTTCGAATTATGATGCAGAATAATATAAAATAGAGTATTTCACCATATTTGTTTTAGGTAATCAACATTTTTCAGATATGAATATTACTAAATAAAATTATATTAAATTGTATATCTTCAATATGGCACCCGTAAGTATGGCAACAGTGGAGGGTGCCTGTTTGAATATAATTATAACCAGTTTATACGTGAAGGGTGCCACTTGATCATGATTTTTGGTGGTGCCACAATGTCAAGTTTTAAAATTGGTTTTTTATACGAGGGGGTCACATTTACGTTGATTAAGTGGGTGCCACTTCATACAAGATGCATGTATATATATATATATATATATATATATATATATATATATAACAAATGAAGACAATTAAAAAAAACCCGCCATGGAACATATATGTTTCATTTAATTATTTGTTCACTTTTACAGTCTTTATTTATATTTAAAAACAAATATAATATCTATTTGTTTTAATTATTACATTAAAAAAATTAAATTTGTTAAATAACATTGTTTTCTATTGTAAACGACAGTTTATTATTTATTAATATTGATTGGAGCGGATGCCGAGTCTACGGTGCGCGGTAGCGCGCTTTACCGAAATGGCTCGCGCTCGGGGATAAATAAATTCATATTGTTTAAACTAATAGCAGGCAGTGGAATTTTATTGCAGAATATTTAACTAAAGTGTACAATGCATATAACTGAAATAAAACAAATTTATAATTTGAGGGAGAAGTCATTACAATTTTAATTTTTGTATTTAAAAGTGAAAATATGATAATAAATAAATAATTTAAAATTTTGAATTGTTTTTCAAAATGTGAATATTAAACAATAAATCCTAAAAATTTCATTATAATATAATAAATAACGGTTTTTCTGTTATCTATTTTTTAATTAGGTCTCCAAAAATTTCATTGTAAAAAAAATTGCTGTTAAAATGAAAATTTTAAAAAACTGTTTTAGGGTTTCAATATTGATGGTGACTACTTTATATTAAATATCTTACTCATTATTATTATTATATTTCTGATATAGGTATGTAAATACCCACCTAAAATATCTAAGGAGCTTTGATGATTAGCAACAATTACACAGGATTGATCTTTTTTCAAATGTTGTTGGCCTTTTACTATCCATCTTATTCCAATTAAAGTGGATATTACACGACAAAAAGTCGATGCACGCCTAAAAATATATTTTATAATCATGTTAAACAATTATCATAAAACTTGCAATAAATTTTTCACATCTTTCGGCTTAAAACAAAACACCGGTATTAATATGACAGAATTAACCATAACAATGGCATAATACAGAAAGAATTTTAAGTTGTATCTAAACACATGACTAGACTCGTAGAAAAAAGGTAAAATTAATATACACAGAGCGAAAAATATCTCTGTATACGAAGCTGTCATATTATATTTTCAACACCAAAACCGAACAATCATAACTGAGAAAATCGATTTTGCCAGCATATAAACACACAGAACAAGTTTGCGCCGTTCATGAAATGAAACGAAAGCGGCAAAGGAAAAAAGTAAACAACTGAAAGCTGCGTTCCAAAATTAAATTAGTTTACCTTTAAATAATTATTTATAACTTTGGCATATATTAATTTGTTTTTTATTTATGGTTTTAGTACCTAATAGTATAATTTCTAATATTTGCAATTTGTAATAATGTTGATTAAGAAGGGGTTAAAAACACACGTATTCTGAGTTGCCTACTGCGAATAAATGTTTTATATAAAATCCGATAAAATCTAAAACAAAACTCAAAATATATATTTGGAGTCTTGTGTTAGATTTTATAAAATAGGCTCTAGTTTTATACGTTTTATTAAATAATTTTAATAGATATATCTGAAAAAGGTGGATTTGAAGTATTTCTTAACAAACCCCTAATTGTTTAGAAATCATGGCGGCACAATCGGCTATGTAATGAATGAATTTTTATATAAATAGGTAAATCTCGTTTAATAAGAACCTTGCACCTATTTTAAACAAAATTGCACTCTATACTTTTCTTGTGAAGTTATAACTGTTTGTTTTTTATTTTACCATAAGCGGTATTTGATAAATTTATGTTTAAAGTAGCATATGTCAAAATATGTTAGTGCCAATCAGCTGTCAATGGAGAAGAAGTTATGATTATTTTGGAAAAATCTTATTGTTTTTAGGTGAATGATGTCTCTTAATGAGATGACATTGAGGCCTCAGCCTCGTTTAGATTTAAAATGGCTTAGAATAGACCTGCAGTCTTTATTTAATTGCCAAGATAGTTTAATAAATTGTTGGAATGGCCTTATAACCGATGGAGAGCTTACTGGAAACTTTTCAGTGGGTTTGATTAATAGTGCAGGTGTTACAGCCAAACAGGGAGAATTTGGCAAATATTACTGTGGACAAAGGGTACCCATTCATTTATGTTATTTAGTTTAATGTTACATTGCATTATTATTTAGGTATTAACTTGTACCTGTTGTGATGGAATTTGTGGGCCCGATAGTGGCTGTAATTGTCAACCTTGCCAAAAACTTGATGCAGAGGAAGCCTCTAAAAGAGTTCAAGAAAATATTCCATTGCCCTCAATGGAAAACCTACTAAATAGATGGGCATGGGGTCCTCAACCAAGTACCTATATATACTATATATGTGTAATTTTTAAGGTTTTTTGTGTTTAAAGAGTTTTGTCATCAATCTTGCTTTTTGAAAAGTGCTTTGTTTTAAACTGCTATAATAATGGTAAAAAACTGCAGTCTGTATTAAATGTTTTGAAATTGATATAGGTATTAATAAAAACCTTAAATAATTTTAAAAATTTAATAAAAGATAATGTCCTCACTAACCCAAATAAATATTAATATTTATTTATATTAATATAAGTAAATAAACAAATTGTTTTAAATTTTAATAACCCAAAACGTTATTAAAATTTTTTAAACATACATATAAAAATACCTTGCTGTACCACACAACACACAAAAAATGTTAAAAAAATATACAGAACCCAATAAATAAATTTCAAAATGTTCATTATATATTTTTAGGTGTGGAGAACCTTCATAATTGTTTGTTAAGTTTGAGTAACGAACAAAAAAACTTATGTTCAGATGCAGCAAATTTGACATTGTCATCGAAACGACTCTCCTATCGACTTTTAATTTTCAAGAGATATTTTATAGCTTTAAATCGAAATCCACATTCTGTTGATTATGATCATGGACTATTAATTCATAGAAGCAATTTAGAAAATATTGAAGAAAAATGGAAGGTTCTTAATTCAGAATCAGTTCAACCTCCTCTGGATCCAGCCATGAGCTTGGCAAGGGTTGGATCCAGAGCAGCCTTGAACTTTTCTTTTGCTTTTTTAAGAAGGGCTTGGAGATTAGGTAAGTTTTAAAATTATCTTTGTCGAATGTAGATGACAAAAGAAACATATTTTACCCAAAAATAATTGTTTAAATCCAAAGTTTAGACAGTTTCAAAAAAATAATGTTTTTTGCATAAAATCATTGTTTTAAATAAAAGTTTTCAAAATTATTTTTGGGCTAAACATAACAAAAATAACTTTACTAATAACAGTTTTCCCTGTGCAATTTAATTTGAAAAGTTTGCTGAAACAATTTATTAATTTTTTACTTTTTACCTGTTAAAAATTAGTAAAACTCGAGGTAAAACTACATTTCAGTACCTTAGAATGACAAAGTTCTAGGTGCACTTGCCATGTTAGGCAAAAATGCCTTATCTGTAATATTTAATATTAATATTGTAGATAAGCCACTTTCGCTTAACAGTGCAGCTGCACTTAGAACCTTGTCATTCTAAGGTACCGATTTAGAGAGTTCAAAACAAGTATTAATTAGGTTTTTTTGAGCGGTTACTTTGTATTGTATTGGTGCGGCATGACGAGTTTTGAAAATAGCATTTTGCATTTTACATAGCTCCCTGGTTTTTAAAGATATTTATTTTAAACAAAAACCACGTTAAAGAGCATAAAATTTACTCTATTTTATGTTCAGTATATTTAATTTTAAATAAGTAAACAAACACTAAGACATTATTAGTTTTTTAATTAGACATTTTTTAAAATACCTAAAATCTTTGATCGTCCAAAAACGGGTAGGTATTTTTAATCTAAAATATTTTAGGAGGGACACGCTTTAAAAATCAGTTTTTTTTCAATCAGCTAAACTATTACGATTCGTCCAAAATCGGTTATTATAATTTTGAAATATCTCAAAAATCCAAAATTTGTAAAAGAAATTATTTTTATTGTGTTGTAGTTAGTTTTTAAAATTTCATCAATAAGACTAGTTTTTTAGTACCGCTATAAAGTTTTACATTGCTTTGTTATTCTAATAAGACACCGTAAAACACATCGTTATTTTTATTTACATATTATTCTTTTACTGTTTACAATTTTAACAAAACAAAAGATTCACTATGTTATACACATGGGCGTAGTGTTGTAAAAAAAACGTTTTTTTCAGTTGAAAAAAAACACGTGAAAAAAAACATGTTTTTTTTCACTGAAAAAAAACAAAAGTTGTTTTTTTTCATCCCCATGGTAAAAGGGCGCCTCGCTGTCGGCAATGCTGACTTAGCATATCGTATAGTCTATACGGTATTATAATAGAAGAGTTAAGACCTGCGGCTTTATAGGTTGATGCATAGTTGGTAGAAATGCCGAAAAGAGAAGGCTCAGGGCGAAAGCCAACAACGTTAAACAATTTGTTTAAGAATATTACTAATGGTAAGTAAGAAACTATAATTAGTATTTTATATTCTTCTAGTGACAGAATGTGCCAAAAATTCTTTCCTCAGCAGTGACATTTCGAAAATCTTGTCACTTAATATAATTTGAGTATTTTTGACCATATTTTTGAAAAAAACATTTTTTTTGAAAAAAAACATTTTTTTTGAAAAAAAACAAGGTCCTCTGTTTTTTTTCAAAAAAAAACATTTTTTTTTGAAAAAAAACAAGACTGTTTTTTTTCAGTGACAACACTACATGGGCGTAATTTCAGCTTTTTTACTAGGTCCAAGCTGTACCGGGGGTCCGGTGGTCGTCCCCCTCCTTTAAAAACTGGTTGTTAGTTTTTTAAATTTTTTCAGGCTATTTTTACCACAAAATAATAATTATTGCTAACATTATGTATTTACCCAAAGGAATTATTTTTAATTTAAATTTTAAAATGTCTAACCAAAAAAAAACTAATAAAGTCTCAGTGATAAAATTTAGATTAAAAATATAAGATTTTAGACGAATTTGAATACCCATAGAAAATGCAAAAAATGGCTTATATTTTTGTTTATTTACAATTAAGTTTACCTACCTATAAATACTGTCCCAAAAATATTGTACATTTTGCGCTCTGTAACGTGGTTTTTGTTTAAACCAAATAAGATACAGAGTTTAACGCAAATTAGGCTGACGCACCAATAATGAATAGCTGTTTTTAACTCTCTAAATATAGTGAAAACAACAAAATTTATAAATTTTTTCATCAACCATCATTAAATGAAAACAACAAAATTTATAAATTTTTTCATCAACCATCATTAAATGATGGTTGATGAAAAAATTTATAAATTTTGTTGTTTTCACTATATTTAGAGAGTTAAAAACAGCTATTCATTATTGGTGCGTCAGCCTAATTTGATATGAATTGACCCAATTGAAAATAAACATTTATTTTTAAATCAAATGAAAAATTATTAATATTTTTAAAATCCATTACAAATATAGCATTTATTAAACAAATATAACATGTCAGGGACCCTGACATGTTATATAAAGTAAATCAATTTGTATTTATAATTATGTTATTTTTATTAAAAATATTGGTTTAAAGGAAACATTTTAAAAATACCCTGACTCAGGGCGATGAACTAACCAAAAAAAAACTAATAAAGTCTCAGTGATAAAATTTAGATTAAAAATATAAGATTTTAGACGAATTTGAATACCCATAGAAAATGCAAAAAATGGCTTATATTTTTGTTTATTTACAATTAAGTTTACCTACCTATAAATACTGTCCCAAAAATATTGTACATTTTGCGCTCTGTAACGTGGTTTTTGTTTAAACCAAATAAGATACAGAGTTTAACGCAAATTAGGCTGACGCACCAATAATGAATAGCTGTTTTTAACTCTCTAAATATAGTGAAAACAACAAAATTTATAAATTTTTTCATCAACCATCATTTAATTTAATTTAACTATATTTAGAGAGTTAAAAACAGCTATTCATTATTGGTGCGTCAGCCTAATTTGATATGAATTGACCCAATTGAAAATAAACATTTATTTTTAAATCAAATGAAAAATTATTAATATTTTTAAAATCCATTACAAATATAGCATTTATTAAACAAATATAACATGTCAGGGACCCTGACATGTTATATAAAGTAAATCAATTTGTATTTATAATTATGTTATTTTTATTAAAAATATTGGTTTAAAGGAAACATTTTAAAAATACCCTGACTCAGGGTATTTTTAAAATGTTTCCTTTAAACCAATATTTTTAATAAAAATAACATAATTATAAATACAAATTGATTTACTTTTTAAATTCACCAAATTGAAACTGTTTATGGAATAATTTACTATTATATAATATTATTTCACTATTACAGGAGAAGATATAGACTTATGTAGTGAGTTATTGACTGAATCTTTGGAAGCCTTGCAAATGCTGCCTGTTGCCACTTTGTTTGATCAAAAAAATGTTTTTCCAGTATGGATGGAAGTAGTAGATAGGTCAACAAAATTTTTAAAACAAATTATTACTGGGTAAGTTCATTGCCTGTTAAAATTTGGTTATAATTCTAAGTAATAAGTAATTTAAAAAATGAAAGTTTAATCCTAAATAACTTGTAATTTAAATATTACAATTGAATTTGGTATTATTTTATGGGATTTTTGACCCCCCCCCTTGTCACAAATGGTCACAGCAGTGCAAACCCCCACCCTACGTCACGTTAAAAATTTAAAAACTAATATAATATATTATGTGTAAAAAAATATTTAATTTTGGAGAAATTGAAGGGCTTCTTACAAAAACAACCATAGTTCAAATTGTGATTTATGTACACTTATATTTTAAGGCAGTAATCATTAACTTAGCAAGATAATGTTTATGACAAATCGTTAAGGTACGAATCCACAAGCAGACTAAAATCTCATGAGATTTTAGTCTCATGAGAAATTTGTCTCAGGAGTGTTTTCACATAACAGATATTTGACACCTATAAAATAAAATCTCATGAGATACTCTGATTGTGTATTTGCACCTTTAGGTTTGTACAGCACAAGTCTATCTTCAAAAGGGTTTTAAAATATTATTGTTTTAAATTAAAAATATTTTGATGTCCTGTTAATATAAATATTTTACAGAGATGTTAGTACTGGAAGACAGTATTACAATGTACCAATTGAAGATCAACACACCTCTCTTAATTTATTATTGGAATTTGCACTGCAAAAAGGAAATTTAAGTAGCATTTTAGAAATTGTTCTATTATTATTAAATCTATGGGAAAAACAATCTAATTTTGGTGACAATAGGTGAACCTCTAATTAATTATATCATAACACCTATAAAATATATTAATTTTAGGTCAATCATAGATGAACCCTCAGCTCCTCTTTTACCATTTATAAAAAGATTTTCCGAAATTGAACCAGTAAAATCACATGTTTTTCCTAAGGAAGAAATCGAGGAAGTTAATTATTGTACCAAAATATTTTTAGATTTCATGGATTTGCCTGAGGTAGATAGTATGGAAATAGATCTTAAGCAAGCAGCTGTTTTTGTTATGGCACACTTAGACAGATTGGCAATACCTCATATACCTCCTTTATCTTTAACGAAGGTAATAAAATCAGTTTTTAATTTATCAAAAACACATTTGAGTTTGTTTTAGTCAATTTCGTATTACACTGGTCAGAGAGTATGGGGATGGGGTGGTCTTTCTTGGATTATGGGATATGGTCCACAAAATTGCGAATCTCTTTCTGAACTAACTGTACAACAAATTTGTTGTTCAGATAGAAAACTTTTATTACTTACTAGAAGTGGAAAGGTGTATTACATGTACTATACATCAGAGACTCAATGTCCACAAATTGTGGAAGGTATTTTTTTCTAAATGAAGTTTAATTATTACTAATATTATTCATTTATATTTTAGGATTAAAAGATAAAGAAGTGATTAAAATATCTGCTCATGCAGAGGGTAAACATTTTATGGCTTTAACTAAGAATTTGGAGGTGTATTCTTGGGGATATGGTGATGGTGGCAGATTAGGTAAAGGATAAAACATATATTATCACTAATAAAATTCGGACACTAAAATTGAGCGTATTTTTATGCAAAATATAAAACTTAATTTATAAAAAAATCTGAAGGCTCTTGTGGCGTGACAAATTTTTTTTTAAGCTCTTAAACTATTAAATATTTAACAAATCACTGTAGAAAATAAGAAGTTGGACTAAGTTTGCAAATAGTAACCTCATAAATGTTCTTAAATATCAAATCAATTATTGAAATGTAATAAAAAGTTTTGTTAAAAAAAATATGTGAGCTTAGCCAAAGTAAAACTTTTTTTGGACAATTTAATTAAATTCGTGTGTTGTTTTATTTAATCATTAATCATTAAATATGTTAACTGTTTAGATATTCTTGAAGAATTTAACATTTTTGATGCTAAGTTAGCACTTATTAGCATTTATTAGATAATAGTTTGAAGATTAAAGTTTATCACTCAAAACAATTGATAGTCAAAATTTTTTTAAATATAAAATACAACTGTAAAACTTTGAGCCTAAAAATATTGATTTTTAAAAATTTTAGTTCAAATATTTTATTCTACAAAATTTTCGGTTTAAATTAGTAAAGAGTCATTTAAATGATAGTCGATAACTTTTTAATCCAAAAATTACTGCTTTAAAATTTAAAAATTACATTTAAATGTAATGTGAGATATGTTCTATTAAAAATTTATCGACTATCATTTAAGAGACTTTACAAATTTAAAGCAATAATTTTGTAGAATAAAATATTAAAACTATAATTTTTAAAAACCAATATTTTAAACTCTAACTTTTACATTTGCATTTTTTATTTAAAATATTTTGTTATTATGAATTCTTTTAAGATTAAAAAAAATTAATTTTTTAAACTATTTTGGTAGAAAATCTTTTATATGTGTTTTTATTTTAAATGTCTTGACCCTATTTTTAAATACTAAAAAATTTAACTTTACCAATTTAATCTAAATAATTTTATACAAAATTTATTAAGAATTTACAAAATTTAAATAATATGAACCTAATTTTTAGTTGGGAAAATTTTAAACCAATAAAATTTTAAATTAAAAAATTATTTAATAAATGTTAAAACGGCTTGCCAATAGCACTAGGGATGACGATATTTTTTTATATAGATTTACAATAAGATAATTATTTATGTTTTCAAGATACAGGGTGATAAAGTGTTACTTATCATATCAGTTTTTTTAATATAACTTCTACTATGATAGACTTGGAAAGGTGATATTTTAAGAACATCCACTCACTACCAATACACAATGTGTATTACACATATTCACACATAATTACAATTGTTTAAGTAAACAGTGTCGAAGAAACGGGGGTTGCTCTAAGCTTATATTGTCCTATACCAACTTTGAGGTTAGGTTTTTATAACATTTGATGCAATTTTTTGATTACTCAGTTCGGCTACTATTAAAAAGGTGTACCTTTTAAACTTCAAGAAAATAAACCGTTTTTGAGATATTATATGGTTTTGACTCACAATTTTTAAATGTGACTGAGTTGGGGCAAAAATTCCCGAGGCTCATGAAACGCCCTTTTAAGTTTTTTTAATTAAAGAATAAAATTTGATATCATATACCTTTTAATCCTTTAATGCGATATAACAATTATTGTAATCTCGGAAACGGTTTAATCGAAGTTTGAGAAGTTTACCTTTTTAATATTGGCCGAACTGAGTAATCGAAAAATTGCATCAAATGTTATAAAAACCTAATCTTAAAGTTTGTATGGGAAAATAAGCTTAAAGCAACCCCCGTTTCTACGACACTGTGTTCACTCATACAATTGTAATTATTTGTGAATATGTGTATTGGTAGTGAGTACACGTTTTTAAAATATTGTAACGTTTTTACGGTTCGTAGTGTGAATTAAAACACGCACTGGTTTATTAACGAACTAAACGATTTATTTTATAACTTAATTACTCTTAAAACACTATAAAACTAACTAAACCCTTAACTACTAATTAATTATATATCACTACTGTACAAGACTATTTATTTGCACGTATATTTATTTTATTTTACTGTATTTTTTGCACTTTTTTTTATTGGCTGCTTGTTTTTAAACAAAGGTTTAGTTAGTAATTAAAAATTTCACTTATCTCATTATTTTGGTTTTTATTTTAATTTTAAGTTTTTTAATGGAATCCAATATTTTCCACATTATTTAATGCCTATTAAATCTTTTATAATAAAGCCAAAAAGGCTTTTCTACAAAAAGTCCACGAAGTAGCTACTTGGTCAAAATATCTTAATATGCTTAATTTTATTCGATTAGTTTATATAAAAAATCATATATAGATATCAACATATGTATATCGGAAGAAATATATATTTTTGGGGTAGTCCTAGGACTAGGACTAGGATATCTATATATGATATAAACTAATCGAATAAAATTAAGCATATTAAGATATTTTGACCAAAACATAAATTTAACGATACAATTTTCTACGCCCTGTATACTGTATTTTATTATTCGGTAATAAAAACGTAAAAGTGAAAGAATCTTAGACAAAAAAGAACGAAGTCGAAAAAAACGCAATAAAGGGATCAGTCGGTATTCAGTTTGATTTCAACTTTGTTAAAAAATATGCTTAACTTTTTTCGATCAGTTTATATCAACCGATACAATGTATTGAACAATAATTTCAATTTGTCCTACCATTTTTATATTTATACTACTATGCGAATTTTTACCACTTTTTTTAATTTTGAACCAAAACTTGGAGTTACGAAATTATTAATTAATTCACTTGCCCTTCTCTATTAATTTTTTTAACTTTTAGGACATGGAGATAACACTTTTAAAGAAGAACCTACATTAATAGAAGCTTTGCAGAATCTTGATATTATTGATATCGCATGTGGAGGCACATACAGGTTAGTGTACCCTCGTAAAAGGGTAAACGGTTTTATATACTCGTTGGATCATAATTAATTTTGTGAATATTTTAGCGCGGCTATATCTCTCACCGGACGCCTGTACACATGGGGACGCGGCAACTACGGTCGTCTCGGCCACGGAAATTCCGAAGATTGCACGGTGCCCACGCTGGTGAACGCCCTGTCCAACTACTTTGTGCGCAAGGTGGCGTGCGGGGCGGGCGATGCGCACACCCTCTGCGTCACCGCTGACGGGAGGGTGTGGTCGTGGGGCGACGGCGACTACGGCAAGCTGGGCAGAGGCGGCTCGGACGGATCCAAAGTGCCCCGGATCATTGAGAAAATGCAAAATGTCGAGATTGAAGAGGTGTATTGCGGCACGCACTTTAGCGTGGCGCTAAGCAAAGAAGGTCATGTCTATACTTGGGGAAAGGTAAGATTAAAATTATATTTATAATAGTTTAGTAATTAGTTTCCGACCAAAACACGATTTTCAGCCGAATATTCGGGGTCCTAGTTTCTACCAAAACCGTAACCGAAACCTAGTGTTTTTTAGTGGCGCTGAAGGTCCTTGGGTCAATAACCTTCCAATAAATAGGAATTAACTATTCTTTTTAAATTTTAATTTACTGCAAGTTTACCCACTAATAATTTATCTATACTATTCTAAGCGCCCCGCGTAGACGCATACTCAGTAAAGCCACTCTCGCATAAATATTGTTTTAAGGAAACACTGAATAAGCGATGGCAGTTTGGACGTAGGTCGCGCAACATTT
Source organism: Brassicogethes aeneus (assembly GCA_921294245.1). NCBI lineage: Eukaryota > Metazoa > Arthropoda > Insecta > Coleoptera > Nitidulidae > Brassicogethes > Brassicogethes aeneus. The sequence continues at coordinate 29,560,778 of OV121137.1, forward strand.
TAATTTATTTTATTTTTATTTTAGCTGTGTTTATTTTATATAAAGTTCATTTTTTTATCTGGACTGCGGCAACGTTGCAAATTTAGGGTTTTGGTTGGTAAATACAGTTGTCAAGTTGGTCGCATTGATTAAAACAAACTAAGCTATAGCTATAAACTATAGTAAAGCTTAATTTTCATGTATCCGTTTGTCCGTCAGTCCGTTCATCCGGGAGCGCTCTTATTGGTCCAATTATAATTCGAAAATTATGACATTTTATCGGTCCGTCAAGTTTGAACTTCGTACGTCTGACAGAGGAAGGTTAAATAATTTTAACTCATCCGTCACTAAACATCTGTTTTTGACGCCTAATTTATTTTCAAATATTTTTATATTTTTTCAATAAGATTGTAAAACGAAAATATTACGTTCGTTATGTGAATAATGTTTTACTGTTAAGTTGTTATTTAATAAGAATAACGAAAAAAAAGAAAGGACAAACAAAAAAAATTAAAACTAGAACTTATAAGGTAGGTATAATTACCTACCTTTAAATGTATTAGACAGCTAACTGTTAAAGTTACTATTGTTGACATAATTGTAACTATGACAATTAAGCATTAGGTAAATTTAGTAAGTGAATATACTGACACTTAATTTCTATTTGTCGCAAAATCAATCCGTTAAACGTCATTAAAAAACGTATGCATGAAAATTAGAACATTTCTTATCGGACGATTTTATTGAAAAACTGACATACGGATGACGGACAAACGGATACATGAAAATTATAAGCTTTATAAATCTAATTGTGGTTATGTATAAATTATTGTAGGTTACATTGTGCAGTTGTCAAAATGAGTTGTCGAAATTCGTAGTTAAAAATGCAATTAATTTGGCTTTGGTGGTGCCCCGCGTAGACGCATACTCAGTAAAGCCACTCTCACATAAATATTGTTTTAAGGAAACACTGAATAAGCGATGGCAGGTTGGACGTATGTCGCGCAACATTTTAATTTATTTTATTTTTATTTTAGCTGTGTTTATTTTATATAAAGTTCATTTTTTTATCTGGACTGCGGCAACGTTGCAAATTTAGGGTTTTGGTTGGTAAATACAGTTGTCAAGTTGTCAAACTATATACTGACACTTAATTTCTATTTGTCGCAAAATCAATCCGTTAAACGTCATTAAAAACGTATGCATGAAAATTAGAACATTTCTTATCGGACGATTTTATTGAAAAACTGACATACGGATGACGGACAAACGGATACATGAAAATTATAAGCTTTATAAATCTAATTGTGGTTATGTATAAATTATTGTAGGTTACATTGTGCAGTTGTCAAAATGAGTTGTCGAAATTCGTAGTTAAAAATGCACTTAATTTGGCTTTGGTGGTGCTTGGATGAATAAAATCATATAAAAAAAGTAGTTAAATATAGGTTGCTTTACGGCCCAGAAGAAAAAGTATTCCTAGCGGATATAATCTTCGTTTTGAAAAGAATAATTCTTTTAAGTTATTCTTTTAAATTATTTATATAAAAGAAAAATTTTTTGTGAACGTAAATGTTGTCCAATGGTGAATAATGTGAAAATAATGTGTGATGTAATATTTATACAACCAAATTCGTTACTTTTTTACTCCAAAAATGTCCATTTTCTTCCATTGTGGCATTTGGCATAATTTCATCAAAATGAAGTTTTGCCCTCAAAAGGGCTTTTACATTCGAATTCGTTGCTATTTCTTTGGCATAATTATATTTTTATTTATAATTGACAAGTAAAGTATCAATTATAAATATTGTCAATTTGACAGTGTCAAAGTATTTAATTAAATTCTTTAGCAGCAGTACCATTTTTAAATACTAAAAATACTTAACCAAATTGGCATAAGCCACCAACCTAAGAAAAAAACACGAGTCCAGATAAAAAAAAAATGAACTGTATGTACTATATCGTATTCAATATTTGTTTGGATGTAATGTAATGTAATGTGTATTAAGCATATATCTAGAAATATAGATATATGGTATTAAGTATTATTGATGTTAAGGTAGTTGTCGTGCTGTAAGCATACCATAGTGTCAGGTAAAAACAACTTGGCAACTCTGTACGCGAGTATAGATATTATTTCCGCAGTAAATTCAAACATACTGATTCAGTCTCCAATATATCTATTGGTTGAGCATAAGCGACGTTGCCGGATTAAAACTTATGAAATTATTTGAAAGTATTACGTAAGGGTAACGTCTCCAGGGTACAGTCTTGCGAAAAAATTATGAATCACTTAGCTACAAGCTCGTATACTTTTACGGTGCGTATAATCTAAAAATTTTTTACAATATTGTACCACGACAACTACCTTAAATTTAAAATTCAACACCATTTAAGTTTTAATGTAATTACCTACTATAGTAATCACTCAATTATTTTATTGCGACCAGTTTGAACAATACAAAAATAATTTTCCGGACCATACTTTAAAATCAGTGAAAGAATTTTTTTTTAGTCTAAATTATTTAAAACTTAAAACAAAACTAAAAGGAATTTATGAAAGGGATGATTTCGGTAAAAGTATTATGGGCGCATCAATGCTCCAATTATTTATGAATAATTATTAAACTTTTTCGGAAACTGTCAAATTGTGATAATACTATGCACAGAAGGCGAGCGATGTTTTTCTACATTAAAAAGAATAATAGTAGGTTTATTAAAGATTTAATATCATAAAAAGTAATTTTTCTGCACGAGAAAAAATTCGAATTTCAAACTATATTTGCGTATAGTACTGTTGCCATGTATCGTACTGTACTTATTATGGTATAAAAATAGACAAATACATTTTTATTTAATACTATGAGACAAGAGAAGAAATGTTGTGCATAGAAAAACCGTTTATAAACAGTATTGGTAATTATTATTAATTGTGTTATAAATCATGTTGCAAATTTTAAAGACCAAAAGGTTAATCCGGGTTAATCTAAACTTTAAAACCGTTTTTAAAAAATTGATTAATTAAATAACAACCCTATTTTAAAAAAACGTTCATTTCATATTCTCTATTTGAAAACCAGGAATAAAGCAAAATTACGGCGTGGCCTTGGACAAAAATTTCTCCTGCCAAATAAGAAATATCACGAGCCCGGTGTTTTTCATATTTTTGAAAAATGTATTAGATTAAATAAAATACTTTAATTTATTAGAAAATCACTTTATTTTACATTCGGATTATGCACGAAAAAAAATTATTAAGTTGATGAATTGTTGTAGTCACTAAAATGAAAGTGCGCTTCATCGCTAAACAAATTCAACATCTTGTTGCCTTGCCAGAATCCAATTAACAAATTCCCGGCGCATTGTATGGACTACTGGGATTAGCTCCTGTGTTAATTGAATTTTGTATGGATGCAATTGAAGATCTTTTGTTAAAATTTGCTACTCGAAATAGCAACTTGTTGGGAACGATTACGAATCGAGGTTCCAGAATTTTTTGTAACACTTTTCCCTACTGCTGCAATATTTTATCACGACCGAAAATTTGACGTAATTTTCGAACGGTTTCTGCATAGCATTCTCTATATTTAATAAATATTATTTATAATGAGTCTTAAGAATAGTAACACGTTGTTCTAGAGAATACCGTTCCATGAATAAAATGGGAATGTTTTTACACTACAGAAATCATCTTTTCAAGGACTTTGCAAAAAATAGGAACATGTCAAAATTTAAATCCGGCGTTCCTATTGAGACACCCTTTAAATACAAAATAAATTGGAAAGAACGACACGAATGCTGTTTTCTGCTGGAAAATTTAAAAGCTAAGAACTAAAAAAAAATTGTGTTAATTTCTGAATATTTTGGTGCATTTTAACAATAATTTAATGTAGACTGTGACGTGTCATAATTTATTTTACATAAAGATATATTTTTAATTAATTTAAGATTTGTTTTACCTTATAGGGTGAGGGCTGGAAACTGGGACATGCAACAGAAGAGCACATTCGATTTCCAGAAATCGTCGAAGCAATACAAGACAAAACAATAGTCTCATTAAGCGTTGGTATGACTCACGTTCTCGCATTAACAGACAACGGTGAGATATACGGTTGGGGCAGTAACGAGAAAAAACAGATCTGTGATAGCAGTGATACTTATGTCAGGCAACCCAAACCGTTGGAGGCTCTTAAAGGCCAGAAGGCTGTAGCTGTGTGTTGCGGAAGAAATCAAAGTTTTGCTTGGAGCGATGTAAATTCCTATACGCCGAAAGTTTCTGCCCCTTTCGTTATTGATCTCACGGAAAATACATTCAAGTACATTGATCAAATTTTGGAAAAAGTCATAACTGCAAATCCTTCCACTCAAGACAAGGAATGTCTTGCTATATCAGCTTTAAATTTACTTCATTTACAGGTACATATCATTTTGCGCAATAAAATTATTTTTTAAATTTATTTTCAAAAAAAAAATTGTTTCGATTTCTCAGTTAAAACAGTTCAAATGTGTTAAGGCAAAGAAGCTTTGTAGGTAAGGTGTTCCGTTGGCACTATGCATCATCAAAATGTAATTTGTTTTATATTTAATATAAATTCAGTTCATCCTATTAACTAAATTAAATATTTTTACACTCCAAAATTGTGGGTAATTAAAATTTTAATGGTACAAACTCATTAAATTAAAATAACAACAAATAGAGATAAAACTTCAATTTTATAATCGTAAAAATATAGAATTAAATGTAAAATATTTTTTTAAATATTATTTTTCTAGTTACACAGTATTATTATGAACAACATTGATCCAAAATCCCTGGGTCTGACTCCCAACGGAAAACTTCTGGGAAACATTAAAATGCACGTCGTTCATTTAGCGAGCGCAGTCAATATTTTAACCACAATCCAGGAGGCGGCGCAGGCAGCCCTTCAAGCCGGTTGGTCGGTTTTGCTGCCGACCGCCAACGGAAGGGCGCGAACTCTTAGCTCTTTACTTTTAAATACAGGTTTGTAATGAATAGTAACAAACGTGTTCCGACATTAATTACATTCATTTTCTTTAAGATGTTGAACCAAAAATGTGCCGCTCCGGTCATCGGTTCATGACCGATTTACTGGTGTGGAGTTTAATGGCCGACGGGGGACTCGAGACTGCCTTAGATGAGGCCCTGGGGGTTGATATTTCTGAACTTGCCAATTCCGATGAAACATTAGATCAGTCACTATCCACTCATATAACCATTCCTTTACTTTATCTTGTCCGGCAATTAGTGAGGTAAATATCTTCAATTTTGGGCAAATATTTTATTTACATTTACATGGGTTATTAGAGCCCGGATTTTATGAAACATAAATAGCTTGAAAAAATAATATTATTTCAAGCTTTTTATGTTGCACACACGAATATGCATAAAAAGTGTCAAAATATGCAACAATAAATGATACAAAAAAATAGTTTTTTTTGACGAGGTCTATTTTTTTGAGCACAAAATATTTTTCTCGCATTCTCGTTAATATGATACATTTTCTTCGTATTTAAATTTACTAGGATAGCTACCCACGCAGGCCGATCGGAACGGCTTTGTCTTCCTATAGGGTGACAAAGCCTTGGACTAGTCCAGTCAAACCGTGGTGTAAAATGACCTGTCCACCAAATTTGCACCACCTGACCATTTTTTTACAAAGATATACGCAAAAAAACATTTTTTTAATTTTAAGCTTTAGTACCCCTATTCTGGATCTAAAAAATTCGCCAACCATGCCTGCACCGGATGAAATGTTCAGCCGCCGATTCTGTAAGTGGTAGATTAGCGAGATCGGATTTGATTTTCACGATTCGTCCACGGGAACAGCTTCAATGAAAAATAATAAGATTTTTTTTGTACTTTCTTCATATAGCCTAATGAAAATGTTTTACCCTGTTGACGCTATATTGTTCTAGCCAGGTATCTTTGATTTAAGATTCTGTAATGGTTTCAAGAGGTTACAACCCTAATGGGAAAAACTTTTGTATATGGAGGAGAAAGTAATAAAACAACGCTATATCATTTCGGACTAAGGCTGTTCTCGTGCACGAATGGTGAAAATTAAATCCAATCTTTCTATTTTGCCACCCACACCAGCTGATCATTCTTTTTAAACATTTTATTAGATTCAGACATAGCTGGGGAAACAGTAAAGCTAAAAACTTAATGACCTCAGGAGGGATGGTCTCATCATCACTGGTCGACATCATTTCGTGCTGGTGTACGGATCAATGCGCCGGAAGCAGCTGTCGAAAAGCCGGGAAAATATGTTCAAACGCTAGATTGGTCGCCACTCGTTAGTCGCACTAAGTTATATTTTTTATATTTTAAAAAATTAATAGGGCCACAAAATGTTTATCGTAATATTTTACCGTAACATGCACAGTTTGCGAAATATCTGCAAAAAAAGTAAAAAAAAAAACAAATAACAAAATTTCGAACTTAACAAGCTATATATTTTTAGACAAATAACAATAATTTTGATTTTTTACTTTTTATTGTGCAGTATCCAAGATATTCACCAAAAACTAAAATAAAATATTTTTGGAGATGTCTTTGTAAAAAAATGTCAGGTGGTGCAAGTTTGGTTTTATGCTTTTCAAATAAGCATCTTTTAATGAAAACCTAGACAGTGCTTTAGCACGCAAGGTCAAATACGTTTGACTGGACTACTATTGCATAACGAGGACAGACGGGCAATAAATGTAATGAGTGTGAAGTTTGATGCCCGAGCGAAGCGGTGGAAGCACTCACACGAGTTGCATTTATTGCCTTTCTGATCAAGTAATCCATTCTTTTCATATTACCTGTACCGAAAGATATGGAATACACAATTTGAAACAACCAACAATACAATTATGACTACTTAGTAATTTTTGTAGGTTAAAGTAGAACGCTTGAAGTTGGCTGCATTGGGCACTTTGCTTTAATTATTTTTTCTTCATACCTTGTTGGAAAGTACTTACTTTAGTCCCTAATAGCAGGGACGAAAGTTTAACATTTACTCCCTGTGTTAATAATAATATAATATAATATATAATATAATATTAGTACGTACGTACTTTCGACCGAGGTAAACTTTCGTCCCTGCTATTAGGGACGAAAGTAAGTACTTTCGACCGATGTATGAAGAAAAATAGTATAAACCGCACGGGCTAAATGTTGAAATCTCGGTCCTACGCGCAGGGCCGAAAATTCCACTTTTGGCCCTTGTAGTGTAATATTAGGGTGTCATTTTTAAGCAACTTTTTTTTTTCAACTAAAAAACAGGCTAAAAACTTTCAGAAAGGTGAAAAACGAAACCTCTAAAAACTTGAGCTCTTAATATTATTCCTATTCCTAACTTTCCATTTTCTATTTAAACATGGAATTTTTTTTTCTTTTTTTTATATTTGTAGCTTGACATTTGAGCATTGTAAAAACGAACTGAAAAATTATTTTGATAGGAATTTTAATATATTTTTTCATAGAGTGAGCCGTTCTGAAGGTATTCAAACTTAAAGTTGCCTTTAACATTTCGAATCGCGGCACGTTAGCGTGCCTCTAGTCACTGTGTAATCCGAAAGGTAATATACCGACTGAACCGATATAATCTTTTATCAGAGTTATCGACTTTAAAATTATAAAAAATAAAGAAAGATTAAAAATTCAATACAATAACAAATTCATTGTTTTATTTAATCTCTTATAATTATTGAACAAATTTATTAAATAAAATAAAATGGAAAAAAAATTGAGATGTAAGTGTTGTTTTCTTTCTATACGAAAATAATTATTTTTTCTTATCTTATTTTTTCATAAAAAAAGTATTAGTTTAGAAAATAAAAGTCTTAATTTCATACATTTGCAAGTTTGAATACCTTCAGAACGGGTAAAGCTTAATTTTCATGTATCCGTTTGTCCGTCAGTCCGTTCATCCGGGAGCGCTCTTATTGGTCCAATTATAATTCGATAGTTATGACATTTTATCGGTCCGTCAAGTTTCAACTTCGTACGTCTGACAAAGAAAGGTTAAATAATTTTATCTACGCCAGTGAGATAAGAACTTCTTATCCCACTCATTTTGAGTGAGATAAGAAGTTCATTAACGCACGCGTTTTTCTCTGCTTTTAACCAATCAAATAAAAAAGTCAAAATGTCAAAATGTCAAAATAACCCTAAATAAATAATAAAATAATTACCGTTTATTTTTTCATTTAGAGGCGTAGATAAAAATTTGTACAATATACGTGTATAAGTGATCATAACTATCTATTATTTAGTAACTTAAGAAATGATTGTAAAAGATTATCAAAAAAATGTTATTCTGATTATATACAAGTTATTGAGGCTAATATTAAAAATGACTCTAAACACTTTTGGAGTTATGTTAAATCTAAAAAGTCTGACTGCAACTTGCCAAAATCCATGAACTTAAATGATGAATTTACTGATAACTATCAAACTATAGCTGACTTATTTGCCACTCATTTCTCGTCTGCATATAGCACTAAAAATCTAGTAAATATTCCTGATTTTATATATAGCCAAACAGTTGATTTGCATGATCTTTTTATAGGAGAAATGGATGTTTTTACTGAATTAAGTAAGTTAAGTTCTTGTAAAAGTGCGGGCCCTGATGGGGTCCCATCTGCCATTTTAAGCGGTTGCAAATATGCATTAACTAAGCCGTTATCTTACTTGTTCAATATGTCTCTTAGATCTGGCCTATTCCCTGATATATGGAAGAATAGTTTTGTTATACCAGTGCACAAGAGTGGTGATAAAGGTGATATATCTAATTACAGAGCTATATCTAAGATTTCACTAATTCCGAAGTTATTTGAATCAATTGTGACCAATAAAATCTCACCTTTATTCAAAAATATTATAATTGATGATCAACATGGCTTCTGTAAGGGTAAGTCGACATCAACTAATCTTGTTATTTATGAGAAATTTCTGTTGGACGTACTGGAGAGGCGCGGTCAGGTGGATGCCATTTATACTGACTTTTCCAGGGCGTTTGACAGAGTTAATCATATCATATTGTTGTCCAAGCTTGATGCACTGGGTATACGCGGTACGTTCTTGAGTTGGATTTCTAATTATTTATCCGATCGTTATCAAACTGTTCTAATTGATAATTGTTACCAGTCTAGACCTATTCTTGTTTCCTCTGGAGTTCCTCAAGGTGGCCATTTGTCACCTCTATTATTCAACTGTTTTATTAATGATATTAATTTAAATTTAAAGTTTTGCAAATGCCTTCTATTTGCGGATGATTTGAAAATGTTTTTTGAAATTAAATCACTTAATGATTGTTGTAAGTTGCAGTCTGACTTGAACAGTCTAAATTCATGGTGCGAGTTGAATTGTATGGAACTTAATATTAAAAAATGCAAGGTTATTAATTTTTATAGGAACAAAAATCCATTGTTTTTTTGCTATTCTATTGATAACAATGTTTTAGAGGTTGTGAACTCAATTAAAGATCTTGGAGTGCTGTTTGATAATAGGCTTACGTTTAGTGATCATGTTAACTTAATTATTAATAAGTCTTATCGTATGTTAGGCTTTGTCAGACGACAACTTCAGGACTTTTACGATATTAATTGCTTTAAAAATATTTTTATTTCATATATACGTTCAATTTTAGAGTTTAACTGTGTAGTGTGGTCACCGCACTATAATGCTTATGTAACTGCCTTAGAACGTGTCCAAGATAGGTTTCTTCGCCTATGTGCATTTAAACTCAACATAAGAGTTGAAAATATTAATTATAGAGAACTGAGACTGTTGGTAGGTCTGCAACCACTATCGATTAGGAGACAGGAGTTTGATATTCTATTCATTTATAAAATACTCAATAACCTTATAAACAGCTCAAAATTGCTGTATAGCATTCGTTTGTCTGTGCCACAAACTAGACATACCCCATTATTTTTCATTAATATGCATAGAACTAATTATGGTTACTATTCTCCGATCGATAGGGGGTGCAGATTGGCGAACAAATTTGAACTAAATTTTTTTTCTTTGAACTTGGTTCAATTCAAGAAACAACTTAGGCTAAAAATTAGTGTTTAGTACTTATAGTATTACTGCTGAATATGTGACTTAAACCTATAACAATTGTTATTCTTATTATTGTATTTTATGGTTTTCTTTTACCGTTAATAAAGTTTATTATTATTATTATATATTATTATTATATTATTATATAACGCTTTATTAACGTACTTTTGCATGCGTACGTTAATAAAGCTCTTATCCCACTTATATCGTAAATAACTATTAACTCATCCGTCACTACATATCTGTTTTTGACGCCTAACGTTATTTTAAGATAATTTATTTTCAAATATTTTTATATTTTTTCAATAAGATTGTAAAACGAAAATATTACGTTCGTTATGTGAATAATGTTTTACTGTTAAGTTTTTATTTAATAAGAATAACGGAAAAAAAAGGACAAACAAAAAATTAAAACTAGAACTAAAAGGACCTGCTTTTTTAAAACTATACATTTTAATGTATATTAGTGCTAGTATATTCTTTTTCTAAGGTATATTTACCTACAGTTGTATTCAATAAAAAAGCGTACAAGAATTAAAATGAGAGAAAACTGTCAAAATAATATTATTGCTTAAAACCGGCTTATCACTGACATAAGTCATTAAAATAATTACTATAGGTTATAAAGAGCATTGACGTCGTAGGTTAATTAAATAATATTACAAAAATTATTAATTTTTAATATAGATTTTTTATTTCTATTATACCACGGTACGAATTGACCATTCTTCTTCGATTCTTGATACTATTTGAGCCTTAACTGACGAGGCATTTTTATTTTCTACTGTCAGTTATAGTGACTTAAGTCAGTGGAAAGCCGGTTTTACGCAATAATGTTGACGGTTTTCTCTCACTCTAATTCTTGTACGCTTTTTTAATGAATACAACTGTACCTTTAAACTTATTAGACAGCTAACTGTTAAAGTTACAATTGTTGACATAATTGTAACTATGACAATTAAGAATTAGGTAAATTTAGTAAGTGAATATACTGACACTTAATTTCTATTTGTTAAAATTAATTAAAATTAAAATTAATCCGTTAAACGTCATTAAAAAACGTATGCATGAAAATTAGAACATTTCTTATCGGACGATTTTATTGAAAAACTGACATACGGATGACGGACAAACGGATACATGAAAATTAAGCTTAACTCCATGAAAAAATAAATTAGTACTTTTTTGTAGGGCGTTCAATTTCCTACCAAAGTAATTTTGCAGTTCGTTTTTACAATGCTTAAATGTCAAGATACAAAAATAATAAAAATAAGAAAATAATGTTATTATTAAGAGCTCAAATTTTTAGAGGCTTTTTTTCACCTTCCTGGAAGTTTTTAGCCTGTTTTTTAGTTGAAAAAAAAAGTTACTCAAAAATGACACATCCTAGTGTAATATACTATTCTTTCCTTTACGACATTACTTTTCCTCCCCAGGGATGCAATAGTTTATTTGATAACTAGGGCAGAAAGGCAATAAATGCAACGAGTGAGGTTTTCTGCCCGACCGAAGCGAATGCAGCACTCATACGAGTTGCATTCATTGCCCCTCTGGCCCAGTTATTCACGCTATATCGCTATTTTTTACAATACCCGCATCGAAAGATATAGAATACACAAATTGAAATAACAACTAGGTACCTAACGATTGAATTTTGGCATGGGGCCGTCCATAAATGGTGTAATTTATTTAAAATCAAAATTACAGTATAAATTACAATTCCAGTCTTTCCGATTTTGTAATGTTAACTGTTATTTATTTATTACAGAAACAGCAGTAATTTAACTCAATCATCGCTAAAAGAATTCTCCGCTTCGGGTAAACTGCCGCAAAAGAACCAAGGCGTGTCGCCAAGTTTGAAATTGTTGAAAAGATTTCAGCGATTGCTAATCGGTAAAATTTATCAAAAAAATCAGGAAACGCATGATGCTGCCGAAACTTTACTGGTAAAATATCTTGAATGTTTTACTAGTCACATCTGCACTACCTTAAATATGGCACACGATGTCGCTCTAACAACTCCAAAAAATTTCTTATCGGTTATGCATATCATAAAGTATGATATTATAGGTGAGTAAAAATAAAATATTTTTTTTACTTATTCATTTTTATAATTGCAAGTATCATTTCCCCAAAACTTTGAGTGGTAAAGTAGCTATATCAACGGGAAGCTTTAAAACATCAAAAAATACATTTAATGGTGTCAAAATGGGAAGTAACGGTATTCTGATTAAAGTCCAAATTATTTTCCAAACTTTAAAGAAAGCAGTACCAACCATCCAAATTATTTTCACAAACCACAACAGCAAAACCGCTGGTATTTTTACGGGTATAAGGGGAATTGTTATTAAAGAAACCATGGCTATAGAACCTAAAATAAAAAAAATATATGTAAGAAATATTAATTATGTTCCTTATAAAGACTTGCGTCTATATCCCAAACCTATTCCCTGTCATTTTGGTTATGCAGGTACACTGCATTGTGCCATACCAAACTAACCCAAACTTAACAACCCAACCCAACCGACCCCGCCCCATTGGGCCCCTCCCGCCCCATTGTCACAATCCAGCCTGCCCTTAGATATATTATACCTCTATTGCTCAATGGGGCGGGAGGGGCCCAATGGGGCGGGGTCGGTTGGGTTGGGTTGTTAAGTTTGGGTTGGTTTGGTATGGCACAATGCAGTGTACCTGCATAATTTTTTACTTTGAAATTTGTTAAAGAAACACTTGACAGTGACAAACTCCGGAACGCATTTGACAGGGAATAGGTTTGGGATATAGACGCAAGTTTATAAAGAACTTAAAACGAAAATTAACTTTTAAAAATATTTTTTAATATCTGAATTTTTAAATTGGGAAACATAATAACATAACTTACTGCAGTAAGTTTATTTGTCATGTTTAAAATTCTTATATTAAACAGGCCAAAAATGAAATTTTCTGTTGCTGCAGGGTAACAAAAACTTTTCTATCTATAATGTAGATTTTTAAATTTTTTGGATATGAAAAAAATGGTTTCTTTTAAACATTCACTTTAATTCAATTCCTACATATACTGGGTAGTCCAGTTTAAACGTCATTGCATTTAAGAGGTGTTAGAGCATCAAAAATAAGGTGGTCTTATTTTAAAAAAATCTAAGAAGGGGTTTTATAAACACAAAATAAACAAAGCAATATGTTTTAATAATAGTATCTTATTTTCAATGCTTTATCGCCTCTTAAAATTAATAACTTTAAACTGTATACAGGGTGTCCAATGTTATCTGCTCACCATTGCTAACTTCATTATTATTGCAGCTTCAAAGTCGGTTAAGTTAGTTGTTAATTGCCTTTTTTTCTTCTGATTAAAATGATAAAAACACAAATCAATTGAACGTCAAGTTCCCAAAATATTCACAAAAATAACATTTTTTAAATGGAATGTAAATTTTTACATAGGTTACATAAGTTAATTGTTAATTGCCTTTTTTTCTTCTGATTAAAATGATAAAAACACAAATCAATTGAACGTCGAGTTCCCAAAATATTCACAAAAATAAAATTTTTTAAATGGAATGTAAATTTTTACATATTCTCTAAGGAAATTTAATTTGGTGAAAAAAATATTATTGCATAACTACCCTAAACTTAAAAATAATCAATTAATAAGGACAAGATTGTTGTTAAAATATATTTTATCCGAAATCGGCAGTAAAGTAGAACTTTACTGCCGATAAAATGCTAGTATTGTTTGCAACCCATTATACATTTTAAGATGTGTCTACTGCTCCTTAGCAGCAACTAAATAATATTAAAAAAAGCACCCTCGCGGAGGTCGATTCATAAAATGTTGTTTAATAAAAATAATAAGTTAATTTTATTAATTAGATTAAAAAATCGCCGCGGCAGGCAAATATATAATAACAGTCGCAACAAACAGTATACGTAGACACTTCAAATGACATTTGATTTAATCATCAATATTAATATTAGTATTATTAAATGTGATTTCGGATAAAATTTAATATAAACCTCGGCATTAAAGTCTTTTTTATCACTCACGTGGTTATTTGCCTCGGCTTTCGCCTCGTCAAATAATTTCCACATTCTTGATAAAAAATACGAATTTACTTGATACATAAATGTTTGCGACATTTTGTCAGGTTTGACGTTTGATATATTATAGGTTACATTTTCTTTGCTGATTTCGAGCTAAACTCCACAGAACATAACTCGAGAGATGAAACCACTCTTCCTATGTAATTTCAATGTTTTTTCATTATTGTACAGCGGTTTTTAATAATTTGGTTGTTGAACTGCGTAAAAATATAAAAATTGTTACACTTGCGCTTAAAAAACTTTATTTATTAAAGTAATAATTTGGTTATTTAATAAAGTAATATTGTGGTTATTTCAACAATCATCAGAAAGTTCAAGTGCTTATTAATTGTTTATTTTTAAGTTTAGGGTAGTTGTGCAGTAATAATTATAATTTTATGTTACATATTAAAATGTCTTAAAATATTTTAAAATATACAGGGTGTCCCCTTTAAACAAATGGTATTTTTCTGAATATTTTAAATGTTTTTCTATTTTCACCATTTAAATCAGAAGAAAAAATGCCACCCAATTGCTAATTTAATCGACTTTGGACACGATTTATACTTTTTAATAAAATACTTTAACAGAGGACCATTGGTAATGTAGATATGGGTCCTAATTAAACTTAAGAATTATTTTCTGTAAAAATAATGTTTATTATATAAATAAAATCTTTTGTCGGTCAATTTAAAAAATTTTAAAACTCTTTGCTGTTTCGCAAACAATTTTTATGAACAATTTTTATCCTATTTTAATAAAATTTACAAAGTTTGTTGGTTGATTTGCCTACTTGTGTTAAAATTACAACGCAATCAAATTAAATTTTTTAAAATTACATTTAAATCAACCGCGCGTTTCAACATTGGTCGTTACGGCCATTTCTGTTCCATGCGCGTGTACGACTTCTTAAATAAATTCTGTGAACAGTAATTTTTTTAATTAACAAGACATTTTTATATTTTTTACCCTAAAATTATTTGATATTTACCAAGAAACACTTCAGAAAATAAACGAATATTTTTCTATTAAACCAGAAAAATAATAATTATAATTTATATATTTAGTTTTATAAAAAACTTACGTGTAATTGCTATGGAAAATAAAAAACAACTAAGTACAAAAAATTTGCAGAACTGATAAATTAAAATTGATAATTTTAATTGATGGCTTTGGAGCTACTTAAAAATAAATGCTTGTTCTACGTAATAACAACTCATATCTACAAATTTATACATTTTCTTTTTAGGACTGCTTTTACCAGAACTAATAGTAAGTTTGATCCTTCTGGAGCAAGAAGTTTCAATATTTCTAAGTTCGATCGATTGGATTCACGTTTTCGATGAACTAATGAAATCCATCGACAAACTTTGCAGACTGTCGCCGGACGTCGAACATTTCGACGCCGACGATATCGCCTGGCCCGGGATAACTCAAACGGGGGCCCAAACTTTCCCGCACAAAATCCACGAAGAGCTGCCGTTAATTCGGAAAGCCGACATAGACAACCACAACTTGGACGGCGGATTGTGGCTCATAATCAACAACAGGGTGTACGACGTGCAGGATTTTCGTTGCGAAAACGCCGCTTTGCAGGAAACGCTACAGAAATATGCGGGCAAAGATGCCACTCACATTTTTAACAGCTCCTCTCAACACCACGGCGTACTTTTGCAAATGGAGAACTACGTCGTGGGAAATTATTGTCAGCCTGAAACCGAGGCGTTGCCAGTTAATTTGGACTCGATGTGCGTTTGCGGTACGCTCTTGGATGCTGAAAGGAATTTGGGATATTTATTGGGTTTGCATGCTCACAATTTGAGACAAAGTTTACCGCTGCAACCTGAAGAAATAGAGTCTAGTCAGTGGTTAAAAGCCCAATTTTTAACAGGAGGATTACAGGTATTTAATATAACAACGCAACGACTTAAGATTTGCGAAAAGCTGTTATTGTACGTTTTTATGTTTTAACAATTGTTAATAAAGCGGTATTCCTGACCCTTTTCCCAAATAAACTAAAATAATAATATTACAACACTGCGTTTATTCATGTTTTTCTCGAGGTTGCTCAGGATCTATGTATCTATGGAAATCGTTTAATGACTTTTTGCTAGGTAGTGGTTAGCATCGGTAATAAAATTCCGAGGTTGGTGTAATATTGCATTTTAAGGATGAGATCGATTATCTATATAAATATTCGTACTAAAGGGTTTTTCATTTAAAGCGTCATAACTTTAACCCTAAAAATAAGGCTGCTCTGGAATGTAAATGTCAAATCTTGACAACACATGTGTTCAGTACACAGACCTTGTTTGTAGGTCTGTGGTTCAGTACATTGTACATTGTGTCAAATTAATAATTCGTATTCGTATTCATTACCATCAAAATGCATGTTCGGTTTGCCAAACATTTTGCAAGTTGCGAGAAATATAAGGTTTATCGTTTAAGAAAAAACTGGTTTACTGGCAAATAAGTCAACTTTTGTGCATCTAAAGGATCATGTGAAATCTCAGGTTTACAAAAATAAGCCACGAACAATTCTCGACCTTAAACGAAACATTAAACGCACTATTCAAAGTATACCACGCGATATTTGTAAAAGAATAGTAGAAATTAGGCCTTCATAATGCATTCAGTCAGGCAAAGTCGAGGGGGACATTTAAACGATATTATATTTAAAACATAATGTCATCGATCGTTCTTCAAAATAAAATATAGATTACGGGATTATAACATGTAGTTATTTTTTTATCTCATTTAAAAGTTCTGACGCTCTAAATGAAAAACCCTTTATTATGAAATTAATTTTCACAACTTGTTTTTTTTTAGTAAACAAATGTTTCAATTTTACATCAAACTTACTTAGTGACGCGTGACATCGTCGGTATACAAGAAGTGACAGAAATAACACATTTATAAAATCGTAATTGCTTTTTCTGTTTTTATAGAAAGGAAAAAAAATCGGCCAATCTTAGGCTCGCCATTTGCACTTAAAACTGAAAGTGAACAAATATTTTATTTTTATAAATTTTGTTACTAAATCTAATTTTCTACTAAAAAGGTCATTATAATTAATTATTATCGCATAAATATTGTGGTTTCAGAGATAATGTAGAAAATTGGGTTTTTATCTTAAAGTTTCCATTTTTATAACTGAAATCGCAATTTTTTCTGAAACTACGAGTGAAACTATAATATTTATGCGATAATTAAAAAGGGTGCTTTTTGTAGACAATTAAATTTACTTAGGAACTTAAAAGTTTTATTCGTAGCTTCAGAGATAAATGCGATTTCAGTAATAAAAATGGAAATTTTAAGATAAAATTAAAAACATATTTTTTATTTTCAATTTTAAGTGCCATTGGCAAGCCCAAGATGTCAACCAAAATATTTTTTCCTTCGCACATAATTTTTTTCGCCTCAAAATAATATTTTTGCTATTACCAAGTTAATTTCCAAAAAGGCCTCTCTAATGACTTGTTCTTAAAAAAAAATAACGTGTTGTACAAAACTACTCCGATTAATTCACAATCATACTATGAAAGTGGTTAAATTTGATGAAATTATTTTTAAGAAGGTGTAGGCTATTTAATAGGGCTGTACAATTTAGCCGGTTAAACCGGCTAAAAAAGTTAGCTAAGTTAATTAGCTATCTAACTGATCAGCTTAGCTAATTTAACCGGTTAACTGAATTAGCTTAGCTAATTATCTGGCGGCTTAACCGGTTAATCTAGCTTAGCTCAGCTAATTAGCTAACGGCTAATGGGCTAATTAGCTAAGCTAAGTTAGATTAACCGGTTAAATTAGCTAAGCTGATCAGTTAGCTAGCTAATTAACTTAGCTAACTTTTTTAGCGGGCTTAACCGGCTAAATTGTACAGCCCTACTATTTAATGAATATTTAATTTTTTCTCAATATTATCTAATACTTTCGTCAGATTCACACTCCAGGCAAAAAAAAATAGGCTTATGGGCCATTCCACGCTTAACGGATAGGACAGTTGCCGTGTTTTTATTTACAAAATAATATTGTTCTATTATATTACCAATATCAAATTTTTATAAATAGTTCTAAACAAAAGCGGTTTAACAAGGTTTTTATTTGGCAAAATTAGGTATCGTGATTGACTGTTTAATTCCTTAAAAAATAATAATTTAAAGCGTAACGGGCGGGACTATTACAAAGTCCCGTCCGTTACGCTTTAAATTATTAGTTTTTAAGGAATTAAACAGTCAACCACGATACCTAATTTTTCCAAATAAAAACCCTGTTAAACAGCTTTAGTTTAGAACTATTTATAAAAATTTGACATTGGTAATATAATAGAACAATATTATTTTGTAAATAAAAACACGGAAACTGTCCTATCCGTTACGCGTGGAATGGCCCTTATGTAAAGTATGAAATAAACATTTTTTATTGTTATCTGTATAAATATCTAACATACACTACATCTATTGTACTTCTAGATTTTATGGTTGATATATTAGGATTATTATTTATTTTTAAGTTAAATTCACGATCTAATAATCTATCAACGGTTGTGCTTTCTCTAAAGCAAAATTAACATTAAAATATTCACTGAAGATGATATGCAATTAAGAATCTCTTATAATAAATCATCATAATAAATTAATTTCTTGTGACTGTTAATTCGCAAAATGCATTAAAAAACGTAAATGCGTAATACTGAGTAGTATATTTTAATATTTTCATAGATAAAGACATTTTTCTTCATAGTAAACAATTTTATTAAATGAATTTGATGGACACAAATAAATATTCATTTTATTACTTTGAGACTAATGTTTAGAAACTGGTTGTTAATGGCATTTTCGTTTATATCTATAGCTAGAGGGCAATCTGTATGTAGTAAAGTTTCAATTGAATCAATTCGAAGAATCGCCAAAAATGATAACATTTTGGGAATAATGATGCAAAATAGCTAAAATTTAAAGAGCAATTTATTTTTTCGACCAAATTGCTAGGCGCAAATTATTTCTTGAAATCGCCCAATTTGCGATAAAGCGCCCATTCTGGAATAACTGCTCACGGACCGTCATGACGCGTCACTGCCATAAATAATAAATGTTAAGGCTCGGCGACAGTTGCAGCGATTCGCCACGTCACATTACCAACTCTGGAATAATTTCATAGTATGTCATATAAAATAATTTTGCCCTACCGTGCGTAAAAAACTCTTAAAAAGTGCCTTAAATTGTGTTTTTACATTTTAAATGACACATCTCAAAACTCGTAATTGTGTTTTCTTTTTTCTATGGGTGTCAAGAATTACTAGTGTAAAATAATTCTATTTAAATTCGGTTTTTAAATATTTTTATATAGGGGATGGTCTACACATTTTCCAGTTGATATTCTTCAGAAAGTTGCAATTGATTTTCAGATATTGCAAATAATGTTTAGAAAGTAGCAGATGTAATTCAGAAATTGCAAATAATATTCAGACAGTAGCAATTTTATTCAGGATATGTAAATGATATTCAGACAGTAGCAATTTTCTGAATAAAATCATTTGAAATTTAGATATTATAACGACCTTTGCATACAGTTTTCACTTTAGACCAAATTATCTCTGTCGGATTCAGCATTAATTAAGCATAGAAAATAAATAAAATTAAGTCAGGAGATAAAAACTCCTAACAATATAATTTCCTAAGAAAATGTCCAAATAAAATATTATAATTGTTAAAATAGAACATCATGATGATAGTATATCAATAATATAATAATAATTATATAACATTGGAATATAGTATATCACTTTAAATTGAATGAAAAATTTAAAATATTTTGTCATTGTCAATATCACATTTTTCGTGAACTCTGAGGAACATGAGCTGGCCTTGTAATATATCTTTTTTAGATTGTTCAACCTCCTAATCCATATGAAGAAGAAAAAGGAGAATCTCGAAGCACAAACTCAACAGCCGAAAACACTCCAACTGAGGCAAGAGCCAACATTTCCCAAAAGGTATTAAAGAACAGCCAAACCCCGATGGACCGAATAAATGGTTTTATTAATGCTTTAGCAGAAAGTCGACTATCGGTAAGGTTTTTTGTTTAATCGACCTGAAGCGTAGTTCGTTCATTTTCCATTCTTTTTCGCCAGGATTCTTATGTTATAGCGTTTTTGGCTATAGTAGAGCAGCATTCAAAGCAAAATAACTATTTGCAAAGGGTGGATTTTTCATTTGAACATCCCATAGAAGAGATTGGTAGAGTTCTGTGCGCCGTTTTGTTGAAGCATTTAGGACTGGGCTATGTTTTATTACCAATTTTAGATGCATGTAAGTTAAACCCTTGTTTTTAGAATTTAGAAACTTTGTTTTTTGTTTATAATTTAACCATTATAAAATTATGTTTTTTTTTCAACACAATTTATTAATTATTGTTATAATTTATATAGATAACAGTCAACCAAACTTAAAAATACCAAAAGCGATTTCGGAAATGTTAAAATTGGTTCACACTGCCAAGTGGAATCTTATAAAAACACGACAAGAGGTAAACAAAAGTTACAAAGAAATATGCATACCTCTCCTAGAAAAATGTCGATTTCTATTGTACGAAGTCAAACCAGCCATAAGCACTGAGACGGAAGCTTTCAAAAAAGTAAATGTGTTGTACAAGGAACCAAGAGTCAGAACTCTGGTCAGAAAGGTAATTAAGGATCTAAAATGCGGCAGACACACTTCTGAAATTCAAAAACCAGAGGACATAGTTAACGCGACGATACAATCACAAAGCATTGAGAAACATAAATCCATGGAGGACATTAGCAAGTCCACAATGAAGAAGACGTCGTCCGATGGAAAAATTTCGGAATCGAAAAGCGAAACCGACGACGTGAACAACGAAATTAAGAACGGAGCCCAAAAGGCTGCCGTAGAAAGCCGAGCGATGTCGGAATCGTTAAACAATTCCTCGAACACTTCGAAACCTGACCAAAGAATCACAAGAAATAGCACGACTGACTTTAAGACTGAGCTGGATGAGAAATGGACTGTTAAAAACGTGGAAAGTCTGCCGATTATCGAGCAGGTTGAAGATAAAGAGAAAAAAATTGAATCACAAATTGCTTTAAATAATATAATCTGCAAGTTAAATGAGAAGAAGATGAAAAAAGTTTGCAGCGAAAATATAGGACTAATGAATTCCATAAGGGATTTTGTATTACATGCTACCTGCGATGTGGAAATATTAAGAAAAATAATGTATTATCAAGTAAGTAGTCAGTGTTTTAGCAGATGGCAGCGAAAAATCCCTACTCTGCTTTTTGCTTTTGGGGCAAGAAAGCCCTTTACAAAAATCATGTTTCGGATATTAAATTTTATAAATTTCCAATTGGTATTTATAGATAAAAAAATTGTGTGCCTCACCTTTATAAGTACACTATTCAAGTGAAACTTCTGAAGTAGATAATAGAAATCAAGTTTTAAAGTAATGATTAAAGTTGTGTTATTATATCTTTGGTTTACATATTTCATTATTTTCTGTTAGAGTCAAGTGGGACCAGAAAATTTCACGAAATCACCGATTTTGAAAATAATCACATTATTGTGTAGTAGGCATGACGCATATGTCACAGTAAAAAATTTGTTTTGAAATTCGTTTTTTTGTTAATGTTATTAAAGTTAATAATTTTGTAAAACTTAAGAGCACGGTAAAATTGAAAAAATAGAATCTCTGGGACCACTCTGTATAATTGAATTAAATTTTAAACACTATTGTAGCAATGTTTAGACTATAGAATGATCATTTAATTAAGAAAAATTTGTTTAAATAAAAGAGTTTTGCATACATTTTTAATAAACAATTAAAATTTTTTATGTGTTCTTCACGCTGAAAAAAAATTAATCTTGTGTCATAATATGCGGCAAACGTTTCTGTTTTATAAGATGTACTCAAAAATTTGTCCTTCATATGTCGGGGATATTAAATTTTTTGTCCCGCCGCGGCGGGCGCTTGATTAGTACGCGGCGCGCTTCGCTGCTAGATCGTCAGGAACGCTGTGCTCACGGTGTGCCTAAACAAAGTTTAAGTCACATAAAAATGCCGCCAAAACTAATTGCAGTTTCTTGTTCGGGACCCTTTGGTGACTTAAAAATGATATTTACCAAAATCCTAGCTGCTCCTCTTTTCGAAATTTTTTGAAAATTCATGATTTTTGTTGAAATTTTTGTTTATCTCAAAGTCTACCTTTGACAAAGTACACATTTGTACACCGATTTTTATAAAACTGGAGTATATTATTGAGGAAACTTAGAGAATACTTTTTAATACTGATCACATCATTTGATATATACAGGGTTAGCCTCGGGTTAGCCAAAAATCACTTATTTTTAATAAAGCAAAAGCGTAAATTCATGGTTTTGTCATAACACGCAAAAAAGATTTATCCCTAATTTTTTTTTTAGATATTTATACGTTTATCAGGTTACAAAATGGCATTCTATTAACCTTTTACAAGAAAAATAGATTTTTAATAAAATTACATAAAATAACGTTTAGAGAATATTTAAAATGTTGTTTAATTTAGGTTTTTTAGTAGTTTTCAATTTTGAACGAAAAACTGGTTGAAGTTTTTTGATCGGCACTCTTTGGTGATTTAAAAACTATATTTACCAAAATTCTAACTCCTTTTTTTTGAAATTTGTAGAGTACACATTTGTACACCGATTTTTATTGGAGTATATTGTTAACGAGACTTAGAGAATACTGTTTTTATACTGAGCACATCATTGCGGTTACCCAAAAATCACGTTTTTATATAGTAAAAAGCATAATCCACAAAAAAGATTTATCTTCAAAAATTTCAAAAAAAATCATGAATTTTCAAAAAAATTCTAAAAGAGTAGCAACTAGGATTTTGGTAAATATCATTTTTAAGTCACCAAAGGGTCCCGAACAAGAAACTGCAGTCAGTTTTTAGCGGCTTTTGTATGTGACTTAAACCTTGTTCAGGCACACTGCATGCTGACGAGCTAGAAGCGAAGCGCGCTGCGTACTGATCAAGCGCACAGCGGGACAAAAAAATTAATATCTCCGGAATGACATATGAAGGACAAATTTTTGCGTACATTTTATTAAACGGGAACGTTTGCGGCATATTATGACACAAGTTTAATTTTTTTTCAGCGTGAAGAACACATACAAAATTTCAATTGTTTATAGTAAATGTATGCAAAATTGTTTTATTTACACAAATTTACTATAATTAAATGATCATTCTATAGTCTAAACATTGCTACAATAGTGTGTAAAATTTAATTCAATTATACAGAGTGGTCCCAGAGATTCTATTTTTTCAATTTTACCGTGCTCTAAAGTTTCACAAAATTGTTAACCTTAATAACATTACCAAAAAAACGAATTTTAAAATAATTTTTTTACTGTGACATATAAGTCATGCCTACTACACTGCCGTGCTTAATGAAAACGCCGTAACAAACAATTTTGCGATTTTTGTTTTACGGCATTTTCTACTAGAACAATTCATCCTGCGTCTATCCCCGGTACTCAAAAAACCGTATCTATATATATACGGTTTTTTGAGTACCGCGGATAGACACAGGATGAATTGTTCTAGTAGAAAATGCCGTAAAACAAAAATCGCAAAATTGTTGGTTACGGCGTTTTCATTAAGCACGGCAGTACACTATAATGTGATTATTTTCAAAATCGGTGATTTCGTGAAATTTTCTGGTCCCACTTGACGTGGCTTGACTCTTACAAATTTATAAAAAAAATCTCATTTAACTCCTGATTATTTACTGACTAGTTACTAATTAGTTATTGGCTTGTTACTGTTTGTAATTTTAAAGTTTTTGGAAATTTTAAACAGTGAATTTAAATGATTTAAAAAAAATTGGATTATTATATGCTTTGGAAATTATGAAAGTAAAGTACTAAAAGTTTTACTTACCTTATCCTTAAAACTGTTTAAAACCTTTGTTCGATATTTTATACCGCGGTAGTTGTAAAATAAATGACATAACCTCTGCGACTTCATGCTGTAATGACTCTTAAAACTGTTTTAAACATATTTTCGATAGCAGTAGTAGTCAGAGATCGGCAATAACGATTTTGTGTCAGCGATTTGGCTATATATTGGTTATAATTTTAATATTAATATTGTTGACTATTATTATTTTTAATTAATTGAATCATTGTAATTAGCCAACAAAAATATTGTCAATCATTTCGAAATCGATTATTATTTGTATGATCAATATTAAGCTTTCAGACAACTAATAATTATGGAATCAGCTACTACTAATTATTTTTATATTTAGGTCTTTATTTTAAGGCGTTTAACTCATTACTAATTACTTAAGTAATTAATGAATATTTAGTAATTGGAAAAGAAAACTAATCTTAACTAGTATTTAAAAATTTAGTAGGTATTTGGAAAAAAAATGATAATTATTTGAATAATTAGTAATTGCAAAAACAATTACTTAATGTTAATTTTTTAAATAGTTGAAATGAAATATTTAGTAATTAAAAATATATATTGCTAATATAGTAATAGTAAGAAGTACATTGTGCGATCAATACTCCCGATCCCTTCCCGTTCCTGTACCGTTTATGCTCTATGTCTGTCTCGTTTCTGTCCCGATCCCGTCTCATTCCTCTCCCAATCCCGTCTCGCTCCCTTATCGATTCTGTTCTGTTCCTGTCTTGTTTTTACCCCGTTTCTGTTCCATCCCTGTTAGCTGTCAATTACTTAATATTTAATTAATTAGTAATATTTTGGCTTTTAATTACTAATTATCTATATATTAAGTAAGTTTTCTATTGTTAATTATTAAAATTTAATTTCTAATATTAAGATAATTAATAACATTGTTTCTAATTTCTGACTATCCAAATACTTAGTAACTGCTTCTTAAATAATTGCTATTTTTATAAATAGTTAATATTATTTTCTTTAATCATTAATAAATAAATAAATAAAGTTTTTATTGCATATTCAGTACAATACAGAACATATAATACAAAATATACAAAAGGCCATCGACCGGGGTCCTTCAGCCTGATTAATAAATTTATAACTACTTGGCAATATTCATATTTGACTAAACCATACAGTGCGGACGTTAAAAGTCCCCCCTGTTATCTTTTGAACGACATCGGACAAAAACCATTGTCAAGGACATTAAGAATACTACTTTTTGACGTCAAATTGATAGGTGCCCATTTAAGGAGCGCCAAGAGGGCAGTATTAACTTAAAAATTTCAAAGGGCTTGTGATACCTCATTTGAAAGGTATTTCGATTCTCTATTCGATGCTATTTAAATTTTTAAAATCCGTTTAACGGTTGCTAAGTAATTAAGCATTTCAGTTTTTCAAACTAATAATAATAATAATAAAATACTTTATTTTCATCCTAAGAAACATACATTTTCTTGCCGCCCTAGGCAGCTACATACGTTGCCCATTTATTTTTTTTTACACTTTTTTGTTGTTGTTTTGTAAAAAAAACGTACCATTGTAGTTAAAAATTTCAAAGGGAAAGGGAGGCTTGTGATACCTCATTTGAAAGGTATTTCGATTATCTATTCGATGCTATTTAAATTTTTAAAATCCGTTTAACGGTTGCTGAGATATTAAACGTTTAAATAAAATTAAGTCTCAAATCAAATTTTATTATTAAGTACAAGGTTTTCATTCATTAAGTACAATAAATCATCAAATTAGATGTTCGAAATGCTCCCCTTGGACATTTTGACACAATAATAGTCTGTTTCTAATTTCAGTTCTCACATTTGTAAACGTTTCTTGGGTAATATTCGCACATTCATGTCTAAGGTCATCAATTGATTCTGGTTCGGTGATGTAGACCTTTGATTTTAAATAACCCCACAAAAAAAATCAAGTGGCGTTAAATCAGGAGACCGAGCCGGCCATTCGGTAGGACCACGCCTACCAATCCACCTATTTGGATAAGTCTCAAGCCACAGTCTAACATCCCTAAAATAATGTGCGGGCGCTCCATCTTGTTGAAATATTACTTCCATTTCAAATTCGTCAGGATTAGCTTGAACTACACTCACGTGCAAAATAATCGATCCACACAAATTTTCGATGAATTTCAATCGCAAATAACTTTTTTATTTGATGTCGGATTTATGAATATGTCTTCGACTGATGTTGCCAGAGCTATTAATTTAATCCAGGATGGACGGTCACAGTATTACGTGGCAAGTTTTTTAAACATCATAAGAAGTAAAGTATAAAGGGCAACATCAGTCGGAGACATTTTTAAAAGTAAGAAGGCACCT
Source organism: Brassicogethes aeneus (assembly GCA_921294245.1). Taxonomy (NCBI): domain Eukaryota; kingdom Metazoa; phylum Arthropoda; class Insecta; order Coleoptera; family Nitidulidae; genus Brassicogethes; species Brassicogethes aeneus. Next base: position 29,587,224 of record OV121137.1, read on the forward strand.
CAAAATTAACACATTAATTTACGAAAAAACAATTTGATAGCTTTTGTATATGACATGTCCAAGTATGGGATGATTCAACAAAACTGTCACTGTCATTCTCCATAGCCTAGGGATGGACCATAGCAACCTTAGTTCTTCATACCGAAAAATATTGGAAATTGCAATGTTTTTTTTTAAAAATCCATATTTTCCACAAAAATAAATATATCGAGGTGAACCTAAAACAAAACTGTTAAGAATAGATGTGACTTGATAAATAAAACTTAATTTAGAACAATATACGGTTTTGCCACTCTACAGAGTGTCTTAAACTTATGGTAAAAAACATATTTTTGTTTAAACCTGTATATTATAAACGTACGTCTATTTTTTTTAAAATGTGAGCGATTGTCCATTAATTTATCTACAATATTCTTTAATATTCGTTTAAATCCGACATTAAAATAAATTTGTGTGGATCGATTATTTTGCACGTGAGTGTATATCTTGAATCATTGGATGAATTTGTGTTTGAAGCATTAAGTACAAGATGCCTGTTAAATTTCCTTCCAAAAAGATGGGTCCTACAATATGGTTTCCCAGTTGTCCCGCCCATACATTGACTTTTTGTGGATACTGGGTATGACCTTCACGAAATGCATGTGGGTTAACATCTGACCAGTAACGTACTGTCCGTTCATGCTAAGTTGAGCGGTCTTAGGAATGTCACCCCGTCCATCATCTCTATGTTTAGTCACAATTAAATACATGTATTTCGGTAGCCGCTCTGTACCAACAAACCGCAAGCCCCGGCACTGATAAATCATCTTCTTGTTACCGAAATCTTGCGAGGATTAGATATTTAATTTAATCAACGGTCACAAGATCCCCCACCAAAGCGCTCAACTTAGCCTGAACGGACTGTATATTTTGCCGATTTACATTGCCATTTAGGAAAAAAGTACTTTCATCACTAAAACAAATTGATTGCAAGTACAGGGGATTTTGTATTATGCGCTCAAACATAACTTCACAAAACTGTACTCTGCGATCCGGGTCATCTTCAGTAAGTTGATGTAATAATTTTAATTTATAGGGATGAAATTTGTTTTTTTTTTAATATTTTTTAACAGTTGATATTGCTACATCACAATCCCCTGCAAGTGCCGCCGTCGATTGTTGTGGAGTATTGACGACGGAACCGACTATTTCTTTTTGTTTGTCTTCTGAGATTAATTTTCTATCCGATCCTTTCTGCCTACTCAAACTTCCAGTTGTTTGAAATTTAGTCACTAACTTCCGTAGATATTTTCTGCAAATAGGGTTGTCTGGGTACCTTTCATTAAATACCCTCTCTGCTTGGTGCAAATTACGTCCAACTTCAGCATAAATAAAAATTGCTTCTGTTTTTTGTTCCAACGGGCGAGCGCGAACCATTTTCCAATGAAATAATAAGAAAAATTGCAGGCACAACTGATAAATAGTGTTACACTAAAGAGTAGAATTATTTTATAAACCGCCTTATAACTACAATGGTACGTTTTTTTTACAAAACAAAAACAAAAAAGTGTAAAAAAAAAATAAATGTTGATACAGATTTACGATAATTTGCACCGCCAGGGCCGGATTTATCGAACAGGCAACGTATGTAGCTGCCTAGGGCGGCAAGAAAATGTATGTTTCTTGGGATGAAAATAAAGTATTTTATTATTATTATTATTATTATTAGTTTGAAAAACTGAAATGCTTAATTACTTAGCAACCGTTAAACGGATTTTAAAAATTTAAATAGCATCGAATAGAGAATCGAAATACCTTTCAAATGAGGTATCACAAGCCCCCCTTTCCCTTTGAAATTTTTAAGTTGATACTGCCCTCTTGGCGCTCCTTAAATGAGCACCTATCAATTTGACGTCAAAAAGTAGTATTCTTAGGGCCGGTTTTTCAATCGTTGGTTAAGTTTAACTTACGGTTAACTTTCTTAGATACTATTGTGTTAACAATAGTATCTAAGGAAATTAACCGTAAGATAAAGTTAGCCAACGATTGAAAAACCGGCCCTTAATGTCCTTGACAATGGTTTTTGTCCGATGTCGATACCTTTTTTCGTTCAAAAGATAACAGGGGGGGACTTTTAACGTCCGCACTGTATATACAGGGTGTTTCTTTTAACTTGAGACAGCTCAATATCTCGAGAAATACGCATTTCACGGAAAAATGTCTTAAATAAAAGGTTAATGTGACCAAAGGGGACATTATTTGGTGCTACCGCTAGCCACCCCCTACCCCTCCTTAAGGGTGAAACGGGGGGTAACTTTGGAAAGTCAAATGGAATGACCCGATTTTTTTCACAGAGTTTGGTAGTACATAAAAAAATAAATAACTTTTATTTAAAACTTTTTTCAATTTATCAGCAGATGGCGCTGTAATTCAAAATTTAAGAAAAAGGGGTTTCCTTGTAAAATGTATTATTTGAAACGTTTGAAAAACAAAAATTAACATTAAATCAACAATAGTCGGCTCTGAAAACAATTTATAACAAATGTTCGAAATGTTGTCCTTCCATTTCGACACCAAGTGGAGCACCAGCGTCCCTGGTCGGTAAACGTTTGGTGCGGTACCTTAACACTTTCGCTGCTGACTGGTATGGGCAATCGACCCCCAGAAACTGAAATAGTTTGGGAAATATTAAACAGTTTGAAAACAAAAAAAGTTTAAAACACATTTATTTTATAAAAAAAAACTCAGGGCTAGGACGTCTTAAGACGTCGTCAGCCACCTGCTAAAAAAATTTATCCAGAGGCGGAAGACGTCTATGTCTAAAGGATTACTAAAGGATAATAAGCGATATTTTAGTGGACGTCAAAAGGCGCCGTTCGCCTCCCACTTAAGAAGCGGTGGCCGTCTTTAGACGCCGTCAGCAGCGAACGTGTTAAGCGAACGATTAATCGGACCCTTCTTTATTGACGGTGCATTAAATGGCGAAAAGTACCGGAATTTTCTAGAAAACGATCTGACGGACCTTTTGGAGGATGTACCACTAGCACGGCTCCAAAACATGTGGTACCAGCAAGATGGTTGTCCTGCACATTATTCAACAATTGGTCGAGAGGTGTTGGATCGGGAGTTCAATGGCCGGTGCACCGCGGTGGATCGGTAGACGTAGTCCAGTAATTTGGCCTGCTCGATCACCTGATCTTACGCCACCAGACTTCTTCCAGTGGGGTTACTTAAAAGAAAAAGTTTACGCTGCAATTCCTACAACTTGGGAGGACATGGTGGAGCGGATCAGGATCGCCTGTGCGGCGATACCGCCCGACATGTTGGCGCGTTGTATGCCAGAATTCATTACCTGCATTCAAAAATGTGTTGAAATGGAATGACGACATTTCGAACATTTGTTATAAATTGTTTTCATAGCTGACTATTGTTGTTAATGTTAATTTTTGTTTTTCAAACGTTTCAAATAATACATTTTACAAGGAAACTCATTTTTCTTAAATTTTGAATTACAGCGCCATCTGTTGATAAATTGAAAAAAGTTTTAAATAAAAGTTATTTATTTTTTATGTACTACCAAACTCTGTGAAAAAAATCGGGTCATTCCATTTGACTTTCCAAAGTTACCCCCCGTTTCACCCTTAAGGAGGGGTAGCGGGAGGCTAGCGGTAGCACCAAATAATGTCCCCTTTAGTCACATTAACCTTTTATTTAAGACATTTTTCCGTGAAATGCGTATTTCTCGAGATATTGAGCTGTCTCAAGTTAAAAGAAACACCCTGTATATGGCACATGAAAATACTATTATTTTATGTTTGGAAATAATATTATGTTTCTTTGATTTTTTATTAATATACCGAATATTTTCTTTAGGTAAAACGTTGTAAACTAAGAAAACAAGGGTTGGACATGATTAAACACCTTTTAAATTCCAATTTTATTCTAAATTCCGTGAGATATTCCATAATAAACGGCTATTTGGGATTAGATAAGGCCGACGAGTACATGTGTCACTGTTTAGATGAAGTAAAGCTTGTAACTCCGTTTTTGAAGACTGAATTGCTTTTTTCCCAACTTGGCATTACTGAATGGTGTATCGATACTTTACGCCAGTACATACTAAGAGACATTCCAAGCAAAAGCGGCAAAACCAAGGGTACCAATGCTAAGGTAAATTTAAATTTGGGAACGTACACACTTTTAAGGGATATACCTAGGGCCAGAATGCTTTTGGCCATTATAGGTATCCTTTCATCGAATATGCGTTACAACGCGATGGAGTTAAGCCCGTTGGTAAACAGCGGCGTAATCAGTTCGGTTTTGGCATTGCTGAAACAAGCCGGTTGCGATCAAAGTATCGTTCGTAAGGTTTCGGAATTTTATGTTCTATACGCCGATATGATCGAAAACAACAAACCCAGATTTGCTTTCGTAACCGGTCCAGAACTTGCCAGTTTAATGAAGTTAGGTACCAGGGTTGTTAGAGGTGCGGACTGGAAATGGGGAGATCAGGACGGGAATCCCCCAGGTGAAGGTAGAGTTATCGGAGAACTGGGAGATGACGGATGGGTTCGTGTAGAATGGACCAATGGTACCACTAATAGTTATAGGATGGGCATTGAAGGTAAATACGATTTGACACTAGCATCTCCGCCCTCCCCTGTAACCTCAGACACTGAAACCGAAGAAACAAGTGATCATGGTATGTTGTTTTTTTAATACCTTTTTATAATGTTTTAATTATTCTATTTACAGCTTCTCAACTAATAAAAGACAATCAATTGATCAAACTCTTACGAAACTCAAGTATTAATTTCCTTCGAATACTCGCTATAAGTGCAGGTGTCTCCAAAGGCAATCTTCATCAAACGACCGTACATGGTATAAGTAGTCTTTTTTGTTCAACTTTGACCTTTGGTAATTCAGAATGGTGCAATTTAACTTTAGTCAGAAGCATCGCTCAGAATCAGCAGCTTTGCTTGGCTTTTAGTACCAAACCGTGGATTAACATGCTGTTAGAATTCCTATCGGTTAATTCTCCATCCAGCGGCAATGAAGTGAATCTACCAAAACAAGTAAAGTAATAAATATTAATCTTCAAAAAATTGCAATTCATTCGATTTTAGATTTTGACTGTGCGTCTCTTACAAACCGTACTTCATATGTGGGATATGGACAACTCCGAAATTCCAAACATTCTAGAAAAACTCCTAACCATTTTAGGGAAAATAATACTTACTTGTTCTTACGATACCGGCAACAAACCACTATCTACCGCAAAATCTCTTGTACTGTTAACTCAGTCCCACAGCAGCACATTGGCCCAAGAGATCATTAGTCTTTTGAGGCACCTACACGGTCTTGTTGGATGGAATCAATATTTAAACGCGATGCTTGTGCAAAAACTTAGTATTGCCACTTACTTTTTAAGTGACGCGTGTCTTGTAAATATGATGAACGACAGTTTAACGCCCGATCAACAACACTACATGGTTCTTGCTTGTCTCAATATTATTGGTAAGTTTTTTTAAAGTCCTTTTGAATAGAATTTAATTTATGTTGTTTAGGTGCTTGGGATGACAGACCAAGAACTGGAGCAATTGCTGAAGTGGAAAGTCTTCAAGGAACAGTAATAAGAGTTACTCCTAAAGGGAAATTATGCTTGCAAATCCACGAAACCGGAGAACTTAAGAAAGTCCCACTAAACGGCATAAAGCTAATACCTCCGGTCGAATTTAATTTTGATCGGATGCTACTGGGCGATAATTTTGTCAAAACTTGGGCTAACTTATTATTAATTCGACAAAGTCCCTTCAATAATCACGATAGAAAATCGTTCCATGGACAAGTTAATGCTGGCTATTTGAGAACGCAACAAAACATTCTTGGCGCGTTAAACGCTACCAGAATATTACATACTAATCAGTACAAACTGAGAAAGATTCTCAGACAACCTTTTAATGGAATGGATCAATCGCAAGAGCATCAATCGATCGAAGAAGAGCTCAACCAACAACCGGTTATGTTGGTACAAAAATTGTTAAGCAAAGCCACCCAGCCCAGCCCCCTTAAACCCGGATTCACGTTGCAAGAAATGCAACTGGCAGCGTTAAACCTTAGTCAGTATCTTGCTTCCGAAGGCAACTTTGAAACGCCAACTACGATCACAAACGAAAAACCCAACCAGGCCAGATCAAGCACAAGCAGATGTGCACCCAGCGAGGTTGTCACGCCGAACAGCGAATGCTCGTTGAAAAGCGTGGTCGACGAAAAGGTGAAAAAGCAAAGCGAACTTGACGAGGATATTTCCACGCATCCCATAGTCACTCAGATCGTCGAGATGGGCTTCACGAAACGCGCCGTTGAGAACGCCATGAAGTCCCTAGCCATCGGACCCGAGTCCCTTGTAACTCCGGAAACCATCGTCGGCTGGTTATTGGAACATCCGGATTATGTGGCCGACGACAGCGATTCTGTTAGTTCTGCGTACGACAGTGATTCCGAGTCGTTATCATACGATAATGCCATGAACGCCCAGGCTCTAGCCCCATACGTAAGTTAAAGTTTAAGCATAAAAAATGCACAAAAAGAATTAATAAATAACGTTCAAAGTGGCTTGCAAGAGAATGGCTTTAAATTGTTTCTATTTAATTTTGGTTGAACCTTCTGGCTCTGATCCAGTCCCAAAACTCTCTCCAAAACTCTTTATAATCTTAAGTCTTGCATCCATTTTTTCGAGCGCCAATGAACCATAACCTTTTAACTAAAATACGTTTTTAAGGCCGACGATCCAAATAATTCCAGACCGCAAACATACTGCAGACGATCTCAATTTTTATCCAACGACGAATACGCAATGTATGTGCGTGACAACGTAGAAGTTGGAATGCTGGTGCGTTGCTGCAAAAGTTACGAAGAAGTTCAATTGGGCGACATAGGAAAAGTAAATAAAATAGACAGAGAGGGACTACATGATTTAAACTTACAGGTAATTTTTTTAATCTTATTTTTATGGACAATCGAGAATATCGTACTTAATCAAGTTATTTGTACCATTCACTAGTTATGCTATCCAAATAGAATTTTTCTCCATTTTATACAGGGTTGGTTGAATTCGTCCAAGTGGACAAAATTGGACAAAATCAATTAAACACAAATTTTATACAGGGTTGGTGGAATTCGTCCAAGTGGACAAAATTGGACAAAATCAATTAAACACAAATGAAATTCAAAAAAACCTTAATAATTATATTAGAGTGTCAAAAACAACTTAAACATTTGGGTGCTTGACTAGCCATTGTTATCTTATTTAAATTTAACATTAGCAAATAAGTCAACAATCTAAAATAATGTACATTTAACTTTTAAACAAAACCCTACCAAGTTTAGAGTTTAAAGTTCAGATGTACATTTACATAACATACAAGATACAGTCCGCGCGTTATAACTTGGCGAGAACGCCCTATGCTCAGTTGACGTAATTTCGTAATGGTACCGCCCTTCAAGTTCAGTTTAACACGTGTTTGTTTAATTTATTGTATTATAAATTGCATCGTATCGCAAAAAGATTACTAGTTTAAAAAATATATAAATTAAAAAAGTGAAGGTTCAAAGTAGTATAATTAACCTTATAATTATATAAATACATACAATATGATTTACCTGTATAAAATGCAATTTTTAAGTAAAGGTAACAAACCAGTATAGTTTTAAAAGGTATAACTATACCTAAATACGTATATAAAATTGCGGAAGAAGAATTTTCTAAAAATATCGCAAGATACCACGCAATATCTATGGAAGATAAATATCTTGACCGGGAAATAGTGTTGGATGATCATGTAGAACCATTTTTAATTAATCTAGATTCAGATGATAGTAGCGATGACGACAGTTTTTTAGAAGAATATTAATTAATTAATATTTAAGTAATTGTACCAATGAATGTTTTATTCATACCGGGATAAAAAGTATCTACAATATTAAACCTAAATATATATATATTTAATAATTACAATATATTTTGTTAATTTCAAAATTTAATCTTAATCTTCGACGCCGCTGGTAGGCAGTAAACAAGTGCCAACGGCTACGCCCACATGCGTCGAGGTTCGCCAAGTTATAACGCGCGGACTGTACATGAAGTTTAAAAAAACAGACACACTCAAGACTACAGCACAAGCAAAAGGCGGATCTAAATATGTTCTTTTCGCATTAAATCTGATGAATTATTAAAGAAAACATTCCAAATTATTATGTGCGACAAAAAATTAGAAGAAACGCGTAATTTTTAAGTTAATTAGGCTTCAAAATATGTACTCAAGTGAACTGAATGACTATTGTGTCTATTGACTATAATATACGAAAAAAAAACTGTCAATCTGTCAACCGTTTTGCCACGTTGTGATTAAAGATTATTTATCAATTAATAGGAACTAATAATTTAAAAAATCAATTAGTGTTTCGTCCCCACTTATTTTTAATTACCTTTTATTTATAATTGCATTACCAAATTATCAATACCTATGTTTAATAAGGTTTAATATAACCGTTGGTTAAATTGAAATAATAAAATTGGTTTCAAACAGCAACGGAAAACAATATGGTTTAATTCAACCGTTGGTTATATTAAAATATAAAATTGGTTTATAACAAGCAAGGGAAAAGATTATGTAATTTAAAAAACAAAACAAGTATTTAGTACGACAAAATTTGAACATAAAATTACATATAGGGCCGAATTGCGAACTTGCGGAAAAATCGCTTGATCACAGCCCCAGTGACATACTCCGTCGCGAAGTCAACACAAAACGCCCGCGGAAGCTCTTTTCGAAGAAATGCCTCCTCATGCACTGGATGGCGGATGGGGATGTCCTGCTGTTCTTCAAAGAAGTGTCGCAGCGTGCTCAACGGCCCTTCCGCCACGTCCTCCTCTCAGTTGGCTCCAATTCCGCGTGGTAAAGTGAAACTGCTGACCATCAAGGACTTAAAAGTATTCAGAAAGGACGTACAAGTTGGTTTTGCACCTGCATGGTTTCTAATTTGCCCGTACAAGTTTTCCAAGGGGTCTTGGTTAAAACCCCTTGGAGATACAAAGTCTAATCTGTGTGTTGGGGACGTCAAAAGTTTTTGTGATAAATAAATGAAACCATGCACCGTTGAAATCCAATTGTGCAAGGATGGGGGATAGGCGCGTTGGCGGGGACAGTCGGCAACAAAGGACATAGATCGTAGGCGAGAAAGTGCGGAAGTCCAGAAGGGTATATGGCCAGAGTTGCGCCTCACCACACATAAAAGAGGTTTTCCAGGAGGAGGATGTAAAATTTGTCCATTAACGTCTGTCGACTGTCGAACAGTTGGTCGAAGAACCGCAGAAGTTCGGAAGTATCCAATGCTTGTGTATCTACATAAGAAGGGTGCAAGGGATCCAAATTTGCTTCGATCGCGTTTTGGTCTAGATGGTGCATGACAGCAGACAACGTATGACTGAAAACTTGTGCGGCCATGCGGACGTTCATTTTCCGGATTCTGGACGGATACCCCCCTGACGGTGTTCCATTAGGCTCCTCACCGCTGCTTGATTGGTGGCTCCTTAGTCACATATTGTTGCAATAACTACTAGTCCAACGGCTTGCATTTCTGTAATAATCCTTTTTATTAGGCCTGCCAAGTTAATGGTGGATGTGGTCCCTTCACAGAATCCAAAATAGTACAGGCTGTTTCCAAGCCTGACGAATGTCCTTTGCAATGAACACTAGACCATGATCTGCAAATCTACTCTCTCGCATGCCCTCACCTAGGTCCACAAATCCCTCCACTAATCGTCGATTATAGCAGAGGAATGGCTGAAACGCAACCTCGTCAAACATGAGCAAACATAATCGGTCTTCAATTTTCTTCTTCTTCTCCACACCACGAAAATATTGTTTATGCCCGGCAGGGTAACCGAATTTAACAATTTCCTGACAGTGCGTGCGGTAGGTAAGCAGAAAAACCGGCACAGAAAGCGATACGTCCGCAGACTTCGTCAACAGATGTCCCCGGGACGGTTTGGCAGCATTCCGCAATTTGCTTGGCAAATAAATCGAGGGGCATATCTGATAACGCCTCTAACAATTCTAAAAATCCTGTCCTTGCCTGCACTGCGTCAACGAGAATTTTGACGCTTGTAGTTCTTTTGCCATTCGTGTGGCAGTCACTGCATCGCTCGCAAGCATAGCCGCATCTATTAAGAAAGAAAACGCTCCATATCAAAAATTAAAAACGTATTGTTGGGTGTAAGGTTAAACTAAGTTTATACTTGAAATATTTAAACATAATCGACCTTTCTACGCCTTCGTAATTTAGAGTTCGTTAAGTGTTAAATAAGATAGACTACCTGAGTTGCTAAGTTGTCGCACGGGTACCTCTTCGGACGGCCTTTTGTGGTCTTGCTTGTGGGCAGACTACAATCACTTCTGTTGGTTATCGTCTGAAAATATTATTCAATTATTACAGAACTAGCGCATTAAGAAAAACCGTGAGGTTCATCACTAAAGATAATTTTTTTAATGAAATTCAGGATTTTCTTCAAACTTTTGAAGAACAAAATTGGAGAAGTTTCAGCGTTTTAAATGATCCAGAGGTTTCAGTTCTTGGGTTACTTGATCTTGTAAGGGTGTAGCTTAAGATCTTGCTGTTACGACCGGTGCGTTGTCTCACTGGCACATGAACATTCAATAGTGAATATGTTGATTTAAATTTATTCACCATCGCACGCACAGCTTGTCTGGTGGGACAATTATTGCGACCAAAAATTGGACTAAGCGCTCTTAAGTTGCAACTATCGAATCAGAATTTCGCTAATAAGTTTTAACGATTTACAAACGTTGCTTGTTTGTAAACTTCACCATGATAAAAATGTAAACTTTGACTGACGTTTTAACATTGAAAGATCATTAAAAGTTTGTAGGTTATGTTCCGTATTATAAAACAAAAATGTTATATCCCTATTGAAAAACCCTTTATTATAAATTTATATTGGCAAAAAGATCTCAGTCATTAGCCCTTTGGTTTTTTTCAATAAATATATTTACTACTACTACAATAATACCTAATAATTACCTCTTAAAAGTGGCGGCATTCGAGAAAACTGTATTTTTGCTGGCACCGTGTAAAGGAAATTATCGCAAACAGTACCAGTTGGGGTATAATCTAAAACAAATAAAGTACCTTAATTAGTCCGGTCAATCTAGACATTCGAAGGTACATAAATTTACAACAAGCTGAAAATCAGTAAAATTGTTCAGAATATAATTATAAATAAAATTTTAAAGTTCCCCATAATTCCCCTGTATGGAAAAATTTTTATTCAAGGTCAAAGGTCAAATAAATGATTTTTCGCGATTTTCGGCAAAACGGTAAATTTTATCATAAAATACTTCAGACAAATATTGTAGATCATAAAATTATCTATAAAAAATGTATCAATACTTTTTTTTCTACGAGCCACCGTTTCTGAGATATAACGATTCGAAAAGTTGTAAAAGTTATAATCGTCATAATATGCACACGTTTCCACGCCACCTATTAGGTAGTGTACTTAGCGCGTTTTTTAACGTGGTTTCCCCAGTAGCCTATTCCACGGGTCAGTTGTGATCCTGTTTAATTTGAAACTATTGCAAAATAACGGAAATTAGCAATGATTGGAAAAGATAAAAGCGATGTAAATTTAAAAAAAGTACTGAAGTTAATTAGTCTGATTCGTAACATTTAAATTCTTCTTCTTATTCTTCTACTTGTTCTTGTTCTTCTTCTTCTTCATCTTCATCCTGGGTACAAGTAAATTGCGTCAGTAGCGATGTATCGCATGTCACCTCGTTGGAAATAAATGAATCCTCCACTGTTGGTGATTCAACATTAGAGCACGACTGGCCTTGACAATTCGTACATACCAGAGAATAAAACAGTCCGACTTTTTTGCAACCACATTTAGCACTGCATCCCTTTTTGCAGTTGCAAAAAATTGTGTTTAGCATTTTTTCCGGCGCAGGTGGGAGTAAAGTTTGAACTGGTTCTAATGGGTTGTTGACCAACTTTCAACCCCAGTCTGTAGGGTCTAGCTGATAACCAAGCCACACTTGAACTTGGTAATATACCCGAAAAATATTTTGATGAGCAGCAGGTTGGAGGAAGACAAGCTAATTGAACTTGTTTTTTATTTTAGTATTTTTAACGAAACATGCATATCGACACTTATCAAAGCAGGTAGTTTTTTTAGGAGCTCCGTATATAGAAAGAAGAAATCGAATGCCGTTGGTGATAACTTCTTGTCCCGAAGCACCTTTTCCTCGAGTTTGGCCGAAAAATCTCCGCTCGTTCGAAAGTTAAGCGAAGACAACGGAACGTGCCAAATTTGACGGAAAAATCGAAAAAAAGTGGACTTGGGCCTTTTCAACACTGGGTAAAAGACCAAAGTTTGACATACTAAAAGATGAGCTTTATCGAATGAAAACTAATCGACCAGAAGCCCGTTTAATTTTTGTTGTGTATTTAAAAAAGTTAACCAATTAAAATTCCCGAAATCAAATCGATAAGGTGGCAAATGACAGGTGGCATTTGACAGGGTCAAATGACAGGTGACAGATGAGAGGTGACAGATGACAGGTGAGAGATGTCAAGTTGACAGATGACAAATCATCTGTCATCTGTCACTGGGTTTTATTTCACTTGATATTCTTATAGTTATAACTTATGTAGGTATATTTTATATTTTAAGTGTAAGTGAAAATGACCGATAGAAAAATATATTAACATATATTAAAACTCTAGAGATGTATATACGTGACGTACTCATGTATATTATGACGATTACAACTTTTACAACTTTTCGAATCGTTATAACGATATATATCTCAGAAACGGTGGCTCTTAGGAAAAAAAGTATCGATATATTTTTTATAGACAATTTTATGATCTACAATTTTTGTCAGAAATATTTTTGTGATAAAACTTCCCGTTTTGCTAAAAATCGCGAAAAACTAATTTTTTTGACCTTTGACCTTGAATAAATTTTTTTCCATACAGGGGAATGATGGGGAACTTTAAAATTTTATTTATAATTATATTCTGAACAATTTTACTGATTTTCAGCCTGTTGTAAATTTATGTACCTTCACTGTTATTTTTTGGTCTAATTTGACCGGACTATAATTTATTAATGCACCAGGTTTCTAATTTTTCTAGGTATATTTGCCTTTTTTAAATCTTCTTTTAAAGTTTTGCGACAGATGTTATCAAATGCTTGTTTAAAGTCTATAAATAATATATCAAGTCCTATTTTATGTTCGTGAGCTTTCTCTAGTATCTGCATCATGATGTGTATTGGGTCTATAGTTGATTTTCCTTTTATAAATCCATGTTGGTAATCTCCTACTTCTTTTTTTATATATTTCTTGAGCCTGTTGTTTATAATTGTTGTCAATATTTTATATGCTGTATTAAGTAATGTTATGCCCCGGTAATTACTGCAAGAAGTAGTTAACGTACAGTTCGTTTTTCGATAGCGTCAATATGCCACTGTGGCAGGAGCAAAATGTTTAATAAAAAAATAATAAATCATTAATGAGTATATAAATTGAATTATTAATAAAAAAAATCAATAAAATTTTATTTTGTCCAATTTTATCAGTTTTTGTCCAATTTTGACCACGTCATGGGTGGTCAAAAGTAGACAAAAAGACAACCCTGATTTTGTATGGTGTAATTGTTTTTTTGTATGTGTCTAAGTTGTCTCTTTTTCTTTCTTTTGATTCTTTTTGAATTATGTTTACTTTTCTATATATTTTTAAGTACGTTTTACTTGATAATATTTTTTTATTTAGATAAATTGGCAACATAAAGTGAGCACATACTGGGTGCGGTTCATACACGTGGAACTATTAGGTTTCCCACCTTCTCTTCCGACTCCGTCCACCATAAAGGTGGGTGACAAAGTGAGAGTGAAACCGAACATAACAACTCCAAGATACAAATGGGGCTACGTGACCCACGACAGTATTGGCATCGTGACAGGCATCTCTCCAAACGGTCACGATTTAACGGTCGATTTTCCCAAACAACAAAACTGGACTGGGTTCCTTTCCGAAATGGAGATAGTTCCTTCTTGTCATGATGGCGTCGGTTGCGGTGGATGCGGCGTTAACCCCATAAGAGGACCGAGATTTAAGTGTAAAGTTTGCGAGAGCTACGACCACTGCGAAAATTGCTTTTACACCAGAAAAGTTCACAGACATGCATTTAACAGAATTAATGAACCAGGTTTTAATATATTTATTATTTGTTTTTAATAAGTTATGACATTATTTGCTGATCAATCTAATATTTTTGATGATTTTGAGCTTTGATTACAAAAAAAAAATTAGTTGATAAAAGTCGTTTAAATGATTAATTTACAGGAGAGTCAATCCACGTCAAATCATCGAGCTTTTAGGTAAATTTAACCCGGGTCGTCGTTTCTTAACGAAACTCGGTATATCGGCTTTATTTTGTCTCTACCGTTTAGGGATAACGAGTACTATTATTTTAAAAAGTGTGGTTTCATATCCTGTAAACTATTGTAGGTACAGACGTCAGCGACCGCTAATTTTAAAGTTATTAACCTGCAGAATTTATTTTTATATTTTTGGAACGTTTCCGAAAAATTTAAAAATCTGATAAAAAAAATATTTGCCCTGAAACTTTATTGGTAGAAGTTTTTAGTATGAAAGTTGTTATGTTGAATTTAAGAAAGAAAACTTAAAACGTACAAAGGCCTGCGTCATGTGCGTATTCATAACAAGCTAAAGTATGATTTTTTGAATGGTTTTTTTTATATATGGTAATAACTTTAATGAATTTGTCTAAAATTGAAGTAAAAAATGCAATTATGACATAAATTTAACTTCGACTTTGAATAACTTTTGAACTCGTTGGTTTATCGAAAAATGATACGAGACATTTTTTGTAGAGCGTTCAATTTCCCACAAAAATATTTATCGCATATAAATCTGACTTAATTTAATTTGTAAAATTTTTTTGTCATTTTTGCAAAAGAAAGTCCATTGAAAATATCCATTTACGACAATGAATTATTTATAAAGTTAAATTACAAAATTATAATTTTATAAATCGATGTGTCAAATATATCGTTTTATTTGTTAATACATAACCGAATTTGTTTTTTTGCGACCCGGTAGAAGATTCTTACTGAATGAATTATAATAATAGGAATATTTATTATAGGTAATGTATTATATAATTATAATCAGAGTCGAAAATTCACTTTCTTCTTGATACCAGTATACAGATATTTGTAAATTTAAAAAAAAAAATAGTTTTTCATTTTCTTATTACCTTTTGAATAAAATGAAAAGGTCACCGAGGTAAACTTTCGTCCCTGCTATTAGGGACGAAAGTAAGTACGGCTTCGCCTCGGGCATCATGACGCGCAGGGCCGAAAGCAGACTAACCTAAATATGCGTAATCAATAAATTGTGATTGTGAATTTATATTATAAATTGTGATTTTATATTATTAAAACTTTAAATGTGTGTTGCGTGAATACATAATAACCTATATACTAAAATAAAAGTGATACCATGACGAAGAAAAAAACTACTACCATGTGCTTGGTTTGTAATAAACCCCTTGGAAAATCTAAAATTAAAATTCAGTGTCAGCAGTGTAAACTGTGGGCACATCAAGACTGTACAGGGGTCAAAACAGGCTGGACATGTGAATCCTGTAAGGAAGAATCTGAAGACTCTGAAGTGTCAAGTGATGCTGGGGATGGTTCCGATTCGGAAAACGAATCGGGATTTTATATTATTGAAAACTTTAGATTTGTATTGCGTGAATACATAATAACCTATATACTAAAGAATAAAAGTGATACCATGACGAAGAAAATAACCACTACCATGTGCTTGGTTTCTAATAAACCCCTTGAAAAATCTAAAATTAAAATTTAGTGTCAGCAGTGTAAACTGTGGGCACATCAAGACTGTACACTGTACAGTGTACAGGGGTCAAAACAAGCTGGACATGTGAATCCTGTAAGGAAGAATCTGAGGGAGGAAGTGTCAAGTGATGCTGGGGATGGTTCCGAAAAAGTACAAAATATCAGCAAAGAAGAGTCAAAGCCGATATTTAAAGTATCCTTTGTTTCAAAAGCTGAGGAAGATTAATGTCAGCTTACAAAACCAAAAAGGAACTAAAACGTAAAGATGTTGGTCAGACAGGAGAAGAATCAATTTACCTAAATTACGAGATAACTCCAGAGAATCAAATTTTATTTAAGAAAGTCAGGAACCTAAAAAATGAGCTAAAATTCAAGTTTGCTTGGTTCAACTATGGCAAAATAATGCATAGGGAAAAAGAGAATAGTAAGGTGTTTGAAATTGACAAACTACTTGTTGGTGACTTTAACATAAATTTATTCCAAGAAAAATCAAATTCTTACCGATATAAAGAAAAATTATGTATAAGAAACTGCTACATAAAAATGGAATTAATATTGTAAACAATAGATGAGAAATGGGGTACAAAAACAATAATAGACCATGTAATTACTGACCTTCCCCTGACCATCCCACTTAAATTACAAGACCAACACAACACTGATAACAAAATGATATCCTTCAATATTGATGTAAAAAAAATCCATACAACTAAAAATAAGCAAAAACATACATCCAAAATAATAAACTATACAAATCTGGAAAAAAATTTAAAAGACTATACTTAAAATACAAATGTAAGTTTTGAGCAACTTATTAAGATATTATATGAAAATATTGAATGGAATACTGTAAGAAAGGTGAGACACTTTACAAACTCAGTAAAAAAAGGTTGGTTTAAACAGGAAGTATATAAAAAAAATAAAGGAGATGGATGAAATGTATGTAAAGAAGTGAAAAAAGTGAAAAGTGAAAAAACAACACATAGCACATAAATTTGAAAATACAGATGGCAAGCCTAAGAAGCAATGGACCTGTATTAAAGAGTTGATGGGTAAAAATCAGTCTAAAACAAGTTGCTTAAAATTGATTATAAATAAGAAGGAAATAACAGAACCTGAAAAAATTGCTAACGAAACAAATAAATATTTTATAGGTATTGTAAAAAATATAATTAAACCAACAAAAAATAAAGAGTGTACACTAAAATATAAACCAAGCCAATCTCTATACCTACAATATACTACAAAAGAGGAATAAAAAACTGTATCTGTGAAATAGCTTTCAAATGTGCTCGCACCTATGCTTGAAGTATTGATTAACCAACATCTTAAACAAGGAACATTTCCAGATGTCTTAAAAATAGCACGAGTTACACCAATCCATAAGAAAGGCAGTAAAACCGATTTTGAAAACTATAGGCCTATATCTGTGCTCTCAGTGTTTTCAAAAATAGTTGAAATGGTCCTACATAAAAGGCTTCTAAACTTTTTGCAAAAAATTAAATTTTTAAGCTATCGTCAAAATGGGTTTCAACAAAAAAAAGCCCACAAACTGCAATAATAAATCTAACTGAGAATATTTATGAAAATTTAGAACACTAGCTGTATTTCTTGATCTATGTAAAGCCTTTGATGTTGTTGACCCAGATATATTACATAAAAAACTTAACAATTGGAGTTACAAAGAGAGCCCTTAAAATATTTAACAACTACTACCGGACTTTTTTATTCTGGAAGTGAAGAGGAAGTGTTTGGATGGGCTCAAAGCGATCTAAATGCCATTAATGTGTGGACTAAGAAAAACAATATTAAACTTAATGAATCCAAGTGTGATAAAACTATACTTTAACGTTAAATAAGCACATTTAGAATATATTGAAAAGTGCAAAATATTTAGGATCAATTATTAATGATAATCTTAGTTTGTGCCCACATTCAAAGTCTTAAAAATAAAATTGGAAGTTTAAGTTATTACCTGAGAAGAAATGCTTATTTAATAAACAAGAAAACTAAACATTTAATATATAATGCATACATTAACTCCCACTTAATGTATCTTCCAGCTTTTTGGGGGCACGCAAAAAAAGGACTTAAAGAGTTTGCAAGTGACACAAAATAGACTTCTTAAGCTCTTATTTAACAAGCCTTTCCTAACGAGCTCTACATATTTATACAATGAACTAAATGTGTTAAACATTGTTGAGCTAATAATGCTGGATAGTGTCAAAGTGGTGTATAAACTTAGAAAGAACCTAATAGAAACAACTGTAAACCTAACTAAAAACTGTGATAAACATAAACATAAGACGAGGACCAACCAGCATTATCGCATTGCTTCAAATATTACTAAGTTTGGAGAAAGGAGAATAACACAATCTGCTCTCAAAGGGTACAATGAACTTCCTGAGGCAACAAAAAACCAAAGAACAATAAAAACATTTTCGACATCGGTCAAAAACTATTATTAATCTATAAGAAAACTGGGATAACTGCCTGTACCTACTTCCACATATTTATATTTTATATTTTAGTGTTTTTATATAATATTTGTTGAATATTTTTATTTTTCTACTATTGTACCTGCTATGGAATCATGTATTCTTTTTGGGATTAATAAATAAATTTTAAAAAAACTCTTTTTCGACCGGTTAAAAAAACAAAACAGGAAGCGGTGAAGGCTCTCAAATGCAATAAAGTACTCAAAGAGAACCAACTTCACCAAACAGAAGCCCAAAGGAAAATCTTAAAAGATGTCTTGGATGCAGGGTTGGCTGCCCAGTGGGTAACCCAAAAATCCCAGTGAGTTTTTTTTGGGTAGAACCCACTTAAAAATAGCCCGCGGGATTTTTTAAAAGTGGGTTTTTGTCTTAAACTTGAATTCTTCGATATTTTTGTATATTTTTTATATTGTAAAAAGATAAAACATTACATTTTTATGTATTTAAAAAAGTAGTATTTAATTAAAAGCAGTACACTCTATAACTGAGAAACGATCAAACCATTTACCAAACAAAACGTAATTTTAAAGTTCGGGGGTGTCCCCGCCGATCTATACAATTATGCATTTTATAGTTGAACGAATGCGAAAATCGTGAAGCAGAAGGTGATGAATTTTTCTTATCGATTTATCTTTAATGTTTTTTACAAAATCTGTAGGAATTAAAAAACACAATAAAACCCACTTATTAAACCCAAAAAAGGGTTTTATTTAAAAAAAAACGTGTTTTTGCCAACCTTGCTTGGATGAGCAAGAAAAATTTAAGGCAGAAGGAAAAAGTAATTTAATTATCAAGTACATAAATGGAGCACCTAATATTGTTTAAAATGCAGAAAAAATTAAGATTGACCGGGCTAGTTGAGGTATCACTTTGGTATAGTAACCTGAGTTATGTGGTTAATAAAATAGACGAATGGAAAACAAGAATTTCGTCAGCAAATCCTACTTTTATTATGCTTACAGAAACTTGGTTATAAGAAAGCATAGATGAATACAATACATACTGCGAAAATCAAAAGGGGGTGGTGTATGTATTCTTGCCAAAAAATTCATTTAGTGGATATAAAATTTCTAATTTTAAATTAGTACCAGTACTTCAAACTAATGGCTTGATAACCAGTCAAAAAAAAAAAACGGTTTTAAACCAGGGGAAAAACCGGTTGTTATACGGTGGAAAAAAACGGTTTTTAACCGGTCGAAAAAAACCGTTCTTAACCTGTCAAAAATTGATTTAACCGACGGTTTTTATTGAAAGTGTAACCGCGGTTTTCATAGAAAATAAAAACCGGTTAATGCGGATGTTCTTTTAAGATTTAGTTAACGACTTAACGAGTGTACTGCTTTTAATTATATACTTGAGTTTTTAACATACATAAGAATGTGTTTTATTATGTTTATTTTACAAAATGCAAAAATATTAAATGTAAGACCCTACCCATGGGTCTTCGACTTGGTGATTTGACATGGATTGGCCCAGAAATCTTTATAAAATATTTTGTTTGTCACAAAAATATGTTAATGTTAATGTGATAAAACTAAAATTTTCGTAATTTATAATTGCAAATTTAGGTTCTCCTGAGATATACGCTGGTAAACCCGGTCGGTACTATAGACACGACACTTTAGATACGGAAGGAGAACTAATAAGCGAATGGGGTCGATGCGTTAAAAATGTTACCGTATCATCGCAACATGCTGCTAGATTTGAAATTCCTGGGTCGTTGTGGCAAAGTTTAGGAACTCAAGGAAAAGTATTTAGATGGAAATTATAAATAAATTAAGATAATTATTTTCTGTGTTTCTAGCATTGGATTCGACTGGAAATTTCTTCAGATGTTATAATAAAAAATCTACGAATGGGTGTAGATCCAGCCGATAACAGCTACACGCCTTCTCTAATTATTGTGAACGGTGGAAACTCGGTAAAGTCTCTTCAAGAATTGAGCGTCATTAATGTGAAATCCCAAGATACATCTGTCAATTTATTATCCAATCTGGACAAATATTATCCCGTCATTGAAATAAATATTGTTAAATGTAGAAATAGTGGCATTGATTGTAAAGTACATGGCATGTCCATATTGGGCATAAAAAAACATTCGTTCGGGGAATTAAAAACATCGGTTTCCTTTCTGGCTAACGATTGGGATTTAAATCAGGACCATAACATGGGCCCCTGTTTGGTATCAATGTGTAAGTAACCAATCATTTAATTTGAACAATTAAATGTTTAGGTATTTTTTTAGCCCAAGACCTAAACGATGATTATTCGTCAACACCATCTAGCAGCTGCAGAGTATTCGTCTGGGGTCTAAACGACAAAGATCAGCTTGGGGGTATGAAAGGCTCCAAAGTTAAACTTCCTGTGCACTCTGACTTTCTAAGCCATTTAAGACCAATACATATCGCAGGCGGATCTAAGTCATTGTTTATAGTTTCACAAGAAGGAAAGGTAAAAATACATATAAAACATGCATATAGAGGACTTTATTTATGAAACCTTTTAGCTGTTTGCTTGTGGCGAAGGTACAAATGGTCGCTTAGGTTTGGGTCACAACAATAACGTACCCGCACCAAGACTTATACCATTTTTAAGTCAATACGTCATCAAAAAAGTTGCCGTACATTCGGGTGGTAAACACGCGATGGCGCTTACGTTGGACGGGAAGGTGTTCTCATGGGGAGAAGGCGAAGATGGTAAGTTAGGTCACGGCAACAGACTGAACTTGGATAAACCAAAAATGGTGGAGACGTTGAGAAGCAAAAAAATCCGGGACATTGCGTGTGGGAGTTCGCATTCTGCAGCCATCACTAGCAGCGGGGAACTGTACACGTGGGGATTGGGCGAGTATGGTCGTTTGGGACACGGCGACATCGTCACACAACTAAAACCCAAACAGGTTAAAGCTTTAATTGGGCATCGCATTGTTCAAGTCGCTTGCGGAAGTCGCGATGCTCAAACGTTGGCGTTATCAGACGACGGAATGGTGTTTTCTTGGGGCGACGGTGATTTCGGAAAACTCGGTCGGGGCGGATCGGAAGGCTGCACAACTCCGAACAACGTCGAAAGATTAAACAACCTGGGAGTGATACAGATTGAATGTGGCGCTCAGTTTTCTTTGGCTCTCACCAAGGCCGGTGAAGTTTGGACCTGGGGAAAAGGGGACTACTTTAGACTTGGACATGGGTCAGATCAACACGTTAGAAAACCGACTGTAATCGAATCCTTGAAAGACAAAAAAGTTATACATGTGGCCGTGGGGGCTCTTCATTGTTTGGCGGTGACTGACACAGGACAAGTGTTTGCATGGGGCGATAATGATCATGGCCAACAAGGAAATGGCACAACCTTGGTAAACAGAAAACCTGCATTGGTTCATGGCTTAGAAGATGTGCATGTAAATAGGGTTGCCTGTGGAAGTTCACATTCTATAGCTTGGACCCTGCATGACACTCAAACTGTGTCGAAAATCGAACCAGTAATATTTCCGGTGGCCAAAGATCCTCTAGGGGCATCGATTTTGGGATTGTATGATGGAGAAAAAGTCACCAACAGGATGCCAAATAAAAACGCACCGACATTAAGCAGTATTGTTATGTCATTGGAAAGCAATACGGCAAAACAACAAGCTTTGCAGCATATTTTAAATGCTATGCATATTCAACAACTTCGGCAAGCTTTGGTTAAGGCACTTTGCAGCCACACAAACATTAAAAATAACATAAGCAAGGTAATAAATTTATTAATGCGTCTTTCCATCTCAAATCGACCAGGCAAAAAGGGGTGGGTCGTTATTTTTTAACGATTTTTTTTTTTTAGTTTCTCTACCAAAATCGATGAGACCCGTATTTTTTCTCTTTGCTTAAATTTGTTTTGTGAGCACCCTTAAATTTTTGGAAAATGGACAGAAACATCGATTTTTCCCTTTTTATCGGTGACATTGTTTCTTAAAAATGCAAAAATTGTTTCGATCGTTACAATTTTTGCTTAATTGTAGGTAAATGTTTACTACATACAATAAAAATATAAAAAATTAACTGAATTCACTCATTTTTTTAAATTGCTTTTTTCTAAGTAGGCAAAACAATTTTAGGTCAAAATTTTGACCATTGCCACATTTTTTTTTACTTCATATTTTTTTGTTTGAAGTTGATATTATGAACACAAAAAGTCCCGAGTTGGCTAAATTCGGGGTTTCGGAATTATTATTTTTCTAATGAAAATGCCATTTTCTATTAAATTCGTGCTTCATCGCAAAAATTTGGTATTTTATCTAGGGTCATGAAACTGGGGTGACCTTTATAAAGTGTAATTTAGAACTTTTTGACATATTTAACATATTTTTGTCATTTCTGGTTTCACCACAAATGCTCTTAAGTAAGTAAATTAAATTATTAAAGATTTTAGAGTAAAATGTAAATTCTTAATATTTTTGCATGTGTTACTGTTAAAAGATGTAAAAAGTATGCGTACTTGTAAGTTCATTTTGGTTAAAATAATAAAAAGTAAGTAATACATGCCTAAAAAATCGGCAAATAAATCGAATTCACAAGAAACTTATAAAAACGCGATTTCAAAGAAATGTAGAACAAACAATTCCGAAAAATTTTGGTCGGTTAACAGATATTTTTTACGACTAATACTCTCTCAGGAAGGGAAATAATTATTAACCCTAGAGGTCCAATACAAATTAATAATAATAATGCTTTATTGAACTAAAACCAAGTTCAAAGGCTATTGACCGTAGTCCTTCAGCCTAATACAAATTATTATTTCATATTTCGTTTTTTGATTTATTGCCAGAGATTCCCTACAATGGCCACACTATGGGGCGGTTAGATATACTTTTTTTTAATCGTTTCAAAATATTTGAATGATTTTATTTAGTAGTTTTAAAATAAAAAATGTTGAGCAATTACTTACACCCCTTTGATTCTAACCAACTGAATTATTATTTTTATTTAATTTTATTAAAAGTTTTGGCGTATTTTTTTATTTTAAAATAAAATGTTAATATTTACTTACCAGCAAAACAAAATAACGAACTGTCAAATCTGATACTTCTTTTAAACACAAAAGTTTTACAGCCTTTCTCAGTATTTACTTCTGTACACACTTTAAACCCAAATAAACATTCAAATTTAATTAAGAGTTTGGAAGCGATATTGGTATCAAATTTAAAAAAAGTGGATTTCTTTTATGACCAACGAACCACCTTCTTTTATAAAAAATAGTTTTGGTATAAAGTATGGTTTTTCAATTTTTGAAAGCTCCTTAAACCAGCATTGCAGAAAAAGAATAAAATTTTATTTTTTCCAGACTACTAGGCCCAACTTGAAGCAGAAAAGCCAATTCAAGGCACTCTAGATATAGAAATAAAATTCAATCAAAAACTGATTTGATCTTTCAAAAATTCAGAATTTTATTTTGATCGAAATAAAAATGCATAGGGTGTTTCATTAAAAAATAAAAGTTAAGACCATTTCCGGTAAAACCGGAAGTAACAAAAATATGTTAAATATGTCAAAAAGTTCTAAATTACACTTTATAAATGTCCCCCAGTTTCATGACCCTATATAAAATACCAAATTTTTGCGGTTAATCGCGAATCACGAATTTACTATAGAAAATGGCATTTTCAATAAAAAAATAATAATTCCGAAACGATGAATTTAGCCAACTCGGAACTTTTTGTGAAAGTTGTTCATATTATCAACTTCAAAAAAAAAATATGAAGTAAAAAATAAATGTGGCAATGGGCAAAATTTTGACCTCAATTTTTTTTGCCTTTTTTAGAAAAAACAATTAAAAAAAATTATCAAATTCACTTATTTTTTTGTATGTAGTAAACCAATTCAAAAAAAATTGTAACGAAACATTTTTGGCCAAGCATTTTTAAGAAAAAACGTCACTCGTAAAAAGGGAAAAATCAATGTCCATTTTTCAAAAATTTCCTACTGGACAACAAAACAAATTTAAGCAAAAAGAAAAAACATGGGTCTCATTGCAATCATGATTTCGGTAGAGAAACTGTCAAAAAAAATTTCGTTAAAAAATAACGACCTACCTTTTGCCTGGTCGATCTGAGAAGGAAAGGCCCTAATGCAATTAATTTAGAATGTGTTTATTTGATGTTTTATTATAATAGCCAACTGGTACACCTGATACACCCATTTCAACCCTGCCAAATAAAGATGTTGAAATCGCTTTTGGAGGTGGTGAAGCTCCGGTTTCTCTTGCTGAAATTGCAGGAATAAACGTAAGCGTAAATCCATAGAGTTTCTTAAAATCTCTTTATAAAATTCATTTTAGTCCCCCAACCCGACATCCCCGGACACGGAAGAAAATCCGATGGCATTAATTCAATCGATGACTGCTAGTAGTTGTTCGGCTAGTATGAGCTCAAAGCATTCCCGAATGTCCACTAGCGCCATGTCAGTTATTGCGGCCACCCTGACGTCGCACGCCGAAGTGATAGGCGAAGGGGGAGTTTCCTTGCTTGACGAGTTTACATCGCTTCTAAACGAAAATGATGCTAGATTACTTGTGGACTTGTTGAAACTAGCCGTTGCAGATAGAATTGAAGACGACCAAGCGAAAGACATTTTGTCTTCGGTATTGATAAGTGAGTTTTAATTTAAATTAGCTTAATATTTTTTACTAATTGAAAGGGCCAAATGCAAGAAGTGCCTTAGTCATAAATAGGTGATTCTGAGATATACTGGTTTGAAGGTTTACTTTTGTTTATGAAATATTGCACAAAATATTATGATCAAAATGTGTGTTGTATTGTATTCCTGGTAGAAAGTGGATTTGACTTCCATGATTAAAAAAGAAAAAACGTTTTTGTTATATCCAAAAAATATATATAATAATTTGGGACTCAAGCACTTTTTGTGTTGAAATTTTTTTGTTTTGTCAAAAATTTGTTTACACTTAAAAAAGTAATAAATACATAATGTGAGAAGAAAACTTAAGACCACATAAACATAATATGAATGACAAAAAACGCTTTAAGAAAAAGATTACAACATGATAAGTAAAACTTAACTTAAAGCCAAACTAAGAACATAATTAGAAGGCTGGCTAATCATAAACAGCTTCGTCCTCTTGTAACTGATCAAAATCTTCATCATTGGCATCATTTTGCTGAATTATACTTCCATTTGCGACAAGGTTCAAATAAAAAATTCAGTGTCCAATGATTGAATGTGCTTTACAAGATGGGTTACGTTCTTAAATTTCAACTGCTTAATTTTTAGATTGGTTCCATGTAAATGGGATTGCTAAGGTTGTGAGCTTAGGATGAAGTCAATGTAAGATAAGAATAACAAAATAAATTATACATATATCCATTGTAAAAACGGTTAGAGTGATATTAATATCTCATGGCGGTTAGAGTGATATTAATATCTCATGGCGGTTGACCTAGAGAGTTCTACGAGAGGCGGTGCAATTTAATAAATGGAAACTAAAAACATACGCTGCAAATCTGTCATCTGTCAACTAATACAGTAAAGCGTTTTTTCTTTATTTTATAAAATATATTATAACATTATTAGATAATGACTGAAATTGAAGCCCTGCTGCAAAAAGAAGGTAACTCCATAAAAGTTATTTTTGAGTCGTCTTTACACCAAACAATGCAGAATAGTCTAGTTTGCTGTGTAAAAGTCACTTTCGTAAAAGTTACCCCTTTTTGCAGCATGACTTTAATTGTTGTTCAATAGTCTGTAAAATAAAAACTGGATTTAAGTAAAAAAAAATGAATTTTGCTGTAAAAATAGAAAGATTTTTTATTATTTCATATTTTTATCATCATCCTCATCTGATGACAAATAAGTACATTCAGACTGAATTATTATTATTAACCCCTATAATAAGTTCATGAACGTCGTCGATAAAAAGTTCTCTTAAAATATACCCCTCCTCAGTTTTTGCCACTTTTCCAGTAAAATGGGGGCAATTAATATTGACAGCTTCAAAAGGGCTTTTAAAGTTGGTCGTTGTTTATGTGTTGGCGAAAATCTATAGATAATAGTTCCTAACATTTCTTCATCAAACTCATCCACTGTTGTCTTGGGACTTGGTTTATTAATAGTTTTTCATGGCGAAGTAAATTTCTTGTCGACTGGTTTGGTTTCACCCTCTTTGACAATTCTTTGCACCATCCTCAAAGAAACACCAGTTGCTGCGGCCATCAGCTCTTGTAAATGCCTAAGGTATAACAGGATCTTCACCATCTTCTTTTCAACTCGCGTTTCAAATATTGGAGATCGTTGTAGACGATCTGCCGCCCTTGGCTGTGAATCACTGCTTTTTTTCGTTATTTATTTCGTATAACAAATAATATTTATGTAAACTATATTATAATATTATAACAAATATATTAGAATTTCTAGCCTAGAAATGTCTAAATCATAGATGACCGAAGGTCTAAATATGTCAATAAATATAAGAATTGCCAACCCTAGGGTAGTATGTTTTTAGGACGGCGAGTAATAGCGCGATTTGAAGGATTTGAGACTTCTGCGCACCCACCATGAGATTAATTGCACTCTAGCATGGCTGTGTTCCGTAATTTACTGCCATTACTGTCAGTAGCGGAAAAGGACCGTTCCGTAATTTATTCAGTACTGACGCACAGTGAAATTGGAACGCGCCTCAGTAGCAGCAGAAAGTGACAATGGTTACGCAAGGTTATGATTTGTGATTTACTGACAATTTGACAAACTTTACTTTCGGCACAGCAGAAAATAAAAAATAAATATAACTGTTATAAGAAATATAATGTTTGGTTTATGGCAGAGAAATATGGAAAATTTAATGTTATCGTCGTGCGCGTCGAAAAATGTATATAGGAATAGGAAATATAAAATTTCACTGACACCACAACAATAAGTCAAATACCAAAAATTACTCTTAAATTCGTCCGCTGAATACAAATATATAACATTTTCTAGGTACTACCTATAGGTAGTACTATAGTAGGTAGTTTCATATTCTGGGTCTTCGTATGCGTACTCCCCGCCGACCTGCCTTCGTCACTGCTGCTTGTACTTTCAAGTAATATTTTATCAATAAATATTGAAATAATTAGTCCTATAGGTATTCACAAAATACCATTATATGATATAATTTATATCCTTCACTTTATTTGTAGGTATTTTTTGTTTAAAAGTTTGGTTATGTGTTTTACTGGAGCCACAGCACCTCTCTGTCCCCAGTTGTTTCAGTAAAATTAATCTGCCGTACGTTTATAAAAGGGTAGTATTTACCACTGAGCTCAGTAACTGAAAGTGGATTTCGGAATGCGTTTTCAGTACCGACAGTACTGACACTAAATTACGGAACATAGCCCATGTTGTACAGTATGTTTTAAGGTAAAACAAGCTGTTTTATTCTACTTTACTTACCTGTCATAGTCATGTTTTTATAATCACACACACAAATTATAAGGATTAACACAGCTTAATAGGTAATTTGCTCAGATATTAGTATTTTATCTGTGGATATAACCTAATTTAACTAACGTGGACTAAGGCACATGTTGCATTGCAACTGTCAAAATGATGACTTAGGTACTTTTTGCATTGAAAACCAGGTAAACTCGCATTGAAGTAAAGGCACATATTTCTGCCACTCTGCAAATACCACCTGAAAGCTTACGTGAAACACTCATATAGCGCCACAATGTCAATTTCATTGACCCCTTCAATTTTATTCTTCTTTAAAGCCATGGGCAGTTGCAATAGTTCAATTGGAGCAATGCTCCTAGAACTGTGCGTCACGGAACTTGAAGACACTTCGAATAGCACCCAAACCTTATCAAGTAGCCCTCATCCGGTCGTACAAGAATCTAGTCACCCATACATCGACGATATAACTTTAAGAGGTCACGTGCGACTTCCCGGAGCCGACGCTCTCAGAGTCGAGTTCGATCGAAGATGCTCGACGGAACGGAGGCACGATCCCCTACAAATTACAGATTCCTCGGGAAGAGTGGTGGCCACTAAATCTGGCAGAGAGTGGACCGATTGGTCGTCGGAACTGCGGATTTCAGGCGACGAGCTGAGATGGACCTTTCAAAGCGACAGTTCAGTCAACGGGTGGGGATGGCGGTTTACGGTTTATCCGGTGATCACGAACCGCGGAATCGGTGAAATCGGTTCCGATCGCGCCGTTTTGAGTCAACCATCTATGGACATGGTTGTGTCTCTTTTAGATCCTCGACTGTATCCGGCAGCAGATGCAGCACTCATGTCGCGATTGGCGGCAGCCTTGGCTTCATGTTCACAACTAAGTTTCTTGTGTAAGACTGATTCGTTGAGTTGTATGTAATCTGTTTACTATTGTTTTATTTTTGTAGCTCCTGCGCAACGGATGTGGGCTTTACAGAAGCTTCATAGACTTCTGGTTGAAGACGAGGCCAATGCGGAAGCGGTTACCCAGCAACTCCAGCAACTCAAAGCTCCCGACAGCGCGCTTGGTAGTTTGCTCGAAGAATTACCACAAGCTCTCCTGAGACAATATGAATACGAGGATGGTTCCGTTCGAGCCGGTTTGCATCTTATGCATTCCGACTTTTTCAAAGTGTTGGTGGCTTTGGCTGCTGATTTGGAACTAGATAAAATGATCAGTCTCGCAGACAACCACAAATGGTCCTGGTTTAGACGTTACTGCCATGCTGCAAGAGTTTCAAAAGCTCTTATACACAGAACTCCACTTCCGATGAGTTTTTGCGAGGAGGTCCGTAAAAAATTAACAGACCACATGGAAGAACGCACTGGCGAACATCACGATCACGAGAAACACACAATTTTCAAGAAGGAACACGACGAGCAACTGCTTATATGGTTAAATAGACGTCCGGAAGATTGGACCTTGTCATGGGGCGGATCTGGAACAATTTACGGTTGGGGGCACAATCATAGGGGCCAGCTTGGCGGCGTGGAAGGTGCCAAAGTAAAACAACCCTCTTCCTGTGAGGCGCTGTCTAGTCTGCGACCGAGCCAGTTGCTGGGCGGCGAACAGACCCTATTTGCCGTCACTACGGACGGAAAGGTGTACGCAACTGGATATGGCGCTGGCGGCCGATTAGGTATCGGCGGTACCGATTCCGTGTTGGTGCCGACCTTGCTCGAATCGATTCAACACGTGTTTGTGAAAAAGATCGCCGTTAACTCGGGGGGAAAGCACTGTTTGGGTCTCTCGTCAGACAACGACGTCTACTCTTGGGGAGAAGGCGACGACGGCAAGTTGGGACACGGCAACAGAACGTAAGTCTTTTTTAATATAACCTTTGCAATTTTTATATATCGGGATAGTTTAACTCATTTTCTGACACACTTTTAAATGTATTTGTGCTAGAGAGTCATTCTCAATAATTAATTAAATACGTAAATTTGAGTTGAGTATTACATGTTTTCCAATATGGCAACCTAAAAATTGTGAAGTTTGGTCGTATGTCGTGTTAAATTCAAGCCTGACACTAATGTGACGGTCGGGACATGCACAATGTGAATTGCACATACACACCTACCGCTGATTAGTTTACAGGGTGCGCCAAGTAATATTTTACGTGTATTATACTATTATAATAATTGAATCAGTGAGAATAAGAACAGTACAAGTCCAAGCATTTTATTTTGACAAGCCATTTTCTAAAATCAATTTTTAAGTTCAAAAAACATCTTTGTGAGAAGATATAAATCATTTTTTCTACACCCACCTTTAAAAAACTTGTTTCCATGATACTAAGTGACCTTTTAAATACACAATGACAAGTTGTGGCTTTATGGCGTTTTAGTCACGGGCTGAAGTTAGTGCCCAGCCATTTAAGCAATATTTTCAAAAATATGCAAAAAAAGTCGAAAAAATGACCTACAGACCTAATACAATTAATATGAGTCAAGTTATAATAAAGTGGTCACAGAGTCTTTCAAAAAGCGTCAAATACACTATAA
Organism: Brassicogethes aeneus; assembly: GCA_921294245.1. NCBI lineage: Eukaryota > Metazoa > Arthropoda > Insecta > Coleoptera > Nitidulidae > Brassicogethes > Brassicogethes aeneus. Next base: position 29,617,646 of record OV121137.1, read on the forward strand.
ATACCAATATTTATTAACGCGGTAGCTGGAAACCTGGTTAAGCTATAGAAAATTAAAAAAACTAGGCTTGAAATACATGTATTTTAAATGGGTAAAATTCAAAATACAAAAGGAAGTACTTACAGTTAAAATTAAGGGCTCAAATTTTCAGGGATTTTTTTTTAGTGTACAGAACAATATTTCATGGTGTCAGCAAGGAAAAAAAAACTTTGTTTTAAATGAAACACCGTAACCCTGCATACTACATCAAAATTCAGACAATTACAAAGATTTTCTTTTTTATTGTTAAGATTAACTCGTAAGAAGCTAACAATTATTTATATAAATTTTATATATATATTTTATAATAATAGTTTATGGGTAAGGCTTCCTAAAGTGGACCCTGAATTTACCAAGGGTCAGAATTTTATTAAAAAATATTCACTTGTTTATTTTTTATAAACAATCAACTTTATCAACAGTACTTTTATTTTAAAAAATTACTCTGCAATGCGTTGTTTAAAGTGATTTTTTTTTTTTGTAAATTAATAATACATTTTTCTACAATACTTTCCTTTTATCTTTTAAAAAATACTACATTTAAAGTAAAAAAAAAGTTAATTAAAGAACTTATGCCTTGGAAATTATAAAATAAAAAATTGGTAGATTGAAGTTGCTTTCCCTTCCTTTTGTGGATTTTAGGTTTCAAATTATTCAATGATTAATCAATAGATTTTTAACTTTAAATTACTGCATTTTATTTATTATTTATTTATCATTTTAATATTTTAAAAAAAAATTAATTTTTTTATTATGTTATAACTATTAACTATAGTGATGCAACGAATACGAATATTCGTATTCGCCGAATAGTAGACAGGATCTACTAGACACTTACCGTATATTCGTATTCGGCGAATAATATCACGAATATTATAAAAAATACTTTTACCACCATGTGTAATAAATAATCACAAAGATTTAAAAAAAATTGAACGCTACTTCGTTTAACTGTAGCGTGTCACACGGTCCTTGTGTACCCGAACACTTTACACGCAATGATAGGGACTCCCGAGGAAACTCCCCGGTCTCCGAGGAATTCCCCAAGACTACGCACGTTCCCTATGATTATCGCCCTCTGCTGATCCATTGGCCTACTGGCGAGACGATATACATTTCCCAAGGCTGAAAAACTTACCCAAAAATATGTTTTATTGAAACCGTGTACATCGCCACGGAAAGGCTTTTTTCAACGAACCGGCGAAGCTATATTTGCTTTCTAAACAAAATTTTTCCAGTTTTTAATTTTAATTGCCATAGTTAAATAAATAGAAAACGATTAAATATATTAGTTTTTTATTAATATGCCGAGTTATTCGTATTCGTATCCGCCGAATAGTAGTTTTGATATACGTATTTGTAAAAGTACTGTTTGTTGCATCACAAGTTATAACAGTTCTAAAATTAAAAAATTAAATTTGTTTATATTAACGGTTATGATATGTTATAAAGAGTGATGATTTAAAGTTTCTATTTTTTAACAAAAATAAAAATGCATCTGTCAACCCATGTTAACTTCATCTAGAGGCTAGATGCCTTGTTTAATTTGTTTCCATTCCATCCTTAGATGTAGAACATGATACTGCTGCAGTAAATTTGTTTGATTTTAAATTGATTTTATTTATTATAATTATCTTTGGCAAGCAAAACATACAAAATATTCTTCTTTGCTCTACCATAAACAAGATTTTAAATTCGAAGCAGTGTGGAACTTTTTCGCTACTGCGCACAGAAAAAGGTTCGTATGGTGGAATAGGTCGAGTTATAAAAAGAAACGCGTCAAGGAGAACAAATTACAGAACAGAAAGTTCTTTGTAACTAGGCAAAATGTTATTTAAATCAATTCTATTTGAAATAATAACATTGTTACTTGACAGCTTAAACTTTGAAAAATGCGCGACAATTCCATTGTTTCATTCCTAAAAAAGACTATTTTAATAGTATTTAATTTAATTACGCTGGCATTTACTCACAATTTTTTATAACGGACGCGACAAAAATTGCCGATTAACGTGCAATTGCTCATAAATGTAATATTGTCGCATAGCAGTTATTTTTTTAGAGAACGCACTGCTGAAAAGTTTGATTGTTTATAAAGAATAAACAAGAGAATATTTAAATTTGTGTGAAGTTATCGCATCTAGAGGACTTAAAAAACTGCCCCTTGGTAACTTCAGGGTCCACTTCAGGATATGCTAACTTCATAATATTTTTATTGATGAGTAACATCTACGAACATGTTTTTAGAATCATCAACACAGCTAGTAAGGAATGCCCCATTGATACTCGTATATTTTTAGGTCGTATGAAATTCCAAAATTGGTCGAATCTCTTCAGGGATATGAAATAGTGGATGTCGCTTGTGGAGGTGCTCATTCGGCCGCAATCACAAGCTCTGGGCAATTGTATACTTGGGGAAAAGGAAGATACGGGCGTCTTGGACATGGAGACAGCGAAGATCAACTAAAACCAAAATTGGTAGAGGCCTTACTGGGAAACAGGGTAATTGATGTGGCCTGTGGGTCTGGTGATGCTCAAACGTTATGTATTACGGACGATGATAACGTGTGGTCGTGGGGCGATGGAGATTATGGTAAATTGGGTCGGGGTGGTTCGGATGGATGCAAAATTCCAATGAAAATTGAAAGTTTGGCCGGATTGGGTGTGATAAAGGTTGAATGCGGCTCTCAGTTTTCCGTTGCCCTCACTCGTTCTGGAAGCGTGTATACTTGGTATGTGTTTTATGAAAATGTTGTTTATGGCGGCTATTTTATGTGATTTTTCAGGGGCAAGGGAGATTATCACAGATTGGGCCATGGTAACGCCGATCACATAAGAAGGCCCAAAAAGGTGGCGGCTTTACAAGGGAAAAAAATAATAAGCATAGCTACCGGTTCCTTGCATTGTGTGGCTTGTTCGGATGAAGGGGAAGTTTACACCTGGGGCGATAATGACGAGGGACAACTTGGCGATGGAACCACTAATGCCATACATAGACCTAGACTGGTCTCTTCATTGCAAGTAAGGAATAAAACCTAACAGTAACTAACAATTATAAAACAAAACTTTTTTTGTATCCATAATGGAAAACAGCCATTAATTAGCTAGAATTCAATAAACACTCGTCAGCAACACAACCAAACACACAAATCTGACATTTAACAAAAAAAAATATTTAAAATTTTTATGTTCATAAATATTAAATGTACAATTAGATATATTTTGGAATAAAATTCCATTTGTACTTTTGGAAAATTCGTTTAATAAAACATCCATGATAGTTGAACTTGATGAGGATAAGTGCTACCAAGGCTCTTGGCCCAAGAATCATCCTTTGAAGCTTCCTGTTGATTGGAGCCTTTAAAAATTTTCTTCAATGTTTGAATTTTATTTTGAATGCTTTTTCCTATATGACTCTCAGATGAAGATGTTGAAGACCACCCCTCAGTCTTTTCAACATGGTAACTGCACTCCTTCGCATACGATGCCCTGTGTAGCTATTGGAATCAGGAAGCTTTAAATATTCAGCATTTTTTTCTCGGCAAACTATAAAATATGTTGATCCCATCAAAAATCTGGAATGATTCGTGTTTTGTGGCCTTAATTTACGATACTTCCGATACAACTCAATTCCGTGTATTACGTAGTGTTACGATAATAACTGATTCATTCTCTTCTATATCGTTAATTGTTAGTGTTCGTAATTCTTCCCCTCGCATTGCTTCATTTAAAGCAAAAATCCTAGAGCAAAAATTAATGCCACTTTCATACGATTCATTCGAAGCGTCATTTAGAAACTTCATAATTTGTTTTGAATTGACAACACTTTTGACTTTTTAGGTTCATATCCTTCATTCTGTTTTTTCAAAAATGCAATTATTTGCTTGTATTTTGAAATGTCACTGCCTTCATACAGTGCTTGCAAATCCAAGTCCGACCGGGTTGGGAAGGACGGTTGTTCAATACCCGCGTGAAAAGAACAAGGATAGAACGCCAAACAAAAATTCGTTGGTCAGAGCCGGCAGGCTACCACCACCTGTTTGGCGTTCTATCATTGTTATTTTCACGCGGGTATTGAACAACCGTCTTTCCCAACCCGGTCGGACTTGGATTTGCAAGCACTGTATATTTGCAACGTACTCTTCAGCATTGAATATGTTGACCACAGTGAGGATGCCTTCAGATTTTTGGACTAAAAATAAAAGAAAAAAATAGAAAATTTATTTTCTAAAAGCATTAGCTTCTTACTAGGGCTGTATAATTTAGCCGGTTAAGCCGGCTAAAAAAGTTACCTAAGTTAATTAGCTATCTAACTGATCAGCTTAGCTAATTTAACATGTTAACTGAACTAGCTTAGCTAATTAGCTGGCGGCTTAACTGGTTAATCTAGCTTAGCTCAGCTAATTAGCTAACGGCTAACCGGCAAATTAGCTGAGCTAAGCCAGATTAACCGGTTAAGACACCAGCTAATTATCCAAGCTAATTTAGTTAACCAGTTAAATTAGCTTAGCTGATCAGTTAGCTAGCTAATTAACTTAGCTAACTTTTTTAGTCGGCGAAACCGGCTAAATTGTACAGCCCTACTTCTTACCTTTCTAAAAAAACGCTAGCATAAAATTTTCACTGACACCTTGTACCCAAAGATAATGGGGTGTATAATAATTATCTTTGCTTGTACCCCTTGATTGTTTCTCCATTGACAGAATTGTTCAAAAGTTTTACTATATTTTTGATATAGGGAAGTAGATTTTGAGTCGCTTCTCTCGCGGCTTACAAAATACCCTAATTTTCTTCAAAAACACTCATCTTCCGACAAAATTCTGTTTTTATTTAATTTGTTGTCATGCGTTGCTACGGTTTACTTTTCATAAGCAACTATGTTAAAGATAGTAAAAAAACAATTTTTGTTAAAAGTTTTACACTTTTTCCGTTAAGGATGCAAACAAATGTTAAACTCGTAAGAAAAGTTCGTTTTCCAGCTCGTGAAAATTGGTTTCACTCGCCAAGGTTCGTGAAACCAACCTTTTTCACTCACTGGAAACTTTTCTTTTTCACTCACTGGAAACTTTTCTTTACTTGTAAAACAATCTACTATTATTTCAGAGCAAAAAAATAAGTAACGTTGCTTGCGGATCGGCACATACTCTTGCATGGTCCACCAGTAACGCAGGATCTCCGTGCGCACGCCTACCAACCATATCTCCAATTGAATACGACCTCCTCCAAGACATACCTTCCTTGGTGTTACATCAAAGATTGGTTCTGTTGCATCATTTCGCCGAACTAATATGCCCGTGCATAACGATGTTCCCAATTACTGGAAGAGACTCTCTTCACGAGCTCCGAAGCATACTTGTTTACACAATAAAAGAGGCAACGTTTAGGAAAGTTGTGCAAGCCACAATGGTGAGAGATAAGCATCACGGGCCAATAGTTGAACTGAACCGAATTCAAGTGAAACGGTCGAGATCTCGAGGCGGTTTAGCCGGAGTCGACGGCATGAAATCCGTCTTTGGACAGATGGTGACCAAGTTGCCTTTGCTTACCTCGGAAACGTTGGCTCTGCCGCACCGGATCTGGAAGGTGGAGTTTGTGGGCGAAAGCGTGGACGATTGCGGCGGCGGATACAGCGAAAGCATAGCGGAAATGTGCGACGAATTGCAAAACGGATCTTTGCCTTTGTTGATTCCCACGCCGAACGGAAGAGACGAGGCCGGTGCTAATAGAGACTGCTTCATACTAAACCCCTCTTCCAAAACGTGTTTGCACTTGAACATGTTCCGGTTCCTTGGCGTTTTGATGGGGATCGCGATAAGAACTGGTTCGCCACTAAGTCTGAACCTTGCGGAACCCGTTTGGAAGCAGCTCGCTGGAATCGAATTGACGCCTGCGGATTTAACTGAAATCGATAGGGACTATGTTCCGGGATTGTTATGTATCAGGGACATGGGAGCAGAGGAACCGTTGTTCCAGAATTTGGAGATGCCATTTTCCACACCATCATCATGTGGACAGGATGTACCATTAAGCACTAAATACAAAAGAATTACCTATGAAAACCGGCTGGAATATGTTAAATTAGCTTTGAGTTTTAGGTAAGCGTTTTGTTATGTTTTTTTAAGTGAAACTTCTTTGCGGACGAGCTAAACCAAAAGTTGGCGTTACGAAACATGAAACGGAAACAGCGCTTACGTCGTATTAGAGTAATTGAGCAAATTCGCACAGTACAATTATTTAAAAAAATGGTAGGACAAATTTGCACATTAGCTCAGAATTAAAAAATAGTAGGACAAATTCGCACAGTAGTTTAAAATTAAAACATGGTGGGACATATTTCAGAATATGTATTGTTTTCAAAAACTTTAAAATATAAAAATTTACATTATGGAAAATTACATAATTTTAACAAACTTAAAAACAACTTCAAAGCTTTAAAAAATTTATATTATTATAGGGTCTTTCCATCTCGAATCGACCAGGCAAAAGGGTGGGTCGTCATTTTTTAACGAAATTTTTTTACAGTTTCTCTACCGAAATCGATGAGACCCGAATTTTTTTCTTTTTGCTTAAATTTGTTTTGTTCACCCATAGGAAATTTTTGAAAAATGGGCAGAAACATGGATTTTTACGAGTGACATTTTTTCTTAAAAATACGATAACTTGGCCAAAACTGTTTCGATCGTTACAATTTTTTTTTAAACAATTACGACGCTGGGTCACTGCATGCGATTAGTCTAGTAAGGGGCCGAATAAACAAGTGGCTTGTAATTAATTGTCTTGTCGTTTAATCCCATATTCATAAATTCAATGTGGTACATTTTGTCCGCTAGGTATCATATACCATCAGGGCATCTAATTTTTCCGAAAAAATCGAAGAAACACGTTGCTAAGTAATATTTTAACAATAAGCATGAGTGCTGGTGGCAACAAAATTCCGAGTCGAAGACGAGGATTTTTGTACTTGCACGAATGCATTTTGTTAAAAAATATTACTTAGCATTGTGTTTATTCGATTTTTTTCACAGGAAAAATTAGATGCCGGAATGGTATTTAACAAGACTATTTCTTGAGTAACAGTTATTCTGCATATACATAACTTACAAAACATACTACCTACCTATTATACATGCATACATAACAAATATGTAGGTATTAATTTGAAAACTGAAAAAAAGGTAATTTATTTATTATCACAAAATACTACAAACTTAATTATTTATGGTACCATTAAAATATAAATTGAAATATTTCTGTGGTGCTGTCAGTCAGTTTTTCCACCTAGAAACCAATATTCAAAATTGCGAGATTGTGATTGGTGGAAATTAAGACGAGGGAAATAGTCGGCGTGAAGCGACCCTGAATTCTCGTGCGATATTTGATGCCTGGCGTGCAGTTATTTATTTCCTATCTACGGTTCTCTCGTTCCCATAGCATATTTTTCGGGGGACTTTATACCACACTATTCATTTGTTTCTACTTTAGAATTAAATGTGACAAACGCTTATGTAACTGATGAAAATTTCATTAATAAACCTTAACAATAATACTTATAACAATATTGCTTATCGATTAAATAAAAACAAAACTCGAATGTTATTACATTTTTCAAGTTAAAGTTTCAATTCAGCGCACATGTATTTTTTATTTTGTTGTTTAATTACTTTAGACTTTCCGAATTCGATGAACAAGTTAAAGCTGTCAGAGATGGGATGTCCAGAGTCGTTCCAGTGCCCTTGTTGTCGCTGTTTAGCGGCTACGAATTGGAAACCATGGTTTGCGGTTCACCAGATATTCCCTTAACGCTTCTTAAGTCGGTGGCTACGTACAAAGGTACATAATTTTATCAAGGAGCCATTTACTGTGAGCACCGTGCAGTTTACAAATTTATTTTAATATGCCAATTTTTTTAGGTGTTGACAGCAGCGCTTCCTTAATTCAGTGGTTCTGGGAGGTCATGGAGGAGTTCACCAATCAGGAAAGGTCTTTGTTTTTACGGTTCGTATGGGGCCGAACGAGACTACCAAGAACTATAGCGGACTTTAGGGGGAGAGATTTTGTCATCCAAATATTGGACAAATATAATCCACCTGATCACTTCTTACCAGAAAGTTACACTTGCTTCTTTTTGCTTAAAATGCCTCGATATTCTTGCAAAGTAAGTTTTACAATTTAATTAAATACCCCATCCATTTCATTTAATAGGATATACGAATATATACCTACATACTAGGCTTATTCATAAAAATATTTTTTTTTAATTAGCTGACCTAAATCATAAAGTTCATAAAATTTCACTAAAAGAAAATTTTGCGTGTGCTATCGCAAAAATAATAAGAAAACTTTATATGGACAAGCCTATATACTTTAAAGCTTTCTTTTTAAAATACAGGCTGCGATTAAAACAAATTATATTTTTTTCTTGAAAATTAAACATGATAGTGAAAAAATGCTGGAGACAAAAAAATTTTCTATTTTTAATACTTAAGGAGGTTCGGGCAGTACATTGCGAGGAAAGGGCTAAGGGGAATGCATAAATAGCGATAGGTACAAACTTTTAAAAACAAAATTTGTTTTGTCATTTTATTACATATGATTTAAAAAATAGCCAATTTTTTAACTGATTTTTAATGATTTTAATACAAAGGACACATGTGAATTAAAAAAAGTAAACAATAGGATTTAAACGCGACAACATTGCGAGTTGTTATAGTTGGTTTCTATAGTAACGCTTTTCGCTTTTAAGTGTTATTAAAAATCTTAAAATGGATCAAAAAATAAAACAACAGAAAACATGCAGTAGGTATGTTGAATGCAGCGAAAGTCTCAAGAGAAGAGCAGAAAACAAAGTTAAACCATAGAAGCTAGAAGCATTATCAAATTATTAAAAAAAAAAAACTTAATAATAATAATAATAATAATAAATAGGTAACATCTTCTAAATACGAGTAAAAAAAATCCATCATTTTTCAATCTCACGTTAAAATATATGCATTAATTAAAAGATGTGCTGTATATAAGATTTATTTAATTAACGCATATCTTATAAGATGGCAATAAGAAATGGCATATTAATTGTTTTTAACATTCACAACACAGTTTGGCAATAATAAACAACGACAACATGCCGTGTAGTCCTAGCAACTTTAATGATTTTTTAATCAGAAACCAGACGGTAATTCTTTCTGAAACTTTGTAAATGTCTTTTAGGTAACCTTTATTACAACCTACAATTTTTTTAACAGTTTCTCTTAGCGACTAATATCTTCCCGAACCTCCTTAATCTAAAAATAATATTAAATTTATAAAAAAGCAGTAGCGCACCCAAATTTTATTTTTAAATATCTAGTTGGGATGTCCCAGCGCCGCCTCCTTAATAACTAATTGAATTGAATTAAGCCTTTTTTTGAAATAACATTTTTTTAATAACTGTACCACCCTCTATCTCGAAAACATCCGAGTTCATTTGAACTTTTCTTATTTTGGCGATTTCTATCGACTACTAAATTTTCCCGATTAAAATCTGAGAAGTGTATAATTTTAACTAGACTATTTTTCCAAGTTTAATACATTTATTTTCTTTAGCACGTTCTGCAACAAAAGTTAAAATACGCTATTCACTTCTGCAAGTCGATAGATAAGGATGAGTATGCCCGTGTTGCCATGGCGGGCGATTTGGCAGTCAGTTCCAGTTCAGATGCAGAAAGCGACCCAGAGATGGACAGCAGCAATTAATTTCATTCCCGTCCATTTTTTTCTTGTTAATTCAATGTCTTGAATTATAATGACAATGTAGGTCATCCTCTGTAGTAAAAATATTCATCAATTTTTTAAATTTCGAATATATCATTTTGCGCAAGATTTTTTATTTATATAAAGTTTGATATATAAAAATTGATTAAACATATTTTGGATACATACTACATTCCTTAATATACTGTCAATTGAAATATTACCTGTTAAATGTAACAAACTTATATATGAAAACATTAATACTCATACCATCATGTTTACTACTATTATTATGCTTCTCATTTTAGGAATTAGATATCGTAATTACATTGACGATATCCTTAATACATTTTATGTATTAATTCAGCATTTAGTTTTCAATTTTATGTGATAAATGCTGCTGTACAAAAAGCTAGTGCACACTGGATTTAACAATTATTCTCTTTAACCTATTGAATTTCGTTATTTAATGGGGTTAAGTTGTATTTTACAAAAGTATTTTGTTAAAGTATACTTTATATTTTTCATTGTATCTAGTCATATATTTATTACAATAAATGGAATTACATTTACTTATATGATATTTTATTGTATACATTCACTACACACCTAGGGTTCCCAAGCAGAATTTTTGGTTACAAAAACCATTGCCAAAGTGGTGATAACTTTAAATTAGTTAAGTATACTAAACAGCTACTTTAATTTTTACTTAAAAGTAATTCTAACTTTTAAATAGCAATATTTTGTAACAGAAACTTAATTTTTCCTTAAATGGTTACTATAAAGTAATAAACATTTAAGTAAAACTTGGTTGCCCCCAAGAAGACTTTCTAACTTTAAAAAAGGTGTTATAAGTAAAAAAAACTTTCAAGTAAATTTAATTTGTAGCAGTTACTTTCAGTTGCTACCTAAAGATTACATTATAATTATTTTTACTTTGTAGTCCCTTTTCAAGTTAAAATCTCGAAACTGGAACATGAGCTCACTAACTAGTTAAGGCGCATTCATGCTCACTAAAATAAGAATAAGAAATAAGATAAACAGTTAAAACTGTGTAAAGTAATGGTTGCGTTCATGCTCATGAAAATAAGAAATAAGAATAAAGATTAACTATTTTTAACATTGGTTCTTATTCTTGCGTATAAAACTGCGCAAAGGACCAAAATGGGTCTGTGAATTATTTTGATGGGTTGTATGTGCTGGCAATGGAGCCATGGTGTTGGAAATCGCGTTGAGTGTCGCTGTCGATTGTTTACGTTTATAGCCAATATAATCCACTATAATAAAATATAATTGTGTGACAACATTTTTTATTTCTTATGTTAGCATGATCTTATTTCTTATTCCTTATTTTAAGTGAGCATGAATACGCCTTTAAAAACTACAAAGTTAATAACTTAAAAGTTATTATTTTAGTTTTGGAACGTTTATGGTACTAACCCAACTATTATTTGGTACTATGGTACTAACCCAACTATTATTTTGATTTCTGGCAACCCTACTCATTAATTATGAGTCATAATATTATTTATCATTTTACCTAGGTATACCTAGCTATAGAAGTTGAGTTTAATTATAATATATATATATATATATATAATATAATATTATTGAAGTCTTTTTTAATTTTGATTTAACAAAATTTGTTTAGTAGCTCAATACAGGGTGTTTCATAATATATGCGCAGGACTTCAGGATGTGATAGCTCATCCAAAAAGATGAAAAAAGTCGCTATTAACTTACCCTCTAAAATGCACAATTTTCGAGATACAGGGTGTTGAAATTTTAGAAAAAAAATCGTTTTTTTCGATTATCTCTGGAACCGTTTATCGTACAAAAAACAGCTTTTGTAAGCATTTTCTACTCATAATAAGCTATGTTTTGTGCCAGAAAAAATTTTTTTTTACTCATAATTGGTGGAGATTTTGAAGGGGTAGCGGGTGTTTTTCTCCTCAACTTCAACGCCCCTGAAAAAAGTACGGTTTTGAGAGGCCCATTCGAACCGCCAATGTTTTCTACAGAAAAAAGGTACTCCTGGTCATAAGCTCTAAAGTTGACCGTTTTCGAGAAAAATCAACTTTTATGTTTAAAAACATGGTCAATTTTTTGAAAAAAATTTTTTATTACTAATTAAACAAAATTTATTTTAACGTTAGAAAAAGTAACAAAACCAAACGATAATTGCAAAATTAAAAAAAAAATAAAAAATGATTTTTTACTCAAATGCTGAAATGTGCGAAATGCGTTACCTTTACGGTTTGGAGAATTAAGCAAAGACAACTTTTAAATCATTTTTTATTTTGCAATTATGGTTTGGTTTTGTTACTTGTCCTAACGTTAAAATAAATTTTGTTTAATTAGTAAAAAAAAACTATTTTTTTTTAAATTGACCATGTTTTTAAACATAAAAGTTGAATTTTCTCGAAAACGGTCAACTTTAGAGCTTAAGCTCTAAAGTTGACCGTTTTCGAGAAAAATCAACTACATAATTATGACCAGGAGTACCTTTTTTGTGTAGAAAACATTGGCGGTTCGAATGGGCCTCTCAAAACCGTACTTTTTTCAGGGGCGTAGAAGTTGAGGAGAAAATCACCCGCTACCCCTTCAAAATCTCCACCAATTTTGAGGAAAAAAAATTTTTTTTCTAGCACAAAACATAGCTTATTTTGAGTAGAAAATGCTTACAAAAGCTGTTTTTTGTACGATAAACGGTTCCGGAGATATTCGAAAAAAACGAATTTTTTTCTAAAATTTCAACACCCTGTATCTCGAAAATTGTGCATTTTAGAGCGTAACTTAATAGCGACTTTTTTCATCTTTTTGGATGAGCTATCACATCCTGAAGTCCTGCGCATATATTATGAAACACCCTGTATAATATATTATATTGATCTTTACAGCATTTTTACATGGTTGCTATGATTTTTACCAAAATAATTAGAAATTGCAAGACATGTTTTGATTGTTTCTAGCTGTTTAAAAAAACTCACATGTTGTCTATCCCATAGATAATAAATAATATAGATACGCCACTGTCACATATTTGACGCTCCTTGTTACGCACACTAGGTCCGCTATGTCGCTAGTTGTACCCGCCTGACATTTATAGGTTTTAGGTTATGGTTTTAATTTAGGTTATCCTGTCAAATTTTGACAGTCAAAATAGTAGAAAATAAAATTACTGAGAGTTTATTTAAATTGTTTATTTGGAAAGCAAAAATAAATGTATTACATTTTAAAATAATCAAGGTATTTACTAAACTAACTAATTAACAATATAATGTACATGTATTCTAGTGAATTTTAGCTTATTAAAGAATTTGTTGTCAAGAACAAAAATCAGTATAAGGTATTACGTAAATATTTCCCAATGCTTGTCCTAATTGTGTATATATTGAATAGGTACTTAGGTTAGATTAAAGAATCAAGAATATTTATATTTCATAAATTTTAGCTATTCGAAGAGGTTTTTGTTGTCCAGAAACCAAATCTGCACAGCAATAGTAACCTATATTTAAATATACAAATTACAAAATAAAATAATATTGTATACATTGTATTTATAAATAAGACAAAGATATTTGTTCGTAATTACCTTTAAAGGTCTAAAGTAAAAGTGATAAATACCTTATCGAAGGAGGGTTTGGGTATAAAAATAAAAGACACTTCTTTGATAAGTTAATCACTGTTATTTTACCTATATTTAGTTTTGTGACATTCATTTGGAATTTTGACAACAATATAATAAATTAAAAATCACCTGAAGACAGTGCACAAACAAATTTTGGTAGTAGAGGAAAAGTAAATACAGTAAATAATAGCAATCATTAGTTTGCATACAAGCAGAAAACAATAAAAAAATTGTCCTTTACTACTTAAATTGGATAACATCAAATATTATACAGCATTTCAGCGTTGTAGAGAACAGTATGTAAATCGTTAACGAATGTGCAGTTTTTTTGGGATGAATAAACGCTTTTTATTTATATTTATTCTTACTAATAAAAACAAGATTGTAATGCACAAATTTATACTTGGCAAATTATTCATATTAAATTTATATTAATATAATTACAACTTAAAAAAAGTAACAAAGAACATTTCTAAAATTTAAGGCCCCATGCAAATAATGGTTTATAATGTGGACACATTTGTGTATTTATTATTTTTTAAAAATTTAAACTTCATAGCTACAATAATTATTATAACCATACAAAGGAGGTTGACACATGATTGTTCTAAAAGCGTTGAGTGAAAAGTCACTCTCAATTAAAATGGCGTTGGTGCAACATTTTTGGTAGGTATAAAGGATTTCCTAGAAGTCGCGCACCACCTTGAAGATGTATAATCTACGGACCCCCAGGAATCCCAGAAAATTGTTTAGTTCGTTATTTAAAAAGATAAAGGGGATACATATTTGTTTAAATGACAACATTGAGTACAAATAATTGGTAGATTCATTTTTAATCATCATGAAAACCCTAAACCAAAATTGGTCTAGGATGAAAACTAACAACATTAAAAAGTTTTAAATTCCTTAGTTTTACAAGAGGTTATTTATTTTAACTTTAACTCTTTGACAGAAGCAAATAAAAACATAAAATAAATCTATAAAAAACTAAACAAACATTGAGAAACACAATCTAATAGTCCAAAAGCTCGGTAGGAACAATCATATACCTATAGTTATAGTTATAGGTATATGGGAACAATGCTATTAATTCTTAATGAAACCATTGTATATGATTAGACTTGAAACAATATAATCAAAGTAAATTTACCTATTATTTTTAAATTTAAAAACTCAATGTATACGCTCTGATATCTTTTTTTGAATGAAGTTAAATTTTTTTTAACAATTTTCTGAGATTGGGGGTCTGTAGATCATCCACCTTTAAGGTTGTGGCGACACCTTGTAGGTTGGCACCACATATCACGTTGTAAAAAAAATTAACACAACATTTTGAGTCGGCGAAATTTTTCTTTTTTACATTTTAATTTTTTGAACTTTATAAAAGCAATTTGTTTTACCACATCATTTATGTTCTGGGTGTTAATACCCTTTAAAATGTTATTTACATTTTTGACCCATGTAAATATATACATTAGGGTAAATAAATTAATAAAAATTGAATAAACATTGTGTAGTGGGCAGATGTCCTTATAAACATTGGGGATTAAATTTATTATTGTTTTTGATACATTATTTTTAACATTAGGGTCACAAGCTAATTTTGGTAAAAAACAATGTGTCACCTGAACACATTGAGAAAATAATTTTGTAAAGTGGGTTCTGGGTTTTAGTAATGCGTTACTATGAAACTCCCGTTCTCTTATGAGAAAGTTCGTTATTTCTTTATTTTCTGACACCAACAGACTTTTGCAAATACCACAATTGCCGATTTGTTTAAAAATTTTTTTGGCCATGTAACCTGCAATATATGCATTTGTCTGTAGTGCCAGAGTGGGAGATTCATTAAAATTAAATTTTGTTGTATTTAATACAGGCTCCACACTTTTCTCCACAATATTTTGGGGCAAATCTGCATCTAAAAACTCCAACAAATGGCTTAGTGCCCCTTCGCTATCATCCTCCTCGCAGTTTGCCCCTGGAGAATGACTTGTCATAAAATTATTTAAAATCATCGCCTTAAAAGAATCAGCAAAAGTGGTACAAGTGGGATTTATATTGCGAACCCCGTGGCTTCTTATACAGGAAAAAAAATTTTCCACCGGATCTTGATTTAAGTTTCTTGGGCATAAGTACTTAAAACCAAGAGAATTTAGTTTTTCCCACAGGTAAATTAAATTTTTTATTGACCATATCCAATTTTTTATTGTTGGGGGTACGTATGAACTTCCTCCTTTCTTAAACTTAATTGTTTTAAGAACACTTAACGCCTCTTCCCAAAATTTCTTATGTTCGGATTCCTTAGTAACACCACACCTCAACTCCTTTCCAGCTTCTGGCTGCATCTTTGAACCGTTGACAGAATCAAACAACTTGTCAAAAAAAAGAAGAAAATTGGCAGTGCCTAGGGAAGACTCAGGAAGTACTCCAGGGGCTAAAAATAATAAATAAACTAAAACTGTTCCAAAAATACTTCAAGTTCCTAATCGTTCGGAAAACATTAGTGAACACCAGTGAACAGTTTATTTACAAAGAAGTCCAAGCACTAAATTTATTTTTACATCAAAATTTCGAGGTTTTACAGAAAAATGGCAACTTTCACTATTGCAGAAAATTACTATTAAAACAAAGTATTGTTTGAAAAATCTGTAACACTAAATGATTCCATCTAGGTAAGTTGTATACAGAGTGTCTCCGAACTCCATAAAAAAATGTTAATGGGTGATTCTACAGCGCAATATTACATGAAGTCCTTTGAAGATGGCACTAAAGTTTTTTCAATTTTCAAAGCAATTTTTCTTAAAAAACGGTTGGTTTTAGACCTCTTAAACAAGAGAAGCTTTATGTGTTAAATTAAATGAAAAATGAAACCAAAATACCCAATAAAGTAACTCAAAAAATAAAATGAGATGCGATGCCCTATGGCCCCCTAATAATATGTCAATATATTGACCAGATATATCTACAACAGAAAAGTAGTTTAAAGGGGCGTAGCTTCCTTATAAAGCATTTTTAACCTCATAATCTTGGGAATTTTTTTTATATTTTGCGCTGTAAAATTACTCCTTTAATTTTTTTGGATGGAATTCGGAGACCCCTATATGTAGTATACTGAAACGATCTCAAAAGTCAACGTATAAAGTATATCAAATATTTGTTTACTAGTCTTACATACCTAATCTATAAATCCCTCTCATGGTAGACGACATCCTATGAGAGAAAACTTGGGCAGCATTTTTAACTTTCATTTTCTTTATCTTCGCTGGATAAACGTGCTGCTCCGTGATTTTATTAAGCATTTTAAAATCACTTTCCCCCACATCAATTTCAAAAATTTTTATGATGTCTTCCCAACAGGCAGTTTCTTCTTCTCCTTTCCAAATAAATGTTGCTGGCCTATTAAGAAGGTTATTTCGAACTCCTTTTAATAAATGGGGAAAGTCGAAAAGAGGAACAATTTCTTTTTTTTCAACACAAAATCCCCTGTATTTATTTTCTTCTCCTGTATTTAAAAAAGAAGTCCTTGTCTCTTCCTCCAGTAATTTAATGGCCTTAATATTTGTGGACATTTGGTCGCAGGCAGTTGCTACCACATTAAGGCCAATGTTTTGGAGAGCGGAAATAATACTTTTAATGTTGTAAGCTAAATCTACTGCACTCATGCCGTGCTCTGTAAAAAAATAGGCGATTGGCTGCTTCCATTTCTTATAAATGCCTCTAGCCATGAAAACCATAACGTGGTCGGCAATTTTCGGTGTCTTGGTGCCATATTGGAATCCTTCTATGGTGTCGTTTGATTCATTGAAATGCAATGAGGGCTCAATTGACATCTCATCAAAAAGGAATATGCAGTATGTTTCTAGAGGCTTCATTTGGGCAATGGCGGTTTTAAGGCTGTTTAATATAGCCATATTTAGCCCTTGTGAAAATGGCACCTTATTTAGAACCCTCATTAAAGTTCTTCTGCTTGGAAGAGCAAATGTTTTTTTTAAAAGCCTATAACCTTTAGGGCTCTGTTTTAAAAGGCTTAGAGCGAAAATTTTGTCTTCCAAGCTAAATCTTCGCCCCCTCGACTTTTTGTTTTGGGAGTTTAACTGGGACATTACAAAATTGTATGTTGTTTTGTTCAAAAAGGTTTGCAGGTATTCAGGTGACTGGGCGAATTTTAATGCTTCTTTAATTCTATCCTTGTTGTCCTCATTTTTTTGTTTAAGCCTTCTTGCATATTTTTTAAGGGAAGCACTTATTTCATATAATTTACGGGCTTTTGGCGATAACATTGCTTTTCTTGTAATATTAAGGGATTTAAGAAGGGAGGATCTGGGATTGGAGATTCTAACAGGTTCTAGAAAACAAAACAATTTAATCTATTAATATATTTGTATATTTATTTTGTAATCCCATTAATTTTCTAAAATTAAATTATTAAAATTTATTTACACAAATAAATATTAAAAAACTATGCAGACATGCAACTCTGTTTAAAGTTAAATGTAAAAAAAAAACAATTATAGTTATTGGCATTTATTAATATTTTAAAGTGCGTTAAAAAATTAAAATAATGGATAAAAAATTACCTTCTTTCACCAATTTTATTTTTGGCATAGATACATTGTATGCATATATCAATGTTTTTCGCGTTATTTTTATTACATTGTTAGATATTAAATTTGTATAATTTGAGTCAATTAATATTTGTATACAAGCTTTTTAGAATGTAGGTTAAAATGCTTAAGGCTAGGTTAATTTAACAAAAAAACAATTTAACAAACAAAATTAATTGATTCTCACATAGGTATGGTGTTTGTATTTGCATTTGTGGAAATAAAATTAATACAGGAGGAATCGTAACTTCTTAAAATGACTACTAAGTGAGCTAGAGCCCCTTCATATTATATACACAGAGTATTTCTTAATCGATAGCTGAAACTGATAGGCTCAATTCTTGGATAATTTTAAGGAAAAACGTTCATATAAACTTAGGTCTACAACCGCTTTATTTTATTAAAAAAAAAAGTATCTGTGTAAGGTTATTACGAACTTTATTTAAATCAATTTTACTATATGTATAGAAAACTGAGCGTCTAATCTTGTTAAGACAATACGACTTTTTTACATAAAAAACTGTATTATTTAATACTTTATTTTATTTACAGTTAAGTTTGGCATAACATGTTATTTATTCATACCAAATTTAACTTTTTTATATCCTCAGGTTTTGTAAATAATAATAATAATTTTAAAATATTCCACCACCTTTTAAAAATGTCAACCAATCCTCCTGAAACAGGCAGTAACTGCAAAAAAAATGTATAATGCGTTTTCTTGTGCTATGGTAAAGCTATGGATATTTTGTAACCGAATTCAACACAGAAATAAGGTCAAATATCTCATTAGTTAAAAAAATCAATTAAATACCTACTGCTTTTTATAAAAATGTAGTTTATGCTAATTTTCCAAAAATTTCTTGATTAGCAGTTACTGCCTTTCTCCATAGTAGGGCAGTATGCTATTAATAATATAGTATATATTTATATAATCGCCGACGGTGGACGAGTGGTTAGTGCTGCTGACTACAAGCCGGAGGTTGTGGGTTCGAATCCCACCAGGGGTATGGCTGTTTATTTGTGTTTGTCCTATTGTGTAATAGTCCTTCGGAGGGGACTTTAAGCCCGCGGTCCGTTCCTACCCCTAACCCGCACAAGCCATTCAGTTGGCTTATGGGACTTCTTAAGAAGTAAGGGTGGAACTAAAAGAGCACTTTGGTATAAACTTTGGTATAATATGTATGGGTCTCTCCATGTGAAATTTCTAACAATTAAAAATAAATATTTTAGATTGTTTTTAATGGTTTTGGTGCTATGATGTACAGAATACAGGGTGCACAAGAATACTTTTTTTAAAGTTTATTGATCAATGATCAAATGGCGAAGTTTAGCATAAACTGTTCTACCACTTAACTCTAGACGAACACAAATAAACAGCCATACCCATGTGGGATTCGAACTCACGACCACTCGACTTGTAGTTCGCAGCACTGACTACTACACCATCTAGGGCGGGTGGTGTAGTAGAGGAATACTATGTGCATCCTTTTATGGGTATTTTTATATTTAGAGAACTACAAGGTCGATATATTAGAAAAAAGGTTGCGTAATTACAAGTTTATTAAAATGAAATTTATAAATTAAAAAAAGGGGTTCTCAAAATATTTAAAAAAAATCCATTATGTCGGTTATATTGGAATTTTACATGGTTAAATAGATAAAAACGATGTTTCAAACTATAAATCATAATTTATGTCGGCCATTAGTTATAATGGTCATGGTTACTCAAAATATAGTACCGAAGAATTATTTAACCTACCTTGTAGCTCTTCGAATAATTTGGACCACCTGTATATTTAATCCTAAAGATGGGACGGTTCGCTGGCTTTTTACGAAAAAAATTTTATTTGCCAAATTTGTTTAGCCATTTTTAATATTCAATAATGTAAAATTATTTTGTTTTAATTACGTCATAAAACAAAAAGTAAATACTGATATATATATACCTATATATATATATATTTTTTTTAAATTACCTAAGCTTAAGCATTCTAACCTTCAACGCTGAAATGCAGTATCTCCAATATATAAACAATAAAAATAATCTTTTGAAAGGATACCTAATTACTTATTATTGGAAATACTGCATTTTAGCGTTGTATAAAACAACCTGTATATTTATATTTAAATATAATTGTGAGATGATGGGTTAAACAGTTTCTGACCTCATATAACAATGAGGATTTGAGATATAAAGTATTTAAACTAGGATGTCTTACAACTTATCCAAGAAAGTTTTACTATATGCACTTTTTAATAATTTAACTGCTTGATATATAAATTTATATAAAATTCTATTTTTTTCAACCAAAGCACCATGCCTTTAGTTCCACTATTTCAAACGTTTGTCCTTTCTGCTGTCCCTCAGTACGCAGATTTGACAATTTGATTGTCCTTTTAATTGAACAGCCATTTTACGTTACTCGGCAATTTTTGTAATAAAAAATTGAGAATAAAAACTACTGCAATTATTATGCTTATAAGCTTAAGCCTTTTATTACAAGCATAATAAACATGTTTCCAACAGTAGCTATTTGGATAGTATTTAATTTAACTACGGTAGCTAACAATTTTTTATTATTACGGTCGCTACAAAAATTGCCGAGTAACGTAAAATGTCTGTGAACTTTTATAAAAAAAAAATTATTAGAATACTTATTTAAAAAAGCCTTTGTCAGATAAGTTTTAAAACACCCTGTGTTATGCTGCCACTTTGTTGTATAAACCTGATTAGTTAATTAAAATAAATATCTACCTATAAGGGTTTGGTTTAAATAATTTTATACAGCTTGGTATTGAAAATGATTTTTAAATATCATATCATCATATATCCGAGTGCCACTTGATTAATTACAATTGAAGCCAAAGGATACAAGTGATTAAAAAAAATGGAGTTAAGTACTGGAATATATAGTAAAAGGTAAATTTTACTTGGTAGCCAAGGCATATATATGTATATATATACAGGGTTTACCATCGGCGACTTCTTTTTTCAATAGGGGCAAATTTTGATAAGATGACGGCTTTGACAATTACTTTTTTGATATATGTCAGTAAAAGCTTTGCCATTTGTAAAAATGCCTTTAATTTCAATCGAAAATCGTATTAAAATCATCGAAATCTATAACGAGAATGGTCGTTGGGTGAAAACCACATATCGTAAAATTCGTGATATGTTTGGCCGTCATGGTCGGCCATCTGAGAACGCTATTAGGAATTTGGTGGATAAATTTAAATCTACTGGTTCAACCAACAACATACCAACTCCAATTCATGTTCGTCCGGGTCGTTCAGCTGAAAATATCGCTGCTGTGAGTGAAAGTGTTGAAGAAGATCCAAATCTATCCATTCCGCGGCCTTCTCAACAATTGGGCTTATCGACGATGACCAAATGGCGAATTTTGCGTAAGGATTTATTTCTAAAACCTTATAAGGTACAGTTGGTTCAAGAATTGAAGCCGGCCGACCATTACGTTTGTCAAACAACGGATTTATTGCAAACCAAATTTCCAGATCGAGTAATTTCGCGTAACTTTGCATTAAATTGGCCGCCTAGATCCTGTGATTTAACACCACTGGACTATTTCTTGTGGGGCTATGTGAAAGATCAAGTCTATGCGGATAATCCGCTAACCATTGAGGCGTTAAAAGCCAACATTGAACGTGCCATTCGTGAGATAGAGCCTCAGTTATGCCAAAATGTGATTACAAATTTTAACAAAAGAATCGATGTATGTAGGCGTACTGGGGGTGGGCATTTGAATGATATTATTTTTCATTTATAAATGGCAAACCTTCCACTTTATATATAAATAAAGATTCACAGCATTTTCATTCAAATTGTTTGTTTTATTTTGAAACCAAAAAAGAAGTCGCTGTTGGTAAACCCTGTATATATATATAACTGCAATCTAAGCTTGTACTCTTGAAAAACAAAGTCATAAAACGACAAACCATTTTGTCTATATATAACTTTTTCATGATAAACGTCTAATTTTAAACTAATTATATGGAATCACGCAAGAACGTCGAAAAACTAGGTATCATTTATATGTCACAAACATTTTAACCCACCCTCGTAGTAGTGTCATCCATGTCAAGTAAGCCAGTTTGAGAAAATTTAATTATTAGATAAACGTGATAAATAATAATAATAAAATCATTTAAAAAATTACAATATTAGTTTAAAACATTTATTTGTATGATTTCTTTGTAAAGGTATTTATTTACACCTTATTCTGAGACATATTCATAAAAAGTCAGACCCTACAAAAGCCCTGTTGGATCAACAAACTATTTTTCTTTATATTGGCAAAAGAGATTTAACATGTTAATACATGAAGAAAAAGGTTTATTAAACTTTTAAATGTTTTCAGAAAAATAAAATTGAAATAAAAACACCACAAAAATTATTAAATATGTGGTCAGCAACAAACTGTCTGATTTGACACGGTTTGACCAAATAATAGTAACTGTTCATACTTAAAGTTTTAGTGGTATTTGTGACAGAATTTTTTAAAGATGAACCAGGCATTGCAGAAACATCAGATTCTTCTGTGGGAGAGCACTCCATCGGGGTTGGAATAATGGTGTCAAATTCTTGCTCTGGCTCATCCTTAGTATTTTGAAGTCCTAAACACAAAAATAGTATTAGATATTAGCTATTTTCGCGGAGCTAATCCCGAACTAATTCCGGACATCCTAGGCATGCGCTTTTTAAAATTTGGCTTTTAAATTGTAAAGTGCGCATGACAAATATTAAAATGCGCATGCCTAGGATGTCGGAACTAGTTCGGGATCAGCACCGCGAAAACACCTATTACTTATTAATAAGTTAATTTATTTTTTATTTTTTAGTTCTATAAACTAAGTACTCTGTATTCTGGTAAACTTTTTAACTAATCAGTAACTTTATCAGGGTTCGCAGCGAATGAAGCAAAAAATTTAGGGCACTTTAGGGCACTTTTATTTTTAACATAGGGCACTAAATTAGTGCCAATTTAAGGAAATTGTTGGAATAATTTACCTTATACATAAACAAATTATACCGTTGTTTTGTACATACCTAATTACTAGGGCATACAATCCCGGACAAAATTAGGATTTCTTAAATCCCGGGATTTTCGGGATTTTTTTTAAATTACAAAAAACATTTTTTTTTAATAATTTATTATTACTAAATACTTGAAACCCTTTTTTATATAAACAATTTGGAAAATAAAGGAAAAATATAAACAACAACAGTTAAGTAATATTAATCACTTATTTAATTACATAGAACTTACAGTACTGTTAGATGTATGTAATTAAATAGTGATAAATTTTACTTTCCGATTTTATTGAAATATCCCACCTTTTGTCCGAAAGTCCCAGGATATCATCAAAAAAATCCCGTGGATTGTATGCCCTATTAATTACACAGTAATTATTATTTTGGCACTATAGATATCTATATGGTGTTCAATATTGATAAAATATTATTTATTGTTTGTTCATTTTGTCACAATTAATAAAACAACTTTGTACACTAACAAAAATGTTGGGGCGTGGTGCTTGTACTGCCAGATTCAAAATGTGAATTGACCGTTTTATTATATTATGTATGCCGCATTTGGACTCTTCACTTTCTTAAAACCCTTGTACGCCTTCGCACCTAATTAACATTTAGTGTAAATTTTATTTACAAGCATTTAAATTTTTATATATCACAATTTAAAAAATAAACGAAAAATTGATAAAAAAATAGGGCACTTTATTTTAAAATAGGGCACTTTTGGGGCACCGTGAAAAAAATAGGGCACATTAGGGTACTTTAGGGCACTCGCTGTGAACCCTGCTTTATACAACATTTTTAACTTAAATTTATAATTATAATATATGAATTTAAGGGTTAATCAATTTTTACATACCTTTTACGAGTAAATCTGGCACTGATCTATACTTTAAATTGGTTCTGTTTTTATAAGCTGGAAACTTGCTTTTTTCTGAAAAATGTTTATCACATACTCTATAGTTTTTCCTGATGATTTCTTTCCCTCTTGGCAACAGGTCCGGTCTACCAATGGCAATAATCCATTTGTGGAGCAGCTAAAATGTTAAATCCCAGCCTTTATATTGATATTTGTATATTGTTGGTTGACACGCAAACGACCAAAGTTTATTAACAATAATTATTCATAATAAACTACATGGTACTACTTACCATATTTGTGTAAGTAAGTAATTTATTGTTTTAATAACATAGATATAATTGAATAATACAATACAAACCTCGTCATCATTGGGAAAAGTATGCATCATAACTTGACTGTTGACTGTAGAGCAGCCCACAGCACAGCAATAGAACACCATGTTTAATGTTTAAGAGTACACAAATAACGATAAATCACAGTTTTTAAAGTTTTTAAACGTAGAGAACAACAAATAAACACAATATAAATTTAGCAAACACTCAGGTTAGGTTCATAAACCAAACTGAAGTTTGTTGATTTCGTTACCAAGCAACCGTCAAGATTAACCGCCGCTGCTGCCACATGCAACTCGAGTGTAAACTAAAACCAAAGTCGACTAGACAAAAATGTGGATTTTGTTTGTTTAAGGCGAGTGCACAGGGCATGGTCTATCCACTAAGAGCAAAACCACAAAAATATGTTTTAAATATTTAATGGTTCGTGTTTTTCTTCAAAATTAGGACAAAGGACACTATCATTGACGAGGACAAACCTGGTCAAAGGAGTACATCTGGTTACCCTATAGATTGCTGTAATATTATTGAACTATTTAATAATTTTATAAATAAAAATAACCAAGTCAACTATATAAGATTTATTTAATTAAAGTACAATATACAGAAAAAGCTAAGTAAAAGTTTACTTCTTCTTGGGTTTGACAACAAAGTATGTAATAATAAGACCTACACCAATATAAGTAGCAAGGGCAACCTGAAAATATATGATTTATTTATTTGTAAAAATAGGTATTGTATAATCATCTTACATTAGCCCTGCCTCTCATAGTATTCCCATTGAATATTCTACTCATACCAGTGAGTTTGCTTTCATCTACTGGAGTGTCTCCGGCCATTTTCTGTAAAGATTAAACACAACTTATTTACATTTTATATTGTAAGAATTTACTTACGGTATATTTTGAAGAAGTACGGCCAAGATTTACAAGGTAACCTACAAAGTCCACAATCCAGCAAGAACAGATAAAGACCAATTAACGAAGTGACCGCTATTATATTACTTCTATTTTGAAATAGGTAAAAAAGGATAGCAAATAGAACGTATGTGATGTCTAATAATAAGTTACATAAGTGAATCAAGCACACCAACATCAAAAAAACAAATGAAAATTGCGCTTAAAGCTGGTTCTACAATTGTCGCAGGGGTCCGATCGCAGAACATAAGCTTGCGCAAAGCACCCCGCGACGTGGCGATGGAGCAAGGTTCTTTTGTCAGCTTTGGTGCTTTGCGCAGGCTTATGTTCTGCGATCTGCGACCTGCGATAATTGTAGACCTGGCTAAAATTCTAACTGAATACATACATCTTGGTTTAGTCTACTAAACCAAGTACTTACATACATATATATGTATATGTATAAAAATATTAGGTAGACAATGTTTAATAAGGTCTTGTAAAAAGTCCACAGTTTGTCTGTGAAAAAGTCAATGTTTAGATGTCAATGTTTAGATTTCAGTACCGCATTCCGTAAGCATATGCAGCTGTTATAAGTAACGACTTGTAAACAACAAAATTTAAGTATTTAATTACCTGCCATTTTTTAATATTTCTTAAGAAACACAATTAACATAATTTAAGAACTTTATTTAAACTAAACATGTGTCTATGCATATGTAAAAAGTACCTTTTCTCATTGAGAATACGTGCTATTATTGAGAAATTCTCAATAATAATACGTATTATATGAAATATTTTGTATCTGGGCGCAATAGACCTATCCCATAAAACGGACTTTTGGATAGCGCGTGCGTGAAAAGGCAGGTCGTCTTTTTTTAATTATATAAAAGAAAAAGAGATACCACTCTTCTTCAGGCACGCGCTATGAGATAGGTCTATAGCTCTATAGCGCATGTCTATAACAGCACAGAACATAAGCACCGAATATTCTGTGACATAAGGAAGGCAATCTATAAATCAGCCTTAAGGTAATATGGCTTTTGAAAAGGTGGCAACACTGAGTCTAGCAAGGGACTTGGAAAAATAGGTAATAGTAATTAAAAATAGGTAATAGTAATTAAAAGTTTTCATTTAAATCCTAAAATTTGTTACTGTGATTAGTTTTAATCAGGTCTCTACTTTTAAATTACATTAAAATGTTAAAAAAAATTCTTTAAACTGGCAGGTCGGAAAATCAAACGTTGTCTAATTTATTTTTGACGAAGATTTCCGATATAAACGCATTTTGTTGCAAAAGTATGTGACAAAACAATTATTTCTATGAACACGATATATAAATTAAGCATTTATGCTTAATAGCCAAAGATATATGTCAATAATACATTTTTTTAATTGTAACCTAAATTGAACAACTTGCAACACTGTAGTTCTATCTGTCAGACACGAACAAAAACAAAATTTTTGTTAATTTAGTAGTGTTTTACATTTTAAAGTGCACAGAAAAACTCAGACATTAATGGTACAATGCGTTTTAAAGACTATAACAAATTAAATATATACATCTGTATATATTTGTATAGTAATTTTAAATATATTTCAATTTTTTAAATTTAAAATTAATATGGAGAACTCTTCTAATATTGAACTGGATTGTGTGGACCATACAAATTCTATATGGATTCAAAAAAATTGTGATAGTATTGCCAACCCAGATCAGGTACAATCTATGTATGATATATTATTACAAAATAAAGAGGTACGAGTTATACCAACTAACGTGGCATCTTACAATGATGTTAACATACTTCCAAGTTTTCAGTATGAACCTTCCTCACATTCAGAATTAAATCATTTTGTTACTATTTTGCTTACATCACAATTGGACCTTGCAAAAGAAGTGTGTTGTTCCACACAATTTTCTATTTCCTTTAAACAAAGGTTACTCGTATTGAAAAGAATTTATTATGCCTTATTAACAAAATATCATGACAAAGAAAAACAAGAGCAGATATTGGATGTAAGTCAACCATCTACAACATCTTTAATTAATAAAAAAACTCAAACTGGCCATGAAGCTCTTTTGGAAATTGGTGTTCAAACAGTCTTAAGCTTGTTATTTTCTCTCCTGCAACAAAATTGGCAAATAAGTGGAATACTTGGTATTCCATCTCTCTGTAATTCAGTACTTGTTTCTACAGTGGATCTCATAAAAAAACTTCCACCTTTATGTTTGTCAAATGAGTCACAATTAACAGTACTTGGAATAAATAGTTTAAACCAAGTATCCACCTTTCTAAGAAATGCAATTTTAAATGAATCCTCTGTAGATGTGGCTGGAAAGCTTCTTGCATGTGAAATCTTGTTGGAACTTGCATTGCAAAGAGGCTCTCTGAGATATTTACTTGAGTGGGTTGATCTAGCATTGGAAGTGTCTTGTACAGAAAAAGATACCCTTAAAAGCAGTTTATTTAAAAAGGCTATCTTGGAGTTGGAGGGTGGTAAGCACAAAATAAGGCCAGAATTGTGGAACAGTGAGCAATCTGATGAATTTAGCATATACAAAGCAGCATTATGTTTAATGGAAATATTGTCTTCTATGGCTGTGGACTATGGAGGAGCATGTTCAGCAGTTGAATCCTCCACTTCAGATTCTGAGCTGGGTGTGTATGAAAAAAGTGATGTTTATGTTTGGGGTAGTAATTCTTCACATCAGCTTGCCGAAGGAAACCAAGAAAAAATACTTTTGCCTGTTAAGTCCAAAGTATTTAGCCAGGTGCAACAGGTAATAAGAATATTTCTTAATTAAAAAAACATTTTAGGTACCAATAATCTTGGATAAACTTTTTGTTTAAACATTCATATAATGTCTCTGTATATTTATTGTGTACCAATTGGTACAATTACACATGTGTAATAAGTATTTTTCAGTTAAAATTAAATAAATAAGAAACATAAACATTCTATTATACTTTGGTAATATTTTAATATTTATAAATAATATAAACAAAAATTAAAAAAACAGTATTATTGCAAATTATTTTTTTGTTTTTTATTTGTTTTTTATTTAATTTTTATTTGTTTTTTATTTAATTTTTACTAAAAAATACCTACCTATTACACATTGGTACACGATAAATGAAAACCAAATGTAGCTGGATAATTCAGGGGTTCCCTAACTTTTTTATTTCGTGGCGCACTTATAGGTTCTTTAAGGTGCGCCAGTTACAAAGTTTATACCATAGCATTATCAAGTTCAGGAATGAATAGAACAGTTCAAAAAATTATACTCCACACAAAAGGATAAAAAGCACTTGGCTTTCCTTGGCTCCCCTATTTACCATCCATAATTACATAATTAAAACAATAAGAACAGGTTATTTAATACTAATAAACCGTAATAAACTATATAAAGAAGCCAAACTTCAAAATGTTCAACAACTTTATATAAAAAATAGTATGTCTACCACAAAGAAAACATTAAGTATATATATATATATAGATAGACAGTGTCATTTAGGCACCCATATGGTATAAACATTGTCAATGTGACTCCCAATTTTACAATGTGGCACCCGGTTTCGGGTGCCACTTTGTTTTGCCTTTAAAAATTTTTCCAATGAAGGTAGGGTCCTTCTAAACCATATAACAAAAAATTTGAAGGGTGCCACTTTGACAAAGATTACTCCCGGATATACAGTTTAGTTTGCGAAGTTTATTATAGATGGCGCTCTTTTTTATACAGATGTATATATTTTATACACTCATTATAATTGTTAAACTTTTGGCACCCATAATATGCCTTTACATTATGGCACCCTAAATTTGGCAACAGTGGAAGAAACTTTAAAACCTCGTGTGTAACAGACGACACCAATTATCACGGAAACCTCGGAAGTATTCGGCCGTGTCCGGAGGGCAGCGAGAAGCGGCTGGCGGGAATTTTGATTTTAAATATTGTTTTGGTTCATTCTTTATTCTAAGATCGTATAATTATATAGTCTTCAAAATAAGTGATGATGTATTAGGTTTATTAAGTATAATAAACATAACAAATCATTACTTTTTTGGAGAATTTATTAGATATAATAATAATTTACACAAGAAATATTAAGAATATGATTCTGATAAGGCTGATTTGCATTCTCGTTTTAAATTTATATCAAAATCACTTGCTTTCGGATGTTTAAACGTTTTTTGTTATTTGTATTTCTAGGGACTTCAATCTATTTCATCTTTGATGGTGGAAAATGGAAATTGTTTTATTCTTTGCAGGAAAGTGGTATGCATTCGAATTTGGTGTACGGTTAACGCAATCGAAATTTTGTTTTCACATAGATGTTATTTTTTCCATGGTTTTGGGAAAAACTTTTTTCTTATATCACAAAAAAAATAGGCATTTTTAAATCGTAAAAATTTATCGTAAGTCCATTTATTAGTATTTCTATAAATATATACACAGTGTCCCACTTAAAACCTACCATCCTCTTGTTTTGACGACAAAACTCATCGCCAACTGTGATGTCTGTTTTGGGTCGAAATTTCGGTTTTTAGTGGTCCCGAATAAAAATTCGTTGTAACTTTTGCTCTAAAAAAATCCCTAGTAGGTAGTACTAAAAAAGAGATCACAGTTTAGTCTTTAAAACCAGTGACATATGCGTTTAAATCCTTTTCCAGAGATCTATCCAACAAAAAAAGTTTACAAAAATCAGTTAAAAAATACAAATTTTACGAAGGTGGTAAGGTCTTAAGCGGGACACACTGTATATATATTTTAAAATAAAGTGAAGAAGTTAAAAAATTTAGCAGAAGGCTTTTACATTGTGTTAAAATTTACAAATTACCATTATATAATAAAATTACAAATGATAAAAAATATTTTAGGACAGTATTTCTCAGCAAGTTTCCATAGCTGAACCTATTATGATATTTTCTCCATGGCTTCATCATCGATTTTCTCAATGGAAAAAGTCTATATTTTTCTTTAAATTGTGCAGAGGGGTTTTTTTAGTTATAACATATATGTTATTGCAAAACTCGCCTATGGCTTGTCTTCACATTCGTAAAAAAACTCCTTCTGCACTTGTTTAGGAATATAAAATTAAGGCAGCAGATTTAAAATAAAATTACATACATATTCACTACTATTTTCGCTAGATGGTATGTATTCATCTTCGCTTCCATCTGTTTTGTAAGGATCAGATTCTTCCGATGAGGAAAAATCGTAAACATTTTTTAAACCTGCATCTGAAAAACATTAAAAAATATTTTGTTCTTTCTCTTTATCAAAGTAAGTTACTTTTTGTTTTAAAAATTAAACTTATGAGCACCAAACATTCGGCCACCGCTCGGCCCCAAAATTACCAAAACTTTTGGTATGATTCGTAACAGTTTAAATTACCTAAATGCAAAACATAACTGGCCTACTACGTATAAAAAAATACTGTTGATGTTTTTTTCATTTTTTAGTTAGAAAGGGAATTAAAATATTATACAGGGTGTATCAGGGTCGATGGTAGGTTACATGTTTATGGAAAACGGAAAAAGATATCAAATTAAATTTTTTAAAGCAATTATAATAATATTATCATTAAAACTATTTTTCTAAATTATTTGGAACAAAATTCCACTTCCGGTTTTAACGGAAGCGATATCAACTTTGTTATTTTAAATGAATCATCACAATTTTTTTACATTTTTTATTTCTTAATATTATTCCTTATAAAATGACTACCTATATCATGTTCTATACCAAAACTTAATAGTTATTGAGTTATTAATTTTTTTCGTAAAATTCGGTCAGTTTCACCCTCAACAAAAAAATCTTATATTTTTTTTAATATTAGGTTTGATGATATTCGGTTGTATTTATTGTAATATTTCTTAAAAGTTACTTGATAAAAAGCAATGTGAATGTAGATAAATTAAAACAGCAATAAGTTTTTAATTTTTAACGGAACGCCCTGTATATTTTTACATAATTAAATATGAAATTATAATACCATTCCCTAAAGTTAATAATAACAAAGATATTTTACAATTCCTATTATTTATTATTTCAAATTTTTAAATATTAAGTAATTTTAAATTATTAAACAATACAAGTGAAATCTACGAATAAGTTTTAATAACTGTATGTTTTCATATGACAAGAAATTAATAAATTAATATATTTTTTTTCGGTCTAAAGTAAATATGTCGATAAGTATGTGTATAAACGGTTTAATTGAACGTCCGGTACCTACATTAAAAGGTATATTATTATTTACTAATATAGTTAGAAATTCATTTATTTAATAAAAATTGTTAATAAAATAGTTAAAATGAAGAAAAATCACTATTCAAATAAAGTTTTGATGAACTGGTTTATTCTTTATGGACAATATGACAAACTTATTGCTAGAACATGCAGTCACTTTTTGTATGTTGTACCTTTACCCAACTTACCCAACTTCTTTTGAGTAGTTATTTTTATCTTTATTTTAATAATAATAATGAGATAATTTTGTTGGGCCCCAAATAAAATAATTAATAAAATATTAATTAATACTATTGGTACAAAAAAGGAAATATTGTACAACATGACTTGCTGCTTACAAGGATTTATTTTGGAACATTAAAAAACTATAAGTACATGTACAAAAAATAATTAAAAAATATTCTTGAAATTAATTTAATAAAAAATTAAAATAATGAATGTAAGTATATTTTTGATTTAATTTTTTTTACATGTACTTACACGAAAAAAAGTAATAAAAATTCTCAAGCACTTATAAATGACAGGCACTGTGGTGCATGAATCTAAATTTTACTACCTTTGGTAAACATATTTTGGTAGGTACTTATTAAATAAAAAAAGTCAAATTTTTCGCTCTCACATTAATGTGAATTTATAATTAATAAACAAAAATTTTGTTCGTACCGCCGCAGCACCGCGTTGTAGTGAGAGATTTTTAAATTCTTAAAAGACAATTTGTCTTACACAAATACAAAAATATTAATGGTAATTATTCCTGACATCTTTAAAAATAATTCTAACCTTAATTTCTTCCATTTGCGCGCCTAAAATCGAATTTTCAATGGAGTTGCATTATAAAACTTATTTTACGCACTCCATTTTATCTCAATAAAGCTAATATTATTATAATTTTCGAATTATGATGCAGAATAATATAAAATAGAGTATTTCACCATATTTGTTTTAGGTAATCAACATTTTTCAGATATGAATATTACTAAATAAAATTATATTAAATTGTATATCTTCAATATGGCACCCGTAAGTATGGCAACAGTGGAGGGTGCCTGTTTGAATATAATTATAACCAGTTTATACGTGAAGGGTGCTACTTGATCATGATTTTTGGTGGTGCCACAATGTCAAGTTTTAAAATTGGTTTTTTATACGAGGGGGTCACATTTACGTTGATTAAGTGGGTGCCACTTCATACAAGATGCATGTATATATATATATATATATATATATATATATATATTATTATGCTATTGTATCAGTGACATTGTCACAGTGTCCCTGAACGAAGTTTAAGTCACATAAAAGTGACGCCAAAAACTGATTGCAGTTTCTTGTTCAGGACCCTTTGGTGAATTAAAAATGATATTTACCAAAATCCTAGCTGATCCTTTTTTCGAAAATTTTTCAAAATTTATGATTTTTTTTTAAATTTTTGTTTATTTCAAAGTCTACCTTTCACAGAGTACACATTTGTACACCGATTTTTATAAAATTAGAGTATATTATTGAGGAGACTTAAAGAATACTTTTTAATAATGTTCACATCATTTGATATATACAGGGTGGACCAAAAATCGCTTAATTTTAATAAAGCAAAGGCGTAAATTCATGATTTTGGCATAACAAGCAAAACAGATGTATGTATACCCATTTTTTTTAGATATTTCTATGTTTATTAGGTTACAAAATGGCATTCTTATTAACCTTTTATTAAAAAAATAGATTTTTAATAAAATTAAATAAAATAACGCTTAGAGAATATTTAAAATGTTGTTTAATTTAGGCTTTTTAGAAGTTTTCAATTTTGAACGAAAAACTGGTTAAAGTTTTTTGATCGGCACTCTTTGGAGATTTAAAAACGGTATTTACCAAAATTCTAACTGCTTTTCTTTAAATTTGTTAAAAAATCATTTTTTTTAAATTATTTGTTTATCGCAAAGTCTACCTTTGCCAGAGTACAGATTTGTACACCGATTTTTATTGATTGCAGTTTCTTGTTCGGGACCCTTTGGTAACTTTAAAATGATATTTAACAAAATGCTAGCTGCTCCTCTTTTCGAATTTTTTTGAAAATTCTTATTTTTTTTAAAAATTTTGTTTATCTTACCTTTGACAGAGTACACATTTGTACACCAATTTTTATAATATTGGAGTATATTGTTAACGAGACTTGGAGAATACTGTTTTCATATTAGTATAACCACATCATTAGATTTATACAGGATTAGCCAAAAATCACGTTTTTATATAGTAAAAAGCATAATGCACAAAACAGATTTATCTCAAAAAAAAATTTATTTTATTTAATTTTATTCAAAATCAATTTTTCTTATAAAGTCTTGATAAGAATCCCATTTTGTAGCCTGATAAACATAAAAATATCTAAAAAAAACATGGGTGGGTATATATCGTTTTTGCGTGTTATGCCAAAATCATGAATTTACGCTTTTGCTTTATTAAAAGAAGCAATTTTTGGTTAACCCTGTATATATTAAATGATGTGCACAGTATAAACAGTATTCTCCAAATCTCCTTAACAATATACTCCAATATTATTTAAGTCGGTGTACAAATGTGTACTCTGTCAAAGGTAGACAAAAATTAAAAAAAAAATCATGAATTTTCAAAAAATTTCGAAAAGAGGATCAGCTAGGATTTTGGTAAATATCATTTTTAAGTCACCAAAGGGTCCCGAACAAGAAACTGCAATCAGTTTTTGGCGTCATTTTTATGTGACCTAAACTTCGTTTAGGGACACTGTGTTGTGATGTTACATAAATCCAAATATTTCACGATATGTCAACC
Source organism: Brassicogethes aeneus (assembly GCA_921294245.1). Taxonomy (NCBI): domain Eukaryota; kingdom Metazoa; phylum Arthropoda; class Insecta; order Coleoptera; family Nitidulidae; genus Brassicogethes; species Brassicogethes aeneus. The sequence goes on from OV121137.1 coordinate 29,651,853, forward strand.
TGGTAACACTGGCTCATAATCACCAGCACAGAACAGATGATCACCATTCTCTGTTGCCATTCAGTATCAGAATTTCAGAAAGAGTTCTGGTTGTTTTTTTTTAGTTTATAGTAGGCTTGTTTCTAAAGAGCATTTTAAACTGTCAAATTTTCATATTGCGCATGCGATTTTGGTATACGCTAAAGAAGTACCGGGTTTTCGCAACGCGCGCGCCATCTGGTGGACTTCGGTAGCATTGCGTGAATTTAAGAATTGTCAACAATACATTTAGAGCACAGATTATACATCATTTTTAAATAAATAGATAGTTTTTTCACAAAAGAGAGGAAGGCAGAAGTCTTACTCGACAAATTTTGTTCAATTGCACAGCTAAACCGCGCACGTTATTTGTGTTTTACGTTGCAAGGAAAAAATTAAAAAACTTTTTTAGTACTCGATTTCGATTGATTATTCCTTATATCATTGATTAAGAAACTCCACGCTTAAATGCTTATATTGTTACGTTAGTATGTGCATTTTATCTAAGGGATCATGGTGAATTATTGTGTTTTTAATAGTAAATAAAATTCAAGAACTAAATCGTTGCATTTTCATGTTTTGCCAAATGATCCAATTCGGTAAGTACATTTGTTGGTGCAGAATTAACTAATGATAACTTTACCTAATCAGAGCTGTCAAAGATACTTTTAAAAAGTATCTAGATGAGTAAAAACACGTCAAGTGGACCCCCCATTTTCCACTTGATCATCGAATTTGAATGTGAGTATTTTTTCATAAAGTAGTCACCATGAACAAATAATCCCCCGCTCAGTTTTTTAAAATTTTAATTTTAACAACAATTTTTTTTTAATTGAAAATTTTTACTACTTTTAGTTAAAAAATTAATAATGAAAAAACTATTGGTGATTTTTTAATAAAATTTTCAGGAGTTATAGTTCAATACTTGTACTTTAAGAAAATATGTATGAATTTGAATTATTTTTTTTTTGCATATTGTTAATTCACTTTTAAGTTAACAAATAAAAATTTTAATGACTTCTCCCTCAAAAAATGAAAAATTTTTGTTCAGTATTAAACAATAAACATTCAAGTAACGAAATCCGCAAAAAAATTTGACTGATCGCGATTAGATTAAGCAAAAAAAATTTTTTTATGACGGGCGGTCAGCGCTGCCGGTATTGCGCGCTGCCGCGCGCCATTGACTTACCTTTAGATTTACTCTGTAATTATAAATAAAAAATAATACTTAATGTTTTAATTAAAAATATCGTTATTTTATGATTAATTTTATTTAAACAAATGACAGAGATAATAAATTATATATTTTTTTATAAATAAAAAATAGAGATAATAAATTCTAGCAGTATTCTGCTATTTATTTTCATTTATTGTTTTTAAAAAACTTAACGAATCATAATTATTTTAGCTCGCTATACCGGCAGCGCTGACCGCCCGTCATAAAAAAATTTTTTTGCTTAATCTAATCGCGATCAGTCAAATTTTTTTGCGGATTTCGTTACTTGAATGTTTATTGCAAAATACTGAACAAAAATTAGTATCCGAAGTTACTGTGGGTATCTAGTTACTCTTTAAAAAAAGGAACTTACTTACGTTTTAAGATACTTAATAAGATACTTTTTTAGTTACTTTGTATACCTATTATGTAATAAGTTTCGTATAAGCCGCCAAACAAATACCAATTTTTAAATTTTTATCTCACACCGTTTCCGATATACATATAGCTATTTAAAGTTTTCAAAAACTTACGAAAAAAGTGTGAACGTTTATTTTAAATTGTTATTTATTTATAATATATATATTTTGTTATTTATTTATAACATATATATTTTGATTTAATTTTTTTTCAAAAAGTACCTACATAATTTATAATTCTCAAAATATTTGTATAAATTTAACTAGTACTGTTGTGAATCATATAACAAAATATTAATTTGGAGTCTTAATGGGTTCATTGATAAAAAAATATTTCTCATGCTGGTTTTTCACTTTTAAGTTTTAACTAATTTTGACAATATTTAACGTTTTTCAGGCTTGTGTTTTTTTATAATATCGGCTGTCTTCATTCCTGACTTGTGTAATTCAATTACTGTGATACGCTTGTTTTGGCGAATCATATTGAACTAAATTTCAAACAAAACAACATAAACATAAATATTTTCAGAAATATAAGGGTTCTAAGAACCCGCTTGAGCAAAAAAATTCCCTGAAAACCTTATTGACAAATTTTTAACTCGCTTAAAAAAAATTGGGAGAACTTTTATCGCACCCTGTAGGTATATTAGTATATAAAAATAAAACTATAAATGAGGTGTGTTTAGTTTAAAGTGATTTTTGTGTCAACATGGAGCCTACTACTGTAAGAGTGCAGTGTTGTAATCCAATGAAAAAAACAAATCATTTTATTAAAGACAGAAAAAAACTGAGAAAAGTCTCAGCATGGATGACTGGATTATTTCCACAAATGCCTATTGGCTCCATGATTTGTCATGTAACGAAACTTAAAAATAACAAGCCAAGTACTAGTGCTAAAAATGCTGAAGCTGAGTATTCTTCTGGATGGGAGGAACTCATCCAGGGCAATGACCCTGCCTTCACTTCAACTTCAACGGCTGTTGAGTTACTTAACATATCACTTCAAGAGCTAGGTGAGTCCCCCATCGACTCAAAACAAATTACATCTAAGCACTATGAGACAAAGAAAGTGAAAAAAATCTCTTCAGCAGTGAAACGTAACCTTTTTGTTGCTGCTAAAACTTCTTCATCGGATAATGAAGCTGATATTGATGAATCGGTTCTTTAAAATCTAAAAACTAACTTTTTATGTTCTACAGATAGGACGAAAAAAATAATGATACAAGTTTGCCGGAAAAGTAGGTTCGGCACTCAAAACATTAAGTTGATGATAGAAAATGCACAACTAAATATATTAACAAATGGAAACCAAAAAAATTACAAGCAATGCATTGCAAAAATGCTTTGTAACCCATCATCAATAGCTTGCAACGTGGGAAATTTCGACTATTGCCCTGGAGTAACTGAAATGCATAAAATGTTACAAGACTCTTTTGATGAAAATTTTATTGAACAAGTTCAATTTCCACAGTGGGTATCGGTTGACCGCTGTAATCTGGAGACCTTGGAAAAAACTTCCGAAGAGTTTATCGATTTATTTTGTAGGAAGATGTCCGCTTTGGTTAGCATGACTTTATCGCCAAGCAACAAGGAGCATTCCTTAACAACAGTAAAGAAAATCTTCACGATTCAGAATTTGTCGTTACTTGTGATTTTTTCTAAAATTATAGTATATAGGATGAAGCACATAGTTATCACTGGACAAGCCAACAGATTACGATACATCCTTTTGTTATATATTACAAACAAGAAGACAAAATTGAACATTTGAGCTTTGTCATTATTTCAGACTTCTTACAGCACAACACAGTGGCTGTTTATACATTTTAAAAGAAGCTAATTTCTTATTTAAGAAACAAATTTCAAAAGCTTTCAAGAAAGATTTCTTATTGTTCTGACGGTTCGGCCGCTCAGTATAAAAATAAGAAAAACTTTAACCTTTGCTTTCATGAGAAAGATTATAACATAAAAGGCGAGTGGCACTTTTCAGCAACAGCACATGGGAAAGGCCCATGCGATGGAGTAGACGGTTATGTTAAAAGGCTGGCAGCTCGCGTTAGTTTCTAAAGGCCATATGACAACCAAATCCAAACCCCACAAGATCTCTTTGAATGGGCAGTAGAAAACATACCAAAGGTAGATTTTGACTTTTCCACTCAAGAGGATTATGCATTAAAGGAACACAACAGTTCCATGCATTCGTTCCCAACACAATATTAGAACTACTAGTGAAACACTTTTCAGATGACATGCAGGGTTGGGAGAGGATGGCTAAACCAGTGAACACACTGAAGGTAGAAGACGTTTCAGGCTGTCACCACTGTATATGACAAACACTGGTGGCTTGGCTATGTTTTAGAAAAAGATGAAGAACATGACGAAGCGAAAATAACTTTTCTCATCCTTGTGGGCCAGCATCATCATTTTCTTACCCTAGACATGCAGGTGTGGGTTTCAGTTGTGGACATTCTAGCACAAGTGAATCCTGTTACACCAACTGGAAGAACGTACGCTCTTAGAGGAAGTGATGTGAAGCTAACTCAAATTGCATTTTCAAAAGTTAATCAGTGAACAAGAAAATCTTCAGGATACAGGGGTCCTGAATGAGTCATAGGTCACATAAAAATGACGCCAAAAACTGAATGCGCTATCGGAATAAGGACCCTCTCTATAATTTAAAAACATGTTTTTTAAAATTGTAGTTGATCCTCTTTTTAAATTTTAGTAATTTAGTGACTTATTTAAGATTTTTAGAGAATTTCTTTAAAACTGAGCCCTTTAGAAAAAATGTTTAATAATGAATTAAAGACGGCAAAATGATCTATTAAATGATGCTTCAACAACCGCAACCATTGGCGTAGATATAATTTTTTTTAATTACTAATTGTTTAAAAACTTGATGTTTTTGCACATTAATCGCCGAAACCATAAATCACAAAAAAAGGAAAGGACAAGAGAAAATGATTTATCTATTAATAAAACTATGTAGCTATTTAAAAAAAGCAGGACCCTTAAATAAATTGAGTACCTTAGTAATGTATGTTCAGTTGAGGTATTCGCTCAAACAATAATACTACCATCAGTTGCTTACATTGAATTATCAACAAGGAGTAAATAAAAAATCTAGTTGGCCATCACCTTTGCCAGGCAAAATTTTTGCCTTGGAACGGACTAGTGAAACTTCTGGGAAAAGAACAGGCATTGAGATGGCCTAAAACACTGAATTTGGTCTCTAAAAACTACCAAAGTGACATATTTGAGGAAAATGCATGTTAAATGCTCCTGAAACATCCTGACACTCTTCTAACAAAAGATTTTTTGCAAACTGTTCGTCCTTTGGTCATTTTATCATACTTGTCCCAATTTAAGACTATGGATAAATTAGTTGACAATTATTTTTCCATCAAAACGCCAAATTTGGACTAAATAAAAATTCACATATAAACATTAGTAGTTATTTTTAAAGCTGCTGATATATTTTATTTTTATAACTGAAAACGTAAGAAATTGATAATTACCAACTCATAATGTTATTTAGATTGATTTTTTCTATTTATTATCATTATATTTCCCTACACTTAGAAGTTTTTTAAAATTATTGATTTCTCACTTATAATGAATATGAAAACAACAGATAAATTCATAAAAAAACAATAAGAAAATTGTAACGTGGATTTTGCAATTTTTCAACATTTCAGTCATATAGCAAAAAAATATAAATGAAGATTATTTAATTTTTTGAAGCAAAATTTGAAATAGGTTACATAATAACATAACCTTCTGTACCTATATTCCGATTAAAGTTTTGTTGTTTTTTTATGAATTTATGTGTTGTTTTCACATTCATTATGAGTGAGAAATCATAATAATTTTAAAAAGTTCTTAGTGTAGGGAAATATAATGATAATAAATAGAAAAAATCAATCTAAATAACATTATGAGTTGGTATTTATCAATTTCTTACGTTTTCAGTTATAAAAATGGCAGTAAATTCATTAAATATTGGTTGGATAACTTTTTTTTTATGAATCAGCCCTTTTTTCTCACTACTTTTGGCGATTTGCTCGAAAAAATAAAAAAAACTAATTTTTTCAAAAACTGTCCTTTGACGACTCCTACTGGTGAACCAATGCGAGTTACAAAAAAAACTCAAAAGCAATTTTAAAGAGCGTGAAATTCCCCATAAGGTGTATTAAACCGATTTGCAATATTGTCAAAGGTGGGTAAGCATTAGAAATTTGAAAAAAAATATATATTTTTTACATGCATTTTAAACGATAAAACTTTAAATTTAAATAGTAAGTACTTAAAATTAATATTAAGAGCTCAAACTTGGTGAGAATGTTTTTTTCTATATGCAGATTAATATTTTGCTTGAGCACCGAAAAAAAACAAAAACTTTGCGGAAATGAATCACCCTAGTACACACTGTATACTGGTATATTATAATTTGTAAAATAATATATTTCACCGCTTGTGCCAACATTTCTAAACTTTTTATTTTGTTTAATATAATATATTATCCTTAATTATACTCAATAAAAATAAACAGCAAAAAACATTTTGAATTTCCTAAATTATCTAAAAAAAAACTTCCTTTTGATCAATTAACCTCAAATTTTGCAAGAATTTGTTTTTTTATTTTAATTTCAAACTGATGTGAGAGTCCAGCACAATTGATTTTTTAAAAATGTATACAGGGTGATTCCTAATGAGATGCTCCAAAACTTGAAAATTGAATATCTTTGAATTTTGACCTTATACAGATTTGTGATCCACGACCAAAAATTAAGTTTACGTGTCCAAGCGTTTGGCTGTGATATTTTTACCTCCCTACCGTGTAATGGGAATTAGAAAAAGATTTTTACAATTTTTTTATAGATAAATTTATTTATTTTGTTATGGAATGATTTAAAAAATTATATGAAATACTCGTTTTGTGTTCTTCTTCAATTTATTTTAATAAGAGCTGTTCCAAGTACAAGATTTAAAAAAATACAAACATTTTAAAAAGTAATCACAATATACAAAGGACTATTTCCTAAACATTTTTAGATAGCAAAAAAAACAAATAGATAAAAATAAAAAGCAATACATTGCTTTTGCAGTTTGACAATATTCGGGATATATATATATATATACAGGTTGTCCGGAAATAACACCACATAAATGGGGGTATAATATATAATATATTATATTTATTATATATTTATTAAATAGGGTACATTCCTGCGGTAAATTGAAGTTAAAAACTCAAAATAAAACTTCAGAAGGTTTACCGTTTTTTTAAGATACAGGGTGTTAAAGTTGTCAACAAATAAAATAATACTAAAACATAATGTTTAAAATAATACTTCACTTTATGTTGGGTTGTCCTTTGCTCTGCCACTAGTAAGAAATAATAAGACATTTCAATAAGGACGTCACTTAATATTTGAAAAAACCGATATATCAAAAGAATACAATACATGTACAGTCCGTTCAGGCTAAGTTGAGCGCTTTGGATCATGGAGCCGTTGATTAAATTAAATATCGAATCGTCGCGAGATTTCGGTAACAAGAAGATGTTTCAGAGCAGCGGCTTGCCGTTTTTAATTTTGCCTGAACGTAGACTTCGAGTTATTAAATTACCTATATTTCTCACTCTTGGCGCTATTGCCATCCAAATTGATTCGAGTTATCAAGACATCGAGTTATCGAAGTTCGACTGTTTTTTGTTCTTAATTACACGAAACAGCTGTTTATATGTCTTTTTGTTTTTACGAATAATATTTTTAGATCGAAGCAGGTCTATACTGCACATTTTCCATCCACTGGGACGGATACGTAAGCGCTTGCGGCAAGGGTAGCTACGGCCGTCTAGGATTAGGAGAATCTTCCAACCAAACCGTGCCAAAACGAGTGCTGCTTGACAGCGTCGTGAAAAAATTATCCAGCTCGAAGGGCAGCGATGGCCACACGTTGGCCCTCACCGAGGCCGGTATTGTGTATAGTTGGGGCGACGGAGACTACGGTAAACTTGGCCACGGCAATTGCGCGACTCACAAGCAACCTGAAAGAATTGCAGGACCCTTTCTGGAAAAGACCATTAAATATATTAACGCAGGTTTGTTTATTACCATTTAAATAAATTAAATTTAAGCACCAGTAGCACCAAATATTAGTTAAATATAAAAATAAAATATTTATGTAATATCTAAAACGCCATAAGACATTAAGATTTAATGTATATTTAAAGTTAATATGTATTTAATATATAAAAATAATATCACATGCATACTACTAATAAATGTTACATAAATATTTAAAAATAATATGGGTTTAATATATGAAAGATATCTTTATGCAATAACTATAGTTTTTGCCATCATTTTGTTCCGTTAGATCTGGCGAAAAATCCGTTATGTTGGAATCAGTGATTCCGAATCACTGACCAAAACTTTGCATTGGCACACTCTGGCAACAGTGCTTTTTAGTTGATAACCGCAAAGCGCCCTTATTCTCAAGCGGCATTATCTGAACTAAAAAGTTTCTATATATATAAATTAAATTTAAAGTTTATATATAAAAAATATTCTTATATATGAGGCCTGTCAGAGCAAAGTCAACAATCTCCCGCCAGACTAAAACTGAGTAAATTGAGATAATTTATTTTGGTATTTTAAATTCTAGATTTGTAATTTTTTTTATATATTATATTGAAATATTGTTGTTGTTAGTCTAGTAGCCAACTAAAAGGTCTCCAGGATGCATAGTATAGGTGAAATCTGTAATTATAAATTGGAGATTGCTGACTTTGATATGAATTGCTGGAGATTGCTCATTTTGTTGTAAACGTTTAAGGAGATTTAGAAAAATAAACAAAAAAATAATTGTATTTTCATTCCTTTAATGGTTATTAAATTTAACTATACAATCAATGTGGGAAAATTCTGAACTGGACCACAAAAATCTGGACCAGGTTGCCTCGTGCAAAAAAGTTTTTATAGTACAACAACTCATCATCTTCTTCCCACTTTGCTCTGTAATGTTTTACTTGCAATGTTTTGACATTATCAGCCTTTTCTTGCTTTACCTTTACGTCTTATTATGGTATAATAGCACAAAATAAACAAGATAACTTTGTTTATAATTCTTAAAACAATAAAACGTATATATACCTATTTTAAATATACTGCAATAGAACTTAACAGTATGTTCCATTAAAAAAAACACAAAAATACGTCACAACATCAAATGTTAGGATGTCAGGTGACACAAATTACTAATTTCTAATGGTGGAATTGGAGATTGTATACTTTGCTGCAAAGCAGGATTTAGCTCCTTTTGCAGCACATAAACTTTATCATCTTATAGATAATTAGTTGAAGTACAGTCTCCGCCAAAAATCTAATTTTTGACCAAAAGTGGAGATTGTCGGTTTTGCTATGACAGGCCTCATATAGCAAAAATAATTTACGGACAAACGGCGCTTCATAATTTTAGATAATATTTGAAATCATTAATTTTGAACAATTTTTAATATTATATAAATATTTTAATTAGTTATAAAAATATATGTTTTTATAATATTTATTGGATATATATAATAAATATATTCTAAAATCTATATTTTTTTATTAATATCTATTAAATATTTACTACGTATTTTAAAAAAACTATTTATCATATATTTAATAAATATTAAATATTCATTAAATATTAAATACATATTTAATGAATATTTGGTGCTACTGGGAAGCGATGTCAATGTCAACTCGATGATCAATATTTCGTTAGCAAGTCACATTTTTTTATATTTTGTCAGATTGAAAATAGCAAAACAGACTATTTTCACTTCGCCATTTTTGTTTCCAAATTATGATTAATTTTTATTGAAAAAAATAGCACAAAACTACATTTTGAGGGATTCGCGGCAGTACCTCGTAACTGTAAAAGCCTTACTGTAAGCAAACGCATAATTCCGAAAGTTGCGCATAAAAAATAAGTTGACTAATAGATGGAGCTGATTATTTTACATAACATTAAAAACGCATTTTCTTATAATATCAGTTACGAGGTAATGCCACGGCATGCCCGCCGATTTGCAATCATAAAAACAACATTTTATAACGCAGTTAATTTTTTAATTAATGCCAACCCCAAATTTTTAAATTTAATGTAGATTGTAGGAATGTAACAAATAATAATTTTCTAAATACAGCTCTGGGGAATTCTTTTTAAAATTTGAGACTTTAGAAAGTGTTTTCTATCGGAAATCATTAACTGATCGTAGCACGGCATAGCATTCCATCGCACATAGATTGCGACAGAGAATCCAATGCTCTGATTGGTTTATTGTTTTCTAATCAAATTATTTTCTATACAAATTAATTTCGCAAATTTCAAGAAACATACCCCAGGACAGAAACAAAAGGACAACGAAAATGTTCTTGAAGTTTAGGAAAAAAATAAGTAATCTTGATTAATTATGATTTTTTTGCATAAATTAAACGATTTTTCTGTATATCATTTTTCTTTGTATTTAATTCATTAAAATCATTTAGGTTTTTTTTGTTAGGGATTTAACCGTTACAATTTTCTATTAAAATGTGTATTTTCTTTTAGAATTATCAATAAGATAAATTTTGAATTGATAAAAAAATATTTAGTAAATATGATGTTGAAAAACAGAATGCACTGAAACAAAATTGCAAATCAGCAAATTTTTCCACAACGTCTGTAATACTATATTTTTTTGTCGAGTGATGCTAATTAATTTTTAGAAAAGTTAAAACTGACGTTTACATACCTAAAGTCGTTCCAATTAAGTTAGTACGCTAACCTACTAGTTATTTAAGCTAAACTCTATAAATGCTCACTTTTGCTTAAAAACACACAATTTGGATACCCGTGTCAAAATTATATAAATCTGTGTATAAATCTGACGTTTAATTTAAATCTGACGTTTACATTCAAAGTCAATCACACTGTAGCATCGTCATGGTAGTGGGAGGGAATAGTATATTACACTACAAAGGTCGAAAGTTGAATTTTCGGCCCTGCGCATCATGACGCGCAGGACCGAGTTTTCAACGTTTGGCCCGTGTGGTGTATACTATTTTTCTTCATACATTGGTCGAAAGTACTTACTTTCGTCCCTAATAGCAGTGACGAAAGTTTACCTCGGTCGAAAGTACGTACTTTCGTCCCTAATAGCACAGGGAGTAAATGTTAAACGTGAGGGAATAAAAATATAAACAAGGGAAGGAATAAGATTGTAACAATTGCGAATACAATCGGAGCGGGAGTTAAAAAAACGATTTTTTTTTTAAATTTAATATCTTAAATATATATTGCCCGTTTTTGTTGAACTTTGGCATACGTTTTCTCAGTTTTCTCCAAAACGGCCTAATTTATTAAAAAATAATAAAAGGTAGTTTTTGTTTGACTGGAAAAAGGTCCAAAATATGCGTTTTGTCATGAAATAATATGGTTTTTATTTTTCTGTCAAAAACCAGGTAAGATATAAAAAAAACCCAAGAGACAAACAAGTTGTATTTTTAGTGGCCTAATCATAAAAAAATATAAAAATTGCAAAAAATTACGTTTATATGAACTTTTTTTCTTATTTTTGGATGAAGAATCTCCATCCTAGCATTGGCGCATGTTTTTTAAACACCCTATATAAAGTTTTAATCAATTTTTTTATCAAAATGGCAAGTCTATTGTAAATAACAAATATCTTAATATCTTTTGTCTTAAAAAAGATGTAAAACAAAAACATTATAACCTATACAATTTTGGAAATTCTAATAATTTAGAAAATTTTTACCCACTTTATGGTTTTATACTCGTCACTTATCCATCTTACGGCGGCCAAAAACTGATGTGTGTGGTCACCAGAGCTGGCCAAGTACTCGAGTACTTTTTTAGTAAAAAAAATTGTACTCTATATACGAGGGTTGCCTTTTATATTTCGGGAATAGAGAAAACAAACAAGATCGACACACTTTTGCATGCACTTGAACCAATTTTCGAAGCATTTTTTTCACTCCGATTGAGGCACCTCCAAAACATGCATTTTGAACGCATCAACTGCTTCTAAAGACCCACACAGTCGACTGCTGTTTACTTTCAGGTTCATACGCTTAGATCCATGATTCGTCACCTGTTACAATGTCATGAACATGTTTTGAAGCACCGCCATCGTATTTTTTAAGCATTTCTTTTGACCACTAGACACGAGCCTTTTTTTGATCGATCGTCAAATTATGTGGGATCCAACGGTAACAATTTTTTCTCACGGCCAAATGTTTATTTAATATTGAATCTATGCTGGTCCCACTAATGCCCAAGGATGACCCAATCTCACGATATCTCACATGACGATCTTGCAGTACCAGTTCACGCACAGCATCAATGTATTTTGCGAGAACGACTGATTCGTCGGTGAGCGAACCACGGCCACGATTGAATTCGGAACACCACCGATATTCACTTGTTTTTTATGGCACTTTGTCGCCAAAAGTCAAATTAAGTTCATCGATGCATTATTGTTGGGATAATCTACGTTTAAAGTTGTAAAAATTATAGCACGAAAATGTTCACGGGTCAATTCCATTTTTTTGGCCGACATTAATTTTTCAAGACTGTTAATGATACTAATTGCGCCCGCACGTCAAAACGTTTTAAGTAGGAACACCGTCTAAAAGGTCGAACTTAACGATACAGACATCTGTTGTACGATAGCATCAGCAGGTTCGGCCATTCCCAAAATATAAAAGGCAACCCTCGTATACTATAAGTTTTTTTCATTTGAAATACTTATTACTCGTACTTACAAATCAAATTCAATGTACTCGTGAAAAATACTCGTGGAATTCACGAGTAATATATATTTCCGTTTATTATATCGATGACTTTTTGCCAAAATATCACAAGCAAGAAAACATATATAGTATAATATAATATATTATAGCCTATAGTTTTTCTAACAAGTAAATAGCTAAAATTATAAACTATTTTCTTGTTATATAACCTATAGGCTATATATATATAGTTTAAAACAGACTTCAAAACAAGAAATGTTTTCAATTCTCGAAACTTGAGTTATGGTTTTTGCGATACTTTGGCAAAAAGTCATCGATATAATAAACTCAAAAATTTCTTAGAGTCAAATTAACAAACCACCAAGTTTGAGTTAAAAGTCCAAAAAATGTCCTGATCAATGGAACCTTGAGTGGTATTTGTTGAAAAAATTCCCTGAGTAAATAAATTAAGTCATTTTTGTGTCACTTTGGCATTTTTCTGTACAATAATGCATCTGTTACTATGGAGAAGGTAAATAGAAAAATATTATTCTTTACTCGTGTCGAACCGCTCTATTGGATTGATTTATTTATATCTCTCAAAGCCGGCCACATACAAAAGTTTATATACAAAAGTGCTCTTTTAGTTCCACCCTTACTTCTTAAGAAGTCCCATAAGCCAACTGAATGGCTTGTGCGGGTTAGGGGTAGGAACGGACCGCGGGCTTAAAGTCCCCTCCGAAGGACTATTACACAATAGGACAAACACAAATAAACAGCCATACCCCTGGTGGGATTCGAACCCACGACCTCCGGCTTGTAGTCAGCAGCACTAACCACTCGTCCACCGTCGGCGATACTTTATTCCTTTTCACCTTGTCACCTTTATTCCTTATCGCCGCGATTCGGAATGTCACGAAGCGTATCAAAAACTGATGTTTGTGATAAAAAAACGATTCGACACGACGGTTTTCCACCAAACACATCAGTTTTTGTGTTTTTCGACAAGACGTTTCGAATTGCGGCGATACAAACGGATGAAAAAGAACGAATTCTGTGGCCGTCTTATGAGGGATTGAAATACAGTCCGTTCAGGCTAAGTTGAGCGCTTTGGCGGGGGATCATATGGCCGTTGATTAAATTAAATATCGAATCGTCGCGAGATTTTGGTGACAAGAAGATGATTTATCAGTACCGCAGCTTGCCGTTTGTTCGTACAGAGGGGCTACCAAAATACATTTATTTAATTGTGCCTAAACATAGAGATGATGGACGGCTTGACATTCCTAAGACCGCTCAACTTAGCCTCAACGGACAGTAAATCAATCCAATAAGGTGACCGCCGTAAGGTGGATTTGCTTATTTCTTGTTAGTTGATCCCTAATATGGGTATCAATGACAGGTAAAACAAAGTAAGTGACTATTACAGGGTACCGTCACAGCGCTGCCATCACCGATGACGGCAAACTTTACACATGGGGCGAAGGAGACCACGGAAGACTGGGCCTCGGGGACAGCAAGGCGCGACATGCTCCAACCCTCGTGGCCGAAATCAACGATGCCGGAATGGTGGCGTGCGGCAGCTCGCACACGCTGGTCGTGTCGAACGACGGCAAGACCGTGTGGTCGTTTGGGTCCGGAGACAATGGCAAGCTGGGTCACGGAGAAATCGCCATGGTGTACAAGCCGAAAGTCATCGAAGCGCTGCACGGCATGATCGTTCGCAAAGTCTGCGCAGGCACCACCTTTTCAATAGCCCTCACTTCTCAGGGACAAGTAAGAAACCTTTTATTAAATATACAGAGTAACTTGATAAGTCGATATTTTAACTAAAGTAACTTTTCATAAAATTTGTTGATAGATTTCTCCGCCTGGTCTTTAATGTACTATTTTATGATTGCACTTATTTTCTAATGCAAGTTCAAATTAATATAACCTTATAACTTTATTTTAATAATATTATTATCCATTTTTTTGTTTTAAACTGTCCTGAAAAATTTGCTATGAACAAATGAAAGTTATGAAACAAGATTAACACGTTGACTGTGGCACGTGTCGCCCAAAGCCCAAAGTCAAGCGGAAATGCCCTATGTGCTAAAGCGATAAATTAATAAGTTCCACACCGATTTAAACGTAAAGCTGGATTAATAGTTTTAAAGGTAATTTACGGTATAGGCAGCGGCAGCGGTAGCGGTAGCCGAGTTCGGCATTGAATATTATATGAAACAATTTACAGTTGTCAGAGGTAGCGGTAAGGGAAGTAGAGACAAGAACGTAGCGGCAAGAGATGACCATCTTTCATCTTTTCTTACCTCAACCGCTACTCCATATTATGTTGTATTGCAGTTTTATTATATAATATTCCGCACAAAGCCATATAGCCCAGAAGCACAGCATTGTCCTCCCAATCCATGTTTCATAGAAAACACTCCAAAATAATTCAGGAAAACTTAACCTTTTGCGCCGCCAGTACCGCTACCGCTACTTTCTGAACTATAAATTGCAGAAAGTGATACCGCTACCTCTACCGCTGCCTCTGATTTTAAAAGGAGCGTAAGATGTCACTACTAAATTGTAACATGCCCCCAGAGGCGTCCCATGCCTCCGGCGTCATTGCACCAGTGTTGCCGTTTGAGAGTATTTTAGCCGAATCGAGTATCTTTTATTGATTTTTGGTAATTACACCAATTATTTCTTCAAAAAATTTAGTTATACACCTATATACCTACTATAAATATATAGGTAATAATTTTTGGTATATTGTGTGTGCTGAACAAGCCCCCGGAGGCATGTGCTATTAAAGCTGAAAGTAGGTTACTACTTGAAGAATAAATTTTAATAAAAATTCAACTAAAAAATTTAACCTTTCTTACTGGAGGACTCTCTTAACATACTATGGTAAACATGCCTCTGGAGACACGGGCCGCACAAGCGTTAAGGAAGGTGACATGCCACCGGAGGCATGTGCACAATAAAAATTGAAATCATCAAATTACCTTTCGCAGTCAACGTGTTAAATACTTGAGGACTTAATCCAGAAGGAGGTACCACGCGCAGTTTGCACTATTTTTGCACTTGGATCTGGTATCACGTGTAGAATCGTTATTATTTTTTGTTTTTTTTTTACAACTTTACTATGAAAGTAAGAGAGCGTTATGGGAGCCCTTGCTCAAGCGACCGATCGCCTTAAGTTTCGGTGCGTCACTGTGCTACACTATTTTAAAACATTTTAAAATAAATTTTGTATTTGACGATACGATTGACCAGTGTAATTTGGTATTTTTCCATTTTGTTTGAGAAAATACCTTAATTTGTAACTAAGACAATCGCGAGTTGTACTCAGTGTTGCCAGACCATGAAAGAATTCTTTACTGATTGGTAATTAAAAAACGTACTGATTTTATTGAAAAGGTACGGTTTTCAATATTTTGATTATATTGTACGAGTAGGTACTAACATTAAATATATGTATATAGGTACATATTTAATGTTAGTACTCGTACTCGGCTTTTTTAACTTTTTGTTCGGAAGGAAATTTTGCAAAACGTACTGAAACTATGAAAGTACCACTGACGTACTGACAAACCTTGTAAAGTACTGATTTCAGTACAAAAGCACTGGCAACGCTGGTTGTACTAGACTCTCGTAAAGCAACCACTCCCCGCCACTTCTTGGTGCATGAGAGTAGGTGGGATTTATTCGGTTTAATAGTATTAAATTAATATACACTGTATATAAGCATTTTATATAGATTTTGGCCTTAAACCCGTTTAATTACTTAGGTTTATACATGGGGCAGCGGTCCTATTCTTGGCCTGGGTTCAGCGGACGCCATTTATCTGCATCCCCAATTAGTTGATATAATGCCGCACCGAGTGGTTGAAATATCAGTAGGAGACACACATTGTTTGACTTTGACTGATGAGCATGTTGTTTTTGCTTGGGGCACCAACAGTATGGGGCAATGTGGTTTGGGACACACAACTAGCCCAGTTGTTAGACCTTTTAAAGTGGTTGGACTTACTGGCATCAATATTAGGCAGATTAGTGCAGGTAATGTTTAAATTATTATTTTTTTTAAACCAAAAAATGTATTTATATTTTTTTTATTTAGGGTCCCTTAAATTTAAATTGTTGACCTCTGTTTGTTGTTGCAACATTTTGTAAGGCTGTCTAAACTTTGTTAGAATGTTTGCCAATTGACAGTTTTTTAATTAGTTTTGAAGTTTTTTTAATTATTTTAGGCACATCTCATTCAATCGCATGGACTTCTATTCCTGCAGAAAATCATCAAGTTACCAAACACAGACCGTTCTGTTTAGATTTACATGAAAAAACATTTGACTTTTTGAAAACATTTTTGGAAAAGTATACCAACTCCTTTAGATGTGATATTCCCCCTTCTCCATTCAACACCCATGCAGAACATCAAAGATTTGTTTTATTAAGTTTAAAGTTGCTTTCAACGCATTTAAGTTTGTGTGTCAGCGGCAACTTAAACAGTAGTGTTCTGACCAAACATGCCAACTCTTTCAGAAGTGTTTTATTTAGGTAAATATTGAATTTCCCATAAAATTAATAATGATAAAATAGTGAACAAATTAACCACTGGTAGCCTCCATAGTTACAAAAAATGTATACTATATATTTTATAGGTTGGTCGACATTGAAGCTCCCGAGGAAATCTGTGTGGCAACAAAGGAACTCTTAAATATAGGTGCACCCTTGTTGTTACCTCAACTACACGAACGCGTTGAGTTTCTCTATGAGAACTTGTCCAGTGGTGCCAAATTGTCACCCGGACAACATATGCTATTTGACATCATTTTAAGCAGTCTTCTTGATGATCAGATGAACGTGGCGGCCCTGCTAGGATACAACAGTGTGTCGGAGATAATGTCACTGGAACACCAACAAATAACTGGGACGCTAATGCACACCTTGCTACAGTCTTTTTGTGACAACACAGTAAGTTTTATTGAGTTTATTTTATGAGTATATAAAGATATATTATTACTAGTATTTGGTTACGGACACTGAATGTTAAATGCGGATCACTCGACGACCTTCTACAAATTTCGGTCCTTTTTAAATGTCTGGTGATATTTCTAGGGATATTTTTGGGATTTTTCTTTCATATATCAAATACGAAATTTAGTTTTGTGGAGGAAATTGTCGACGCTTGTCAGTTTATTCACAATTGTGTGGATTGTAAGTTTATCATTTGTTTATTGTGAATATTATAATGCCGCGCAAAGCAAAAAAGTCCTATCTACAATACCCAAGTAACACTGGTACGTTTATACGACGTTTAATAGACGTGCTTGCGATGGTCTAAGGATGGTAGTATTGGCCAATTTGAGCGACATGATTTAGACATCGAAGTGTCCGTCTAATACACGTATAATAAATAATTTTAAACTAGGTCAATAAAACATATATAGGTAGACATAATTTTAATAATGTATTAAAAGAAGTCTTATAAATGTATATCAAAATAAGTTTTATATATGCTTAACTATATATCACATTTAAATACTTAACGCCTTATTTTTATCCATATTTTTATATAAAATATACATCTATTATTTTATAGTTAATAGATCATGGTTATACTACGACTATTTTTTATGTCTAAAAAACATTTGATAATATTCATCATTTTTTTAGATTGAAATAAGATAATAATTTTAGAAGCAGTTTAAATGTCTAAATAAAATGTTTTATTTATTTTAGTAAAAAGACAACTAATATTGATAAAACTTTTTATGTAAAAAAAACGTTATTGCATGGACTAGCTTTTAACATAGCAAAATTGACATCTAAATGGCGTGGTTAAAAATACGTTGTTTAAATCTCTTTTAATATAGTAATAAAAAATATCTATTTAAAGATATAAATAAAATGATACAGTATAGATACTTACCTACATACTTAATAGCTTTCTTAAAGACGTAGTTTAAAATATATCCTTTGTATATCTTTTAATATATTATTTAAAAACATCTATTTGTAACCATAAAATGTATATCTATCATATTATTATGTTTTATTAAGATATTTATTAGAGGCCACAATATTTTGTTTTTAATTAGCTTTTTTAGCTTTATTTCCTAAAAGATAAAATAGGTGCTTCATATATTTGCAATAATTTTTTATATATAACTTTAAAAAAATCTTAGTTAACTTTTATAACAGATAATTAATAGTTGACAATATGCTAATATATTATATTAATTTGTAATAAAGTAATATCGTTGAGTGAAGACACCCCATAATCAATGGTAATATAATAAGCAGATAATTTAAAAAGTTGAATACAAATTTACCCTTTATCTGTTATAAAAATTAACAAATAGTTTTTAATTTGTATGAAACACTTAGTTTTATCTTCTAAAAAATATGGCTAATAAAGTTACCTTAAAAACAATATATTGTGGCCTCGATTAAATATCCTAAAAAAACGTATTATTTTACAAAAAAAAAACTGAATAAATATTTTTTAAAATAGATATAGGTTTATTGTGAGAGGTGAAAATAAACAAAAAAGAACAATTTACTTATAAAACAAAAAAATGATTTATTATCACATAAATATTTAATACATTTTAAAAAATAAAAACATATTTGTACAAATTTGTACTAAAAAGTTTAAAAAAATTGTTTATATTCTAGGCGGCTAGGCGCTATAGTGTGCAAAAAAAGTAAAACAAAACCGAAGTTGTTTGATGAAAATACTTATACATAAAAGCATTTTTTGACTCTTGTGAATATGGCCTTTAGGACCGGCAGTTCATAGTGCCACCTTTTGAAAAATAAAACGTTTTTCATCATAATCAAATCGCTAATACCTTCGGTTTGACTTTAATTCTAGGTTGTATGAATTAAGTCGGCAAGAAATTAAATTGCACAAAAAACTTTAAACAGTTTGATTATTTTTTGGGAATCGGAAAACTTTCGCTAACTGAATTAATACAATCCTTTCACCTAGAATTAAAGTCAAACCGAAAGCATTAGCGGTTTGTTTATCATGGAAAACGTTTTATTTTTTAAAGTGTCACACTATGAATTGCAGGCCTTAAAGGCCTTATTCACAAGAGTCAAAAATTGCTTGTTTGGTTAGGAACTTTCATCAAACCAATTCGCCTAGTGGTTTGACAAATTTAAACTCTTTGGCTCCTAGAATAATATAAAAAAACATCAAAAAATAGGTACCTACTTGATAAAAAAATAATATTATCTTAAAGTTTTCTGAACTGCAAAATAAAATAAACATAAATATTAAATATATTTCAAAAAAATAAAAACAAAAACATATTTGTACGAATTTGTACCAAAAAGTTCAGAAAAACTTTTAAATATAATTACTAAATAGGTACTATAGGTATATAATTATTTTTTATTGTTATAATTGTAGCGTTGCGGGGCTAATCTTAGCCAGTCTTGGATCCCTCTAATAATGTTTGTCACATTTAAGTCTGTCGGTTTTTCTACTTCAAAGGCCATGAATACAGCATCTTAAAAAAACTTGACTTAATTTTCAAATTATTTCATTTAAAATACTTTTGAATAAAAGCAAAAATAAATAAACACTCTTGTAATAAAGTAAATCTAAATTCCTTAAGGGTGGTTAGAAAAAACAATGAAAAAATTCTTAAACAATACATTATTGACAAATACTGCATTGAAACGAAAACATAGCCTCCTTTAAAGAATATGGATTGTGAATGAATTAAAATGTTAATTATTTACAAAAATTTACCTTGAATGGCCTCAGCACATTTTGTGTCTTTAAATTGTTTTTTACCATTGTGCCCGGCCCAATTGAACTTTTTTCCTAATTTGTTTGTCATTATATATTTCATCATGTTAGCTACCATTTGTCGAACTGTTGTTCCTCCTAGAGTGCTTAAACGTTGTTTCTAAAGAAAATTTAAAAAAAAAATTAAAAAAAGTAAATTTTAAAATACTTAAACGTAAATATTTTTTTATTAAGAGCTACATATTAAAAATTTTCCAAAACAGGGTTATTTCACTACATCAAAAATAACGTGCGATAATAAAAAAGATTAGAGTGGGCCCTAAAATAAAATTTTTTGTCTTTGATTAATTTTAATAAAAATAAATATTTACATGCATGTGTCATGTTTATGATTTTATAAATATTTTTTTATTGTTAATTTTAACACAAAAAAATAGATTTTTTGAAAAAAAAAACAGAAGCCATTTTAACAATCAGGCCAATTTACTAGTGGCTAACGTTAACAACTTATGTTAGTGAATTGGCCTGAATGATATAAAACAAATTTTAAATAAGAAGTTATACTTACAAAGTAATTCAAAGCTCCATCTTCTTCTCGTAAACATTTTTCTAACTGTTTTATTGTTTTTTTGTTACATGGAAGTATTGGAAAATTGTCTGGTTTTTTTAAAACTGCACATTCATTAGAATTTAAAATTCTAAGAATTTGCTGGTTTCTTAAAGTATTTTGTGCCACCTGTTCCGAGATAGATAGCATGGTTTGAAGAATTCTTTCTGTAACCCCTTCATTCAGAGCAACTGATGTGCTCAATGACGATGCGCTAGTTAGTGTAGCAGAATATGAAGGAGAAGATAATGCACCAAGAGGCGTATCTGATCTATCATGCGTTTCTGATGTATCACGATTTTGTGATCTATCACGAGTTTGTGATCTATCACGAGTTTGTGATCTATCACGAGATTCTGATCTAACGCGCGATATTGATCTTCCACGCGTAGATGAATATGAACTAGGTAATGCACCAAGAGGCGTATCTGATCTATCAGGCGATTTTGATCTATCACGCATTTCTGATCTATTACCAATTTCGGATTTATCACTCTGAAGGTCGTTTTCTAATTCATAAAAATTATTTTTTCTTGTTAAAGGGGGAACTCCAGCCCCTGATTCGCTTTCACTTGCTTCTATAATGTTTTGTAGCATAACCTTGGCATCTTCTAATAATTCTATAAGAAAGATGTTTTAAATGAGATGTAATTAATAAAACAAAATGAGAATTAATTATTCCTTTGTTTTAAGAATTTTAAAATTAACAAAAAAAGGTGAAATCAAAAAAAAACAAACCCACTTTTTTCCAAAAAAAAAATAAAGAATAAAAAATATATAAAATCTTACCGTATGTGCCATGTATCTTTTTTAGGTTATGGGATGGCCACGATAATTTTGGCACAGTTTTTGTTTTTGTGTGATGTTCGCTATTTTTTCTAGGCCAATAACACTTTTTGTTGTCCTCATGAACCCAAAGTAAGGGTGCCACGTCACATTCCTTTGTATCGAATTCAACCACGGCAAACATGTTACAAAACCCTTACAATTTGAAAATAACATTTAATATAATATGATAAATATTAATCACAAAGCCAATTTTTCAATTTAACATTATAATTATAGCAACTACAGATTCATAAGTTAATGTACCAATTTTAAAATGGGAATGTATACTATAGTATTTGCCATACAACTAGACAGTAAAAAAACTAATTTATATATATATTAGTTTTTTACTGACTATAAAGTTACAGCATCGAGTTTTATAAAATTTGATGCTGTAAAGTATTTGCCAAATATAGTTGATGCAATACCCCCAAGTCAGCAACCCTTCTCTCTTACTCTTATAAAAATTGATTGAAACAAAAAATTATCAAAAAAGCATATCTTTAATAAAACTTATTTTTAATTGTTGTTATGTTTAAGTTGTCAAATTTTAAATTAATTTCTACGTAATTACACCCAAATCACATCTTTATTTTCTAATAAATTATTTTTATTTAAATATTTTAATTTTTGATACAATACACCATTAGTTGATAATATTAAAAAATATAAAACGTCACAAAGTGACATCAAAATGAGTTTTTAAGAATACACCTACTAAAAGTTACTAGAATTGATGGTACTTTGTTTCACTGACTTGGGGTATTTCCTAGACTATATATTTCTAAGTTCAGAAGTTAAGGTATGCAAAATGGGAAAAACTGCATAGCCATCTTTATAACAAAAACTTTGACATTTACATCTTATTGACTTAATCGAATAATTTTGTACAACTGTTTGTTCCCCTTTCACAAAAAATATATTAATTTTGGATGATTCAATTGGATATGTATACAGATCGTCTTGACGTCTGAAGGATACACCTGAAATATAGTATTCGCCATTTAAAAAGTAAATTAATTTAATTTTGAACACTTTGTGCTTTGCCATAACAAAGTTATTTGGTGCTTTTGTTGACACATTATAAAATTCAGTATATAAAGATTTGCATTCAAAAAATTCTTCTTTTTTATTATATATTTCCTTAGGAATTAAACCTGCTTTTTCTTTTGGTTTACGAAGTAAGCGAAATTCGTGGATTCTGTTGTTTAACTGACTTAAAGGATTTTTGAAACCTCTAATGCTTTTTTTAATTTTACCCAATGTGTTTTCAAAATCAAAACAACTAAAATTTTCTAAAGGGCCATACTTTTCGACATCATCACAAATATGAGTTATAGAATGCACATTATAAACAACAAAATATTTATCATATATATCAGCGCTTTGACTTACAAATTTATATAAGGCTTTTTTTGCAATGTCATAATATTTATTAATTAAAAACTGAGATGAAAATATGGTTATGGCTACATGCAGATTTAAAAAATGTTTATATGCATCAACTTTAAGGTGTTGTTTTAAAAGAAATGGAGAACAATATAAAAGAAATGTTCTACATTCAACGGCTTTCCAACGTTTTATCTCGCTTAATACATTTAATTTGCGACCAAAATCATCCGAAAACTTTAGACACTTAATTTTTCTATCAAGCCTAGTAATGTTTTCAATCTTAAATTTCCTTTTTCCTTCAACCCAATATTTTAATATTAATCGTCTCACAACTCCTAAATAAATTAAGTGCATTGGATCTAAAACGAATTGAGAAACAAGTCCGATTTCAAGCGATAACAAGGGAGATTTAGCTTTGCAATGCGAATTATTTGTATTTTCCATTAAAAAATCGCTATCATTCCTTTTAGTACCATGGTCTCCAGTGGGATAAAAATGCTTTTTGTTTTCATATTGCGATGTAATTGTACATCTTTCACACCCATTTTTACTTGTGTGGCCTTTAACTTGTTTTAAGTAAGCCCTGGCAGGGGCATCACATGTGAATAAAAGGATTTGGATACGAATTTTTTGATACTCAAAGTCCAACCCATTTTTCAATAGATTCTTTGCTTCATTAACAAAATTTTCCAAATACTTATTGATTGGTAATGGTTTACCTCTACCAGAAAAAACAGCTACAACAAAAGGTTTTATTCCCTCGTAATTGTTTATTTTACAGAGTATGGGCCATAATTCCAATGAACTGTTATTATAAGGTGATATACCATCCACATTAAATTGAAGCACAAATGTTTTTATTCTTTTTTCAGGTTGAATACTTTTTAAAATATACCTTAACTCATTTTCAATGCCAAAATAGATCATTTCACCGTTGTCAAGTTTTATTCTCACATTATTTTTCGGAGTGCCTAAAATTGTTCTGGCATCATTAGGAAGAAATGGATATTTTTCCTTTATTAATTTTATTAAATCATTTATTGCAGTATGCGTTATATTATTTTTTAATGCCCATTGCTGAAAATTCTGCAAAAATACATCAGTATTTTTCGATGAACCTACATTATTTGTAGTACCAAGTGCATAAGTATTTTCCGATAAAGCTACATTATTTGTGGTATCAACTTCATAACTACTATTTTGTTTTGTGATATTTTTGGACTGTGTTATGCTAGTACTTAAAGTATGACTCAATAAAATATTTTCTGCATAGGTCTCATCTATGATTTTTTTTGGACTTACAATGGCTCTCTCATCTAGCTTAGATGAGGTTAAGTTTGAGCGGCTATTTATTTTACTTTCTACGAGCTGTTCCGATAATAATAGATTGCTTGTTTGATTCGATCTCATTTTTTTAAATGTATTTTTATCTAACTGATTGGCACTAAGTTTAATCTCAGACATAATCTTGGATACATTGGCTTTAATTTTTCGTCTTAACTGACGTTTTGAAACAATTCTGGCTGACATTTTGTATTTTTAAATCCTGTAACAACTGAATTATAGTTTATAATGCATTCACTAACAAAAAAAAGTAAAGATGGCTATACAAATTTTCAAAAATTGTGGTAACACTGAATTTTGATAGCTTTAGTTTACAAAGTTAGAATTTTTATCATTTTTTATTTAAATAATTAATTCCAATAAACGTTTAATAAAAAATATTTTGCAAGAAGTCAATTTTAAAATATGTCAAACTGTTTTTTGTATACTGACTCTATACTATAATATATATATATATATATATATATATATATATATATATATATATATATATTGATAAAGGGTACATTGTCACCTCCAAAACGGAGACCCTTCATACGTTGTGACCTCATATATGACGCTGTGACCTCCAAATTCGGAGGTCACAGTGTTTAACCATATTTTTGACATTGGGGGAGTGTCAGTAATCAATCTGTGCAAAAATATTTCGGAGGTCACTTTGACCCCCCAGTCTCTTAAAAAGGAACTTTTAGTTCCACCATATATGAATTGGCGCTAGTGTCGCTTTTTAATCAGATTCAGCCACACCAAAGTTACCTCCGTCATGTATACGTACATTTGTTACCTCCGAAATTTGGCAACCTTGCAATATCTTGCGCAGTCATAGATGTTCAGACTTGATGATCTTTAATACTTCTTATATGTTATTTGTTATGCAGTTTCGCTTTTTTCTAACATCTTAAGTGTAAAATAACGATTTAAGTTAAAAATATATCTTCCAGGACTTAATTAATAATCCAGAGAGTCGGTTTTCAAGGTAAGTAAGTTTTTAGTACATAATTAGGTAAATGCATTATGTTTATAGAAATGGATATTGTAAAATAATTCTTTTAGATTTAGACGATACTAGTAATGATGAAATCATTACCAAAAAAGATAAAGAATTTAAACAAAAAAAGTACAAAATGATTTTAACACATAAAATGTGTTTAAACAATATTTTTTACTCACACAATCTTTTTTCACTTTTATTTGTTTAAAAATGTGTTATTATTTTTAGGCTGCACAAATATGGAAATCGGGTTAATAAAGGATAAATTCCTTAACCATATTAAAAAAATATTTATTCATTTAGCAAAGAAATTAAATCTTTTCTAGAACAAACGAAAATAAAAAGAAGTGTATCCCTTATTAAAGCCAAAGTCCAACACCTTAAGAAAAACGAAAAAAAAACATTAATTACTTACCCTTATAATTATAATTATAATAATTATTATTCATAACTATTTTAATAAATAAAAATGTTTTACTTTATTTATGTTTTTTAATTATCCCTATTTATTGTTTACTTAAATTTCTTTCTTATATTTTTATTAATTAATAATAATAAAAATATCAAAAATATTAGAAATAAAGAAATAATTAAAAAAGTAAAATTGATAAAAATAATAAAAAAGTATACTAATAAATATATTCAAAATGATTGGGTATAATAATTATTAGAAAAATTAATAAAAATAATAACAATAAAATTAATTTTTTAAAATTATAAATAAAAATAATATTAATAAAACAATTAAAATAATACAATAAAACTAAATAAAAATAAATAAAAATAATGAAGATTGTAAAAGGAATATAAATAATTGAAGTAGATACCTACGTAATAAAAATATTAACAAAAAAAATAATTATAATAAAAATAGTAAAAATAACAAAAAAATTAGAAAAAATAAAAAATAATACAAAAATACAATTGAAATATTAAAAATAATAATAATATCTAGGTACTAATAAATATTAAAATAATAATTCTTTCAAAAGTCAATCGGTTTAAAAAGTTTTTAAAAAACTACTTGCAAGCAAAACAGTACATATACAATGTGACCCATTTTTTTACAACTCACCCCTGTAAAATCATTAATTATTGTGCGATTTTAACCGGATTTGTTTTAAGGTGTAGATCTTGATAAACTGTATATTTGGAGCAAAAAACGACATATTTGTACAAAATGCAAGGCCTACTATGTCAGTTTTTAAGAGAAATTTTTTAAGAATTCATATTAGCGATTTTTTTAAACAAAATCTAAGCACGGCACTGGATTCACCACCCCCTCAAAACGACCCTTTACTAAACTTTATTAAAAAATTTTAAGTATAAAAATGCACAATAACTACAAAAATTTATTCCGTCGTTATTCATGAAAAAAAAACATTGAAATAAAATTAAACTTATAATAATTATTGGTATACTTAAGTATACCATGTTATACTTACTATTTTTAATTTTATTTCAATGTTTTTTTCATGTATAACTTGACAAAATAAATTTTTGTAGTTATTATTTCTCTATATTTTTCTATTTACATTTTTAATATAATTTAGTATAAGGTCATTTTGAGGGGTGGTGAATCCAGTGCCGTGCTTAGATTTTGTTTAAAAAAAATCCCTAATATGAATTCTTAAAAATTAACTCTTAAAAACTGACATAGTAGGCCTTGTATTTAGTAAAAATATGGCGTTTTTGCTTCAAAAATACAGTTTATCAAGATTTTACCTTTAAAACAAATCTGGTAAAAATCGCACGATAAATAAAGATTTTACAGGGGTTATAATGGCAAAAAAAATGTTTTATTACATATATGTAATAAAACACTTTTTTTGCCATTATACCTACAAGACCTATCATATTATACCAATACGTTCTTTTTTAAATCAAATAAATTATTTATTTCAAAGTACTCTATTTTTATTAATTTTAATATTTTGTCTTTTATAACAAAAATAATAATAATTATTATTATTACTAAATAATGTATGGCACATATAGCATGAAGCAGTGGACAAAATAAATCTGATATATATCCCAGATACTAAAGATACGTTGCGACCTCCGAAAATCCGGCAACACTGTCGGAGGATACAAGGCTGTTTGTTTCTCCGAAATTATATATATATTCGGAGGTGACTTTGTATCTTGAGTATCTCCAGTTTGCGTAAAAAAATTGACATTTTAAAAAATTCAAAATTGCTTCCCCTCTTGTGGTGGCGTTAATATTTAAGGCTCCCCCCCGCAATATATGCAATCAAAATAAAAATCGTCCATTCCGCAGACCCGGAGGAGAGGTAGCCCTCTCAACTTAACGGAGGTCACAGCTTACCACTTATCTATATATATATATACGCGTAAAAATACCAAGTGACACCAAAAACTACATTGACGTTCCCGCACCCAATATTTTTTAGCTTAATGTGAATTAATGGCACCTTATATATTATTAAACTATATATGCGTTCTGGCACTATACAGATATATAATGTCTTAGTTAGTATTTTATAAAAGTAAAACTAGAATATTGCTCGCTTTAGGAAGTCCTTTGTCAAAATAATAAGTCATATGTTTCAAATAAATATTTATTGTCATTGCATTTATTTCACTTTTCGTTTTAAATATTGTATTTTACTTTTAATTTGGGCAGCAGATCTTTTAGTTTTTAAATCTTTTAAAAATATACCTATTTCAGATGCTGAAGGATACAGTGAATTATTAACCAAATATTTTTTAAAATGTAACTTTAATAAATTTGTTTCATCAGAGGACCATTTCGTTTTTCCTAAAAGTTGTCGTTTTTTTGAAGGAAGAGTTTTTTCAGATGTCTCTTTCTCATCTGAAAATGTTTCAACTTGATGTCTTTTATGACAAGTTCTGTCTGCAGGATTATGAAGTTCCTGACTTGTTGAAGTTCCAGTAGGCGCAACATCATTTGTTTTTGAATCTTTAGATGTTCCTAGAATTACATTTATATAGTAAAATTAAAATTGGTATACACCCAATATCTTTTCTTTAACAATTTTGTACAATTTTGTGGATATATTTTTTAACTTTTTTCTTGGTGTACTTCTTTAAGCGTTTCAAATAATGGTCTTAAACTCATTTTATTTAGTTTAGAATGACGCTTAAAAAACATTATTAAAAATATAAATTTTTATAAATTCTTATTAAACATTGGTAAAAATTAAGGTCTAATTACTTTACAGCGAGATATATTCTTTATCGTAAAATATACTCTAGACCGGCTAGATTTTTGTTTGTTTTAATTTCCGCTTGGAATGCAAATAAAATAAAATGGTTTTAAATATCGTTATCTAAAAATTGAAAAAATTTATTACCAAAATTTTAAGTAGGTCCCATCGTTTTTAACTAACTTTTGTGACCTAGTCATAAAACGTGCAGCATCTTTAACCCTAGTTTCTGCAAATAATTAATTGTTTTCCTAATTAATTTAAAAAAGTTTAATTACTGAGTACTTACCACCACAAACTTTGTGTTTTTCATTCATTTTTATGTAATTTCACTTACTTCACTAGCCTTGAATAATAATAATCGTAAGGAGCGAAATGGTCACTACTAAATAGTAAATTAAATTAAATCTTAAATATCGGGAAACATCTAAGATCTGGTCACCTGATACTGGTGCCGCAAAGTATTATTGTATATATTCTATCATGGTGCCGCTACGTTGTATATTTTACTCACGTAGTTAGCGCCCTCTGTAGATTATATGGTTCAACTAAAATTGTACTTTTCTATATATATAGTCCAAGTGGCACCATCTGGAAATTTTGTAGGGATAATACTATGACACATTAGAGTTTATATATGAAATAAAACGTTCTGGCACCTTGAAATGGTGCCACAACGATTATATAGGTGCCACTTGGCCCATATATATCCGAATTTGGTGCCTTAACGCCTGTTTGTATATATATATATATATATATATATACGTATCGTATATTAATGAAATCAGAGTTGTGCCACTATATTGTCAAAATAAATTAACAAAACCAGTAAAATTTAAATTTTTATAGTAATTTAATAAGAATGCTGAACTTTTAATATTTCCATATATTTTTTTGACGTTTTATCATTAGCGCACAAAAACAGTGAATTAAAAATAATGTATTTTTTTATTTTTTCGCCTAAGTAAAAATGAGTTTTAACTAAAGAAATAAAAAAATATGTTTTTGCAACACCTACTTATTAAACGCTTCATTGTGATAGACTTAACTGTTTTATTTTATTTGGAACATGGCATTTAAATTAGGCATTTAATGCGTTTTGAAGTTGTCAAAGTGGACAATTTTAAGAATGACATTTAAATTTAATATACTAAAATTAAACTTTATAAGTGTCGCAAAAAATATGTATAAAATATGTATATAACAGGCTGTTTCACGTTCTGGTCCATTAGAACTTTCTGGGGAAAGGAAAAAGATATCAACTTAAAATTTTAAAAGCGTTTATAATCCATCTTAGTACATTTTTATAAAATGTTTTTAACAAAATTCCACTTCCGGTTTAACCGGAAGTGACATCAACTTTGTTATTTCAAATGGAACACCCCATATATTTTTATATTTTTAAACATAAAATTCTGAGTAAAATTACTATACCATGTCCTATACCTAAAGTAAATAGTTTTTGAGTTATTAATTTTTTACGTTAAAATTTGACAATTTGAATTTTTTGAATCTTAAAACATTGTTTAGAAAATTCCATATTAATTCTTTAATATTTCTCAACAAATTACTTGAGAAAAACCAGGCCAATTAGGCTAACTTGAAACGTTAATAACTTTTTATTTTAAATGTAACACCATGTATGTTTTTACATAACCAAATAGAAAAATAAAAATCCTTTCGATATATTTAAATATTCCCTATACCTAAATTTAATAATTTCACAGATATTTAACAATTTTAAATATTTTAAGTATTATTTTTTATTTATTATATTTGATTAAGTAAAAATATACAGGGTGTTACATTTAAAATAAAAAAGTTATTAACGTTTCAAGTTAGCCCAATTTGTCATGGTTTTTCTCAAGTAATTTGTTGAGAAATATTAAAAATTAACATGGAATCTTTTAAACAATGTTTTAAGATTCAAAAAATTCTACCCCCAAACCGCAAACCTAATAACAAAAAAGGCTATTTTTGATTGACGCGCATTTGTCAAATTTTAACGAAAAAAATGAATAACTCAAAAACTATTCACCTTAGGTATAGGACATGGTATAATAATTTTACTCAGAATTGTATGTAGAATTTAAAAATGTAAAAATATATGGGGTGTTTCATTTGAAATAACAAAGTTGATGCCACTTCCGTTTAAACTGGAAGTGGAATTTTTTTAAAATATTTTAGAAAAATAGATTTAAATAAATTATAAACGCTGTTAAAATTTCAAATCGATATCTTTTTCCGTTTCCCAGAAACTTCTAATGGACCTCGAACGTGAAACACCCTGTATAACTCGTGTCTAAATGCGTTTTTTTAACTTGCAACGTTGAGAGAAAGTGACATTTAAATGTAAATTAAAATTTATTTAGCACAATTTATGCGGTAATTATTAAGCTTCCCCAAAATTTATTACATAAAAACCCTAAAATTACTATCGGAATTGAAGACATTTCATTATCGTGCATTTTAGGTCAAAATAATTTGAATAACTATTGTGCATGTAGAGCAGCTAGTGTTATATAGGTTAAATTAAGTACAGAAGAAAAAAAGTAACGTAAAAAAAATGAAATAATAATAATAATTAAAAATTATACTTATTACATTATTTTAATTTAACTATTAATCAAATTTCAAATGCGTGCAAAATTAAACTACTTTTTTTAAAAGTACTTACTTATAGGGCTGGGCGTTTATCGAAATTCATAATCGATTTTTTGATTATAATCGGTTATTGATTAATCGATTGTTGGATTAATCGACTATTTAAGTAATCGATTATTTGATTAATCAATTACTGATTAATCGATTAAATTATTATATAATCTTGTTTTTTTAATACTTATGGCCTGAAAAGTTTAAAATTTTTAGAAGCATTTTTTAAACCCAGCATAAATCATAAAAATGGGTTTTCTAAAAAATAACTATTTTTATTTTGTTTAGTTAAAAAAATGGTCAATTGGTCATATTATTTTTTTTACATATTTGATTGTTTTAATTATAACAATTAATTAATTATAATAATTATTACGTTTTCATAATTAGGTATGGCAATTAAATATTGGGCATAATGTTTAAATTCTTTATTTAAAATAATAATAATTATTATTATAATAATAAAATAATCGAATAATCGATTAGTTGATTATAATCGATTAATCAACTAATCGATTATTCGATGTATTGGTTATTTACCGTTGAATAAATATTATTATTATTATTATTATTAATCAATAGTCGATTAATCAAATAATCGATTATTATGAAAATAATCGGCGGTTTGATATCTATTAATAATCGATTAATCGATTATTTTGCCCACCCCTACAAACGTATAGATGAGATTTAGATGATGCAATTTAACGCTATTCAACAACGTCATTAACAAACGACTACCGAATTAGTACTGAACACAGAGAACCATGATACTAATATATTATGTTGTGTAAAGTAACTCTTTTTTATTTGTATTATTACAGGGAACAATTGAATACGGATATTATGCTCAGCATAATATCCGTATTCAATTGTTCCCTGTAATAATACAAATAAAAAAGAGTTACTTTACACAACATAGGCTGATATGCTGTGTAAAATTACTTTTATTTATAAGGTAAAAATTAAATAAAGATATTCATATTATAATGTTATGTAAAGATACTGTTTTTTATTAAGTATACTTAAATAATTTTCAGTAGAAACAACGAAACTTTCAAATTAAAAGGTAAATTCCTATATACCAACCGTCTAAAATTGGTTCGCCAACTAATCATACCTTGTTGTCTTAGCATTATTATTATACCGCGGAACTTTTCCAGCGATGACGTCAAAATGTTTACAAAAATCAGAGTTAAAAAAGGAAACACTTATCTTTATACATGTGCAAAAAATAACTATAATATCACAATATAATCATTTTTATGTAATCGCTGGAAACCTTTCGCGCTATAATTATTATTAACTATTAAAATTAAATTTCAAATGCATGCAAAACTACTTTTTTTAAAAGTACTTACTTATAGATGAGATTTAGATGATGCTATTCGACGCTATTTAACAACGTCATTAACGAACGACTACCAAATTAGAACTGACCACAGAGCACACTCTGTGACAGATGAGAACAAAGTGGGAGGTAGATTGCCTGATTGGTCGTACAAATTTATCTCTTTCTACTAACGTGAGTTTGTATGAGTCTTTCTCGCTCTAATTTCTCGGTTTCCCAGCATAGAGGGCCACGAGTTTAAAACTCTGAATAGAATTCAATTTATTAATTAGCGGTAATGCCGGAAGATGGAGCTTATAAAATTCAAAGACCAATTTATGCGTCGATTCGCCATTTTACTTAATACGCTTGTTTTGGTTTATTCTAAAAAGTTTTTAGATTAAACTGTTACAATATTACGTATTTTTGGTTTACTATGTGGTACTGAATTTTATATTGAAATAGGGCAATGGCTGTGACAGGCTGCCGGACCAGTCTTAAGCCTGATTTATAGATTCCTTCCTTCCTTCCTCCCGCAAAAGATGAACAATTCGAAAATCGTAGTGCCATTTATAGATTGCCTTACGGGAATCTATAAACAGCACAACGGTTTTTGTATTGTTGATCTTTTTCGTGAGGAAGAGAGGAAGGAAGAAAGGCAATCTATAAATCAGGCTTTATGGTTAGGTACTGCAACATTTTGTAGATTAATAAAAAATGGTACAAATGATAAAACAAATAATATTTTTAAATTAAAAAATAAAATACTTAACTGGTGGAACCATATCTAAAATCGCCGTATCACTAACACCTTAAATTAAATATTTAACTACAATTTTTTTTATTTTTAAGCACTCTTCTGTTCACACCCACAGATACTTTACACATTATTATTATTCTTATCTTTAATAAATAAGAAGAATAAACATAATAATGCAAAAGAAAAGTAAGAGAAAATTATAAAATTACAATTCAAAGGCATGTTTCTGAATATTTTCTATAATTAGGTAGATGTTTTTTAGATTAACTTCAATCCAATTTGTTTTTATTTTTTTGCAATAATAGTTTAATTTTTTTGGTTTTGTGAGTAAAAGCACTTAAAATGGCAATCCAAAGTAAAATTTAGAATAATTTATTTTTTAGGTAATAATTTTCGCTTGGTATTAAAGAAAATCTAGGTGTAGATGCTTTTTAGATTAATTATTTTTCTTTATATTTGACTAAACATTTTTTAAAATTAATATAGGTATAATTGCAATAAAATAAGAAACCTATAGATTTTTGACCATATTCGGTATAAATTACCTTGGTAAATCTAAAAATGTACTATAATTAGATACTTTTAAGTCTATCTCCTAATTATCATTTTAAATTAATTGTATTAATCAGTCATTACATTCTTTATTATTTTTTATTAAGAAGATTAAAAAATGGTATTTTGAATTAAACTTGTAAAGTAAAGAAAATAAAAATATTTTATTATTTTTATATTATTTATTTACGTACCTAATATGGGTAGCTAATTTTTATTTATTGGCAAGTCACATAATAATTCTTAAAATAGTACCATAATTTAACACTCACTATATAAAAGACGACAACATGTTTTTCTAATTGCCGTCTACACATGTAATTATTTGGTTTTTGTACAACAAAAATATATTTTTAATGCCAATTATTGTGAGACTACAGAATGTCTACCATTATACATAAATTAGGTCATTAGATCAATCAAAATGTTTAAAATCTAAAGTATTACATAAAATTCACCTCTAAAAACAAAGTCTTTTAGTTTATTTAAAATATAATACCTTTTTACAAATATCACATAATTTAATAACCATATTGTTTAAAAAATATAAAACATTTATTTTTATAAATTTTTTATACCTATATGTGTTAACCTCTTTAGGATGTCCACAATCTGACCTATTATTTATCTCTTTAAAGAGGAAATGTGTAAAAATGATAATCTAATTTACATCAATTTATTTACTTCTTAAATTTGTAAATATATTAACGTTTTATTTTTGTTCATTTTTTTTAAGATGTTTATAATGTTAATTATTTTTTAGTCTATATAATTATTCCATAAGATATCATATTTATTAAGTCTAATAGACATACTAACAATAAATGTATATTTTACGAGCACAAATATAGCCTAAATGACGTAAATTAGACAAACTCTAAATAAAATTTCCAAAAAGACATATTTTATACATTGGATTTTATTTATAGACGCTTTTGGACGGTTTATGACATCTAATTTATGTGATTTAGATGGACCAGTGTTACTTGGGTAGGGTGCTTCATTTTAAAGCAACATTTTTTTTCAAAGTCCCACCTAAAAATTTTGTACCCGGTCAGAAAACAAAAATTTTGAGCTATTACAATGCTCTTAATCTGTATTTTAAGCCGTTGCTATTCAATTTTTAAATATTTCCCAATGTTTTATTCTTTTCTCCTTCCGCTCGTACAGTAAGAATATTTTTTTCGAATTTCGATTCTAAAATCTTTATACATGATGAAATTATCTTCAAAAATGTCCAATTAAGCAAGTCTGTAAGTTGAATATGTTCTTCACAAATTGTCGTTCTACTCGAAAATCTTCTAAAATAGCAGTAAATCGTATTTGGAGACTAAACTATTGATTGTAGATAAAAAACGTAAACAACTATTTTGTAGGGAATTTTTTGCCCTACAAATTTGTTAAAAAATATTTTTTTGTATCACTTATAGTTTAGCTTGTACAGCCACTCTTTCACGTAACTCTAATAGTATAGTTATTACAGTCGTCAGAAAGAATTTGACACTTAGAGTTTAAAAACAAAATAAAAAGCATTCACGTGCTCAATATCATCAACAGGCATTTATTTATCACAACATTGAATATATATAGTCTATACCTCCAACAAGAGTTCAAATCTTTAGTGGTGGCTGGTGGATTTTGGGCACACCCATATCTCAGTTATTAGGCATGGGACCCACATCAAATTTATATAAGTTTATAATGACATTATATAGACAAGTTCTGCGCAAGCAGGATTCAAATCGAAGTTTCCGAAAAAAGTTGGTTTTTAAGTGTTCCCCCCCCCAGCCTCCTGCCCCCGAAATTAAGATAATTCAAATTAAAGTGGTACAATATTTAATTCACTGTAGTTTATCGACATATTTTAAATTTCATTAAAAAATTCAAGTATTACAGATTTTATACCATTTCTATTTTTTTTTAATTTAGTAAAAGAAATAATAAAAATTTAAAACAGTATAAAATCTGTAATTCTTGAAATTTTTTAATAAAATTTGAAATTTGTCGATAAAGCACTTTAATTTGAATTATCTTAATTTGGGGGGCAGGAGGCTGGGGGGTCATTGTAAACTCATATAAATTTTGATGTGGGTCCCATGTCTAATAACTGAGATATGGGTGTGCCTAAAATCCACCAGCCGCCACTGCAAATCTTCAACTCACTGTAAAGTGCTTTGAATACAGTCAATATTTTTTGTTGGCATATAAAAATATTGGCATAAAACTTTAAATTTAACTTAAAAATAGTTGTCAATAATTTTGTTATTTGGATAACCATTGACTTTATTAAGTGCGTCTGCCTGATATTAAACACGAATATATTTTAGTTAAAAACATTGGATAGCATCAGTAACTTTATGGAAGATAAGACGCAAACAAAATGGCATTGTCCTAGTAATACCGAGACAGTAAAACTGCAAAAATTACTGTCGTCGCTGCAAAACCACCTGCTTGCACATTACACGCACTCCCGTAGCCGTATTAGCATGTCAAACATGGAAATTCTCAACAACCACCTCACTCAAATGTTTAATTTGGCTGTAAAAATATTCTGCAAGGCCAGCGAAATTATCACGGAACATCCGGACTGCTTGGATTTAATGTACAACGTTCTGTTGGATTCGGTGGCTGGATCGATGCTGTTCAAAATGTTTAGTTCATTGCTGTTGATGCCCGTTGCATTTGTTAAAAATTATTTAAATTTACTATTGTTTATACTTGATCCACTGGACAACTTCAACAAAATGCTGCCTCCAGATATTTTAATGGATTGTGAGGAAACCAGTAAGTATTGGCTATAAGTAAGTGGTAGTTTATAATCGATTTATTCTGTCGTTAAATAATTATTACAATATTATGTAAATACTTATAAACTTTAAAATTTGACAAACTTGTTTACCGTGCTTACCTTTAAAGGGCCTGAAACACCAACCCTGTCTCAACTATCGGAACAATCATGGATTTGGATAATTGATTTGGAACGTGTTTGTTCGCTGCTAATAGGTCACTGTTTTGGCTGTATGCTGGTGGGTGAACCACCATGTTCCGCTGAAAATTATTGCCGCAATTGGCTTGGCAATGTGATATTTTCTTGCGGTATAGAAAATGAAGAAATACCAGTTTATACGCTGACGTCATGCTCTCTCTTTGACAGTATAAATGTATCAGCATTTTTGGACATATTACCGGAGCAAGTACAAACTTACGTTAAAATGGCTTTAAACATTCCCTGCCAATATGATGAGGCTTGTGGAACGTCATCCGAAGAAACGGAAGAAAATGAATATGATTTTTATTTATCTTTTTTGGACCATTCCGACATAGAACCTTGGGAGTCGGATGATGACGCTGGAAAATTATTGGATGCTGTGGTGAGGTGTTTTTTAACAACGGTTTTAAAACAAACCGGTTCTTTGCAAAAACCTCCAGATCATCCTGTTGTTAAGGAAATTTTTAAAAATGTTTTTGGATTAAGGCATAAATTGATTAATTTAATGTGCAACACTAAATTTATCAGCACTGAAGATAAAAACAAAGAGCAAGAAATAGAATATGAAAAGTCAAATGTTATCTGTGATGTTAAAAATGAGTCTGAAACAAATAATGAGCTTTCTTTTCATATAAACTGCAAGAAAATGTTGGAACGTTGTTTATTTTTAATAATATATGTTAAAGGTATGTTTTTATTTTATTTTTAATTTAAACGATTTTTTATTGAGTAAAAATACTCGCCTAGTTTCAAAACCCTCTAAATCCTCCTTAACGTTTTATAGAGGAAACGCGAAAGTTTGCTGCTGGTCATGAAATAAGGTTACCTACTAGAATTTTGAACATAAAAATTGATAGGCAGTATAATATTAAATAAGAAAGGATCCACTTTAATGGTTTTTTGGAAAACTTGTCAGATTTAGCTGTTTTAGAAAATTGCTTTGGTTTTAGTGGATTTTGGTTTAAAATTTACATGCTCTTTTAAATTGAATCAGTGGAATTTTACTGATTTTTCCGTGAATCCCACAGGTTGTACAGTAAAACCTGAATTTTACTGATTGAATCAGAAAATATTAATGCATTACCAAATAAGATCAACTGCTTCAATCAGTAAAATCGTCACTATTTTCATTTTTTACTGCTTCAATGACTGCAGATCTTGTTACAATGCTTTTGTAATACAAAAAAATTTCTTGTTCAGCTTTTTTTTGCCAGTCATTTCCAAAAGGCTCCAAAATGTATCCAATTGGATTTACTGGGTTTTGTTTATGAATTTCTGTGTACATGTTTAATTTCATTTGGAAGTTTTTGTTATTCAATGGATTTAGCCATGTTTGAATATCACTTACATATGGATTTAGGAGATTTTTAATCTAACCTTAGATTCCTAAAGTGATTTAAACAAGTGTTAAGCGGGTTTTAAAACATATTTATCATCTAAAAATGTAATTTAGACCTCCCGCATGTAGATGACATACCAAGTTCAATTTTAATAAAAGTGGATGGTTTTGG
The DNA here is from genome assembly GCA_921294245.1 of Brassicogethes aeneus. Taxonomy (NCBI): domain Eukaryota; kingdom Metazoa; phylum Arthropoda; class Insecta; order Coleoptera; family Nitidulidae; genus Brassicogethes; species Brassicogethes aeneus. The sequence continues at coordinate 29,690,208 of OV121137.1, forward strand.
AACTAGGCGACTTAAATAACAACACAGCTATTGCTTTCTTTGGTAAGTTGGATCGAAATAGCAAAATGAAACGTATTTTATTCCAATTATCAGCTTCATCTTCAGATTTTTGGTCAAATGTAGTTTTAAAATTTCAGGAAAAATTTACCGGAGAAAATACAGAAAATTTTGAGTTTTTTTTGTGTGTAGTACGAAATGGAATTTTTTTTAATTTTTCGAGTTTATAGAAAAAAATATTCAAAGTAAAAATTAAGTTTCCCAATTTTATATCCGTACTACGGATACTACGGTTAATTCAAAAGTAATTTTTTCTGCAAATTACAATTATTCCGTTTTAAATGTGTTTTAAGGCTCAAGTTTTTCTTTTTTTCTGCAAGGTGAAGAAAAATTTCTTTAAAAAAAGTTTATGAACGGCGGAAAATAAAGCATTATACAAGGTGTCCCTAAACTTATTGGCATAAATTTAGGAAAAGATTGAGCAAGTCAAAATAAGACGAAAACCCAAATAATTATTTTTCCTAACTACTTATGATTCCAAGATACAGGGTGATAAAGTGTTACTTATCATATCAGTTTTTTTAATATAACCTCTACTATGGTAGTCTTGGAAAGGTGATATTTTGCGAACAGTCACTTACTCCAAAACAAATATTCACACATAATTAAAATTGTTTGAGTGAACAGTGTCGTAGAAACGGGAGTTGCTTTAAGCTTATTGTCCCATACAAACTTTGAGGTTAGGTTTTTATAACATTTGATGCAATTTTTAGATTACACAGTTCGGCTACCATTAAAAAGGTATATTGATATTACAATAATTGTTAATAATTGTTATATGCAATAAATCACCATTAGTCAAAAAATTCAAAACCCTTTTTTTAGTTTTGGGTTTTTCACTCGCTATATCGATACTGAACATAATTGACTAAAACCCTCTCGTGCATCCAAAGAAAAAATTCAATTCCATCCAGTATATCCTGAGAAAACGGAAAAAATGTGATGAAGAACGTAAAATTTCGTATTAAAGAGGGTGATTTTGTCTGACCCGAGCACGAAAAATGCATTTCTAAGGAATCCAGTAAAGTGTCTTTATTATTAGTTCAAGTGGCTTAATCCAGAATTATGTAAAACTATTATAATACCATTTCGAGAAGCACCAAGCGGGTAAACCTTCCGAACAGGGGATGACGAGGGGTTATCAGGCCATTTCACTAACATGAGTCGTTACCGTTAACCACTAGAATGAGTGGTTTTGGGGTAATCCGGCCAATCAGGCCGATTAAATATAACGATAACCACTAATTCTAGTGGCGTTAACAACTAATCAGGCCAATTCACTAACATGGTTATCGTCCAATCCGACCAATCAGACCGAATAAATATTACGAAAACCACTAATTTTAGTGGCTAACGTTAACAACTCATGTTAGTGAATTGGCCTGATAGTTAGTGAATTGGCCTGAATAGCGATTAAAGCGCTATATAGTTGTCAACCGCTAAATAGTAGAGATGGGAAAATTCCCATTTGACGAAAATTCCCGGAAACTTTCCATCGAAAATTCCCGAAATTTTCCGAAAGTTTCAAAAAAAAAAAATTTTTATTGCGAAAATTATTTTTTATACCAGGGATTTGCAAAAATATATAATACATTTACTTTTTGTCAAATTTTATTAAGAAAAAAAAATAAAAAAAATGTTTATAAGAATGTAACTGCAATACTATTTTTAGTATCTTTTACTTTGGAATATTCTTATTGTATACTGAAACCTACAAAATAAAAATAAAATATTTACTATTAGAAATTCACTGCTAGTAAATCCTAGATATTACGTAAAAAAAATTAAAAGGGACAAAGTAACTAATATATAGGAATATTGAAAAGTAAAAAGTAAAGTAAAAAATAATTCCAAACACAAGATTTTTTTCTTGGCATTGTGCTATGCCTATAAATAAACAACAAAAATGTAAGAATGATTTTAACTTTGTTTATTGTTTTTATTTTGTTTACCTTTTTTAAAAAAAGTTTTTTGTGATGATGATGAATAATCCGGCTTCATTGAGGTTATGTAACATAACTTACATTATTTATACTTCTTCTGCTTTAAATTAACACACATTAAATTCTTATTCAAAGTTTCTTGGCCTTGTATCATGGCCTTAACGACAATCAGCGGTTAAACGACATTTAAATGAAAAAAACAAGGAAAGTTTCCAAGGAATGTTTCAAAATGAAAATAAATTCCCAATTGGAAACTTTCCAAAACGGAAAGTTTCCTTAAAATGGAAACTTTCCGATTCCCATCTCTACTAAATAGTGAAAAATTGCTTTAATTAATATTTCTGGTTTATTATAGTACTATAATACTTATTTATAAATTTATTTATCTAACAGTTTATTATCTTATAGCTAGCAAAAGAATTTTTATTTCTGTGCTTCTTCCACATATCCCTTTAAAAAAACTTGACTTGCAATTATTATATATAATATTATATATAATTTAACGCAAAATAAACACAAATTTGTTATTTTTTCTTATATTTACAACTTGCCACATATTGAAAATGTTTTTAATTTAAGACATATTAATACATTATAAAGCTTTGTAATTAAATTAATTAATTTTTGGTTTTATTTAATAAGGCTTGTTTTTTGTAATAAGGCGTTTGAAACCTGTTTGCGGCGTTAAGCAAATATCGTTGGACTCATCACTATTCATATAAACTTAATTTCTTGAAATCACTTTAAAAAATTAACTTCTTTAGAGTGACCCTTCATAGTAGAATAATATTAAATTTTCCACTTTGTTGTAGGTGTTGATATTGAAATGATACCTTTTAACAGTAACTCCGATGAGGAAATGGAATCGGAAAAGGCTTACATAGACTTTTACAGTAATACAAAAGAATCAAGCGCATTCCAAAATTTGAGAAAAATATGTAGATTTTGTATGAATTTTATTTTAAATGAGCCAACAGAAAAAGTGCCTCTTACTACTTATGGCGACAAGAAAAACGGCTGGTGTACTGAAACTCAGGTATTACATATGGCATTAGTGGCCCAAAAACTAAGAGCCAATGCGAGGTTTTCTAGTTTGGATAAGCTAATTTCTTTGCTGGAATCGAAGAATTCGTCAAACACCGAGTGGTATTGCGTTCAACAGCAACTATTAACCGGAGCCTTTGGATTTTGTAACTTAAAAGCAGAAGAGAATTTCTCTTTTAGCAAACATTATTTGGACGATATACAGGCTGCTCCGCCCAAACTTAAACAAAAAGTTTCCAAGTTTGTTCACGATACATTTGAATTTTTAACGAGATCCCTGAGAGATCAAATCAATCGCTCGCAACAATTGAATACTCAAAATAAACAACTATTGCTCATATATATATTCGCATTAAGTACGAGATATCAACCAAATGACCTTTCGTTAGTCATTAATAAGGATTTGGTTATGCTGCTTACAAAACTGACCAGAACAAATAAAACCATAAATGACTTTTCTACCAAACATGATTTAGTTAATGTAGCAACAGTAAGGTTGATTCATGTTTTGGCTCTATCATGTAGCATTTACTCAAAGAAAATTGATACAACCGTATTGGAAAAGGTAATAGACATTCTACATTCCGAATTTTTAGAAATCCTAGATATATTTTCTGACACATTGGTTAAAAATACTATGCAAGATATGCCCAGGGATGGTGTCCGTTCTCTTGGCGATTTTTTATTATTCCTTCGTGTAATATCTTCCAGTCGCAATATCCAGCAGCTGCTTGCATCCAACAAGTGGATAAAAGCATTTATTCGCATTCTTGATACTTCAAATGCAAATATTTCATACACCAGCCAACTGAAGATTCTTAGACCCAAATTACTTGTTTTGCAAATTTTCCAATTGATTTTGCCTGGGTTCAAATCTTCAAATACTAGTAATGAAATAAAAGAAACTGTCATTAGTAAGTTATTTTCACAATTAAGTGAGGAAGCCTGGAATATACCTGAAACATTAAAAAAAATATCACAAGATCTAGAACCAGAAAGTTCTCTAAATACCAGAAAAATGGCAGATAAAATCTGTAAAGATACAGGTGGAAATGTCCCGGTACATTATATGGGTTTTGATATTGAAAAGTCATACAATTGTACTATTGAAGGTTAGTTAATATTGTGTTTAAAATTGGGGAATTAATTTTAACGTTTTGTTTTTCCAATAATCCTTTTATTATATATATCATATTAAAAATACTATATTATTATACGAGAGATAATGCAGGCTATTATTTATAAGGATGAGGTTTTCGTCTCGAGTCGCCAGACGAGAGACTTAAATCATCCAAGCGAATAATGCGCAAAATCTTTAGTTTATCTACTCCAATAGTCGCATTCTCCCAATTTTGAACCCTGCCTAACAGCGTGAATAATGAGTTCATTATTCCCATTGTTATTATTAGTTATATTACAACTTTATAATAAAAAAAACTGATTTTATTCTCTATAGGTTTTTGTCACACATTATTTGGGAATTTTAGATCACAAAGTCTTGACCCCCTAATGTTAACATGTTTTTAATTTCCTGTTTTTTATAAGTCTTATTAATTTTGTTAAAAACAATTTAAAAAATCGAAAATTATATGTATGTATAATATACTATAATATATACATTGTATACATATATATATAATATATATAAAAAAATTTCAAAAGTGTTCCGGAAACTGCGGAGTGTCCTCTTTCTTGCTAATTAACAGTTATGAACTTAAAAAATTGTTTGTGGTCATTATTGTTGTTTTTAAAAAAAATCCAAAATAGTAACATGCTTTTCTGAGGCAATAGAGCGAATTTCGAGTTGAACACGATCAAATTTGTTAATTTTTAGATAAATTTGAAGATTACAAGCCAAAAAAAAATTTTTTTTTTCAAAAGAATTTTAACTTAAATTTAATTTAAAAAATCAGTGGGCCACCTCAAGACGTTGAGTAAAAATTTTTTTTCAAAAATTTTCTTTTTTTATAGGCTACAAATTCCACCCCCTGGCTAAGGAAAAAAAAAATTTTTTTCGGTCCACTCATATATATATATATATATGCATTAATGGATTTCCGGGATCTGCTCCGTGTTGTCGGTTTTTGGTATGTCTGACGACGTTTCGGTACAATCTCATGTACCATCTTCAGGTCTTATCTGCTGGGCTGCTGTTGCTGCTCTGCTGCGAGTTAGACGTAGAGTGAGCTCCGTTGCCGCTCATCGTTGTTTATATACCCTCTTAGCTTTCCGCGTCATTAACCGTGACTGCGATTGAACCTGTGTTATGTTCGGCTCCATTGATCTCGTTAAGGTACAGTTTCGTTGATGCGACTCGCGGCTGCGACTTGCGGCTGCGACCTTAGCCGCGCCACTGCTTAGTACAATTTGTGTGTACTCGCAGCCGCGAGTCGCATCAACGAATCCGTACCTTTAATCTGCTTGGCGTTGAGGTGGTAGTAAGAGCTGGTTTCCATGCAGTTGTTAGTCTCTGTGTATCGTCTCTTGTGTTAAGGTTTCTTGGACGTATTTCTATTTCAATGGCTTCACGGATGGTATGTTTGGTCCTGTGTTCGATGCTAGCCAAGACCCTTGTTTTTTTCAAAGTTAATTTCATGGAAAGTTTTTCGGACGTGTTCAGCTAAGGAAGATGTTTTTTCTTGTTTTAAGACTGCGTTACGATGTTCTTCGCGTCGAACGTTGATACGTCTATTGGTCTGTCCCACGTAGCTTCCGTCACAATTCTTACAAGGAATTTCGTAAACCCCTTGTGCCTCCCAACTCTATTTTGGGTTTGGAGGTTGGAAGTATTTGACCGATCTTTCTTGGGGCGGTAAATGTGGTCTCAATGTTATGTTTTTTGAGAACTTTGCCTATTCCTTCGGTTGTCCCTTTGACGTAGGGAAGAAAGGCCTTCGAAGTTGGTTTGTTGTTCTCGTTCTCTGTGGTATTTAACCGGTGATGAGTTTGGAGAATCCGTTTTGCTGTAGCGTCGTTTGGATTTGTAGGTCTTCTTGTTTCTTTTGATGATCATCCGCCAGCCTTTCGAATCGCGTAACAAGTGTATTAATAACTGACTGCAGTTGTGACAGGTAGTGGTGGTTTTCTGTAGACCGTGTTCCCTAGTTTGCCATTATTTTTCTTGGTTATGAGGACATCCAGAAAAGGTAATTGGTGTTCTTTCTCGGTTTCCATTGTGAACTTGGTCTAGTTGTGAATTCCGTTGAGATGGTCCAGGAATTTCTTCAGTTCCGCTTTTCCGTGGGTCCAGATGATAAATGTGTCATCTACGTACCTTAGCCATATCTTTGGTTTTAGTGATGCCGTTTCGATTGCTCGTACTTCTATGTCTTCCATGAATAAGTTGGCTATTGCTGGCGATATTGGGGAGCCCATTGGAGCACCCTCGATTTGTTTCTATCTCTGGTCGTTGTATATGAAATACGCGTTCTTGAGGCAATGTTTGCCAAACACTCTGCGATATCATCACTGATTGGGTGTTTTCTTTGAATTGTCTCCAAGGCTTCGCTATATATATATATATATATAAATATATTCGTAAAAAGAGATACGACATCGAAGATCATTTGGCCTGGTTCCAGTTTTATGTCCTCCACCCTAATAATATCCAGTCTTATAAAATGAATAAGCATTGAGAAGGACTCACCAAATAAAACAATAGTTAAAATTTCGTTTTCTATCTTCTAGTGCTAAAAAAAATTAACACCCTGTAACTTGTAAAGGAAAACACATAGAGCATATGCTTGTATAATTTTTTATGAAAATATTTTTTACAATAAAATCCACTGTTTAATTTTTCCCAACCTTTTTGCTAAACCCTGTATATTACATGGGCGATGAGGTGTCAATCAAATGTATAAACAGATGAAATATCGTTGTAATTTTTAATTGTTAAAATAAATTAAGTATCTTTTAAAATTATCCAAAGCAAAATATATACAAGATACATTTTTCGTTACATTTATGATTATCAGGAATAAATATTTTATTATACTGTATAATATAAAGGTAAAATATTAAACTGTCTGAAAATTGTTTCCCTTGCACTTTTAAAAAATGTATCGGATAGCATGACATTGTTCCCTTTTTTTAACTCTTTCTCAATATGACACCAAAAATTCCAATGTTTGTATTAAAAAACAAAATATGTAGGTAACTTAACATTGGTTCACGGATCTGGTGGCAGAGGATATGGCCTTGGGCTTCAAGCTATACAATCAGGATGTTATCAATGGAAAATATTAATTGTAAAAGAAAATCGTGGTAATGAAGGAACATGCATTGGAATAGCCAAACTACCAGTAAAAGACTACAGTCATCGTTCCACCAGTGACATGTGGCTTTACAGGTAAAATACTTCATTGGGTTTTATTTTTAACACAAGTTAGATATTTTTTAATAGCAAAATGTACATGTATGGCTTGTCAATTTTATGGAATTATTTCGGATACAATATTTATTTATTTTTTTTGATTATTTGTATCTATAAATCCCTAAAATTGACAAAAAATAATATTATATTTGGGATAACATAGGAATTTATGTGTGCAGGGCATACAGCGGAAGCTTATACCACAATGGGGAACGAGAACTAAGTTTGCAAAGCTACACGCAAGGGGACTACATAACTGTCGTATTGGACATGGACGCAAAGACACTAGCTTTCGGAAAAAATGGCGAGGAACCAAGAGTTGCTTTTGAGAACATTGATGCCACCGAATTGTATCCTTGCGTTATGTTTTACAGCACTAGTCCTGGAGAAAAGGTTAAAATTACTGATATGAAGGTACGTTTCTCTTATAATGTGCATATACAGAGGGTGGCGCAAAATGAACGTTATGTTTTGAATACTTTTGCGATTGTATGTAAATTATTAAAATATATGTATCAAACTTTGATAATCAAGTAATTTAGTCAGTTGGAAAAAAATAAACGGTGGATTCCTTGGTAATTTTCGAATACTAGAAGACAAAGAGACTAGAAGATACGGAAACCAAATTTTAACTTTTATTTTGTCTGGTAATGCCGTTTTAATGCTTAATTCGGCATTTTCTAAGACTAGATCATGGCTTACTTGATTATGTTCAATTACCTGTGTAGGTTGTGAAAAAACTGGAATTTACAAAATATTTAATTACGTGAAAACGTAAAGAATAAAAAGTCATTTTTTACAGTGGCGTACCATATTTTTCTTTATAAAACCCTACTGCAATATCCGAACCTTGGCTCTTTTCACCACATGAATTGAATTCAGTTGTTATGGCACCTTATATCAATCAGTAAATTTCTGAAGTTATTATTAAAGTTATTAATTCTAAATTTTCAGGCCATTTATAAGTGTAATTCTTTCTTGTAGGTTCATGGCACCCAAATAGACTTACTTCCAGGCGAACCCAATTTAGCACCACAAACAACTGTATTGATTGAAGCCTACATTGGTGTTATAAGAAAATTACATTACTCAAATACTTGGGCCCAAAACATTAACAATACACTCCTAAAGAAATTAAGCAAAATCTCCTTATTATTTCCAAAAAGTGTTGACAATCCAAGTGCTGAACAAGATCAGTCAATCAATTCTAAGGAGTTATGTTTTGATGTATGGCCAGCATTAGTTGTTATTGGAGGTATGTTGGTCAAACATTCACTTTGTTTTAATTTAAAACCTTTAAAGTGTATAGTAATACATGTATTTAATTTAATTTTAGGTTTGGATAGAGGGTTAAGAGTAGGTGGGTATTGTCGACATAAAAACACGGGAAAAAAAGCAATAGTTTTGGGTGTTTTAAAGCGTGGAATTACTAGTGGTATAACTGTGCAATGGGAGTCGGATGGAGGTGTTTCTGATGTATTTTTAAACAATCTGGAATATATTGAACCAGTTCCTTTTAATTGCAGCAAGCTTCCAGGTAATTTTATTGAAATGAAAATCTAGAAAATAATAATCCTTATTTAGGGGTGACACCAAACATTTTTCTTCAAATTGCCAGGCTAAGCGGAATAACTAATGAAATTGCGCTGGCAGACTGTAAACTTTCAAAAGAAGAAGAGAATCTTGTTAATCCCAACAAAGTCAATTTAAAGAACATTTGGAAAACTGAAAATGTACAATCCACTTTTGGATTAAATGTGTGTAATGAGAAAAAGGCAAATGAAAAACCGCCAAGGACCATGGAATCATTGACTAATGATATGGTATCAAGCATACTGGGAGAGGTTAAAAGGTTGACTACTGATAAAATATCGACGAATAAAGGCATTTCAATGCAAAAAGAAAATAAAGAAACCATTAATAACCAAGAATTTGATAATGTTGAAGCCAAATTGCTGGAGAAAAAACTGTTGGAATCGGAAGAAGAATGTTTGCGACTATTCTTTTTGCAATTTGCAGCTTTAAAGACACTTGGGTTGTTTTTAACCTCAAACTCCTTCAGGGAACTGTTTTTGATTAAAGGCAAACAGGAAGATACGGAATGTATCAAAGAAATAATGAATTGCTTAGTGGATAACAGTATTTCTGCTTGCAAGTTAAAGGAAATTGTATCAGTTGCTGACATGGAAAGGGTGGCAACTGTATTACACATGAGCTACAAAAAATCCAAGTCCTATGAAAATATGACATTTAGGAATATCGTTAATAGCACCCCAAATACCAGTGTTTTTAAAAAAAGTTCTACGGATTCGATGATCAATGAGGCCCGTGGAAGTATTACTACAATATCACTGCCTTCTATAAATAGAGTTTCAAAGCCTTATATTACTATACCAAAACCGTCATTTCCACAGTCATCCATGGGCTCAATTTACCATCCTCCTAGCTCCTTAGGTAAGATATTTGTTTTTATAGAATAGAAAAAGCAGTCAGTCATTTGGTGCTCAAGATGGTGACTACAAAAATTTTCCGGTCGAATTTTAAATATTGGTATTTTTATAGATTTCGACGTATAGTGTTTTTTTACTTTGTCACTCGCGCCGCCGCACAGTAGCGCTGAATCAAAAATCAAAGTGTATGCAAAATTTCAGCTTAATCGGTTTGGTGGAAATTGACTCCCTAGATTTGTGGACATAGTAACAATGGAATATAATTTTTATGTTTTTTATACGGTATTTAATGTTAAATGCGAAAAAATTGTTGAGTTTCTTATAGTTTTCTGGTTTCTTTATACCATTACAAAACTAAAACATTTTCAAACTATTTTAAATCTATAATTCTTTATTTTGTATTCCGCTTGTTTAAAACTTAAATTTTAGGGCATTTCTTAGAGCGTTGAATTGAGTATTGATACAAGGTTCAAGTCAAAGTCAAAAACATTTATTTACAAGTTAAGAATATCACAGGTTTACATAAAGAATACAAAAACACAAAGGTAGATAATTACAGAGAGATTTTAAATATATACATAGTTTGTATAATGATTTACTTTACTGTACTGTTGACTTTTATGGTGAATAAACTGAATTTGAATATATACCCATCCCTCTGGGCTACGTCCAGGGGCCATGACCTCCCGAATCGCCGACGATGATAGTCGCCCTTCGTGCTCTACCTTCATTTATATATTTCTGGAGTTTGGCCGTTTGTTCACAGGGTGATTATGTGGCTCTGCTGCTTTGAGGGACCTAGTTCGATAGTTAAGAAAAGTCGTTTTTTGTGATTACTTATAAGTAAAAACTGTGTAGCTGCCCAGGAAAAATTAGCAAAAAACCTGGTTAAATAATTGATTAAGTTTGCTGGTTTCGAAGTGACTCGGTTTCACGACTCCAGCAGCTTGCCGCCCTGGGGGCCCTCCCGCCACACACACCTACGCGGTGTTGTACCGCGGGGTGCTGTACCACGGTGAATCCGTGTCGTGTGGCAGGTTTGTCCCCATGACTACAAGCCGCCGCATCATCCACCTCGTCAACTCCATTTTGTGTCCAGTTCTCTCCAAACACACTGTTTGTCATTCCGCAAAGGTGCAGCGACTGGTTTGTCGCTACACCTTTATCGGGTTCAGTTGCCCGTCGCTACACCCTTATATTGAAATAAAGGTGCACCGACCGGGGAAATAAAGGTTCGGCGACTGTTCAGTCACCACACCTCTATATAGTATGGGTCGTTTATTTAGTATATGGCATGAATAGATGGTATGGCAGTCTTGGATTTGGTGAGTCACTATTATTGTCATGGTTTTCGTCTATGAAAGAACTAGGATAAATGATGTTTTCTGTATTTGGGAGGGTGGTCGCCACACCTTTATTCGGCTGTCGAGCATGTTTCTGAAATTGGCGCTGGCCCGGGTCCATATACGTCAGTTAGCGACAGCCGAAAAAGTGCGCTTATATAGGGTAAGAGCTATGCTCTTCCCTATAAGTTTAGTGTACAAGGTTCGTTGCATCTAAGTTGGCCACTGTAGTGGGGGACAATGTCGCCGGTACATATAGATTATGGACAGCATGACATTCCTCAGACCGCCCAGCTTAAAAGGAACGCACAGTACTTTGCTCTATATTATAAACTTATCTTTTGAGTAATATAATTGTTTGAGCATAACCTTTATTATCACTAAATTGCTTAACAAAATTTGACGTTTCACGCCTTTTGGCTAGGTTTTTTGGATTTCGCCCACTGTGACCCGAACTAAAATAATGGCGCAGTTTTTGACAATATCTTCTTTCTGATTCATTTTAGTCTACCCCAACACGCGCATTGGTGAAAAACTCATTTCGACACGAACCTAAGGTAGAATAAGTTTGGGCATTTTTATGCATATTTATATACATCTGTTCTGAAGACGATGAACTCGCAAAACCGGTCCATCTGCGATTATGCTTACCACGTGCCAGCTACTCTTTCTCATGGTCATGATACTACGATACTATAGTATCGTAGTATGTTGTTATAGCAGAGACAAGGGAGATAGTATAGTTATAGCAGTGGCGGCTGGTGGATTTTGGCACACCCATATCTCAGTTATTAGACATGGGACCCACATCAAATTTATATGAGTTTATAATGACATTATATAGACAAGTTCTGCGCAAGCAGAATTTAAATTAAAGTTTGCGAAATAAAGTTAGTTTTTAAGTGCAATTCAAGTATTACAGATTTTATATCATTTCAAATTTTTTTAAATTTAGTAAAAGAAATAAAGGGTTTTCCATTTTGAGTGTCATAACTTTAACCCTAAAAATAAGGCTGCTCTGGAATGTAAATGTCAAATCTTGACAACACATGTGTTCAGTACATTGTGTCAAATTAATATGGACAGATAACAATTCAACACCGCTTAGAAATAATTCGTATTTACCATCAAAATGCATGTTCGGTTTGCCAAACATTTTTCAAGTTGCGAGAAATATAAGGTTTATCGTTTAAGAAAAAACTGGTTTACTGGCAAATAAGTCAACTTTTGTGCATCTAAAGGATCATGTGAAATTTCAGGTTTACAAAAATAAGCCACGAACAATTCTCTACCTTAAACGAAACATTAAACGCACTATTCAAAGTATACCACGCGATATTTGTAAAAGAATAGTAGAAATTAGGCCTTCATAATGCATTCAGTCAGGCAAAGTCGAGGGGGACATTTAAACGATATTATATTTAAAACATAATGTCATCGATCGTTCTTCAAAATAAAATATAGATTACGGGATTATAACATGTAGTTATTTTTTTATCTCATTTAAAAGTTCTGACGCTCTAAATGAAAAACCCTTTAATAAAAATTATAAATGGTATAAAACCTGTAATTCTTGATTTTTTTTAATGAAATTTGTCGATAAACTTTAGTGAATTAAATATTGTACCACTTTAATTTGAATTATCTTAATTTGGAGGGGCAGGAGGCTGGGGGTTGCACTTAAAAACTAACTTTTTTTCGCAAACTTTAATTTAAATTCTGCTTGCGCAAAACTTGTCTATATAATGTCATTATAAACTCATATAAATTTGATGTGGGTCCCATGTCTAATAACTGAGATATGGGTGTGCCCAAAATCCACCAGCCGCCACTGAGTTATAGTATCATGCCTATTGGTGGTGTGAAAATAAGTTTTTTCGTCAATACGCGTCAGGACATAGGTTATACGAAATGTTCTCTATTTTAATTTATCATATCATATTTTCATGGTAAAATAAGTCAAAAGGGAGATATTGTCAAAAAACTGTTTCAATATGGCGGCGCGAGCGCCAAAGATACGAGTGAAAATTCAAAAAGAACACGTCAAAATCTATAAAAAAATACCAATTTTTAAAACTCCCGAAAAACTTTCAAATCAAAACTTCAAAATGACTGAACTAATAGTATATTTTTTTGTTTTTTTATTCATGAATGGCACAGCAAAGATATTAAGTGTTTTTCAAACACGTAATAAGAATTACTACTATTTGTAGGTGCAACTTCAAATTCTTCAAGACGACATCTTGTTTCTAACGCTGATTCAGAAGAACAATTATGGAGAATACGAAGGAGGTCAAACTCGCCACCTCCACCGCCTATTGCTGCTCCTCTGCTCGAAATGGGCTTTACTCTTCGTCACATTCTCAGAGCCGTAATAGAGACTAAAAGTTCAGGCGAGATGAGCGCCCAGACCGTTAATATGTTGGCTACTTGGATGGTGGACAATCCCTATTCCGAAACCGGAACTGACGAAGATCAACCGAGATCGATGGATCTTTATCGAGCAGTAATGGAAAGATCGTCAGATTTGATTAGACAGGTAAACACTATATCATATTTATTACGTCTGCAAATTAATTCCCGGGCCAAAACTACCACAACTTTAAAGATTTGCAAAACATGTAAAGGCAATTTGTTTCATTAGTGTTCCGACGTAGCCTCAGAGTTAGATTTCCCTAATAGAAGGGGAATGGGACCAAGAAGACGGGCCTGTTCGGAACTAAGACTTAATTTTTTGGACAGAAGTGGAGACAGGACGTTATCTGACAGGGTAAGAGAACGGCAACATGTTAGAGGCGAGGCGCATCCTCTACTGGCTTTTTCGGACGATGACGACAATTCCAATGGTGGTTTATCTTCTGCTGATGGTTTAATGAATACCAATTTTTCAGAATTTGTTAACGTAAGTATATTTAATACGTGGTTATTTATATTTTTTGCAAGACAAAATCTTTTGAAATATGCCTTTTAGGACGTTTTACAGAGTGATTAAATGGATTGTTTCACCTTTAAGTATCGCGTTAATTATATATCCATAACTGTTCGCGTGTTATTATGAGTAACGTTTTAAGGCCCCCACATACTTCGTTCTTTTTCAACCGTTTGTATCGCCACGATTCAAAACAACGTGCCAAAACGTCAATATGTCAATTCCCGCACTACAAGAAATTTTGACATTAAATTTTTGTTCGTGCTGTCATAGCGCTTTGCGTTTAACACGGTGCTGTTCTGAGAGTTGATTTTTGGACTTTCTGTGAAACCTAATTTTTTTTTATATTCTTGTTAATTAGGTCATAACTAAAATTTTAAGAGCAAAATAAAAAAAAATTGACGGTTTGAATTGTTTTAATTGGCTGTTTATTAAAAATATTATGCACTCTTTCAATTATCCAATTAAAACTAGCGATTTAATTTAAATATTTAATATTTGCATAACTAAAAAAAAGGTTTTTACATTTTTTTTTATATATTTTACTGTTTTGTTGCAATAAACGTTCAAACTTTTAATCTAACCTTTGACGTATACATTTATGTTCCCTTAATTAATATATCCTTAAAGGTTGCCATGAAACTTAGATCTATTACAAATTTATGTAGCATCGGAATTTTCCCAGGCTCTGTGAGAATGTTTAGATTTAAAGACTTTTATTTATGTAGGTTAAAATTAGGCGTCAAGTGTTTAAGTTCAATACGTTGTTTTCGAACGACCGCAAGGGTCTAGGACTGATAATATGTGTGTGAAAGTGTAGATAACGTAAAAGACTAAAATAGATGCGTGGGAATGTGAAGTAACCAAAAGATTTGTAATAGTACCTAAGTCAGATTTAACGCGACCGTCGTTGTATTAAGACGTATTATATTTACTTTTAGTTTCATTTGTTGTTTAACTTTATATTTTTAATAAACAACTATTTTTAATTTAAAGTTTACGGACTTCTTATTCTTAAAATAATCTAGCAACTAAATCCCTACAAATTTTGGGGGCTCAAACGGGATTGATTTAGCCAATCTACACTTAAGTGGATTTAGCAACGGTTATTCGCGAGTGAGAAGTTGAAAAGTGTAATAAACAAAAGTGAAACATGGAAAACGACAAAAATGGAGGGTTAGTAGACATCGAAGACGAACAAGTGCTTCGCATGACAGTTCCTGAGCTCAAAGAAGAGCTAAGACGACGTCAACTACGAGTGTCGGGAAGAAAGCGAGAGCTGGTGGATCGCCTTATGGATGCGCTAACACTATTAAGAAATCACGGGGTTCGAGAAAACGAACCAGAAGATGACGGTCACAACGACGACGAAGACGACGAAGAAGAAGACGACGCCGAAGACGACGGGCAACACGACGGGCAACACGACGACGAATTGGCGGAGCGGGCTGAGAGCAGTCAGCGCAACGCCCATTACGACGAAGAAGATGAAGAAAGGTTAACGCCGAATGTCCGCAACAGGTCACGCGCAAGGCCATGCGTGCAATTAACCTTTAGGGACGTTGAAGAATCCCTCGAGAAATTCAGTGGAGACGACCAGGCTGATGTGCGACGGTGGATCGAAGATTTCGAGGATATGGCCGAAATGTGCATATGGACCGAAGTACAAAAGGTGGCATACGCAAAAAGATTATTAACAGGATCAGCCAGACTATTCGTTATTTACGAAAGGTGTGCGAAGTCGTGGAATCGACTGAAAAGAGCGCTAAGAGATGAATTTGACGACCGAGTAGATAGTCATCGAATTCACGCAAAGTTGCAAGAAAGAAAAAAAAAGACGACCGAAACATACCAGGAGTACGTCTACAAAATGCTGGAAATTGCGGCACCGGCAAAGGTCGAAAAGTCGTCCGTAATTCAGTACATAATAGAAGGAATCGCAGACGATGCGGTTAACAAGTCTATTTTATACGGAGCTAAGACGATAAAGCAACTGAAAGAGAGATTTTTGCAATATGAAGGTATGAAAAGAGAAATGAAAAACAAAGCGAAAGTTGCAGAACGGAGAGACGACAGCAAAGGAACCCAAAAAAAGGCGGCAATGTCAACGACAGCTGCGGCAGCGACAAAAACGAGGCGGTGCTTTAATTGTGGTGATAAAAATCACGTAAGTGCAGACTGTCCAGTGAAGGACAAGGGTGTCAAGTGTTTTAAATGCAACGAACATGGACACAAAGCAACATTTTGTCCCACAAAAGCAAAAGAAGCAAATCTTGTGTCGCGACCAGGAGATAAAAAATACATGAAAGACGTAGTGATAGGGGGTCAAAAGTTTACGGCGCTTGTAGATACAGGCAGCGATCTTACTTTTATGAGGACAGACGAATATGTCAAAATTGGATCACCTGAGCTGCTAAACCGCAAGATTAAATTCGAGGGACTTGGCTCTATCGGTAATGAAACAATGGGTGAATTTTCCGCAAGAGTTATGGTCGATGGGGAAGAATACCCTATTACGTTTCATGTAGTTAGTAGTACAATTTTAAAACGAGGCCTATTGTTAGGAACAGACTTTTTAAACAAGGTGGAATTAAGAGTAAAAGGAGGAAACGTTACTTTCGCGAAGTTAGAAGTTAATGATAATCCAGATGTGCCGGAAATATATAATATTAACATAGTAGACGTAACAAATGTGGATATGTCACAGATTAAAGAACCAAGTGATCGCGAAAGACTAAAACAATTAATTAATACTTATAAGCCCGAGAAAACGTGTAGCGTCGGGATTCAAACGAAAATTATTGTGAAAGACGATATTCCAGTGGCTGCCAGACCGAGAAGACTGTCACCATCAGAAAGAGACGAAGTTGAAAGTGTTATTCAGGATTGGCTGGACAATGGTATAATTCGACCTTCAACCTCGGAATATGCGAGTCCAATAGTCCTTGTTAAAAAGAAAAATGGTACGACAAGAGTATGTGTAGACTACAGGGCACTTAATAAGAAAATTGAACGATTGCAGTTCCCGCTGCGACTGATAGAGGATCAAATAGATTCATTACAAGGTGCAATAATATTTACGACGATCGACCTGGAAAATGGTTTTTTCCATGTGCCAGTCGAAGAACGGAGTCAAAAATACACGGCTTTTGTAACGCCGACCGGTCAGTACGAATTTTTAAAGACACCGTTTGGACTAAGTGTTTCACCGGCATATTTTCAAAAGTTTATAAATGCGGTGTTTAAGGATCTAATACAACGTAAGATTGTAGTGACTTATATCGACGATGTGATAATACCCGCAAATAATAACAAAGAAGCAATCGAAAGACTTAAAGTAGTGTTAGAAGTCGCGGCAAAACACGGGTTAAAAATTAATTGGAATAAGTGTCAATTTTTACGAAAGGAAATTGAATATCTAGGACATATTGTGAGTAACAATACAGTGCGGCCGTCAGAAATCAAGACAAAAGCGGTGATGAACTTTCCGAAACCGACAAATGTTAAGACAGTACAAAGTTTCCTGGGGTTGACAGGATATTTTCGTAAATTTATACCACGGTATTCTTTAATAGCACGACCTCTCACAGATTTATTAAAGAAGGACACTAAATTTAAATTTGAAGTGCGTGAAGTGGAAGCCTTTGAAACTTTAAAGACAGCGCTAACTAACGGGTCAGTTTTACGGTTATATCGTGTGGGTGCCGATACGGAGCTTCATGCGGATGCGTCGCGACGCGGTTACGGAGTGATATTAATGCAACGCGACAGTGTCGACAGACAATTTCACCCGATTTATTATGCGAGTGGTAAAACGACGAGCGCTGAAGAAAAATACTCTAGTTACGAATTAGAAGTGTTGGCTATTGTGAAGGCGTTAAAAAAGTTTAGGGTTTACCTGCTAGGAATTCCCTTTAAGATATATACGGATTGTCAAGCGTTTGCAATGACTATGAAAAAGAAAGACTTGTGTGTGCGTGTAGCGCGATGGGCGTTATTGTTAGAAGAGTTTAACTATGAAGTAATTCATAGACCGGGCAACAACATGAAGCATGTGGATGCACTAAGTCGTAATCCGTTACCAAGTGTTTTACTAATAAGTGATAATGACAATGGACTAATTGTAAACCTCAAAAAAGCGCAAAGTGAAGACGAAGAAATTCGCACGTTGGTAGAAGATAATGAGCGTTGTAAACTACGCGGTTATGTTGTGCAACATGGACTTTTATATAAAGTGGTAAAGGATGATTTGTTGTTAGTGGTACCCAAGACAATGCAAATACAAGTTGTGCGCCAAGCTCATGACCGTGGACATTTTGGTGTAAATAAGACGGAAGCTATAGTTCGCAGAGACTTTTGGTTTACGGGATTACGCGAAAAAGTAGAAAAAGTGGTGTCAAATTGTATTAACTGTATACTGGCTGAGCGAAAACACGGAAAACCAGAGGGGCTGTTAAACCCTATTAATAAAGGTGATGCACCCTTAAACACATACCATGTGGATCATCTGGGGCCTATGACGGCAACAAAAAAGAAATATCAGCATCTGTTTGTAGTGGTTGATTCATTCACAAAATTTGTGTGGCTGTATCCAACAAAGTCAACAGATAGCGCAGAGGTCATTGACCGACTTAAGAAACAGTCATCTGTATTTGGTAACCCAAAGAGGATTATATCTGACAGAGGGACAGCATTTACGGCACGTGCCGTTAAAGATTATTGCCTCGAAGAAAACATTGACCACGTGTTAATAGTGACAGGCGTACCCAGGGGCAATGGTCAGGTAGAAAGGGTGAACCGTACCATAATCCCTCTTCTTACAAAACTTGCCGCCCCCCACCCTGAAAGTTGGTTTAAATACGTTGAAAATGTCCAACGATATTTAAATTACATTCCAAGTCGCAGTACGGGGAAAGCTCCATTTCAACTATTATTTGGAGTAAATATGCGTATTAAAGACGACCCGCGAATCCGCGAGTTAGTGGAAGAAGAATGGGTAACCAGATTTGAGGAACATCGTGACGAACCAAGAGAGGCAGCGAAGCAGAAAATAGCCAAAACGCAGGAGGAAAATCAAAGGGGTTACAACCGGAGGCGTAAGGCAGCTACTAAATACAAGGAGGGCGATATGGTGGCAATCAAACGAACGCAGTTCATGCCTGGGTCAAAGCTGCGTAGCAAATTCCTAGGACCGTACAAGATTAATGGCGTTATGCGACATGATCGCTATACGGTCATAAAAGTTGGAGAACACGAAGGACCCAGGGAAACCTCTTGTTCGGCGGATAATATGAAGCCATGGGCCAGCTATGATGAGGGTGTCCTAACCAGCGACGAAGAAGCCGAGGATAACCTCTGAGGACAGAGGTCATTGCAGGATGGCCGAATGTAGCATCGGAATTTTCCCAGGCTCTGTGAGAATGTTTAGATTTAAAGACTTTTATTTATGTAGGTTAAAATTAGGCGTCAAGTGTTTAAGTTCAATACGTTGTTTTCGAACGACCGCAAGGGTCTAGGACTGATAATATGTGTGTGAAAGTGTAGATAACGTAAAAGACTAAAATAGATGCGTGGGAATGTGAAGTAACCAAAAGATTTGTAATAGTACCTAAGTCAGATTTAACGCGACCGTCGTTGTATTAAGACGTATTATATTTACTTTTAGTTTCATTTGTTGTTTAACTTTATATTTTTAATAAACAACTATTTTTAATTTAAAGTTTACGGACTTCTTATTCTTAAAATAATCTAGCAACTAAATCCCTACATTTATTTGACGTTTGAATTGTCATTTTCAGTATACGTATTCTATAATTTTTGTTTAGTTTTTAAAAGTGTTTTTTATAAACAAAAATGAAAAATTGTCGTAAAAGTTACGAAGAAATTCATGAAATTTAACTAAGGACCGGTTTATTCATCTTTAGTAAAGTTTATCGGGCCGATAACTTTCATGTCTTGGCAATATCTAGTATCCAAAGAAATTATTCGTCAAATAAATCAAAAATGAATAAATCGGCCCTAAATAAAATGTGGCACCCTTAGAATTATTGTTTAATAAATTTATACTATACATTTAACCTTAAATTAAAACTTTAAACTTGTATTACAACAAAACAGTAAAAGATATAAAAAATGTATAGACCTTTTTTTAGGAAATTAACTAATCTTTAATCTGATTTAAAAAGTTATGATAATATTTAAATAAAATCGCAAGTTTTAATTGGAGAATTGAAAGTGTGCATAATATTTTTAATAAACATCCAATTAAAACAAAATTAACCGTCAAATTTTGCTCTTAAAATTTTAGTTATGACCTAATTAATAGTGATGCAACGGTTTCGGGTTTTACGGTTACGGTTAGCTATACGGTTACGAATAAATTCACGGTTATTCAAAAAAAAATACAGAATTACGAAAAATAAAGTTTTGAAATTAATACACACGTTCAGTAAAGGTTAAATAATAATTTATGTAAAACAAAAACAGAATTTCTAATAAAACTGTAAAACAATAGGAAATGAGTTACATTTTAAACCTAAAAACAGTAAAGTAAAACCTAAGTAGGTACCTGAATAAAATATTTAAAAATATAAAAAAATTAAATGTTAATATTCAAAATTTACGAGTCAAATTTTTATTTAAAAAACATAACATCTGCAAATTCTGCGGAATCAGCCTGTTCCTATTTGGTGTTTGCACAAGACCTGCAGTCGAAAACAACCTCTCCGAATTCACTGACAATGGTTTGTATAATACCTTAGTGCCAACACTCTTAAACGCCGAAACGTGTAACACGTTTTCCAGAATGTAAACGGATTTGACTTAGGTGGTATATTTGGTAACGTTAATTACTCTTTAATTTTTTTTTTACATGCATTCACAAAGTAGCATGAAAAACCGTAAATACGGTTACGGTTAACGACATACGGTTACGGTTAACCGTATAATATCGAAAACCGTGAATTAACCGTAACCGTAACCGTTGCAACACTACTAATTAACAAGAATATAAAAAAAAATTAGGTTTCACAGAAAGTCAAAAAATCACCTCTCAGAACAGCACCGTGAAAAAACAACATAAAAAACAAAGATCTTTTTTTATTAATGTTTTCATACCGGTCTCGGTATTCCATTGATTTTATCCGCTACAGGCAAAAAAAAATGTCCATTGGTTCCAATAAAATCTATTAAAAATTCCTTTTTCCATTAACTTTTGCGACTGCACTATTGTTTATAAATCCCACAGACGTCAGTCACGAAAACTGACGGACCGTCATTAAAAAGAACCGACGTTTTTTACCACACACCTCAGTTTCATGAAAAAGAACGAAGTCGGAACGAAGCGTCGAAAAAAAACAGAAAAATTGAGATAATAAACTGTTTTTTACGTTTTTCCCCTGACCTTGGAAAAATTGTCTTTTTTGGGAAAAATTGTTTTTTTTTTAAATTAAAAATACTTTATTTATTTTGGGTAAGGCTTTCTAAAGTGGACCCTGGACTTACCAGATGTCAGAATTTTATAACAATTTGTTTAAAAAAAAGTCTCTATCGAGGTCCCTATACAGGCGATAACTTTACATAAATTTTATAAAAAAATATTTACTTGTTTTTTTATAAACAATCAACAGTGCTTTCTTTAAAAAAATTACTCTGTAATGCGTTGTTCAGTCAATGATTTTTTTGTAAATCAATAATACGTCACCCTAATATAACAAGGTTGTATGTTAAAAAACCGAAAAATTTGAGTTTATGCTTCTACAAGGTTTTATGTAATCCACCCTTGACATACAATTTGAAAATAACTATATATATATGTATACATAGAATATACATTCTATAGAATTATTTTTAAGTGGTATGTGAAGCGTAGGCCAGGTATAATCCTGTAGAAACATAGACTTTAATTTTTCGTTTTTTTTAACATACAACCTTGTTATATTAGGGTGACAAATACATGTTTATACAATTCTTTAGTATTTTTGTTTGAGTGAGGGTGCGTGTGGTGGAATAAGTTGAGTTTTGCACACAAAATTATTACAAAAATCATTCTAAGCTATTAAAACTTCGTTACGTTACGACGGTTTGAGCTATTATGTACCTACTATAATATACTATCACATAATAGCTTAAACCGTCGATGCAATTGGTGCAATTTCCTCTCCAACTAACGACCGAAGCACTTTATTCTGTTTGGAGTTCTATCCTTGTTCTTTTAACGCGGGTATTGAACAACCAAGACTTGAAAGATAGGTAAAATCACACAAAAATCCCCCCCAAACGAAATCCTGTATCCGCGCGATTTTGTTTTTTTCTTTAAGAATGGAATTGTCGCGCATTTTTTTAAAGTTTAAGGTGTTTAAACATTTTGCCCAACTCTAAAGAGCTTTTGGTTCTATCATTTTTTCTTTGTTTTGTACACCTCTCCTTTATGATCTGTGCGCGTTTATTTTTGTTTAGAAGATACTTTAAGGTTAAAAAAAAACAAAATTGTCAGTTTTTTCTTTTAGATCGAAAACCCATGCGCTATGTGTCCATACTGTGATCACCTTTCACCGTACTTGGATGCTCATCTTATATCTTATCATCCAGGATGTGGATTGGCTTGGGGCCCTGGAATTTGTGGATACTGTACTGGCGGTTACTATGTATTATGCGTTAAATGCAAAAACAAACATCTTAATAAAAATGGCAGGGAAAATCGCTTGCAAGGAATTGCACCCGATATCATTTTTGACGAAAATGGTAATAAGTAATTTCATTTCAAACTAATTTAAATTCAATATTTCTATGTCTCTGATAACTTTATTTCGTTTTAGATATGACTGAAACTGACATTCAACTACTTAAACCTGTTCCAGAAACAGAGGAAGTGGAAAAACTTAAATTATATTTAGGGACAAGTGATAAAGAATTTAAAGTAGAACCTGTTAAATTCGACAAACTCGATCCACTCGGATTCAGTGCTGTTTCCAAACTTAACCAGAAACAAGAAAATTGTGATGAACTGCATGCGAGATTTATTGGGGACCAAGCAATATCTCTTACCTCTTCCATGGACAGAATAGAGGCATTAAAACATTTAACACAGTCTATTCACATTTTAATATCAAGATCCATTGTTCTGAACGTATTATCTTTATTATCTATTAATACAAACTATGTCACACTCGTTGGCTGTTTAGAAACTATTGGCTTGTCTGATATCACCAAAGTTGTGAGATTAATGAGGTTGGCTGCAATGAATAGATGCGAAATAAAAAATATTCAAAATAGCCATGATATTTCTACACTTAGGGTCCCTAAGAACTTTTCCCAACTTGTTACTCAATTGTCGACGGCCGCAAATTCATGCTTGAACTGTTTGAGCATTACTATTGCAGCGTTGGCTCAGAATGAGATGAAGTCATCCAATATGGTGGTGAAGATGTGTACCAAAGATTTACTGACATCTGCCTTTGGCGTTGTTATGTCACCATCAAATTTTGCCGTAACACAAGCATTGGTAAACATTCTTTCCACTCATGGCGGATGCTCCCTACTAAATTTGGTTAAGGAAGAACCGGTACTTAGTCCCATTGGATCACCAACTAACGCTGAAGATTTATCTTTAATCAACGCGTTGTCAGCTTATATTTTATCCAGAAGGGTTGACTACAAGAAGAAGGAATGGGCAGCGCAACAGCTTTTTAAGTGCGTTGCAACGAAAATTCAAATGATGGCTGGCGTTAGCGTTGAACAAATAAATTATGCCGACTTGTCGGGTTTAATGCCCAAACAAAATGTTACCAAACTCGAGGGACACGATAACAGAGTGTCTTCCTTGGCCTATAACGAAAAAAATCAGTTGTTAGCCAGCGCCGGCTGTGACGGGACAGTCCGGCTGTGGACTTTGGATGACGATCAATCCCAGAACACCATTGCACCGTTAGTGTTCCACTTTACACCGGACGTTTTTGGAAATGAGCTTCAAGGAAAGCTCATCGGGCATCTAAAATGGTCGTCAGACGGCGACTATATCGCCGCTACCCTTGATAATGTCATGAACATTTGGCAAATTCAGAAAATTAAACAAACAGTCGGTTTTAAACAATCGTTCGTTGAAGACCATGGAGAGTTTATTACCGCCATTACTTGGCCAAAATATAAAAACGAGGAAAGCCATAAAAACTTCCTTATGGTTGGAAAAATCGATGGATCCGTATCTCTCATTACGATTCATGATGAAGGAAAGGTCGTTGAGATGCTCATTAACTTCACCCTATCACAAGGTAATATAATTTTAGTATTATTAAGTTGGGTAAAAAATTTAATTTTCAAAATTAGTTCAAAAAGCGAGTCTAAAATATACGTACATTTTCGGACTTTCTGTAAAACATTTTAATTGAATTTTTATGAAAAATACTATACACTTAAAACTTTTAAATTAATTTATTTATGGAGAAAATGTTTAAATCAGTTTAAACCTTAAACTGATTTAAGATTATTTAATTTTCTTTTTTTGCTACTTTTCCGCTTTCTACAATATCCGATTAAAGTTTTAATTTAACTCTTAAAAGTATACATTTGTTTCCTTTATGATTATGAATATGGGTACTAGGGTGGTCCTTAATAAGGTTATTTTGAAATTTCTTTGCTCCCAGGGGCTCAAATACTTCCAAATTGATAAAAAAAATTCCCTGAAAATTTGAGCTCTTAATATTAACTCTAAGATAGTGCGCACTCCAATCTAAGTTTCCTAAGGAAATAACATAGGAAAAATTACTGTTGTTGTTTATAATTTTATAACTTGGGAACGAATAAATTATACATGTTTTTATAGAGAATTTAACGCTCTACAAAAAAGGTCTCTTATAATTTTTTCATTAGTCTATTGGTTTATAAGTTGTTCAACGCCAAAGTTTAATTTTCATATTATTATTAATCTTATAAAGGCCTTTTTATGAGGCGCCGTTTGTGTCAAAATTAAAAGTGCTAAATAAACTTATTTTGTTTTATAAATAATTAATTATATGCTTTACCAAATAATTTTTTTATAAAATAATTTTTTTATAAAATAATTCTTTTTTATAAAAATTTTTTTTTGATTTTTAGTTTTGTTTTAAGAGAATTGATTTGTTTATTTTAATTTGTTTTCAAGAGAATTATTTTATTTATTTATTTTAGTTTTTAACAAGTTCTTTCTTATAAAAAACGTTTAAACATAAGGAATTCTTGTTAAAAACTAAAAATCAAAATAAATGTAGATAAAAAAATTAATGAATTAATGAATAAAAATAATAAATTATTATTTTCCCAAATTGCGTCAAACAAAAGCCCAGTCCGTCATAAAATTGTATCTGGGGAGGGGTGTTCGGGTTTACTCGGGTTTACTCGAGTGTCTACAAACAAATAGAGATGGCTGCAGTAAAAATTAATTTATAAATGCGCCCGTCGTCTTTTATTAAATAATTTTTGATTCGAATTGAAAATTATTTTATAAAAAAATAATTTTATAAAAAAATTATTTTATAAAATTTTTTACAAAAAAAAAAAATTTATAAAAAAATAATTGTATAAAAAAATCATTTGGTAAAGCATATAATTAATTATTTATAAAACAAAATAAGTTTATTTAGCACTTTTAATTTTGACACAAACGGCGCCTCATAAAAAAGCCTTGATAATATTAATAATAATATGAAAATTAAACTTTGACGTTGAATAACTTTTAAACAAATAGACTAATGGAAAAATTATAAGAGACCTTTTTTGTAGAGCGTTAAATTCTCTATAAAAATATGTATGATTTATAATTTTTAATTTATTCGTTCCCAGTTTATAAAATTATAAACAACAAAAGTAATTTTTCCTATGTTATTTCCATAGGAAACTTAGATTGGAATGCGCACTATCGTAGAGTTAATATTAAGAGCTCAAATTTTCAGGGAATTTTTTTTTATTAATTTGGAAGCATTTGAGCCCCTGGGAGCAAAGAAATTTGAAAATAACCTTATTAAGGACCACCCTAATGGGTACGTATGGCAGGCTCCATCGGCGTCGCCTTACACTGATCTCCATGGGACTATTTCAGTGGCTAGTGGAGTGCTGGACAAGGAGGGAGAATAGGTTGGTTTTTGGAGAACTTTGAACTGACCCAAAACTAGGTACAATCCGGAATCTCCCTCAACCAGGGCTTTAGAAATAACCCCATTCAATTGGGGTTCATGAATTGGGGTATGTGGGTTAGTACGCTGCTAATACCTATCCTTGTTGGTTTACTTCCTGTAGTTGGGTTAATGTGTCGTCAATTATTTCCCTCTTATCTGCCTGCCTACAGCCCCTGTGCCCTGTGATTACGACGTTAAATCCCACCCAGAATCCGTTTTGTGAGTGGTCCTTTAAGTACGCCTCTGTTTTACGTTCTAAGTCTGTAATGTGTGCGTAACGGTGGGGTTGGTCAAGGATCGCATCCTGAACGTATGGTCTGTATGTTCTGATGTGATTGTTCAGTCTTTGTCTTAATGCGTGTGCACTTTCTATTATTGACCTGTTCGGGTTATTGTCTAGGTAGGTTAAACTGGCCAACATGCAGTTTCCTTCGGGTGGCATTTTAATTATGCCTACTGAGTGATCGATGGTGTTGACAATTTCCATGTTTGGTTTCGATTGACTTTATTAAGGCGTTTATAGGTTTTGTCGAGTGTTTATTTGGGGACTAGTCTTAGAGCCTTTTGTCTGTATTTTTCCTTGTTGGGAATTGTTTGTTTACTAATTATTATTAGTAGGTCATGCAATTAGGTAAATTACTTAGCTGGATTAAATTAGACTTGAATTCGGTTGTTTGTCCTTAACGTCCGTTGTTCCTTGGCCTCGACCGCTCGCTTTATTGTGATGGTAATCCAGGTAAGCCAGGTAAGCTTATCGTTGTTAACTATCACCCCACTCACACACTTTTACGACGTTAGAGCACTTTGGGACTTGAACTTGGCCACACGCACTTTTCACTATTTTCACACTTATTATTATTATTATTAATTTTATTTTATTGTTTTTGTTTCGTTTGTATCCTATAAATTAACTGGTGGATTAATTTAAGATTCGTTATTTTGGGCTTGAGATTGTTTTGCTTTCTCTGCTGTGGAGCGTTAGCGTTAGTCGACCGTTGGAACAACCTTAATACCTCGAGTAGAAGAACTCTTAAAAGTATACATTTGTTTCCTTTTAAAAAAAATGGAGATGGCAAAATTCCCTTTTGACGAACTTTCCATTGAAAATTCCCGAAAGTTTTAAAAACATTTTTTTTTGTTGCGAAAATGAGTTTTTTGTGCCAGGAGAATAATTATTGCAAAAGTAAATAATATTGGCTACCTATATAGTAAAACATACTAAAAATAGTATTACAGTTCTGACCAATAAAATATGAAAAAAACTACAGGCAAAATAAAATCAACATTTTTGAGTGAGCCCAAGTCTTTCGTTTTTAAAAATACAGGCTATGGAGTTGCTACAATTATGGTTGTTAGTGCCACCCCATTGACATCTATTCAACCATCTGAACGAAATGTCATATTATCAGCCTCTTGTACTTTATCTTTAACTACTTTTTGAATTCTAGCATATTCAGAGTTAAGCTATGTTGTACTTAATTTCTTTCTTCCAGATAGTTTGAAACTTGTACATAGTTGCTTAAAAAATTTTACAACATAAGGATTTTTCGACTAAACTAAAGCGTTAAGAGACATGTTATCAACAAATTCTTATGTTTTCAGTACTGGCATTGCTACCTGGTTGACTCTCTTCTTGACTTTTAGTAGACTTAAAGTTTTGCATAGATAATCTTATAAGATATTATTTGGGGCACAAAGACACTTTTTTATATGTTTCACCATTTTAGTTGCATTAACGACAACTTGCATTGAGCATGGTCTTTTTTGCACTATTTTGTAATAATTCCAAATATAAGATTTTTCTCTTGGCATTGTACTGTACCTATAAATTAACATCAACAACGTTATAATGATTTTAACTTTGTTTATTGTTTTTATTTTATTTACCTTTTAAAAGGCTTTAATGCAAAGGATTTTTTTGTAAACGATTTATTAATTGTGATGATGAGATTTTCAATAAACTTCTTCTTTAAATTAACACAAATTAACTCCTTATTCAGTTTCTTGGCCTTAACTTCGCAAATCAGCTGTTGAGCCAACAATTGACAGGAAAAGTTTCCAAGGAAAGTTTCCGAGAATGTTTCCGGTAACTTTAAAAGAAACTTTGAAGATGAAAATAAATTCCCGACTGGAAACTTTTCTTGAAATGGAAACTTTCCGATTCCCATCTCTAATTAAAAATGTATCTAAGGGTGCCAGTGAAGCAAAAGGTAATAAATCAAAATTAAGTATTTACCTGAACTGCATCTTTTAAAATATACCTATTGGTGCAGTTACAACAATTTTTAACTTACTACATATAAAATTTCCCAACAAACAACTATATGGGTTAAAAAGTTAAATCTTCAAAACAAGTTTACAAACGGCTCTGGATGGTCTTTTAATGGCAATGAAAATCTTAAATTATTAAGCTTGGAAAAAGTTGTAAATGCCTGTGTTTGGTAATAAATGAAAAATATTTTGACCCAATAAATAATTTTGCAATGGATTTTGTTGATTTACAAATTAAAATAACTTCCATAATTCATGCCATTATCTATACGTTTCCAAATTTTTACAAACGCACGGATATGGATTAGGAAGTTATCCTTACCAGGCATTTGAAGCTGCCCATGGGCGTGCACGCAGACTGGAAAGCTTTTTGGGTCTGTTACAAGTTTGGAATAAAAATTATATTGTTATACTATACATTGCATTTATAATTTTATGTTTTGGTTGAGTAAAAAGTTTTTAAGAATTGTTTTAATTGAGATAAATTCGATATTATAATATACCTATAGGTATTAGGCTTTGATACATTTTTATATTTGTTTTTAAAAGTACTTAACAAAGTTAACAAAAGTAAGTTAGTTTTTATACGCTAAAGAAGCATCACTAGTAGCGCCACCACGTGGCCGTTATCATCGTAATCAGAATTCAGCATTTAATAAGCCGCTGTCAAACGCGTATGTTACACATAACACGAGTGTTTTTGAGATTAAAGCCGGAACATTTTAAAAATATCGGAGAAAAAAACCGTGGCACGATTTGTTGTGTTTTTCGAATGGAAATCCTGGGTTAAATTTTTACCGGTTTCCCAATAAACAGTGGAAATTCGAATGAAGAAATAAATTGCATATAGTCCCTGTAAATATAAATTGTGCTTATTACATACAATAAATACACATTTAAGTAATTCACGAGAAAAAATTTCCGACGCTGATTATAATCATATAATATTATGATTCTTATCATTATTCCTTATTTTAATTCAATAAGAATATTCTCCAAGGTCGCAAAAAAACATATTCGGTATAATTAATTTTAGTTACGGGCTGAAATTAGCAACAGGTTTTTAGTCACTGGCTGAGTTAGTTGACAGTTGTCAAATGTCATACAATCGTTAAAATAAAGTGCCCTTCTTGTAAAATAATACTAAATGTAAAAAATATTTTATTATCTCAATATAGAAATAAATTATTAAATAGTTTTTCAACGCCAATATTTAAAAAGTTTATTTGAACACATTTTAATAATTAAACTAGATTAAACTTAATTTAGGGTAGAGACTCCACCTTGAAGTGCCCATAAAACATTTTCTTTACTTTCACTGTGAAAAACTGCTTCTATATCGGATTAAACCCTCCATTTTCAAGGGATGCATTTCGATTTACACATAAAAATTTGACATTTTCACCGGCGGCGCGGTAATACAGATTCCCAAATATTTAATTTAAATCATTTAGAGATAATAGTATTTGTCGTAGAAAAAGTATGGTATGCAACTCGTTTATAAACTTTTCTAGACACCCATTTAATTAAGCGCTCGCTCGTTTATAAATTAAATTCCTGTCTAAAATGGCGTTTATCAAACTTGATATATAATATACTATTGTACTAATGTATTAAAAAAATAGGCTTATGTTATAAAATAAATATATTGTTACAGCTGTAGTATCGATTGACTGGCATCATGAAAATAAAGCCTTTAGTATTGGTTATCACGACGGAACCCTTAAACTAGGCTGGCTCCGTACTGATGGAAAAATTTTGACACTAAAAGCACACGAAAGCACAATAACAGCGATCTGTTGGGATCCTCGCAGTTTGTTATTGGCCACCATTTCGTCGGATTTAACATGCAAAATTTGGAGAGAAAAAAATGACAAAATGCAAATGCTTCACTCTCTAATGCAATCCTATGAACCAGTAAATACACATAAAATAAGTAGATAAATAAAATTACTTCATTTTCTTTTAGGTAAGTATCACTTGGTCTCCATTGGTGGGCGAGAGCAAAACACCCTTGTTGATGGCAATTGGTACAAGTTATGGAACTGTTTGTGCCTGGAGAGTCCCAGATGCGGATGACGAGGAAAATGTTGCCCAAATAGCAATGAATTTCCAAGGACACTCTTACAGTCCTGTAGTCAGTCTGGCAATTGATAACACCGGCACATTATTGGCTAGCGGTTGTCTTAAAGGGCCGACTGGTAAGTAAAGACTCCCTTAAAAAATGAAATAATAATAATATAAGGCGGTAATTTTTTCTATTCTAAACGTGTTTATAATTTTCAATTTAATTATATAAAAACATGTTTGATTTACCTCTTTTGAATCGGAACGAAGAATAATAAATTAAATTAAATTGTTTTGTTACTTTTTTTCCAGATTCCCTGAATAATTTCTATTTTTATTAGCCAACAATTTTTATCGCAATATGTTAAAATCATATTTTAATTTATAGGTGTTGTTAATATTTGGTGTTTACAAAATGGAAGCCTGCTTTACACTCTTACCGGTAGTGGCGGTATAAACCCTAATGGCATGATTTGGTTAAAAAATAACAACGCTTTGGCTATAGCATTTTCACGATCTAAAGATATATCTACTTTAAACTACTCCAAAGCTGATGCCACATCAAACCTACCACTTGCAGCTGTTAGATCATCATTAATAAGAAACCGAATAAAAGGATTTAAGAGTGCACAATACTTCAAAATATTGATTTCAATTTTGCCGAAGCTGTTGTTGGAGCAATACCACTCAGAAACTCGTGCAGTCAAAACTGGTTGTCATTTAATGCATTCCGTCTATCTGAAAAGTCTGGCGTCATTGGCATTACTTTTAGACTTGGACAAAGTAATTTGTTATAAGTTAAATCCATTTAACAATAAATCCGATTCGGATACGCTGCCAGATTATAAATGGTTACATAACTTTAGTTTAGCTGCACAAATTGCCGACAGCCTAATTAAAAGAACCAACCTTTCCGATAATGTCGTCAACTTGATACAGGTAGTTATCCAAGTAGGTATCTCTTATTTTAGAGTCTGGCCACGATTTTCAAGTTAACGTTATCCAATTTAGCAGAATCTTGCTATTATTTTCTAGTCAAATGGCATGTTTTTCAGTTTTGAAGTTATACTGATTTGGCGCGTTAAGAGTAATATTTAAACAGGTGTCGGAAGTGATGTCACAGCTTAAAACCGCTTCACGGAAAATATTAAACGCCCAACGGTTGCAAAAATATCATTTATTTCCACCTTCTTAAGCTTAATTTTCATGTATCCGTTTGTCCGTTATCCGTTTGTCCGTTTTTCAATAAAATCGTCCGATAAGAAATGTTCTAATTTTCATGCATCCGTTTTTTAATAACGTTTAACGGATTAATTTGGCGACAAATAGAAATTAAGGGTCAGTATATTCACTTTACTCAATTTACATAATGCTTAATTGTAATAGTTACAATTATGCCAACAATTGTAACTTTAACAGTTAGCCGTCTAATAAATTTAAAGGTAGGTAAATATACCATATAAAAAGACTTTGCTAGCCTTAATTTACATTAAAAACTATAGTTTTAAAAAAACAGGTCCTTTTAGTTCTGGTTTTAATATTTTTTGTTTGTCTTTTCTTTTTTTCTGTTATCATTAAATAAAAACATTATTTACATAAAGAACGTTATATTTGCGTTTTACAATCTTATTAAAAAAATATTAAAAGATTTGAAAATAAAGTATCTTAAAATAACGTTAGGCGTCAAAAACAGATGTGTAGTGACTGATGAGTTAAAATTATTTTAAATTTTTCTGTCAGACGTACGAAGTTGAAACTTGACGGTCCGATAAAATGTCATACATTTTGAATTATAGGCTATGTTCCGTAATTTACTGTCAGTACTGTCAGTACTGAAAACGCATTCCGAAATCCACTTTCAGTTACCGAGCTCAGTGGTAAATACTACCCTTTTATAAATGTACGGCAGATTAATTTTACTGAAACAACTGGTGACAGAGAGGTGCTGTGGCTCCAGTAAAACATATGACCAAGCTTTTAAACATAAAAATAGCTGTCAAATAAAGTGAAGGATATAATGGTATTTGGTGAATACCTAGGACTAATTATTTCAATATTTATTTATAAAATATTACTTGAAAGTCCAAGCAGCAGTGATGAAGGACACGAATTAACAATTAAAGGAGGATGGCAGGCAGGTCGCCGGGGAGTACGCATACGAAGACCCAGAATATTAAACTACCTACTAGGTAGTACCTAGAAAATGTTATACATTTGTATTTAGCATATGCCAATTGGCATTGGCATTGGCATTCGTATATACGAATTTAGGAGTAATTTTTTGTATTTGGCGTATTGTTGTGGTGTCAGTGAAATTTTATATTTCCTATTCCTATATACATTTTTCGACGCGGACGACGATAACATTTTATTTTCCATATTTCTCTGGCATAAACCAAAAATTATATTTCTTATAACTGTTATATTTATTTTTTATTTATTTTCTCTGCTGTGCCGAAAGTAAAGTTTGTCAAATGTCAGTAAATTACAAATCATAACCTTGCGTAACCATTGTCACTTTCTGCTGCTACTGAGGCGCGTTCCAATTTTACTATTGCGTCAGTACTGAATAAATTACGGAACGGTCGTTTTTCGCTACTGACAGTAAAATTACTGATAGTAATGGCAGTAAATTACGGAACACAACCATAATTGGACCAATAAGAGCGCTCCCGGATGAACGGACTAACGGACAAACGTATACATGAAAATTAAGCTTTAGTAAATGACATTTTATAGGTTAATTTTGTTGCTTTTGTATCCAAGTAAAGTTAAATTTTCACGTATCCGTTTGTCCGTTTTTCAATAAAATCGTCCGACAAGAAATGTTTTAATTTTCATGCCTCTGTTTAATGACGTTTAACGGATTGATTTGGCGACAAATAAAAATTAAGGGCCAGTATTTTCACTTTACTAAATTTACCTAATGCTTAATTGTCATAGTTACAATTATGTCAACAATTGTAACTTTATCTTTATGTAACAGTTATCTGTCTAATAAATTTAAATGTAGGTGCAGTGTTGTAACGTATCTAGTTACAAGTAACTAGATACAGTATCTAGATACTTTTTATGTATCTGTTTGTGTAACTAGTTACTTATCCCAATCTAGTAACTATAACTGTAACTAGTTACAAATTCTAAGTAACTAGGTGTGTTAAGATACAAAGATACATTTTTAATTAAACTGCGACTATTATTTATTAAAAAAAAAAATATTATAAAAAATAAGTTATTTTAAATAAAATATTATAAAAAAAATAAAAATAATAAACATGTATATTTTTGTTGTCACTTTAAAATTCCCTTTTATTTCTATTTTAAATTTTTTAAAGCAAAAAATAATTTGTATGTATCTTAAAGTATCTAGATACTTTTTGAAGGTAACTGTATCTGTAACTAGTTACTGCAATAAAATATGTATCTGTATCTGTATCTAGTTACAAAGTTTGGTAAGTAACTGTAACTGTAGCTAGATACTGAAAATATTGTAACTGTTACAACACTGGGTAGGTGAATATACCATATAAAAATAATATACTAGCCTTATCATACATTAAAATGTAGAGTTTTGAAAAAGCAGGTCCTTTTAGTTTTGGTTTATTTTTTTGTTTGTCTTTTCTTTTTTCCGTTCTTCTTATTAAATAAAGACAGTAGAATATAACATTCACATAACGAACGTAATTACTGCGTTTTTAATCATAATTAAAAAATATTAAAAGATTTGAAAATAAATTATCTTAAAATAACGTTAGGCGTCAAAAACGGGTGTGTAGTGACGGATGAGTTTAAATTATTTTAACTTTCTCCGTCCGACGTACGAAGTTGAAACTTGATGGACCTATGAAATGTTATAATTTTTGAATTATAATTGGACCAATAAGGGCGCTCCCGGATGATCGGACTAATGGACAAACAGATACATGAAAATTAAGCTTAAACGATACATTATGGGAACAGACCTGTAATATTTTACGTGCTTGTATAAAAGATAAAATTTTAAATTTGAAAATCGTTATCTAAAGGTGAAAATAATAGTATATTATCATCTAAGTGAATAATGCGCATTATTTCGAGTGTAATACTATGCTTTTTCTACTCCAATTAAGTTATTTTCATTAATAACAAAATGTATTATGACCTCACCTGATCACCCAGATCATTATAGTCGCCCCTCCTATATATAAAAAATCTGACATCTGGTAACCCTACTTTTTTCCAATTTAAAACCCGATTGGTTTAAATAACAGTGAATATTGAAATCAGCCAATCACTGATGCCTAACAACGTGAATATTGAGTTCATTATTCACGGTATTAGGCAGGGCAGTTATATTGGTTACCATTATTTACGAAAAAAACCCAAATAATGCCAATAATATGCAATAGGAGTAGAAAAAAGTTTGTTCTTGTCACGCTTTGCAATTAATCTTTACTAGGCTCATTGGATTCCATATATTACAAAGCATGACACGTAAATAACTATAAATACTTACCAAAAGTAAAAGGTTCAATTGTTAAATTTTATTAATTGTACCAAGAATACACTTTAAATACACAAAGAAATAAATTACGCAAAGCCCTTGCGCATTAAAATGGTAAACATAGCGCAATCTTGTGGCGATCAGGGTACAATCCCAAACTTTTAAATACTGCCGAAAGGTGGGTCAGTAACTTAAGTACCTAACTGATATAAGTGGGTATTTTTAAATTACATTTTATTTTATTAATTTCTGCCAGGTTTTAAGAGTCCCCAGCTTTTAAGAGTGCGCCCGTAAGTATCAGGAGAGCATAAATTTAAAAAAATGGTGGAATAAATTTTCAAAATATTAAAATTTTCTAAAGTCTATTAACATTGTTCACTGAGCTTCTATTAATTGTATTGAATATCTTGTTTCAAACATTTTATCGTTACTTACATAAAATTTTTGCATACGAAATAATTTTTTTAGTTACACACAATAAGTATAACTTCTAACGCGCGTACATAAGTACACGCACAGGTTTTTTTAATGTTTGCTTTCTGATAAATTGGGATACAGGACTGGCCAGCCTCTAGAATTTGAAAGGCTCCTTAATATTTCAATTGGTATTTATTGGTATATGTTTAGGTACTGGATGAGGATATCAAACAATCTGCAGTCCAAAACGTTTTTTGGACTTTAAAACAAGACGAACAACTGATTCAATGGGTGACTCAAAGACCGGAAGATTGGCAAATCGGTGGCAAATGCAAAACTTATATGTGGGGTTCGGATCGCCACGGCCAATTGGCTGAACTAGGTTACAGCTCAAGTGTTCCCATGAATGTTGAATCATTTTCAATAGCGAAAAAAATCATTTGCGGTAAAAATTGCACTTTCGTAATTCAAGCCAATGGTACAGTGATGGCGTGCGGCGAAGGTATTTATGGTCGATTAGGGCAGGGTAATTCGGACGATTTACATTCCCTTAGCGTTATAACTAGTCTGCAGGGTTTCGTGATTACGGATTTGGCAACTTCAGTTGGATCAGATGGCCATAGTTTGGCACTGGCCGAAAGCGGAGAAGTATTTTCGTGGGGCGATGGTGACTACGGAAAATTAGGCCATGGAAATAACGACAGGCAGAGAAGACCCAGGCAAATTGAGGCTCTTCAACACGAAGAAGTAATACAAGTTGCTTGCGGCTTCAAAAACAGCGCTGTAGTGACAAGTGATGGAAAACTCTTTACTTTCGGCGATGGTGACTATGGAAGATTGGGATTAGGTTCTACTGCGAATAAAAAGCTTCCTGAACGAGTAACCTATCTTGAAGATTACAAAATTGGACAAGTAGCTTGTGGTCTTAATCACACCGCATGCGTTTCATCAGATGGAATGACAGTGTGGACATGGGGCGAAGGAGATTATGGAAAACTCGGTCTGGGTCATACCACCACCAAGTCCATTCCGCAAAAGGTTGAATCCATGTGTAATATTGGAATAAAAAAAGTCGGATGTGGTTCCAACTTGACCATTTTCTTAACCAAAAGCGGAAAGGTATTCGTTTCCGGCGTTGACAGAGTACCTTGGAAGACCAACATTAGAGATATAACCGACTATAAGCCACATCAATTGCCTGGTCTAACCGAGTTTTGCGTAGAAGATTTTGCTATAGGTACGGAGCATGTATTGTTTTTGACCAGTTGCGAAAAGGTCTTAGGCTGGGGAATGAATAGCGAGTCGCAGTTGGGATTAAGCCATGTTTCTCTAGTTAAGGAACCCGAAATTATTGCAGAACTTTCAAACAGAGGTAAGAAAAAAACTTAAATAATTATTAAATTTTAATTTAATAAAACCAAAATTGGGTGCCAGTAAAAAGTCCAGTCATTTGGTGCTCATAAAGGGGGGTACTTGAAAAGTTTTCCGGATGTTTTGAACATTGGTATTTTTTAATAGTTTTTTTATAGGCTCCTTTCAAATTTTTACTTTGCCACCTTGTATCTTTGGAAAAATGGTGCCCAAAACCAGTTTTTGACAATATCTCCTTTTTGATAAAAATTGTTAGTATTTGTTATATGATAAATTAAAGTAGATAAAATTTCCTATAATTTATGTCCCTTTTTTTTTTGTACAGTGGCGGACACGGAATTTTGAAATTTAGTATTTTATAGTTATTGTGAAAAATGTAGTTGCACTGTCCAGTTATATAATTGTATTCATTAAGTTGGATTTAAAATATAAAATCTTTGGCGAGGTGTAGGTTCAATTTTTTCTTATAAAATATAATCGCCTGTCCAACTGTCGCACAGTGTTTCAATTCTTGAAAATATCGGCAAAACCTCAAGAATTGACATTTTTTTTTCAGGTAAATTTTGAGTTAGATGTGTAGTTAATACCTTTCTCCATCCTGTATTGAAAAAAATATATATAAAATACGAATATTTTCTCTGGTACATCAGTTTAAACTTGACGCTTTCAGTTAAAGGTACTTTACACGCGATCGCTGCGGAAAATTGTTTATTGTTTAAAAGTGAATAATTTGTGTTTGGTGTGTCCGATTGTTATGCGGTTTGATGAAGGGTGATCTTCAAGGTATCTAAAATTCAGATATGTATTTGTTTTTCGTAGATTTTGCTTGTACAACGGGTTATTGTAACCGACAAGATCGGCCAGTTAAAATCGCAAACTTTGAATCGAGGTTTTAGAACAATGGAGCTACAAAAATTGTAATGAATTGTAAGGCATCAGTTCAAGATCCGTTAAATAGCTTAGAGTTTTGTCTATCAAGCCATCAATAAATTAGCTGCCCCAACTTGCCCCCGGCTCTTTAAAACTACATGTTCTTGGGCGCTCAGGCACGGTTGTGGTAAAAAAACCTCGCGATTTTAAGCCTATGTCGAGCGCGTATCTGTGTTTTTGCTTTAAAAAATATAATTTTTTTTATTTTTGGGTTGCGTTCATGACGTTTACTCGATTCACTCGGATTTAACTCAAAACGTTTATTACAACAGCGGTGTCTAGACTTTCACTTGCGTAAATCGTTCGTGACTACTAAGATATTTAACACCGATTTTACACTCTTGTAGGTGCGTTAAAACAACTCCGCATGCGCATTGTAGTGTGTTAATGTCAAATTTGAATTGTGGTTATTTGTGTTGACAATTTTTTTAGCGAATTAAGAAATCGTTGCTAAAATATTAAGTAAAAGAAATAATACAAATTTAAAATACTTGGTATAAAATCTGTTATATTTTATAAATAAATTTTGAAAGTTTCTCGGGAGAAAACGATGGAAGATATTTTCCATTGACTTATGGCATCTTCCGATCCGTATATTTCTAGCTTCAGAAAAATTGCTCCGAAAAAGAGCAAATCTTTGTCCCGCAAAGCAATAAAACTGTTGCTATCTTCTGATGGTTTCCCATGCTCTGCTAATGATACAACGAACGAATCCAGTGACGGAGATTGTTTAATATATATGTAGGTATTAAATAATATCATATAAATGTAATTATAATAAATATTTTATAAAAAGATGTTTTATTACATTTTAAAAAGAACCTCTTACGGATTTTTGATTAATTTCGACAATATTTGATAAAAATGTCCGCCATTTAAGGTCTACCATTTTGAATTTTGGAATTCTGATTCCAGATTCATTATCAGCGACCTCAAAAACTTCTGTATAGTGATTTTCAATTAATTCTGTCAATTTTTTTACAAATATGTCCGCCATTTTGGATCTACTATTTTGAATTTTGACATTATGATTCCAGATTCGTTATCAGCGACCCCAAAAACCCTGTATGGTGATTTTCAATTAATTCCGTCAATTTTTTGACAAATATGTCCGCCATTTTGGATCTACCATTTTGAATTTTGGAATTCTGATTTCAGATTCGTTATCAGCGACCCCAAAAACCTCTATATACGGATTTTTAGGAAAATCCGACTACTCCTTGATATTTTGCCGAAAATTTCGAGAATTGAAACACTGTGTGTCGGGTAAATTTGGCCTGGCCTAGTGTCGGCTTTGTATAGTTGGCCAAGTGTCGTCTATGTTTTTATTGGCCGAGTTTCTACATTTAACGAAAATCTATATTCTATGCTCCTAAAATATAGGACCAAAATCTTCTATATTTAATCGTTTTAGGATAAAAAAAAATATAGTTGCAATGGTCAGTTTATATTATTGTATTTATTAATAAATATTTTAAAGCCAACTCAATTGAGTTGGGTTTAAAATATATGTTTAATCAATACCATTTTTTAAATTTTAATTAAAAAAAAATATGTTTAGTTCCTGATTCTGGCGTAGGCACATAATAAATCATTATGGGCTATTTATTAGTTGTTGGCGTCAGTGATTGGCCGAATTTAATAATGCACCGTGATTTGGATCAATCATAATATTCGACTTTCTACTTTTATTAATTGTAGCTAAATAACATTAGGTGCGTTCTTTTCTCACATCGGTGAAATTTGCAAATGTGCGCCTTCTTTTTGCTTCACTCACCATGAAGTGAGCTGAGATTTTTCCTCCCCTCTCACCGATACTGCACATGCTGTGCGGGGAAATCAGTTTGAATTAAGTCGGAAATAAAGTGGAGGAGATAAAGAAATTATTTACTTATTAAGTTTTTAAATAACATAACCTAATCTTATTTAGATGATTTTTTGCAATAAAACTTAAATTAAATTTTGTAAACTAGCTATAAACTTGATATAATAAATAGAATTCGAATAAAATTGCTTTTCAGAACGAGTAAAACACTTTTTAAAATATACTTAAATGAACAAAGAAAGTAAAAGTGAAGATTTTTTTATAATTTTTATTTTATATCATAAAATTAATATTCTTATCAAAAAATTGTTTTTGTTTGTCACCTTCATTAAATAAAACTTTTATTATTATTTTAATAATAATAATAATAATAGTTATTTATTGATTATCATAATTATAAAAATAACAACAATCAAAAGGCCATTGACCTAGGTCCTTCAGACAAGGTTAATTAAAATATAAATGTAATGTATTTGCACGTGTTAGAAACCAAAATTGAAATTAGATAGAGTGCAAAAAACAAAAAAAAAACATAGTATTGTGTATGTAAAGAATAAATTAGATATATATATATATGTATATGTGTTCATTCGTCAGCTAGAGCTTGCATTTCTTCAACCAGGGATCTTGTAGGATGTTTGATTCGGGTGGGAGCTCTCTCTAGGTCTCTTGGAATCAGTACTGGTGCCAGAAACTGGTAAGCGGCTTCTCTCTGGGCAAAGTTGGTGGATAGTTTTATTAATCTCGCAGAAATTGGGCTGATTTTAAATTTTTCATAAAGGAGGGTGTTGGGAGGGTTGTGGAGTGGATTTCCTGGGTGCCTCATTTTGGTAATTTTTCTCATTGCAGAAGTCTCAGCCACATTCAGGATATTTAAGGTAGATTTTCGGGAATTTAAAAACAGGGAGGGAGCATATTCAAGGATGGGACGGCAGATGGATTTATAAATTATTGATGCCGTTTTGAGATTAATGCCATTATTCTTGTAGGTAAGACATCTAAAGTGGCTGGCTCTGGAGATACATTTCTTTTTGGAAGAGTTGGCATGTTCCTTCAGGTTTATTTTGTTGTCAATCAGTACTCCAAGGTATTTAACTGATTGAACTGGCTCAAGTATTTGGTTATTGATAGTAAGTTGAAGATTGTTAAGGTTGTTTCGATGAATAAATATAATAA
Organism: Brassicogethes aeneus; assembly: GCA_921294245.1. Taxonomy (NCBI): domain Eukaryota; kingdom Metazoa; phylum Arthropoda; class Insecta; order Coleoptera; family Nitidulidae; genus Brassicogethes; species Brassicogethes aeneus. The sequence continues at coordinate 29,731,032 of OV121137.1, forward strand.
ATTTGGATTTGTTAGCATTAATGCAGAGTCTCCAGTCCTTAAGCCATTTATTAATGGTAAGGAAAAGCGTTTTTAGCCTTTCAAGGGCAAGCTGTGGTGATTTTTGATGCACAAAGAGTGCAGTGTCATCTGCATATTGTAAAATGTAGTTTGCTTCGCTTGGTGAAAAAATTTGGTTGTGTTCATGCTGCATGTCATAACAATAAATGTTATATAGCAGTGGCGACAGCGGAGAGCCTTGGGGAACTCCCTGTTCCGCAATGAGTGGAGGAGATTTTTGCCCATTAATGCAAACGTAGAGTGGTCTGTTTTCAAGATAGCTGTTGATAAGGTAGATGAGGGAATTAGCAATTCCGATCTTCTTAAGTTTGTAAATAAGTCCTTTATGCCAAACCGAGTCAAATGCTCTTTTGATGTCCAAGAACAAAGCCGCAGAAGAAAGATTATTTAGCCTCGCAGTTTGTATATTGGATATGACCGCGGTAAGAGGATGTGCAGTGGATCTGGAGCTTCTGAAGCCAAATTGATAATTGGGGATCTTGTCAGCGGCTTGGGTATTGATTTTGAGTAGTATAATTTTTTCCAGGAGTTTTCCCAAACACGGTAGGAGGGTAATTGGGCGATAGTTATCTGCATTGCTGTGATCAGTGTTGGGTTTGGGTATCATAATTACTTTTCCTGTTTTCCATATGGGTGGAAAGTAATGGTTATTGAGACAGCTTTCAAAAAGTTTAATTATGTATAAATGGACGTTGTAATGTAGTTTCTTAATTATAGTCCATGGAATGTTATCGTCTCCGGGGGTGGAATTTTTCTGATTGGAAAGTATATTGAAATAATCTTCTTCGTCAATTGTTTGAGGGTCAAAGTCGTTTTCGGAGTCAAAGTAGGAGTTATACCACTGTATTGTTGTGTCAAAGTTTTGTTGGTTAAATTGTGGGTTATCCTGAGCTTGATATTGGTGATTTAAGTGTGTCGCAAATATTCGAGCTTTATCAAGGTCTGTATTGTGTTCCTCGTCATTATCAATGATTGTTGGTATTTGATTTGGTGTTTTGTATCTGCTTAACTTTTTAATTTCAGAATAAAAACTTTTTCCCCGTTTGCTGTTGATTGTTTCGCAAGCTGCTATCCATTGGCTGTTTTTGAAGACTGTAATAGCTTGTTTAATAGACTTTGACAATTCGTTGATGTGTTTCTTCTGGGCAGGATCAGGGTGCAGTTGATATATCAGTATACTGCCTGTATATTTTTCTTTTGTTTTTAATAAGGTTAATAATATGTGGTGGAAGATTGTGATGAAAAAAAGATTGAGAATTATTTATTATCCTATTATAGGTAGGCGTAAATTTTTGAATTGAATTAGAAAGGCAGTTGTTGAAGGTATTAATACTGTTGTTGCTTATTGAAGTGTGGTTCATTTGGTTGGTATGTCTCAAAAGTTCGCTGTTAATGTGTTCAATTTTGCTTTTGTTGAAGTTTACTATGTTGTTTTCAGTAACGATGGGGGCCTCCAGATTCATTTTTATTAGCATTGATAAATGGTCTGAACCTAAGTCGGGCAACAAGTCGATTCCAGTGATGTTGTTTGTTAAATTTTTAGTGTATAATAGTATATCAGGGGTGGAATCATTATTGTTATCCATTAAAAACGTGGGTGGGGTCTCAAATTGGGAAAAGTTGGAACTATTTAGGAAGGCTTTGAGTTGTTTGCATCTGTTGGCACTACTTAGGTTAAAGTCTCCAATTATAAGAGCATACTTTTTAGTGGAAGCCATGATAAATATGGACTGTTCTATGAGAGATGAGTGGTGGATGTAGACAAGAAATATGTGAATGTGGTCTTCTTTAAAAGGAATTGAGAAATGTAAGCAATTATTCCAAGGATTGTTGATGCGAGGAGAGTTTTGTTTTCGCATTTTTAGTGAAGGGTGAATAAGAGCCAAGGATCCTCCTCTTGTATTGCGATTAAGAGTGTTTCCGTTTTGCCGAAGAATGTTCCAGTTCCTAAAATTGGTATTGTCGCTCTCCTTGGTTTTGGTTTCCACGAATAAGGCGGCGCTTATGTCATATTTCTCGATGGTGTGAAGTGTGAGGTGTTTTTTAGACATGAAATTGTTTATGTTGGAGTATAAAAGGTTACAGTTGAGCTCGAGCTTGTCCATTATTTTTTCCAGGGATTACTTCAGTGGGAGAGCTATGGTCATCAATATCGAGATCAAACATTAGGATGTAAATCCAGTTATTACCTACAAAGCTTATTGTGGTTTCGATGTTGAATTCTTTGACAAATCTTTGTTTAAGTTTATGGATAATGTCTTCGCGAGGTGTAGCGCTTGATTTGTTTAACTTTCTAAGAAATGTATTAACAATGTGGTCATGAATGGTGATGTGGGAATGTACTCGGGCTTCTTTTTTTGCGTTGTCTACCATTGATGATTTTTTATTTAAAGATTTAACCGGAAGATTAGGTATACCTTCAATAGGTTTGGTGGGACGGTTGGGGCATTGAAAGGACCAAGCTTGGTGCTCAGTTGAATTACAGCTCAAGCATTTAGGGGGCAGCTCAGAGGTGCATTTCAAGGTGGGATGATTTTCACTGCATTTCAGACACTTTATGGGGGTGGAACATTTGTCTGTTGTGTGGGTAAATAGTGAGCATTTGGAGCAGGGCAGTGGAGCTGGAGTTGGGGGAGAACTTGGATAGATTGCGTAATGTCTGCATTTAAAAAATAAACCTTCATTAAGCAGCTTTTCGTTTAAATTGGAATTTTTGGTAATTAGCCTTATGAAATGTGTTGGTTGATTAGTAGTCCTAGAGATTATTCTTTTACAGTATTGGATTGCAGAATCTTGTTGCTTAAGATGGGCAAGGATATCATTGTCGGAAATATCTTTTTCAACGTTTGATATTACGCATGAGTAAGAAATTGATGGAGTATTTGGGGTTCTTGGTGATGTTTTATAAGGTTTGGTTTCAGTAAAGTTGGAGATATGTTTATTGGTTTGAAGTTTTTTTAACAAATTTGTAAGAATGATCTTTGGGGAGTCAGATTTAAGTAAGAAACCTTTGGTAGTTTTAATGATTGTGTCACTGTTATGTGGACGTTCCTGTTCCCATAAGTCAGCTACTTGGGTTCTTGTAGTGAAGTTATCAGTTGAAAAATAGAATAGGTTTAAGTATTCTTTTTGTAGGATTTTTTTCATGATGTTAGAAGTGTTTTTTTTGTAGTTTAAGGAATTATTGGCATCGTTTGAGGTTGTAGGTAGACTTGTTGAATTGTTGGGGACTTTTGAACATGAAGGTAGATTTGTCACATTATTGGATTGAATTGATTCTTGTGATATGTTAGTGTTATTACTTGGACCTTTATCTACTGATTTCTTACGTTTTTTTTTCTCCAATCCGATAATGTCCCTTATTTGTTCGTCAGATAGTTGCCTTGCGTAGGTTATGAACTCCGAACTACTATACTTTCTCTTCTTTGATAAAAATTCAGAAAAGGGGGGGTTGTCGGTGTCTTCAACTTCATCGCCCGAAATCTCCATTGTCTTGATTTTACACTTGTTTTCACAATATAGACTTTACCGATATGTACACGCGGACGTGATATTTTAGGTTCTTTTAATAATATTTAATATCCATAATTCAACGCAAATTTAAACATAGAAAACCACGAAAATTAAACCAATAAAGATATAACACAGAATATAATGATATCAGAGATAGGTTATGTGGCATCTTATTCAGATTGCGCGTTTCAATTGAGTGTGTCGTTCTTTTTAATGCTTACTCACATCAGTACATCTCATATCACATTAACTGAAGTGAGCTGAGATCTCAGGCGAAAAGAACGCACCTATAGTCTATGCAAAAAGTTTGCGAAAGGATTTATTGTCAAAATACTCTTTTAGGGGCCATTTTTAAAATATGGTGGAGCCAGCGGTAAAGATACGAGGTGGCAAAATGTAAATTCGCAAAGAACACTACAAAAATAATCTGTAAAAATACCAATTTTTAAAACTTCCGGAAAACTTTTTAGGGAAAACTTCCAAAAACACAGACTGGACTAAATAAAATTTGTGACAATAATTAAGTAACCAGTAATTACAAATTGTTAAATATTTTTTTTAGGTATTAAACAAATATCGACAGGTAGAACTCATAGTGCAGCCTGGACTTCTCCACCTTTACCTGCTAGGAGTTGTGGCACGACTAGACCTCTTACGTTCGGCCTCCCAACAAGCATACCGCCTCAATACGACCATCTAAAGGGGTTGCCAATTAAATCGCTACAGAGTCGCGTAAAGTTTCTTTACAACTTCTCGGACAAAATGTATTCCTGCTGGAATCTGATACCGTTGTGTTCCGAACAAAATGACATGCAGGTTCCCCCGTTGGAAGGATTGGTCTCTTCCAAGCTAAGATACTTACTGGCCCCGATGGTTTACACTTTGCCATTCGTGCGGTGCATCGGTAAAACAATGGTGCAGGGTAAAAACTATGGTCCGCAAATTATTGTTAGAAGAATTGCCCAAGAAGGTACTGCCTGTTTTCGTTATTCTTGGTAAAAAATGTCTTGAACCAATTGTGTATTCATGTTCAAGTTGTTTTTACCGCTTTATTACTGGCAATATATTCACAATTTTCTTTATTTTAAGGCCGGAAATGCAAGCCAATATTTATCCAGATAGCAAAGCAGGTGGTGGACATTAAGCCGCAAGATCTCAGGCTACCGTCTAGGGCTTGGAAAGTAAAACTTGTCGGCGAAGGGGCGGATGATGCTGGAGGAGTTTTTGACGACACCATTACTGAAGTATGCCAAGAAATTACCACGGGCATTGTTCCACTGTTAATACCAACACCGAATGCGGTCAATGACGAGGGATATAATCGAGACAAATACTTGCTAAATCCGCAGCTTAATTCGCCTCAGCATATTCAATGGTTTAAATTTTTAGGTAATGTAACCAAAAATGTCACTGGATCACATTTTGATAGTTTGTAATTAGAGATGCGACTTGAAACAAAACGGTCCGTTTTTTTTTGTTTTTTTTTCAGGTTTTTTTTCATTATTTTTTTTTTTAATGGTTTATTTCATATTTTAGTTTTTTTCAAGATTAGTCTCATTAGCCTAATTTTTTATATTTCCAGTCCAGTTCATGGACTAAAATTAGCCACTAAATGACATTTAGTAAATGTAAATACAGTCTCCACCACCACCGAACTGACCAATAAGGCCCACTCTTGTTTTGATTTGGTCCTAAAAAAGTAACTACCTATAATATTTTTGATTCAGCGCTTGATTTTTCAAAAAACTACCAAAAGCACATTTTTTCATGATATTTTAAATTCATGTAGAGTATGGAATTTTTTTTTTTCAAAAAAACAATAGCAAGTTCTTGTAGAACATTTATTCATTGGTGGTTAGTCAGAACATTCCGTGTACCAAAATGAAAGCCACAAAAATTTCGATTTTTTTTATTACGATATTCGTTAGGATTGAGCGTTGCAAGTTTTTTATCTAAAAATTTCAAAACTAGAAACTTCAAGCTTCAAATTGCTTGTTTTACAGCTCCAATACGACCATTTTTAACGAAGATACAGCTATCGCAAAATATATGGATTTTTTTTTATCCTTTAATTTTTTCTATTGGGGTAGAAGTTTTACATTGCTATTGGTTTCTTATGTGGAAACTACCAAATAATAAGAAATCAGATTTTTTATTCTCAGTCAAAATATTCAATAATAAAAAATATAATTTATTTTACATTTCACTTTATTACTAATATACATTTTAACCAAAATTTCATTTTTTAAGATTGATGTTATTTATTGACAGAATATGCTTTATTGTAGCGGATTTGAAAAAAAAAACCGTTTTTTTTCTAGGTTTTTTTTTACATCTGAAAAACCCCGTTTTTTACATCTCTGTTTGTAGTCGTAGTCAACGGCAGTGGCGGCTGGTGGATTTTGGGTATACCAATATCTCAATTATTAAATATGGGACCCACACCAAATTTATATGAGTTTATAATGACATTAAATAAACAAGTTCTGCGCAAGCAGAATTTAAATTGAAGTTTGCGAAAAAAAGATAACGTTTTGCTCGGCTGTACCGACCCCATGGCGCCCCCAATAAATATAATATAAATTTAATTGGTGCAATTTATTATTTACCATAGTTTATCGACTACTTCAATTTAAATTGTTTGTTTATTTAATGTCATTATAAACTCGGTAAACTATATATCGGTATACCACTGGTCAACGAAACACTCCACCTATATTAAATTCTATAAATGCTACGTCTAAATTAGTTGTTAATAATAACTTATAAGCAACATATTTTAAACTTTACAGTTTCCTTTGGCAACCAACTAACCTTTTAAATGTTACCTGTTTGACTGGAGTAATCCAAAAAAACAGAATTTTAAAGTTTTTTTTATTTTCTTTAATTATTTAATTTTAGGAATCCTATTTGGAGTGGCAATAAGAACAAGGAAACCTTTGGCGCTTCCCTTGGCCCCGTTAATTTGGAAACTTGTCATCGGGGAACCGGTAACTGTCGAAGACCTGGAAGACGTAGATTGTATGTATGTTCAAAGTCTAAGAAGCATACGAGACATACATTTATCGGGAATAACTGAAGAAAGTTTCCATGAAGTAATTCCAATTGAGTTCTTTGAAGGAACCAGTTCTACTGGCAAAGTAAGTACCTTAAATTAAGACAGTAACCCTTACTGGGGTGGGTGGAAAATATCGCCTACTGAGAAAACAATGTCCCTAAAATATTTCGCATCTATATGAAATAGGAGTTGCGAAATGCGAATATTGGTATTTCGCATCTATATGAAACCGACTTACTGCTTTCAAAAGAATACATAGATAGTGAATGCTTTAATTTAAAAATTGACAAACAGTTACCCAAAAACAATTTTTTAAATATCTACCGTTTTTCTACCGCTTTTTTCTTTTACTTCTACTGCTTTTTTAATTCTTGACAAGGTACAATATTAAGCATTTTAATTTTCGCTGCCAAAATGACAAGACTAGTGATAACCGGAAGTACGATTAGTTGTCCATAAAGGAAGTTTAGATTTTGATGTCAACAAGATGATAGTCGTTCAAAATTTTTAATTTTAGCACGATTGAAAATCAAAGCAGGGTCGATGCAACGCATTGCCGCGCTAAAAAATGAATATTTGTTTTACACAATTAAGATCACAATTTTTTTTCACATCTAGCTTCTGAAAGGTATGTATTTTTATGGTCTTAAAAAAAATATATAAGGTGTGTAAAACAAATTTAAATGTTCATTTATTTAATTTTTTTATTAAAAATGGCAACATTTTACATTTTTAATGATTTATTTATTGACAGGTAATTTGATTTTTATCCAAATCTAATCAGTTTTTCGTAGTATTTAAGTGTTTTATTTGGGACAAAAAATTTCTATTATACCAAGTATAAACACAATATTTGTGGGTTATTATGAGGCAACCCAGTACCTAATGTAAAATAAATTTTTACCGATGTTTATTACCATGGTGAAAACTCCATGCTCACTTCACGAATTTTTACTCAGTGCCTGATGGTGGATACTGATAATTGTTTCATATGCTGCTATTCTTTTAAATAATATATTTTCAGAATGTACCTCTGGTGCATGGGGGACATAGTATTCCTTTGACTTTTGAAAACCGCGCCCAGTACTTTGAACAGGCAATCAGATTTAGATTGCAAGAATTCGACATTCAAGTCAGCGCAATTCGTGAAGGTATGGCCGGGATTATACCAGTACCATTGTTATCATTAATGGTTTCCGATCATATGGAGCAACTGGTATGTGGAATGTCGCACATTTCCATACCTGTCTTAAAGGAAATTGTTAGGTAGTTTTTATACCAATTATTTTAATATTTGTTTAATGCATTTTTTACCCATTTAGATATCGTGAATTGGATGGTTCAAGTCAACTGGTTCAATGGTTATGGAATATTTTAGAGCGTTTTACTGACACAGAGCGAGTTTTATTTATGAGGTTTGTATCAGGACGTTCAAGACTTCCTACAAATTTGGCAGATCTTTCACAGCGATTCCAGGTGAGTGTACGCAGATTCACAGACTGTAAGTGTAATGTGAATTCCAAATTTTATATTTAAAATTTTAATTTTATTTAATTAACATTATTTGTTTTAGATTATGAAAGTGGATAAGGTTATGAATGGCTTGCCCACAGCTCAGACTTGTTTCTTTCAACTGCGGTTACCTATGTACAGCAGTGAAGAAATTATGGCCGAAAAGTTGCGCTACTCAATCAACAATTGCCGATCAATCGATATGGACAATTACATGTTGGCTAGAAACACGGACCATGGTGTAGGTTCTGACGAAGAATATTAATTTTTGTTTATTACTTATCCATTAAGAAATATGTGATATTTAATCACTATACTAATTTTCTATAAGAAATGATTTGGCAATTATGTATGATTATGTGATTATAACTATTTATGTGTAATATAAAGATTAATAATAAAAGAGAATATTTTGGTTTTCATTGAACCTTTTTAGATTTTTTGCTTAATTTAAATTAAAGAACATTGTGACTTTAATTGATCACAGTAAGGAAACAGGGGTTGATTATGCAGTAGGCAAAAAAACATTGTTAAAAAAAATACAATATTTATCTGTACATTTATATTTTTAAAACTTCTGAAAGAACTAACAAAATATAATAACTTTTCATTTACATTATTTTGTAAATATTGAATTTAATTGATTTTTTTTACAGGGAGCATTGGTAAAGAGACTACCTAAGAATAGAAAAAAAAACATTTTAAAACTGTATAGACATTCTCTTAAAGACTTACCTATAAATCTTTGTTTAGAATTTTCTTCATTAGAAACAATTTTACAATCCTTTATTTCAAATATTTGAAAATCCAAGCACCTAAACTTTTCATCTGTTTCATATAACTCCATGTTAGAGGTAGGAACTAAATAAGGGCGACCAGAAAATGGATTTATAAAATCAGCCCAATATCCAGATGACCTTAATTTATCACATACATTTTTGGCAGCAATTAAAAACTAAAATAATTATTTAAAATCTATATATTTTTATATATGTAGGTATTTAGTTTGCTTACAGTTTGAGCCATGCGTTCAGTTTCCATTTCTTTATTTTTCCTCATATCTTTAACATTTGGTTTCAAACTAATTGTAATAACAGAAAGTTCTGAGCCATCTAAAGTCCTATAAGGAAATAAATCTGAAACAGTTTTTCGTAATACAGTTGGGCAAGTTTGAACTCTGCATATTATACTATCATCCACGTCTTCAAACTAAAATTGTAAATTCTTTTAGAATAATAATTATTTTATTGCCTAAAAAGCTTAAAAATGTATTATTTTTTATATGGATTTTTATAAGAAGAACACTTGCTTGGTTTAAATCATCAATTTGCTCCAATATTAGCTCATGGTGAGTTTTAATAGTTGTCTGGGTATCATACCATGCTAATCCAACATGGCCAGGAAGGAATAAAGGAAATCCATTAGATGCCAATATTTCAAAGTTTGGATCTTTCCAAACCAAATTGCTTCCATCTAAAATATTAATTATAATGAAATATTCAATCTGTAGATTCAAAAATTTCCCATAATTTTTTTAATTGTATAGGTAATTGGACATTACTTATATTAATAATATTAGACTAAAAGCAATTATAATAAAAACAAAACAAATAAGATGTTGGTCACAATCCAATGTTGTGTGGATTGTGATGTTGGTCACCAACTGTATGACACATCCACCTTTTGTAACATCCTTATAGTTGAGAATTATTTAATAAGGTGTTGCACAGAGTTTTATATACAATATATATTATTGCATATTAATAATTCCTGGTTAAAAACACCCACACTACAAGCCAATTCACTAACATAACTCATTAAAGTTAGCCACTAGAATCAGTGGTTATTGGACAATCCGACCAATCAGGTTGATTAAATATAACGATAACCACTAATTCTAGTGGCTAAAGTTGACAACTCATGTTAGTGAATTGGTCTGATTGTATACCTATATGTCCAAATTATCATCAAGAGCTAACAATTGTTTTAAACAACAAAACAAAAGTAAGCAATTGTTTACTTTTCTGTTAGGGTCCCTGTACATACTTATTTACAAATTAATATTATTTTTATCATTCAGGCCAATTCACTAATATAACTCATTAAAGTTAGCCACTAGAATCAGTGGTTATCGGCTATTCCGACCATTTAGGTTGATCAAATATATTAATAACCACTAATTCTAGTGGCTAAAGTTGACAACTCATGTTGGTGAATTGGCCTGATTGTATACATAATATGTATTATATGTCCAAATTATCATCAAGAGCTAACAATTGTTTTAAACAACAATACAAAAGTAAGCAATTGTTTACTTTTCTGTTAGGGACCCTGTACGTACTTATTTACAAACCCTCTTGTTCAATTTAAAAGATATTCCCAGACGTCCTTCATGGAGGACAGTGACAGTGACTGGGGAAAAGAGAATGTTGAGCAATGATGTTAATGTCATTTTCAAAAACCAACAAAATGTACTCTAAACTTTCTTTGTATTAAAGTATAAAGGCTTGTACAGTCATTTAACACTTTAAACCTTGACTTTTATGTTACATACCTTTGTGAGATCTTCTTGGTTTTAATGGTTTATAAGATTTATCTATATTATTAACTTTTCTAGAGTAGTTTCTACACACTCCATTAAATTGAGGTATCCTACTAGAAATTTTTGCTATATATTTAAAACAGATTGACATGTTCTTTGACACATAGAAAAAGGATACTTTACTTTAAAGTTAAACTGCGTTGCCAAATTGAATGTTTTTGTTAAAATATTTTTCATGCGCGGCAACCCAAGGATGTTTTATAATGTAATTATATCATATTTTTTTATTAAACTATAATATACGATCCTAGCGGACAACCAACCTTAATCTCCGGACGGAGCTTTTTTTTGATAATCTAATCGGGTGCATGCCCTTTGGCCGAAAATAAATCCGACAACGTCGCATATTTGTAAACGACACAAGAAGACTATAAGGCGAGAAGTAACTTGCTAGGGGGGCCAAGAAAACTACACACAGAAGAACTAACCCACGGACTCCCAAGTTGGGTGTAAAAAGGTATGGGCACGCCAAAAAAGTGCTCCATACCAAAAATTCCTACCTTGACATCCGAATAAAAATAATAATTATAATTATTATAGGGTTATCTATCTATAAGATTACGAAAATCGTAGTGCAATTTATAGATTGCCATACGGGAATCTTTAAACAGCACAACGGTTTTGGTATTGTTTATCTTCTACGGGAGGAAGGAAGTAAGGCAATCTATAAATTAGGCTTAACGCTAATTTTGTCTATAAGTGTCGCATTATGTCACATTATTTTTTTCTACAAGTTGTAGAAGAATAGTATATTATTTTTAAAAATTAAATAAATAAAATCTGACCCCTGTCAAATGGTAAACCTTTCTTTTTACCAATTTTAAATGTAATTATAGTCGCATTCTTCAAAATTAAAACACAACATTATGCAATAGGACTAGATAATAGTATATTATTATACGAGAGATAATGCAGGCTATTATTCACAAGGATAAGGTTTGCGCCTCGAGTCGTCAGGCGAGAGACGTAATTCATCCGAGTAAATAATGCGCATTATTTCGAGTGTATTTCTATGCTGTTTGTGCTCCAATTAGGTAATTTTCATTGAAAACAAAATTTATTATAACCTCACTTTTTTTCGATTTTAAAGATCATTATAGTCGCCCCTTGTATATATAAAAAAATCTGACATCTGTTAACCTTGCTTTTTCCCAATTTAAAACCCGATTGGTTCAAATAACAGTGAATATTGAAATCAGCCAATCAGTGATGCCTAACAACGTGAATAATGAGTTTTTTATTCACGTTGTTAGACCGGGCGGTTACATTGGTTACCATAAATAATTAAATAATTATTTCGCTGTGACTAAGAGGCACGATAAAGTGGCACGCTTCGAAATGTTAAAGGCACGTTAGTTACGTTATAATTTTAAGATTTTATGTTGCGATAAAACTAAAACAAAGCAACCAAACTAACCAAACCAACCAACCAACCCAACCCAACCCAATACTTTTTAACAAAGGAACAACAAATTTATGAAATAAAAAACGCTGTGGCTCCCGTCCCGAGGCGGGACTTAAGTTCAGTCCCGATTGACGTCATAATTTTAAGATTTGTTATGTTATAATAAAATAATAATAATAATAAATTGTACCTGTATACATGTTAAGGGCACTTTAGTTACGTCATAAAACCAAACCAACCCAAACTCAACAACACAACCCAACCGACCCCGCCCCATTGGGCCCCCCCCCGCCCCATTGAGCAAAAAACCCAACTAAAATGGGTAAATTTATGTTACGATAAAAATAAAACACTTTTTAACAAAGAAACAACAAATTTATAAAATAAAAAAAGTTTGACAACTTCTAGTGGGATCGAACCCGGTACCTCTCGCATGCCAAGCGACCGCCCTACCATCTAAGCCATCGAGCTTGACACAAATTATAAAATCTCGGGGAATAAAAACGGATTTACAGTGTGTGACGTCAATCGGGACTGAACTTAAGTCCCGCCTCGGGACGGGAGCCACAGCGAATAAAAAAGTTCGACAATTTCTAGTTTATTTTATTTTACGATAAAATTAAAAGAAATCAACCAACCCAACCGAACCCAACACTTTTTATCAAAGAAACAACAAATTTGAAATAAAAAAATAAAAGAAGTTTGACAACTTCCGAGTATGGAGCCACAGCCTCTGTGTGTGGGGCAAAGTACAAATTGCATATCCCTATATTGTGGAACAAACCCAAACATTTAACAGGAGTGCAACATTCCCGCCTATTTTCTCTGTCGTAAATTACGACTTGTAATTTCCCTTGTAAGGGTTTTGGACTCTGGTCTAGCGAAACGCAATCAAAATAAGGCTTACTATTTACAACTATTTTGATTTTTTCAAATTATTTTAATTAAATCTATTTAGTAACAACGAAATAATTTTTAAAATGGTGGTAAAACTTCTAATATTTGCTCTGTCTCTTTCTGTAACAAACACCCCAGATAAATGCGTCCCTCTCTAAACATCATTAGCCGCCATTGTAAAAGGAATATCGAGTGGACGAATAGCTTGTCGCGCCTTATTTACATAATTTGTGTTTTTTTGGAAACTATTAGAACAATATGCTTTATAAACATTGTAGCGAACTTTTGGCTACCTAACAGTGTGAAAAATCTAACGTTACAGTGTTGTATTACATTAAGATTTTACGTTAAGGTAACCTATACAAATTGACTACATATATCGTTATTTAAAAGAATCTGTTTGTATCCTTGTAAGTTTTACTGAATCTGTGTGGTTTTAAAAATGTCTTTTATTTGTTTTTAGAAGCCCCAAAGTTTTATAGTTTATAATGAATGTTTAAACAAAAAAAATGAGTAAGCGAAAAAGGACTAGTTCTATAGCCAGTAAAAATCATGAAGATGATTCAATGGATAGTTTAGAAGCTTCTACTAGTAGTGGTCCTACAGTGCACAAACGTAGAAAACTTCAAGATCCAGTAAGTTAAGGTAAAAGTTGTGTTTGTTTAATTTTTAAGAATTCCTATTTTAGATGGAACTATGTCATCAACTATATGATTTAATAAGAAACCACAAAAAAGAGGATGGTAGTTTGCTATGTGACTTATTTATCAGAGTTCCCAAACGAAGACAGGAACCAGGATATTACGAAGTGAATAGTAATCCAATAGATTTGCTTAAAGTGCAACAAAAGTTAAAAACTGATGAGTATGCTGATTTGGATGATCTTCAAAGTGATATAGAGTTGATTGTAAGCAATACAAAGGCATTTTATAAACGAAGTACACAAGAGTTTAAAGATGCAGTAGAGTTGTGGGAATTATTTCTAGCTACCAAATTAAAATTATTAAATGGAGAAAAGGGTGATAATAAAAAGTTTATCAAGACCCCCAACAGAAACAATAGGGTTCCCAAAAAAACTCCAGTTAAAGAAAATAACAGAAACAATGCTATTAATGATGAAAACTCCAAGGAAAATGCTATTCATGATCCATTTGAAAGACTTTACAAGGCAGTTACAACTGCAGTGGATAGTGATAAAAAGCCATTATATACATTTTTTCAAATGTTACCATCAAAAAAAAAATATCCTGATTACTATGAGGTGGTGGAAGTGCCAATAGATTTAAGAATGATTTCTAATAAAATGGCAAGTAGGAAATACAACTTTTTGGCTGAAATGGAAAGAGACTTGCTGTTAATGACCAAAAATGCTTGTTTATACAATGAACCAGGTTCACAAATATTTAAAAATGCAAAGGCATTGAAAAAAATTATACAAACAAAGAAACTTGAAATCGAAGATGTTCCTAGAAACAAACCAGGTAGACCACCTGGTAGACCACCAGGTCGCAAGGCTAATACTCCAAAGGGAACCAACAAATCTGTGGAAAATACTCCAAAAAATAGTGATGTTGAAAATAATGATTTAGACGATACTTTTGATGAAGATGTGAGTAAAAAATAATAGCCACATATATTTATTTATAAGCATAAACATTTACTATAACTAAATTCATTGACTACAAAATGTAGTGTTTAGTAAATTTAAATATAAAGTTCTATTAAATGATATTTAATTATTTCTGAAATTTTAAATTTATGTACAAATATTTATTTAGACTCAAATTTGTTTCACCAAACTTCAAAAATTTAAATTATCAAAATTTATTGAAATTATCCAAATAAAATAAAAATTTTAAATGTCAATTGCCAATCAAAATCTAAATTTAAAAAATTATACAGTAGATGTTTTTTGACAATGTATTATGACAAAAACAAAAAACTGTGCATAATATACATCATAGATAACAAAGGCTTTTTTTTTTTTTGATATACATAATGTAGTGTTAAATGTTTAGGGTTTCACAAAATGTTACAAGAATACATTACAAATTATTACAAAGAATACATTACAAATTATTACAAGAATAGTCAGATATGCTTTGGAATATGTATGTCCTAGTATATAATTATAATTTCTTTTGGAAATGACAAATTTGTTAAAACTAAATTTCTTATAATATGAATGTAATTAATAATATTATTTATATAGTATATATAGAGATAATGCATGCTATTATTTACGAGAATGAGTTTTGTGCAAATTATTCTAGTGACTTATGCGCATGATCTCAAATTAAGTACTATACTTCATCCACTCCAATTAGAAGCTAATTAAATGATTTAAAAAAATAAATAAATAAAATCTGACATCTGTTAAATGGTTAACCTCACTTTCTACCAATTTTAATAGTTATTTATGTATTAAGGGCATAAAAACCAGTTATGCCAGCAATGCATACAAAACTTTATGCACGATTAATATATTATTATTTTTAATATATTATTGTTTTTAAAGACGTTTACGTCAAAGAATTTTTGTTATAATTGTCATATTATAATGTCAACTGACATCAGTCAGTTTTAAAGTTTAAAGATGAATGAAATTGAGGAAGCAGCTGAAAAGGCGAAAAATTGCAGCCTGCTGCCGGAAAAATCAAAATCTTTATACGAAAAAACTTACTTCGAATATATCAAATGGTGTAACATTGTTGTTTTTAATTTTGACGTTTCATTATAGCCCGCTGGGTCATAATAACGCCCGCGGGCTATAAAAAGACGTTTACGTCAAAGAATTTTTGTTATAATTGTCATATTATAATGTCATCGTGCATAAATATTGTTATAGTCTCCTTCTACCAATTTAACCCTATTGGTTCAAATCACAGTGAATATTGAAATCAGCCCAACAACGTGAATATTGTCTTGAACACTTAAAAAAATACTGCTAAAGCCAATTATTCTTACTAAAGTTCCATTTATATAGAAATAAATAAGAATAGTTTTTGAATAAATATTTATTTTTAAATTGCAGTAATTGTACTAAATAACTTTATATGGTAAAAGCTTAAATTCTAATTTTATATTAGTTATTGCACGTGTATTAGGATTATTGTTGGTCTGTGGGATTATTCATTATCGATGTGTAATCCTGGTTGCCTACCTATATTTTAACAAAAGGCACGCCAGCCTCGTTTAAGTTCAACCCAAATGTGGTTGCACCTCTGATTTTTTTTGTTTTGCATGTTTTGTTAATGGTTCCTGATTATTTTAATGGGAGGAAAGAATCTGCTGAGCCGTTTTTGAATTTTCTTTAGAAAATAATTTTTTTGCGGAAAACTTTATCAAAATAAAGCTAAGTAATTATATATTTTTTAATACAACTCTAAGAATTAAAATTGTAACAAGTTTGCATATTTCGGTAAAAAACAAACAAACAAAAAATGTGAAGACTATTATATTCACATACAGCCCGTTGTAACCTCTCTGGGTAGTTTGAATGGTTCTTGGAGACTTTGTATTTTTTCCATACCGAATTAAAATCAAAATGCACAGACTCCATTGCCTGTTCACTAAAAAAACCCAAGGGGTCATTCCACGTTACTTGGGGATTTTTATCCCGCCTGTCACAATTAAAAATTGTGAGTAAAAACTACTGTTTTATTATGATTTTAATAAGTTATAAGCCCAATAAAAATAATATTATAAAATATTAATTTTATAACTTGTGGTTTTTAATCACAATTTTTAATTGTGACGGGCGGGACAAAAATTACCGAGTAACGTGGAATGCCCCCAAGGCCTGTTGCATTTTTATACAATTTTAGAGGACTCTAATTTCCAGTTCCAGGTAACTCTTTTTGAAGGCTGCAATAGAATTTTTAAAATCTGGATTTAAAACTTGACCAAAACATGATTTAACAACTACTTTAAAGTCTTCAAATGCTTTCACAAATTTTAGGCAGCCCAGGCTGCAATCTCGTCGTAATCTAAAAGTGTTTTGCACGCGTTTCCCTTGAAAGCGGGACCGCCATGAGTTACTTCACGTTGGACATTTGAATGTTGCCAAGGCTTCCTTTTCAAAGTCTATTAACATATGCGTAAACAACGTATTAACAACGCCTAGCATTAGGTGTAGTTCCAGTGGAGGAATAATATTTAAAAACGTTTTATCTAATTTGAGAAAAGCGGCGGTCTCCTTTACAGCTCTCGCTTTAAGCCAATCGAAATAATTTTGTAATGTGTTAGTAGTACTTCGCAAAGTTTATCTTTTCTGGCGTAACACCATGTACAGGGGAAAAGACTGCTGTGCGACATGATGCCGACTAGAATATTTGTAAGTTTTAAATCAGTTGCAATTGTTCATTCAAAATCGTTAATGTTGATTGCAGACCATAATTTTGAAACATTTTCATAGTTTTCTTTTGAGCATTGCGCTAACTCAAGAATAAACAATTTTTTCACACCTGAGTCTTTAAATTGTTTAGCAGCTATTCCTTATAAACATATTTTTAAAAACCCTCCACCTCCATCTATTTCAAATGAACCTCAGATGATTGTCGATTTTCCTTAACGTATTCAATTAATCCATCAAGATCCTTGCAGTAAACTACAAGCTCTTTAACATCAGTCGAAACTTTAGCCTTTATATTCACAAAATCAAAACCCTTTATTTCAAAAAAATTATCGACAGAATGAGTGTTATTTGAAATTTTCCTCTTCAAGTCGGGTTCGATGACTTTGCGGTTTTTAGTAGCTACTCTGATAACACTTGCTATTCCACAAGTTGTTTTTTGGCTAAGATTAAAATTTGTTTGTATTTTTAAAAAGTCTTCTACTGATATTAGTTGTTTTTTCTGAACGTTATCTTTAGTTCTCTTTGGATTTACAACAACTGTAAGAGGTTGTCCTCCCTTTGATTGAATCAGCGAAAGTGAATTAGTTTTTAATGTATTTTCTTTATTAATGTTTTGTTTTACTAGTGAAGAAATGACCTGCTGTTGAAATTTTGATGTAGAATTTGATAGCTCCTTGTTTAAATTATCAAATCTTGTTGAAAGATTACATTTGTGTGTCTTTCCTCTTGCAATAACAGAAAAACAGGAACTACAACGTTGTTCGAAACACGGTCGTTTAGGATTACCTAAATTTTAAGAAATAGATACGTTGGTCTCAATTAATTAAGGGATCTTATGCTCACAGGAGGTAGTAGTAGTATTTAAACTATCCACTAATATTCCTTTTCTTGGAGGTAAAATATCGTTTTTTGTAAAATTACCAATTTTAGGAGTTCTTGCAAGTTTACAAACATGACAATCACATTTTCCCAAGGCATGGAAAAAAACGGAAGAAAACAGGATTTTTCAACAATTTTTCCGTTTTTTTCGACACTTTAAACCCCACTTAGACCAATTCTCTCAAAAACTGTTAGAAAAAGAAGATTGTATTTCAATTATTTTTATACTTCAAATATCATCCTCTCTTAAGTAGTATGGTGTTGAATAAATATTATGGTGTTAATAAATAAATAATATGGTGTTAAATAAATAAAAATAATTTTACAATCATATACATTTTTATTATTTATTATTATGTTTTTTTTTACAGGGAGCTCCTCTTGATTCCGATAATCCATTATGGCAACTTTTTGATGCTGTAAAATCCATAACAAGTAGTAATGGTGTGCCATTAAGTGAACCGTTTTGGAGATTGCCATCAAAGAGATTCTATCCAGATTACTATCGCGAAATTAAAAATCCCATGTCGTTGATGCAAATTAAAAAGAAACTCGTTAAGAATGCCTATGGAAATTTAAGTGAAGTAGCTGGTGATTTGACCATTATGTTTGAAAATGCTAAAAAATATAATATTCCCACATCTAAGCTTTACAAGGTAATCATTAATATATTTAGTTGTGAACAATATAAATAACCATATTATATTTTTCCCCAGGATGCAGTAAAACTTCAAAAAATAATGCAATCCAAAGTACAAGAGCTACTTGATATTGATCAGGTAACAAACAGTGTCACTAACAAACACCAAAAGGTATGCGACTGCACTGCTTTTAACTTTTTCCTACATTCCACTGACAATTTTTCTTCTGGCTATGTACTATCTTTTCTTTTCATGATTTACATCTTCATATTCCATATTAGTTGTGGGTTCCATAGATAACCTGTTGTACATTATTGTTTTGTATGTAAAACTTAAAATTGCATATTTTTATTGTATGACTTTTAGGGTGGTCCTTATTTAGGCCATGTCGAAAATGTTGTGATTTTAATGGCTGGCTTGTAATATTTTTCAACATTGCCTAAATAAAGACCATTTTAATGACTATGGTACTATGGTACTCGTTTTTACATGACTACATGTTTTTTATTGGACCCTTTGACATGGCTTTGGTGTTGGCTTAATGTATTGGTTTGGCATGCTTAAATGCTACATTTATTTTTTAATACGCAATTTCATACCTCTCTTAGGGATCAGATAGTGATATTGAAATAATTCCGGTAAGGAAAAAGCCTGGTCCTAAGCCTAAGAATCCATTAAATTTCAATTCTCCAGGAAGAGGTAGACCTCCAAAAGATTCAATTCCATTGAAAAAAAGACTTCATACATTGGCAAAATATATGCTGGAGTACACTGTAAGTTTCAATTACAAAAAGTTTGTCAGCTTAATAGGAATAATACTATTTTTTTACAATTTCCAGTGTGAGGATGGTCGAAAACCTATGTTAGCTTTCATGCAAAAACCATCAAAGAAATTGTATTCGGATTATTACGAGGTTATTGCTGAGCCTATTGACTTTTTGGAAATCGAATCAAAAATAAGAGCAGAGCAATACAGTTGTGAAAGGGATATTATCAAAGACTTTAAGTTAATGTTTTCAAACTGTAGGCAATATAATGAGGAAAACTCTCCAATATACGAGGATTCCATTGCTTTGGAAAAATATCTTATGGACAAAGTGGGGCATTTGTTATCAACACCAGACAAAAAAGAACGAATAGTTAGAACGTAAGTATTTATGAATACTTACTAGGTATTTAAATTAAAATTTTTGATTTAACTTTTTACCTAAAATAATTTCCATAGAAAGCAACAAATTAATCAGAGCACAATTTCTTCACTGTACTCTGATTCTTAAACCACATTTTATATAAAGTAAAGTCGCAAATTTTAAGTATAGTATTTGGAAAGTTTTGGGATTACTGATTATGTATAAATATAATAATTTATTATTATTATTCGTTTCACGGAACATAATAATTCATTTACACAACTCATTTTAAATAACACTGCATATGCAGTCACTGCAACTTTCAAAAGCGATACCATACAAACCAACTACTCACAATGTTGTCGCGTTTAATTTCTATTTTTTTCGTTTTTTGTATTAAAATAAAAATAATAAAATTAGTTAAAAAATTGGATGTAATTTTAATCAATTGTAATAAAATGTCAAAGTAAATTTTGTTTTTGCAAGTTGGTACTTATTAGAGCCCCGGGCCGGTCCGTCCCGGTCGGGCTTCGGCCCGGCCCAGCCCGATGGTCGGGCCGGGCCGAACCGCTATTTTTTTAAAATCGGACCGGGCCGGCCTAAGTTTCTAGGCCATCTAGACATTCTACGAAAAAGTCGCTCTATTTGTCTGTCGATTTAGGAATTTCCACTAAATAAGGATATCATTATTATTATTATTATTAATAAAATATAATTATTATATATGATTTATATTATATTAAATTATTATACTTAATATATAATTATTTTATATTATTATAATAGTAAAGAACGTAGATCGCAATTTGTAAAGTTTTTCTTCTTTTATATGTATAACATAAATTATATGTAGTTTTTTAAAACGAAAAATTAAAAAATATATATTTAAAATGAATATATAAATAAATATACTTATGCTTTGTTGTTCTTAAACAGCAACCTTTAAATTTTGTTTTTTTTTGTTAATTTTTTAATATTAAGTTTATTTATTATAAATAAATAATTATTAATTAACTAAACTAACATTTAAATTTTTTCTTAACATTTACATAAATAAAACAGCTTAAAAAATCACAAAACGTTTTTTAGCTTTATTACGGCTAAAAATTGTTATTTATTGGCCGGTCTATATAAAATAGAATCGGTCCGGGCCGGGCCTAATAATTTATTGACCAGGCCGGGCCGGGCTATAGTGACTGATTTTCGGGCCCGGGCCGGACCGGGCCTGAAAAATTCGGCCCGTGCAGGGCTCTAGTACTTATTGCTATTTATGCATTAGGTATAAAAGCAACTCCCCTTACCCTTTTCCTCGCAATGTACTGCCCAAACCTCCTTAATTTTATAAATCATTCATTATTTTATATTTTCATTGGACCGACAGTATATGTAACGTTTACGTTTATTTTCTTAAATTAATTAAATTTAATTCAATGTTTACTTTTATTTCTTTTTTTGTTGTTAATTGCTACTTTTATTAAAATCTGCTATTCCAATTTTTCACAGAAAAGATAATTTTTTCAAGTCCTGGAAAAAACGGTTTTTACCAATTTTCCCGTTTTTTACACTTTAACACCCTAGTCAACACTCAACACTGAAGTGATTATGGCCTAAGCAGATACAAACTTTTATGAGTCTAGTAATTAGTTAGTTTTCTTCTTTGCTAGTGGTAGTGATGGCCTTGACAAATTAATTATCACCACATCCAATAATCCAACAAATATGATTACTTATGATTTTTAAGTTAAATATTAGGCAAAATAATCTAAGAAAACCATAAAAAAGAAAAGAGTCAAAATAAAATATGCTTTTTAAATAAAAAATAATTTATATTAATTTTTAATATTAGTATCAATAATTTCAGTAATCAGTAATCAATTTTTTTTACTCTTTAAACCCCTAGTCAACACTCAACACTGAAGTGATTATGGCCTAGGCAGATACAAACTTTTATGAGCCTAGTAATTAGTTAGTTTTCTTCTTTGCTAGTGGTAGTGGTGGCCTTGACAAATGAATTATCACCACATCCAATAATTGAACAAATATAATTACTTATGATTTTTAAGTTAAATATTAGGCAAAATAATCTAAGAAACCCATAAAAAAGAAAAGAGTCAAAATAAAATATGCTTTTTAAATAAAAAATAATTTATATTAATTTTTAATATTAGTATCAATATGAGTTCTTTTTAAATTTTTTAGAAATGCTTTTTCATTTTTATTTTGATTTTTTAATCGTAATCATATAAAAATTGGATGTAGAATCGTAACCGTTATCGCAATCGTATATCAATAATCATTTGTAGGTACTATTTTGATATTATTATCATTATGATATTTTTTATTACAGATACAAGCCTAGAATAAAGCTGTCTCCCTTGGAGAAACAATTAAAAATTATGTATGAAGCGATCCGCGATTACCGCGATCCGAAGGCCAATAGGCAACTATCACAAATATTTATGAGATTGCCATCAAAATCAGAATATCCCGACTACTATGAAGTTATTAAAAGTCCGATTGATATGGACAAGATCGCACACAAACTTAAAACGAGTTCGTTCGAGTCTCTGGAAGATTTGGTAGCGGACTTCACGCTAATGTTTGACAACGCGTGCACATTCAACGAGCCAGACTCCCAAATTTACAAGGACGCACTAGTTCTGCAGCGGGTTTGTCTGCAAACAAAGTTGCAGTTGAAAGAAGACGACAACACAGTACCTGACGTTTCGATGGCCATACAAGACATCTTTTTAACGCTTTTCACTTCAGTTTACAATCATCAGGATGAAGAGGGCAGATGCTATTCGGATTCCATGGCCGATTTGCCTGAACATGACGAAGTAGAGGGAAAAAAGTTGGTGTTTTTATTTTTCAGCCAACACAAATAATATCTAATGCAATTTCTTTCAGAGTCCGAGCATTATCGTTAGATCTTCTTAAGCGTAGATTAGATAAGGGCGTTTACAAAAGGCTAGACACGTTTCAAGAAGACTTTTTTGCCTGTATGGAAAGAGCCAGGCGAGTGTCGCGGACGGAATCTCAAATTTTCGAAGACTCGATCGAAATGCAACGGCACTTTATTCATCAGCGAGACGAGTTATGCAAAGGTGGCGAGTTGCTGCTCTCGTCAGCTCTCAGCTACACCCTTAACGATGCCACTGCGGACATCGAGACCCTCAGGCACAGCAAACACTTGCAAGAGTCGCTCGAGGACGAGACCGAGACGAGAAGTTCGGAGGAATCGACCCTAGTCAGTGGGGATTCCGCTAATGACGCCACGGAAACCGATAAAACCATGACTTGCAACCAGCAGACGTACAA
Organism: Brassicogethes aeneus; assembly: GCA_921294245.1. Classification (NCBI taxonomy): domain Eukaryota; kingdom Metazoa; phylum Arthropoda; class Insecta; order Coleoptera; family Nitidulidae; genus Brassicogethes; species Brassicogethes aeneus. Next base: position 29,754,407 of record OV121137.1, read on the forward strand.
AGTGGGCGAATTCGTGTATGCGGACGCCAAAGAAAAAGGATGCGAACCGCACATCATTCAGATCGAGCGGCTTTGGGAAGCGGACGGTAAACAGAAGCTTTACGGAAACCACTATTTACGACCTGCGGAAACATATCACGTCACTACAAGAAAATTTTTAGAACATGAGGTAAGTTCAAACCAAATAAATGTTGAAAACAATTCTGAAATACGCTAACAACTCAAAAAAATTTATTCATAATATTTGAATCATATACCTAGACTCAGTAGTTTTTTGAATGCAAAATATTTTGTATGAAAATATTTTCCAAAAAGAAAAATCAAACAAAAAACTTACTGAGCATAGTTTGACAGATTAAATTTATAGGTCGAGTAATATACATCTACATTATTTCTCGAATTAAAGGAAACTATTGGTGGAATTATGCAGCACAAATTAACATTAAGTTAACATTAACATTAAAAAGTTAAAATGAATGTAATACAATGGAAGCATTTATGTTAAATTTATCTTAATGTTAATGTTAATTTGTGCTGCATAATTCCACAATTTGACAATTAATAAAATCTGACGTATATGTCAAAATTTATGAACAATTTTTTTAACAGAATTCCATTCCATACCTTTTTTGTAATAATTAATAATTGATATTTCGTAAACTAGATAACTTGTAAATAACACTATAAAATCGTAAACAAAAATCCAATATGAAGGCTAAAATGTAATCGCTTTTAAATAGTTCTAGTGATTTAATCGCTTATATAAACAAAATTTATTCAAAAGTTTAAGGCTTTTGATTGGTTCATTTTATAATGAGGAAAATAATCATGAAAAATTTTTTTTTCGGTTGAATCTTCTTTGCGAAGGGGGTAAACCAAAACTGCGTCGTATTGGAGTATTTAAACAAAATTCGTAGTAGAAAAAATTTAAGAAATGTAAGACAAATTCTCACATTAGTTCAAAATTAATAAAATGTCTGAAAATTCGCACTGTAATTTAAGTTTAAAAAATGGTAGAACATTTTTTTTTAATTTCCTTAATTTTTAAAATTTGGGTAAGGCTTCCTGAAGTGAACCCTGAATTTACCAAGGTTCGGAATTTTATAACAATATTTTTTCAAAACAAATTCCCCAGAGAGAAGGTAACTTTACATAAATTTTATAAAAAAATATTCACTTGCTTATTTTTTATAAACAATCAGACTTTTCAGCGGGGCTTTCTTAAAAAAACTCTGCAATGCTTTGTTGTGATGTTTTTGTAAATCAATAATGCATTTTTCCCTGCCTAACAAGGTGAATAATAATCTCATTATTCACGTTGTTAGGCATCAGTGATTGGCCGATTTCAATATTCACTGTGATTTGAACCAATCGGGTTTTAAATAGGGAGAAGGCGACTATAATATCATTTTAAATTGGTAAAAAGTGAGGTTAACCATTTGACAGATGTCAGATTTTGTTTATTTATTTTTAAAAATCATTTAATTATCTACTTTTTGGAATAGATAAAGTATAGTATTACACTCGAGATTATGCGCATTATTTACTAATAGCCTGCATTATCTCTCATATAATAATATACTATTTTTTCAACAGTAATATCACAATAGAATGAAAATAAATTGAAAATAATTTGACAGATATTTTGAAAACTTGTCGTCTGGCAATATTCTTTTGCTGAATGACAACAAGTTTGAGAAATTCTGGAGAATTATTTTATAATTTATTGATCTCTCGAGATTTTTTTTAACGATATAGAGTTTACAAAATGACATTTTTATAACCAATTCTTTTTAATCTGTTCCATCACACCGTTTCATGTTTTATACCAAATCTTTCAAAATGCATGCCAGTTTCGTAATTGGTGTAGTTTCTTAAAGGGTGTATCCTTTTTCTCTACAAAACGTTTACAATTGTTTCCAAATTGATTTATAGCTGGTTTGAGTATTTTCTATGTATTTTTTCTTATTTGAGCGTTTATTTCATCCTAAGATTTTGAATCAAACCTTTTGCTGTTCATTTAAAATACTGATCATAGATAAAAAAGAAATTCCTTTTTGGTTTATGATACTGATGATACATATCTGTCATCTGACAGGTCCTAAAATTTTAGTAGATCTAGGCTTTGAAAAATATTTTTAAAAGTATTTACATATATGATATGATAAGGATTTATATGATATTTAAATTAAAAATAAAAAAAAATGATAGATTGAAGTCACTTAGTTGCAGCTATTTATTTTGTTTGAGTGCGTTTTTCCCTTGCTTTCGTGGATTTTACGTTTCAAATTATTCAGTAAAGGTATCCCAGGAGCAAAAAATGATACAAATAAATTTTGAACTTTAAATTTCTGCATTTTATTTATTAAAGGAACTTTATTTTAATTTTTTGTTTAATAATATTTATTATAACGGTTCAAAAATTGATTTAATAATAATATGTTATACGTTATAATATGTTATAAAAAGTTATGATGATATAAAGTTTGTATTTTTTTTAACTTTAAAAACTGTCAGAAAATGCATCTGTCAACCATGTTAACTTTATCTATCAGCTAGATGCTTTGTTCAATTTGTTTTTATTTCATCCTTCTTAGGTTTAGAACATGATAGTGGTGCAGTAAATTTGTTTAACTTTAAATTGATTTTATTATACAAAAAAATTGGCAAGCAAAACATAAAAAAACTTGTCTATAATAACAAGATTTTGAAGTTGAAGCGGTATGGAACTTTTTTGCCACTGCGCACGCACCGTGTTATAAAGAGTTTAAAAGAAATTTTAATTCTGTAAGTTTTTCTTCGTTTTGTAAACTTAATCCGACACGCGTTTCTATTTTTAAATCAACCTTTCCGTGCGCAGTAGCAAAAAACTTCCATACGGCTTCAACTTAAAAATTTTGTTTATGATAGACAAGTTTTTTACAATGCAATTTACTGCAACACTATTATGATCTAAATCTAAAAAGAATGGAATGGAAACAATTTAAACAAGGCATCTAGCCGCTAGACAAAAAATCAGATGTGTTATTTAACAAAACAAAAACTATATCTGAAGTAAAAAAGTTTAATTGCGACGTTTACAACATTAAAATATTCGTAGGTACATTGTAATACTAAAAAGCAAACTTTAAGAATAAACACGGAAGAGTTTCAATACTCGATAAAAAGTTAAAATGTCGCACCCGTTACATTTGGGGAAAATTTTAGAAAATAAAGTATACAATATTTTCTATTTAAAATACGTGGATAGGGTTACTATTCAAGTTTTAAACAAAAAATTCAAAATAAATCTACCTTATTCAAAATGGACAAATTACTACAAACAAAATTTATTACTATATGCTTTCATCCAAAATTTTACAGGATCAACTTGGGAAGCCAACGTTATAAAAGGTTTTCTATACAAGTGTTTATTAACATTTTGTTTGAGTTAAATATCTAATTTTTTATACTATTTTTGTGTATTAACGTATCTTGATATATCTGAACAAATACTAGCTTAAGCTTTTAAAACATGACGAAATGTGAAATGAATATCTACTACTACTACTTTTATATTTTTATTTTTTATTGTTTGTATATTTTTGTTGTATTGTTGTGAGAGGATGAATCCGTATAGAGTGTTAACGTGCACTCTCTGGATTTTTCAAAATAAACGTATTTTCTTTCTTACTTTATTATCATGAAAAACGCAGTGTCAGTGTCGCCGTTACAATGGAAATGCCCCATGGTTGACAGATGCATTTTCTGACAGTTTTTGTTAAAAAATAATCATACTAACTTTTCTTAACATATCATAATCGCCATCATTAACAACTTATTTTTTATTTTTGAACCGTTACAATAGATATTATTAAAAAAATATTAAAATAAAATTCCTTTCATAAATAAAATGTAGTAATTAGTAGTAAGTTAAAAATTGTTGTGACATTTTTTGCCCCTGGGATTCCTTAACTAAATAATTTTTAACGTAAAATCCACGAAGGCAAGGGAAAAGCTCGCTGCACCAATTTTTTATTTGATAATTTATTATTATAAACCTGACATACTTCTTACTTTTAAAAATAACTTTCGAGTCCTAGTTAAATTTAAAAAAATTATAATTTTAATTTTTTTTTACTTTTGATGTAATATTTTTTTAAACGAAAAAATAAAGAAATGTAGAAAAGTGTATTATTAATTTACAAACAAATATTTACTTTGAACAATGCATTACAGAGTAATTTTTTTAAGAAAGCACTGCTGAAAAATTTGATTGTGTATGAAAAAATAAAAAAGTGAATATTTTTTATATAAAATCATTTTTTTTTATATAAAATCATTTTAAATGTATGTAAAGATATCTTTCCTCCACTTTATTTTGAAAAAAAAATGTTATAAAATTCCTTACCCATATATAATGATTATCAATTATTTAAAACATGTATTTTTTAAGGTTTTTAAATCCGACTCTCACACAACGGTGCCGTTAGAAGAGGTTATGGGTCGGTGTTGTGTGGTCAATGTGAAGCACTATTTTGCGATGCGGCCAGAAGGTTTCGATGAAAAGGACGTGTACGTGTGCGAATCGCGATACAGCACGCGTTGCCGCAATTTTAAAAAGATCAAAATTTATCCGGATAACGCCGACATTAAGTTGGTGGCGAGGGACGAGCCCCTTGAACAGAAAAGAGTTGTGTCCGTGTTCAGGGAAAGAGTCGAGAAGCACAAGGATGAGCTGTTTGAGTTACAGGAACTCGAACAATTATCGGAAAAAGAGAAACCGGTGAGTAAAATCAAACAAATCTTTCATGCACTGAATTTTAATCTTTCATCCAAAATTTTCCTTCAATTTTTTAAATTATAAACTAGGGGTATGCGAATATTCGAATTTACGAATTATTCGAGACGAAAATTCAATTTTTGTTATATTAATAAAATAATTTTGTTCTTTCAAATTTTAAATCATTACAATATTTTTAACATTTATGACACTTTATAATTCATGTTAATTTTTTAATTCCTGACTAAAGTCGAAGGCTACCTTACCAACGTTAAACTAGAGTTTGGAAATGACTGAACATGGTAAATTTAACCGTCACTTATAATGATGTAACTGTATTTATCTACTCCTATTGCATAATTTTGGTGTTTTTCCGTAAATATTGTTAAGCATTATAAATTTCCTGCCTAACAACGTGAATAATAAACTCAGTATTCACGTTGTTAGGCATCAGTAATTGGCCGATTTCAGTATTCACTGTGATTTGAACCAATCGAGTTTTAAATTGGAAGAAGGCGACTATAACATTTAAAATTGTTAAAAAGTAAAGTTAACCATTTGATGTCAGATTTTATTTATTTAATTTTGAAAATCATTTAATTATCTACTTATTGGAGTAGATAAAGTATAGTATTACATTTGAGATTATGCGCAATATTCACTCGGATGATTTAGATCTCTGGTCTAGCGACTCGAAACGTAAACCTCATCCTCGTGAATATTAGCCTGCATTATCTCTTGTATAATAATATACTATTTTTTAAATAATAGCTACCCAGAGCTTTAAAATTTAATGCTTATGACTAAAATTTAATCGACAACTTATTTAAAATAATAATAATTCACTTATTATTATTATTTTAAGTTCGACTTTGCAAGTGAATCGAGCACCGAGGAATTGTATTGGTTTAAAGCAAATCAGGGCCAGTAAAAGCCTATGTTGATCCAATAATTTTATACCAGTTGAAATGTTATTTTTTTATTCAAAAGAGCATAAATTAAATAGTATATATTCTGGTTTTCGGATTGATCCGAACAACCCCCGCGCTGTCATGACCCGCCATCTTGAAAAAAAACACCCTCAAACCGTTTATCACACAGAAGCCAACAGACTTTTCCCAAGTAGCATTATAGTGACGAAAACTGATATCACCACTTTAAAGAGTGGCAATAACGTTTAAATAACTAAATCTACCACGATACAGTTAAAATATCTCCATATTATATTAGCATAGTTGTAATCATGTGATTTGCACCAGCAGAATATACTTTATAGTTTTATAACTTTTTGGTGTATCTGAAATGTTATGACCACTTTTGACACCACCTTAAAGTTGTCTAAACTTTAGAGTGGATTATGAATAGTAACTGTAACCAAACCACATCACTTAAGTATTACTTTGAAGTAAAGTGGGTATATCAGTTTTGGTAACGTTTTTGGAACTTTTTCCAAACCTTGAATGTGGCAAAACTTGATTATATAATTACGGTGGTGATTGCCACGTTCTTGCTACATGTTTAAGTGATTTCCACATTTCGTATAAAATTACCACTTTAAAGTTCCCTTCTTTAAAAGCAGGCATGTTTACAAATAATCGCCATTGTAGGGAAATAAATGTGTAGTTTTAAACAAATAATTCTGGTTATTACCGCACCAAATTTATCACGTTAATACCTATTTATTGGTTTCAAGTGACCAGAAATAATAAAAATAATATTTTAGTCCTCTAAATAAATAATTTTCATATCCGCTAAGTTTATAGATTTTTTTATTCTTTTTTATTACCACATATTTCAACAGGGCATGCTTATATTTCAAGCTTTGATACCCATGTTTAACAGTAAAATTTAATTCGTGTTAATTTTATGTCTTCGGATTATTTTAATTCTAGTTATTATTTGCAAGTTGTACTCTTACAATATTATAATTCAGTGTTAGTTTAATATCCAGTCAGAGAAAGCAAAGATAATAAGATAAATAATATGCTGGAAAGAGACGGGGATAGAAAGTAAAGATTAGTAAAGTTTTGGCCACTATACCTTCACGTTACTGACACTAAAAAAGTGTTTCCCATTTTAGTTACTTCCACGTAATAGAAACGTTTCTACCGCGTGGCAGAGATTTTGGCAATATACTTTACAGTTCCAAGTATAAGTGGCCAACAAGTTTTAACCACTATAAATGCTACTTGGGTTAAAATACTGGAAATTTATAAACTACATTTATTATGAGTATGAGTATAAGAACGTATGTCAGGCCCCATCGGCAACGCCTTACACTGACCTTCCAGGGTTCTTTTACCCCCTTTCGGTTCCCGTACGTATCCCGCCACTGCACAGCGTTACCTTTGTTTGGTGGATTTGGATTATTTCCAATAGTTAGTCTAATAGTCACTATGGTTCCTGGCACTTTCCAATAAGAAGTTCTCATTGATATGACCTAAATAACCATTGCTGTTAGTAAAGTTACCCGTGAGGTTTTATTAAAAATTGTATGATTTCAAAACCTACATTGACGTTGACATTGTATATTATATGGATTAGTGTTCTGCGCATCAATGGTTACTGTTTTATCTCTTATAAAGAAATAAAAATAAATAAATTAATAATTATTAAGAAATTAACGTTAATAGAAAATTCGATTCCCATAAAAAAAATACCGTTTTAGACTTGACAGAAACAAACACATTGAGTCCATGTCAGGAACTAATAAAACTATAGGGCCATTCCACGCGTAACGGATAGGACAGTTGCCGTTTTTAATGTCAAATTTTTATAAATAGTTCTAAACTAAAGCTGTTTAACAAGGTTTTTATTTGGCAAAATTAGGTATCGTGATGACTGTTTAATTCCTTAAAAACTAATAATTTAAAGCGTAACGGACGGGACTTTGTAACAGAAATGCTATGAAAGAATCATACACTGAAAAAAAAAATCATGTAAATTTCCGGTAATGGAGATTGGTTATTTTGATGCCTTGTTGATAACTGAAATATTCCATTTTATTATTATTTTACATGTAAAATGTAATAGCATAATTGACGTATAACTCATTTATATTTTTTATGTAAATTAACATTTTTAATGTAATATGTTTTTTATTTGAAATGTATTTATACATGATAACATTAACATGCCTACATGCCAACATGCGCGAATTCCCAGCCAATAGGTTATATATGAAATGTAATTTTGCGATTTTTACTACACTCCAAATGTAAAACAACATTTAAACCTGTAATAAAGTATATTTACATTTGAAATAATGCAGTAAGACGTTATAATTGTATTTTTTACATTTAGTACGTTAAATTTACTTGTTGTATCAATAATTAATACATAACATTAGTAATTTTACAAACAAAAATGTTTATTTACTTGAAATACATAAAAATTAGACGAAAATAAAGGTAATTTTACAATTTGTCGTAAAAATTAGGAATTTATATGGTAATAATCCTGTAACTTTACATTTAAATGTAATAATTTTTTTCAGTGTAGATAATGGAAATTTTAAGCGGCAATTATTGTCAACATGTTAAAATCAATTAACCAATTAATTGTTGTGATAATCAATTCATGCACATGTTTCCAAATGCATAGGTATTGTTAAAGTTAAAATCCTAAAATGCATTTTTTCATAAGATGAAACATTTATTCCTAATGAAACCATTGTTTGAAATTCTTTACATTAGACCTAATCTATATAATAACACTATTTAATAAGACTCAAAATAGGCCTATTATTTTTATGTTTAAAAGCTTAATGTTTACGCTCTCTTTTCAATAAAAAAAGTAAACAATTTTCTAGGATTCGTGGGGGTCTGTAAGGTGAAAAAAGTATAATAACAAATATAAAATTTAATTTTTGAGTCTTTAAAATCAAATTACATTTTTATAGTTCCAAAAATTTTAGTATTTCGGTCATTAAATCGCGGGGATTTTCGAAATCAAAATCTTGTCAAGATCCCAGTATAGTATAGCCTGTTATGTAATATAATATGTTATATTTCGATTTAACAGGTCAAAACCCTTTAACATTCCTTCAATATGTTTTTATTTACCTTTGTTTATTATTATTAAATTTATTTATTTATTTTTTAGAATGTTGTGGCATACATCTGTATGGACATAGATGACGGTAATACGTACTATGAACAATTTAATACAATATGCAGCGGTGTTGTGAAAACCGGCGATTACGTGTATGTGGCGGCAGATGGTGGAAAGCAACTAATCGCTCAAATAGAAACCATATGGGATACCAAAGAGTAAGTTAATAACTAAAGCCAAAAAATCATTTATGTTTATTTTTATTTTTAGTGGAAAAAGCTATTTCCGTGGTCCTTGGTTTGTGTCACCATCGGAGATGCCTCAATCACAAAATAAATTATTTTACAAACAAGAAGTATTTATGTCTTCGTTAGAGGACGCGAACCCATTGGTCAGCATTATGGGAAAATGTTGCGTTTTAGACTATAACGACTACATTTCATGTAAGCAAAAGACTTGTTATGTTTTAGCATTAAAACATAAAAAAATATTTAATAGGTCGACCGACGGAGATCCCCGAATCCGATGTATTTATATGTACGTCAATGTATGATGAAGTAAACCGACAAATCCGAAAATTACCCAACGAATCGTTGAAGAAATATCAACATAGTGGAGAGGTGACTGAAGACGAGATTTACTTCTTTCCTAGGTTTATTAATCCGCCAAAGGTGAGTTTTATTTACATTTTTATCAACAACAATTCGTCAACCTAATATAACAACTAATATAACAACGTTGTATGTTAAAAAGCCGATAAATTTGAGTTCGTTTTTTCAAGGTTTTATGTGACCCACCCTGGACATACGACTTGAAAATAACTCTACATATATATACGTATGTAGAATTATTTTTAAGTCGTATGTGAAGCCTAGGCCACTTATAATCCTGTAGAAACAAACACCTTAATTTTTTGTTTTTTTAAACATACTTCTTGTTATATTAGGGTGACGATATGTTGGCCTATTTTTTAACTCATGTCTTTTTTCATATTTATTAAACGTGTATCGTTTATTAAAAAAAATATATGTAAACGTGGATAAAAAATTGGGCGGCAATATTATCTAAGTGGCTACTTTTCTGATAAACCTGTTAATCTGGTATCATTTATTTAAAAAATAGAAAACACGAATTAACTTGGACAATACTTGTTCAAGAAAATTTCAAATGTTTCATAAAAACTATTTTTTTAAGTAAATTATTTTCTAATTAGGTTTCTGATTATATGGGCGTTTCTCTGTAAACTGGGCAACTCATTGTCTCAAGCTAATATTGTTTAGAAAAATAACAGATCATAAATATTTCATAGATAACTTCAAAAGATAATAACCTAATCTACCTATGCTCGACGTTCAAAATCCAATAAAATAAACTTTAATGTATCAAAATCGTTTTTATAGTCCTTAAAAACCAGTCCCCTGACGTGTCACCAAAGCAAAATGGTCACTTCAGACTAAATTAATTAAAGACAGTAACTATTGGAATCAACCTAATTGTTTAATTATTCAACCAATATTGTTTGCTTGTTACTATGACTTATTTATTTTTTATATTTATTATTTTATTATTAATTCTAAAAAAGTCATCTAAACTTTATCTCCGGATTTTATAAACAGTCCCCTGTATAGATTTTTCAGAAAATGCTCAATGTTTTCCAAAGTAATAGGAATATTTTTGGTTCATCTGCCGTATACTAATAAATATACCGATATTTATTCCTCGAATAACATTTATTAAATACAACAAAAATATAACAAAAAAACTTGCCTAGACAATTTCTTACTTCAAGTTGCCCAGTTTACAGAGAAACGCCCATATCTATTTTTAAGACATTTTACGCTGCTAAAAGTATACAAAGTGTCCCTAAACTTAGTGGCATAAATTTAGGAGCAGATTAAGCAAGTCAAAATAAGATGACAATCTAAATAAATATTTTTCCTAATTACGTATGTTTAAAAGATACAGGGTGATAAAGTGTTACTTATCATATCAGTTTTTTTAATATAACTTCTACTGTGGTAGACTTGGAAAGGTGATATTTTGCAAACAGTCACTTACTACCACACATATTCACACATAATTACAATTGTTCGAGTGAACACAGTGTCATAGAAACAGGGGTTGCTTAAGCTTATTGTGCCATACAAACTTTGAGTTTAGGTTTTTATACCATTTGATGCAATTTTTCGATTAATCAGTTCGGCTACTATTAAAAAGGTGGACCTCTCAAACTTCGATAAACTAAACTGTTTCCGAGATATTCCAGATTACAATAATTGTTATACCGCATTAAAGGACTAGAAGGTATATGATAACAAATTTTTTAATTGAAAAAATTACAATTTTTTTAATGTGACGGTCAGGGCAAAAAGTCCCGAGGCTCATGGAATGCTCTTTTTAGTTTTTTCAATTAAACAATAAACCTTTTAATCCTTTTAAATAATGTGATATAACAATTATTGTAATCTCGGAAACGGTTTATTTTATCGAAGTTTGAGAGGGACAACTTTTTAATGGTAGCCAAACTGTGTAATCTAAAAATTGCATAAAGTGTTATAAAAACATAACCTTAAAGTTTGTATGGGACAATAACCTTAAAGCAACCCTCGTTTCTACGACACTGTGTTCACTCAAACAATTATAATTATGTGTTTTGGTAGTAAGTGACTGTTCGCAAAATATCACCTTTCCAAGTCTACCAGTAGAAGTTATATTAAAAAACTGATATGATAAGTAACACTTTATCATCCTGTATCTTGGAAACATAAGTAATTAGGAAAAACATTTATTTGGGTTTTCGTCTTTTTTTGACTTGCTCAATCTTTTCCTAAATTTATGCCAATAATTTTAGAGACACCTTGTATACAATAGTAAATAAAATCCACCTGTCAGTTACCTAGTAACAAAGTGTTCTCAACTGAAATTTTTTTTTTTTAATCCCAACTAAGAACCACAAAAAATTTAAAAAAAATTAATAAAAGGCAAAATCAAGAAAATAGTATAAAACACTCGTCGCAGAAGCCTATCCTCGCACGTGGACTAATTTAAAATTCGTGCGGGAATTTGTGGCCTTCTGCAACTTGTACTAAAGTACATAGTAGGTAATACTATTATAATACTAATTTATATGATTCCACGCTCGGTAAACAATATACTAATTTATCCCGCTACGTTATTACTTTTCCTCCATAGGGATAAAAAAAATAATTCGTATAAAATCCGCCACTTTCGCCTCACTCTGCAGATCTTTTAATAAAGGTATTGTAAAAAATAGTACTACGCCAAAAAAATTTCTAGGACTATGATAAAACAACATAACAAAGGTAAATTACCTTTATTTATTAAGGTTGTTGAGAAGGAAATTCAATTATATCAGAAGTTTTTGAAATTTTTACATTATATTTGCACAATGAAGAAAATTCTGGTAAAGTTTAAGCATGATCCTGTTTTTGGTTCAAGATAGGGATAAAAAAAAATTCGTATAAAATCCGCCACTTTCGCCTCACTCTGCAGATCTTTTAATAAAGGTATTGTAAAAAATAGTACTACGCCAAAAAATTTTCTAGGACTATGATAAAACAACATAACAAAGGTAAATTACCTTTATTTATTAAGGTTGTTGAAAAGGAAATTCAATTATATGAGAAGTTTACGAAATTTTTACAGTATATTTGCACAATAAAGAAAATTCTGGTAAAGTTTAAGCATGATCCTGTTTTTGATTCAAGATAAAAAAAATCTTAGTTTGGTTCACGACACATGAGACGAGAATATCAGATTGATCATTTTGGTTGGACACCGTCCAACATTATTCTTTATTATTGAATTTACTTCTCAACAATCTTAAATTTTATATTATAACTGTTAAAATTTTATTTTTTGTTAATAATAGTTTACTTTTTAAATGATTACAATTAATCTTATGTAAATGTAAGGTACATAATGTTTGTAATTCCGCCTAAATAGGTAATATGCTCCAGATTAAAAATGCAGTCAATTAATTAAGGTTATGATTTAGTCTTAAGCTGGATTTGGTCAGCATTTAACATAATTTAATGTAACATAAAGTAATTTAATGTAATTGTGCCATTTATACAACATTTAGTACATGGTGTTTTTTGAAACAGATATTGGCAAGACTGTGGTTGACTAAATGATAATTATGTTTAGTTTTAAGCACGGTCTTATATATAAGACCATGATTTTAAGCACAATAAAAAGATTTTAAGCACAAAACAATAAACTATCCTTTATAAATATTCTTCTTCTTCTTCTGGGTGTTATGGCCTTTCCCTTCCGGGACTTGGCCAGCTGTACTTCTTTGGTTTCCCTGGGTCGCTGGGGAAGGTGGGTCTAGGAATTCCTATGGCTTCCCCTGTTCTAATGTTGTCCTTGGTGGTGTATCTGCATGATTTCAGGTATCTTGTTAACTCGTTCGTGTAATGTTACACTAATATTGCTACTTTTCTGGTATGTTTATTTGTTTATTATTATTATTATTATTTTTTTTAATTTGTATTTTACTATTTTTTTTTCACTTCCGCTGCTATATGTTTAGTTTATTAATGTTAATGAATTTAAATATGAGTTCCCATATCTTGCTGTTGGCCTTTTGTAGGACCACAGCCATGTTAAAAGGTCTGACCACCCCCATCCTGTGTATCTCCTTATAAATATTCGATGGCAAATTTTGTTGTTGTAAACAAGGTTGGCATTACGCCGCGCAAGCGCAGATTCATTTTCATGTAACATAATTTAAGAAGTTACGTCAAAAATACTTATAATCTCCGACTCCCTTAGTGCAATTCAGGCAATTATAAAAACGGGGATAAATAAAGAAAGCGATTACATAACCCTTTCAACAAGACAAGAAATCCTAAAAATGAACAATGGGGATATAAAAATTATGTGGATTCCAAGCCACACTGAGATCAGAGGAAATGAAATAGCGGACAGACTGGCAATGAGGGGAAGAAATCTACAAATAGTTAATCAACAAAATATGATTGATGCAAGACGATTCGCAAACGAGGGAAAAACAAACATTAAAAAAAAATGGGAACAGTTATACATTGGATGGCAACGAGGGAAGGGAAAATACTATGAAAGACTAGAACCAAGACCGCTAGAGAAACCATGGTTCACGAATACAAAGTATAAAAGTAGAGAAATTATAACAACCATTACAAGAATGAGGACTTATCACTGTCTCACACCATTGCATCGTAATAAGATTGGGATTACCGACAACCCAAACTGTGTTTGTGGACAAACAGGAACACTCAACCATATAATATTTGATTGCATGATGGATGAAGCCAACTGTAGGAAAAGATATCATATAGCTAGTAAAGAACTTGGGGGACCAATCAGCACGGAGTATATCTTAACAAAACCAAACTCTAAAGCTACACAATCTATAATAAACAACATGAAAATTTGAAAACCCAATCCAACACATCCAGTAATGATAGAAAATAGTAAACACAAATAAGCTACAAAATGCATGAAAATAAAAACTGCTTGTTAGATGCACGAAAGTAATAACAGCATGGTAGAGAGAATGATATCCCTTATCCTGAACCTTTGTACATATACCATATAACCCAACACCTAAATTCATTATGAAAGGCATGGAACATTCCAGACGTGTCAACAGGCACACCTTTCATTGGGCACGGGCTTGGGCGGCCGTCCTACGACGCGTCGCGACGCGAGTTCATCGAAATAAAGAAGAAGTTACGTTACATTACATTAAATGCTGGCTAAATCTACCTTTATAATAAGGTAATAATTTAGTCTTATTTTAAGAAAATAACCCTTTATAACCCTTATTTGAGTCTGTCATAAGTTATAACTTATAACCAATGTCCCTATTATAAGTTCTAAGGGACAATTAGAGAGAATGGACGCGTAGGGAAGTGTGAAAATAAATTAAATAATGGCGCCGATTGATAAAAGAGCCCGCTACCTTACCCTTTTATCTGTTTTCCATTCGACTTAACCACAGATTATAAAGACTTAACCTACAAATTTGCTTGATTTCTTTAATTCGAATCCATTTCTTGGTTTAAATTTTGCACTTTTTTAACGTTCTGATTAGGTACGCCTTCCCTCTCTTCCTTGCTTAAATGGTCACTCATAAACGTTTGAACGGACCACTACATAAGTCCGTTATATATGGGTGTCCTTTATAACCGCTTTAAATCTACTGTATATTTTTTTTTGTTATAAATTAAAAACTTTATACACATATTATGTATTGTATTATTTTTAGAATATAAGAAATTAGCGTTAAAGTGAAATATATATATAACCTTAATTATTTGACTGCATTTCTTATACAAAGTTTTTCATTTAATGTCAAAGTGGGACTATTTACCGTGAAGCATGGACTTAGTAAGTAATTTAAGATTGAAAAAGGTAACGTATTGCAAATGTAAGATTTAATATGGTTACAATCTTTATCTAACAACAAAACAAAAGAATCGCCCAGTAAGAAACCTAATGGAATCTTATTTTACTACTTTACCTACCTAAAAAATGAATAATAATAATTGACAAACAAAATAATCATGATTCGTTAAAATAATTCGACTGTAAACTTTAGACCTATATACCGTATTTTCATTTTTACTTCATTCGGGTTTTAAGAGTGGGATAATAATTTGGGAGATGCCGAGAATCTCAGACCGAGAGATTGTTTTCGCATTATTAAGTTAATTTACTTTTAAAAATGATTAAAATGTAACGTAACTTTTAACAGTAAATTATTAATTAAAGGAGTAAAATCATTATTTATTTTGCCTCGTGGTTTCTTATTAAAAAAACGTTTAAACATAAAAAATTTCTTTAAAAACTAAAATAAAAAATAAAATATTCTCTTGAAAACAAATTAAAATAAATAAATCAAATAAAACAAAACTAAAAATTTAACTTCTTAATATAAATGTAAATAAATATATAAATTAATTAATTAATAAAAATAAATTCGGCTATTTTGGGAATCGATGTATTTTTTCATGTTGTGTTATCTACTTATAAAATAAATTTCACCAGTAGTTGATACCTACGCTCTGCAACACTGCATCTTTCCAGGTCACCATGGTGCAAATTCGTACTGCGCTGGCAGCGCGCCAGCGCAGTACGAATTCGTTTTGTTGTGAACAGCATATCGTTTAGTATAATTAGTGTTCCAAAATTTGTATCTTCTTTAAAAATGATAGGTCCTATCAAATTCAACAAAACATCTATGGCAAATTGCCATAGACATTCTGCTGAAATTTGTTACTTGTTCTGCTATAACTATAAAACTAGCAGTACTAGTTATTAGATTACCATCTGTATCAGGCTGCCTGATTTAGGAATTAATACGTTTGAAAATGGATAACGAATGATATAACATTTTTATTATAATGCTGTTTATTTCATTAGTAAATTAAATTTACAGTGAACGAACGAACGGACAAATAAATACCTTCGAATTCGTTTCTTCGCTGATTTAAATGTCCCTTTATATCAGAAGTTCAATGTATTTCAAAACCTCTTGAAATTTTTGGTTCAACCTGGCGAATACCAACTAATTTGATGATCTGATTTAAATGCACCTTCATATCAAGAGTTCAATGTATTTTAAAACTTGTATGCAAAATACGGAACACAGTGTATAGACAACTCTAGGGTGGACGTTAATTGGGGTGTTTTTGAAATGTTGGGTTCCATGTAGTGTAATCGCTTTGGCGACAAACAAAACAGAATTTGTCAGATTTTGTTTAAATTTGTGTATATTTAATATAATTAATATATTAATATTATTACCTAGAGATGTAAAAAAACGTTGTTTTTTTTTTCAGATGTGAAAAAAAACATGAAAAAAAAACTAGAAAAAACGTTTTTTTTTTGTTTTTTTTTTCAAAATGAAATTTTTGGTAAAATATATATTAATAATAAAGTGAAATGTAGAATATATTAAATTTTTCATTTTGACCAAGACTAAAAAATCTGATTTCTTATTATTTGGTAGTTTCCACATTAGAAACCAGTAGCAATGTAAAACTTCTCTACCAATACAAAAAATTAAAGGATAAAAAAATTGTTTTGCGATTCTTCGGATAGCTGTATCTTTGTTAAAAATGGTCGTATTGGAGCCGTAAAAAAAGCAAATTTGAAGTTTCTAGTTTTGAGATTTTTAGATGAAAAATGTGCAACGCTCAATCCTAACAAATACCGTAATAAAAAAATCGATTTTTTTGGCTTTCTGGTCCACGGAATGTTCTGACTTAACCACCAATGGTTCTCCAAGAATTTGCTATTATTTTTTTTGAAAAAAAAAATTCCAAACTCTACATGAATTTGAAAAATCATGAAAAAAGTGCTTTTGGTAGCTTTTTGAAAAATCAAGCGCTGAATCAAAAATATTATATGTAGTAACTTTTTTTAGAACCAAATCAAAACAAGCGCGGCCCTTATTGGTCAATTCGGTGGTGGTGGCGCGTGCAATGCGCGAGACTGTATTTACATTTACTAATTGTCATTTAGTGGCAAATTTTAGTCCATGAAACCTAAAAAATTAGGCAAATGGGACTAATCTTGAAAAAAAACCTTAAATGTGAAAAAAAAACCATTTGAAAAAAAATAATGAAAAAAAAACTGTTTTTTTTTCAACACGCATCTCTAATTATACCTTCAGTAACCTAAGCATTGACCAAATTTTTTTTTCATTTCGAGGTCTCAGGGCCGCGCTACGAATTTTTGAAGTTTTGGACGTTTCTGTGTATACAAAATCCACTCTCTTTAACCAAAACTCATAGCGCGGCCTCCAGGCTTCTAAATCCAAGAAATGTCTAGGTAAACAAAATTGGACAACTTTTGTTGCGTCCTCAAAATTAAATAACCTATTTTTTAAAACATGCTTGGTGGCACCTCTTAATATTAATATTAAGAATTCAAAATTTGACAGATTTATTTTTTTTAACATTAAAGCGTTTACACCACATTTTTTTAAACATTAAAGCGTTTACACCACATGGAAGGCAAAATTTTAAAAACACCTCTAATAAGTATATACCACCCTAATACACTCATACATTTTTGTATAATACATTTCTGGATTACCTTAGTTTAATATGGATATATAGGGATATACACAATCCACACAACAAGGTCTTCTATCTCGTTTTGCGCATACTAAATATCACTGCAACACTGCACAGACTGGAACGGCGGCCATTTTTATGTTGTTTACAATTCTTGTCCTTTGGGTTTGTACTGTTTATGCAGTTTAAAAATCGTTTTAAACGTTGTGTTTCCGAGTGTGTTTCTTACAGAGGCACTTGTAAGCCTCAAATATACAAAAGTATATTATATTATAATACAAAAGTGCTCTTGTAGTTTCACCCTTACTTCTTAAGAAGTGTCAGAAGCTAACTGTATGGCTTGAGCGTGTTAGGGATACGAACGGACCGCGGCCTTAAAGTCCCCTCCAAAGGACTAAAACACAATAGGACAAAAATAAATAAACAACCATACTAATGTGGGACTCGAAACCACGACCTGTCGGCTTATAGTTAGCAGCACTGACCACTACTCCATTGTCGGATGTAAATAAAAATGATGCCTTATAGTGCTAAGAACAATCATTTTACTCCTCTTTTATAAAAAATAAACCTTATTCTATCAGGACTGTCAAACTGTCAAATTTCAATTTGAAGGTTAATTTACCATAACCCACAAATTAACCTTAAAATTGAACTTTGACAGTTTGATGACAGTCCTGATAGAATTGGGTTATAAAATAACCTTAAATTAACCTTCAAATTGACATTTGACAGCCCTGATAGAATAAGGTTTATTTTTTACCAAAGAGGAGTAAAATGATTGTTCTTAGCACTTTGAGGTCTCTTTTAAGGCTTGCAAGTCTCTCTGTAAGAAAAACGTTCAAAGCACAAGAATTTTAAACAACAAAAATGTCCGCCATTGAATGATGTGCAGTGTTGCAGTGATTTTTAGTATTTTTATTACGAGATTAAACAGACCTTGTTGTGTGGATTGTGATGTATAATACATAATATAATGGTATTTTATCTACGCCAGTGAGATAAGAACTTCTTATCCCACTCATTTTGAGTGAGATAAGAAGTTCATTAACGCACGCGTTTTTCTCTGCTTTTAACCAATCAAATAAAAAAGTCAAAATGTCAAAATGTCAAAATAACCCTAAATTAAGTCTTAAACAAAAATAATTACCGTTTATTTTTTCATTTAGAGGCGTAGATAAAAATTTGTACAATATACGTGTGATAACGCTTTATTAACGTACTTTTGCGATTGCCCAACTCGTGCTACGCACTTGTTGGGCAAATTTCGCATGCGTACGTTAATGAAGCTCTTATCCCACTTATATCGTAAATAACTATTACCGTTGAGTAGAGACTTTCTTAATCAACGGTATTAATAATGCTAAATGCTGTTTAAATTAGACGACTTATTCTATTTGTTTGACGATTTTTACTGAATTAAAATGTTTACACTTTTCACGTTAATCACTACTATTGGCGCTACTAGCGTTTTTAAAATTTCTTTTTGTTTAGAATCTTCTGATATCTTTGGCATTGTTTATTAAGGCCTTGGACAGGAGTATCGATTTTAAATATTAAAAATACCAAAGTATATTTACATACAGTACCAACATAATCAAATTTGTCAAATTCCGAAATAAAAGTTAGATTTCAACATTATTCTTTTTAAATAATTTATAAACATTAGTAAAATAAACCTAATTAAAGCAACAATTGTTTACATTAAACTAAATTTACACTTAAAAACCGTATCTACATCTTAAAAATCATAATTAAGGCATTTTCATAAAATGCTTGCCTCGACGCCGATATTTGAATTTGCCGCCGGACGCCATTTAAATTCTAGATGCAGATTAACCTCAACTTCTGTCAAAAATTCGTTTGTGATAAAAGCTTCTACGGGTTTCGTTGCAATATATTGTTAAAGTAAAGTTTAAGTAAAGTGATTTATGTAAAATGTGAAAAGGAATACAACAAAAGAGATAAACAATGGATAATTTAATGGATACCACTCCTTACTCTGGAAATGTAACGATACTTTTTGTCTGTTTAAAATGACCTAAAATAGAGTTTGTAGAATATTTAAAAATAACCTTTTGACAAACTTTCTACTAATATAACAATTATTACACCGTTATTTTTAATATTTTAATCGGTATTTTATATAAAAGTTCATGTAAGTGCTATAAGTAGATACGTAAATTACCTATGCATTTTGTAAGGGTTAAAGGCGGTGCCCATTTTATTTTTAATGTGGATTGGTTTGTTTTGATTAAGAATTAAAATTTTCTCCATCTTCTGCCATCACTTTTATTTTAACTAATGTGTTCTATTTGGGTTTAATTGAATAAAAATCTGGATCTTTGGCTTACAATTTCACAAATTTTATATGAATCAATAATGAGTCTGTTGTGGGAATGGGGACGCCATTTTGTTATTAAAAATACAATTTTAGATGTTATTTTTATATTATTAGCTACATTCTTAAAATAGTTTAATATTGTATCACTTTAATGTTTAAATTAATTTAAAAATATTGAAAATAAATTTGCTTTTCTTTGTATATTATACCTATAGGTAATATATTAATACCTAGTTAACAAACAAGATTTTTAGATTATCAAACTAAATTTCTAATGCATAAATTTACATTTAAAACCCTTATTTGTTTTGTAACACTTCTAGTATGTATTTACTTTTGATGTTAAGTATTGTTGTATAGTGAATATTTAAAATACCAAAAATATCCCTAATACCGTCAATACATTCAAGTCAATTCGTCATCTGATATGTTAATTTGTTTGAATGGATTTAACTTGGAGGGCGTAATTATGTAAAAAGTAATTAAAACCAGTCTTATATTTAAGTTAAAGGAAAATTTGACTTGATAGAATGCAGACTTAGACGGAGTCAACTGTATTGACAAATGAGCCCTTAATGTTTTTTTGGCAGAACATAATTTTCTTATTTTATAAATTTGTATTTAATACCAGTTCTAATTTGTAGATGCTTTTAAGTAATGCTGCAAAAAATATAGGGTGTAGTACCATAACTTGTGGTAAATACCATTAAAGAAGCCAAAATATAAAATACATGGTACCTAATAATTAATTTAACTTTCTTTGAATTTATCAAATTCTTAAGATTTATTAGGTGGGATATTAAAGTTAGTTGGACAATTAATTTAACCCAATTTAATATTACTGCATTTATCAGTGTTTAAGAAATGGCTTACATAAAACCATATAAGACATAAGACATGTTGGTGCTATTGTTATATAGTGTAGATTACTAATGTAAATAGATTAATTCAAATGATTAGGTATACTAAAGTTCTTTTTTCTAATTAATATTAAAATGTAAGCCTTTTTTTATGAAAATATCACAAACTTTTTGTTAGCCACTAAATAACTGTAAAGGGTGTTAACGAAAGGTTGTCAAAAAATTTACCATGTGGTAGAAAATATTTAATTTTGTCCTATTGTCTAAAAATAATACATGTATTTTTCGTGTTATTAAAACCTTTATTCACAAAAAATACATGTTCAGAAAATGGGACAAAATTGACAAAATGACTTAAGTGAGCTAGAGTTCCTATATTTATTTTAAAGATTTAGGTGTTAAAAATTGAAGAAAAAAATGTATGTGGAATAGGGTGGGTTGAAAACAAAATGTTTGTTTTTTTTCTTAGCATGGGGGTGGAATTTTTACCTTATAAAAAAAGAAAATTTCTCAAAAGAAAAAAATAATTTTTACTCAACATTATAAAATGTATTGTTTATTACCGTTGGTCCAAAATGTCAATAAACAAAAAAGTTAGTGTTACACCAAAATTTGAACTTTATTTTCATTTCAGTAAGTTTGGTATAAATTGTTGAGCATTCATACCAAAGTTCACTCTTTTATATCCACAGGTATTGAAAATATTTAGAAAAAAATATTTTTAGCGACAAACTTTTAAGGGGCTCTAACTCACTTAAGAGTCCTTTCTCACACTATGTTTATATTTAGGTATATCATATTTATATATTTTAAAAAGTTCTACCACTTGGTAAATTTTTCGACAACCTTTCGTTAACACCCTGTATACATCGTTTTTATAATAAAAGCTATTTAACTTTTACAGAATAGCATAAAAGTAGTACTATTGATCACAACAAAAATACCTAATTTAAAACTTGATTGAAAAACACAGCTATCTATCATTTCCAACACTTACCTCCATTTTGTAACCTTGGTTGTAACTTTAGACATTATAACACTGGACTCGTAATGTGTTTTAAAATCATCGCGTTTTTTTGGTCCAAGATGTACTATACAGTGGCGGAGCAGTTTTAAGGCAAATCTAAGAAAATTTGTTAACTCAATAAATCACTAATATTAACACTATGATAGTTAGAATTACTAACATTGAGTAAGCTCACCTATATTACCTAATTTTGCTCTGCTGATTTCAAAAGTGCCACTCGTTTTGCTCCAGGACGTCTAGGATTCGAATTGCGTATAAAAAATGCTATGTCCAATTATCTTAAAATGAAAGTTTTTTCGTTAATATTTTGTCTTAATAGTCCCTGTATATTTTTGACGTTTTTCGTCAAAAACATACAGGGACTATAAAAAGTCATCGGTAGGTATATGTCAAATAGAAAATGTTTATATTTTGATTTTTTTATTGTAACATAGAAAATATTTAGACCCAAGGAATGGCATAGTTTTTATATATTTTTTTGTAAAAAGGATTATTTTTTGAAATTTTTGTGTCGTTTTTTTAATTACTAAAGTCACCAAAGTAAACGGGTTTCGGTATAAACATTACTCTTCCACAATTATTTGAAATTTTTTGATTTACATCATGCCTAAAGTACCCAAAAATGTAATCTCCAATCTTAAAATTATTAAATATTATCATATCGGGCTAAAAATTGGCGCATATTCATTAAAGAAATGCTTTCCGCTTTTTAACGTTAATGTCATTAAAAATCATCTATGTTAAAAATGCATTAACTTCATTTTCATCCCGAAATTTCACCAAGTAACTGTAAATGTAGAGCATTGGTATAGCAATTCATTGCTCAAATTTTTTAGAGTTAAATTAAAAAACCACCAAGTTTGATTTAAAAGTCCAAAAAAATTCCTGCTCAATCGAACCTCGGGTGGTATTTGATAAAATCTACAAGTTTTAAATTAAGTCATTTCTGTGTCACTTTGGCATTTCTCTATACTTAGGTTTAAATTGAAATGAGTGTCAAAGATAATTTTCATACCGAAACTTCTTTACTTTATTGCCCTTTCAATTCAATAATTAAAATAAATGACAATAAAATGTCAAATATTGGTTGTTTTTTTTACATAAAATAGGTACATTACAATTTTAGTTAAATATTATCTATTTGACTTATACCGATTACTCCAGAGCCATTCCACGCGTGACGGATGGGATAGTTGCCGTGTTTTTATTTACAAAATAATGTTGTTCTATTGTATTGCCAATGTCAAATTTTTATAAATGGTTCTAAACTGGAGCTGTTTAACAAGGTTTTTATTTGGCAAAATTGGGTATCGTGATTGACTGTCCAATTCCTTAAAAACTAATAATTTAAAGCGTAACGGTCGGGACTTTGCAATAGTCCCGACCGTTACGCTTTAAATTATTAATTTTTAAGAAATTGGACAGTCAATCACGATACCTAATTTTGCCAAATAAAAACCTTGTTAAACAGCTTTTGTTTAGAGCTATTTATAAAAATTTGACATTGGTAATATGGTGGAACAATATTATTTTGTAAATAAAAACACGGCGGCTGTCCTATCCGTTAAGCGTGGAATGGCCCTCCAGTACATTTAAAATAAATTTAAGGCAAAATATTAACAAAAAAACATACATTTTGAGGTGATTGAGCAGAGCATTTTATTACGCAATTATTTTAAATCCGAGACGTCCTAGAGCAAAACGAGTGACATTTTTGAAATTAGCGGCCCAAAATTAGTTCAACCGGGCCAGAGTACTCAATGTTAAAAAAAAAAGTTTCTAAAACTATCATAGTGTAATCAATATTAATCAGTAATTTAATTATTATACATTGGTAAAATTCAAATTTATACAAATTTCTCTCTCGTTAATTTGTGGGTTTTGGTAAATTAACCTTAAAATTGACATTCGACAGTTTGATGACAGCCCAGATAGAATAAGGTTTATTTTTTACAAAAAAAAAGTAAAATGGTTGTCCTTAGCACTTTAAGGCCTCATTTGATACTTACAAGTGCCTTTGTAAGAAACACAACAGATTTTTAATCTGTATAAACGGCACAAACCCAAAGCACAAGAATTGTAAACAACATAAATATCTATGATAAAAATGGCCGCCGTTAGAGTTTGTGCTTCGTGATTTTTAGTATGCGCGAAACCTTGTTGTGTAAAGTAAAAACATGTCGACGAAATTGCAAGGGACGCCAATGATTAAGAGGACTTAAAAATAAATGCACGTCTTTCTATCGAATTTACGCTGTATTTTTCACCACATCTGCACCTTTTTACCATTGATTAGGTTGTTTTTGTAAAAAAAACACTCAATAACAATACAAAATATCAAACAACTGTCAAAACACATCTTGAAGCCACAGATTTTGTTTGTTTACACGTCCAGTTTTATGATCTAATGTGCCGCGATTCGAAATGTTAAAGGCACGTTAGTTACGTCATAATTATTTTACGTCATAGTTTTAAGATTTTATGTTACGATAAAACTAAAACAAAACCAACCCAACACTTTAACAAAGGAACAACAAATTTATAAAATAAAAAAATAAAAAAAGTTCGACAACTTCTCAGTATCGATCCCGGTACCTCTCGCATGCTAGCGACCGCCCTACCATCTGAGCTATCTAGCTTGACATCAATTTTATAACGCTCGGGGAACGTAATAGAGTAATTGCATCAAAAATGAAAATCCCTAAAAACCTTTTTATTGTAATCTAGAGGTAAAAACACATTGCGAAAATATTTTTTTATATTCCAAAAGTTCAACCCGGCCCCAAAATATCAAATTGAAAAAAAGGTACTTTTCAAACGTTCCGAACTCCCGCCATATTGCATGACGTCATAAGCTTTACCAGCTGTCAGAAATCAAGATGTCAACAAATAATAAACACCGATAAAGTTTATGTTTAACATGGAAAACGCGAAACCAAAAATTGGTTGTAAATATTGTTTTGTGCCTTGTACAAATACAACCTGGAAAACTCCTGGGAAAAGGTTTATCACCGTGCCAAAAGGGAAAATAAGGATAAAGTGGATTAAAATAGCTCGGCGCGATATCAAAACATCGTCACCATTTTATTGCTCATTTTAAGGATCATTTTAATGTAAGTAAAATAAAATGTCGTTTACTAGGTATATGGTTTGAATAGGTATGTTAAATATTAATAAATTCAAGAAAATACGGCTGAGCCGTAACTACTCTCAGTGTAGGGTCATAAACTTTGCTTTTGATAATTGAAGGGACAACTTTCCCAGGAGTTTTCCAGGTTGTATTTGTACAACAAGGCACAAAACAATATTTACAACCAATTTTTGGTTTCGCGTTTTCCATGTTAAACATAAACTTTATCGGTGTTTATTATTTGTTGACATCTTGATTTCTGACAGCTGGTGAAGCTTATGACGTCATGCAATATGGCGGGAGTTCGGAACGTTTGAAAAGTACCTTTTTTTCAATTTGATATTTTGGGGCCGGGTTGAACTTTTGGAATATAAAAAAATATTTTTGCAATGTGTTTTTACCTCTAGATTACATTAAAAAGGTTTTTAGGGATTTTCATTTTTGATGCAATTACTCTATTAACGCCCCTTTAACATTTCAAATCGCGGCACGTAAGCGTGCCTCTAGTCACAGCGTTTTAACTTTTGTAAATTTAAAAGGTTTGAAACCTAACCTCAATACTACTTCATGTTTCAAAAAATTTAAAGAGAGCTACTCCAAAGATAAGAGCAATATTATCTTTGAGCTACTCCATCATTCTATCATACCTGCATAATTTTATTTTTTTTTGACTTTATTTTGCACTATACTTACATTACAGGGAATACAATTCTGTCTCTAACCTTAATTTGCTAGGTGAAATAAAACTATATGCAGATGATACCATGCTTGTGTATTATGATAAATCTTTAGATGTCATTAGACAAAAAATAAGAACTGATTTGGAAATAATACATAACTGGCTTATAACTCATAAATTATCACTCAATGTAAAAAAATCATCATATATGTTTATTCATAGCCACTATAAGCCCATTGATCAATTGCCTATTTTGTTTGGAAATGACAATCTACAATATTCTAATGTAATAAAATACTTGGGCCTCTACATTGATGAAAACCTTTCCTGGGAAAAGCACTTATTAAAATTAAGACAACGACTACTTGCGCCGGTGGGAGTGTTGAAGCGACTAAGTTTTATGTTGCCAGCACAACTACTTCGGTCTGTGTATTTTTCGCTTGTCCATTGTCACCTTCAGTATTTGACTGCACTGTGGTATCCTGCACGTAAAGGCCTTATTGTGCCTATTCAAATCTTGCAAAATAGGGCGATAAAAAATATATACAACCTCCCAATTAGATACAGCACAAAAGCTCTTTTTGTAAACTATAATGTTATGCCTCTTGAAAACATCTATAAATACCAGGTATCTGTTTATATACACCAAGTTAATCTTAATACTCGCCATTCCAATATTTCATTAAAATTTCGCAACGACTACCATGACCATAACACACGTCATAAGTCTGATGTAAACCTAGAAAGGGTTTTATCAATGAGAGGTAAAGGTTGCATATATCATAATGGTGTCAAAATTTACAATGCGTTGCCTATTGAAATCAGAAACAAACACATTAGGGGTTTTACGTCTGGTTTGAGATGTTTTCTGGAGTCTGACTTGAGATATCTTTTGGAGTCTGAGCTGTAATGGTCACCAGTGTGGTCTATGCTCAGACCGCACTGATGGTTGTTGTTCGGGCTTTGGGGGACGCCTCGGGTTAGACTTCCAAGCTAGGGTGTTTCAACGGGTATTGTCATTTTATTTTATTTTTATTCTCTTTTCCGTCCTTGCATTATCAAACATGTAATGTACCTATCTATAGTATAGAAACTAGCTTAAGCTTTTAAAACATGACGAAATGTGAAATGAATATCTACTACTACTACTTTTATATTTTTATTTTTTATTGTTTGTATATTTTTGTTGTATTGTTGTGAGAGGATGAATCCGTATAGAGTGTTAACGTGCACTCTCTGGATTTTTCAAAATAAACGTATTTTCTTTCTTTCTTTACAATTATATTTTTACATTAATTTTGTCTATGGACTAAAAAATATAATATAGATATTATTTGTGTTAAATGTATTTAAATTTTCTCTTTCTTACAATCACAATATACTTGTAATTGGAAGCAAGAGAAAAATACACAAGAAACATAACCTCAATGACTCATTACCACAGCTACATTCAAATTTTAAAGTGGGCCTTTCTAGTGTGATTGGTAATACAAATCACTGTATAGCACTTACACCTAAAAACGTGCGTTTAACTATAAATAAAAAATAAAAAAATAACACAATAACGAGCGGTAAATAAAAAAAACGCTTAAAAGCATCCATGAGATATTCATCGGATTTTAGGAGGCCTCTCCGCAACTAACCAAAATGAATGACATGGATATCGTGATGGAAGACTCGATGGACGGGGGCCCCCCGTCTGTGGGCTCCGGCGAAATTGCCACAGTTATAGCGACCACGGCCAATACCTTACCCGTGACGCCAGCTAGTTCTAAAAAGGTACAGGTTTAAATAGATTCAGACCATCTTACTCTTACATATGGTATGTATACAGAGCAAGTCAAATTAATGAAAAATTATCTCTGTGTGCTCAAATGGATTTATGAATTTTGTGATTATTTAGTTTTGAAAATGATGTATATGTAGAAATTAGGCAGTACCAAACAGATCCTTGAGAAACTTTTTAAATTTAAAGGTAAGGTTAAGGGAATACCTTTTGGAATTTTTGTAATTTAATTTTTTTCAGATTAATTTGGATTCTTCTATGTATGGGTATCTTTTTTAATTGAAGAGCTACAAGGTCGGTTAAATTAGAGATATGTTGCGTAATTTCAAGCCTATTAAAATAAAATTTTAAAATTGGAGACAAAATCAGTGGTTCTCAAATAATTAAAACAAAAACTTTAAACCCGTCAAACCAAAAAACTGGGAATTTTGAAATAAATGATTTATCTACATTTTCATTCAATTTGTGATTTTTTTTTGCCTACTAAATTTTTATAAATAGTTCTAAACAAAAGCGGTTTAACAAGGTTTTTATTTGGCAAAATTAGGTATCGTGATTGACTGTTTAATTCCTTAAAAATTAATAATTTAAAGCGTAACTATTACAAAGTCCCGTCCGTTACGCTTTAAATTATTAGTTTTTAAGGAATTAAACAGTCAACCACGATACCTAATTTTGCCAAATAAAAACCTTGTTAAACAGCTTTAGTTTAGAACTATTTATAAAAATTTGACATTGGTAATATAATAGAACAATATTATTTTGTAAATAAAAACACGGCAACTGTCCTATCCGTTACGCGTGGAATGGCTCTATAGCCGTCACATTGTAATTTTACATGGTTAGATAGAAAAACATAAAAAAATCTAACAATTTATCAAACTTACTACATACGTTACGACGGCCATTATGAAAACAAAGACGGTGATGGTAATTTAAAATATAGTAGAATAGTGATGGGTCGTAATTTTGATAACGTGATTTTGGAACGTTATTTTTAAATCACGTTCCGGAACGTTCCTAAATAAATCGGAACGATGTGACAGCGGATCGAACTGAATAGAAACAGATAATCCGACCATCGAATGAGTGAACGGAGCGAGTGGGAAGGGAACGACGTGAAACATGGAACAGAACGAACGTCGCTAACGTCGGAACTGTTTAAAGGCGCAGTTACCTCGTTTCGTTTCTTGTTCGATTTTCACGGCGCGCCGACTTGAGCTGAACTTTATCGGTGCATATAACCAATATAACGAGGCGGGTGGAATCGTTCCGCTGGAACGGTGCATAAAAAAATAAGTTTGTTAGGTAGGGTAGATGGAATCCAATATACCTAATATTGTACAATTATTAAACTATAACACCAAAAGTTACTAAGAAGGTTTTTTCTTACTAGAGAATCTTTATTAGAGAGAGACAAAACATTCAAGGAGTCAACAGGTTTTTGTGTATTAAAGGGGTCCCTAGACGTTTAAAAAATATTTTGCTCAATATTACTGCACAAAAAATTGATTATTGTCCCTAGGCAATCAGACAATATAAATAAATTAGGCAATATTGTCAACACAATGTTAACTAAATTGCTTAATACAACATATTGCAATAATATTGATAGTGTAGGGACCTCCTTAAACCTTATAATGTATAGCAAAAGTTACAATATTTAATTTTGGTATTAAATTTGTTATGGTGTGGTCAACAGAACTGAGAGGCGCGCCAGACAAAATGTAGCAACGTCGTGTGTCGTGGATTCCACTCGCATGTATTGTGAAATCCTTTACCCTACGTTCCGAAATAACGTGATTTTGGTACGTGATTTTTTAGGAAAGGAACGGTACGTTTCGTATTGGGAACCGTTTTTTCCATCACTATAGTAGAAGAAATTGGATGAAAATGTCTATGTTTACATGTAAACCTTACTTTTCTCCAAAATTTCCAGTATATACAAAGTTATAACGATTTTTGGTTTTGAAAGGTTTTTTATATTTATTTTCAAATATTTTAAGAACGGCTGTATTTTTCCATTTTTAAATTTTATTTTAATAGGCTTTTAATTGCGAAACTTTTCTCCAAAATAACCGACCTTGTAGCTCTTAAAATAAAGGAAGTACCCTTATGTATACAGATAAAAGGATATTTGGTGCAACGTGTGTCCTGAAAAGGGCGCATCAACGGTATACCACGTTGTGGGGGGGTTATATTAAGCATTTAAATTTAAAAAACTAGTCAACGACGTTTTCTTTTATCCGTTTGTATCGCCACGATTCGGAACGTCGTTTCAAAAACGCCAAAAACTGATTTGTGCAAAAGTCAATTTTTAAAGGATTGTATTGAAACTTACGGACAATTTCTTTGCCTGTAACGCGTAAAACATATAGAATACCGAGACCGGCATAAAAATATAAATTGATGTTCGTTTTTTTCAACTGCGACGCAATCGCGGGCCACAATTCGTCGTCATACAAACGTATAAAAAAGAACGAAATCTGTGGGGGCCTTAAGCCAATTTAAGAAACATGTAAAAACGGTTGTTAAGGAAACAAAATATTCCAGGCCTGTAGAACGACTTGTAGAAGGTTATTAACATTAACAAATGTATTTTCTTTTAACTACTTTTGAAAAGTCATAAAATTGTGTTTATTCGTTTTTTAAAAATAAATATTCTTTAAAAATTAAAATAAGGAAAATAACATATAAGTCTTAAACCCTTATGACTGTTTGTCAGAAAAAAATGCTTATTTTTTGATAATCAACGTGGTAAAATCGTTGGTGCTTCATTTTGCAGACAAAAAATGTTTGAATATAAAAAAGGTTTTTTTACAATATCGCAAAATCAAAATCATTCAGCGGGATCAATTTACCCTAGAAAAGTTATGTCTACCCTGCAGCAATGGCTGTTGACCAGTTTAATTAATTGATACCTAATTAATAAAAATAATAAATAAATACTTTAGAAGCAAAGGGGGAGTCTGAATACTT
This sequence comes from Brassicogethes aeneus, assembly GCA_921294245.1. NCBI lineage: Eukaryota > Metazoa > Arthropoda > Insecta > Coleoptera > Nitidulidae > Brassicogethes > Brassicogethes aeneus. The sequence goes on from OV121137.1 coordinate 29,785,122, forward strand.
CCACGCCAAATCGACCACTCTGTGAATTTTTTCAATGTTTTTTACCCAACCAAATAAAGTTATGAAATAAAAAATGCTCATAACTTTATTAAAAACTTAATAATCAAGATGTTTTTTTTTTAAACTAAGTTTTCAGAAAAATATAACAAAATAGACCATAAAAAATTCAGTTCTTTAGAAAAAAAAAATAACTTTTCAAAGTTCGTCATTTTAGTTTTTAACTTATTCATTCTACGTTTAATGGCGCAAATTCCATAGTGGGACAAGTTCAATTTTAAAAATATTATTGACATATTAACAAAGTCATTGAAAAAGACGGCGTTTATTCGTTGTCAATCCTGAGTAAGTCATCGCTTTTTAACTTTTTTAGTGATTTTAAAAACTAAGATTTGTGGCATTTAACGCAGAATAAATCAAAGTTTTCTGAAAAGCTGAAAAATTTCATAGAATATGAAAGTACGGTTAAAAACAAAAAGAATTGAAGAAAAAACATCAGTTTAAAAAAAATTATGACTATTTCAAAAAAGCATTATTTCAAAAAGTTCTTGATTTGGCGCAGAATACCCCATATATATGTGCAGCGATTATATAGTTTAGTAGATACTTATACTAGAAAAATGGAAATTACTTAATTTAACAATATATGTACATGTAATGATAATCAATATACCTAATGTTTAATTATGTTTGAGCAGAAGACAATCAAAAACAAAGTGGTGACTGGATATATACTCTACTCGCGCGAGGTGCGCAAACAAGTGGTACAGAACAACCCAGAATCGACGTTTGGAGACATAAGTCGGATTGTAGGCAGCGAATGGAAGTCGCTACCGTCGCACGAAAAACAGAGCTGGGAGGAAAAAGCATCGAAACTCAATGAAGAGACCAAGGCTATGCTGTTGCTTGACGAGCAATGTGGAAGTCCTGCACCTAATCCAATTGACCAGGTAGATATTATGTTTTAGTTCTTTTACAGTATCACAGTTCATTGCATAAAACATGTTCAATAATAAACTGTAACACTGGAAATTATCATTCCATGTACGGGTTTTATTTGTGTTAAAACATAAATTTAAAATTTTGTATTTAGTATATATATATATATTAGGGTGAGTCAAAAAAACCGACTATTTTTTTTTTACTTTGTACTCTAAAAAATCGGTTACTAGACACCTCTAGAGAATTCTCACCAAACATGAGCTCTTAATTTTGATAACAAGGTCCTCCGCTTTACAATTTTCCATTTTTTCCTCAGTATTAGAAACAAAAATTTATATCTCTTCGACAACTGTTCGTTAAAAAATATCTCTTCTCATATTCTTGTAGGAAATCGAACGCTCTACAAAAAAGGTCTCTTACAATTTTTTCGTAAACCTCACCGTTAAAAAGATATCGAAGGTTAAAGTTTAATTATTTTAAGAGAAATTTCTGTTTTGCTTACGAATTTTATAAATTTATTTCCACACAAAGATAATACCCTTTGTTTCCACTTCTTGGTAAATTACATTTGTAATGGCGTCGGTGCTTAAAAATAGTTATTTGTTTTACAAGTGTTGAAAAGCGACTTTTTCATGCGAGTGTTTAAGTTGCTCACGAGGCTGTCAGGCCGTGTGTGCATTAACACGAGCTCAAAGAAACCTTTTCTCACAAGTGAAACACAATGTTTTTTCTACAACCCTTTTATTTTTAATTATATTTAAATACAAAACAAAACAACCTAAAAACGTGTTTGACAGCTGTTAAAATTACTTTCATCTTATTCTTTTAATTTTTAAGGTATAAGTTACTTAAAATCAATAAACTTACCTTCTCAATTTAAATAAAGGCACTAAAAATTAGAATTTATTATACAAACACAATTAATTGTGTTCTAAATGATATTTAGACATACATATGCAAATACAATACAAATTTGAAACGAATGTCAAACGATACTGTCAATTTCTTTTCGCACAGACCTGTCACTTTTCACACAGAAATGTCACTTTACATTCGTGTTTTGCCTTGCCAATGAAAAGGTTCATTTTCTAAGCAACGATGCCATTACAAAATGTGACTTTTACATAGTGGTCGTAGAAAAATGAATCTTTTCATTGGCAAGGCAAAACTCGAATGTAAAGTGACATTTCTGTGTGAAAAGTGACAGGTTTGAAAAGAAATTAATTATTTTGTTTTGTATTTGAAAATAATAAAAAAATAAAAGGGTCGTAGAAAAAACATTGTATTTTACTTGTAAGAAAAGCTTTCTTCAAGCTCGTGTTAATGCACACTTGGCCTAACGGCCTCGTGAGCAACTCAAACGCTTTTTAAGTGTTGTAAAACAAATAACTATTTACAGGTTAATTTTGTTGTTTTTGTAACCAAGTAAATAATAAATTATGGGAACATACCTGTAATTTGCTTTTCTACAAGACAGTTAAATTTTACAGGTCTTTTATACGAGCCCGTAAAAAATTACAGGTCTGTTCCCATAATTTATCGTTTACTTGGTTACAAAAACAACAAAATTAACCTATAAAATCTAATTTACCAAGAAGGTGTAAATAAAGGGTATTATTTTTGTGTGAAAATAAATAAATTTGAAAAAAGTTTTGACATGCATTTTTAAGTAATTATTCATGAAGTTATTAAGTAAAAAAAACAACTTGGGAAATACCAAACACTCTAAATTACTAATTAATACAGTGTTGCCATGTTTAAAAATAAACATAATTTTTTTTCGAAGATATTTGAATGCTGCTGGGACAATTGCGACTATCAGTTCGAAGATTGTTCCGATTTGATCGATCATTGCATCAAGGACAAGGAACAGCAGGGTCACGTGCAGGCCTACTTCCACGAAAACGCCGGCTCCGAATTGAACTGTCACTGGCGCAATTGTCTGCGAAACAACAAGAAGAATTGCCAACCGTTCCCGAACATTGCCCGCTTAATCAGGCATGTGCGCGACATGCACATCAACAAGGGCAAGGGCCGGTCGGTGGCGCCAGAAAACAGAAGCAAGTAAGTACCACTCCGACTTATGTTAGTATTTTTAGTACCTAGCCCATAATATCTGACCTGATAATTTAATAAAGTGGTTGAGCTTTAATCACTTTTTGTGTTTAAATTTCATTTTTCGAGTTAATCTTTTTCAGTGGCGAAGCGTGGAATTTTTGTCAAATATAGGGTTATATAAAAAAAATGTGGTATAAAATCGGGTACTTTAATATACAATTGGATCTTTTATTTCACTAATTTTTTAGGACCGAAAATATTTAATAATTTAAATTTTCCACGCAATGAAAGAGTGCACTCTTGCATGCTTCCAAATAAAAATCAAAATAATTCACCACTAATTTCACGCTCATAAGAGACGCGTGTGGCATTTTTTATTTATTTACCCGAAAAAAAAAATTTAAAACAGGTTTTTGCAGAATTTATACATCATGGTAACATTATAAGATCATCAAAAGATCAATAAAAAATATCCTTGAGGATAATAAATTTATTACAGATAAAAAAAACAAATAAAACTACACATTGAATTAAAATTGATTTTAGAAAATAAACGTATACTGTCGGTTGGGTTATTTTTGCAAAAGGGAGTCCATTGAAAATGTCCATTTACAAAATAAAGAATGTTTTATAAAGTTATATTACAAAATTATAATTTGATAAATCGATGTGTCAAATTAAACGATAGTTATGTTAATACAGCACCGAATTTGTTTTTTTATTGCGACCCGGTAGAAGATTCTTACTGAATTATAATTATATGAATAATTATTGTAATCATGTAATCATTTATTATATAATTATAATCAGATTCACAAATTTACTTTTTTCGTGATATTAGTGTACAGATATTTGGAAATCTTCATAAAAATTTACTTTATATTTTTCGTATTACCCTTTGAATAAAATGAACAAATGCAAAGGTGAATCGGACATACTGCAACTATATGGTTTAACCAACTGCCAGAATACATTAAAATGTTAATTCAATGTGTACATTTACATATCTGTTAAAAAAATATTTATTAAGTAAACAAAATGTATCTACATAATTATACGATATTACCTATTATGGATTCTTGTAATCCTTTAGGGTCAATAAATAAATTTAAAGTGCTAAGAAGTTCTTGTTCTTAGTAAGAACAAACATTTTACTCCTCTTTTAGTACAAAATAAACCTTATCTATTAGGGCTATCATCAAACTGTCAAATTTTAAGGTTAATTTACCATAACCCACAAATTTAAATTTGACAGCTCTGATAGAATAAGGTTTATTTTTTGTGGATTGTGAACGTCACCTTATTTCTTAATAGTTTGTTAGGTCCCCCTGTATTTGATTTTGAATTTTTAGCCGTTTCGTTTTAATTCGATGAAGATTATCTTTCGGTATACTGCATTAATTTACCCTTTTATTCTTGTTTTTTGTTTGCTCAAATTCCTTTTCACTTGGGAGCAAGTCATTTTCTAAAAAAAATTGAAACTCAATAAGTTTTTGTAGGGTCCAGCCTGTGTTCAATAAGAATCGAATTACCATCCCAAAGCAACTTTTACCAAAATTTTGTAAAAAAAATAATTTGTTCTCTTCAAAAGCGATTTCAATTAACCGGCCGAAAATTCACTTCGTCGCACCCGAAAAATCTGGTCAAAAGGTGGGCCTCGGTGTCCGATCTACAAGGGGTTCGATAAATTTGACGGACAAACTAACAGACAACAGAAAAAAAGGTTTTTAGAAGTCTATTACGATCAAAACACTCTTGCGGGTGTTTATCCACCTAAACTGGGTAGAAATTTAATAATTAAAGAGAATTTTTATATTAAATATTGTCATCTGTCGTCTATACATAGGTCAATGTTTTGCTGGATATTTTGTTGGGTCCCAGTATATCATTTGCAAACAAAAATTGACTTTAATTTAAAGATCCACCTCATAAATGTTTTTTATTGCTTTTGTTTGTTTGAGAAATGTTTCCAAAATTTTGTATGTAATTACTGCCCTGAAGCAACTTTTACCAAAATTTGGGCGAAAAATATTCTTTCGTTTTCTTCTTAAGCGATTTCAATTAAACGGATGAAATTTGACGAAACTACAAAAGGTTATAATAAATTGACGGACAGGCTAACAGACAACAGAAAAAAAAGTTCAGAATTCGATTACGAATCGATACATACGGTATGTATCGACTCGTAATTCTGAAAAACTTTTAACATACCCTCCTTGTTGCTTTTTCCGCGTCCGCGCCCACCTCTTGTCATTTCTCAATTTTTCACAAAATAACCAACTATATTCATTGAACCCAAAAACCTATCAAAACAAGTTTAACAATTAACAACAATTAAAACCTTTGGCATTTTTTATTTGTTGTTAATTGTTAAAATTGTTTTGATGGGTTTTTTAGTTTGGGGTTAGAAGGGTGTACATTGTAATAATTTAGTAGCTAAATCATTCTGTATACAATTTTTTTTTAAATATTCATTTTAATTAGTGATGTTTTCCCTCTTAACTTCTTAATAATATTGCTATAACTACAGGAATTATGTTGGAAACAGAGTCATGCCAATATTGCAGCCCTGTGTGTCGACCACATCAGAAATTTTTACCGGTTTGTTCAACGTTTAAATTGTTATATGAGCTGCATGTGCCTGGATTGTATTATTATTTGTTTAAAATAAATATTTAGGTATACCGGGCAGCAGATGACATTTGATTTTTTATATTTACTCTTGCATTTATTTATACTTGTTGTTCACAATAAAATAGTTATTATTATTATTAAATTATTTATTTTAATGTGAGCACCAATTATAATTATTCGTTAAATGTAGCGAATGTATTATTATTTTTGTGGTATTATGGTAGGAACTTCAAGCCTTCCAGTAAGTCTGCTGCCATAGCTCGCCCGAGTTCCTCTGCAACCCCTTGCTCCCGTGAGTTTTTTTTTATTTTTTATATAAGCTTGAATTAACGTTACGTTGACAATTAATTTCCATTTTTTTATGATCACAGAATTAGTTCAAACTTTAAAATAATTTTTTTTTTGAGTTTGGTTTCATTTCTACATGTTTCTTGAAATAAGAAAATATTTGTTTAAATTTAAAATTAAAAACATATTGTAGAAATGTGTCAAGATTTATAAAACCAAACTCACTATTTAAATGTGTCTATTTGCAGTGGTTTTATCTTTGGCAACAATTTAATTTAAAATTGTCAATTTAGAATAGTAATGTAGCGTTAACGCAACTTTATTAGATTATAGATTGTTTGGTTTTATTGATGTTTCATTTGGTGTTTGGGATTGCTTTAAATGTTTAATTCGTTATAATCATTTTAATAAATAAAAATTTTAAAGAAATTAATTAACAAAATTTAATAGTTTACTCAACAAAATTTACCTCTTCCAAATTTTAATTAGATATTTATTTAAGAGTTGATTTCTTTAAAATTTATATTCATCTGGTGCTAATAATAATAATCATAATAAATGTTTTTTCATTTTTAAAATAGCTGCTAGTGGCACATTTAATACTACTGCTGCGAGTTATTCCGTTACTACTAATAATACAGGTAAACATTATATGCTTTTTATTCTGGTCAATTGGTGTTGGGAAGTTAAAAATAAACTTTACTGTTAAATTAAAAAATGAGAATGAAGTCGTGTGGTTTCTGCCAAACAAAGGCTATTCATTCTTCATATTATTAATTATTTTGATGCAACCACAATAAAAAAAATTAAAAATCAGTTTCCAAAGAATTGTTTTTAGCTACTTTGGAAATCTTACCTACATTTTTTATTCAAATTAGCTAAAAATTTGAAACATTAAGCTTACATTACAGCTATACCACTTTCAGGCTTCCCCATTGTATATGCAGTGTGTTCTACAGTCATATGGAAAAATCATTTGATTTATAAAGCTGTAATTTTAGCAATTCGAATTTTTTTGATTTCAATTTAGGGTTATCCTATCTACAGGATGTGCTGGTTTCTTTTTTTGTTTTGTCTATTAAATTTTTTGTTTATGTATCACATATTAATAGTAACTGCAATTTAAAACTAAATTATATTTATCATATTTTCATCAAATCTCTTTTTTGTGTTGCATATAAAAGTTGCTTGAAATAAGTATATTTATCATTTTTTCTTCAAATCATTTTTTGTGTTGCAGATAAAAGATGCTTCAAAAAATTAAAAAATGTAAGCGTTCAATATGAATCTAGAAAAATATTATTGAATTATTTTTGGATTTTTTCCATTAATGGTTTTGGGGATATGAATCTAGAGAAATAATATTGAACAATTACTTACTTTTAGATTTTTGCTGTATGGTTTTTGGGAATGTGTGAAAAACACAATGTGTGGTTTAGGTTTTTTACTTGATTATACTATTTTACAAATAAATAAACAAAATGTAAATTTAGTGCTGCTAAACATTTAATCCTGCCAAAATTCGCAATAATTTTATGGAAATGTCAGGGAAAATGAAATTATGCCCCGCACATGGGGTAAATAGTCAAAGCCCCACATACTTTTTTGTAAAATGAGGGATATATTTTATGCTCCAGTCTGACCCTTAATCTTCATTGCAAAAATAACGAAAAATTAGGGTTATGAAATAAACCTGGTTGGACAGGAAAATTTAGAAAAATGGTCAGTAGAAAGACAGGTATTTTTAGCATTTGCAGTGGACACCCTCATAGGATATGAATTTTTCATTTTTTCTTCTTTTTAAAGGCAGCTTTGGCTCAATCTAAAGTTAAAAACGGAAAATCTAGTTGTAAAAGGTGTCAATTTAAAATTAGTCACGTGATGGGACTTGAAGGTTTGGCGCATAATACGCTACTCATATATCAAATTGAGTCTTACTTACCACTTCAATTAAATTATTAATTCATACGAACAATTAAACGCCGACAACCCGTTCAAAAATCCATCGAAAAGACCGCTTGCAGCACCACCTGGCAAGTTTAATGAAAATTTTGATATTTTATTTTTCAATTTGTTGTAAAGCACATAAGAATCCTTAGAGCAAACTATGTGCTACCTAAGTTTAATTGATTTTAATTTGTTTCTTGGTCTCTTTAATTTACCTTAATAAATTATGGAAGGATTCCAGAAATATTGGTTGGAATAAAATCAAACTAAGAACGTATTATATATATAGTGATATTACCTACATGTGTAGATGACTACCCAATATAAGAACCATGAAGAAAACTTTAATTTATTGTAGTTTAAACTAAGAAAACGGTCTCCAACTCAAATTCTTCAACGCCATGATTTTAACCCAACTAGTTAACTCCTTAATCTACAAGAAGCAAAATTCATATTTTTTGACTTTTGGACTTGTTTTTCATAGGATATACACAGTGGAGTTTAATGCAATAAATTTACAATCCAATTGGAGAAAACAGTATTTTTTTGTTTGTTGAATACTGTTATTGTGTTTGTTATGATTAGGGATGGCAGATTAAAATATTTTTTCGATATACCGAATCGATATCAACATATATCGGAATAAATATATCGATATTATATATTAATATCATATTATGAAATATATCGATGTATAGGGTTTTTGGTGGTATTGTTAAAATTGACTACTTTAAGAACTTTTTGAAAAATAACTTTTTTTGATTTAAGTCTTTGCTTTTGATATAAAATCTTTATTAGTCATTAGTTTTAAATTAAAAAAATTTAATATGTACATTTATTTAACCATAATATAATTTATTACAAAAAAACCAAAAAAAACATAATTATATTATTCCTACCCCTAACCCGCTCAAGCCATTCAGTTGGCTTCTGGGACTTCTTAGGAAGTAAGGTTGAAACTTAAAGAGCACTTTTTGTATTTATATTTAAATTCACAATGAACGAGCGATATTACAAAACCTTTGTTTCATTTAATATTAAAAAAAATAAAGTTTTTTTAAATCGATTTATGGCTGCCACTCAATCTACCAAAATTAAAAAAAAGCATATTAATAGCGATATTGCACCGTAATATTCAAATTTCAACAACTTTCTCAATTCGATTTTAAATTCATCGCTAAAAAGTCCAAAAACAAAAAAAAGGTCAGCTTTTTTCTCACCTTACGCCGTGAGTTTATTGAAATTGTGGACGCTTTCAAAATAAAGGTTCATTTGACCTGTAATAATTTCAACGTCAATCATACCTGTGCGCGGCCATTCTTGTAAAATGATTCTACGCATGCGCAATTAATATTGTCTCACACTGCGCTCTTTTGATCACATGTGGCGACACTTGAATGCGTTAAGAGCTCGAAACAAGTGCTAAAAACAACATACGAGTTCATATGAACTTGGGATTGTGCGGGAAGTGGAATTTTACTACTTATCAACTTATTGCATTAAGAGACAACTAGCCAGTGGATAATATTTAATTTGACACCGTTACAAACGGATTGGTCTTTTTTTTAACTCTGCATATGACCTAAATAATAAAAATAGGAAATTCATAAAAAAAATTTATTGCGATTTTTGATCCAGGCATCAAACGTACATTTTGGCTGTAAACCATCTATAACATTGTGTTTTTTCTTAACATTCTTTTAAATTACAAAATTCAAGTTAGATTTAACATTTTGTTTTTTTATAGTTTCAAATACAGTACCACAAAAAGTACAGGAACCTATGTTCATAACAGTTCCTCCAAGACCACAAAGAGTTTTACACTCAGAAGCATATATAAAGTAAGTTAATAATTAAAAACCACTGAAGCTATTTATTTTAACTTTTATATAATTTAAGGTATATTGAAGGCTTACAAGCTGAAAACAAGCATATAACGCAATGGGAACGTACTTTAACAGCTACCCAAGAAAATAGTACAGCTCCAGATATTGACAAAATAAATCAAGTTTCTACATGGCTTGGACGAAAAGCGGATCAGCATGACAATGTTGTAGCTGCAATATGGACACTAAGAAATCAATTGTTAAAAGACACGTTGGGATTACACAAGACTTTGTAATTTATTATTCATAATAATTTATTTGATTATATCGTTTACTTTTTATCTAAAGTATTATGTTAGAGATAGTGTGTTATTTGATTATTATTTTATAATTTTATAGAATAAATATGACAAATGCAATTTCCCTTCTTTTTTTTAAAACTTACTTTTTCCTAACCTTAAATTACCGCATTACAAGTAAATTAATTTTATTTTATATGGTGTTTTCTGCATAATAAATGAGAATTTTTAGTTGACCTTGGACGAATAGTCCTCGTAAGTAAACAGTAATCATAGGCAAAAATAAAAAACACAAAAAATCTAATATTAATATGAACATACAAATATTATAAAATAATAAGAATTCAGTTATTTAAAAATAAGGTTTATAAACGCCTATTGCATAATATCGTTGTTTTTTTTCGTCAATAATGATTATAAATTCCCTGCCTGGCGGGAATAATGATAATCATTATTCCCGTTGTTAGGCATCTGCATTTGCCGATTTTAATATTCACTGAGATTTGAACCAATCTGGTTTTAAATTGGTATAAAGTGATCATTTAAAATAATTTTACCAATTATTGGTAAAAATTGAGGTTAACCATTTGACAGATTTTTAAAAATTATTTGATTATCTACTTATTGGAGTAGACATTTTTAATACAAATATAGGTATTTTATATAATACATAAATATACTTTACATCATATCCTTTGTGCTTTACATACCTGAGTTGTTACGGTAAATACAAATCAGACAAAGGAACCAAAGAAATGAACTATTTTCAACAAAATCATTTGCAGAAATGAGAATATTCAAACTACTTGCATCCATCAAAAGATCAAAACTTCTTGCAATATTGAATTACACCCTCTTTTTATACTCTCAGAAATTTTGACTAGAACAGTATTAGAGACTACAGTTTCTATAACTTTGTAGAGTAAAGAGAAGTCGAAACCGTTGCGATATTGCATTGCGCTGTTTTTGTATATGTAATTCTCGGGGACATTAACGAAAATCATTTCCAGTAAAATTCGAAAAGCTTGAGTTTCTATTAGGGGTGTCAATCCCGGGATCCCGGGATCCCGTAAAAAATCCGATCCCGAAAATCCCGGGATTAAAAGTGCCAATCCCGGGATCTTAGTAATAACCCTAGTAGAAATTTTACGTAGAAACAACGTTTTTCCCACGTTAGCAAAACCTAACTTTTATGTATAATTTTATGTTGAAATGTCCCGGTTTATAACGTTATCTGACAACGTTAGTTTTTAATGTTATAAAAAACGTGGGATTTACGTATTATAAAACGTTGCAAATACGTGGGTTTTGTGTATTATACAACGTTGCTTTTATGTATTATAAAACGTTGCAAATACGTGGGATTTGTGTATTATACAACGTGGGAAATATGTGGGTTTTGTGTATTATAAAACGTTGGAAATACGTGGGATTATTGTATCATAAAACGTTGGATTTTTTTATAAATTTGGGTAGGATTTTTCTTTATTATTGGAAAATTTAATATATATTTAAAAACAACAAAAATTTATTGTACAAAAAAAATACTTTGGAAACAAAATCTAAAAAATATTATCTAATAATATTATACTTAAAGTAAACAAATTAAATTATAATAAAATAGCTTTAACAAAAAATTTACAATGGTATTTTAAAAAGAAAAAATATTGCCTATATATATAACAATTTTCTATACAAGATACTACAACTTTTAAATCAATATTAAAATTAATTAAAAATACCCAATTAACAAAATCTAAAAAATATTATTAATATAATATTATATACTTAAAGTAAACAAATAAAAATATAACAAAATAGCTTAAACAAAAAATTTTCAATGGTATTTTGAAAAGAAAAACTATTGCCTATATTCATATAGGTATTAACAATTTTCTAGATACAAGATACTACAACTTTTAAATCAATATTAATAAAAATCTAAAAAATCCTATTTAAATATTAACTAGAAAAATTCAAATATAAGTAACATAACTTAAAACATGGCCTAAAAAAAATAACAATGCTGGTATTTTAAAGAGAAGAAATATTGCCTATTAACAATTATTACAAATTTTCTAAATAAAGGATTAAACAAATTATAAATTAGCAACAAAAATAAAAAGTCAAAGAAATTTAAGTAGTTACCTAGTTAAAATATAAGTCTAAATAAAACAATTAACAATAAAGGTGAGTTTAAAGTCACAAATTTTTAATTTTCATTAAGGGTTTTGATGCTTGGCAAAATAAATTTTAGCAATTACGAATATATAAGAAAAAATGTGAGGATTTTTGCTTTTGAATAAAAATTTAGAGCACAAGCATTAAAAGGAAAAAATACAAGCAAAAATAGTATTTTTGCCTATATTTTTTTTTACACTTGAAAGTTTTAAAATTGATTTTGTATAGTATACAAATTTATTTATTAAATGCAAAAGATTGTGACCTAAAATTGATTTACATATGGATATAATTTATTAATATAAAAATTATTAAGAACCTTTGATTGTTAAAAAAAATCTAATAGATTTGGCTGGTAACCAACACACAATGGTAAATGATCTCCTCCAGTGTCCGCAAACATTAGAAAAGTTGAAAAATAGTTTAATATTCTGAGTTTCCTTTTTTCACAACATTTTGTTGTTTCCCTGGGTAACCAGGTGCTGGCAAAGCATCCCTTATTTCCTTTACTTCTGAAAAAATATTGGTTTATCACATCATCATGAACTTCTGATCTGGATCTTTTTAGATTTTTAGCATTCCTTTGAGTAATCACAATTTTTGCCTCCGGAAAGAATTTAGCCAGTCATTGCCAGGAAGGTTTTCTTTAAAACAACTAATTATCACTGCTTTGTGGTTTAGATATGACTGCACTCTTTTGTCTCTTGTCTTGCAAAAGATTATCCATTATCCGCAGATCATCTGTGGCAGATGTAATCATTACACTTGCAATCTACCCAAAGGATAGACGATTGTTTATCACCTCTGCCACGGCCAATTCAATATTTTCTGGGTGATAATTTCTTTGATACACTGTTCCAGGAACATGTTTATGCTTTTAAGGCATCGTCACAGAACAAAACTTATTTTACATAAGGCATCGTCCAAATAACCCTAAAAATCCATGCAAAAAGCAACTGTTTAAAAAAAACACTAACAAATTGTTTGTGGTGATTGTTTAGGTTACTAAAAGTTATTTGCCATCCCTATCAGATAAAAATTACCTCATCTTTTAATTATTTTTCCAAAAAACACGAAAGAATTTGCACAAAATTTCGCACGATGTCAACACTTAACCTAAAATAAAGAAATAAACACTTCGTGATAGAGCGGTAAATTTGAATTTTTCTTCGTTTGTTCCGTGTAACCCATAGAAATAATACCACAGAATTTTGTGATAATACTATGGTGTAACCTCTGTTGTTCCATCACCTAACTACGATAGTAAACCTTTATTGAAACTATAATAATTTTAGGTATCTAAAAGTAGGTTTTGTGTATTTCGGCCTTATTTTTAAAACTATGACTTTAAAAATTATATTGCATAGTTAAATTTGATTTTACTTTTATAACTAATGTTACAAAGACTAAAAATTTTAAAAAAATCCACATTAAAAATTTTCTCGACGGGACTTAAAATAATTTTATGTTGCTAAATGTGTGTTTTGGAACGTTGCTGCAACGTTTCTAGCATACAATTTTACAACGTAGTTTGAAAGTGGGTTTTGTGTATTTCGATCGTATTTTTGATATTATATCTTTAAAAAATGTATTGCAGAGTTTGATTTTACTTTTATAAATAATTTATTATAAAAAATAAAAAAAATCCACAATAAAAAATTTGCCGACGGTACTTAGAATAATTTTATGTTGCTAAATGTGTGTTTTGGAACGTTGTTGCAACGTTTCTAGCATACAAATCTACAACGTAGTTTGAAAGTGGGTTTTGTGTATTTCGGTCGTAATTTTGATATTATGACTTTAAAAATTCTATTGCATAGTTTGAAAATCCACATTAAAAATTTTCTCGACGGGACTTAAAATAATTTTATGTTGCTAAATGTGTGTTTTGGAACGTTGTTGCAACTTTTCTAGCATACAATTTTACAACGTAGTTTGAAAGTGGGTTTTGTGTATTTCGGTCATATTTTTGATAATATGACTTTAAAAATGTGTTGAAGGGTTTTATTTTACTTTTATAAGTAATGTATAATAAAAAAAAATTGAAAAAAAAATCCTCAGTAAAAAAATTTTCGTCGGGACTTTGAAAAAAATTTATGTAGCCAAACGTGGGTTTTGGAACGTTGTTGCAACGTTTCCAGCAATACAATTCTGCAACGTTGTTTGAAAGTGGGTTTTGTGTATTTCGCTCATATTTTTGATATTATGACTTTGAAAATGTGTTGAAGGGTTTTATTTTACTTTTATAAGTAATGTATAATAAAAAAAATTGAAAAAAAAATCCTCAGTAAAAAAATTTTCGTCGGGACTTTGAAAAAATTTTATGTAGCCAAACGTGGGTTTTGGAACGTTGTTGCAACGTTTCCAGCAATACAATTCTGCAACGTTGTTTGAAAGTGGGTTTTGTGTATTTCGCTCATATTTTTGATATTATGACTTTGAAAATGTGTTGAAGGGTTTTATTTTACTTTTATAAGTAATGTATAATAAAAAAAAATTGAAAAAAAAATCCCCAGTAAAAAAATTTTCGTCGGGACTTTGAAAAAATTTTATGTAGCCAAACGTGGGTTTTGGAACGTTGTTGCAACGTTTCCAGCAATACAATTCTGCAACGTTGTTTGAAAGTGGGTTTTGTGTATTTCGCTCATATTTTTGATATTATGACTTTGAAAATGTGTTGAAGGGTTTTATTTTACTTTTATAAGTAATGTATAATAAAAAAAAATTGAAAAAAAAATCCTCAGTAAAAAAATTTTCGTCGGGACTTTGAAAAAATTTTATGTAGCCAAACGTGGGTTTTGGAACGTTGTTGCAACGTTTCCAGCAATACAATTCTGCAACGTTGTTTGAAAGTGGGTTTTGTGTATTTCGCTCATATTTTTGATATTATGACTTTGAAAATGAATTGAAGAGTTTTATTTTACTTTTATAAATAATGTATAATAAAGTATAAAAATTCAAAAAAAAATCCTCATTGAAAGATTTTCGTCGGGACTTATAATTTTATGTATCTAAACGTGGGATTTGGAACGTTGCTGCAACGTTTCCAGCAATACAATTCTGCAACGTTTCCAAGACAACGTTTTAACTACGTATTTCCCACTTAAAATCATACATTAAAATAACGTTTCCAAGACAACGTTTTAACTACGTATTTTCCACTTAAAATGATACACTAAGACAACGTTATGAGTATAACAAATTATTATACAAATTTGCAACGTTGTCTGAATGTATGCAAACGTTATTTTCTACCAGGGAAGTTACAAAGAATAAAATAGACTTTTTTTTAAGCGTAAGACATTTTTCATATTATAATACTCATAAGCATATACAGGGTGAGTTTTAAGTTGACGCGTTCCTTTTAACAGCGTGTAGAAATCAGATAGACAAATAAATATTTTAAGTAACTTTTTTATCATAACTCAAAAATAAGCGAGTTATAGCCCTTCAAGGTTTAATTAAATTTTGAGCCGGTCCTGGCTATTGTTAACAAAAAAAATAACCATTAAAATAAAAATAATAAAATAAACAAAATGTCATCTATGGCAACAAATAACCATTTAATCTCATCTGGGTTATAAATAAGACATGCAACAAAACTATAGGCCTAGGATAGTCGACTTCATATACTCGTCCACATACATAAACGTGCCGTACACATTCCAAGCAGTGGGCGTGGTTTAAGCACGGCCATAATTCGTTCAATTTGATAAAACACTGCTATTGAAAAGAAACAATATATTATGAGAAAGCACCGCCCAAAAAACGTACTATGCTCTACACCCAAAAGGCCCACTTTGACATTTGAATACAAATAATTGTGGTTATTTATGTCAGTGAAACACAGTAACTTCTAGGGTTGCCACCCGTCCTCCTTTGTGGAGGACAGTCCTCTTTTGATAAGATCATGTCCTTCGTCCTCCTTTAAATGAAATATGTCCTCCTTTCTAAGTATGTATTTTATTGTGCTCCGTCAAAAATATTTTTATCGATTAAACAATCAAATAACAGGCTTGCAAAGAATAAAAAATTTTGTCGACCGGTATCTGTATAGTTGGTTGCCTAGTGGTTTTTAAAATGCGTTATTTGCGCAGCGCGAACTCACACCAACGCCATTTGCAATAGCAGACGGTTGCTTGTTGCGTTGCCACATCGACTATCGACTTATTTTACTGTAATCTATGCTGTTTTTTTGAGCCTGCCTTGCTTGTTTTATACGATCATGAATTGCAGCATTGAATCTGCAGATTCGGTAAGTTTTTTATAGATTTATAAATTGTAATGGTTAAATTATAAAAGAATATTTTTAATTTAAATGTATAGGTAATGTTCAGAGAATCTGCGCCAAAAAGACCGAATAACAGTGATTCTGAGTCTTCGAGTTCGAGTTCATCGGTAACTCCATCAACGTCTGCCACTAAAAAGTCGAAGAAACGTTTAAGCTATTTTAACAATGCCTGGTTAAATGAGTTTTCGTGGTTAAAAAAACATCCATTTCACCTCAAAGAACATCAAAAAACAACAGAAGCATATTGTGTCATTTGCAAAAAACAATTTTCTGTTCAATACAAAGGTTATTCTGCACTACGTATACATGAGGATGGACAGTTTCACAAATCATTAGTAAAAGCAGGTACCAGTAGCCAATTGTTAACCAAATTTTATGCAAAGAAAAATACTTCCGAACAAAATGACGTGACGGCTACAGAATTGACTTATATTTTCCACACAATAAAACACAGTCTATCATACAATTCTTTGGATTGTGATTTAAAACTAGCAAGTATAGCTTTTCATGATTCTGCAATAGCCTCGAAATTATCGTGTGGACGAACCAAATCGTCCATGATTGTTCAAAATGTATTGGCTCCTTATTTGTTAGAGAGAGTGTTGCTTAATTTAAGGTCTAACAAAGTATTTTTTTCTATTCAAACTGATGCCTCCAACAAGAAAAATCGTAAATTCTTTCCCATTTGTGTTCAATATTTTGATAAGGCTAATGGCATTCAGAACAAGATCCTGGATTTTATAGAAAACGCTGATGAAACGGCCTTAGGCATGTATAGTATGTTGAAAAATGCCTTGGACAAACTAAATTTAAACATGCACTATGTAACTGCTTTAAGTGCAGATAATACTAATTCAAACTTTGGTAAGCATAACTCCTTGTATACGCATTTAAAAGAAGATAATAAAACGTTGTTTAAGGCAAACTGCAACGCACATGTTATACATAATAGTTTAAAAAACTCTTTAAATAATTTAGATATTGACGTAGAAAATATTGTCCTCAAAATTTATGCACATTTTTCCATTGCATCAAAAAAGCGTGATAAATTTATTGAATTTTGTGACTTTGTAGATGTAGAATTCCGCGAGATTCTACGCCTAGACCAAACCAGGATTCTACGTCATGTTACAACGCGATGGCTGTCATTGTTGCCAGCTATAGATCGAATAATATTAATTTGGCCAGCCTTAAAATCATACTTTTTAAGTGAAGACATACCAAAGGTATTAAAAGATGCACTTTTAATTAAAGATAATATGATACCTGATAAAATTGAAATATATTTGACGTTCCTATCTCATAGTATGCAAATATATCGCGACACTACGTTAAAATTAGAAGCAAATACTTGCACTGTTTTGGATTTGGATGAGATTTTAAAAGAATTTAGGACTAAACTAACGAATAGATTAGATCAAAGTTTTTTTGGAATTAATGTACGACAAAAGCTTGCAAACTTAAACTCCATCGAACAAAACACAATTAAGAGTGATTTTAACAAGTTTTTAAAAAGTACAATTGAGTATGTAGATAAAAGGTACGATTTTCAAAATGGCTCAATAGGTCAGAAATTAAGTAAAATGTCTTTGTCAACAGCTTGTTTTACTTTCGAAGACATAATGAACATTGTTGAAGAATTTAAGTTAAATGAGAAAATTGAAACTTTAGACTGTGATAGATTATTTGATGAAGTTGACTTAATACGAACGTGTTACCAAATTGTACACACCAAAGATGATTTCACAATTTTAAAAACGAGTGAGAAGTTTGTTCACATTTTTGAAAATGTGCCAGATATAAATAATTGTTTTCAAATTGTTTCATACATATTAAGTATGCCTGGCAGTTCTGCATTTTCCGAAAGAGTGTTTTCGATCATGAATCAGAAATGGTCTGATGAGAGAAATAGGTGTTCAGTATCTTTAATTAAAAGTGAAATAATTATTTATTTTAACGAAAAATCAAATTGCTCACAATTTTTTGAAATTGCTAAGAAAGACGAAAAATTATTAAATCTTACAAAAAGCAATGAAAAATACGTTTTTAAAAGATAGATTTAAGATTTAACCGATATATTATTTACTATGTTTATATTTTTATCTGAATGCAATGCTGTTTTGTTTTTGTTTGAAAAATGTATTTATTTAATATTAGGTAAAATAGTTATTAGTTTGATGTTCTAGTTAATAAAGATAATATTGCAAGGAATTGGTCCTTATCATTTTTGTTGAACTTGTTTTGATTTTGTTGTGCAGAATTTATTTTGAGTTGGCTTGGCAACCAGCTCAGAGTATTTTACGGTAACGCCCCCTTTTTTTGGAAAAATTTTAACGGCGGGATTTTTCCATGTCCTCCAACCCCAAGCTTAAAAGGTGGCAACCCTAGTAACTTCGTATTATTTTCTGAACATTATAAAATATATGTATTTAATACATATATTTGTGTAAAGGTCTAAATTTAACAAAAACTACATATATTGTAATATTTTCAGAAAATAAGACGAAATTATCGTTAAATTGATTAATAACTTTAATTATATGTATTTAAATGTCAAGGAGAAACTTTAGGGTGCGGACTCCATATATGGACGTAGTATACTACGTCATACTACAGATGTGCAAAATGCTCGTGCGCACATTGTGTCTGTTATGAAGTTACGAATTTTTCAAAACAATTGCTTTTATCAAATACCGAGGGGTAAACAACGGGCGTAATAGGCGTACAAATTGGATGTAATCTATTACACTTTATTGTAATACCAAGTAATATTATGTAATTGCACGTAATATCACGTAATAGCAGGTAATATCACGTAATATCACGTGATAGTTAAGTAATACAACGAAATACTACGTAATACCACGTAATACTTTGAGTAATACGTAATACATAATATGCACATTTTGCGCGTAACGGTGCGCGTCATCTATATTTGAATACCGCTGTATACCGCTGTATACCGGTAAATTTAATTTGACCTAAAATTCGTATTTTTTCTGGTTTTTAATAAATTTAACCATACCTAGTAAATTCTTAAAAAGTTAGCATTATAAAGTTGTTAATAGTTTTATTTTTTTTTTATTATTTTTTTTTATTCATGATACCTAATGTTTTAACGTAAATTGTACTAACCTAACAAAGCAAAAAAACTAAGTTCAGATCGAATATATAGAGTAAAATCATCTTAAAAATAATTATTAGGATGTTTTTGGTAATTATTATTGTCTTAATAATTATTGTGCAATAATGTTTTATGTGTATGTATATAAATTATAATTTATAACGTTATAACGGTTATTTTATAAAGTTTATTTTGCAAAATGTTTTTTATTTATACTTGAGATATTAAAAATGGAAAGGTACCTAAATAAAAACCTCAATAAAAACATAATACCTAATGTTTTTAAAATGTTATGTTTAATCGGTGTATAATTTATTGTTGTAGGCTAAAAAAATCATTATTTACCGCGTTTTAAGTCGAAACTTTCGACCGATCATAAATTTCGATAATAACCTCACTTTCTACTTTTAATAATTGTTTCATCGAGCGTTTAAAGAGACGTTTAATAAATATGGAGCAAACTTGCAAAAGCCGATAAATCCATTTTAACTTATTCCGAGATATTGTCCAAAAATGTGTAAAGCAGAGTGCCCCAAATATTTAAAAACTATTAAAAGGGAATGTTGCTCCTGTTGGGTTGTCTCTGTTTCGGTTTTTACTTAAAATTCTGTGAGTCAAAAGAGTTTACCAAAATAAGTAAGAATCGGTACTATCCTCTTAAAATGTAAAAATGGATTTATCGCTTTTTGCATGTTTGCTCCACAAATAAAATTGTGCCTTGAAGAAAACATATTTATGCCATTCTGCCAAGGAGTATTTTTTGTGCTTCGATTTATTATAATGTGTTGACAACTGTTAACATTTTAATAGTATATTACACTACAAGGGCAGTGTGAGATTCCTCGGCTTCGCCTCGGGCATCATGGCGCGCAGTTCAGGGCTCTCACACTTTCTGCCCGTGTAGTGTATACTAATTTTCTTGCTACCCGGCCGAAAATACGGGAAAAAATTAAATGTGTATATCGAAACATATTGATGCCTGCCCCGACATTTGCGGCACGAGCGATATTATAGAGGGCGCGCGTATAGCTTGACCATATATCGATATATTTGTATATTTTTTATTTTGTAGAAAGATAAAAAATTACATTTTCTTACTACTTTGGCCGAAAATACGTATAGCTTGACCAATGCATCAAACGTAAACTTTCTGCCGTGGAATCGGGGACGAAACAACGTATTTTCGGCCGAGGTAGTAAGAAAAAATATTTAATATGCATATTATGTATATTAGTTACCTAACCTCAATTCTACATTTTTATACCTTCAAAAATTAATTTATAATTAAAATTATAGATGGCAGCACTTACGTAATACTTAGTAATAGGACGTAATATAACGTAATACCAAGTAATACAACGTAATATTAAGTAATAAAACGTAATATTAAGTAATACCAAATGTTATTACGTAATACGAGGTAATACATGGTAATTTTACGTAATACTTGGTAAGTATTACGCGTTTTGCGTAATGGGCGTACAAATTTGGCCCGGTTGTTTACCCCTCGTCAAATACCCATAACTTTTTTAAAAATTGAGATTTTTGTTTGCACCATTTTCAGAAAAAACTACCAACAAAATTTTCGATGTGAAATTCTATGAAATTTTTTAGATAAACCATTAATTTTTCAAAGTTAGCCATTTTTAATTTTCTTTTTTTTTATAAAAAAAACTTCTATTAATTCTGCGAACAATGGTGCTGCCAGAGTGGGCCGACTTTTCTTTCTATAATTTTTTTAATTTAATTGATTCTTACTGTCTGTCCACTCTAAGTTGGCTGAACTAAGGAATTTTGTTGTTTAGATATTAAAGAATTGTCGTACTGTGTGCTTTTAAAACAGATTTTATATTATAAATAATACTAGTATATAATATGTACTAGTATTATTTATAATATAAAATCTGTTTTAAAAGCACACAGTACGACAATTCTTTAATATCTAAACTACAAAATTCCTTAGTTCCGCCAACTTAGAGTGGACAGACAGTAATTAAGTTGCACCCTCAGACATGGGCTTTAGGAACATTTTTAGTGGGGTAAAAAATATAAAACAAAATCAGCCAAATCGAAAGGGACGACCCATAAACATTTGTATTTCTAACAATTTACATACATTTTGTATTTTTTTTAGCAATAATGAGTAAAATCCAACTATTTTTTCTACATAAAGAATAGGAGTAATATAAAATACATTTTTTATTATTATTTATTAACATGATATGTACAAAATATTTTAAGATTTTCCAAATAGAGACAAAAGCTCAAAATGAATATTAATATTTGGTATAATGTTTGAAAAATGCAAATGCCTTTCAATATTGGCTTCTTGTTTTTTCAATATTTCATGAAATAGTTTTTCCTCTTTTTTTACCCAAGGCCTACGATCGTCGTCTATTTGATACGGCGTAACGTGAATATGAATTCGTATACCTACAATTATAAATTATTAAAATAACCACATGCAATTAGAATATTTAAAACTGACTCAATCACCACCACAGTTTTTATCTATAGTCTGTGTTTTTAAAAGAGAAAATACTATCTGTCGTTAGGGCGCTCCGATCACTGGGTATCATATTATATTGTAATTCTTACCTAATCCCGTTAAGGTTTCTAATAAAGGTTTGGACGTTATCCACGTATTCTTCCCTCCCGAATGTCCTCCATCTAGCCAATACATTTCCTTTATTTTTGAAATAGTATTTAATAAATTAGAGTCATCGGGAGATAATGTTTTAAAAAAATGAAATTCGTAAAGAAATTGATTTAATACAACACATCCTTTACTAAATCCAACAATAATGAGATCATATTTATCCAAACTAATATTATCCCTACGCCAATTTTCGGTTTTAAAATCAACTTCATGATTTGTTTTAATTTCATTAAAAGTTGCATTATCTGATGATGAATCATTCTAAAAATAATAAATAATGTTGTAAATAATTAATAAAGGGTCGTTTCCTAAAATTTAGATTTAGAGAACAAAATCTGAATATATGTAGAAATTAAAACAATTTTCAAAAAACATACTGATAAAAAAAAAGTTTGCCTCATAATATAATACATACCAGTTTATTAATTTCCTGCATAGCAGACTCTGATGTTTCTCTGGCAATATTTAAATCACAATCAGTCATGGTGTGCAAAGTACTGGAAATGTTGGTCAATAATTGTTCTAAATGAAGCAAGGCATAATGCATCGGTGTGTGATCTGGAGCGCCACATTTACTGCTTGGGACAAAGTTTTCAAAACAACTAAATGTTTGGTATTCCATTCTAAAATAAACAATATACAATAAAAACAATAGTATATATAAAATATATAACAATAGTATATATATATAATATATTATGTATCAAGTTTGATAAACGCCATTTTAGTCACGAATTTAATTTAGCTTGCGAGCGAGTGCTTAATTAAATGAGTGCCTAGAAAAGTTTATAAACGAGTTGCATACTATACTTTTTCTACGACAAATACCTACTTAATATTATCTAAAAAATTATCTAAATTAAATATTTGTATAAAGCGACATCTATACGAAAATAAAGTAACCATCCCAATAAACATTTTTGACGTAATTTTCACAATTAACATTGCCCCTTATTATTTTAATTAACCCAAACAATTATTGATACTTTAAAATATTAAAATAACTTCAAAATATGATTATGTTGAGAAAATATTTTATTCTTTGATTTTTTTATCACTATATTTGCAAAATAATATCACAAAGTATTAAAAAGTCTTACACGGGAAATGTTTAAGGTACAAAAAGTGACAGTTGTATTTATTGGAATTCCCATTAGAACTTTTAACTTGGTCGTTAAAATCTCAAATTTTTCTGGGAAAATCAAAATTTATCCCTTGAAAATAGACTAACAATCGATATAGAAGCAGTTTTTCACAGTGAAAGAGAAGGCAATGTTTTATGGGCACTGTACGCAAAACTTTTAACGCTTTATCAGTTAAATCTAGTTTACTGCACTACTACAGAGAAATCAAAAGGTCAGGAAAAACGTTCATATAATCTTTCCAAATAATGACGTCAAAAAACTATTTAATACTTTTGTATTTTTGTATTATTTTACAAGAAAGGCACTTTATTTTAACAACTGTATGACATTTGACAACTTCCAACTAACTTAAAACTAACTTCAGACCGTGACTAATGCGACATAAAGCCACAACTTGTCAATGTGTATTTAAAAGGTTACTTAGTGTCGAAAATGGTCGATAAAGAGAGTTTTAAAGGTGGGAATAGAAACAATTATTTAAGTACATTAGGCATGTTGCTTAATATATGATTCAATTGGATTGATTTTGATTAAAATATCCTTTTTTATGGTATTTATTTATATTTGATTTGCTTATAACTTATAATATTATTATAAAGTTATAAAAGTTATAAAGTGCTCTTTTAGTTCCACCCTTACATCCAAACTAAGATGTCCCATAAGCCAACTGAATGGCTTGTGCGGGTTAGGGGTAGGAACGGACCGACGGCTTTAAGTCCCCTCCGAAGGACTATACACAATGGACAAACACAAATAAACAACCATACCCAAGTGGGATTCGAACCCACGACCTCTCGGCTCGTACCCAGGAGCTCTGACCACTACACCACCGAGGCCTGGTAAATGTCAAAATACCTACGCAATTACTTTTATTATTTTACATAAATTATTTAAAAAATGAAGAATAAAATACTATCTGAAAAAAACCTGATTTGTTTCCGTGGTTATATATATTCTATATGAGGACCCTATAAGCCAAGGGGTATAAGTACATTTTGTTTAGTTTTGAAATAATCATTTTTAAAGTAAAAAAACACTTGTAATTGGGGGTCAAAATTGTTTGTGGTTTTATGACTCGGTTTTTCAACATGTCTTAGCTTAGAATTCAGTTATATCCCTTGGATACCAAGTAAAATGTACCATTTACTACCTTTTTCTGTACATAACTACTTTTTTTTTTTAAATGTCACTTGTATCCCTTGGCTTCTAGGGTCCTCATATAATGGTGGTTATATAGAATAGATAACCTAAGATACACCTAAGGTACCTACTGGTAAGTAATACATAGAGGAATAGAAAATATGGAAAAGGTTTTGAAAATACAATCTATTGCATTTACCACGACGATATAGCTAGATAATGCGTCAGATGTTGTAAGATTGTACATACTATTACTGTTCAATGGAGAATTCATAGCAATATATTGTAAGCCAGTGTAAGGGCTATCAAAGCAAAATTATTACACTTGACTTAATCCTTTACCACCCACAAATATGGTGCTTAACATACCTTGAAGGACGAACAACCACAATATGATTTTCCGGAAATTTTTTTTGAAGGATTCTGGCAGTGTTATCCAGGTTCCATGGAATATAGTTTTTATTATCCCTATGGGATAGCATATTTTCAGTAAAATCCTAAAAAAAGTGTTATAAGACACAACAAAAGAAGGCATTAAAACAAAAAATGATAATTTCGTATTATTTTACCATTAAATTTAAAAAGATGTATGTACAGGGTGATCCCCTATAATGTCGCCCCCCTTTAACTTTTTTATTTTAAGTGTCCCAAAAAATTTAAAAGTATGGTTATGTAGGTACTAAAAAATACTTTTTTTCTATGTTAATAAAAAATGGAAAATTGATCAATATACAGGGAAAAACAAAAAGTTTATTTTTTTTCAATGGATCACCCTATATATGAATTTATTTTTCGATTCCTTGTAAATTTATGACCATAATTCATATAACAAACCATATACCTAAATTCAACCGTTTCTGAAATATTCGCATTCGAAATGTTATCATTAAATGTTTTTATCTTCACGCGGTCTATTATTTAAACTTTATTGTTGTCAACATTCGATAAAGAAATACCTTGTTATGGCCTAGGCCGATAATAGTTATTTACGTGTCAAGCTTTGTAAATGAATCTTTACGGGCGAGCTGAAAGTAATACAGTGAGCCTAGTAAAGATTAATTGCAAAGCGTGACACGTACACTATTTATTTTCACCTTTAGATAAAGATTTTCAAATTTAAAATTTTAATTAATATGTAAATGTGACATTTCATTTCATAAATTGCTTTTCTACAAGCCTGTAAAACTTTACAGGTCTTTTATACAAGCCCGTAAAATATTACAGGTCTGTTCCCATAATGTATCTTTTACTTGGATACAAAAACAACAAAATTAACCTATAAAATGTCATTTACTAAAAAGGTGGAAATAAAAAATTTTATGAGGCAAGTAATTAGTTCGATTTTTTCTCGCTAGGGGTATTCTTTTTACAAATTAATCCTTTTCTA
The DNA here is from genome assembly GCA_921294245.1 of Brassicogethes aeneus. NCBI lineage: Eukaryota > Metazoa > Arthropoda > Insecta > Coleoptera > Nitidulidae > Brassicogethes > Brassicogethes aeneus. Next base: position 29,811,040 of record OV121137.1, read on the forward strand.
CGAAATTAACGTACTAAACTGGTTTAATTTATTTATAATAAGCACTAATTTGTTTGTTTTACTGTTAGTGTTTAATATTTTTCATTAAATTATTGTAAAATTAAATATGAATAATAAAACAAAAAGTGAGGTTAGGCAACCAAGAAAACGCACGATTCTTTTTCTACGATTTAAATTATCTTTAAGTTTTAATTTGCTTTAAGTTTTCAGTGAAATCATATGTTAAACACAGCTTAAACATTCCAAACTACCTATTTTTTTTTAAATAAAAATCCAAACAAATTGAAATTAGATACCTACCTATTTATTAAACAATTAATTGAATTCAATGTAATAGCAAAAATCCATTTCTACTTAAATCATGTTGCTAGGTATTGTCAAACTATTACTGCTTCTAAAAGCAATAATAATTATTGTACATTTAATGTAATCCTTAGCTAATAAATAAATGCGATTATAAAAAGTGAGGTTAGGCCGCTTTGATGTTGAATTAAATTGACCTATATAAAGTGCTTTGAAGATAAAATGTTGTATGCCATTCGGCCAAGAAGTGCCTTTTTGTGCTTCGCTCAACCTTGAGCTTAGCACAAAAAGCCTTACTTTTTAACCTAATGACATAAATAACTATTTTAAACTGTTAGAAATCAAGAAGCCTCAGGATACCAACATTTTTATTGAAAATAAATTACTATACGGCCATTCCAAGCCCATGGACAGGACACATCAGAAACATGTCTAAATATATTCTTGTTACTTCCTTAAGTTTACTTATTTTTTCTACGAGTATTTATGAGAAGTATTAGCCAAATTTGGCTAATACTTCTCATAAATACTCGTAGAAAAAATAAGTAAACTTAAGGAAGTAACAAGAATATATTTAGACATGTTTCTGATGTGTCCTGTCCATGGGCTTGGAATGGCCGTATAGTGACATTATGTCAATATGTCTTGTTAAATAAGTAAAAATGGCGTACTCAGACAGCAAAAGTCAAACTATTTCCACTTATTATCTTAAAAATAATTTAAATATTTCAGAAACGGTTGAATTTAGGTAGGTATATGGTATGTTATATGAAATATGCTTAGAATTTTACAAGGAATCGAAAAATAAATACATATATAGGGTGATCCATTGAAAAAAAATAAACTTTTTGTTTTTCCCTGTATACTGATCAATTTTCCAATTTTCTTTATACGTTGAAAAAAAGTACCTACATAACCACTATTAATTTTTTTGGGACACTTAAAATAAAAAAGTTAAAGGGGGGCGACATTATAGGGGATCACCCTGTACATACATGCTGCCCGAAAAGTTCCTGTAAGGGGCCGTCCATAAAGTACGTCACACGTTTACCTTCTGGCAAAGTGTGACATGGGGGTCTGGAACGTGCTTTATCACACCAAATAAAAAAAATTTATTTGCGTTTGTCGAGCTTTTTAAACTTAAATGCTTGTCAAAAGAAAATTTACTACAGAGAATAATAATAATATTTCACATTATACGCTGTAGTAAATTTTATTATAATTATTATTATTATTTATTAATTTTATTTATATATTTATATTTTTCAAAATGTTTATTTAAATAAAATTTGTATTATGGGCGCCTACTAATGCAATGATTGAAATAATCTATATATTTTTTAACCTTTTTTATGTTAATTTATCTGTTTAAGACATTTCTATTTCTGGCAACCCTAGGTGCAATCAAAATGGGGTTTTTGACAGGTCACCAGGCAACACATATATTTTTGTGGATTTTTTTCTCGCTTGGGTAGGTAACCAACAGAATTATTTTTTTTTACTTTTGACATTTTTTGTATTATAATTTCGGTACCTTTTACATTAAATAACACTGTGCAACATTTTTGAGGTCATGGAATGTAAACACCATTTTGAGTGGCGTTCTTTAAAGTACTTTATTACAGTAGGAAAACCCCAGTTGGGTTTTGCTAGTTTGTTTCCAATAAGGATTTTATTGCATTTTGAAAATTTTGACTCAGGCTTGTGTATGTTGTAGGATATATTGGCCTATTGATAACCGATTTTAATATATATTTTTTTAATTTGTAGGGTTTTTGTTAGGGATGGTCCCATAAAAATTATATGAAAAAATACCACCTCTAAGGGTGAAAAATTGGCGAATAAACTACAAATAGGTCTGTTTTGAAGCTATGATATCTTCGCCAACTGTGAACTGTTTTTTTTTAATTCTTTTAATAATGTGTAGGGTATATAAATTTATTGAAAAAAATCCACCCCTAAGTATGAAAAAAATGGAAATTAATTTTTATATTGGCATTTCATCAACTTCCCGTTTTGAAAATTGTTTCTTGGATTAAAAACATATACCAAGGGTTGTCCCATTCTCACTAAGACAAGATGACATGGTGTTGTGGTTTTGGAAGCTGAATGTAGGAAGAGTTTTGTTTTTAAATTAATTTTAAATCAAATAAAATATTTATTCTTATAAAAAATGTGAAAAAAATATTCAAAAATGTGTTACATTATAATCTAACTAGGTATAATTAATCAATATCCATTGCCATTGACGCTTCTAAAGATCTCGAGCATCCGGGAAGATTCAGCGGCATATTTTTTTTAGCGTCTCCATATTCAGTCTCCTTAGGATCTTCAGTGCTTTCATTTTGGAATATTTTTTGACTCCACCAATTGGTGTTAACATACTTCCGCAAGCAATGCATCCAGCTTTTTTCCCCTGTATCTTTTTTCCATTGGCATGGTTACCTGATGGAAGCGCTCTCCTTGTTCATCCGATTCAGTGGGCAATTGTTGTAAAAATTCATCTAGGTGAAAATGGAGGAAATGCAATTTTAATGTCATGGATACATTAATTTTTTTGAAAATAATAGAGCATTTGGCCCACCAATTTCTTCACTTCGTCTCGCTGCACACGATTCTTCCCTAAAACGCCCTCGATTACAGCTTTTAGTGCATCCCAAGCATTCCGGTGATCGTTCTTAAGGATTTTTGTGAACCTATCGTTTGCAGTTAACTTTCTGATATCTGGTCCATTAAGCACACCTGTTAAAATTTTTATTCACAATTAGAATCAAGCGAAGTTGATATAGTTGGGCCGATAGGAAATGGCCGGTATTATTCAAGTTCAGACGAATGACATTTAAAGAATTTAACCTCAATACGACAAGATGAAAAACAAATGCATCATGTCATCTTGAGAATGAGACAACCCATGGAATATACCTTTTAAACCAAGAAACAATTTTCAAAACGGGAAGTTGATGAAATGCCATTATAAAAATTAATTTCCATTTTTTTTCATACTTAGGGGTGGATTTTTTCAATAAATTTATATACCCTACACATTATTAAAAGAATTAAAAAAAAAACAGTTCACAGTTGGCGAAGATATCTCGTATCATAGCTTCAAAACAGACCTATTTGTAGTTTAATCGCCAATTTTTCACCCTTAGGGGTGGTATTTTTTTATATAATTTTTATGGGATCATCCCTAACAAAAACCCTACAAATTAAAAAAATATATATTCAAATCGGTTATCAATAGGCCAATATATCCTACAACATACACAAGCCTGAGTCAAAATTTTCAAAATGCAATAAAATCCTTATTGGAAACAAACTAGCAAAACCCAACTGGGGTTTTGCTACTGTTATAAAGTACTTTGAAGAACACCACTTAAAACGGTGTTTACATTTTTAGTGTTGCACAACAGAATTATTTTTTTTTACTTTTGACATTTTTTGTATTATAATTTCGGTACCTTTTACATTAAATAAATGTAAAATTCGGTATAGCGTAAGTTAAGTTAATTGAATAAAATAAAAAATATTTTAAAAATAATAATAATAATAGGCAGGTAGGAAATTAATTGTGGCTTAAAATATGTTACATTAGTATTAAAAGCGCTTGCTGCCAATTTAACTTTCTCTTAACATTTGTTACACTTAATAATTGCATCCAGGCCGTCCCTATATTTATAAATTTTCAAATATAACGTGAATTTGCAGTGCAAATTAAGGCCAATTCTCACATAGCGACGCGACGCTACGCTACGCGACGCAACGCTACGCTACGCGACGCGACACTTTAAAATGTAGCTGATCAACGCGACTCGACAATATTTTGTTGCTTCCTGGAGCGACAAAACTGCGTTGGTCAGCTACATTTTAAAGTGTCGCGTCGCGTCGCTATGTGAGACTTGGGCATAACATTCCAACCCAGTTACCCGCCAGCTTTTGGTTCGCACATGACGTCACACGGTGCGAGAGAGATAGCTATAACATGCGCTGACGCGGTTTTTGTGTATCGTGCCTTCAAAAGGCAACCACAATCTCCTATTAGTGTGGCTAAATATGACATGGCTTAATGACTGATCATTACATCTGACAATTTTGTGCATAATTTGCATACAGCATGATTTTTAAATCAATTTATTTTAAAAATTCGTTTTGACTGCAAAATATTCTGTTTACTACAAAACACGAATTTTTGCTGGCGTTTTGTACTGTCAAAATATGATAAACAACTTCCTCCTTCAATTACGATGAACACAGCCCCTATGATGTTCTCTGCCGCTGGTTATGTACGCCATATAATGTGTACATATAAAAAATTAAATAAAAAAGTAATTTTCAACCACTTGAAGTTGCTTAAAGTTTATGTAAGAATGTATTATTTTAAGTCTTAAAATAGTATTTTTCTACTTCTATTATCGAGGGGTAAACCACTGATTTTTTAAATTATAAATCGCTTACGAATTAACGGCTAAGAATAACAATAACAAGGGTAGTCATGCGCAAAGCGTCGCTAAGCACTGATTAAGCAAGTTTTCCTTATTGATAACGACTGATAAGGAAAAAAATCACAACACAACGTCCACTAACATTGAACGTTGGTCTCTAAAATTTTAAAGTAACCCCTCGCCTATTATGGAATATGACCGTTTCAATATTAAATTTTAATGTGGAATGACATGGGGAGTTGCATTCCAAAACTCAGCTTATCCATATTGGGTGATTTTGAGCAAAATTTCAAAAACCTTACACGTGAGTACTAACGCATATTAGGCCAACAGAATAATTTAAACGAAATATATAATAATAATACTCTTTATTTTAAAAATAATTCCACAAATACAAATTATTAATAAAAATAATGTCACAAAAAAAACTATAAATACACAGGAAAATCTGGGAATTTCCTGTAGGTATTCGAAAATATTATATGGTTCCAAACTAATTAAGAAATCAAAGACCTTGGCTTTAAAAATTTTAACTGACTTTATCACAGATTTTAGTTCATTTGGCAGATAGTTGTAGCTTTTAATACAAATGTATAGAGCATCTTTTTCAGTTGTTGTTAGTCTGTGTATTGGAAAAAAATAATCCAAAGTACGAGTAAAATTTACCCTCTTTTTAAATCTATCAAAAAGCCTAGGATTTTTACAAAAAACATTAAACATTGATATATGTACACACCAATAACAGTTAAAATTCTTAATTGACGAAATTTTTCCCTACAGGCATAAATATAAAATTTATACCTTGATAAAAAAGGTATAGCTCCAATTTGAAATAATTTAAAATTACATACGTATAAGCCAGTTCTGACATGATATAACCTATAGATAAGGCTTGAGATAAGGCAAGTTTTGGAACCATAGTCAATGGACTAAGGTGCGTTTTAAAATATTATTATATACACCACTAACTCATTTTTATTAAAAAGTGGATAAGCCGAGTTTTGGAATGGACCTCCTCATATATTCCTTAAAGTATTGCAGAATAAATTATTCTATCATCGGATAACGGAATAAACACTGGTGGCGACATCTCTGTGTTTAATATCTATAATTTAAGACAAATCCAACCTCCCCGGACAACATTCGTGATATTCATACGAACATCATGTCGTGATTTTCACAAATTTTATTCATACTGATATCATACGGAAGTCACCGCGTGATAAATGAAAATCATACGAACGTCACGTCGTGATTTTCACAAATTTTATTCATACGGACATCATCCGGATGTCACTGCGTGAGAAATGTAAATCATGTCGTGATTTTTTATGCCATCGGTGTTTGGATATTTATTTTTGCGCCACATTCGTACATTGAAAGAAAAAGTATACCTACATATATATTGAATTAACAGTTTTTGTGGTTAAATACATATTGAATATTTTTTTGGATTAAAATAATTATTATTAGTTAATTTACATCCAAGAAAATATTAAATGTATTTGACCGAAAAAACTGGTAATTCAATTGTTAACATACTTTTTCTTTCAATGTACGAATGTGGCGCAAAAATAAATATCCAAACATGTCGGTGCACCGATGGCATAAACAATCATGTCGTGATTTTTTATGCCCAAACACCGATAGCATAAAAAATCATGTCGTGATTTTTTAGGCCATCGGTCAATCGCAAACAGTGATGGCATAAAAAATCACGACATGATTTTCATTTCTCACGCAGTGACTTCCGGATAATGTCCGTATGAATAAAATTTGTGAAAATCACGACGTGACGTTCGTATGATTTTCATTTATATCGCGGTGACTTTCGTATAATATCAGTATGAATATCAAGAATGTTGTCCGGGTTCAATTAAAAAAGATATTCCAATGTTTAACAAAACGTTCATGTTTTGTTAAAAATTGGAATATCTTTTTTAATTGAACCCGGACAACATTCGTGATATTCAAACAACGTTTTATAAATTATAACGGTGTAATGTGAATAACAAACTAGGTTTTAAATTCGCAGTTCGCAGGGCTCATACGCATGCGCAAATTTTGCAAATATCACACCGTGAGTTCTACATGATAGCACTGTGATGAAGCATGTGTATGCACTCAGGATATCACAGCGTAATAAATAAATAAAACTTTCTCCCAATTATTTTTCTATGGTATTTTTTGGAAACGTAGAAAAAGTATAGTCTGAAACACGTTTGGATTGGCATATTCCGCTCTCGTGAAACCGTCAAACTCGCCTTCGGCTCATGTGACAAACTTTTCACTCGAGCGGAATATGCCGTACTCCAAACTTCTTACAGAATATACTATTCCGTGCAACTACAATAAGTAAAATGGTGGTATATAATTTTAAAATAATTTTATTTTAAACACAATTTGGTAAGGAATTTTCTTAACGAATACCGCGCGAGGTTAAATTAAATCCTAAAAAATTTTCTCCCTCATGAATGTTTTTAGGACTATATTCCTTGTCTTTGACTCGGAATAATTTGCATGAGTTCAAAAAAATTTCCGGAAATAATTTAACCTCTTGTGGTATCACTAGTGAAAATATTTATTTCCGTAAATAAACTGCACTTACCATGGTAACGAATAATGAATAAGTAGTAACATATTAACATATTAACTAAACGGGCGTAGATCAACTTAAAAACCTATAAAAAGGCTACCTGTATATTCCCTTGCGATAAAATTGTTATAATTTGCAGATACTAGAACATGTGCGTTAGATTTACAAAAAAACAATCTAAGTGTGAAGTGTGACCTTGACGGGGAGGGGGATCGGGACTTTAGGACCAATATGCGACAGTGGTAATTACCAAAAAATGTGTGACGTATGGACGGCCCTTAAGTTGGCACCACTGTACCCAAGATTGGGCTCAATCTTTGCTTAATAGGTGCATTGGTGCCAAGTTACAGAAGAAAAAAATTTGATAACTTTTATGTGGGCCTTTTAAATGATGCTTAAAATATATGCTGTTAATAAATTAGGTATTTTAGTACTAACCTGAACATCACCTCCAAAGTAAACAGTAACACATTGCTTTTCCTTTACGTTGGTAGGGTAACAATAAATGATTTCATTGCTTCGCTCTTCATACCCATTAATAGCGCCCAGGCGTAGGGGACCAGAATAGGTGGTAGCTAACATTCTTAAAACATTTTTTGCATCTGAAACATTAATTTTATACGTGTTAATAATACCTATGTATATAGTTTAAAATTTATAAATATTGTTTGAAATAAATTTAAAAAAAACAGCTTAAAAAAAATAAAAAAGAAAAAATAAATTATTTTGAATCTTAAACTGAATATTTTATAAAAAAAAATCAAACGTTATATATAACGTTTAACAACAAACCCAACTAGCAAAATAAATCCCTTAAAGAACTGAATTGTTTTATAACTATCGTCTAGAGCTGCAAAAAGAACATTTTTATTGTTTAATGCGTCTTAATACAATAATTTTATCGTAAAAACGACGAAATTCTAATACATTATTGTATATATATTCTTACAACTCGTGTTATAGAACCAAACTCATACACATTTTTAACCATTGTATAACGTTTTATACAATCCCTTATAAAATTATTTTAAAAGAGTTGTATAAAAGTTATAATAGATCTCGAGTTGTATACCTATTCTTATACTTGTAGTTTCAACGTTTTATGATAGTTGTAATAGAATTTGTATAAAAGTTGTATTGAAGCTCTATAAGATACATTAAAAAATTGTTTTTTTAAGCAGAAGTAAACACACTACACAATAAGTATAAAGTTATTTTATAATTATCCTATAACTACACCGATTAACTTCTTTATAGAAAGTTTATAAAATAAAATTATCGCAAGTTCTGCGTTATAATTTTATTACTTAAGTCTGTTTATACATTTAGTGTCTTATTACGCCAAAATAAGTTAAGTATTTTTTTAAAATGGAGTCGCAATGGAAAAAAATTAAGAAAAGTGGGCATTTTAAAAGAAGAGCAAAAAAAAATTATCAGAGAATGATTCAGTCTTCTGGAAGTACTGCCGCAATAGAAAATTCTATTCAACATTTAGTTGAGGCACCAACTCCAAATTCTTTTACAATCGATAGGTTAGGTCACATGTAGATGAAGAAGGTACCGCTAAAAAGTGGATAAAACAGAACACAATTGTATAGTGCGGTACAATGCATACCTTAAGCGATATTATTGTTCTATTGCGCAGTAGGCAAAGGCGTTATAGCCAATACGAAAAATGAACTTACAGGGTTGTTATTTTAGGCAGCAGTGTTACCTACAAATCCTTATTTGCATAAAAAATGAAGGTAACGTCGTGCAGGATAAATAAAATTTTACTTGATGTACCTAACTGCACCAAAAATGAGTATTTTATTCAAAAAAAAAAAAATAATTTAAAAAATACAGATAAAATCTGGTAACATCTCAAATGTCAGTTTCTTGCTTTACTTTTATAGCGCCTGTATTAAACAACTTTACAGAACCTAAATATCGTATAACGCACGCGACAGAGCAGATAAATTGTATAACGTTTTTATAAAGACAAAACCATTTTATAACAAAAACGCCATATTTATTGACCGATCAATTGTTTATAAATCGCCGCCATTGTGTGAATTTTACCAACAAACGTTAAAACTGTCAATTAAAAATGAATTTTCTTGAAAAAAATTAATGTAATCTTAAGACTAGTCAATTATAAACTGAACAAATAAAACAATAATATTCTTAAAAAACATGAAACTTTGTCAAATAAAAAATTAATTTTTTTTTTAAATAATTTTTAGTAGGTATGTTTGTTAACTGGCGCTTTAATTTTTCGTTAAAAATATATACATATATTGTCAGAAAAGATTGCTCCGCAGGAAGATGTTGTCCTCGATAGCGTAAATCTCAAAGGTTTAATAATTATATTTACATAATAAACAACAAGCACCATTTTGGATCTTAGCCGTTTGACATCCAACATAATTCGCATTATAAAATAGTCTTAGGATAAAAATTTCCCACTCCATTCCTAATTTCTAGAGAAGGAAACAAATTGATGTTCTTATAACGATTCTGTCGCATTATAACATACTTATAAAATGCTTGTTTTAATATTCTATAAATATTCGTAAAGTGCAATTAAGCTGCAGAGTAAAACCGCTATAGTATAATCGTATAGCAGTTCCCCAGTATACTGATACTGAGTTTTATAAGGGTTGTGTAGTGTATTTATATAACTGCTAACGAAGTAAACTGTTTTATAAAACGGGGCCCTTTTTGGTTGAGTAAGTGTTGTATAGTAGTTTTTAAACGCATTATACAATTTTAGCGTTTCTCTAATATGTGTTGTATAGCAGTTCTAACAACTCTTACATAATCAATTTTGTTAGCTGGGAAGTGCTAATATAAAACCTATATATGAATATATACAGGGTGTTAAGTATGAACAATAAATTTAACAGACGATTTTTTTGAGTGATTTTAAGACAAAAACCAATAAAAAAAAAGTTGAACACCCTGTATCTTAAAAACTAAGCATGTTTATATGAACTTTTTGTCTTAAAATCACTTAAAGAATCGTCTGTTTAATTTATTGTACATTCTTAAGTAACAGCCTGCGGCCTGTATAGGCATAGGTTCTATTGGCCACACAAAATAGACTTAGTTTGGAAGTCTAGAATTTATGACAAAAGATATTAAATTAAAGATATCATAAAACAATCTGTAAACTTGTATAGTTCATAATTCTTTTATTCAATTAACTTTGTCAATTAAATAACCCATAGGCCTAGTCATCATCATCCAAAATTTAATGTCAAAGTTAGAAATTGTTTTTTATCTTTTCTTTGATCAACTTTATTAACTAATGTATATTTTTGCGGTTTAGATACATCTGCATCCATGCCCATGGGCACACACTGTGTGACACACATTAAATTTCTTAGTATAAGGCAAAATTCAAAAAGGGGATTAAAAAACTAAATTGTTTCAAAATATATTAAATATGGTTCCAAAGGGGCCAGTGCCCATAAGTTTTTTTCGTAAGTAAATAATATTCAGTAGAAAATAAATTATTTTATTTAATATAATAAATTTGTACAAATACCTATTTTTTATTATAATAAGTTGCCATGAATTTCTTTAATACTTCTAAATGCTGCTGCAGCTACTTATCACAGAGCCTTAATTAATAAACTAAGTAGATTTTATCTATTTTATCTGTAGATTTACATAATAATAATAATTAAATACTTGTTTCGTCCCAAGGAAACAATAAAATCGTTTATTGAGAAACCTTTACAAAGTTATTAACACCAATAATACATTTAAACCTCATATTACTCTATCTATATTGCAAAAAAATGCTGCAAGTGGTAAAAAATTGGGATTCCCAAGCCTAGACCAAATTAAATTTTCCTTTAAAATATGTAAAAATCAGGGTGTCCCATTTAAAAAAAATGTTATTTTTGTGAATATTTTGGAAACCCAACGTTTAATTGTTTTTCTGTTTTCAGCATTTAAATGAGAAGAAAAAAGCTACCAATTTGCTAATTTAACCGACTTGTAGCTCCAATAATAACGGAGTAAGAATGTTAGGAATGAGGGGCAAATAACTCTGGACACAGTGTATGTTTTAATCGTGAAAAAGTTTATATATGTTTTATACCAAATTGTGTGCCATAACCTCTAGGAAGTTGTCACAACAAATGCCCAAAAAATGCCCATCAATAATTTTGTTCATTTCAGCAAATAAATAAACACTAAGCATCAGTTGGTCAGTTTTTTAGGAACTGGAACGTATTTTTTGTTGACAAACTGTTTGGCAACATAGCCCAGTTGCTTTGGTGTTCGTTTAGTACATAGAGAAGCCATAGTTACCAAAATGAGTGAAAAAAATGCGTTATTTTATTAATAAAAATGAAATCAAAACGAAAGTGCACAAAAAGAGAAAAACAATTGTATTCAAGAATGGATACAATTACATTTGAATAATATAGCAATGATTGGTCAATAATTTGCAAAATCTGCCGGAAAACCACATGTGGGAGATTTGTTAGTCTATATTATAATGTACCTTTTTCAAATATCAAAGCAGTTAATTGCTAAAATAGTTTAAGAAGTTTGCAAAGCATTGGCAGATAAAATCCAGGTAAGAAAAAATATTATCAATATATCTATATTTATTTGAACAAGTTTTTATTCAAAAAATTCTATATAATCTCCATTATTGTTACGAGATCCTATTAGAGCGTCAATAAAGTTATGATCACGTGGATCGTGCTGTATAGTATGTTGAATGTCGGAAAATTTATTGTCCTTTGATAAGACTGCCCTTGGGTTTTGTAGATCATTTGCATATCAGCATCATGGAGAATGCAATTAATTTTGTGTTCCACTTCAGCTCTAATCAATGGATCATCATATGTTCTTAATTTGTCTCCTATGTGTTCCTATGTTGAATGTTCCCTGATGATCATGTAGATTGAGCTGGTGATGAAAAAGAAGACGTAATCGAAGTTGATATGTTTAATGTCGGAAAATTCATTGTGCTTTGATAAGACTGCCCTTGGGTTTTGTACATCATTTGCATATCAGCATCATGGAGAATACAATTAATTTTGTGTTCCATTTCAACTCTAATCAATGGATCATCATACGTTCTTAATGTGTTTCCTATGTGTTCGCCTTATACGTCAAAGCGATCTCTTTTTGTTCGCGCCTTTATTACTTTATAAGCCTCATCTATTTGAGAATCAAATGAAGTTGAGCGCTTTCTCAACGTTTTCTTTACTGGTGGTCCTAAAAGCTTTACGGTATTACTACACCTTTTCCAGTTGATATTCAGAAAGTAGGAATTGTAATTCAGTTATTCCAGTTGATATTCAGATAGTAGGAATTGTAATTCAGCTATTCCAATTGATTTTAAGAGAGTAGCATATGTAATTCAGATAACACAATTGATTTTAAGAAAGTAGCAATTGTAATTCAGATAACACAATTGATTTTCAGAAACTTGCAATTGTAATTCAGAAAGTAGCAATTGTTTTTCAGATTAAATCAAATGTAATTTAGCCGCAGCAATTGTTTCAGGAACAGTGGGTTGCATACAGTAAATCGATGATGAATGAAGGTACACGTTATCTTTATTAACTAAGTAAATGAAATTTATATAAAGTACAAATGAACAAAATTCGGTCCTTACTTGCGTACGTACTTAAATGGTGATAAATTTGTTTGTTATTGTCAATTCCATGGAAACAAAGCAATATACAAAGAAATACATTAAATTGAGATTTTAGAAAATAAGTAAAATGAAGTATGAAAATGTTATCATTTGTTAATTTCTGAATTTCAATTGACATATTCTGAATTACAATTGTTACTCTCTGAATACTATTTGTAATTTCTGAATATCAATTTCTACTGTCTGAATATCATTTGCAATATCTGAATTACATCAGCTACTTTCTGAATATCATTTGAAATATCTGAATTACATTTGCTATTTTCTGAATTTCATTTGCAATATCTGAAAATCAATTGCTGCTTTCTGAATATCAATTGCTACTTTCTGAATATCAACTGGAAAAGGTGTAGACGGTTCTTCATTTAATTGAAGAGTGCTTTAAGAATCTTCAGTAAGAATTGTTTCTAATGGCATTGAGTCGTTTTGTGCATTTTGCAATTCTTGTGTCTGGAACGAAATACAAATACTTAGTACATACGTTAATTTTGTAAGGTGATAAAGAAGAACAAATAGTGAACTTGGTTAGAACAAATATTCCAAATATTTTTTTTCAGTTACGTGATTCACCTGAGATGTTTGTAATGACTATAAAAACTGCTAAGAATCAATAATTGGAAAACAGTAGTAGATGCAAATATCAATTTTTATATGCAAATGTGGGATAACAGGAACGAACTTCGAATGGTGTCGTTTTTAACAATACACTTTTAAAAAACTAAACATGACTAGCAAGACTACACGTGGAAAATACTTTTGGAGTTATATCATCAGTGTGCAGACCATGCAAGTTAATGCCAAAAAAGATGTTCTTCCATGTATTTTGTTTCCCGGATCTTGGCGGAATAAATCAGAACACTCATCTGCACTTTTAAATTTAAATAAAATTGTTAGAAATCGACAAGAGTAGCACAGAAAGTTTGAGAATAATACGCGAATTATTTTTTAACAGGAGAGTGCAATGGCAAGACAAAATGGAATAAAAAGAATATTATTTTTGTTATGGTTGTACAATAATGTAAACAAAAAATAACGAATTATAATTTCTTACCTCCTCTTGAGTATCCATTGTTTGTTTTCGTATATTCTTGTCTTTTAAAAACATTAAAAATTTATACCCAAACCAATGAGAAGTGTACAATTGATCTGTTCCTTTCCCGGATTTTGTAGCACTTTTACAACATTCTCGTCTAAACTGGGTTTGCAGAACTTTCCATTTTCGCTCAACTTGTCGCGAAATCTCTAAAGCTGTAGCTATGTATATCTTTAAATTTATTTTTATACGCCTCATTTTCAGGATTCCATATATTCGGATAATCTTTTATTAGTTTAATTAATGTTATAACTTGCTCTTCTCTCTAATCGTTAGTCATTTTTAATACGTATGTAAAGTGTGCATTTCAAACTCTATTATTATTACAATAAACGTAATTTTTAGATGAAACTGGATTTTATATTTTGTGACATGTACAAATGCGGAACGACCTGGAACAGGTACAAAACACACTACTGAACAGTTCCATTTCCACTTGATAACAGTTTCAAGCAATGTTGGAAATATGTTACTTTTTATGTGGGGGAACCTAAAGTTATTTGAATGTAAATGTGTATGTTATAAACCCAACGTTTTTTCTAATGTCTATATCGTTGTTTTTACGTTTTAAACCATATGGTTATAATATAATTTTGCTCAAAATTTCATTTTCACACAAAACCCCACTTTAAAATAACTATATTACGATTTTTTTGCACTATACATTTTTTCATTATTTTGGTGTTTTGGGGAAGGGGTAAATGCTGAAAATTATTATACATGATTTTCAAACAACGTATGAACGAGATTTACCCAATTTAAAACAGAAGGGATGTTTTTTATTTCGATTTACATTTTATTTTTTTGGGTTTTAAAAATGAGCAAAAGTTGAAAATTATTATGGTAAACTATGTGAAGCGGTTTACGAAACTTGTCCAATTAAAAAAAAAGTACATACAAAAGGGAAAAATTTTGTTTTTTTTATTATTATCTTGTGTTTATGAAAAAGAAATTGACGAGATTTGCCCAATTTAAAAAAATACAAAGTTTCATAAAAAAGGGTAAAACTTTGTTAGGAATGAAAATTCATTTTCGGGGAATAACGCTTACAATAATTATATATGCTTTTTAAACTTTGTGAAGCAGTTTAGGGGGTTAGCCCAACTTAAAAAAAAATCCAAAGATGTTTGGTATAAGAAAATAAAGTAAAATAATTAAAAGTTTCATCCCTTTTTATGGTACTTTCGATATCTTTAAACTTGGGCAAACCTTGTCAATTGCTTGACACAGTTTAAAAAGTCATTAAAATAATTTTGAGCGTTTGCCCATTTGGAAAATCAAAAAATAAAATTAATTCGAATTTCAAATTTCACCCTTTTTATTAACTTTGGATTTTGTTAAATTGGACAAACCTCGAAACCCGTTTAATATATTTTAAAAAGCTTTTATAATGATTGTATGCCCATTTGTAAAAATCCCAAATTAAAATGTAGCTCAAAAAATAAAAAAGCAGACTTTTAATTAAACTTTTTCCCATTTATCAAAAAATAAATATTTATCCTATTTATGTACCTACTTATTTTGGATTATTTTAAATTGGGCAAACCTCATAAACACACTTTAAAATACTTAAATTAATATTAAATTTACCATTTTTTATGTAGGATTTTTTTTAATTTGACAACTTTGTATATTGGTTAACATGGTTTCACAAGCCTTTATAATGCTTTTAAGCGTTTGAACATTTTTTTCAAATCCAAGAAAATAAAAACAAACTGCTACCTGCTCCTTTGATAGAATTTATTTTTTTAATCAATTGGGAATCCGCAACTGCTCAACATAGTTTGAAAAAAGGTATGGCCATCTATATATAATAATTTTTAGCGTTTGCCCATTTGGGCTATTTCCTAAAACCCCAAAAATTGATTTATATTTGATAACATATTTTGTTTATTCTGTGTGGTATAGAATATGACATATGACATTGTGGACTATCGAAAAAACTGAATCATAGGCAAACTATATTTTTCAACTTTAATTTTTAGTGACCTTGAAAACAGGAAAACAATATTATTGATAGGCAATCAAGGGCACTCCTTGGACAAACAACATCCCGGAGGTCCCTAAGTGGCATATTTTTAAATATTTTGGTTTTTTCCAATTGACGTCATTTTAACGTCGATTTGTCGTGCATAATGATATTATGTTTAACAAATAAATTACAATAATACTATAGTAAAATCAAAAATATTAAATATAGACCAGGCGGAGAAAGCTCATATTATAGCCGAGAATAGATTGTGTCTCGGCGGTATATTGTGTGCGAGGCAATAAGCTTTCGCCGCCGTGTTTTATATACTCTTTTTTAAGCATTTAAAATGATAGCTTTATTTTTGTACGGAAGTTTATAATAATTTGAGTTTTGAAATAGTATTAATGTATTTTTTATATACACTTATGAGTGTTATAATATAAAAATTATATATGCTTAAAAAAAACAGTAAATTTTATCCGAGTTGTTACATTTTTGTAGGTTTAAATTAATTATGTTTAGGTTTATACAAAATTCAAACAATATTTAAAAAAAATACTTAATAGCAATAAAAATTAATAATACTCTTGTTCTGTTTGTCTGCGCTTATAACATTTTAAACATTTCAGTCTGGTATCTTCTAAACACTGAGCAAAGTCATCTTGCAATTCCTGCACTTTAACTTTAATATCCTCGCGCATTAAGTTGTAACACATCGCCACTAGCGCCAAACCAATAAGCATATAACAAAATGTAATAACTAATTTTGTTTGATTTCCCGTAAAAGAGTTAATATCAGTACCAGGAACCAAGTCGCCTAATCCAAGTTTACACAAACTGGTAACACAAAAATATGTGCTGTCCAAATAACTCCACTTTTCCCAAGCAGTAAACATTATTGCACCAGTAAAAACATAAGCCCCTATTACCCAAAGGCATGCTGTTGATGGAACAATTATTCTTTTAGGGGGGTGGTTTGGGTCTATATCCGTACTACACTTATAGAGCCACCTGTAGCCCCATCGAAAAAATCCAGCCATTACTTCACCCATGTTTAAAAAGTATAAAACATACAGAGGTATGCCAAAAAGAGCGTAAATAATGGTGGCCACTTTACCCCAAGTTGTTTTTGGTACCATGTTTCCATAGCCTATCATGGTTATAATGCTAAGAGAAAACATCAAAGCAGCAGGGAAAGTCCACATCTCCTCTGGGTTAAGGTCGTAGCCGTGGAAAAATATCTTTACCAATAAATCTTGGTAGTGTTTCAATTGAGCATCAGATTCGCGAAAGAAATTCGCCTTTTCCAAAATGTTGTTATTCTTGGCTACTATAAACAATTGATTTAGGACATCTTTTCTTAATGCTTCCACCTTTTCTTTTTCGCCCCGTTCTTTTGCTCTACCTTCAATATTCATAAAACTAACAGCACCGATAAGGGCGTAACAAACTAACAGAGCTCCGACACCGACTTGAGTACACATAAACGCGACAAACTTTCTACCACAGTCCTTAACTTTTTCTTTGGTGTCTTTTTTATAACTATAATTACTTCGGGCAGAACCTCTGTTTGAACGCATCCTTATGGAACCAGACATTTTGCAGAAACTCTTGACACACTAATTCATTAACATATGTTCAGTATAATAGTGTATTTTTGGAAACTCAAGTTTATTGGAACGACGCCAAAAAACATAGCTTAACCAATATACTTTCATTGCCCAATTAACAGTAAAAATAATTGCGTTCCAAATTAAAAAAAAATCTCCTTCATTATTTAAAAATATATGAGAGCTTAAACAATATAATTAATTACCTTGTTTATATTTTTTTAAGTCTTACTATATAAATTGGACCTAATGTACAGAATGTTTAAACAATGGTTTCAATAGGAATAAATGTTTATTCTTATGAGAAAATGCATTTTAGGATTTTTACTTCAACAATGCGTTTGGCAACATGATATGCAAAAATTGATTATCATAACAATTAATTAGTTAATTGATTTTTATTTGTTTTCACACCATAGGCAGTTGACAGATAAAATTCAAAATTAGATTATGTCATAAGCATTTCTCTTGTATATTGATAAACTGACCAGATACTGTCAACATTTTGTATGAATTTAACTTAATTACAAAATTGACTCAATGATGCAATGCAAATTGTAAATTTGACGTTAATGTTGCAGTCTTCTTTATATGTTCTTGTATTAGGGACAGAACAAAATTAAATTGCTCAGGATTTAGCCAAAAAAATCTCTAAATTTTTTTACATCTTCTTTTAAATGGGAGTTTTTAAGCAAATTAAAATATCCTTCTGCACGCCTTTTAAATATATTATGTGTCTCACATATTTTATGTTGTATAATGCCTGTAGGAGCCACTGTTCAGCTTCTTCCTCTTCTTCTTCTAAGAGAATTAGGGTTAAAAGTTCGCTGTCCATGTTATTTGTAAAACCAGATCTTTAAAACTGAGCCAAATCGCATAAAACTAGGCGCATCAACGAAAACACTCAATATTGCGGCTGCGACTGCAATCAATCGGAGTCGCGCGAGTCGCATCAACGAAACCGTACCTTAAAGGAAGGAACATCCCGGACAACATTCGTGATATTCATACGAACATCACGTCGTGATTTTCACAAATTTTATTCATACTGATATCATACGGAAGTCACCGCGTAATAAATGAAAATCATACGAACGTCACGTCGTGATTTTCACAAATTTTATTCCTTCGGACATCATCCGGATGTCACTGCGTGAGAAATAAAAATCACGTCGTGATTTTTATGCCATCGCTGTTTGCGATTGACCGATGGCACAAAAAATCATGTCGTGATTTTTATGCCAACGGTGTTTGGATAATCATTTTTGCGCCACGTTCGTACACTAAGAGAAAAATTATTTTGAATCAACAGTTTTTGCGGTTAAATATATTTAATATTTTCTTGGATTTAAATTAACTATATATAATTAATTTAAATCCAAGAAAATATTGAATGTTAAACTGTTAATTCAATTGTTAACATACTTTTTCTTTCAATGTACGAATATGTCGCAAAAATGAATATTCAAACACCGATGGCATAAAAAATCATGTCGTGTCATGTCGTGATTTTTTATGCCATCGGTGTTTGGATATTTATTTTTGCGCCACATTCGTACATTGAGGGAAAAAGTATACCTACATATATACAGGGTGTTTCATAATATATGCGCAGGACTAGGATGTGATAGCTCATCTAAAAAGATGAAAAAAGTCGCTATTAACTTACCCTCTAAAATGCACAATTTTCGAGATACAGGGTGTTGAAATTTTAGAAAAAAATCGTTTTTTTGCTTATCGTACAAAAAACAGCTTTTGTAAGCATTTTCTACTCATAATAAGCTATGTTTTGTGCCAGAAAAAATTTTTTTTACTCATAATTGGTGGAGATTTTGAAGGGGTAGCGGGTGTTTTTCTCCTCAACTTTAACGCCCCTGAAAAAAGTACGGTTTTGAGAGGCCCATTCGAACCGCCAATGTTTTCTACACAAAAAAGGTACTCTTGGTCATAAGCTCTAAAGTTGACCGTTTTCGAGAAAAATCAACTTTTATGTTTAAAAACATGTTCAATTTAAAAAAAAAAAATTTATTACAAAATTTATTTTAACGTTAGAAAAAGTAACAAAACCAAACAATAATTGCAAAATTAAAAAAAAAAAATAAAAAATGATTTTTTACACAAATGCTGAAATGTTCGAAATGCGTTACCTTTACGGTTTGGAGAATTTAGCAAAGACAACTTTTGAATCATTTTTTATTTTGCAATTATGGTTTGGTTTTGTTACTTGTTCTATCGTTAAAATAAATTTTGTTTAATTAAAAAATTTTTTTTTTTTAAATTGACCATGTTTTTAAACATAAAAGTTGATTTTTCTTGAAAACGGTCAACTTTAGAGCTTATGACCAAGAGTACCTTTTTTGTGTAGAAAACATTGGCGGTTCGAATAGGCCTCTCAAAACCGTACATTTTTCTGGGGCCTAGAAGTTGAGGAGAAAAACACCCGCTACCCCTTCAAAATCTCCACCAATTATGAGGGAAAAAATTTTTTTTCTGGCACAAAACATAGCTTATTTTGAGTAGAAAATGCTTACAAAAGCTGTTTTTTGTACGATAAACGGTTCCGGAAATATTCGAAAAAATTTTTTTTCTAAAATTTCAACACCCTGTATCTCGAAAATTGTGCATTTTAGAGCGTAAGTTAATAGCGACTTTTTTCATCTTTTTGGATGAGTTATCACATCCTGAAGTCCTGCGCATATATTATGAAACACCCTGTATTGAATCAACAGTTTTTGTGGTTAAATACATTCAATATATTTTTGGATTTAAATTAATAGTTAATTTACATCCAAGAAAATATTAAATGTATTTAACCGCAAAAACTGTTAATTCAATTGTTAACATACATTTTCTCACAATGTACAAATGTGGCGCAAAAATAAATATCCAAACATGTCGGTGCACCGATGGCATAAAAAATCATGTCGTGATTTTTTATGCCCAAACACCGATAGCATAAAAAATCATGTCGTGAATTTTTATGCCATCGGTGTTTGGATATTTATTTTTGCGCCACATTCGTACATTGAAAAAAAAGTATACCTATATATATATTGAATCAACAGTTTTTGTGGTTAAATACATTCAATATTTTTTTAGATTTAAATTAATAGTTAATTTACATCCAAGAAAATATTAAATGTATTTAACCGCAAACACTGTTAATTCAATTGTTAACATGCATTTTCTCACAATGTACGAATGTGGCGCAAAAATAAATATCCAAACATGTCGGTGCACCGATAGCATAAAAAATCATGTCGTGAATTTTTATGCCATCGGTGTTTGGATATTTATTTTGCGCCACATTCGTACATTGAGAGAGTAAGTATACGGCCATGCCACGCGTAACGGATAGGACAGTTGCAAGTTTTTATTTACAAAATAACATTGTTCTATTATATTACTAATGTCAAATTTTTATAAATAGTTCTAAACAAAAGTCGTTTAACGAGGTTTTTATTTGGCAAAATTAGGTATTGTGGTTGTCTGTTTAATTCCTTAAAAATTAATTTTTTTATTCAAAAACAGTACTAGTAATCATTTTGTAAATAAAAACTTGCAAGTGTCCCATCCGTTACGCGTGGAATGGAATATCTTTTTTAATTGAACCCGGACAACATTCGTGATATTCAAACAACGTTTTATAAATTATAACGGTGTAATGTGAATAACAAACTAGGTTTTAAATTCGCAGTTCGCAGGGCTCATACGCATGCGCAAATTTTGCAAATATCACACCGTGAGTTCTACATGATATCACAGTGATGAAGCATGTGTGTGCACTCAGGATATAAGAGCGTGATAAAAAAAATCACGTTGTGATATCATTATGACTTCACCAGGAAATCCCGTTTGTTGTCCGGGATTGTGTAATACAATTTGTGTTGTTATTGGGCATGCAAATAGTCCTAGAACTAACGAGGGCTGCTTGATCAAACGAACCTACTATGTAGTTTAAGGTGTTCCTCAGTTGCAATTAGTCGATCAGGCTGGTTTAATTTATATTTAATAATTTTGGATATTTTGTGACTAAATTTACGAAAATTCCCTTTTTTATTTAAAGATTCTCTTTGTCCCTTTTGGCAAAAGAAAATTCCATTGAGGTGGCAATGCTACAGCTTTGTCGTCCAACCGTTCTTGGTCCCGCATTGCGCACGGTTGGCAAACTTCATATAACTTATAAATATAAAAAGAAATTAAAAAATTAAATATTATCATACATATATCTATCATTCTATCACAGTGATAGATATACAGAAGTCAGGCACCACCTTAAAGGTGGATAATCTACCTCTATAATTAAAATTCCTTGGGGTCCATAGATCATACACCTTCAAGGTGGGACACCCTGTTTGAATAAAGGTTAAAAATATTTTTTTGGGAAAAATAAGGTAGTGCCATGGCTCCATGGCACTACCTCACAAGCTGCCACATTCTTATCCAAAGTTACTTGGTTTATTCACTAGAGGGCTTTAAGTATAGTGAAAATGTATGTTTATGTTTAAAAACATGTTTATCAATTTTGACAATTTTTAAAGAATAATTGAAGTCTTTTATCAAGTGGGTTATGCTAATGTTTTTATTGGTAATGGCTCCCATTTTTTGTTTAATGAATAATTATACTTGTCTCTTAAATTACACATTGGATAATTTGTTTAGAAAGAAAAAATAAATTTAATGTCAGTATGCTTGATTAAATATAAGTAGAAAACCATTAAATGTAACTATTATAACATAAAACCAGAGATTATTTGGTTTAAAATAAGTAACCTAACTTACGAATATAAAAAAAGTTGCTTTGTTTAGCCCCTTTTTATATTGGTAAGAGATTTTGAGCCAAAAAATCATCATACAAGTATTTTACATACACCCTGTAATTAAATCTGACAGCTTGAGTAATATTTCATTTCAATGTTTTCTGTTTTTCTGAAGTTGACAGAAATTTTATTTAAATTAAATTTATTTAATTCATAATGGTTATTACCTTTGATATAGTTGGTTATGAAGCTTTTGATGAATTTATGGCCAATTTTAGTGGAAATCATAAATTGGTGCATATATTTTTTACTGCTTCAAAATGCCCAAATGGCAAGAGTTGGTCTGAAGAATGCAACAAAGTAACTCAAATCATTAAGGATGTTAGTGAACACTGTGATCCAGAATCATTTATAATCAATGTGCAAGTTGGGGATCAATTGGCTTGGAGAGATCCTGATAATCCATTTAAGAAAGATCCCAGGACCAATTTACAAGAAATACCAACCATACTACGATGGAAGTTAAATTATAAACTACAAGGAGATCGTTGTTTGGAATCAAATAATCTCAAAAAAATGTTAACAGGCGATGAAATTTAAAATAAAGTGGCTGATACCTAAATTATAACAAATAAACAGTAAAGTTAATAAAAATAATACAACTTACCACTGTAATTTCTAAATCGAAGTTCAATTTAAATTATTACAACAAATTATTATTATCCATATACAATTCCATGTTTAAGGCTGCCAACAAACAAATTCTTTTCAGAAATTAGTAATTACCCTTAAAATCCGAATTTGACAACAATCAGCTGCTAATCCATTTACCGTGTTGTAATCACAGAACAATCAAAAAACATTATGTTGAAACAAGGCCCACAATTCCCACATGCGTGGATTATTATTATGTTTAGAAAATATATTTTTTCGTAAAATATTTTATAACCTTTCAAATCTTTTTTCTTTAAAAGATTACATTTTTATTAAAAAATATAAGACATTTATTTAAAAGCAAATTAAGTCGTTGCGTTGAAATACCTTACAAAAGAAGTCCGACAACGTTGTGATTTGAGTACATTCTAGTAGTTCCCAGAGATAAAGAAGGTAGTTCCAATGTTGTATAATAAATTAAGGTGCGAATTTCAAATGTGGGTATTATTATTATTTATTATTATTAAAAAAAAAGATGGAAATTAATTTAGTTTGTGCGGGAAATTCAAAATTTCAGTGTAGCCAACGTAATATAATTGAATGTTCCCAATAGGGAATTATATTTTTTACCATTGGCAACATCGGTCAATTGACCATATGCAAGGAATGCGGTCGATGTTGCCAATGGTAAAAAAATAAAATTCCCTATTGGGAACATTCAATTATATTACGTTGGCTATACTGAAATTTTGAATTTCCCGCACAAACTGACATACATTCTAGTAGTTCCCAGAGATAAAGAAGGTAGTTCCAATGTTGTATAATAAATAAAGGTGCGAATTTCAAATGTGGGAATTATTATTATTTATTATTATTAAAAAAAAAAGATGGAAATTAATTTAGTTTGTCCGGGAAATTCAAATTTTCAATGTAGCCAACGTAATATAATTGAATGTTCCCAATAGGGAATTGTATTTTTTTACCATTGGCAACATCGACCACATTCCTTGCATATGGTCAATTGGTAAAACTGAACGTACTACGTAGTGGCGCGAATAATAATAATAAACACAAAAAATATGGAAACTACTCAAATTACTTCATTGCAAACCCTTAATAATTTTCTTTCAGAAAGAGATAATAATGAAAATGTGTTTTTTATCTCCGATATTCCTGAAGTTTGTAAAGAGTATCCATGTGTACTTGGAATTGATGAAGCTGGAAGGGGGCCGGTTTTAGGCAAGTCCCAAATTAATTTTAATATTTATAATCTATTATTCTTTTTCTACTTTTTTAATTATTAAGCCTGTTTGTAGATTTTTGAACATTCAGACTTAAATATTGGTAGTGTAATTCTATAGGTTATAATAGCCCTGCATTATTCAGGATGCATATATGAACGTTGGTAGGTATATACCCACTGATCTCATTTTAAGAACAAGGTTCGATTTTTTTAAATTATGGATACAGCAAAAATCCTTTACTTAAGTAATATTTTGTGGACTAGGTACCTACTGTCTTGCTATTTAGAAAATAAATTTTCTATTTTATTGTTATTGTTCTCTATCCATTATCTTTCCCAATACCTGACAATAAAAAAACTAACTAAATATGTGTACATTCAAAACCTGATGTTTCACGGCTTTTACACAATTTAGTTCCATTTTTCTCAAAATGACCTTCCTTTACAATAGTGGTTTATCACTGTATGGCCCACAATATAAATAAATTGACATTTCAATGTAGATCATATTTTGTTGTAAATTAGTTTGAAAATAAATATTGGAATGGAGGAATGCCCAAAGTTAATAATAATAATAATGTATGTATCTTTGGGTATGCCTCATATATAACTATAGTTAATTTTTTCCAAATCTTTATTGGAAAAGATAAAACTAATTTAGGTAAAAAAAACATTCAAAACATTACTATAGAGTCAATCCAAATGAAAACACCAAAAATGAATTTAAAAGTGCGCTGCATGATTTTTTATTTTAGAGAAAAAATTTGAGGATAATCTTTTAGGTATCATATATGAAAAACCGTTGCCGTTTTAATTTTTTGTTGCTTTATTTTTAATTGGCACCCTTTAGAAAACAGGAATTGTGTCATTTTCTTACTCTCTTATAAGAGGCTAAAACTTTTTTTCTGTGGCAATTATTGAAATGATTGTAATTTTATTTTACTGCCTAGTAAGTATGTTTTAAATATTAATTATTATTATCTAATTAGTTCATCTCATAAAAGAATGGTAAATCACTAAAGATTCGTAATAATTTGCCAATTTTTGTGATTTTTGTCTGGCTCCTGACCAGTGGCGTAGCGACAAATTTCGGGCCCCCCCGCGAAAATCCCTACTGGGTTCCCTGATTTCAGGTGTTTTTTACATGGTTTTATATTGTTAATAAAAAATAATACACCCGGTGAAATGATTTTTTAAATTATTTATAAACGAAAAGTAACAAAAAAATAATTTAAAAAAATAAGGTTCTCCACTGTACCTACTTATAAATTATAAGTAAAAAAATAGAAAAAAATAACATATTTTTTTAACATAAAAATCAGAAGCAGTCACAAATAAGAACCTACTTGAACCAATACGAATATAAAACAAAAACAAACTAACAACTTGTGAATCACAATCGTCAAAATTTTAGGGGTTCGCAAAGAGAACGCTTCAGAACTGTCAGAATAATACGCATAACTAAATGCGCATATCTGTTTAGAGTTAGGCGCATGTTTCCAAGTTCTGAATCTTTCCTGCGTAAACCCGCTGTCAATTGTTAAATAAGCGCGATTTTTAAAATTCATCAAAAGGTTCCGTTAGATGTTTTACATTTATGTTGTGATGGTAGGCCAATAATATCAAGTACCTACCCAATAAACATTTGTGATATCACGAAAAAGTCACGACGTGACATGTCACAACTTGATATCCAATTGCTGGCACAGTAATAATAATAATAATAATAATAAATACTTTATTGATCCCAAGAAACATAGATTGTTTATAGAGGGACAAACTCTAAACATATAATAATTACAATAAGTATATCTATCACAGTGATAAAACATTATCTTATAAGATAATTATAGTCTTACAAATATACAATATACAAACATACTTTATACATTATAATACCTATACCTAATTTACATATTTACTGAACTTTTTTTTTTTCAAATTCAATACTTAAGAAGAAGACACGCAGGTTAGCCTCTTATCAAGGATTGAAATACTCTTTTATATGTCTTGTCGATTTTGTTTTTATATCTTCTGGTAAGCTGTGATTAAGTTTGTCGTTTTATGTCAAGCAGTGACACGCGCGTGATCTTTTTATGTCACGACGTGACCCCGCAGGGACGAAACATTACTTTAATTTGTTCATAATACTTTAATTACGTATTATGTTATTATTGTTAGACAAAGACTTTTTTCTTTAATACACGTTATAGATTAATGATTTTAAACAATTATTTCCCCAAAAATATATAACTTCACTTTATATTTGTTTGCGATTTTGCAAGCGAAGAAAAAATATAAATTCGTTTCCGTTTTATTTGTAATCTATAAATAATAATAAACTTAAAAAAGCAGTATCATACCCAAATTTTATTTGAAATATCTATTTGGGATGTTCCAGCGCCGCCTCTGGATTAACTAAATTTAATTTACATTAAATTAAGCCCTTTGCCTACTTCTAAAAACCAAACAGGTTTTATCAAATTCGCCCAAAAAATAAATATGTGACACCCTGTATACATGTAGGTATTATACTTATATGATACTTGATGCACCCTGTATAAAGGTAGTGTGCAAAACTGGTCTTATTATTATTTTATTTAAATAAACGTTGACTGTTAATATTTTAGCCCATAATTTTGTTTCACCCAAGGCCGCAAGTATGTTGAAGCTGTGATATACGATAAGAGGGTCGTTGCTATTGTTACTAGCGATGCAGCGTGTTTTAAAAGACGTTGCATCGCAATTAACGATAGCGACGACGCTTTTTTCGTTCACAGCTCCAACATGTTTTAAATACCCCTGCACTTTCGCTCGCGCATGCGCGCTACCAATGTCATGGAGTGATATCCCATTGAGTGCGTATTGCGCTTGAATGTCACGACTTGATATCCCATTGATTGTGTATTGTAGAAACATATGAATGCGCCAGTGATATCACGATGTCACGACGAGATTTCGGAGTGATTTCAATACGCAATCACAAATGTTTACTGGGTACCTACATTTTAGTAAATTATGATATTTTTAATTAATCATTAATTATTATTCAATTTTTATTATAAGTAAGATGGAAATAAGTATTTTAATGTTTTGGGGCAAGTATCGGCCGGGCTCCCTACGAGGTTAGGGCCCCCCGCTTGGCGGGCGTTCGCGGTACTGTCGCTACGCCACTGCTCCTGACTCAGCCTTCATTGCTCAAAAACGTGCACTTCGATCAATGTTACACTTAAAACGCACAACATCTTGCAAACCGTATTTTAAGGAGTTAAATATTATGCCGGCATACAGACAAGGTAACGGCATGCCGTTACCTTGTCTGTATATCTACAATATGCTTTTGTTTACAAAAAAAAATCCAGGACTGTTTACTAGAAACATGGACGTATTTGATAACATGAATATGAGAGGCGGTGCACTATTAAGAGTTCCATTACATAGGTCTTAGCATGCTAAAAATACAATACTGCACTAGACCACAGATATAATTGTTCTATGATCGCGAAGGTAGTTAACTACTTTTAGACAAAAATGGAGTTAATGACTTTTGCCAGAACGGGGACGATATATTTCCTTTCAAAATTTGTCTAGTTAGTGTTTTAGTCTCACAATTTTGTTCTTTTTCTGACCATGCTTATGTCATTGTATATGATCTTATTGGCAAATAAATATATTATTAGTATTATTAAATATTAGTATTATTAAATATATTATTATTATTATTATTCTGCTAAATCTAGAAAGTTGCTTTTTTCAGGTATCAAGTACTTATACAATAGAAAACGTAACTATTATTTTAAGTTTCTAGACCATCATTTTCATTATTAAAAAAAATATTGAAACTTGATAATTTTTAAAATTAGCCAATTTTGATCTCAGAAATCATTATGTTGAGGAAAAAATAAAAATGTGAAACTTTCAGGAAATGTAGTCCCCACCTTCATCTTTTCAGTCTAGTTAGTCTTGTTTTGTTATTTTTATCCATGTAAATTTTTTTAAGGCAGTTAAGAAGCGATATTGTTAGTTTTATTTATAATTTAAAATTTAGATGGCTTTGACTTAGTCAACTCATGTTTGGAAATGTCAGAACTGTCAAAAATATTTCATAAATATTATTTGTGCGTATTTAAATTGTAATTTCAAAGTTTGCAAGTGTAATAAATGAAGGAGTGTTCGAGATTCATGAATTTAATTGCAATTAAAAATGCAAGAACATATTATAATTTTGTACCTCTTTCTCATAGAAAATATTCAAGTTCTGAGAAGTTTTAAATTGTTAAAAATAAGCAAAAACCAAAAAATATTCTAAATAAACCCCTTTATTTTAACATGTTTAACCAGTTACCTAAAAACTAAAATTTAAAGAAGTATTTACAGATTGTGTAATTATTTTTCCAACACTAACATTTAAAATACCCGGACAACAATCGGGATTTCCTGGTGAAATCATGATGATATCACAACGTGATTTTTTTTGTCACGCCGTGATATCCTGAGTGCATACAGATGCTTCATCACAGTGATATCATGTAGAACTCACGGTGTGATTTTTGCAAAATTTGCGCATGCGTAATAGCCCTGCGAACTGCGAATTTAAAACCTAGTTTGTTACCTGTTGATTCAACATAACTTTTCTCTTAGTGTACGAACGTGGCGCAAAAATGATTATCAAAACACCGTTGGCATAAAAAATCACAACATGATTTTTTATGCTATCGGATGTTAGGATATTTATTTTTGCGCCACATTCGTACATTGTGAGAAAAAGTATGTTAACAATTGAATTAACAGTTTTTGCGGTTAAATACATTTAATATTTTCTTGGATGTAAATTAACTATTAATTTAATTCCAAAAAATTATGGAATGTATTTAACCACAAAAACTGTTGATTCAATATAATATATTGAATATACAGGGTGTTTTGTAATTAATGTTATATATTAAAATGGGTTGTTCCTTAGGGTCCATAAAGAAGCACCTGAAACTTTTTTTTTCTAAATTCCAGTCTAAAAAAATTTATAATAAAAAGTACGCCACTGATCGACTAGGAACTTTAGGTTAATCTGGTGGATTTATTATGTTATGGTTGGTAACAACAGTGTTTCCAAAATCTCTCAAAAAAGTTGACAAACATTGTTTAAATTTAGCTTAATTACAAAAATGACAAAATTAACAATGGCGTTTTTATTAATTGTTGGTTGTTTCATTTTTGTACTGAAGGTAAATTCAAACAAAATCTGCCAACTTTTATGACAGAATCTAGTGCATTTCTTTTAAATTTTAGGTTATGTTTTCAAATTGTAAATATCTTAACTGAGGGAAGTGCTTTTGGATTTATTTACACAAATTAAATGTTTAAAGTTTAACCTGTGAACTGGTCCCAATTTCATCTGAGTAAACAGAGAAAAAAACTGATAAAAAAATTAATTTTGTGGTTATGGATTTCAAATTTCAAAGGTACTAAATTTTCTAATCATTGCTTAAGCTAATAGCTGGATCAGTAAATAAATACAGAAGGGTATTAGAGCTTTAAGGGCATAAAACTTTTGTATTTATTGAGTTTTTATTTATTTTTTGCAACGCATAGCTACTTTGTTGGTTGGTATCTATGTACTCACAAAATACAGGTGTGCAGACAAAATACAGGTGTGCAGAGATAAACAAGTGTGTAACCAGTGGCGTATCACAAAAAATATAAAAAACTTCTAATGCATATTTTTTCTTTATCTTTGGAAAAATGTTTTTTTAAATATTTTTCCTTTATTCCTTATGTCAAAAGGTATTCAGTATTTTAATATATAACATTAATTACATAACACCCTGTATATTATACAGGGTGTTTCTTTTAACTTGAGACAGCTCAATATCTCGAGAAATACGCATTTCACGGAAAAATGTTTTAAATAAAAGGTTAATGTGACCAAAGGGGACATTATTTGGTGCTACCGCTAGCCACCCCCTTCCCCTCCTTAATGGTGAAACGGGGGGTAACTTTGGAAAGTCAAATGGAATGACCCGATTTTTTTCACAGAGTTTGGTAGTACATAAAAAAATGAATAACTTTTAATTGAAAGTTTTTTTCAATTTATCAACAGATGGCGCTGTAATTCAAAATTTAAGAAAAAGGGGTTTCCTTGTAAAATGTATTATTTGAAACGTTTGAAAAACAAAAATTAACATTAAATCAACAATAGTCGGCTCTGAAAACAATTTATAACAAATGTTCGAAATTTCTTTCCATTTCGACACCAAGTGGAGCACCAGCGTCCCTGGTCGGTAAACGTTTGGTGCGGTACCTTAAGCGAACGATTAATCGGACCCTTCTTTATTGACGGTGCATTAAATGGCGAAAAGTACCGGAATTTTCTAGAAAACGATCTGACGGACCTTTTGGAGGATGTACCACTAGCACGGCTCCAAAACATGTGGTACCAGCAAGATGGTTGTCCTGCACATTATTCGACAATTGCTCGAGAGGTGTTGGATCGGGAGTTCAATGGCCGGTGCACCGCGGTGGATCGGTAGACGTGGTCCAGTAATTTGGCCTGCTCGATTACCTGATCTTACGCCACCAGACTTCTTCCAGTGGGGTTACTTGAAAGAAAAAGTTTACGCTGCAATTCCTACAACTTGGGAGGACATGGTGGAGCGGATCAGGAACGCCTGTGCGGCGATACCGCCCGATACGTTGTGTGCCAGAATTCATTACCCGCATTCAAAAATGTGTTGAAATGGAATGACGACATTTCGAACATTTGTTATAAATTGTTTTCATAGCCGACTATTGTTGTTAATGTTAATTTTTGTTTTTCAAACGTTTCAAATAATACATTTTACAAGGAAACTCTTTTTTCTTAAATTTTGAATTACAGCGCCATCTGTTGATAAATTGAAAAAAGTTTTAAATAAAAGTTATTTATTTTTTTTATGTACTACCAAACTCTGTGAAAAAAATCGGGTCATTCCATTTGACTTTCCAAAGTTACCCCCCGTTTCACCCTTAAGGAGGGGTAGGGGGTGGCTAGCGGTAACACCAAATAATGTCCCCTTTAGTCACATTAACCTTTTATTTAAGACATTTTTCCGTGAAATGCGTATTTCTCGAGATATTGAGCTGTCTCAAGTTAAAAGAAACACCCTGTATGTAAGTATACTTTTTCCCCTAATGTACGAATGTGGTGCAAAAATAAATATCCAAACACCGATGGCATAAAAAATCACGACATGATTTTTTATGCTATCGGTGCTTGGGCATAAAAAATCACGACATGATTTTTTATGCCATCGGACATCTTTGGATATTTATTTTTGCGCCACATTCGTACAGTGTGAGAAAAAGTATGTTAACAATTGAATTAACAGTTTTTGCGGTTAAATACATTTAATATTTTCTTGAATGTAATTTAACTATTAATTTAAATTCAAAAAAATATTGAATGTTTTTATTTAACCACAAAAACTGTTGATTCAATATATATGTAGGTATTCTTTTTCTCTCAATGTACGAATGTGACGCAAGAATAAATGTCCAAACACCGATGGCATAAAAAATCACGTCATGTATTTTTATGCCATCGGTGTTTGGTCATAAAAAATCACGACATGATATTTTATGCCATCGGTGTTTGGATATTCATTTTTGCGACACATTCGTACATTGAAAGAAAAAGTATGTTAACAATTAAATTAACAGTTTAACATTCAATATTTTCTTGGATTTAAATTAAATATATATAGTTAATTTAAATCCAAAAAAATATTAAATGTATTTAACCGCAAAAACTGTTGATTCAACATAATTTTTCTCTTAGTGTACGAACGTGGCGCAAAAATTATTATCCAAACACTGTTGGCATAAAAAATCACGACATGATTTTTTGTGCCATCGGTCAATCGCAAACAGCGATGGCATAAAAAATCACGACATGATTTTTATTTCTCACGCTGTGACATCCGTATGAATAAAATTTGTGAAAATCATGTCGTGACGTTCGTATGATTTTCATTTATCACGCGGTGACTTCCGTATGATATCAGTATGAATAAAATTTGTGAAAATCACGACGTGATGTTCGTATGATTATCACGAATGTTGTCCGGGGACATATAACTTCTATTCAGTGCCTTACTAAAGGTATCAAAATAATAGAACAAGACTAACTTGGTTTAAATTGTGAAAGAAACCGACAAAAAACTGCATTTTTTATACGTTTAAATTAACTCTTTATTAATTTCACTTAGGTATTATACTTTACGATATAAACCATAAGGATCTTGAATATATTTTTTACATTCTTCTTCTTTAAACACCAATTAGCCAATTACATACTTCATTATAATGTATATAATATATAATCCTATATATAATAATAATAATAATAATAATAGATATTTATTGATTATCACATCATACATAACAATAATATATAACAATAACAATCAAAAGGCCATTGACCTAAGTCCTTCAGCCATGGCACATTAGTAAACAATCTTTACTGTTTATAAATTAAAGGAAACAAAACGTAAAAATTTAATTTAGTTATACAAAAAAAAATAATACAATTTTTTAAACATAACGTAAACAAACTTGTGTGATTATTCCATCAAAGCCAGAATTACTGTTTCTTCTATGATCGATCTAGTGGGATATTTGATTGTCCTACGTATTTGTGGATCTCGTGGAAGTGACACTGGGTCCAAAAAATGATTGTTGGCTTCCCTCA
This sequence comes from Brassicogethes aeneus, assembly GCA_921294245.1. Lineage (NCBI taxonomy): Eukaryota > Metazoa > Arthropoda > Insecta > Coleoptera > Nitidulidae > Brassicogethes > Brassicogethes aeneus. The sequence continues at coordinate 29,844,109 of OV121137.1, forward strand.
AGGAAAAGTTGGTGGCCAGCTTAATCAATCTTTCAGAAATTGGAACGACCTGTAGTTTATTGTATAGCAGTGCGTTGGGCGGATTGTACATTGGATTTCCAGGGTGTCTCAATTTCGTGATTTTCCGTAGTGAGGTAGTTTCAGCTACTTCAAGGGTTTTTAGTGTGGGTTTTTTGGAATTAATGAATAGGGTGGGAGCATATTCTAGGATAGGTCTGCAGATGGATTTGTATATAATGGCGGCGGTTTTGAGATTTATACCATTGTTTTTGTAAGTGAGACATCTCAATTGGCTGGCTCTGGAGACACATTTTTTTTTTTGGCACTGTTGACATGTTGTTTAAAGTTTATTTTGCTGTCAATTTGAACTCCAAGGTCACTGTATGCACGGGACTTAGATTCTGGTTTCCGATTGTAAATTGAAGGTTGTTTACCTTGTTTCGATGGAACACTATGAATTTAGATTTGCTTGCATTAATTTCAAGCCTCCAATCTTTGAGCCATTGGCTGATGTTTGAAAATAGCGCGTTCAGTTTTTCTAAGGCCAGCTGCAGTGTTCTTTGGTGGACGAAAAGAGCTGAGTCATCTGCATATTGTAGGATGTAGCTTGCTTCTCTTGGACGTAAAATTTGGTTCCTTGCCTGTTGCATGTCGTAGCAAAATATGTTGTAGAGTAGTGGAGAAAGCGGAGAGCCTTGGGGGACGCCTTGTTCAGCAATGAAAGGGTCAGATTTTTGCCCATTTATACATATATAAAGAGGTCTGTTTTCCAAATACCTGTTTATTAGGTGAACAGTTGAGTTGTCAATTCCAATCAGACTTGATGTCTAGAAAAAGAGCTGCTGAGGTTAGGTTATTTAATCTGGCAGTTTGAATGTTAGATATTGTAGCTGTGAGAGGGTGTTCTGTAGATCTCATGTTTCTAAATCCAAATTGGTAATTTGGAATTTTGTCAGCTATTTGATTGGCTATTTTTGATAAGACTATTTTTTCTAAAAGTTTGCCTAGGCAAGGTAGTAGAGTGATTGGTCGATAGTTCTCTGCTTTACTGTGATCACTGTTGGGTTTAGGTATCATAACAATTTTTCCTTGTTTCCAAATAGGTGGAAAGTACTGTTTGTTAAGACAGCATTCAAACATTTTTATAATGTACAGATGTATATTGTGGTGTAATTTTTTTTAAATTGTCCATGAAATGTTGTCTACGCCGGGGGCGGAATTCTTTTGGTTTGAAAGTGCTTCGAAATAGTTCTCTTCATCAATTTTTTAGATTTCGAAGTCGTAATTGGAGTCAAAGTATGAGTTGTACCATTGTAGTGTGGAATCAAAGTTTTGTCTGTTGAATTGTGGATTTTCTTTCGTTTGGAATTGTTGTTTTAAGTGTTTTGCAAATATCTGTGCTTTCTCCAAGTCAGTCTCATATTCCTCGTCATTTTCGGTAATTGTTGGTATTCTATTTAGTTGCTTGTATCTGCTTAGCTTTTTTATCTCAAGATAGAAATTTTTTCCACGTCTTTTGTTTATTTCCTTGCAGCTATTGTCTTTGATAGGTCGTTTATTTCTTTTTTCAGAGAGGGGTCTGGGAAACGAAGATACTGCCTGTAGATTTTTCTTTTGAACTTGATCATTCTGATAATGTATGGTGGGAGGTTGTAGTGAAAATGTGTATGTGGAGAGCTGGGTGTGGATTTCTGAATGGAGTTAGAAAGACAATTATTGAATGAGTCAATGTGGTCCTTACATATTGGGATATCATTAATTGAGCTAAGATACTTTAAAACTTCATCGTTAATCTTATCCAAGTTGCTTTTTTTAAGTTTAATTTAGGTAAGTTGTCATCAGGAAGAATGGGAGCTTCCACGTTAATTTGTATAAGTAGCGCTAAATGATCTGAACCTAAATCGGGCAGCAGGTCTATTTTGATGATGTTATTTTTAAGATTGTTGGTATGTAATAGTAAAGGGTTTTTCATTTAAAGCGTCAGAACTTTTAAATGAGATAAAAAAATAACTACATGTTATAATCCCGTAATCTATATTTTATTTTGAAGAACGATCGATGACATTATGTTTTAAATATAATATCGTTTAAATGTCCCCCTCGACTTTGCCTGACTGAATGCATTATGAAGGCCTAATTTCTACTATTCTTTTACAAATATCGCGTGGTATACTTTGAATAGTGCGTTTAATGTTTCGTTTAAGGTCGAGAATTGTTCGTGGCTTATTTTTGTAAACCTGAGATTTCACATGATCCTTTAGATGCACAAAAGTTGACTTATTTGCCAGTAAACCAGTTTTTTCTTAAACGATAAACCTTATATTTCTCGCAACTTGCAAAATGTTTTGCAAACCCAACATGCATTTTGATGGTAAATACGAATTATTTCTAAGCGCTGTTAAATTGTTATCTGTCCATATTAATTTGACACAATGTACTGAACACATGTGTTGTCAAGATTTGACATTTACATTCCAGAGCAGCCTTATTTTTAGGGTTAAAGTTATGACGCTTTAAATGGAAAACCCTTTATATCCGGGGTCAAATCCTCGTTGTTGTCCATTAACCTTCGGATGACCAACCTCTTTTTTATACATGGATGACCAAGGGGGGTTAAAAATGACCCCTCCTGATTTTAGTAAACGAAAACATGCTTTCATTATTTTAATGTTATATTTTATATTAAATAATGAAAACAAACATTAGTTCAACAAATTTTTATTCCAACTAAACCAAAAAAGTAAAAATATTAGTCTAAACCTAATAAAGGAAGCAATGAAATTTTTTAAAAAATGCACTATTAACCACAGATATTACATAGTATGTTTTTTTAATCTTCAAATGTTCCTTGCAGACAAAATGCTTTTTTTATCGCATTTCGTTGTAAACTTTCTGTCGGAAGATGGACAGCAAATTTTACATCGGCCACGTTTCTTGGGATTTTCAGCTGGCTCTGCATCTTCAGGATCTTCTGAATATTCTGTCAATACCATATTTATTTTAAAAATACTTTTTTAATGAGAAATATTTGTAAATTTGTTTTATGCAAAATATAAAAATATTTGGCATAATAATATAGTCAAATAAAAAAATAATCAGTTAAAAATTAAAAATATTTAAGAGTTTATTCAAGAAAAATATATATTGGGGTCAAAATTTACCCCCCTTGGTCATCCGAAGGTTAAGAAGGTGGGAGGGGTCTTAAATTTTGAAAAGTTAGATCTGTTTAAAAAGGTTCTTATTTGCTTGGTTCTGTTAGCACTACTTAAATTAAAATCACCAATAATGATGGCATATCTTTTTGTGGAAGCCATAATGAAAATTGATTGTTCAATTAGGGATGAATGATGTATGTAGACTAAAAATATATGAAGATGGTCGTCCTTAAAGGGGATAGAAAAGTGTATACAATTGTTAAGTGTGTTATTGATTCTGGGGGCGTTTTGTTTGCGCATCTTTAATGAAGGATGAGATTGAATTAAGCAGCCTCCTCTTGTGTTGCGATTGAGGGTGTTTCCATCTTGCCTAAGGGTGTTCCAGTTTCTAAATGAAGTGTTATCTTTTTCTTTGGTTTTTGTTTCTACAAATAGGGTGCAGCCAATGTCGTGGTTATCAATACTGTGGTAAATGAGGTGTTTTTTTTATGTGAAGTTGTTTATGTTTGAATATAATAAGTTATATTTGAGCTCTGGCTTCTCCATTGTTTTTGCCTGCAATTATTTCGGTTGGAGAGTTGTGGGTATCAAGGTCAAGATCAAACATTGGAATGTAAATCCAATTGTTTCCGACAAAGCTAATTGTTGTTTCAATATTGAACTCCTTGATAAATCTTAGCTTAAGTTTCAGAACTATGTCTTCTCGGTTCGTTGTGTTTGGTTTATTGAGTTTTCTAATGTAAGTATTTACAATATGGTCGTGAATGGTGATGTGGGAATGTATTCGGGATTCTTTTTTATGTAGTATCGTTTTCTAGAAGCAGTGATTTTTTATTTAATGATTTAACTGGGATATTTGGGATACCTTAAATAGGTTTTGTGGGACGGTTTGGACAGCAAAATGACCAAGCTTGATGCTCGGTTGATTGGCAACTGGTACATTTAGGAGGCAGATCAGAAGTGCATTTCGAGGTTGAGTGGTTTTCATTGCATTTTTGACATTTGGGTTGGATAGTGCAATTGTCATGAGAAGCATTTGGAGCAGGGCAGTGGTGCTGGGGAAGGTGGCGAGCTGGGATAGAACGCGTAGTGTCTATAGATTTAAAATAAAACCTTCATTGAGCAATTTTTCGTTTGTAGTGGAATCTTTGGTAATAAGACGGATAAAATGTGTTGGCTGATTGGTGGCTCTGGATGTAATTCTTTTGCAGAACTCTATTGGCATGTTTTGTTGTTTAAAATAAGACAATATTTCATTGTCAGAAATTTCCAATTCCACTTTTGATATTACACAAGAGTATGAAATTGTAGGTGTTTGGTAGTTCTTGGGGTAGTTTTGTATGGTTTAGTTTCAGTGAATATAGAGATATGTTTGTTTGATTGGAGTTTTTTTAGAGAGTTAGTAAGAATTACCTTTGATGTGTCAGACTTAAGTAGAAATCCTTTTGTAGTTTTTATTATTATGTCACTATTGAGTGGTCGCTCCTTTTCCCAAAGATCTGCAAGTTGGATTCGTGAGGTAGTGTTGTCCACAGTTGAAAGATAAAAGAGATTTGCATACTCTTTTTGTTGAATTTTATTCATTACATTATTTTTGTTGGAACTTGATGATTTGTTGGAAGGATTATTTGGTGTTATTTGCTGTTGTGAGTTATTTTGGTTTGATTCTTCATTGTGTGCATCTGATTTCTTACTTTTCTTTGTAATTCCAATGATTTCTCTAATTTGTTCGTCTGAAAGTTGTCTTGCATATGAAATAAAGTCCAAACTGCTGAATTATATATATATATATATATATATATATATAAATATATATATATATAAATATATATATAAATATATATATATATATATATATATATATATATATATATATATATATATATATATATGATTATACAATAAATTAAATATAACATAACTACCAAATATATCAGAACTGTCAAAAATATTTCATAATTATTATTTGTGGTATTGGGGCCGAGGATGGCGCAGTGCGTTAAAGCTACAGAGCGGTAATCAATCTGCGCCACGGTACCGGGTTCGATTCCCGGTCACAGCCTTGGGTGTTGTGGTTGTTTATTAAACAAAAATAAATACCTATCATGAGCTGGCTAAATAGTCTTAAAAAGACTAAAAGTCAATAAAAAAAAAAATATATTTGTGGTATTCCTTTGGTGATTTTAAAAAGTTTTGTATATAACATAATAGGACATATTATGTACCCAGACAACATTCGTGATATTCATACGAACATCATGTCGTGATTTTCACAAATTTTATTCATACTGATATCATACGGAAGTCGCCGCGTGATAAATGAAAATCATACGAACGTCACGTCGTGATTTTCACAAATTTTATTCATACGGACATCATCTGGATGTCACTGCGTGAGAAATGAAAATCATGTCGTGATTTTTTATGCCATCTCTGTTTGCGATTGACCGATGGCACAAAAAATCATGTCGTGATTTTTTATGCCAACGATGTTTGGATAATCATTTTTGCGCTATGTTCGTACACTAAGAGAAAAATTATGTTGAATCAACAGTTTTTGCGGTTAAATACATTCAATATTTTCTTGGATTTAAATTAACTAGGTATATATGGTTAATTTAACCAAAAAAATATTGAATGTTAAACTGTTGATTCAATTGTTAACATACTTTTTCTTTCAATGTACGAATGTAGCGCAAAAATAAATATCCAAACACCGATGGCATAAAAAATCATGTCGTGATTTTTATGCCATCGGTGTTTGGATATTTATTTTTGCGCAACATTCGTACATTGAGAGAAAAAGTATACATACATATATATTGAATCAACAGTTTTTGTGGTAAAAAAAAATTCAATATTTTTTTGGATTAAAATTATTAGTTAATTTACATCCAAGAAAATATTAAATGTATTTGACCGCAAAAACTGATAATTCAATTGTTAAAACACTTTTTCTTTCATTGTACGAATGTGGCGCAAAAATAAAATTCCAAACATGTCGGTGCACCGATGGCATAAACAATCATGTCGTGATTTTTTATGCCCAAACACCAATAGCATAAAAAATCATGTCGTGATGTTTTAGGCTATCGGTCAATCGCAAACATTGATGGCATAAAAAATCACGACATGATTTTCATTTCTCACGCAGTGACATCCGGATGATGTCCGTATGAATAAAATTTGTGAAAATCACGACTTGACGTTCGTATGATTTTCATTTATCACGCGATGACTTCCGTATAATATCAGTATAAATAAAATTTGTGAAAATCACGACATGATGTTCCTATGAATATCAAGAATGTTGTCCGGGTTCAATTAAAAAAGATATTCAAATGTGTAACAAAACGTTCACGTTTTGTTAAACAATGGACTATCTTTTTTAATTAAACCCGGACAACATTCGTGATATTCAAACAATGTTTTATAAATTTATAAATTATAACGGTGTAATGTGAATAACAAACTAGGTTTTAAATTCGCAGTTCGCAGGGCTCATACGCATGCGCAAATTTTGCAAATATCACACCGTGAGTTCTACATGATATCACTGTGATGAAGCATGTGTATGCACTCAGGATATCACAGCGTGATAAAAAAAATCACGTTGTGATATCATCATGACTTCACCAGGAAATCCCGATTGTTGTCCGGGTATATACAAAATTTACCAAAGAAATACGCACAAATAATATTTATGAAATATTTTTGACAGTTCTGTCACTTCTCCACAAAAAATGAAATGAAATGATAAATAAAACTAACAATATCGCTACCTACCATAGATAATAAATCATCTACAATCGCTCCCTGCTTAAAATACCCCATAGAGACCTATACAAAATAATCTATCGGGCGCTACCGGATTCTATATGTGCATTTGTCCATGGGTTTTTTCCGGATACAGCCCGATAGAAAATGTATAGGAAATTACCTATAGGCACACCATAACTTTTACATTTTTGCCTATTGAGACCGATAGAAAATAACTCAATGAAGGATATATAGGGATATCCCTATAGAGCAACCATAAAACATTTGACAAAATTTTATTAAAACCTATAGGGTCCTATAGGGAAAAAACTAATTTCTACATTTATGTGTATTTTCCCCATTGAAACCGATAGCAAATAAATCAATGGTGGATATCCCTATAGAACAACCATAAATCTCAACTACGGGTCCTATACAAACCGATACACCCTATAGAAACACCATACATCCCGATACAAATATCTATCGGTTTGAACAGGGTCTCTATGGAGTATTTTAAGCAGGGCTACTAAACGGGCATTAAAAAAATTAATATATCTTTTAAAGGAATAAAAATAACAAAACAAGACTAACTGAACTGAAAAGATGAAGGTAGGGACTACATTTCCTGAAAGTTTCAAATTTTTATTTTTTCCTTAACATAATGATTTTTGAGGGCAAAATTGACTAATTTTAAGAATTATCAAGTTTCAATAATTTTTTTAATAAAGAAAATGATATCATTTATATAGTCTAGAAACTTAAAATAATAGTTACGTTTTCTATTGTATAAGTACCCAGATAACATTCGTGAGTTCACCGTGAATGCACGGTGAAAAATATTGCTTCACGCGTGAATTCACGGTTGCTAAAAGATGCGTCCGCCCCTGGAATTCACCGTGAATGCACACGTGAAGATATATCCGCCCATTGAATTCACCGTGAATGCACACGTGAAGTTGCGTCCGCCCCTTAAATGCACACATGAATTCACCGTGAATGCACACGTGAAGATGCGTCCGTCCCTTAAATTCACCGTAAATGCATGCGTGTTCTAAATTCGCGCGAAAAAAATGAAATAAGGGTGCATGTTCAGAAAACATATTTTCCCCTATATAGTAAAATAAGTTTTTTAAACAAAAAATGTGCATTCACCATAATTTAAATTTTTTCGCGCGAATTTTAGCATGCATGCGCACTCACTTCGAGCTTCACTTGTGCATTTACGGTGAATTCAAGGGGAGGACGCATCTTCGCGTGCGTATTTACGGTGAATTTCGTGCGTATACTCATTTTTTTTGCATTTAATTTTAAATTGGAACACAAAATAAAACGTGTTATTTTTTAAAATAACAGATTTTGTTATATTTGTAAATAAAGTCAAATGAAAAATGTTAAATAAAGATGTGATTTATGTCCAATTGGAGAATATTTTTTTAGACAATTATGCCATCCACGCCGACGGTGGTCTAGTGGTTAGTGCTGCTGACTACAAGCCGGAGGTCGTGGGTTCGAATCCCACCAGGGGTATGGCTGTTTATTTGTGTTTGTCCTATTGTGTATTAGTCCCTCGAAGGGGACTTTAAACCCGCGGTCCGTTCCTACCCCTAACCGGCACAAGCCATTCAGTTGGCTTATGGGACTTCTTAAGAAGTATAAACTTTGTATAATTAAACTTGAGGTACAATAGTATACTGAAATAAAACACAAAGTGTTATGTTGTAAAGTTTATTCCAAATCAACCTCAGAGGTTTCAATGTCCTCTTTAACCTTAAAAAAAATATGAATTATAACATCAATAATACTAATTAATGCATATACATGAGTATAATACTGTATAATATTTTATTATAATATATATTATGTATCACATATATGAAATTACATCTACAGATAAGTATACTTACTGATTCATCACTGGACACATCATCAAATGAGTCAAATAACTCATAATTTTTTCCCCTTATTTTAATTTCTTTTTGGTCCTTAAAAAATATATAAATTATAACATTATTAATGGATTAAAGCATTTATTTACAAGACTCATTTTATAAAATTTAATAAATATTATTTAAAAAACGCTTAGAACAAAAAAAAATATTTGTTTTTGTGTATAAAGAAAAGTCTTGCGATAGCTAATAAAAATATTCTGTATTGATTAAAAAATTGTAAAATATTTGTCGACTGTATATTTACTAATAAAAATATTAAAATGGATGTCATATTTTAAATTCAAATAAAAACAAATCATTCAAACCAATTCAGCCGAGCGCGGCTTCGACTCATGAGGCGCGGAGCCTTGCAGTAAAAAATTAATAATGTTTAAAGAAATGCCGGGCAGTGAAATTTTTTTTTCAGGATATGAAACCTTTATATCCAGTACATGTAACCATGAAAAAAACTTGATTATTTGATAGAGACTTTATCAAAAATTTGAATTGTATATTTCAATGATCAAAAAAAGTATAAAAAAAATTTAAAAAAAAGTCCTGAAAATTTCACTACGAAACTTTTAACAGTTTTTTCACAATTAATTGTTTAATTAAAAGTGAGAAAAATCTTTGCTACAAAAAAACTGTTAAAATTAAAATAAAAAAAAATATATTTTAAGGAAATATTGTTACTAATGACTACTAACGATTGATGTAGGTATTAAAATTTAAATTCTATTACCAAGTGGAAAATGGGGGGTCCACTTGACGTGATCTGAATCAAAAACAAAATCAATGAATAAAAACTTTATAAAAAAATATAACCACAATAAAGCGTTATAACCATGGTTATTCATTGTTTTTGTTCTTTTTGCAATAATTGTAACAATTAATATCAGTGCACTGATCTACTATAGTATATATACAATAAAATTCGTATCTTAAATTTGATCATGCTAAAATATAAAAATGTCAAACTTACCTTTGAAATTCCTGGCTAGCAACTTAAGTATTTATTGAACTGAATACCTATATATTATAAAACTGAAAAACTGAACCAAGATACATACACCTTGAAACTGAACGTTTATCTCTGAATCATAGAAAAAGGATATGAACTGAACGTTTTACCGGTATACAGGATATCTAGCTAGATGTTTACCATATATGGTATTCTATAGAAAACCTCGTGGCTCTTAGCTGCGTACGCACACTAACGCTGCAGTGTTGCCGGATTGCAGCCGGATGATTTTCGTGAAAGTTTCCGACCAAAAATTACAAAATACTAGAAATTACCCACACGAGTAAACATTTCTAGTACATTGGCTCAATTTGGAAAAGTGAATTAAATTTTGAATAAATTAAGAGAAAAATAAAAGGATATAATTAAAGAATTATGTTTAGTTAGTAGTTATACAATATTATTTACTGAAAATTTCTTTGAAAAGTAAAATTTATAAAATACCTGCTTCAATATTTTACTTGCAAGCATGATGAAATACGCGATTTTCGGGTCAAATACCTGCAAGCGGCAACCCTGCATTTAGTTGAAATGTGACGGCCATAGGCGCATGCGCACGAGTGCCCGCGTATTTGGTTTTGCAATTATTATATATAATTATTATTACCTATAAGTATATTAAATATTAATAACTGATATTAATTAAAAAATGTACTTTTTTATTTTCCGTTTAATATTTAATAAAAATCTTTAATTAATATTCCTTTAATGTTATGTTTTCTTTTTCTTATTTCGACCGCGGTCTTTAAATTTATTTTGATAAGGTACCTAGGTATATTTTCCCTATCAAACAGAGGTATAGCTAACCTATCAAAATAAATTTGAAGAGCTTTAATTAAACGTGCTAACAGATATGTATAAAATCTTGGAGATTCACGGCGTGCGTCCGGTGTGAATTAATTGTGCATAAGAAATGTTAGGGGGCATCCATTAATTACGTGAGGTGTTTAGGGGGGAGGGGGTCGAGCCAAACCCCACCCAATCTCACGTGGGGGGAGGGTGGTCTCGGCAATATCACGTAATTTTTGAAAAAAATGAAACAGTGTAAAATGGCGAGAAAACTGGGTTAAATTAAGTAAACAATTATAACAATTGTTTTTTTTTAATAAATCTAATGGAATCAATCACAGATTAACTTATTTACATTAAAACAATGCATTTTCCCAAGGGGAGGGGGGAGTCGAAAAATCGCCAAAATTGCCTCACGTAATTAATGGATTACCCCTTATCTGTGAACTTACGGTGAATTCACGATGCACTTAATTTTAAAGATTCATGGCGTGCGCCCGGTGTGAATTTAATGTGCATTACAAATGTTATCTGTGAACTCACGGTGAATTCACGATGCATTCAATTTTGAAGATTCACGGCGTGCGCCCGGTAGGAGTATAATGTGCATTCAGGAATGTAATTTGGAAACTCACAGTGGATTCACGATTAATTAATTTTTAAAGATTCACGGCGTGCGCCCTATGTGAATTAAATGTGCATTACAAATGTTATCTGTGAACTCACGGTGAATTCACGATGCATTCAATTTTGAAGATTCACGGCGTGCGCCCGGTAGGAGTTTAATGTGCATTCAGGAATGTAATTTGGAAACTCACAGTGGATTCACAATGCATTCATTTTTAAAGATTCAGGGCGTGCGCCCGGAATGAATTATATGTGCATTAAGAATATTATCTGGGAACTCACAGTGAATTCACGATGAATTCATTTTTAAAGATTCACGACGTGCGCCCTATGTGAATTAAATGTGCATTACAAATGTTATCTGTGAACTCACGGTGAATTCACGATGCATTCAATTTTGAAGATTCACGGCGTGCGCCCGGTGTGAGTTTAATGTGCATTCACGAATGTTATCTGGGTACTTGATACCTGAAAAAAATAATATTCTAGATTTAGTAGAATAGGCACAGGGGCCAGACAAAAATCACAAAAATTGGAAAATTATCATGAATCTTTAGTGGTTTACCATTCTTTTATGAGATTAACTAATTGTATAATAATAATTTATATCAAAAACACACTTTCTGAACAGTAAAACAATATTAAAATCATTTCAATATTTGTCACAGAAAAAAGTTCTGGCTCACTATAAGAGAGTAAGAAATTGACACGATTTCAGATTTCTAAAGGGTGCCGATTAAAAGTAAAGAATTCAAAAATTAAAACGGCAACGGATTTTCATATTTGATACCTAAAAGATTATCCTCAATTTTATTTATCAAAATAAAAAATCAAGCAGCGCACCCCATTTGGTGTTTTTATTTGGAATGACTATAGTACCTAATATAATAATTGGCAATAATTCAGATTACCATATGTATTTTCCCAACAAGTGTGAAAAATTACTTTGCGCATGTGTTAGGAAAATATTTTTTTACAAACAAAGGAATCTAAAATTTTCTTCATTCTACTTATAAACTGTATACAGTATACAGTAGAGGTAGCGATAGTGGTAAAAAGTAGACTATCGACAGCATTGTGTAGGCTCCATGGTATAGTATTTCAATATAAATATCTACCTTAGTTATTAAACCCTTATCAAAATCTATAATAACCATCGAGTTTTAGAACATCAACAATAAAATAATTAACAGCACATATTTGAGACAGTTTACCGTTGGTAAATCTAGGGTCCCTACATTTGCCAACTAAAACCCCAAATTTTTAATGACGTCAAATTCCGAATAAAAAAACAACGATAGTTATAATCCCAGTAAACATTCGTGAATTCACTATGGATTCACATGAAGGCATTTTCAATTCATTTCACTTCATCGTGGATTCAGGGTGCCCTCAGATGACGACAAAATATGAAGTCACTGTGAATTCATATGGATTCATTTTACGTTCATATGAATTCACGAGTGGATTTCGGATGAACCTATATGAATTCACCGTGACTTCATAAATTAAGGGTATCTGAAGGTACTGTGAACCTAGTATATATAGTATATACTATATAGATTTATACAAAAGTGTATAATTATTACTATTTTTAGTAAATATTATAATATAGAGTAATAATAATTATTATAATAATAGTAATAATTATATACTTCTGCATTATTAATAATGCAAAAGTATAAAAAAACATGTATTTTGATAAAAAAATAAACATAAATTCTTAATAATAAATAAAAATATTACATAAATATTATAATTAAAATAATTATGTTATACATAAATAAAAATTAATTGTTAAAAAAACAATTATGATTACAAAGATACAGATACGTATATATCTGTATCCGTATCTGTATCGGACGACTCTTCAAATGACTCCACGCTTTTTTCGACATCGGCCCGTTGTTCGACATCGGTCCGTTGTTTGACATCGGCCTGTTGTTGTTCCGTTCCATTTATCTGTATGAACGAAATTTTTAAATATTAGACAACTACCTGAATCACTATGATATGTTATCTTACTTGGGTCCTTAGCTTTCGGATTCTTTGTCTGGTGGCCTTGAAAACAGCCTGCATATGACGGGAAAACATTGCTACCCTTTTATTTTCCTCGCATCCACAAAATAAATTACATTTACAATTTACAATCACAAAATTGTACAATACAAAGAACGTTTTTTTCTAAATGTAACATTACTCCTGCATATTAATATGACAACTTTATACATGTTGGCTGTTTTAGTTCTTTAGCTGGATTTATACCTACACTTACCTTTGATTATCAAACACAAACACAAATAATTACTTCCTCATGAAATTTTCCTGGTTTGTTCTATGATTTCCTTCTCGTCGCAAACTACGTAGTATATATAAATTTTAGGGTTAGAAGCAGACTGTTAGAAGACTATTGCGCATGTGTAGTACACACAACATGTGTACTGTAATACGAGGGTATGTCGAATGATACCTACAGGTGTGGTAACCAAACTTTCATAATAATATTGTGAAAGTTTGGTTACCACATATTATGATATTCAGCCGTATTCACTAAGCAAATTAATTTGCTTTTCGTCTTAGGTGCTGTATGGGTACATTTGTTTGAATTTATCTTAATTACAAAATGACATAATTAACAATTATTAATAATTATAATTATAATTAATTATTATTGTTAATTGGGTCATTTTGTAATTAAGATAAATTCAAAGATGTAATTAAGGTAAATGCAAATAAATGTATACATCGCTATAGCGACTTAAGTCATATATATACAAACATTTTTGTATACATGTATGATGCATCGCTATAGCGTAAATTCCACGGCCGTGAACAAAATGCGGATCCACGTAAACTTCACCAAGATTCACATTAACTTAATGGGTTAATAAATTCCACGGTCGTGAACTGGAAGTGAATCAATCGTGGATCCAGGCGAAGTTCACAAAACTTCACATCAGCGTCATTTCATAAATTCCACGGCCGTGAACTGGATGTGAATAAAAAGTGGATCCACGCAAAGTTCATGTCAACTTCATTTAGTAAATTCCACGGCCATGAACTGGAAGTGTATCAATCGTGGATCCAGGCGAAGTTCACATAACTTCACATCAGCTTCATTTCATAAATTCCACGGCCGTGAACTGGATGTGAATAAAAAGTGGATCCACGCAAAGTTCATGTCAACTTTATTTAGTAAATTCCACGGCCATGAACTGGAAGTGAATCAATCGTGGATCCAGGCGAAGTTCACATAACTTCACATCAGCGTCATTTCAAAAATTCCACGGCCGTGAACTGGATGTGAATAAAAAGTGGATCCACGCAAACTTCACGTCAACTTCATTTAGTAAATTCCACGGCCGTGAACTGGAAGTGAATCAATCGTGGATCCAGGCGAAGTTCACATAACTTCACATCATCGTCATTTCATGAATTCCACGGCCGTGAATTGGATGTGAATAAAAAGTGGATCCACGCAAAGTTCATGTCAACTTCATTTAGTAAATTCCACGGCCATGAACTGGAAGTGAATCAATCGTGGATCCAGGCGAAGTTCACATAACTTCACATCAGCGTCATTTCAAAAATTCCACGGCCCTGAACTGAATGTGAATCAATTGTGAATTCACGCGAAGTTCACATTAACTTCATTTCGTAAATTCCACGACCTGAACTGAATGTGAATAAATCGTGGATCCATGCGCGCTTCAGTTGGGTTCACATTCGCGTCATTTAGTTAAATCCACGGCTGTGAACTCCATATGAACCCCTTCTGAATTCACGCGGACTTCACATGGACTCACATTTGCATCATTTGGTAAAATTCACGGCTGTGAACCGAATGTGAATCAGTTGTGGATTCACGAATGTTGACTGGGAATAATTTTTTTCTAATATCGCTAGACGATAGTTTGTAATAATAATAATAATAAGTAACTTTATTGTTAAATTAATGTAACAATAGGCGAAGTTCAGCCACAAGGCTGCTGTTCTTCCACTTAACCTAGCTTAACAAATAAACTGTAGGTACTTATTCTAGCTACAGGCAAATAAATTTGTGCAATCAAAATAAGATACATAAACTGTTGCAGTTAGACTGCGTATAAACATATTGAAATATAATAAAGAGAATTTTATGATTAGCATAAATTAAAAAAGTTGTCAAAAATTAATTGTTTTAATTTGTTTTTAAAAAGTAAAATTGAGCATGCTTTCAAATTGTTAGGTAACAGGTTATAAAAAAATGCGATATTATAGCTAAAACTTCTTTGATAAATATCGATAGAATCGATAATTCGATAGTTTTTAAAATATCGAAACTATCGATAGACTATCGATAATATCGCTACCTCTAGTATACAGACTATAGTCATAATTTTTTATAGAAACGGAAAAATGATTTTAGCTCAACTAGTGATGGAAAAAACGGTTTCCAATCCGGAACGTACCAAATCGTTCCGTTCCTAAAAAATCACGTACCAAAATCACGTGATTTCGGAACGTAGGGTAAATGATTTCACAATACATGCGAGTGGAATCCACGACACGACGTTGCTGGGCTGCATTTTGTCTGGCGCGCACCATAACAAATTTAATACCAAAATTAAATATTGTAACTTTTGCTATACACTATAAGGTTGAAGGAGGTCCCTACACTATCAATACTATTGCACAATATGTTGTATTAAGCAATTTAGTTAACAGTGTGACAATATTGCCTAATTTATTTATAGGGTCTAGGGACCCCTTTAATACACAAAAACCTGTTCATTCCTTGAATATTTTGTCTAATCTCTAATAAAGATTCTCTATTAAGAAAAAACCTTCTTAGTAACTTTTGGTATTATAGTTTAATAATATTAGGTATATTGGATTCCATCTACCCTACCTAACAAACTTAATTTTGTATGCATCGTTCCAGTGGAGGATTCCACCCGCCCAGCTCAGGTCGGGGCGCTGCGAAAGTCGAAAAAGAAACGAAACGAGGCAACTGCGCCTTTAAACAGTTCCGACGTTAGCGACGTTCGTTCTGTTCCATGTTTCACGTCGTTCCCTTCCCACTCGCTCCGTTCACTCATTCGATGGTCGGATTCTCTGTTTCTTTTCTGTTCGATCCGCTGTCACTTCGTTCCGATATATTTAGGAACGTTCTGGAACGTGATTTAAAAATAACGTTCCAAAATCACGTTATCAAAATCACGACCCATCACTAAGCTCAACTAATTAGCGAATAATTAACTACAAATTTTGAAATGAGCTAAAAAAATGCTTTTTATTTTTTTTCATCGAAAACCGTTAGTCGTACGAAAAATGGTCAAGAAATCAAATTTGCCCTAAAATGAAGGGAGATTTAAAAATAATTTTTATTTTAAAAAATAGCAGTGGCGTGCATAATATTTTTCCAAAAATATCTAGACCACATCCTGTACGGACGCCACTGGTAAAAAAAATAAAAAATCTTCTACATCAAAAACCTACTGTTCATGCTTAGAAGGCTTGTGCCAAATTTTATTAAAATATCTAGGAAGTTATTAATGTTATGATAAAAAACGATTTTTTTATTAAAACTTTAACACCCTGTAACTCAAAAATTAAGAGGTTTAGGTCATAGGTTTATTTGAACTTTTTTTCTTAAAATCAACTAAGAATTCACACCGTTAAGGTTCAGCATCTTATTCTGAAACACCCGCTATACTTTGTAAAACACGTTAGTATTATGCCCTTTGAAGGCCTAACTTAAAAATGATGTCTCTCGTAGAAACATAATTTGCATATAGAAGTTTATATATCAAATAATAGTTAAATATCAGTACTTTAACGTGATATACTCAAAATTATAAAACAACGTTGCTTCTTCAATTTTTTAAAAAAATTTAGAATTAAATTGTCCCCAGCGCACCCTGTATGTTAAAATCTAAATAAAAATAACACGTGGATTTATTGCCATCAATAAGGTCTACATTTTTTCTTAATTTTAAATCGATACGTTTTTAAATAAAAATGTTATTACAACATATCGAAATTTATCTATTTTTAACACAGTTACGTTTTTAAATAAAAATGTTATTACAACATATCGAAATTTATCTATTTTTAACACAGTAGAGTGCCTTAAGGCATGAAAACCAAAGCGGTCAATGGATGACATTTTTTTTAATGCACCATATAGATGTAGAAACAAGGTTAAAAAAATATATTTAATGCTGGCATCACTTGCAAACAAATGTCCAAAATTTGTTCGATTTTTACGCGAAACCCTAGTTAAGTAATTATTTTTTTACAACATTTTTGTAATATAAAATTTTCTATAATTATAATACATAATTCTAAATACGAATTGAATTTTCAATACAATATCAACATCTTTTGCATTAATTTTTTTTAAATGGTTTTATTCAACATTTTTGTTTTTAAAATAGTAGTTGTATTCTTAATTGAATAAGCTTAAAAAAAATTAACGTACCCTTCAATTTAAAAAAAAGGTTAAATAATAATATATTGTATTTTTTTTCAATTTAAATTAAAATTAAAATGTATTTCATTATAGGACCTATGGTTTATGGTACTGCCTTTTGTCCAATAAATGAATCAACATTATTAGTGGACTTGGAATGCGCTGATTCTAAAGCACTAACCGAAGAGAAACGAGACAATATATTCGAAAAATTGTGTAACGCTTCAAACAAAATAGGATGGGCGGTAGAAGTAATAGCACCCAACACAATTTGCAACAGTATGTTGAGCCGTTCAAAATATTCATTAAATCAGGTATCAATGGATGCTGCTATTGGGTTGATAAGGGCTGCTGTGAATTGTGGTGTTAAAATTGAACATGTTTATGTTGACACTGTCGGTCCTCCAGAAAAATATCAGGCTTACTTGAAGTCCATATTTCCTAAGCTTAAAATTAAAGTGGCTAAAAAGGCTGATTCAACTTACCCTATTGTATCGGCTGCTAGTATTTGCGCAAAAGTTACTAGAGATCATGCATTGCAAGTTTGGAAGTTTCAGGAGGGACTTGAATTATCACATAAAGAGTTTGGAAGTGGATATCCTGGTGGTAAGTGCATTTTTTACTTATTGGATTTGGTATTTGTGCTCTTAAACTACTAATAATTTAAGCATAAAATATGCTTTCAGATTTTAAAAGTAATCCAATGAAATAAAAAACTACAAAGAAAAATTAATGCGTTTTTTTGCAGATCCATTGACCAAAAAGTTTTTAGTGGATAACTGTGATCCAGTGTTTGGTTTTCCTCAATTGGTAAGATTTAGTTGGTCCACTGCAAGTAAAGCCCTGGAAAATACCGCATATCACGTAGAATGGGAGGATGTAGACGAGGAAACCACGCCACCTGCGAATACAACATCAATAACATCCTTTTTTCAAATGACTAATAATAAGAGTACCACCAAAACAGAACACAGCTTTTTTACTCAAAGAGGTTTATCCAGGAAAGTAGAGCTTTAATTTTTTTTCCTACTGTTTATTGATGTAGCAAACTAAGTCACTTTTATAATTACAAATCTTATACTTTTAATATCAAAGGTAAAAGACTTTCCTATTTTCAAAAAAATCATAACTTGTATTTATTATCAAAATAATTCTTCAGTAATTAATAAATAATGTGCATAATGTTTATAAATGTACTTTTTGTAAAATTAATTTTTTCTACTCCCACCTTTAAAACGCCCTTTATCGTACATGTTTCCATGACACTAAGTGACCTTTTTTAAATACACATCGACAAGTTGTGGCTTTACGGCGCTTTGGTCACGGGCTGAAGTTAGCAACAGGTTTTTAGTCACGGTCTGAAGTTAGTTTTAAGCTAGTTGACAGTTGTCAAATGTCATACAATCGTTAAAATATAGTGCCTTATAAAATAATACTAAATGTGAAAATTATTTTATTATCTCAATACAAAAATACAAAAATATTAAATAGTTTCTCAACGCCAATATTTGAAAAGTTTATATGAACATTGTACTGACCTTTTAATTTTGCCGGCAGTAAACTATAACTTAAATTCGGGCACGGACTCTACTGTAAAGTCCTCATAAAACATTTCCTTTACTTTCACTGTGGAAAACTGTCAATTTTCAAGATACATTTCGATTTATAACCTTTATAATTGTGTTTATAAAATGTAAAAATGTGACATTTGACAGTTTCCCCTGTTGTTTCATAGATGGCGCTCTTTACAAATTTTTGATTTAAATCATTTTAAGATAATTTGTATTTGTCGTAGAAAAAGTATAGTATGCACCTCGTTTATAAAATTTTATATACACTCATTAACTTAAGCACTCGCTCGCAAGCTCGCTCGTGCCTAAATTAAATTCGTGTATAAAATGGCGTTTATCAAACTTGATACATGATATACTATTATAAATTAAATTGTAGTTTCAAAAATTTGATCCTATACTATTAGTTATATATTTATTCGTTAAAGGCACAGTCTTATATAAAACCATGTTTAGGAGTCTTCCATCATGTCATCCATGTTAAATGTATGTATAAATTTATACATATATTTATACATATTGGGATGTCATGAATAATCATTTCAAACACCAGACAATTGAGGAGTGATTTTTCAAAAGGCCGTATTTCCATTTTTACTTGAATATCATTTTTCGACAAAATCACAAATGGTTAAAAGGCATATATTAAATGGTGAATATGTTGCACAAGAATATGATGAAGTGATGTGTTTATGTAATGACCCAGAGATGGATATCCTTAAAATATAAGCCTAACACATTTAAAAAAAAATTGATGAGCATAGTGTGTGTCCCCAGATGAGGTTGTCAATCGTATTGTATCCATGGCAACAGTACAATGCATGAGAATGCGAGTTTATAATCGACTATTTTTCACAAGTTGCACATATTATTTTGTCTCACAATCAAATAAAAAATTAAATTAAAATTAATACTTTTGTAAAAATCAGTCTCGTTCTACACCTCGAGGCAAGAGGTTGTAAATCAGCGCTAGTCAGGCGCGACCGGTCCACAACGGGGAAAGTGATAAATTAGGTCCGAAACAACGATTTAAAGTGAACCACTATCAATCGAATTCAAGCCCTGCTTAACCCGTAACCGGTACTGTACGACTTTCAGGACATAAACGGTACTAAGGGGTCTGAGAGACACCTGCCATTTAAAATTATAATTTGTATTATTTTTTTTTATATGAGGCTTTGGGGATACTAGGAAATATATATAAAGTTAGAATATCACCAAAAATAATACCTGAATAAAAGAAAAATTTAAACAAATAGGTTTTAATCAAAACATGTTCAAAAAATGCAGTAGTGCAAACTTTGTGATTAAACTATAAAAAATATTAAACCAAACAAAATAAAACAATCTTTATTTCGAAGAATATACCTTAAAAAATAACATAAACAAAAAAAATTTAAATATATTTTTTTTTAACAGCAAAAATAACTGCTTCAAACTATAGCTAATTTTTACAATTTTTTTTCCATAGTAACTTTTTTGTTTTTTTATCAAATTCTTAAAAAATTTCAAATTCTTCGCTATCTGACCCTTTAAAATTATTTTCTATAGAATCTTCACAGACAAGTCCTGAATCGCTGCTGTGATTATCTTCAACGACATAATCACTATAATGGTTATGTACTACATAACATACATAATACCTATGTAGTATACTACAGTCATCTATATCACTTCTATCGCTGTAGATTTCATAAAACCACTACATTACAGTTTCCTTAAAGCCTTTCTTATCACTTTGGACACTTTTAGAAGGCCCTTGTTGCGAATCCATAACGAATTAATTATTTTATAAAAATTACGTAAACGGTACGCAGTGGTCTACTAGACACCTCAACACTTTGACTTGTAATAATTTGTCCGTTTGACAATCCAACTTGTTCAAAGTCTGAGAGCATATTGATAACTGCTCAACTTAAAAGTATTGGAAGCGACAGATTTTTAAAACAAAAGGTGAGGGTGGGACAGGGCTTTGTTCGTTGATGAGTGTCTCCCAGACACCACAGTACCGGTTACGGGTTAAAATACCCCATAGAGACCTATACAAAATAATCTATCGGGCGCTACCGGATTCTATATGTGCATTTGTCCATGGGTTTTTCCGAATACAGCCCGATAGAAAATGTATAGGAAATTACCTATAGGCACACCATAACTTTTACATTTTCCCTATTGAGACCGATAGAAAATAACTCAATAAAGGATATATAGCTAGGGATATCCCTATAGAGCAACCATAAAACATTTGACAAAATTTTATTAAAACCTATAGGGTCCTATAGGGAAAAAACTAATTTCTACATTTATGTGTATTTTCCCCATTGAAACCGATAGCAAATAAATCAATGGTGGATATCCCTATAGAACAACCATAAATCTCAACTACGGGTCCTATACAAACCGATACACCCTATAGAAACACCATACATCCCGATACAAATATCTATCGGTTTGAACAGGGTCTCTATGGGGTATTTTAAGCAGGGAGTTCAAAAGAAAATCAATAAAAAATAAACAACTAATTAATAAATTAATAATAAATAAAATAGGAGTGAAAAGTGCGCTTTCCCCGCTTTAAGTTATATAGAGAGCGTAAATATGTGCGAGAGTGGTCACAACGAAAACTTACCTGGATTATTAACACATGCAACACGTGCCAATAACGAGTGGAAGCGGTTGAGATCAAAGAACGGCGTGCCGCGGCATGTCGCGCGACAGTCAATTCTGGAGAACATCAAGCCACTTAATTCGGATAAGTAATTTATCTAGGTAACTGCATGACTTAAAATTACTGAAATTCTAATATAAACTTAATTTAAAATTCTAGTCCAAACGCAAACTTGCAGCCGCTAATTACCATGAGTTACATTAGGTTAAAGTGACCAGATCCTAAAAGTCCAAAAGCGGGATAAAGTTACAAAATTGTCAAAAATCTTGTGTTCATTTTCAATTTAGAATTAGGGTAGTGATAAATAAAAAATACTAAGTAGTTATACAAAATATGTAATGAAATACAAAAAAAACAAAGTTTAAACTACAAGTAAAAACGACAATCAGTATTCTGATTTTAAATTTTTAATACCTATAACATTTTTATTTATATTTTTCATTTTGAAGAATTTTTTTTAATAGGGGCTTATTTTTTAACTTTAACAAATTAGTTTTTTCGGTGGTCCAAATTTTATTAATCATAGAAAAAACCCGTTTGTATATGGCAAGCCGTTTTAGTTTTTATTACACATTTATTTTATATTATTATTGTTTATAGTTCATATTATTTTATGTCTAATTTCTTTCACAGTTTTCACTATATCACTTTAATTTTTTTCTACACTTGTTTTTTTTATATATTCTTGTTTATTTATTAATATGTCCATTTTCTTTCTTCATTTCTTTTCAATGCATTTAACATTGTCCAAAATTACTTATCATCACACACAACATTATTCCTACACTTTAATCCATATATTTTTCTTAACCATTAAATATTTCATACCAGTTTTTTTATGTATGTTTTTTTTAATAAACTCAACCATGCGTTAAATGTCCAATGCCTGCTTGCAGATTTGTTTCCATATATATTTTATCCATCCGTTGTGGAGGATTCTTGTAAAATATTCAATCTGATGTAGATTTTATATATTTGATAATTACCGTCAAACGGGGCGAATCGGGACGATTTTCAGTTATTTTCCTGAATATCTTTTTATTTAAATGAGATAAATCAACAATTTTTGGAGGAAAGTGACCTCTGTTTTTACTTTTAAACAATGCTTCGTGCGAGTTTTTAGTTTTTATCGTAAACGCAAAAAAATATTTTTAGAGGTGTCCCGATTGACCCCGAATTTGGGGGTCAATCAGGACAGAGGCTTATTTGCTCGAAAATCTTCCATTAACCCCGCATAAGGGGTCAATAGGGACAAAAAATATATAAAAAACAGTTTTAATTTTTTTTATTGATGACGTCATATTAGAAAAGCCTATTTATTTAGCTCCTTCTAAAATAAAGCCCTTTATATTTTAATTGGCAGATAAAACAAGAGGGTCATCCTTTCCCTTCGGATCTGACCCAACGCTATTTGTAATGTTCGCGGGTCATAATTTTGATAAATTTTGCCCCACAGGGGTTCTTTTATCGGTGCGGACCATTGTTCCAATTGACGCCATAAAGTGACAAGAATAATAAAAAAATTGATTAAAAAAAACTATAAAACTTACAAACTTTTGCTTAGGCGCAACAGGTAACTAAAATGTTTGAGATACTCTAAATAAATTGACGGAGCTCAAAAATCATTTTAAGTACCAGTACCAACAAGAGTTTCGCGCTGTATTAAAATTACGTATTTTTTTTGTCGCGCCCACCGTAACACCATGTCCGGTGTTTATAAGCGAACTAATGCCCACATCCTTCAAGAAAATGCTCAGAGTATCTACTTTAAGAAACATCCATTTTTCGTCTTGCAAGTAAGAGTTTTTTGGATTATTAGCCTTAAAAATTTAATTCCAAAGAGACACCGAACTCACTAAAACCATAATTTAATAGTGAAGAAAATACAATTAGGTATCTATTATTACCCTGCTGAAAATGACGGATGATTGCGGATATAAATTCTTCGTCAAAACCGGATAAAAGCAGATGATTGCGGGTATAAATTCTTCGTCGAAGCCGGATACAGGCAGATAAAAGCGGGTAAAAATATCATCTGATAACATCTGCTTTTGTCCGCATCGCTATATCCGCGAACACCCGGTTGGTTGTGTTTTATGTCCGGTTAGTGCACCCCCGCAATCATCTGCAATCATCTGTTTTTAACCGTCTTCACTGTGTTTCGTTTATATCTGAATTTGTCCGGAATCAACTGCAAACGTCTGCTTACGTCTGTTTTTATCCGCGATTACCTGCATTTTTTTCGTCTATTTTTGTCGGGTTTTATCTGCAAACGTCTGGTTTTATCCGCGAGCATATGCTTTTACCCGCGAACATCTGCAATCATCCGCGAACATCTGCTTTCATCCGCGAATATCTGATTTTATCCGCCAACATCTGCTTTTATCCGCGAACATCTGCTTTCATCCGCGAACATCTGCAGTCACCCGCGAACAACTGCTTTTATCCGCGAACATCTGCAATCACCCGCGAACATCTGCTTTCATCCGCAAACGTCTGGTTTTATCCGCAAACATCTGCTTTCATACGGTTTCACCCACAAACATGCTTTTATCTGCGAACGCCTGATTTCATCCGGTTAGTGCACCCCCGCAAACATCTGCTTTTATCCGCGAACATCTGCAATCACCCGCGAACATCTGCAATCACCCGCGAACATCTGCAATCACCCGCGAACATCTGCTTTCATCCGCGAACATATGCAATCATCCGCGAACATCTGCTTTTATCCGCAAACATCTCCTTTTATCCGCAAACATCTGCTTTCATCCGCGAACATCTGCAGTCACCCGCGAACAACTGCTTTTATCCGCGAACATCTGCAATCTCCCGCGAACATCTGCAATCACCCGCAAACATCTACTTTCATCCGCGAACATCTGCTTTCATCCGCGAACATCTGCTTTTATCCGCGAACATCTCATTTTATCCGCGAACATCTGCAATCATCCGCGAACATCTGCTTTTATCCGCAAACATCTCATTTTATCCGCGAACATCTGCTTTTATCCGCAAACATCTGCTTTCATCCCCAAACATTTGCTTTTATCTGCAAACATCTGATTTTATCCGCAAATATCTGCTTTTATCCGCGAACATCTGCTTTTATCCGCAAACATCTCATTTTATCCGCGAACATCTGCTTTTATCCGCAAACATCTGCTTTCATCCCCAAACATTTGCTTTTATCCGCAAACATCTCATTTTATCCGCGAACATCTGCTTTCATACGGTTTCACCCGTAAACATGCTTTTATCTGCGAACGCCTTATTTCATCCGGTTAGTGCACCCCCGCAAACATCTGCCTTTATCCGCAAACGTCTGATTTTATCTGCAAACATCTGCTTTTATCCGCAAACATCTGATTTTATCCACAAACAACTGATTTTATTTACAAACATCTGATTTTATCCGCAAACATCTGCTTTTATCCGCAAACATCTGTTTTAATCTCCAAACATCTGATTTTATCCGCAAACATCTGCTTTTATCCGCAAACATCTGATTTTATCCGCAAACATCTATTTTAATCTGCAAACATCTGCTTTTATCCGCAAACATCTTATTTTATCCGCAAACATATGCTTTTATCCGCAAACATCTGATTTTATCCGCAAACATCTGCTTTTATCGGCAAACATCTGCTTTTATCTGCAAACATCTGATTTTATACGCAAACATATGCTTTTATCCGCAAACATCTGATTTTATCCGCAAACATCTAATTTTAATAGAAAACATCTGATTTTATCCGCAAACACCTGCATTTATCCGCAAATATCTGCTTTTATCCGCAAACATCTACTTTTAATTGCAAATCTCTGCTTTCATCCGCGTTCGGTTTGCCTGTATTTCCTTTGTCCATTTCGGTCCTGTTTCGTACGCAAACGTCTGGTTTCATTCGCGCTTTTTGTTTTCTTTTTTCTCGTGTATACTTTAGTTAAGTTTACCTGCTTTGTCAAATTTTACTGAGCTTTAACTAACTGGTTGTTAGCCGTTCACGGCACACAACTTTATAACTCTAAAAAGAATTATTTGAATAAAAACAACCTGTAAAGGAAATAAGTTTATTCAACACATTTTCCCAATGGAAAAATAATTTAATTATATTCACCAGATTTAAATTTAAAATTCAGGTATACGTATAATAAGTCTATTAATTCTTACATATATATTAAAAATACTGGTTATGCCAAAATTAAAAAGTTTTTAAAGTTAGATGAAAAATTCTACGCCTAAATAAGTGTTTTTCAAACAAATTCCGTACAAATTGAAGATGTTATAATTCCAAATGTATTTGAAATTAAACATATATGTTTTCTAACAATTAATTTAAATGTAAGCTTAATGATTAAAAAATATCTATTTATGTCCTTTAACAAAGACCTTATTTGTATTTTACCAAATAATATTGAAGTTCAATAGACTTATTTCCTTTACAGGTTGTTTTTATTCAAATAATTCCTTTTAGAGTTATAAAGTTGTGTGTCAGTTAGTTAAAGCTCAGTAAAATTTTACAAAGCAGTTAAACTAAACTAAAGTATACACAAAAAAAAGGAAAACAAAAAGCGCGAATGAAACCAGACGTTTGCGTACGAAACAGGACCTATGTAAATAGACAAAGGAAATGCAGACAAACCGAACGCGGATGAAAGCAGAGGTTTGCAGTTAAAAGCAGATGTTTGCAGATGTTCGCGGAAAGCTCAGTAAAATTTGACAAAGCGGATAAACGAAACTAAAGTATACACGAGAAAAAGGAAAACAAAAAGCGCGAATGAAACCAGACGTTTGCGTACGAAACAGGACCGAAATGGACAAAGGAAATGCAGGCAAACCGAACGCGGATGAAAGCAGAGATTTGCAATTAAAAGCAGATGTTTGCGGATAACATCAGATGTTTGCGGATAACATCAGATGTTTGCGGATATAATCAGATGTTTTCGGATAAAATCAGATGTTTGCGGATAAAATCCAGATGTTTACGGATAAATGCAGATGTTTGCGGATAACATCAGATGTTTGCAGATAAAATCAGATGTTTGCGTATAAAATCAGATGTTTGCGGATTAAAACAGATGTTTGCGATTAAAATCAGATGTTTGCGGATAAAATCAGATGTTTGCGGATAAAAGCAGACATTTGCAGATTAAAATAGATGTTTGCGTATAAAATCAGATGTTTGCGTATAAAATCAGATGTTTGCGGATTAAAACAGATGTTTGTGGATAAAATCAGATGTTTGCGGATAAAAGCAGGTGTTTGCGGATAAAAACAGATGTTTGCGTATAAAATCAGATGTTTGCGGATAAAAGCAGATGTTTGGAGATTAAAACAGATGTTTGCGGATAAAAGCAGATGTTTGCGGATAAAATCAGATGTTTGCGAATAAAATCAGGTTTGCGGATAAAAGCAGATGTTTGCGGATAAAAACAGATGTTTGCGTATAAAATCAGATGTTTGCGTATAAAATCAGATGTTTGCGGATAAAATCAGATGTTTGCGGATAAAATCAGATGTTCGCGGATAAAACCAGATGTTTACGGATAAATGCAGATGTTTGCGGATAACATCAGATGTTTGCAGATAAAATCAGATGTTTGCGGATAAAAGCAGATATTTGCAGATTAAAATAGATGTTTGCGGATAAAAGCAGATGTTTGGAGATTAAAACAGATGTTTGCGGATAAAAGCAGATGTTTGCGGATAAAAGCAGATGTTTGCAGGTGAAATCTTATGAATCAGACTTTTGCGGACTAAATGAGATGTTTGCGGATTAAAACAGATGTTTGTGGATTAAAATAGATGTTCGCGGATGAAAGTAGATCTTCACGTATAAAAGCAGATGTTTGCAGGTGAAATCGGATAAAGAAGACGTTTGCGGATTAAAGTAGATGTTTGCGGATAAAATTAGATAAAACCGGGTGAATGCAGATATAAACTCAAATACAGGTATTTGCGGATGAAAACAGATAAAAGCAGACATAGATCTAAATAGATAAAACCCGACGTTCGCGGATAATATTTATACCCGCAATTGCAGATAAAAACCGACATGCCGGGTAAAATCAGATATATCGGATAAAAACAGATATAAATGGACATAAAACTAGCTTGGTTTTTTATCCGCAATCATCCGATATTACCCGTCTTTTTCAGCAGGGTATATAATAATAATAATGTCTTTATTGATTGTAAAAAACTTATTACAAACAAAAGGCGAAGTTCATGAACTGCAGTACCCTACACTAGGTAGTTCACTGCTCTTCCACTTAACCCTATAGTATTACAAGTTTCTAAAATGTTGGGGTTACCTAAAATTTAATTCCAAATATGTGAACAATATTGTAAACATGTTTAAAACCATATTTATGTAAGTAGGTACCTATGTATCATGTGTGTGTTAAAAATATCTGGAATTTATTGTTTATAATAATTGTTAACAATTATTGTCTTCTTCTTTTTCAGTGATCCACTAGTGGTATTACAGTGGTATTACAGTCTGCAATTACTTGCAGCAACTTTCTTGCATACAACTTTCTTGCACGAAGGCATGCGCATAGCGACGTTTCGTGCAAGTTTATTGCCGTTTCAAATTATCGGTCCTGCTCGATTTTTATTGCCAGTTCGGTTAGAATTGAAAAGTGTTTTACTGTCAGCAATAAATTTTGCATGCAAGAAAGTTGCATGCAAGAAAGTTGCTGCAAGTAATTGCAGACTGTAATACAGGCTGTACAATATTTTTATTGTTTAACTGGTGTAAAAATAGCTTACTTTGTCCATTGTTTTCGAGCGTATGTCTCAATTGTAAATGAGTGAGGAACAATATATCATTTTTAATGTTATAATTCATAACTTATTAACATTTCAAAACTCGTTTTGCAAATTATCCTCGTGCGAAAAAATGACGTCTTATCCCTATATGAATGGAGAACACGAAATTTTGAACGACCATAATCCCGTTGATATCAAAATCTAAACTTCCTTTCTGGACAAGTAACCTAACTTCCGGTTATCACTAGTCTTGTCATTTTGACAGCGAAATCAAATCAAAATAGTAACCTGGTTCTATTAGGTACTATAAGTTTAATTTTATTTCAATATTTTTTTCATGGATAATTAACTTGACAATAAATTTTTGTACATTTTTCTACGTAAAATTATGTTTATATGTTTTTTTCATGGATAATTAACTTGACATAATAAATTTTTGTACATTTTTGTACGTAAAATTTTTCAATAAAATTTGGGTCGTTTGGTGAATCCAGTGCCGTGCTTAGATTTCGTTTAAAAAAATCGCTAATATAAATTTTTAAAAATTTACTCTTAAAAAGTGAAATAGTAGGCCTTGTATTTTGTACAAATAGGGCGTTTTTTGCGCCCAAAAATACAGTTTATCAAGATCTACACTTAATAGATAGATTTTACAGGGGTGAGTCGCAAACAAATGGGTCACACTGTCACAAATTAGTATTTTCTTTTTTATGCAGATTGTACTGTTTAAGTTTGGCCTCTCAATTTCGGGACACCCTGTGTATATACTAATGGGTTCAGTTCAGCTGTTCCCACTATATCATTCTCACTAAATTTTCTAAATTTTTACATGATCTTTTTCACAAAACATACTATTTGATACTTTCCAGTTTGTTTAAATTAAATTATGATTACATACCTAAAAAATCAACTTTCTTTTCCCTTTTAAGAAAAAAAAATACATATTTAATTACTAACCTTTTATTACTTATAAAATCAACTTTCTTTTCCCTTTTAAGAAAAAAAATACATATTTTATTACTAACATTTTATTACTTATTAAATTCAATTAAAAATTCATACAAATCCAAGAAAAAAATATTAACAAGGGCGTAGCCAGGGGGTGCAGGGGACGTTTGCCCCCACATGCACTCCCAGCTTTATTTTTTTTTGTATACACACCATCATGGACTTAAATATAATGCTTCTTACATGTGCACCTGTGATCAAAATCCTGGCTAAGTCCTTGCAAATTTATAAACAGAATAATATATATTCTTATGTCAAATAAAGAAATAGATTGTTTATTTTGGAATAAAAGCCTGTTTGCTGCCATCCTTAATTCTTTGCAAAATTTGGGTTACCTCCTCTGGTGTCTCTTCAGTTATTTTCACCGCATTTTTTGTTTCTGGTAGTTGCTGAAAAAAAATAAGAAAACAATTTAAAATTAGATATTTGAAAGCTACAGCCTTTTCACAAAAGGTATTTTTATGTTTTTTTTTTTTCAAACTTAGTTTTCCTATGTTAATTGAAACTTATTATTCATCAAACAAAAAATTTGAATATTTTGATTTTCTTATGTTAAAAGTACTAAATAAAAAAAAATATATAAACATAGTGCAAGAAACAACTCCTTAGCTATTGGGCCTTAAAAGTTTGTCCCTGAAATTTTTTTTTTAATATTTCCAAACGTTTCAGCCACTTATACTTGTAGGGGCGCCGGATAGGCCTGTTGTGTGTGTTAAGATTCTATAGTGGAATTCAACACATGGAATAGATAATCAATCAAGGTCACTTTTTTGTTACATTACTGGTAAGGTGGGGTTTACCAAACCCCAAATGAAAACGGCGATTCTGCGAAATCAAAATAGAAAAACGCGTATGTTATTTAATTTTGGGTAACCTTTATTGATTATTGTACATACTTTTAACAAAAATAAAAAAACAAAAATTTTATCAATAATTTAATTTTACTGTGGGACTCCACAAAATCACTTCAAAACCTATTTTTAATTGCTATAAGTAATCAAACTGAAAATACAGAATAAAAAAACTACAAAATAGCGAAAAACATTTCTAAAATTCGTTAAAAAACATACAAAGAAAAAAAGTTTTAACAAAATCGTATTTCTAGTAAGGTTGGGTTACACAAACCCCAATTCGTACAAAAATCGTAATATCGTACACTAAGTAAAATATCTGGGTTTTTTGACACCGGTAGAGTACTGACGGACAACTGACCGAAAGCTACACAGGGGGTAGCGAGCCTCGCACCATTATTTAATACGTGGTAAAGATTCTTAGAATGGGTGGGGTTTGGGAAACCCCACCTCACCAGTTACGGAATATGCTTATTTGGCTGCCCTTTTTAACGTGTAGATAATGTTTAAGAGACCCTAGACTCTAGATAAAACAATCGAAAATCGTTCTACATAACCTAACAAAATCAAGTGAATCTTTTAAGGATATGGAAAATTTTCAATTTTTATTTATGTTGACAATGACAAAAAGTTGATCGTACTCGTTAAAATTATCTCGGGACGAGAAATTTCAACAAATTTGTATTCAAGCTAATGAAAAATTTTACGCAAAAGAAGCCGAATTACCACGACGTAAAAGAATTCGCTTTGATTCTGAATAAAAAAATAATGAAAACAGTGTTTTGACACTGCCAAAGGTATTTATAGAAAATTTTATTATGAAGTTTACGATCAAGTTCTTTCGTCATTGAAATGCCGCTTTGGAACAAATTCAGCGAATTTTTTTAGATCTTTTGAAGCCTATATGCTCGGTGAAAATGGCCATGTAAATAAAATTATCCTATTCTATAAAGATGATTTTAATAAAAATTCTTTAGTTAGCGATAGAGAAAAATTTGGGAGAGGTCGTGGATTGTTTTAAAATACATGGGTCAATGGCCTTTTTTCTGAATTGTTACGATTTGTTCGATTACTAATTACGATTCCACCCTATTGCTCAAACAAGAGGAGATTTTTAACCGTTAAAAGATTAAAATCGTACGTGCGAAACTCGATGGGACAAAAACGTTTGAATAATGTTGCATTATTACATATTTACCACGAGTTGGCAGACAAAAATTTAGAAAATCTGGTGGACGAAATGCGAAATGCGAAACGAACCAATGTGTATGATTTGTCAAAAGATCTTTTGTAAGACGTTTTCAGAATAAAAATATTGTAGGTAATAATGATTTTATTTTGGGTACACTAAACAACACTATAGGTAATTTATTGATATTGCTTAAAATAACTAATTTTTTAAAGGTCTCCCTAATGGAGCGTTTAAGAATTACGTAAGCACACTTTACATAATTTTAGACCCACACTCCTGTAAACGCAAAAATAAGAAAATCGTCCTTCCTTTCTCAGCAAAAGTAATCCAAAATTAAACCCCCCCCACCCCTATCTTTCCCACGTAATACTTAAATGCCTCCTAAACTATGACTACAGAATATTCTGTGCTATGACCCGGACAACAATCGGGATTTCCTGGTGAAGTCATGATATCACAACGTGATTTTTTTTATCACGGTGTGATATCCTGAGTGCATACACATGCTTCATTACAGTGATATCATGTAGAACTCACGGTATGATATTTGCAAAATTTGCGCATGCGTATGAGCCCTGCGAACTGCGAATTTAAAACCTAGTTTGTTATTCAAATTACACCGTTATAATTTATAAAACTTTGAATATCACAAATGTTTTCCGGGTTCAATTATTATACATAATATGTATATTGAATCAATCAATCATATATTATATGTATATCCATATATGTAGGTATACTTTTTCTCTCAATGTACGAATGTGGCGCAATAAATATCCAAACACCGATGGCATAAAAAATCACGACTTGATTTTTTATGCCATCGGTGTTTGGATATTCATTTTTGCGACACATTCGTACATTTAAAGAAAAAGTATGTTAACAATTGAATCAACAGTTTAACATTCAATATTTTCTTGGATTTAAATTAACTATATATAGTTTATTTAAATCCAAGAAAATATTAAATGTATTTAACCGCAAAAACTGTTGAATTAACATAATTTTTCTCTTAGTGTACGAACGTGGTGCAAAAATGATTATCCAAACACCGTTGGCATAAAAAATCACGACATGATTTTCATTTCTCACGCAGTGATATCCGGATGATGTTCGTATGAATAAAATTTGTGAAAATCACGACGTGACGTTCGTATGATTTTCATTTTACGCGGTGACTTCCGTATGATATCAGTATGAATAAAATTTGTGAAAATCACGACGTGATGTTGGTATGAATATCACGAATGTTGTCCGGGAAACAGCGAAGGCATAAAAAATCACGACATGATTTTCATTTCTCACGCAGTGACATCCGGATGAAGTCCGTATGAATAAAATTTGTAAAAATCACGACGTGACGTTCGTATGATTTTCATTTATCACGCGGTGACTTCCGTATGATATCAGTAGGTATAAATAAAATTTGTGAAAATCACGACATGATGTTCGTATGAATATTACGAATGTTGTCTGGGGACTAGACCTACTCAACACACGCTTTCAAAACGTTCCTGCGCCCCTGTATACTTATAACTGTAAAGTGTATTGCCAAAATCTCTGCCACATAGTAGAAACGGTTTACGTGGTAACGACTAAATTTTTTTATCAACAACGTTCTTGGATTGTATACAGACACGTATATACCACGTTGTGATTACGTTACTATAACGTGGAGGTAGGTATAGTGGCGAAAACTTTACTACTATTTACTTTCTATATTCATCTCTTTCCAGTATATTATTTATCTTATTAGCTTTACTTTCTCTGAAACCGGACATTAAACTGAGACTGAATACTAAAATTATTATAATGTAAGAAAACAACTTGCAAAGAATAACTAGAATTAATAATATATCCAAAGACATAAAATTTACACAAATAAAATTTTTCTGTCAAACATGGGAGTCATAGCTCGAAATAAAAGCACGCCCCGTTGAAATATGTGGAAATAAAAAAGAATATAAAAATTTGTAAACTAAAAATTATTTATCTAGAGGCCACAAATAATTTCTTTATTATTTCTGGTCACCTGACACCAATAATTATGTATTAACGTGTTAAAATTTGGTGCGGTACTAACCAGAATTATTTGTAAACATGTCTGGTTTTGAAGAAGGGATCTTTAAATTGGTAATCCTATGCGCAACCTGGAAATCACTTAAGCATGTAGCAAGAACGTGGCAATGACCACCGCAATAATCAAGTTTTGCCACATTCAACGTTTGGGAAAAGTTCCAAAAACGTTGCCAAAACTGGTATACGACTTTACTACTACTTCCAAGTAATACTTAAGTGATGTGGTTGGGTTGCGGTTACTAGTATACTATTTAAGTTTAAGTTCAAACAACTTTAAGGTGGTTACAAAATTGGTCATAACATTTCAGATACCAGACTGATACATCAAAAAGTTATAAAACTATGAACTTCATAGTATGAAGTATATTCTGCTGGTGCAAATCACATTATTACAACTATGCTAATATAATATGAAAATATTTGTATCGTGGTATATTTAGTAATTTTAACGTAATTGCCACTCATTTGCGATGCAAAATCAGTTTTCGTCACTATGGGTTGCTTATTTATGTAAAAAAGTTCGGTTATTTAGGTAAAAAAAAGTCGGATTGTATTAACCTGATTAGAGGCAGTTTTATAGTAAAATTGATTTAAAGTTCGTCGATGACCTTGCACAAATGTCAATCCATATCAAACCAACCAATGATGGTTGCTGACAAAATTTATTTTTTATTTTGTTTACTTGCTGAAAACAGGTATTCATTAATTGTTTAGATGTTCAGTTTTAATAAGAGGTCACTTTGTATTGGTGCTATTTAGCTATTTTTCGCTCCTAAGATATTTCTGATTAAAAATACTAGATTTTAGAATATTTTAGCTATTTTTAAAAATGTTTTGAATTATATGATTCATTGCAGTTTTTTTTATTCATATATTTTTAAAAATGTTTTAATTAAAAAAAAAATTGATTTTTAAAGTGGGTTCCTTTTGCGATATTTTAGATTGAAAATACCCGATTTTAGATAAATCGCAATATTAGAAAACCTATTAAGAAAAGGAGGCCTACAACTTTTTAGTGAAATAGTAAACTATAGTTTATAAAGAAAAAATTGTCTTAGTTTTATCTTTTAAACATTTTTAGTTGTAAAATAGATTTTTTTTATATTTTGAAAACGTTAAAATTTACCTTTTTTGTTGTTTATTTAAAATTAAGTAGGCCTTTATACATTCATAGATTCGTCATTCAAAAATAAGAAAAATATAAATATAAACGTAGGTCCGAAAATTCTTAGTTTGTCCGAATTTGTTAAAGTTTGAGAAATTTAAGAAAATGTTTTTTTGTTTTTACCATTTTAGTTAGAAGAAAAAATGCCACCAGATTGCTTATATGACCGACTTTGTAGCTCCCATAATAACTAACAGAGTTTAACTAATATCAATGGAGAGCAGATAACTTGACACAGTGTATAATATAAAGAGGCTTTACAGGGGCTTTAGCTCACTTAGGAGTCATTCCTCACACTATGTTTATATAACATTTTAATTTCTACCACCTGGTAAATTTTTCGACCTTTTGTTAACACCCTGTATATTATATTTCACTTTATTAATACACAATGTGTCAAATTGTATACTATATTTCACATTATTATTAATACACATATTGAATTTAGTTTCAGAAGTAATTAGTACCTAATTTCCCTTTTTAATTTTTTTTATTTTACAAGATTAGTTCATACTAGAAACTTCATAGTAACCAGAATGTTTTATTTAAGGAAAAAATATTTACCACTCTTTCCTGAGAAGATGATTGAACGGGTTCACTTGTATTACCAGTTATCTGGCTTATTCGGTGACGTTCTTCATGCTTAAAATTTTTACGTACAGAAGGTGGTTCAACGTCTTTTCTCCGCAATATTTCGTTTTTTTCAAGATGACTTGTAGGGTCATATGTAGAGGTGCCAATTTCCTATAAAAATATATTATTTTCATTTATTACTGTTTGTGTAAACTTACATTGGACCAGTCATCTCCAAGTGCCACAGTATTATCAATTACTGGGAATTTGTTCGGATTATAATCTTGAGTTCCACAGATTATAACCTCAGCAACTCTACGATCACAACATATTTCATGATGATACTAAAAATTTCAAGACAAATTAAATTAAAACAAAACACTGTTTCTAAGTGTTTTTTAATTAAAGAGAAATAAAAAGCACTTCATTAAATTAATGAAGGTGTCCAAAAAATGGCAATACCATGTGCCTATTTACAAAAAGTATATTAAGATAAATACATAATAATAAATAAATAAATGAGAAACCCTGTATTTTTAAATTTTTTAGTTTATATTTTAATAATACCAAAATATATTAAATTTTTGAATTAATTTAGACTTAAAATAATTTACTTTTTATAATTTTACATAGTTAACTAGTTAAATTTAGAGAATATAAACTCAAAAATTTAAAACATTTATTTTATTTATATTACTATTATTATTATTATGGTTGACAATCGAAGGCGGTAAAACCGATGAAGCTGTTGTTACTTCTTTAGATTTACTGGTTATTTACAGGGCGTCTAGAAAATGGAGGACTAGCATTTTTAGCCAAACCTTTCCTTGTACCGGGCCGTTACAGGAATGTTTTAATAAAAATATTAATTTTGATAAAAGGCTGTCGTGATAAGGTCTTGCAATGGCCTTTATTTAGACTAATATTTGTATATTTTACCATAAAAGACCCATATATGGCAATTTTCAGTATCAAGTTAATGGGACTAAAAAACCATTGAAGTGCCAAATGTTTTCTGAATATAAAACTTAAATGAACTTTTGGTTAACGCCATATTTAAAAAATGACGCCCAGTGTATTTCCTATAGTTTTAATAGTGTGTTATACCACATACAAAATAATATTACCTAATGGTTGTTAAACTAAAATGAGTTAGGAGGTGCATTTTTAATTTTATAAACTCTTATTAGAAACAAATACCGCCAAAAGAATTTAGTAGAAAAGTTTAATTGATAAGGTCAAAATTCGGGCAATTTCGAAAGAAAGATATTAATAATAGCAAGGAAAACCTGGTTTTCTTTTTTAGAGGACATTGCTGTGTATTTTATTTTTTCTTGTAAATTTATGAGTGTTTTAGTATTACATTTCACGATATTATATTAATTAATGTAATGGATAAGATATCAGAACCAGCGCGCAATATCAAAAAATAGAATGGTTCTTGTAAGTGCCTTTATTGACTTCAGCAGCTGTTACATGCCCCTTAAAGGTTAACGCGGCATAATATGTATACATACTGTATACAGTTCCATTAGAGTTAGTTAGTTAGTTATAGCGCCTTTAGTTCATTATAGAACCTTACCGGTTGTGTTTGCTGGGTTGTATAAATATTCAAATATTAAACTGTCAATGCAAACGACTTATTTATCAAAAAAATGTTACCAAATATCTGGGCCTCTATATGGACAAGATGCTAAGGTGGGAGTCCCACCGTGGGACAAACACATTGAAGGTAACATGGGTAAAATCCGAAAATAATGTATGCATTTTATTTATTGAGAAACATTTTGGGTACAGAAATGTTAAAAACGGTATACAACGCAATTGTGCAGCAAATTCTTAATTATGGCATGTAAAACTGCTATAAAGCAAAAATATGTCATAAAGTAGGTATTGCTAAATAAACCTAGAATAACACCAACTAAGCCAGCATTTAACATTTGAAACCGATGTTGGCAAGACTGTGGTTGACTGAATGATAATTATTTTTATATTTAAGAATACACATGTGCAGAAAATTTCATATCGTTCCGGACAGGAACTTCCGGTGAATATTTTCGAAGTTACACGCAAATGTGAAAAGGCGTTTCAGAGTGCTTGGAAGTACAAGGCCGAAGCGGCAGCGACTACCTGAACGCTGTCCCTTTTATGCACCTGCCTATTGTAAATGCTCCCTTCTAATGTATTTATATGTGTAAATCAACAGTGTGAACAGGGTGTATTATATGGGCCTGGAATAGACGACTCCCTCTAAGTTAAAAAAAAAAATTATCCCATGTACTTAAGTGCATTCCAAACTTTAAACGCGTTTTTC
The DNA here is from genome assembly GCA_921294245.1 of Brassicogethes aeneus. NCBI lineage: Eukaryota > Metazoa > Arthropoda > Insecta > Coleoptera > Nitidulidae > Brassicogethes > Brassicogethes aeneus. The sequence continues at coordinate 29,882,041 of OV121137.1, forward strand.
ACAGAATGGTGTTTTCAAAGTCGGTGACCAACATTACTCGAAAACGGCTAAACCTATTAGTCTCAAATTTTAACATGAGCTTCTTTAATATATTTTTTAGTAAATAATCGAAAATTTTTTCTCTCCGATAAATATTTTTGTTTTTATAAACAACTTAAGGCCGAAATTTCGGTGAAAAATCGATTTTTTTTTGAGAAACCGCCATTTTGTCAAAAAATTTTATTTTGCTTATTCCTTCGATTTATTACTAGATTTAACATTACTTTAACGAAATCTGTTTGGTTTTTTAATTTCAGATGATCCAGTTCAGAGATATAGTGGTCACCGCAAAACGTCTTTTTGAGAGGAGCTCCCGGGTCTTAAAATATAGTTAAAAGATACCATAATATGTATATAAATTTTTGGATCAATAAATTTAAGTTTTCTCAGAAAAAATTCTGGAAAATTCACTTTTTTCGGCCTTCTAACTGTATATAACCCCTTAAAAACAAAACAAAGCTTAATGAGATCGGCTCAGCAAGGCTTTGCCTTTACGCTCGCGTGGATCCCGGGACACTCTGGGATACAAGGCAACGAGACTGCGGACTGGCTGGCTAATTTTGGCCGCTCATTAACACACTCCCAAAACGAAAAAATTACCTCGGCAGACTTAGAACCGACAATTAAAGCAAAGATCGCGACAGAAAACAATCAAGAATGGAGTGAGATTCGCAATAAAGGTAAATGGTACAAAGAAATTACGAAAAACTTTCCAAAACAACCGCTTGTAAATAAATTTGGCTACCTAAAAAAACGGCACTTTAGAATAATAGCTAGGCTTAGAGCGGGGCACTGCAAAACGAGGGCCCATCTTTACAGGATGGGACAATTTGAAAACTAACAGTACACACTGTAAAACCCAACCAAAAAAATCCCAAACCCAAATACAAACAAAAGGGAGCAACACACCAAACCAATAATAACAAACTAGAGGATGGGTCTACCCAGGCATTCCTAACGGGATCCTCTAGTGGATTTATCACAAAAAGGAATGAGTTGGCCAAATAGTCTACAGACTAAATGCCAACAGCGCTATCCCGAATGAAGTAAGGATAGCAGTAACGAAGAAGATCTTTACTTTTAGGCATAATACAAAGATTTTAAGCACAAAACAATATAACTAACCTTGACAATTATCATAACTGTTAAGCAAAAAACAATATAACTAACCTTTATAAATATTCAATGGCAAATTTTGTTATTGTAAACAAGGTTGGCATTACGCCGCGCAAGCGTAGATTCATTTTCAAGTAACATAATTTAAGAAGTTAAAAGTTGGCCAACTTTACCTTACATTACTTTACATTATATGCTGGCTTATCGCGTCCATAGAGTTATACAGTTTTAACTTTTAAATTAAATTACGTTACGTTTCATTAAATGCTGGCTAAATCTACCATAAGTCTCCTTATATACATAAGGTCCACTTTACTTCAACACAAAGAAACTTTTGTATGGACACATACAGTGGCAGCTATTGGATTTTGGGTATACCGATATCTCAATTATTAGATATGGGACCCACACCAAATTTATGAGTTTAAATTCTGTACACGTGTATCTGGATGTTAAATAAATAAAATAAATAACTTTTTGCTCGGCCGTACCGGCCCAATGGCGCCCCCAATAAATATATAATATAAACGATGTGGCTCCCGTCCCGAGGCGGGACTTAAGTTCAGTCCCGATTGACGTCACACACTGTAAATCCGTTTTTATTCCCCGAGATTTTATAATTTGTGTCAAGCTCGATGGCTTAGATGGTAGGGCGGTCGCTTGGCATGCGAAAGGTACCGGGTTCGATTCTACTGGAAGTTGTCAAACTTTTTTTATTTTTTTTATTTTATAAATTTGTTGTTTCTTTGTTAAAAAGTGTTTTATTTTTATCGTAACATAAATTTGCCCATTTTAGTTGGGTTTTTTGCTCAATGGGGCGGGGGGGGCACAATGGGGCGGGGTCGGTTGGGTTGTGTTGTTGAGTTTGGGTTGGTTTGGTTTTATGACGTAACTAAAGTGCCCTCCTTAACATGTATACAGGTACAATTTATTATTATTATTATTTTATTATAACATAACAAATCTTAAAATTATGACGTCAATCGGGACTGAACTTAAGTCCCGCCTCGGGACGGGAGCCACAGCGTAATATAAATTTAATTGGTGCAATTTATTATTTACCATAGTTAATCAACAAATTTCAAATCATTTTAAATTTTTATTATTTCTTTGAAAAGAAATATTAAAAATTTAAAATTTTATAAAATCTGTATAATTTGGATTTTTTAAATGAAATTTGCCAATAAACTATGGTAAATAATAAATTGACCAATTAAATTTATATTAAATTTATTGGGGGCGCCATGGGGCAGGTACGGCCGAGCAAAAAGTTATCTTTTTACCGCAAACTTCAATTTAAATTCTGCTTGCGCAGAACTTTGGTCTGGGTCCCATATCTAATAATAATTATAACAATTATTGAGATATCATTATACCCAAAATTCCAATTCAACCACCACTGGACACATAAGCTTTCCTAATATTTGCTCAAGAATAACATTGCTTGAAGAGTAATAATTACAATTATTGTACTGACACAGTGTCAGCGACACTGTATCTGATTTAAATGCTTCAATATATTTACTAGTATTTTATTTTTGTATGTTTTTGACTGTATTCTACTCAAACTGTATTTTAGTTTTCCTAAAAAAATTGTAACTAGTCGTTTATTATATATTTTTGTTTCTATAATAGTCCAACAAAGTTTAGGGTTTAGGGACTTTGGTCACAACATTGTTGAGTACTGTATAACCTGTTATTGTGGTAACTGAAACTGTTAATAAATTTGAATTTTGCACAGGTAAAAAAACCTTTACAGGTAAAATGAGGCTTTGCAGGTAAAAACAACATTTCACAGGTAAAAATCTGGATTATTGGTAATAAATCAATTTTTTTATCAGTATCTGTTAAACCAGTTTCTAAATACCAATATGCTGTATTTCATTCAGAATCTCATTTATAAATAAACTATGTATGAAACTGTTTTTTGGTTCAGTATTGTCCACATTTTCAACTACAGTACCTATGCGTCCACTCTTTTAATTTGTCTTAATTAGACAGTCTAATAAACATTGGCTTTTATAATCTGTGACTTTGGTTAATTTAATAGTGTTAAATGCTGTTTATTAACAAATTTAACCTAATTTGACAGTTTCTGTCATAAAACCAAAAGCCACAGTATTAATACACTATTTTATTTACATTTTCAAAGTATTATATATAATATTATTATAGTATTACATAAAAGAAATATAAAAAAGTTTACCTGTAATTCTGGAATTGGTATTTTATGGGTAACATTAAAATCACAAGTAGCCACTCGCATATTGGGGAAATTTTTTTTACACTTGGTGATATGAACTGCCATACGACTTGCAAGAATGTTATGTGATCGATCGTAAGGACAGATTTTCTTTTCTTCAATTGGGCTAAAAAAATATGATCAAACTTTTTTCCTTAATTTGAAATATTTTACTTACTCAAACATTTTGGTATAATTTATCGGTAAACAATGAACTAAAATTAAATATTGTTACATTAATTTATATTTTATTTTTAATAAAACACTAACCTGGTTTTTAAATGGATTAAAAATATCAAATAAAACTATAGAACAAGACAGCCTGCAAAGAAGACCAGTGTTTTCTGTCACACAGAAGTTCTTGTCTACGCAGATTATAAAGAAATGTTATAGACAGAGATAAAGAAGGTTATAGAAAGAAACAGCTGAGTCAGCTGAGTCAGTGTTACCAACTCTCAAAAATATTTATCCATAAAGACAAAGTCAAAACCCCCTAAAGTCGCCACAATTACGACCCCCACTGAACTACACATGTGTACTACACAATGTGTAGTACACATTGTGTAGTTCAGTGGAAACCCCCCTAAACAAATAATATATATATCGTGGGCGTACAAATGTCCACTTTTGCAATAATCCCGAAAATTGAAACCATTAAGAGGCCTATTCCCTTTCTTGTTAGAGTCCGTATAGTCCAAACGCGCATATTAAGGGGTCTATAACTATCTGTATTTTGACGTCCATATTTCTGTACTTAATACTCAACATTAAGAATCCATTAAGTACATTTAGTAAATTTTTGATATAGGTATTCTACAGCATATTATTAAGTCCAAATTTATATTGAAAACTAACAGGACAATGTTTATAACAAAAATATAAATAAAATGGTTTATTTAAATATGTTTTTCATTTAGTCATCAATAATTACTTTTAATTAGATAAAAAATCCATATTAATCTAGTTTAAAATATTTAAAATAAAAAATCGATTTTTTTTCACTACCTTACTGGAAAACTTAATTTTCCACCCCGAGCGAGGGAGGAAAATGCCTCTTTTCCTCCCCGGAAGGAACAAAAATTTCCTCCCTCTTTTTTTTTAACAATTTTACATTAGCAAGAGTTTTTGTACCTTGTCTTTAGCACAGTGTTGCCAGGTCCTTAAATTTATTTTCCCCATAATTTATTTAAAAAGTTGCCAGATTTTTAACAGATATATCTGGGGATATATCCCCAGATTTTTAAAATGAAAACTAATTTGTTAAAATACATACTTTATTAGTATACTTTTTTATCTATACAAAAATTATTATTACCTATAGATACAAACAAAACATGTTATTTATACATGGTATTAATAGCGCTAAAAATACGCTCCACCGCAGCACTACGTAGTACTGTGAGGGAGACATAAAATATTTTTTACTAAAATTGATAAAGTTGGAAAACCTTCAGTGTTATCATTATTTTTTAAAGAAAATACCTTAACCCAAAACGGTTTAAAGTCTTCTTCAAAATTTAAGCTTTCTGTATTCCTTAGCATTCTATTCTATCCAAATCGTTTAAATTTAAATTATTCGTAAATTTCTTAAATCGTGAAGCCGCTACAACAATGCTTTGTATTTTTGGAATATTTATTGGATCTAAAAATGACAACAGTTTTAAGCTCTGCATTTGATTTTTATTAAAAGGAAATCTTTTGTATATTTGGTGGCAACAAGATTTTACTTGCTCATCACCTAAAAACGCAGCGTATTATGATATTTAATGTTTAAAAATTTGTAATTAAAATTATATTATTAAATAATTATTTATTTTTAATTATCTCCAGATTAAGGATGTTTATAAAAAGTTTTCCCCAGTCCCCAAATACTTTTGAATTTCTCCAGAACTGCGGAAAAATCCCCAGACCTGGCATCACTGCTTTAGCAAGATCTTGCGGCATGTCTTCTTCGCTAGAACTCATTTTCAAAACGTAGGAAGAATTTCAAATTTATGATAAACATTCTGACAGCTTATAAAAACTGTTGTTTTACCAAAAATACCATAGCAACAAAGCGTTGTCAACATAACGTCGGCGACGCAACACCTACTTAATATTTTGTCATAATTGTATAGCCCTCGGTATAGCCCCATACCGGGTTAGTAAAAGGAACCGGAACGCTTAAAATGTCTTAAAACCGATAAAAGGTAATAGAAAAAACTATATATACATACCTCAGGAGGAAAAGCACTATTTTCCTCCCATGGTATGTAAATAGCTATTATGCATTCAGGTCAGTTTTAAAATGCGTTTTTCTCAAAACTATAAATTGTGGACTTAGCCGATTTTCCTTGTACGCCCACGACATATATAGGTATATATATATAATATATTATAATAAATTAATATTAATTAATATGAAATAATAATATATAGTTTTAATTTGTATCACATACTTAATACATTTGTTTTACAAAAATAAAATAAGTACTAAATAATATTCTGTACTGTAATATTTTTTAATATTCTTTATTCATATATTGTTTATTACGTCAAATATAATTTCGCCTTCTGATTCTGATTTTTTTAAATTATACATGTTAACATTAAATAAATTTAACATTGTGGTGGATGGATTAAACGTTGTGCAACAGAGACTCTGTTGTGCAAGATCCACCGAATTTTTAATAACAAGGAACTGTAACAGATGTCGCCAGCCACTAGGTCAACCCATATACTTACCACACAAGTAGAAGTATGTGAGGTCAACAAATAAATAGGTGTTTTCGCGGTGCTAATCCCGAACTAAAAGTCTATTCAAATCCAAGCTGGACTAAATGTAAACACCCCAGTAAGCACAAGATAGACGGGCCGCTTAAGGACCGAATACGTTTGGCCGAATTGGCCGCGTTCGGGCCGCTACACGGTACAAAGCCGGCATGTACACCGGGCATGTCCGCCCGGCCGCCTGGACGTCTTTGAGAGCTCGGCCGCCTGGTCGGCTGCGAGGGCTCGGCCGAGTGTCGGCCACCACCGTGTGGCCGGGTGACGGCCATCACCGTGTGGCCGGGTGACGGCCATAACTGTCTGGCCGAATGCCGGGCATGTACGCCCGGCCGAATGTCGGTTAATAGACGGCCACACGAAGCTGCAATAGATAAAATAATAAAAAAAAATCAAAATTATAAATAAAATGTTTATTCTTAAATAAAATTTCTACAAATAAATATAACAATATTCTAAAACATAAAATAAATATCATAAATAAATAAATCAGTTCAAAAAGTTTAAATGTACTATATAGTAAATTTACTATATATATATGTACATCAGTATAAGAACCAGAACATAGAAACAATAGAGCTTATACATAGTATACACGGAGAAAAATATATATTAAAATTTGTAACGTACTTTAAAACACTTTAACAACAATGTAGGCACAGAGTGAATGTAGGCGACCTGCCAACCATAAAACAATGTTTAACCATATAACAATGTATAACAATAACTTATGTTCTGTGCGACCTGACAACCATAAACAAAAACACCACAGATTATAAAAGAAAAACACTTTCAACGCAATTATAACAAACACACGCAATGGCGGCAATGCACTTGTCGGACAACAGAATTCTGTTGTCCGTTAACGGACTGAGCATGGTTGATAGCTATTGGCCAACGCGATAACCCAGCAAGAGCGGCTAATTTAAATCTCGCCCAAATCCAATTTACAATATTAAATCGTGATGCTGGCCAGGTTCTGGACGGCTTCGGCTAGAATATGGCCATTCGCTAACCGGGCTTACATACACGGTCCGTACGCGGATCGGTTGGGGGCAAGCCGAACCGCATATGCAACGGCATTGCCACAGTAAACTGTGGCATTGCCGCTATCTAACCGAACAGGGTTAGACGATGGCCACACGGTAAACGGGCTACCATAATGAGGACCGTAAGCGGGCCGCCTGGGGCAAGCCGAACAGCCGGCCCGCCGCTTGTGCCGAGCGGAGGCCGACAGTTTGCCGAATGCCTTGTGCTTACTGGGACAATCCTCCGAATCGACCAATAAGAACTCACAATCCGAGTCACACCATCAGAATCGACCAATACGAACGAGTTATCATGCGTCTGGGCGTTTTTGTTTAGTCCAGCTTGGATTTGAATACACTTTAATTCGGATATCCTAGGCATGCGCATTTTAATATTTTCATGTGCACTTTAAAATTTGAACGCCAAATTTTAAAAAGCGCATGCCTAGGATGTCCGGAATTAGTTCGGGATTAGCTCCGCGAAAATAGCTATTATTAACGAGATTGGGTTATCTCAGGTTCTATATTTTTACACTTTTATTCTCTTAATGATAAAAATAATTGATAAAAAAAATAAATATCAATATTAAAAAAATCCCTAAAAATACCCCAAAAAATATAAAGCCTCTAAAAAAATCCCATCCGACTTATTTACCACCTAAATTTGCGGAGGGGAAACCCCTAAGTTGGCAACACTGAGTTGAGCTGAAAAATACAAATAACACCAACCTAACAAGTTTAAATTTAGACTTGTTAAAATAAAAATACAACCATTGACTTTGTACCGAAGTCACTGAGGTAGGATTAAATCCGGCAACGTCGCAACCTTTCTGATCACAATTTTAATTCCCTGCTGTATTTTTCTAGTTTGTTCCATATACCTATAGGTATATGGTTTGTTCCTTAGAGTGTTTTGTTACTCTAAGGTTTGTTCCAACGCTGCAGCGCAACATAGCATAGCAACATGTTGCTATTCTACGTTTCCAAAAAATACCAATTTGGGTTGGATTTGTCTAAAATTGGTTAGATATTAAACACAGAGATGTCGCCACCAGTGTTTATTCCGTCATCCGATGATAGAATAAATTTAAACTTAATTTTTTATGTGATCTCCAATCTCCGTCATCCGAAAATCAAAAAATCAAAAAATGTCGAAAAAATACTAGAACCCTAATGTTTATCGTTAAATAAAATGCTTTTGTAAAGAAGTGTAATTTCTTTGAATTCATTAGGTAGGGGCGGTAAATTTGTATTAGCCAAAATTTTATAATCCTATAATATTTTTTTTTATACCCCGCATAGGTAATTCTAGCTGGCTCTGCTACTGTATCTTAACTCACTATAGGTCAGTATAATAATAAATATGGTGAACAATTTATAAATTGTTTAACATATTAAGTTATAATTATAGTATGGCAAACAAGACTTTTCCTGGGAAGATACGTTTTGTCTCGCTTGCCAAACCATAAATAATCCTAGATATATAGGGTTCAAATTGAGCCCTCTTAATCCAGCCTTCGGATTTCAGACGAATTTCTTGTCGAATTATATTAATTTATAAAAGTTAACTTTTATAAATTAATATAATTCGACAAGAAATTCGTCTGAAATCCGAAGGCTGGATTAAGAGGGTTCAATTTGAACCCTATATATCTAGGATTATTTATGGTTTGGCAAGCGAGACAAAACGTATCTTCCCAGGAAAAGTCTTGTTTGCCATACTATGTAGATTATATAGGATTAGACCAAACCAGACCTCTGGTTTGGTCTAATCCTAGACAATCTACAAATAGGTGTCTCTGGAACAAACATATAACATTGGTAATTTTATGACTTGTTATTGGCAGTACTGAGGTTGCTATTGCAGGGTTTCCAGATCTTCGAACCAAATGCTTTTAGAATTAAAGTCATTACAGTAATGACATTACTCTATGCATATACACATTTGTTTATTTGTTATTTGCAACTGTTAGAATCCAAAATAAAATTAAAAAAATAAAAGTTTTCTGTCAGTGCATACTTATTGACTTTTTAAATGTGGCATCCTTGCATTCCTATTTGACATTTAATGATAATTGTGCAGTGGGTGCTATTAAAAATTATATTGTTTAAATAGGTAGTTAAAATATTATAAAATATTGTTAGAGTGTTCATCACAAATTATATGCAATATGGCGTTAAAAGGACAAGTTGGGCAAAGTAAGTTATTCTGTACTTCTGTCTTTATGACTGCATTGAAGAAAAAAACATACCAGATACCCTCTGTTGACTCTTTAGAAGATTAATTATAAATTTGTTAACCATTTCCTTTATTTCATAATATTTTTATTTTGTTTATGAATGTGCAATGTTATTGATTTTATTGTAATATTTATAAATGTATAATGACGTCATACAATGTTGCCAGACATCTCGTACCCGATCTGCAGAAGAAACTTTAATATACAGGGTGTTCCTAAATGATGTGGTTATACCTTTTTTTTAATGATTTCAAGAAAAAAGTATTTTAAGTATTCGAATTTACAAATCGAATTAAATAATTTGAAATTTAATTCAAATATTGGAATATTGGAACTATTCAAATACTTTGAATTAATAGTTAGAGTTAGAGTTATTCAAATAATTTTTTTTTTAATAATAATAATTATCGTTTAATAATTGCTGTAATTAGTGGTTTCAATTATTAACACAAAACGATCATTCACAATGCGCAAAATTAACATCTAAAATTTATGGAATTTGCTTTGACATAAACAAAATCAGGCTTACCTCCACTGAAAATTCTTTAATCTTTTTGGGGGCGTTGGGTCAATATAAGCTTTTCTGGCCTATAGGCATTTCTTTGGCAGTCACTGGTTTTCTTGCGTCAGAAACAGCTGTCAACGATCGAAGTATTATACTATAATAGTCGGCCTAGGGTTACCAGATTCTGTCAAAAAAAATCGGAACATTTTATATGAATTTATATTATTACAAAATTAATATAATGATACCATGCAAATTGTAAGTTTGTAATTAAGGTTAATTCACACAAAATGTCCCGATTTTTTTTGACAGAATCTGTCGGCCCCTTAATATCATCGACAGCATTACCCAGTAAGCACCTACCACTCGGCCAACAGTCGGCCATTGCTCAGGATAAGCGGTTGACTGGCAGTTCGGCTTGCCCCCAGCGGCCCGTGTTATGTTACCCTGGTTACCGGGTGGCCTAGTAACCGAAATCGGCCGGAATACGGCCTGCCGCGGCATAGGCGATACACCTCACGGCTGCTCATTCACGCTAGCTAACTATAAATGGCGATGTGTTGAAATATTTAGTTGGATGTGTGCGTCTGTATGGCTAGCTAATTGAGTGTGTTAAAGAAGTATCTTGCCATTTAGACTAAACCTATAGGATATATCCAGGACGTCTGTAAGCTTTTTCTGGTTCAGGCGGTCGTGGCCTGCACTCGGCCAACTATACGAAATTTGGCCGAGAAAACATATATGTTTACTCGGCCGACATTCGGCCAGGCGGACATAGTCGGTCTTCTTGCCGAATCTCATACGTGTTTCGGGCCGGACGCGGCCAATTCAGCCAAACTTATTTGGTCCGTATGAAGGCTGGCCAACTTGTGCTTACTGGGTACCTACCGAAAAAACACAGGCAGACTACTTAGTACGTCGACCTCAATAGCCTACAACCTGGCTTACACGTTTGGTAGGTCTTGGTTTAAACGAATCCATTGGCTGCCAAAAAAATGCTTAAAAATTATGTTAATTTTCATAATTTTTTTTATTTAAAAACTACGAAAGCGTACTGGGGTCACAAAATTATAATAAAATTATTTTTTTCAATATATTGGATTTATTTCCAATATATTGAAAATAAATCCAATAAATTGGAAATAAATTCAATATATTGAAAATAAATTCAATATATTGGAAATAAATCCAATATATTGAAAATAAATCCAATATATTGAAAATAAATCCAATATATTGAAAATAAATCCAATATATTGAAAATAAATTCAATATATCGAAAATAAATTCAATATATTGAAAATAAATCCAATATATTGAAAATTTGGCTTTCTTCTTTTACTACTAGGGGCGCTAATTTCCATTTTATCGCCGCCGGTAATACAGGCACCGTTACTGTCAAATTGTATTTCATTTGACAGCACATTTTTTTGGTTTGTTTTGAACTTACTAAAATAAAAATTAATAAATATGAATAAAGAAAATGCTTGCAAGAATTGTGACCGGTCATTTTCTAATAAATAATAAATAAAGTGAGTTCATATTTTAAATCTTAACTTTGATGCTCAAATTAACGGTACTAAGGTTACCAGATTCTGTCAAAAAAATATGTATTTGTATGAATTTATCTTAATTCCAAAATTGACATAATGATACAATGCAAATTGTAAGTTTGACGTTACGTAATTATTGTTGATTGTGTCATTTTTGTAATTAAGGTTAATTTACACAAAATGTCCCGATTTTTTTTGACAGTATCTGGTAACCCTAAACGGTACCTGCATTACCAGCGGCGATAAAATGGAAATTAGCGCCCCAGTAGTAAAAAAAGAAAGCCAAATTTTCAATATATTGAATTTATTTTCAATATATTGAATTTATTTCCAATATATTGGATTTATTTTCAATATATTAGAAATAAATCCAATATATTGAAAAAAATAATTTTATTATAATTTTGTGACCCCAGTACGCTTTCGTAAAAAACAGTAGCACTAATTTAAAAGTTATAGAGGAAAAACTTGCTTACTTTGGCCCCCAAGGAATGACAACTTATTACACCCTGTATGCAATAATAATTAATTTTAACACAATAACTAAAAATATTAGAAATTTTCGCACTACTGCGGTAATAAACATTAAAAAAAACTATCGAAAACTATCGGTAGGCCGACTACTGAACTATCTATCGATAGTTTTTCGACCTCAAACCTGAAGTGGCGCACAGTGGGGCAGACAATGGACGTACGAATTTTTAGCATGGTAATTTTCAGCAGACACGGCCCGACCCGGCGACACATGTGCAGGAACAATCCGACTTGGACACGGACACGAACAATAACGACCAAGACGTAGACCCCTGCAGCAAAATAACAACTCCCCAACTCCAAACAGTAATCCCAAATGTTTGGAGTAATACTATTTTTCTGGTCTAGGGGGATTCCGCGTCGTACTTAGAATTGAGTCCGCGTAATTGTCCCCCAATCACCAAAATGTCTATCTCTCCCGTCCTACATCCTTCATGACCCTACTGGGCGTATAGCAACGTCCCGGCGAATCCGGGAATGGCTATTTAAACTATTGGCATTTCGCTCTCGAGCCCTAAATAGGGGACAGTACGGGACGCAATGGACATTCGCACCCAGCAAACAAGGGTAAAGTCGTGCCGTTGCTGGAGGAGAAAGTAAATCGTCGTAAGGAAACAAAGACCTGTGCGGGGCCCGGGAGCGATGAGGCAATGGGGCCGGTTATAGGTCTCTTACTAATGTATTTAGTATAGCTAGCTAGCTTAATAAGATAACAAATCTATAACTTTGTTATTGATAACAAATATTACCTTTTTATTATGAAAACGTCCTTGTGCTTTCTGAGGTGGTTTCATATACAATGGACACTACATATTTATTTTTATAATTATTTAATTGTTTATGTTGCAAAATTTAAAATTAGGATTAGAAACCAAAAAAATATTTTACAAACATAAGCTATTTTTCCAGAAATTATGAACGAGGTAATAAAGCATAAACCAAAGAAAAATGGACCCGCTCATGGAGTGGAATGGAGAGTTTTGGTTGTGGATCAACTTGCCATGAGAATGGTTTCAGCCTGTTGTAAAATGCACGATATTTCAGCTGAGGGCATCACATGTAAGTGTTTTCAGTTGGTTAAGAATAGGGCTGATATACAAAACAATATTACATGTAAAGGGTATACCCTCATTTATAATATTTGTTTTTTTAGTGGTTGAAGATATAAACAAGAAAAGAGAACCCTTAAACACCATGGAAGCAATATATCTAATAACACCATCTGAAAAATCTGTTCACTCACTGATGAACGATTTTGAATCGCCAAGACTTATGTACAAAGGGGCACATGTATTTTTTACTGAAGGTATGTTCTTTAAATTACACAGGTCTACAAAGTTAAAATTTAATTGGCTGTTGTTTGAGAATTAAAAGTGGATTTTAAAGGTTTTAGACCCGCTTTAACGGAATTTGTTAAATATATTTAATATAAGTATATGGTAAAAATTCCATTAAAACAATGTTTTGTTGTTGGCAAAAATTACCAATGAAAACCTTATTAATTTTTTATTAATATTCTCTATCCTCAAACATTGATTTCTTTGTAGACCTGATTTATTTCCTTATTTTATTTGAAGTGTAATGGGAGAAGTTACAAAAGTTTGACAGAACATACATATAAGTTATTTAACTCCAATTTTATTTCTTAACTTAAGTTAACTTAACTGTTGTGCAAGATTTTATTTGACAGATGTCAGATAAAATATCAAATAAAATTGGCTTTAAATTCTTGGTTGTTGTTAAATAAAATATTGTGTGCCTCAAAATGGTCAAAAGAGGAGATTCCACTCGCGTGTTACTTCACTCGCTATGCTCGTGCGGCAAAGTCCACGCTTGAGGAATCTCCTCTTTCTCCCACTAGTCGCACAATATACTATAGTTGATCAGGTTATTGATAAAACGTGTTTCAAATTTTTGTTTATTCACCTGTTAAGAACTTGACCCTTTTTGCACATGTTTATAGGTTAAATTTATTTTAATCATTTAACAATTTTATTCTACTACTTTTTTGTTTTGTTTACAAACCCAGGCCATAAATAAAAATTACTTAAGTAGAAATCGATTGTCATTTATTACATTTTAAAGAAAATTTAAAATTTAATGTTTCTACATATCTAATTAATTTTTTTATATAATACTAAAATTATTTATTTTAAATTTAGTATTAAAATTACTATTAATTAATTGGCAATATGTTATATTAAATAAATTAAAAAACTATTTTAAATAAATTTAAAAACTATTTAAATTCTTGATTCTTTTTGCAGTTATATTTTAAAAATGTTATAAAACTAAAATTTAAATTGGAAAAAAAATATGCACAGCACTTTTTTAAACAAAAGTTTGATGTAATAATATTGGTCTTTAGGCAATTATCTACCTAACAGACTTAAATTTAAAAAACATTCAAATTTTATTAAATATTGTTTTAAAAGAAAAAAAATTACTTCTGTACTTTTGTTCATATACAATTATTATTATTTATATTTTTATTTTGTATTTTAGTTAATTAGATGTATTCAAAAATTTATTTTATATGAATTAACCACATTTAACTGGTTGATGAAATTGATTTGTAGTTTTTTACCCTGGCCCGGGTTTTAATTATTATAATGTTATAGTGAATTATTATTTTTTTATAATTTTATTATTAATTATTTAAATTAATTTCTACAGCATGCCCTGATAATTTATTTCAAAAATTGTCTCAACATCCAGTAGTGAAATATATTAAAACTTGTAAAGAAATCAACATTGCATTTATACCAAATGAATCACAGGTACTAGCTAAGTTTATATTAAATTTTTATAACTTTAAGCTTTAATAACTTTTTCATGGTGGAGTCATGCAAACTGTCTTGTTAAGATGGTGTGTACGAGTCTACTACACCAAAGATTAAATACGTTTTACAGTTTTTTTTATTTTAAAAGTATTTAATCTTTAAAACTACTAACTTACTAATATATGCTTGTTATGTCTACACAAGATGTGTGTGTGTTTAATTGTTATTTTGTTTTTATTATACAAGGTGTCCCTAAACTTAGTGGCATAAATTTGGGAGCAGATTAAGCAAGTCAAAATAATACGAAAATCTAAATAAATATTTTTCCTAATTAGGTATGTTTAAAAGATACAGGGTGATAAAGTTTACTTATCATATCAGTTTTTTTAATATAACTTCCACTATGGTAGACGTGGAAAGGTGATATTTTGAGAACAGTCACTTACTACCAAAATACATATTCACACATAATAACAATTGTTCGAGTGAATGCAGTGTCGTAGAAACAGGGGTTGCTTAAGCTTATTGTCCCATACAAACTTTGAGGTTAGGTTTTTATACCATTTGATGCATTTTTTCGATTACTCAGTTCGTCTACTATTAAAAAGGTATACCTCTCAAACTTCGATAAAATAAACCGTTTCCGAGATATCCGAGATTACAATAATTGTTATATCGCATTAAAGGACTAAAAGGTATATGATAACAAATTTTTTAATTGAAAAAACTACAATTTTTTTAATGTGACGGTCAGGGCAAAAAGTCTCGAGGCTCATGGAATGCCGTTTTTTAGTTTTTTCAATTAAAAAATAAAATTTGTTATCATATACCTTTTAATCCTTTTAAATAATGCGATATAACAATTATTGTAATCTCGAATATCTCGGAAACGGTTTATTTTATCGAAGTTTGAGAGGTACACCTTTTTAATGGTAGACTAACTGTGTAATCGAAAAATTGTATCAAATGTTATAAAAACCTAACCTCAAAGTTTGTATGGGACAATAAGCTTAAAGCAACCCCCGTTTCTACGACACTGTGTTCACTCAAACAATTGAAATTATGTGTGAATATGTGTTTTGGTAGTAAGTGACTGTTCGCAAAATATCACCTTTCCAAGACTACCAGAGTAGAAGTTATATTAAAAAAACTGATATGATAGGTAACACTTTATCACCCTGTATCTTGGAAACATAAGTAATTAGGAAAAATATTTATTTAGGTTTTCGTCTTATTTTGACTTGCTTAATCTGCTCCTAAATTTATGCCACTAAGTTTAGGGACACCTTGTATACTCCCAAATATTCACCTTACTTGTTTCTTTTGATGTAACCAAAAAGCACGTCTTTAAATTGTTATCATATTAAAATGTTTTTGCAACAGTCTGTCCCGAAGAACTCTTCAATGAGTTGTGTAAATCTTGTGCTGCAAGGAAAATTAAAACGCTAAAGGAAATCAACATTGCCTTCTTGCCCTATGAATCACAGGTGTGTGGTGTGTTTTAAGCTCTTTATAATTTTTGCTAATTAGTTGTGCCTTTGCTTAGCTTAAGTGTTTTTCTTTATTTTTACTTACTTATAGAATAATGCGATCACATATTTTGTAAAAGGATCAATTTTGAATTATTATCAACTGTTAATTCTGAGCCTTTTTAAATATGCGATTTAGTTTTCGTTGAATAAAATTTACCAGTAAAAAAATAATATTGTAAAGCGTTTACACTAATTTGACTGTAAAAAAATGTCCATAAACGTACAGCTTATAATGTCCCCAATGTAAAATGTAATTCTAGTTATAATTATTCTTAATAACCGTTTTTTTTTCGCCCCTGTATAAGTTTATGAAACTTTTTTGTACAGAATTTTGGCCGGATTGTTTTAAAAAAAAATGTTGTTAAAAATATAATTTGAATAATATACTATGCATTGGAAAAACCAAATATTTTAAATATAAATATTCTTGAACTGGTAATTTTATTTAAACTGTGTGCTTTTTCATTAAACTTCTGCGCTTTGGGTTAGTTTGTATTAATTAGAAGATATATGTGACCTGGAGCAATTATGTATATGAGGTATCGGGCCGATTTTTTTTTTAAATTATGTATATGCCTTTACAATGTATACTATACATGTGTGTATTTTTTATTTTAAAAGCCACAATGTAGGTCATATTAAAGAAAAGTAGCCTAATTGCCTATTAAAAGGACATTTGAAAATTGAAAAGAAACAGCGTTCTCAAACAATTCGTAAAACACTGAAAACCTTTTAAAACTAAAAATTAATCATTATTAACAAGAACAAAAATTATTATAACATGTTTATTCTTGGAAATTTTAAAATAAAATAAGTTTTACATGTAAACCTAAAAAATTATTTAGATTTTCATAATGTTTTTATAATGGTATATGGCCATAGTAAGTTTAAAAAAAAACATTGTTTCTAATCCTGTAAAATTCCAATATGGCGGCCAGAAGAAAAACAATAGATTTTATTGGTAAGATACCAACATCATCTTTTGTTTTTCTTACCATTGGAAACTCAAACGTCCAATGGTAACTCAAAACCTATTGGTAGAAAAAAATCACAAATTGGATATTACTATATCCAATATCCATTACTATATATATTATGATATATAAAATCCGCAGATTTTTTTCCAATTTTTAAATGTCATTTTAATAGACTTTTTATTACTCAAACTTTTCTCAGTCTTAATCTTAACTGACCTTCCAGATCATCAAATAAAAAAGATATCCATACATAAAAGGATACTTGGTGCACCCTGTATACAGGGTATCTCAAAAATGGCGTACCAACGGTATGCCACGATGTCGGGGGGAGAGGGTGTTATTTTAAATAAAAATAATACAAAAAATGGAATTTATTTATACAAAAGGATAGAAAACAATTTTATAAAGATGTTTTGAAAATAAAAAGTTAAAATCTGTTAATAATATCAAATAATGATACTTCTGTGAATACAGATTCTGTTAACCATGTATTTCAGTTGGCAGACGATGCATTGTTTATTTTGTTTCCATAACAACCGTCTTTGGACAGCGTTGCGTTGCTTAATAACTTTAAAAATATGTGGAAAAAAATTGTTATACTCGAAATATTCCCCCTACAACCTGGCATACCGTTAGTACATCCTGTATTATATATTATATTATAATATCTCTCTTTTGATTGAAGGTAGTCTGAAGTCTTTATAATCAAAAATAATAAAAAAAAATAAAACAGATTTTTTCCACCTGCTCGTCCAGCGCTTTCTCTCGGAAAAATAAATTTCGGTCCGAGACTTTATTTCGCATATGCAATTTTTAATAACACCGTATTTTGTACTGCCACATTTCGTTGATACATAGTAAAATATTGGTTTGCCGGATAATATAGAATAATAATAATACATAATATTGTATACAAAATATTTTTATGAACATCAAATTGCATTTAATAGCACATCACCTCTGGAACACATTTAATTATTTTGTAGGTGTTTTCTTTGGACTGCCCAGAAACATTCCAATGCAGTTATGATCCTGCTATGGAAGCAGCCAGAAATGCAAACATGGAGAGAATGGCAGAACAAATTGCTACATTGTGTGCAACTCTGGGAGAATACCCTTCAGTAAGATACCGAAGGTAAGAATACTGAAACGTTTTTAACTGTTCGTAGTGTAAATTAAAACACGCACTGGTTTATTAACGAACTAAACTATTTATTTTATAACTTAATTACACTTAAAACACTATACAACTAACTAAACACTTAACTACTAATTATTTATATATCACTACTGTACAAGAGTCTATTTATTTGCACGTATATTTATTTATTTTATCGCGAGTACCAAAGCTTGACTGACTGTCCATGATGCGTCTTTCCTTATATATTCAGTGCCTACGTTCCCGAATATTCCAGCGAGCTCAACACAGCTCTCGATCGCTGACTCACCGGCGATGACTCATCGGCGATGAGTCATCATTCCGAGATCCAGAGCCGTACTCGCTACAATACAATTTAAAATTTATTTAAAAAGCTTCAGGATTTAGTTTTAAAATTTGTTCAGATTGGGATATTAGAGTTTCATTTTAGGACGGTTCTTAGTTGACAGGACCATTTTGACAAAATTCGACAATTTTTCAAGTAAATTTATTTAGCGTATTTAGTAAATAGGGACGTAAAATGACGGTCATTTATTGTGACATGTCATTTTTGTCATTTATTGTCATTTATGGTCATTTTTATTTCCTTATCTTCAATGCAGATATAGAAGCATCAGATAAATGACTTAAACATTAATAGACACAAACTTAAACCTAAAATTATTTGAAAAAAACAAAATTTAAACAAAATCTAAAATTGAATAAAAGTTCTAGTATAATATAAAAATATCTATCTGGTTTACCAGTTATAACTAAATTTTTGTCAGATTTATTGTCATCGACATCAAAGTCATCTAATGACAGAAAGTGCAGCTTCCACCTCCCGGCTTGGGAGTTTTTTTGTGTTCGCGTCGTTGGATCGCAAGCTGATATTTTTGTGACTGTCATATATTTTTATGACGGTCAGTTATTTTTTTGACAGTCAGAAATTTAAATTGAAAAAAATTAATGACAAGGGTTATTTGTTAGGTACCATAATTACAATTAAAACTTGTAAAATATTTAAAGATTAAATCAAAATAATTTTTTCTAAAATTCTAAAATTAAGTCTTAAAATATTGGTTTTAGATCTCTTTGCAAAAGATTAAATTTCCTACAACAGCAAAAAAACATCAATTTTATAGGAAATCAAACCAATAAGATCATTTAATGTGGGGCTGAGTTTTATTTAATTAAACGAACATAAAATACCATTCAATGAAACAACTTTGTTGACGTTGTTCCAGTTCTTAACATTATTGTTAGTTCAAAATTGAACTGAATTATTATTTACATTCGCGTAGAATACGATTATAGAAGATAACAATGTTAATTATTGACAGAATATACTTTATTGTGAATTATTGTTGAAAAAAATCGAAAAAAAAAATTTAAGGTGGTGTCAAAAGTGGTCATAACGTTTTAGATACCA
Organism: Brassicogethes aeneus; assembly: GCA_921294245.1. Lineage (NCBI taxonomy): Eukaryota > Metazoa > Arthropoda > Insecta > Coleoptera > Nitidulidae > Brassicogethes > Brassicogethes aeneus. Next base: position 29,901,926 of record OV121137.1, read on the forward strand.
GACCAATACACCAAAAAATTATAAAACTATGAAGAATAGTCTGCTGGTGCAAATCACATGATTACAACTATGCTAATATAATATGAAGATATTATTTCAGCTGTATCATGGTAGATTTAGTTACTTGTAGTAATTGCCACTCATTTGAAGTCCCATTTACATTTACATTTACATCCCCCAATTGGGGGATGTAAATGTCACAAATGTAGCCTATAAGTGACTGTAGTCACGAGTAAATTATTAACTTAGACTAATGTTTAAAATCATTATATGTTTTGCATAAAAACGTTAAAACATAAAACAATTCTCTAAAAATTTAAAACTTCTCTTCCTTCACAACATGACTGCAATAGTATGTTTAATTTTGACATTTAAAATTATTTTATGTTGACATGTATGTCATCTACAATTTGCTGCATTTGGCGCGTCATTACCGATAGCAACAGATGTAAAAGTAAGTTGTGTATGTAATAGTATATTATTCAACACCCATTTCATTTTTTACTTTATTTCGCCCACGCGCTGAAGTTAGCTTTAAGTTAAAATTGGAAAAAGTGAGGTTAAAACTGCTTGACAGCTATTTTTAAACGTTGTCATGGAGCGATGTACAGCCGTTGAAGAATAAAATCGAACTCCGAACTTTTGACAAGGTAATACAGTAACTGAGAACTCGCTTAAAACACAAATTTTATAACCTATAACAAACTACCCCTACAGTGCAAATAAACTATAGGGCATTGTATCTACAGTGAATTAAAGGCCACATTCCGGTCACTGAAGTGATAAAGTAAGAAGAGAGTAATCACAGCATACCTGGCGGACGAACGACCCAACAATAGGAAGCATTTTATGTGAAGATAAAACGATGCTAGACGATAGTGGAAAGGGCCATCATCTGCAATATCCTATAAGAACTCTTAATTGACCGCATGACCTAATACGTAAATTTTCAATATTAACCACGTTCGCACCCAGCAGTTGCTATATACTTATATACTGCCCTACTATGGAGAAAGGCAGTAACTGCTAAACAAGAAATTTGTGGAAAATTAGCATAAACTACATTTTTATAAAAAGCAGTAGGTATTTAATTGATTTTTTTAAATGAGATTTTTGACTGCATTTCTGTGTTGAATTCGGTTACAAAATATCCATAGCTTTACCATAGCACAAGAAAACGCATTTTGAATTTTTTTGCAGTTACTGCCTTTCTCCATAGTAGGACAGTGTAGGTACTATACAGGGTGTCCGGAAATTAATGCAACAAAATTTGGTCACAGATTCTCGAGACAAACTTAGAGGACTCGTATTTTTTAGTTTTGCCAATTGGCCTTCTTTTTCGGAGATACAGCCCCCCAAAAGTAGCCCATAAGAATAGTCTTTTTCTTATATCTCAGAACCCTGTTGTACGAGAATCACTAAGTTTGGTATACAGGGGTTTTTTGATATGTGGAATCTGATAATGTTAAGGTTTTTTGTCTGGGGACCCCCTTAAGACGCTTTTTAGTAGGCCCCCTTGTCTTTGGAGCCACAAAACTTTGGTTGCGTATTTTTAATTTTTTTTTAATATGAAACCGTAAGGAAGGACATTTAATTTAGAAACTTTTGTATTTTGAATGTTTTTGAGAAAAATGGCAAAATGTGATTGAATGCATATCGACATTCGTATGAAATTCTTACGTGTTAATCGTAGGTGGCTGCCGTTCGCAAGTAACAAATAAATTAATTTTTTGACAGTTATCATTGATCAGTTGGCAGATTATCATCTTTTCTGTTTCTCTCGAAAAAAATGGTGAGATTTTCCGTGGGTGAAAAAGTCCAAATGCACCTGATTTACGGAGAGGCCCATGGAAATTCACGTCTCGCGCGTAGACTATACGCTGGCCGATTTCCCCAACTAATACTTCCATATCATTCGATGTTTTCGCGTGTGCACCGGCAACTTGTGGAGACGGGTTCTGTAAGAAGGCCCAATGCAGGAAAACGTTAATAAAAATAAACATAAAAACCATTTTATTAATTTTCAAATTGTTTTGTAAAGTTTTTAACAGTTATTAAAATTAAATTAAATTAAAAGTAATCAATTCCGTAAAACGTGCTCAAAGTGTGAGCCGTTTTGTTCAGCACAGGACCGCAAACGTTTTTTGACGTATTTTCTCATAAATGTTGGGTATCTGTCTAATTTCTTTAGCCGCGGCAAGGATTCGTTCTTGTAATTGTTCGCGAGTTCTAATTGGCACAGCATAGACGCGATCCTTCATGGCTCCCCAGAAACAAAAGTCCATAGCGTTTAAATCTGGAGAACGGGGTGGCCAAGCTACATTGGGGGAATTGTTACCGATCCAACGTCCTGGAATATTTTCATTTAGCCACTCAGTTACCAACCGCCCCCGGTGTGGTGGGGCACCATCGTGCATAAACCATAAATTTTCTCTAATATCGAGGAAAACATCTTCCATAAGAATTGGTAGTTCATGTTCCAAAAGATGAAGGTAGGTTTCAGCATTTAATCGAGGGGGCAAGAAATGTGGACCGATGATGAAATCTCCGACAATTCCAGCCCAGCAATTAATTGAAAATTTATCTTGCGAACGAGTCTGTCTTATGACTTGTGGATTTGCCATGGCCCAGTAATGAAGGTTATGTAGTATGTAGATTTATTATTCCTTTTTTTGTAAAGCACACCACATCGGTAAAAAAAAAATCGTTTCAGAAATTCCGGATTTCGGTTATAACGTTGAAGCCAAAATTTCTTCTTCGCGGCAAATCTTCTGGTTTAAGTTCCTGAACTTTTTGAAAATGAAAAGGCTTTAGTAATTGTCGTTTAATAAAACTGTGAATTCTTGTTCTGGGAATTTCAAGTTGTAGTGATGCGCGTTGGGGTGTTAACAAACGACGTCTTCCTGCATTTGGCCTTCTTACAATTACAGAACCGGTCTCCATAAGTTGCCGGTGCACACGCGAAAACATCGAATGATATGGAAGTATTAGTTGGGGAAATCGGCCAGCGTATAGTCTACGCGCGAGACGTGAATTTCCATAGGCCTCTCCGTAAATCAGGTGCATTTGGACTTTTTCACGCACGGAAAATCTCAACATTTTTTTCGAGAGAAACAGAAAAGATGATAATCTGACAACTGATCAATGATAACTGTCAAAAAATTAATTTATTTGTCACTTGCGAACGGCAGCCACCTACGATTAACACGTAAGAATTTCATACGAATGTCAATATTCATCCAATCACATTTTGCCATTTTTCTCAAAAACATTATTACTTTTTACAAAAAAAAAAAATCAAAGGACAAAAGTTTCTAAAGTGAATGTCCCTCCTTACGGTATCATATTAAAAAAAATAAAAAATACGCAACCAAAGTTTTGTGGCTCCAAAGACAAGGGGGGCTACTAAAAAGCGTCTTAAGGGGGTCCCCAGCCAAGAACCTTAACACTATCAATTTCCACATATCAAGAAACCCCTGTATACCAAATTTAGTGATTCTCGTACAACAGGGTTCTGAGATATAAGAAAAATACTATTCTTATGGACTACTTTTAGGGGGCTGTATCTCCGAAAAAGGGGGCCCATTGGCAAAACTAAAAAATACGTGTCCCCTAAATTTCTCTCAAGAATCTGTGACCAAATTTTGTTGCATTAATTTCCGGACACCCTGTATACTCATACTCAAGTGTCAAGAAGTTTTTTCCAATTATAACTTAAAGCTAACTTCAGCCATTGGGCGAAATGATATTTCTTCTACTAGTGGTAAGTAAAATTTCGCCAACCTGTTGAGTTTAAAAAATGAAATGGATATTGAATAATGGTATATTGTTCATTGATTATAAAAGTCGGCCATTTTCATAAGGATGAAATACTGCGACACGAGCCGGAAATGGCAATTTCTCAATAGTTTAATTTTATTTAACACACTTTTGATAACAAATCTCATTGTCAATTAATTAAAATAAAAAACAATGAACCACCGCGGTGCACCATTTAATTAATTGTAATGATAATGATAAATACTACCGTGGAGAAACGAATTCTCAATTAAAAACGTATAAGAAATGTACAAATTCTTTATTTGGTTAATAAAAGACACTTCCCGCGCTTATTATGTACAATATTTTTTCTACAAGAAAGGAAATATCGCAATTTTCTTTATCAGTTTTTATTTGTAGAAAATATAATATTTTTCCTGCTTAGCCATTTGTGGGTGTTTTCAGGGCAGACGGAGAAACACCTATTTTCTCGTCCCTGAAGAAGGTTAAATTCAACTTTATCATAGTGTTGTAAGAAAAATAGTTGTTAGTTTGATATTAAAAGAATGGGGTAGTTAAACTTTTTCTGACCTATACTTTTTATGGTTTTATTCAAGGCGTTTTGTAATATTAAACATTTCTGTGAAATCAGGATTTCAATTCAGTTTACCGTTTTCGAGATATTTACAAAAAATATAAATTTTTATGACGTCACAAACCTCGCCATGTGACCAACATTCTAAGATTTCTATTGGTTGAAAATGTTGTCAAGTTGTCTTGTTAATGATTTCATTCGGTTATGTCAGAAAATACCCGAAGAGGTTATGTACAAATACTGTCACCGTCAGTTGAGTGAAAGATGGTCACCAAATTCATTAAGTACCTATCTTCCTTATTACGAGGTATCATATTACTGTTTGATATTTTAGAGTCCAAGATATATCTAAAAGAATATAAAGAACTAGGCATTATACTAATGAAATGCATTTACGACAAAATATGATTATAATTATAGGTACTTACTTTATTTGTTTAAAAGCTCCAATGTTCAATGTAACCAACCATTCCACAAGAGTCCTCTGCTTTGGAGTCCGTTATTAATAAATCACTTATCTAATATCAATTACAAATAACATAACCCGAAAAAAAGAAACGTCAAAAATCAATTCTTCTTCTTCTTCTCAACTAAAATTATAGATCAAGTGGTTTTAAAACTAAAATATTATAACGTGGCGCCATCTATCGTAAGAATCTTAAACTAAACACACTGGCAACCATAGAAAAAGCTGGCAACGTTGTCAATAGCCTAGTGACGTAATTAGGAGATTTTTTTTTGTAAATATCTCGAAAACGGTAAACTCAATTGAAATTCCGATTTCACAGAAATGTTTAAAATTACAAAACGTCTTGAATAAAACCATAAAAAGTATAGATCAGAAAAAATTTAACTACCCCATTGTTTTATGTTTAAACGTTTTTACACATTCTACTAAATTAATAATTTACTATTAAAAGTGACTAGGTTACTTAAATGTAATGCATTAAGTACCTAAATAATTTTAAAAAGTAAATTGACTTAATTAATAACAACGCAATGCGATTTAAAATGCATTACCCAACGCCAGTGATTGGCGACTGAATATCTGTTGACACAGTTCCGAATTATTTTCCCTTTGAAAAACCGAATGCTGCTATAATGCGTCAGCTTTATACACCAAAAATAAAAATAGGTACGGTATAACGTAACTTTGCTTATTAAACGACTAGCCTTGGTTAGACCTAGCTTTAGCCGGTTAAATATGGAAGCGTTCTTCGGAATGAGAAAGATCTCGGGTAATCCGGACTTTAAGCGGTTAAAACCTTCATTCCTAAACATTTACATAAAATCATAAAATTAAAATATTTTAGTGATTGGGAACGCAACGTGGAACTAGCGCAGATGATTCAGCAAAAGTTGGATGCCTATAAAGCGGATGAGCCCACAATGGGAGAGGGGCCTGAAAAAGCGAGATCGCAACTTTTGATTCTTGACCGCGGCTTCGACTGCGTATCACCCATGCTGCACGAACTTACATTCCAGGCAATGGCCTACGATTTGCTGCCAATCGAAAACGACGTGTACAAGTAGGTTTAATGAAATCACTTAAATAATTTATTGGTATTATTTTGAGAAGCATCTGTATTAGTCCTTATTTGGTTGTTTTTAGATATGAAGCTTCAGCGGGAGTATTTAAGGAAGTGTTGCTCGACGAAAACGACGAGTTATGGGTAGAATTACGACATCAGCATATCGCTGTAGTGTCGCAGAGTGTGACGAAAAACTTGAAGAAATTTACCGATTCAAAACGAATGACCCAAAGTGATAAACAATCAATGAAAGATCTGTCACAAATGATTAAGAAAATGCCCCAATATCAAAAGGAGTTATCTAAATATGCTACACACTTGCATCTTGCTGAAGACTGCATGAAATCTTACCAAGGATATGTTGACAAATTATGTAAAGTTGAACAAGTAAGTACATTTTGCCACACAAGATTTATTTGTTTAAAAAACTGTTTTTTAAAAACATTTAACCAATCAAAACATGGTATCCTTTTGCACTAGTGCTCAGGAACATATTGTGCTCTGGTTGGTTAATTGTTTTCCATGGATACAAACTAAAACAACCCGTTGCTACAAAATACTGAAAATTTTAAATCCATTTAAAAAAATTGGTATTAAAAATGGTACATTATTTTTTTATTATTTTTAGGACCTAGCAATGGGTACAGATGCAGAAGGAGAAAAAATTAAAGACCATATGCGTAACATCGTACCGATTTTACTTGATCCAAAAATAACAAACGAATATGACAAAATGAGAATAATTGCTCTATATGCAATGATTAAAAATGGCATAACCGACGAAAATTTATCAAAACTTGCTACTCATGCCCAAATAAAAGACAAACAAACTATTGCTAATTTGCAATTCTTGGGAGTTAATGTTATCAATGATGTAAGTATATTATATAAATAAAAGTTTTAATAGTTCCATTAAACTGTAATAGGCACGAGCGAGCTTGCGAGCGAGTGCTTAAATTAATGAGTGTATAGAAAAGTTTATAAACGAGGTGCATACTATACTTTTTCTACGACAAATACTTATTATTATCTTAAAATGATTTAAATCAAAAATTTGTATAGAGCGCCATCTATGAAACAATGTGTGTCACCGTCAAATGTCAAATTTTTAAATTTTATAAACACAATTATAAAGTTTATAAATCGGAATGTATTTTTTGAAAATTGACAGTTTTTCACAGTGAAAGTAAAGAAAATGTTTTATGAGCACTTTACAGTGGAGTCCGTGCCCGAATTTAAGTTATAGTTTACTGCCGGCGAAATTAAAAGGTCAGTACAATGTTCATATAAAATTTTCAAATATTGGCGTTGAGAAACTATTTAATACTTTTGTATTGAGATAATAATATAATTTTCACATTTAGTATTATTTTACAAGAAAGGCAATTTATTTTAACGATTGTATGACATTTGACAACTATCAACTAACTTAAAACTAACTTCAGCCCGTGACTAAAGCGCCATAAAGCCACAACTTGTCAATGTGTATTTAAAAGGTCACTTAGTGTTATGGAAACATGTACGATAAAGGGCGTTTTAAAGGTGGTAGTAGAAAAAAGTATTTATCTTCAAGCAAAATATTCAACTTTTGACACTGCAGTGATTAATTTCAGCAAACATATTAAAGTCTTATGATGCTAGAAATTAGTTGTTAGGTGTCAGTGATTGGCTGATTTTAGTGTGATTTGGACCAATAGGGTTTCAAATTGGAAGAAACTTTCTCTCCCCTTTTATTCAGTCATAAAATTCGATATCTGTATAATCTCACTTTCAAATTTTAATAATTGTGTACAAAATAAATTTGGTTACAAATTCTAATAAACATTAGAACTTAAAGATAACATGTTGTGTGCCTTTTGGCCCAGAAGGTCTTTTAGTGCTTTGGTTAATTCAAACTTTGAGCTCAGCACAAAAAAATCACTTTTTGACCTATATAAGTTATTATAAAGATCGACAAAATAAAATTGTCTGTTTGCGGCAGGGTGGCCAACAGCTTTTTTAGGGTAATTTGGATGTGGGTGATTCCAAAACTGACCATCATTTTGCTCTTGTTTTTGCGATATTGTAAAAAAACCTGTTTTTTTATTTGCAAAGATTCAAATTCGTTTTATATATATTTTTAATTGAATTCTTTAAACAAGGAACATTCGTGTTGTAGCTATGGGTCCCAATTAAAGATATTCCCTCTATCATCTTTTTAATAAAATAAAATCGTTTTTAGCCAATATTCGGCAATTTTCAAATGTTACGCGATTACGCGATTTTAACAAAAATTTTAAAGTAAAGCTTTCTTTATGTAATTTTTTGTATTAAAATTTAAACCCAGTCAAATAAAAATTGCCAAAATGACACTGAAACCAACCGCGCGTATCAACACTGGTAGTTACGGCCATTTCTACTGGCGCGTGTTCTACACCTTCAAAAAAATCATGCTTGTCATTATTTTAGTAGTGACTCATGCAAGAATGTTTTGTATATTTAGTTAAACATTGCATTTTGTTTTAAAACTATTACAAATACATATTTTAATTCATAACTTTTCACATAACGAGCTAAAATTACCGCAAATCAAAATTTTTTAAGTGCCATTTTGCCAATTTTTTTTTGGTTGTTTTAAAATTTTAACACAATAACTTCATTTAAATTTACAAAAATTATTCGCTCAACAGCACTTTTAATTTAAAAAACTGACGAATTTCGGCTAAAAACGAATTTATTTCATTAAAAACATTATTTTTGAAGGGAAAAACTTTATAGATGTGTATAATTAATCTTTTAGTTTCATTGGGATGCAATGATCCTTGGTTAAAGTATTTAATAAAAAAAATATATGGGTTTAAAAAAAATTAAATTTCAGCACTTTTTGCGGATTTTACTGTTTAAACAATGGAGTTTCTTTATTTTAAAATATATCCGAAATTAAACAGTGATTAATTTTCACTTTCATAATTCCCACATACCTTTTTAAAGCTACCTTTCAAAAAATAAATTCAAAATTTATATTAAAAGGATAAAAGATAAATTTTTATTATGAAAAACCGCTATTTTTTTTAAATCTGAAAAAATTCATACTTATGATCCAAACATTTGCGCACTTTTTGGGGTATTAATTTTTTTGCGCACTAGAAAACTGAAGAAGTTATGAATTTTATTCTTTAAGGAAACGCAAGCCACTGTTCGACGTCAATTTTCGACTTACCTGATGGGACATTCAAAAACGGACTAAAATTATTTTGTGAAAAATTAATTCATCAAAATAGGAAAATCAAAGTTTTATTCTTGGAGCAGACCACTATTTTGTGGGCCTGTATTACGGCCTGTGTTAAGATTAATTTTCATGTATCCGTTTGTCCGATCATCCAGGTGCGGTCGATAATTCGAAAATTATGACATTTCATCGGTCCGTTTCAACTTCATACGTCTGACGGAGAAAGTTAAAATTATTTTAACTTATCCGTCACTACTCATCCGTTTTTGACGACTAACGTTATTTCAAGATAATTTATTTTCAAATCCGTAAAACGGAGTAATTACCTTCTTTATGTGAATAATGTTCTATTGTTATTATGTCTTTATTTAATAAGAAGAACGGAAAAAAAACAAAAGACAAACAAAAAATATATCACCAGAAATAAAAGGATGTGTTTTTTTAAAACTATACATTTTAATGTACTCTTTTTATTTGGTATATTTACCTTGCTTTAAATTTATTAGACAAATAACTGTTAAAGTTACAAATTTTGACATAATTGTAACTATGAAAATTAAACATTAGGTAAATTTAGTAAAATGAATATACTGGCCCTTAATTTCTATTTGTCGCCAAATCAATCCGTTAAAGGTCATTACTAACCCCCCGCCCACCCAACCAATCCCTTGTCTATGGGTCATTAAATATCGGATGCATGACAATTAAAACATTTCTTGTCGGACGATTTTATTGAAAAACGGATAACGGACACACGGATACATGAAAATTTAGCTTTACGCGCTAAGTCACATTCACTTTCCAAATGGGAATTGCCTCCAAAAAATTGAATAATTCTCGATAACCTTCAATAACTAATTACTGAAATTGCAGTGATTGCTTGTCAGTAACTAGCTAGTAACTAGTTAATAACTTGTCAGTACCTGGTTAGTAATTTGTAAGTAACTGAGTAGTAGCTAGCCAGTAACTAGTCATTTTTAGTCGTGTTTTATTCACGTCCTGATAGGTGGATCGAAAATTGACGTCGATCAGTTGCGCGATTTAACGCGCTTCTGTGATGAAGAAAATTTATAACTTCTGCAGTTTTCGAGTTCGCAAATAAAATGAATACTAAAAAATTGCGCAAATGTTGCTACTAAAGGTATGATTTTGTTCAGATTTAAAAAAAATGCGATTTTTCAAAATATAAATTTATTTTTCTACTCCTATTACGGAATTTGACCGTTCTATTATCACTTTTATCTATGGAATGACATATATTCCGTAAAGTGTTACAGAATTAAATATTCTATCATCCTATGACAGAATAAACACTCGTGGCGACATCTCTGTTTTTAATATCTAACAAATTTTAGACCGATCCAACCTCACTTTTTTCCAATCAAATGACTTTTCTATAGTATTTTTTGGAAACGTAGAAAAAGTATAGTCTGAAACATAGATAACAAAGCCTTATGGTCTGAAACACGTTTGGAATTGCATATTCCGCTCTCGTGAAACCGTCAAACTCGCCTTCGGCTCGTGTGACAAACTCTTCACTCGAGCGGAATATGCTGTATTCCAAACTTGTTACAGAATATACTATTTTGAATTTTTATATATTTTTTTCAAAATTTTGGGATCCACTATAGACCCTCAAAATTTGAAGCAAATCGGAGACATGCCCCTTTTTTTGCGACCAATTTGGCATGGAATATATACAAATTTAAATGTTTGCAAATCGAAAAAACAGTTTTTGCACAATATTGCAAAAACAAGAGCCAATACCTAAAACAGACAATTTTATTTTGACGGCCTATGTCATTAATCTTATAATTTTAAGGGTGGGAACCGGAAAAAACCGTATTCGGTGCCAAGAAAAGAGCGTATTACTGAACAAACGTATCAAATGTCTAGATGGACGCCTGTAATTAAGGATATTATGGAAGACGCTATTGAAGATAAATTAGATCAAAAACACTTTCCATTTTTAGCTGGCCGAGCGCAAACCAGTGCTTACCACGCCCCAACAAGGTAAACATTGATTTACATATATTTAACAAAAATTTGATCTAATTCCAGTTACTACATAACAATTTTAACATGCTTGTAAATGTTTAGTGCTCGATATGGTCATTGGCATAAAGACAAGGCCCAGCAGACAGTGAAAAATGTGCCCAGAATAATTGTCTTCATTGTTGGAGGCATGAGTTTTTCAGAAATCAGATGTGCGTATGAGGTAACAAACGCCCAAAAAAATTGGGAGGTCATTATTGGATCCTCCAACATTTTGACTCCCCAAAGTTTTCTTAAGGATTTAAACACTCTTACAGTCTAGGATTCAGGAAAAAAAGTTACTTTTAATATACCTGATAATTAAAAATGCTTTCGTCATGTGAATTTGATTGCTTAAGATAAATGGTTAGTTTTACTGGAATTTTTAATTGTAGTTGACATTTTGAGATATTTGTACCTACTAACGTTAAAAATGTGCAGACCTAAGCAAGATATTACAATATAATCTTGGATGCTAGTCTATCTTCCCTTTCTAAAAATAACTTTTATTTTTAATAATTATAATTCTGGATTGAAAAATAAAATGTATGTAAAGTACTTAAGGGAACTGATTATTTTTTTTATTTTTTAAGTTGAGCAGTCTCACACAAACAATACATTACTCGTGCGCCAGCGCACTTCATAGACTTCTAAAAAAAACATTGGGTATAAAAAACTGTTCTCAATTTACTAACGGAACATTTAAATTTATTTTAAGCCCCTAAGCTTTAATTATTAAAAATTGTATAAATGTTGTTAGAAATAAAGTAAGTTTTCAAAGGCGTTATATAAATGTTTAGCGTGTTATGGCGTTTAACACCATAATTCAAAAATATCAAATATTTAAAGTTATTTATCACGTTTTTATTGTTATTTCTTGTTATAAGTAGTTTTTTAGATACTTAAACTTGTATTGTATTCAGTATTTCTTTTCAATAGTTATACATGTATTATATTCTACAATAAATTTAGCAAAATTAAAATTGTCAATTTTATTAAGATATAGTATAGTATTTTGTCTTTTTAAGACAAAATGTAACATAATTAAATTTTATCCGAATTCATAAAAATATTGTTGTTCCTTTCATGACAAAGTGGCCAAGTCCAGTTTTATTTAAAAATGTAATACAAAATATAGCTGCTTTTAACACAGAATACTGTACATAAAATCTACCTAAAAAATACAGTGTGCTTTATTGACAACAAATGTAATTTTTTGTATATATGCAGACACCACCACACTGGACTTGGTAATCCAATTCTCATAAAAGGAATCTTATATGTTAAAGTAAGGTTGTGGTTCATCTCATCTTGAGAGAATAATAATTTTTACCTTGTTACACCACTCCAAAAAAATGCCTGATTATACAAAATTGGCAACAAAAACTATGGATACAAGTTATTTCAGTAACTTATAACTATTGTAATGCTATAATGGTACCTACAAAAAAGAAAAGCCCACTTACCACACTACTATAGTAGGCTTTATAAAGCCTTTGTTTTTATATTAGGTTTGTACAGGGTGAATCACAACTTTCATCCCGGACAACAATCGGGATTTCCTGGTGAAGTCATGATGATATCACAACGTGATTTTTTTTATCACGCTGTGAAATCCTGAGTGCATACACATGCTTCATCCCAGTGATATCATGTAGAACTCACGGTGTGATATTTGCAAAATGTTCGCATGCCTATGAGACCTGCGAACTGCGAATTTAAAACCTAGTTTGTTATTCATATTACACCGTTATAATTTATAAAACGTTGTTTGCATATCACGAATGTTGTCCGGGTTCAATTAAAAAAGATATTTCAATGTTTAACAAAACGTGACCGTTTTGTTAAATATTGGAATATCTTTTTTAATTGAATGACAACATTCGTGATATTCATACGAACATCATGTCGTGAATTTCACAAATTTTATTCATACTGATATCATACGGAAGTAACCGCGTGATAAATGAAAATCATACGAACGTCACGTCGTGATTTTCACAAATTTTATTCATACGGACATCATCCGGATGTCACTGCGTGAGAAATGAAAATCATGTCGTGATTTTTATGCCATCGCTGTTTGCTATTGACCGATGGCCTAAAAAATCATGTCGTGATTTTTTATTCCAACGGTGCTTGGATAATCATTTTTGCGCCACGTTCGTACATTCTGAGAAAATGTATGTTAACAATTGAATTAGCAGTTTTTTGCGGTTAAATACATTTAATATTTTCTTGGTTGTAAATTAACTATTAATTTAAATCCAAAAAAATATTAAATGTATTCAACCATAAAAACTGTTGATTCAATATATATGTAGGTATACTTTTTCTCTCAATGGCGCAAAAATAAATATCCAAACACCGATGGGATAAAAAATCACGACATGATTTTTTATGCCATCGGTGTTTGGTCATAAAAATCACGACATGATTTTTTATGCCATAGGTGTTTGGATATTCATTTTTGCGACACATTCGTACATTGAAAAAGTATGTTAACAATTGAATCAACAGTTTAACATTCAATATTTTCTTGGATTTAAATTAACTATATATAGTTAATTTAAATCCAAAAAAATATTAAATGTATGTAAAAACTGTTGATTCAACATAATTTTTTTCTTAGTGTACGAACGTGGCGCAAAAATGATTATCCAAACACCGTTGGATAAAAAATCATACCATGATTTTTTGTACCATCGGTCCATCGCAAACAGCGATGGCATAAAAAATCACGACATGATTTTCATTTCTCACGCAGTGACATCCGGATGATGTCCGTATGAATAAAATTTGTGAAAATCACGACGTGACGTTCTTATGATTTTCATTTATCACGCGGCGACTTCCGTATGATATCAGTATGAATAAAATTTGTGAAAATCACGACATGATGTTCGTATGAATATCACGAATGTTGTCCGGGATCCTATAATTTTAATTAAATTAAGACTTAAAACATTATTCTAAAATTTTAAAATACTAAATATAAAAACCTAATAACCCTTTAGAACAATACAGTATTATTTATAAAATCTTGTCATGACAGTTATGAATTTCCCTGTAATTTTAATTTATTTAATCAGTGCATCCATAAAAAGCTTCACAAATAATTAGCTAGTAATGTTATGAATTAAATAATTTATAAACTAAAAAATATAGTATGCTGTTTTATTTATTAAAAATGAACAAAACTAGAGATAGTTTTGCAATAATTACCTTTATGGAATTTATGGTCCCAAAAATTAAAATAAACCATTTAATAGGTATTCTGTTTTTTTTTTAATTTTCTCCCACCCATTTGCAAAACAGGGTATCATACAATAATAATATGTATTTATTGCCCAACAGTGTTTGCTATACAAGGACTTTCAAATAACAGTAATAACCCAGAGTGAAAGAAGGTTCGAAAATATTCTAGGAATATTCTATAGAATGATCCTCTACAACTGCTTAAGCAACATCTTGGAACATTCCCAGTGAATGTTTTTTATACCTATTCAAAAAACAATAAATAATTTTCTATTTCTACAAATTGGTTGTATTCCAGGAATATGCGCTATCATCTAGGAATAATCCCCTTTATTCTAGGAATATTCCATAGAGTGATCCTCTAAAACTTCCAAACGCCATCTAAGAACATTCCCAGTGAATATTCATTAGTTGCATGATTAAAACATTAAATAGAAATTTCAGACATTGCCTATTTATTGTTTAAAATGACTACAAAAAGATCTTTCAATAATTCTCGATTTTCCATAAAAAATACCGCGAATTTCCCAAATAATTATTAATCATTGGTCGATTTGGAAAGATCTTTCCAAAATAAATAAGTAAACTTTTGTCTGCTATAGGAAGGTAGGTATATTCAAATCGATTAAGCAACTGCAGCTGGCATTAGTCGGAAGCTATATATATAAGCTTATAAAATGCCAACTAGTGAATGCATGAGAATCCGAATTCACTTTCGTATCTTTAACATTTTTGAACTACCTACATAATTTTCGAAAGAAGGCAATAATTGTGTTCAAAATCAATAAAATTTTGTTCCTATTTGGAAATATTGGAATTTATTTTTGAAAAATGCCGACTCTGTTAAAGTTGGGGGTGTGTTACCCCCACACTCTCCCAGGCCACGCCATACTTGATGTATGTGATCCAAGGATGACATTTTTATAAAGCAATTGTTTTCCGAAACACCTTGTATATAAAAATATTAGGGTTGACATTTCTAAAATAGGATTGCAATGTTGTCAAATTTCGTTTTAATTATATGAAAAGTCCCTGTGGGCCTTTCGAAACACAGTATTTTTGATCGTAAGAAATTTCGGTTTCTTTAAATACCATCAAGTGTTCTATAATGCAAAAATCCCTTTTTTAAGTAAACACACTGACAGAAAATGCACACTTGATCGAAGATATAGGTTGGGTTATTTTCCCGTGCACGGTCTACTATACCGCCGGCGGTATATTAATAAATTGTTATTAAACCGCCGGAGGTATATAATTAGATTGTTATTAAACCACCGCGAAGATAATGTGATATTTACATAACAAAAAAAATGTGCCGGGTCTACAATAGGGTGGAGCGAAATATGAATATTTTTAAAATTAAAAACGCCTATACCTCCAGAACTCGCGCCACAGAGAAAAAGGGAACGTGTCGAAAGTAACACGAAATACATATTTGAAAACTAAAATTGTCTAACGCAAAGGATAAGCGAGATAAGAATAAAAAACGATACCCAATCCCAATAGATGGCCATAGGGAATTCTTTAAATTGCTAGGATACTTGGGTTACATTGTTGATAATAAATAATATGTAATATATTTGGTTCACTGGAATTTAATTCATTGTAAAACTGCTGTCAATCTTTACTCCTGTCATTAATATTATATTAGGTTATAAATTAAGTTATTATTGACAATGCTGTCAATCTTTACTTTTGTCATTAATATTATATTAGGTAATAAATTAAGTTATTATAAATAATGTTTTCCTTGATGATTATACCGAAATGATAACTATTTATGGGGAGCCCCAGATAGCACAAAGGTATACTATGGACGTCCAATGGACGTATGCTCGTGGACATCTGTATGTACATAGGATGTCCATTTTTTTCTATGGACGTCCCATGGACATCCGTTTAGAGTCCAGATGTCACAACTTTGGACATCCATAAGTCGTCCACCGATGGACGTCTATAAGGTGTTTAAACCATTCCTCCAGCATCCAGGACCTGCTTTTTTGCTTACTTTAACTGTTTTTTGCGACTGTAAATTTTCTACAACATGACTGAAATGCCTTTTGTCTGGCTCAGTAACAATCCCACTAGGAATATAAATATTCTAATAGTTGTTAAAAGTTACAACATTCAATGTTAAACATTTCAGGAAATCCTTTTATTCGACTCAGGAATATTACATTTGCAATACTACAAGTGTTTAACATTTCATTGATAGCTTAAGTCCTTTATAGCCCGCGCTTGCTTGAATGTCAGTGAGATTGATCATAACTGTTGTTATGCAGCCAACAATACGTTTTAACTACATTTCCGTAATAATAATTATGGACGTAAAATGGACACTATATGGACGTCCATTAAAATCGTACAAAGGATGTAAATATATGGACGTACATAGTACATCCATTTTTAGTCCGTGGACCAATGTACTTAAAATGGATCTTAAACGGACGTCCATTGGACGAATGGTGCTATCTGGGGCGTGGGCCCAAAAAAAGGTAAATAAAGTACAACTGGTTTGATTTTTTACTTTAAAACATTGGCGTTCTGAAGTATCAGTCATACATTAATAACCTCATTTTTTGAAAGCTTTTGACAACTTAGTAAATACAGTTGGCCAAAAGATTTTTAAATGTTTTTAAGACAACAATGTTCTATCGTCTCCTAGCAATTTTTAAAGCTCCTACGTTTAACCTAGGCGAGATCTCTCGGTATTGGCTGCCGCTTTTTTGCTCTCATTCGATTACACTATTACCTAGAAATTTTTTATTTTTAAATTTGGCATCTCCATTGCTATCGGCACGCCCCCTTTTTTTCACTAAAAATAAATATTTTTAGTGAAAAAAAAATAAATATTTTTTTAATTCCTTCCACTGCCCAGAGCTATCCTAAATATAAAAATCATAAAATTCAGACGAGGGCAGAAAAGGGTTAAACAAATTTTTTTTAAGCCAAGATATTTTATCATACACAATTTTTCTATATATAGGCGTTTTCAATTTTAAAAATATTCATATTTCGCTCCACCCTAGTCTACAATTGTCGCAGGTAGCAGATCGCAGAACATAAGCTTGCGCAAAGCACCCAGCCTGCTGACAGAAGAACCTTGCTCCATCGCCACGTCGCGGGGTGCTTTGCGCCACCCAGACCGCAAAATCACATTCCCTGCACATGTCAGGAATATTCCCAGGAATATTCCAATCGTCCCAGAATATTCCCAGGAATATTCCTGGCATAATCAAATGTCCGCTTTTTGGTTAACCCAGGCATCATAAAAAGAATATTCCATATATCTGCCTGCAGAAGACTCAAGGATTGTTAGGGGAATATTCCTTGATATAATTTGGGGATTATTCCCAGCCCTTATTGCCTCTTATACCCAGGAACTTAACTTAAGTATAGCCATTATTGAGTTACTGAGTAGATCAGTCCCACTCTAATCATTGTTTGGCTGTGCCATCACAGACGCACATCTCCAACTAATATTATTAACCTATCGGTATATATAGTTATCAAGCGTGCGTAAGCAACGGTGAGAGGTATTGCAACTAAACTAATGAATATTCACTGGGAATATTCTTAGATGATGCTTCGAAGTTTGAAAGGATCTTTCTAGGAATATTCCCAATGAATATTCCTAGAATGAAGCGGATTATTCCTAGGCGATAGGAATATTAATATTCCTGGAATATTTTCGAACCTTCATTGCAGTCTGGGCATATACCTATAACCTATAGTTATAGGTATATGCTTTGCGCAAGCTTATGTTCTGCGATCGAACCCTTGCGACAATTGTAGACCTGGTTTTAAACATATGGATTTATTGATAATGAAACAACATCTCTTTGTGCCACAATATTTTATTTCAAAATGTAAATTGATAAAAAATATTAAAAGAAGTATCGATCCCGGTACCTCTCGCATGCTAACCAAATCAAATCAAATTTAATTCAATATAAAATATACAAAATAAAAAGAAGACCAAGTAAAAGGGCCGCAATGTGGTGATGTGGTTAGCTGTCGAGTGGACATGGAATCCTTCCTCTAAAACCTCCATGCGGATAATCTGAATGGTACAAGACTTGTACTACAAGTAGTGACATTGTTTGACGATCTCCTGTCCCCTAGGGGAATAATTATTATTAAATTTTGTTTAGGTTTTACACTAAATATAAAAACGCTTGGGCATTAAGCTTGATTTATAGATTACCTTCCTTCCTTCCTCCCGTAAAAGATTAACAATACGTACGGGAATCTATAAACAGCACAACGGTTTTCGTATTGTTCACCTTTTACGTGGAAGGAAGGGAGGCGATCTATAAATCAGGCCTAAAAACTACAACCCAACTCGCCTGAGCTACTACTTAAAACCTTATATGATGTTTTGTATAGTATAAAAATCCTCATTTATTAATTTCAATGTAATTAATATGGCAAAATGCTTATTCCTTATCATCGTCGCGGCGGTTTAATAACAACTTATTAAAATGCCGCCGGCGGTTTAATAGACACTTTCTTTTAAAAATACGTAAAAATGGTTTCGTGATTTTGTGGGTAGCAATCAAAATAAAAATGGAATTCGAATTTAGGTAATACACTGCTAAAAACTAAACAAACTATAAAATAAGCGATCCATAGATTAAAATAAGTAAAATGTCATAATCTATAATTTATGTAGCTATTTTAATTACAAACATATAGGTAACAAATACAAACTTAGCCTACAATAATAGTAAAAATATAAGTAATCACAATTGTTCTGTGTAATCTTACATACAACTCTAATATGGATTCAGCTATAAATACCAATATAGAGGATAATTTTATAAATAAATTACTAGGTGAAATGAAAAATCAATTTATGGGTGATCCTGTAGAAATGATGTTGACTGAAAAAGACAAACCAGTAGAAACTACCCAACCAACTCCTCAGTTTGAAAATTCTAAAACAAAAAATAAAATACCATCAAAATTAGACACACCTAAGAAACAAAAAGTTTCCAAAATAAATTTAAGAAAAGCACCATGTAAAAAATCCAATATTGAAAATAAAAGATCATCTTTAAGAAGAAAAAAAGGTTTAAACAAATCTGTTTTGCAAAATGCTATTGCCAGAAAAGAAAAATCTTTTAACGTTTTTACAAAATCCCTAAGGTCGACAAGACAGTTGAAACCAACACCAAAAATTTTGGAAAATTTAAGTGTGGCTAAATTGGAAAGAAAACTAGGCATTGAAACAAAAAAGAATAAAATGAGGAAAAAAAATGTTGAATCTAAAATTTCAAAGAAAAAAAAGACTGAAGAAAATGAAAGTAATGAATTGTGTTCATCACCAAAGGAAATTTCTAGGTAATAGTTAATAAGGTCTCATTCGATGACAAAACTTTGAAAATTATGGTATTATTTTTAAAAACGGTTCCGAACCTCCTTAAACCATTTACTCCATGAGGTTTAAAAATACTGATTTTTGTTCCTTTTTATGACCTATGTGTCGTCTTTAAATTACGTTTCACTAAATAGGTGTGACGTACTTTGTGGATGGCCCCTTAACTTTAATATTTTTGATAGAGAGTTTTATTTTAAGATGTTAACACATATAAAAATAAAGATAAAACTGATAATCTTCTTAAGAAAGTTAGGAAAATTGAGAATCTTGTTGAGAATATTGAGAAAAATCAGAATATTTCCGAGAATATTAAAAATAAACAAGAAAAATAAAAAACATTGACAAAAAACGTTCAATGGCCTAATTCTGCCATGCTGTTTAATTAAATTTAAAAAAAAAAATAAAAAATCAATGATTTTTATGAAAAAAATTATAAAATCAACAAAAAATGATTTTTTTAATACAATATTCAAAATTATAAGCTTTTTTTAATAAAGTGTGCTATTAAAATAATACTAAAAATAACTTGACTAATAATATTACATGGCACTACTTTATAAACAAATAAACCACCGCACGTAAGGCAAAATGAGGTATTTACGGCGACAAAAGTAAAAAAAACAGAATACAATAATATTCGTTTATTTACATAGCAAAATGTTCCCAAATATTTAAAACCTTAGAAACAACAAAAAAATTGTAAAATGGATAAAGACAGGGTTGAAAAATGTCATATTGTTCGCGTGTTGTCAGGTACCTAGTCGTGCGCGCAACCTGTATTTTGCCAAATTTAGTGCTAATACATTGTGTAAATTTGCAGTCACCGCGAAGTAAATCTAAAACTTTTAAAATGGAGGTGTTACCATGTTGTAAGTACTTTAAATCAACGTATATATTAATGATGTAAATCTAATTTCTCTATGTGAATTATTCAATTATCTAAACAGAGTAAAATTTGCATTGTTTAGTTTATTATTAAACTTGATAAAAGGTTATAAAAAAAGTTTCGCAAAGTTTCGCTTTGAGCGCCAGCTTAATCAATGGCATTGAATATTGGTTTTACGAGGAAATTATTTTTTTTTCCACATATTTCCACATTTAAGTGTTTTCGTCTTTATTTTTAAGTTGTGGAGCTAAAAAGTGTATCACAAGAGATCTCTTTGAAGAACTATATTTAGTCCTAAAAAAGAACGTTTTTACGAGTATTTTCTAATAAAGTGTTATAAACGATTATATGAATACATTTTGAGCAGTTTACAGACTTACACTTTGTATTTAATGTTTAAACCCAAAAATAATTCGTAATAATAATACCTTTATTTTTTCAGGAGTCCAATCATAAAATGTATATCATTATTTTATTAATGTATTAAAAATATATTTTTTTTAAATAAGATACATTTACAGAAATACTTACTCATGCCATTAAATGGCCTTCGTACCTTGTTGCCTAGTTGCTATATATATATACAGTGTGACCCATTTGTTTGCAACTCACCCCTGTAAAATCTTTATTTATTGTGCGATTTTAACCGTATTTGTTTTAAAGTGTAGATCTTGATAAACTGTATTTTAAATGCCATATTTTTACAAAATAAAAGGCCTACTATGTCAGTTTTTAAGAGTAAATTTTTTAAACAAAATCTAAGCATAGCACTGGATTCATCACCCCTCAAAAAACCCTATACTAAATGTTATTGAAAAATTTTAAGTAGAAAAATGCACAATAATAACTACAAAACTTTATTTTGTCAAGTTATCCATGAAAAAACATTGAAATAAAATTAAACTAATAGTAACATGGTGCCGTGCTTAGATTTTGTTTAAAAAAAATCGCTAATATAAATTCTTAAAAATCTACTTTTAAAAACTGTAATAGTAGGCTTTGTATTTTGTACTAATATGGCATCTTTTGCTCCAAAAATACAGTTAATCAAGATATAAATTTTAAAACAAATCCAGTTAAAATCGCACAATAAATAAAGATTTTACAGGGGTGAGTCGCAAACAAATGGGTCACACTGTATATATATGTAGCAACTTATTTTTATTAATTTCGATATTAGAATTATTCAAAATATTGTGTACTTTACTTAACTAGATATATCTATTTAAGTTGGTTTGGGGTGTTTTCCAGTGTTTTCCTTAGCTACTTTTATTGTTTTTATATAAAAACAATAAAAGTAGCTAAGGAAAACACTGTTTGGACATTTGCCTATCATAAATATTTTTGACGCCGTAAATACATCATTTTGCCTTACGTGCACCGTCCGCAACTGTCATATATTTTTTGTATATTCCTTTATTATTTTATTTAACAAAATAAGCAGTTTTTCTATGCATATGAATTTATTTAAATAGTTTCAATATATTATTGTGCTTTAGTTTTAGATCTTTTAAGTGTTTTTTTAGATTTTAGAAACTTTTTTTAAATCATTGATTAAAAGTTAAAAAAAATGATTTAAATTAGGCTAACCCTGCTGTTAATAAATTGTCTGTAATTTATTGTTTATGCTCGTTTTTTCTCGTTTGTGCTCAATTTGCGTTCTTTAAAAATAAAGCATTTTCCATCTCTAATTGTAACTATGACAGTTTTCTGCCCAGGAAATTTAATCAGATGCTATACAGGTTGTCGCGAAAATAACAAACTTAATATTTTCATAAACCCCACTTGGTTACCCCAGAATAATTAATGATTGAAATAAAGCTTAAGGTGATTTGTGCCCTACTACAACTCTGAGCTTCTTATCTGTGTCTGTGAATCATATTTGGTCAACCTTAAAGAAGTAGTAGTTAGATCCTTTGCACCGGCCCCCCTAAGACGCAAAATACTCTGCCTAAACAAATTATTTTAGCGTTATTCTTATTCGACTGTGGAAGACTTTTCGGTATTTTGGGCCCCTTAGTCAGCCACTGATTTTGAGTATCAGTTTGGTTAAGTGGAATTTAACAAGTGTCCATAATATGGACTATAGATAACGTAAATTTTTTTTTATAAAAAATATTCACTGTTTGTGGTATTACACAGGGTGTCTCAGATTTTAATCGAGAAAATTGTCTCGCGAAAATAAGAAAAAAAGTTTATGCTGCTTTAAAGCTTTGTTTTTGGGATACAGGGTGTTGAGTTTATTAAAAAAGTGTGGTCACGCCACTGCTTTTTTATACGTTGAAGCAATTAAAAATACAACTTTTTTTCTCTTGAATTTGTTTTCTATCTTGCCTAATTTTTAAGAAATAAAATTAAATTCGTTTATCCGCTCGTGACTTTAATTTTTGCAGGGACAAGCAAATAAACGAATTTTATTTTTTTTTTCTTAAAAATTAAACAAGTTCAGGAGTGAAACAAGTTATATTTTTAAATGCTTCAAATTTAATTTTTAAATATCTAGTTGGGATGACCCAGCGCCGCCTCTGGATTAACTAAATAAAACATTTAATTAAGCCCTTTGCTCATGACTAAAAAACCTAAAAAGTTTTATTCAATTCGGCAAAAAGTTAATGACAAATTTAATAACTTTAACACCCTGTATCTCGAAAACGAAGTTTATATAAACTTTTCTTCTTATTTTTGCATGTTCTATCGACAACTAAATTTTCCCGAATAAAATCTGAGACACCCTGTATAAGTTATTATTTTGCCCTTATATTTTTACTATGGAAAATAATTGCAAGTATTAATGTATTCAAGAATATATTTAAAGATATAATTTACTGAGATGGACATTCTTATTGGTCATAATAAAAAAATATGTGGAAATATTTGTCTATATTATATTCATACTCATGAGTAAAAATAATCAAAATAATATCTAAAAATCTAATTTTAATATATAACATCATTTTTACATTTTATGTATATATTTTGTAGTCATATGAAGGAAGATAAAGCCAAAAACGAATTTATATCAGTAGCAGAAGAACTGATAGCATCACGTCGATGTTTATGTACAGAACCAACCTCAAATTTCATTTTAGAAAACAATAATGGTATATTTTTCTGTACAAACAGGTTGTCCTGAAAATGGTGCACTGGCTAAATACCAAAATCTTCAAATTCAAGTATACCAACATAAAAACAAATAAACCTAATGCTGTTTAAAAAATAAAATGGCAAATTTTATTCATAACAGTTACAGCCTTAGTTTAATTTTTTTAAATAATTTGTGGTTTCAAAAAATATCAAATTGGGCAAAAAAGTATTTAAATAAACACTGTGCAACAGTACAAAAATTGATAATATGTACCTATATTTGGCTGCTTTATTTGTCAAGAAGTCATATTTATTTTAATGTATTATTAAGAAAAAATGAATACATGTATACAATAATAGATTTTAAATTCTAAGAACTACTGTAAGAACTCTAATCGACTAGTGGAAGAGTTCAACTTACCTTTACTGATTAATTAAGCAGTGGTATGCAACCCAAATTACTTCGTATTTTAATAAATAATTATTTATAAATCTTTATAAATTAAAATTATGTTTTAAAATGTGAAAATTAAAGTTTGAAGTTGAAGTTGAGTAAAGATCATATAATTTATTGGTAAATTTTTGACGAATGTAAAATTGTTGCACAGTGTAATCCACGGTCAGAGGTCAGTTTACCTACCATTAAAAATTATTATAATTATTATTTTGGAGAGTAATAATAAGTTATTAGCTTATAAAACACAGCAATAGCTATCCCAGATAGCACAAAGAAGTACTGGAAAATTCCTGAGTGTATCTCGTATCAGACATTAGTAAGTCCCGAGTACGTCCGAATCAGGTCCTGAACCTTCCCCAGGACGTACCAGGGACATTCGATGTTACCAAATCGTCGGTCCCCAGAACGTCCTACTTATAAGTAAGACATCCTCTGGCCGTCCTGAAATACTTTATTGGGGATTATTAGACAAGCTCTACAGAATTGAAGAGTGGTATTCCCAGGGTCTAAGTGACAAAAATAAAATTGTAAGTTATCAATGAAAAACAAATATTTTGAACATAAAAAATCATTCTGCATGACATGACAAACTATTTTTAAATGATAATATATTATTTAGCCAACTTGACACTTAGACCCATGCTTTAATTGCTAAAAAAAATTTACGTCCTTGGGAGGTACCGAGTATATCCGCTTTAATTTTCTCAAATAAGTAAGAGACTGGACGTACCCAAAACTTCCGATATAGGCCTGGGACGTTCGGACCTATGTGGGACCGGAAATGGACGTCCTGGGTACCTCTTAAGAGGTAAGAGGTAAGAGCACAATTGTGCTATCTGGGATAATGACAAGAACATTTTTTTACCATATATTGCTAGTTGAATACGGTAGGACGAACACGCTACTGTACATACATACTGTGGTATACAGTGCTGAGTGCATCAAAACTCCTTGAAAGAGAGCGGCAAAGGCACACTGCAGCAACATTTGGGTTTTGCATTTGTTAGCGAAATGATGTTTTCTTACTACCTCGGCCGAAAATACGTTGTTTCGTCCCCGATTCCACGGCAGAAAGTTTACGTTTGATGCATTGGTCAAGCTATACGTATTTTCGGCCGAGGTAGTAAGAAAATGTAATTTTTTATCCTTCTACAAAATAAAAAATATACAAATATATCGATATATGGTCAAGCTATACGCGCGCCCTCTATAATATCGCTCGTGCCGCAAATGTCGGGGCAGGCATCAATATGTTTCGATATACACATTTAATTTTTTCCCGTATTTTCGGCCGGGTAGCAAGAAAAATAGTATACACTACACGGGCAGAAAGTGTGAGAGCCCTGAACTGCGCGCCATGATGCCCTCGGCTCATCATGGCGCGCAGTGCAGGAATCTCACACTTTCTGCCCTTGTAGTGTAATATACCATTAAACAGCATTGTATACCTTTAGCGTGAAAATTCGGTATATGCGTCTGTCTCTTTCTCAACTACTTCAAGTTGTATGCGCATGTCTGAGAATTGACACAACGAATAGCAGAACGTCGCTTAGAATTACGAGCGTCGATCCATTCTGCAATTCTCAGACATGCGCTTAAGATTTGAAGTACCATATAAAATCACAGAAGCTCCGTGACACATTCTCTTACGGGCGCTAGCAATATACGAGTATAGATACATCTTTTTAACTATAGACAAACTGCCCTCTAGTGGTAAATTTTTAACATTTTAAATTGTTTTATTGGAAATTAAAACTAAGTTTCATAAAAAAAATACGTTTTATTGAAACACCCTGTATATTTTATATTTATAGAACATTTGAGCTTACTACTAGTAAGCTAGTACTAGTACCAGGAAAAAAATGACCTCTTTTATCAAGTGTTATCCAGTTTCGCCATTTTCAGAACATCCCGTACCTATATCAAAATTTACTAACAAAAATACTTTTAGAAAAGGTATTTTGTAGTGCTATCGATAGCATAGACGATAAACTTATTGGGTGCAATCGTTTGGCATTGATAAATAGGCCTATGATGAGGCCGTCCAAGCGGGTACCATACGTCTTATTATGCGAGATGCACGAAAATAGAATGCTTAGGCACAACTGTTGTCCAACATGTGGAATCTTCTGTACTCAGGTTAGTACCCCTCAGTGTTGCCAAGCGCGCGATAATTGAGAACCTCCCTGGAAAAACGTACCTACATTTTCTCAATTGTTTTATGTCATAACTATTTCATCAAGGAATTTAATACTGTAAATAAAGAAAATACACGCCACTGAAAGAAACCTGAGAAAGGCTTTGTTATCTATGCCTGACATTGTCAACCTTAGTCAACAATTTTATGTTGAATTTAATTATAAATGAGATGATTCTGAATAACAATATTAATTTGTTTTTTTAGGAATTCCACTTAAGTGATTAAAATTAATAGAATTTTAAGTTATTCCTATTAATATAAATTGTTACCTGTCAAAGGCTATTTCAGGCTCTTCCTTGTCATTATACGAGCTGGTGGATTTTATGTATTCCAATATCTCAGTTATTAGACATGGGACCCACACCAAATTTATAATAGTTTATAATGACATTAAATAAACAAGTTCGGCGCAAACAGAATTTAAATTGAAGTTTGCGAAAAAAAGTTTGTTTTTCCTGTTGCCTCACCCGCCTCCAGGCCCCCCTATTTGAGATAATTCAAATTAAAGTGGTGCAATTTATTATCTACTATAATTTATAAAATAAAAAAATATTTAAAATGGTATAAAACCTGTAATATTTGGATTTTTAAAATAAAATTTTAAATTTGTCAATAAATTATAGTAGATTATAAATTGCACCACTTTAATTTGAATTATCTTAAATAGGGGGGCCTGGAGGCGGGTGGGGCAACAGGAAAAACTAACTTTTTTTCGCAAACTTCAATTTAAATTCTGTTTGCGCCGAACTTGTCTATTTAATGTCATTATAAACTATTATAAATTTTGTGTGGGTCTCATGTCTAATAACTGAAATATTGGTATACCCAAAATCCACCAGCCGCCACTGGGTGTGACAATTAAGTAATGAGACTGATTCCATAAAAACCGTATATTTAAAAATTATTCTACAACTCTGCCATCCCCTTCAAAGTAGTCCCCTTGGGCAGCTATACAACGATTCCAGCGCGTTTTCCAAGCTTCGTAACATTTCTGGAACGCTTTGACTGGGATGTCCGCGAGTACCCTCGGAACAAAAAAGTCACAGGGTGACATGTCGGGCAAATAAGGCGGCTGTTGCAACACGGTGATCCCTTTAGAGGCCAAATACTGGGACACGCTGAGGGCAGTGTGGCACGGCGCGTTTCCGTGATGAGGGATCCAGTTACGAGCTACCCTCTTGACTCGTTTTCGCAATCTTTCGAGTACTTGGCGATAGTAGACTTGATTTACGGTTTTCGTAAGTTTCCGAAGCTGTTTCGCCCATACTGGCTCAAAATTTTATCGCGACACGTTGCTCTAGATTTCGTTTTTCCTTTTTAGTGACGAGCACCACCAACACACGTCTACTCAAGACGACACAACAGGCGAATTAAACAAGCTAGAGCGATGGTAAATATATCAATGGAAAGGGGAAGGATGCCGGGAAAGGGAATTTTAAGGTCGCAGGTTTACCACAAGCGCGGCAATAAAATCAGTCTCATTACTTAATTGTCACACCTCGTAACTTTAATAACTTTTACAACCAAATGCAGAACAAACCACCATAGTATTTTAATTTTGAAACCGACGACGTCGGTTAATTCCTTTCCAATCAAAAACACAAAACAAACATTGACATTTTGGTTCACTCTTGCACATTTTACTACACACAACAATAGATGTTCCTTGTGCACTCGTTTAATGGTATTCTAATGGTAGGACCCTTTTACTGTTCATAGGCAGCTTTAATACTTTAAACGTGTGTTTATACCCAACTAGCAAAATAAATCCCTTAAAGAACTGAATTGTTTTATAACTATCGTCTAGAGCTGCAAAAAGAACATTTTTATTGTTTAATGCGTCTTAATACAATAATTTTATCGTAAAAACGACGAAATTCTAATACATTATTGTATATATATTCTTACAACTCGTGTTATAGAACCAAACTCATACACATTTTTTAACCATTGTATAACGTTTTATACAATCCCTTATAAAATTATTTTAAAAGAGTTGTATAAAAGTTATAATAGAGTTGTATACCTATTCTTATACTTGTAGTTTCAACGTTTTATGATAGTTGTAATAGAATTTGTATAAAAGTTGTATTGAAGCTCTATAAGATACATTAAAAAATTGTTTTTTTAAGCAGAAGTAAACACACTACACAATAAGTATAAAGTTATTTTATAATTATCCTATAACTACACCGATTAACTTCTTTATAGAAAGTTTATAAAATAAAATTATCGCAAGTTCTGCGTTATAATTTTATTACTTAAGTCTGTTTATACATTTAGTGTCTTATTACGCCAAAATAAGTTAAGTATTTTTTTAAAATGGAGTCGCAATGGAAAAAAATTAAGAAAAGTGGGCATTTTAAAAGAAGAGCAAAAAAAAATTTATTTATCACAGATTATAAACAAAAAAATAGGTTAGGTCACATGTAGATAAAGAAGGTACCGCTAAAAAGTGGATAAAACAGAACACAATTGTATAGTGCGGTACAATGCATACCTTAAGCGATATTATTGTTCTATTGCGCAGTAGGCAAAGGCGTTATAGCCAATACGAAAAATGAACTTACAGGGTTGTTATTTTAGGCAGCAGTACTGCTGTGTTACCTACAAATCCTTATTTGCATAAAAAATTAAGGTAACGTCGTGCAGTATAAATAAAATTTTACTTGATGTACAATTGGCGTCCCCGAAATGTGAACGGCAAAATTTAAAAAATAAAAAATAAAAAAAATAAAAAATTAAGGTAACGTCGTGCAGTATAAATAAAATTTTACTTGATGTATGTACAATTGGCGTCCCCGAAATGTGAACGGCAAAATTTAATCGTGTAATATGGGCTTTGCATCAGTGTCGTCGGTAGTTGTCAAATTTGATAATAGTTGTCAGTTGCAATATTAAAAATGCCACCCCACTTAACCGAGGCTCAGAGGTCCAGGGCAATAGCCAAATTAGAAGAAAATTGGTATTTAAGTGAAGTAGCTGCAGATTTAAATGTCAGTAAAAGCTGCATATTTTATATCAAAAAACATTGGCAAGAACAACAAAGATTAAGAAGACCTATCAGGCAAGGTGTAGGAAAAATCTCCAACGAAAATGAAGACAATGCTCTTGTCGCACATATTAGGCAAAATCCTTTCAATAGCGCAGTTAAGGCCCGAGAAGATACACAATTTCCAGGATCTCTTCGAACAGCTCAAAAAAGATTGAAACAAGCTAGTTTAAAAAACTGTGCTGCTAAGCTATTTTAATACTTAATTGCAGAGTTAATTTATTTGTTATATAAATAATATAAACAATTGTTTACATTATTGTTTGTTAAAATATTATAAAAAAATAGAACGGTTTAGGATATTGTTCTTATTCTTAGTATTCTCCCTTCTATATGTAATACCACTGGCCGAAGCCAGGAATGAACGAATAAATTTTATGAAAAAAATCCATGACAACAAAAAATCGTTCACATTTCGGAGACGCCAATTGTACCTAACTGCACCAAAAATGAGTATTTTATTCTAAAAAAAACAAATAATTTGAAAAATACAGATAAAATCTGGCAACATCTCAAATGTCAGTTTCTTGCTTTACTTTTATAGCGCCTGTATTAAACAACTTTACAGAACCTAAATATCGTATAACGCACGCGACAGAGCAGATAAATTGTATAACATTTTTATAAAGACAAAACCATTTTATAACAAAAACGCCATATTTATTGACCGATCAATTGTTTATAAATCGCCGCCATTGTGTGAATTTTACCAACAAACGTTAAAACTGTCAATTAAAAATGAATTTTCTTGAAAAAAATTAATGTAATCTTAAGACTAGTCAATTATAAACTGAACAAATAAAACAATAATATTCTTAAAAAACATGAAACTTTGTCAAATAAAAAATTAATTTTTTTTTTTTAATAATTTTTAGTAGGTATATTTGTTAACTGGCGCTTTAATTTTTCGTTAAAAATATATACATATATTGTCAGAAAAGATTGCTCCGCATGAAGATGTTGTCCTCGATAGCGTAAATCTCAAAGGTTTAATAATTATATTTACATAATAAACAACAAGCACCATTTTGGATCTTAGCCGTTTGACATCCAACATAATTCGCATTATAAAATAGTCTTAGGATAAAAATTTCCCACTCCATTCCCAATTTCTAGAGAAGGAAACAAATTGATGTTCTTATAACGATTCTGTCGCATTATAACATACTTATAAAATGCTTGTTTTAATATTCTATAAATATTCGTAAAGTGCAATTAAGCTGCAGAGTAAAACCGCTATAGTATAATCGTATAGCAGTTCCCCAGTATACTGATACTGAGTTTTATAAGGGTTGTGTAGTGTATTTATATAACTGCTAACGAAGTAAACTGTTTTATAAAACGGGGCCCTTTTTGGTTGAGTAAGTGTTGTATAGTAGTTTTTAAACGCATTATACAATTTTAGCGTTTCTATAATATGTGTTGTATAGCAGTTCTAACAACACTTACATAATCAATTTTGTTAGCTGGGTAAAAACTACGTTTTTGGATACAGTGATCACAATATTTTAAAAACCAAAGGTTGATTGTATTTTTTTAAGCATAACTATTTTCTATAAACCCCAAGGTTGATTGAAGTATTTTTTTAAGCAGAACTATTTTCTATAAACGATCAACAAGCGATTTTTTCATCAAAATTTATAAAAAAAATCCAGAGGGCGCCATTTTGCAAAATATTTAGATATGCAAAAAAACTTTTTAAACTAACAATTTTTTAATATTTTGATTTTAAAAGGTGCTTTGCAGTGACTAGTGGTTTAAGAGCAAGGATAATAATCAAGTTGATAACTTAGTTCAGAATTAAAATATTTTTTTAAATTTTTGTGAATGTTACTTATACTTAATATACCTGGAAACTATATTGCAGAGCAACCCTGAGTTTAAATTTTTCTCAGTTTACATAACGCCAGAATTTCCTATACACTTTGCTTATTTGTGTTTCACCTGAGCTTATGGCGTGAGAAAGAAATAATTTCGTGAGTTGATTTTAAATTGAGTGGCGCGGTCATGCAACTTATGAAAAAAAAAGAGCTCATATGAACTCAGGGTTGCTCTGCGGGTATGTTTTATATAAAAAACACTATACAACAGTTTAAAAAAAATAGAAAACAGACCAACCCCTATATTATCTAATAAACTTGTCTGTGCTTTAAAAATAAAAACAATATTTAATGAAAATGATAAATGCGCTGTTAAAACTTGACAACACTGGTTTTATAATCCAGTAAAAATTATTTACTGTTTACATTGCCACTGTTTATTTACTGTTTAGCATTGTCCGCGTGAAAAATACCAACCTTTTGTACCAGTTTTAGTTTTAATAAAAAAAAATATTGAGAGTTTATTGTTTTCGGCAATACAAAATTCCTGACTAATAAATATTTTGCAGCCAAAATGTTTCAGAAAAAAATTTGAAAGAAAAAAGAAAATGAAAATTTTGATTTGGAATACCGCCCAATATTAGGAGATTGATAATGCAAAGATAATTTTTATTTGCAATTTTTATTTGGTGATAAACCCGTACCTAGCGTCAAATTAATAAAAAAATCAGATTTTTAAAAAATTGTACATAAAAACTATTTTTTTATTTATTTCAAAGGTATTTTTGTAGAGATGGGAAAATTCCCATTTGACGAAAATTCCCGGAAACTTTCCATCGAAAATTCCCAAAAAAAAATTTTATTGCGAAAATTTTTTTTTTATGCCAGGGATCTGCAAAAATATATAACACATTAATTTTTTGTCAAATTTTATTAAGAAAAAAAATTAAAAAAAATGTTTATAAGAATGTAACTGCAATACTATTTTTAGTATCTTTTACTTTGGAATATTCCTATTGTATACTGAAACCTACAAAATAAAAATAAAATGTTTACTATTAGAAATTCACTGCTAGTAAATCCTAGATATTACGTAAAAAAAATTAAAAGGGACAAAGTAACTAATATATAGGAATATTGAAAAGTAAAAAGTAAAGTAAAAAATAATTCCAAACACTAGATTTTTTTCTTGGCATTGTGCTATGCCTATAAATAAACAACAAAAATGTAAGAATGATTTTAAAGGCCAATTCTCACATAGCGATGCGACGCTACGCTACGCGACGCGACACTTTTAAATGTAGCTGATCAACGCGACTCGACAATATTTTGTCGCTTCCTGGAGCGACAAAACTGCGTTGGTTAGCTACATTTTAAAGTGTCGCGTCGCGTAGCGTAGTTTTTTGTGATGATGCTGAATAATCCAGCTTCATTGAGGTTATGTAACATGATTTATTATCTATAAACATAACTTACATTATTTATACTTCTTCTGCCTTAAATTAACACACATTAAATTCTTATTCAAAGTTTCTTGGCATTAACGAAAATCAGCGGTTAAACAATGGACATTTAAATGAATAAAACAAGGAAAGTTTCCAAGGAATGTTTCCGGTAGCTTAAAAGAAACTTTCAAAATGAAAATAAATTCCCAATTGGAAACTTTCCAAAACGGAAAGTTTCCTTAAAATGGAAACTTTCCGATTCCCATCTCTATATTTTTGTAGTGTATCTTTAAAACCTTTATCTTTGCAAAAAACTGCAATCTTTAAAACTATTTATTTATATTTATATGGTGATAAACCTTTTGCCCCCTACCGAGCATCAAAGTATTAAAAAAATCAGAGGGAGTTTGTTACCATATGGTTCATATGAAGTTGGCAGATAAACCATTGTAAAGAGCGACCCAAGTTTTACTCCAGTTTTGTTATAACACCATTTTTCAGACCCGTATTAACAACTGCGCCGTCACATCCTACCCCGACTAAATCTTCCAAATTGTAGTCATTTTAATCCAAAAAATTTACAATGCATTCACAAAGGCTTTTGGCACCAATTGGTGCACTGCGCGTGGTATTATGGAAGGAACAAAGCGGTACCTAGTACAACTGATTGTTTTTCTTAACAAAAAATACAAAAATACCATTGAAATATTTAAAAAAAAATAGTTTTTATGTACAATTTTTAAAAAATCTGATTTTTTTAATACTTTGATGCTCGGTAGGGGGCAAATAATATTGGGCGGTATTCCAAATCAAAATTTCAAAATTTTTATTTTTTTGAGCCCTGGTAGGGGGCAAAAGGCGTCACACAAACAAAAAACTGTAAATAGAAATTATTTTTGTTTTCGGCCAACCCTAATGGTCATCTTAATAATGTTACCCAATGGGTTTAGCAATGTTACGGTATCATATATTGATTACAATAGGCTTTATTATAATCAAAAATATATTTTAATAATTAAAATAATAATTATTGAATGTTTAAAATTTTAGCTTATGTGACAAATAGCGTTGCCGAGTGTTTTAAGCTTATACACCCGAACCTAACTAAACAAAAACCTTTTTTATATACTTATGTACGTTAGTGTGACATTTTTAGGACCCCTTAATATATACTGAGCACGTAAAAATCCCCCCTTTTATTTTTGA
The DNA here is from genome assembly GCA_921294245.1 of Brassicogethes aeneus. Lineage (NCBI taxonomy): Eukaryota > Metazoa > Arthropoda > Insecta > Coleoptera > Nitidulidae > Brassicogethes > Brassicogethes aeneus. The sequence continues at coordinate 29,935,845 of OV121137.1, forward strand.
ACCGTTGGATTTAGAAATTGGAAATATAGTATGCTAAACAACACATTAAATACTACTTTTAAAGTAAAAAAAATTGAAATATTTTTAAAATGGCGTCTTACTGACTAAAGGTCATATTTCTTTCAACAGGTTCATGTCACACATCATTAAGAAGGTCTTTGCAAGCTGCCAGATTTACATTTAAAACGTGTTATGTTTGTAATGACTTAACTTGGAACTTTCAAATTTTAGTATGGTACTCTTATCATTAAAGATTAATTTTGGGATGAAAATTTTGAAAATGACGCTGTACAATCTAAAAAATAATTAGTTACATGGCCAACTTTGTATTTTTAAAAACATGACCTTCATTTTAAAAAGTGTTAGATTAAGTTTAAAATACAATTTTCTAAAATAATAATAATTTTTAATGTTGAAAATTGTACTCATAAAATGTGGTTTTTTTGGATATAATTTCGGACATACCCTTTATATAATCTGAAAAATAAAGATTTGCTTATGATAAGCTTGCAAATACTTTTTGAATTCCCATTGAAAAAATGTGACCTTATAACTAGGGTTGGGACCAGTGCTGCCAGATTGGGCGCTTTAGCGCCAATTGGGCGGTTTTAAGAAATAATTTGCGCCTAGTTTTTTATAAAAAGCGCAAACCGCAATTTGGGCGATTTCTAAAAAAATAAATTTCTCTTTTGGGAATTCTTTGAATTAAACTTTACTTAAAATATATCTTCAGATTGCAGCTGCCTGTATTTAATACTTATAGATATTAACAGCGATCACCATAAATAATAATCATAGATGGTATTAAAGTAGTGTAAACACATATACTTACTGGGTAAGTATATCAAGTGTATATGTGTAAAAAAATGTAATTTTATAATTAGAGGTGAGTGCGGTCAAAATTTGAATTCAAGTAAAAGAAATTGAAATATGAGTTCTGATTGGACAGCTAACTTTTTTCCCCTTTCCGTTACTGGGATGTTGTGCAGCCGGCTTAACAGTAATAATATTAGTAATAAATATAGCCTACCACTGGTAGGCTACCAGCATTCACAATAATAATGAATAGGAACAGTTTCTATTTCTTATTATTTTGAATGCCAGTAGGCCATATTTAAATTTATTTATTTTAAAAAATAAAGGATATTTATTTTTTTATTTATTTTTAATAATATTAAACATTTATTTTTGTATATTTCATAAATAATAATAATATTGTTTACTATCAAGAAAAATGTCTTTATCTATAAAAATATTAAACTGGTGTGTTTAAGTATTTTTAATGCATTTTGCGAATTAACCGTTACAAGAATTTTATTTTAATTTTACCAATCTAACGTTGGCGCTGATTGCAATTTTGTTGGCGCTTTTGGGCGATATCTCACTCGAAAATTGGCGCCTCGAAAAAGAAATATCTGGCAACACTGGTTGGGACAGTTGAAATTTTCAAATGAAAATTTCAACTTTGAAAGTTTCAAACTTGAAATATTTCATTTAGTTGGAAAAGTGAAATTTTCAAAAATTTCAAATGAAATTTTCAATCCAAAAATTTCAACATTGCCTGTGAAAGTTTCAGAAATTTCATTGAAAGTTTCGCAATTTACTGAAAATTTCGCATAAATTTCACATGCGGCCTCCCCTGGGACCTTTAATAATAATTTACAACAGATTCCGAATCGACCAATAAGAACGAGTTATCAAGCGTCTGGGAGTTTTTTTATATTAGTTCGGCTGGGATTTGAATACACTATAAGTAATTATTGTTACTTATATGCATAAATTAATTTAAATAATTTAATTCAGTTATCAATTTAATTTGTAAATTAAATCAGACTTTAAAATTTTTTTAAAAGTCATGATTAATTTAAACTTTTACTTTTGCTATAATTTCATCGGAAAACGAATAAAAAATGCCTTTGGCTCATAAAATTTTGATGAAGTTTCTTCAATTTTCGTAAAATTTCAGTAAAATATTTAAAAATCATAAATTTATATAAATATAAAACAATGAAAGTGGCACAATCTCATTAGCTTACCAAAAAGTGCTATATCTCTTTTAGTTTTAGTAATTTTAAAAATATTTTAAAAGGAAATCTCAAGAAATTTGTGGTAAACATTTACTACTTATATTATTGGTGCAGGGGCCCACAGAGGGGTAGGAGGTAAGAGAGGCAGTTTGCCATGGTCCCCGAGTGGGCTTATTTTAATATTAATATATTACACTTAAAGTGATTGAAATTTATTGAAAGTTTCAATAAATTTCATAAATTTCATGAAATTTCAGACATTTAGGAAATTTTAATAAATTTCATAAATGTCGTGAAAATTTCAAGTGAAATTTCAAGTACAAGCAAAAAGTGAAATTTTCCCAACCCTACTTATAACGCCATTTTAAGAATTTTTTAATTTTTTTTAAATTTAACACTAAAATTTCCCATTATTAAATCCAACAGTTTAAAAAATAAAAAAAGGGGTTAACGCGCTCACTGTATATTTAATACCACTATAAAATATATGGACACCTTTTTTTAGGGGAAATTTGCTGAATGCAATTTGAATCATCAGTACCATAGAAACTGCCAACTTACTATTGCAGATTACGTGTGTTGCCCACACTGTGGTTCTACAAAATTAGGATATGATATATTTGTAACATTGCATTCTAAAAGAAAACCCATTTATCTCAAGAAACAGCAACTTTTTAACTAGTAAGTATGTAGGATAATACATTCAATATTTTGCAAATATTTTCTTGGTCTGCTGTATTTTATTAAAAATGGACTTGAACAGTTATTGCAGCAAGCCCCTGAATTTTTATAATGAAGTAAAACAATAAATTATACTTAATATTTATTTGTATGCTTGGGGCCCTATATTACAACATGTATAAATGCGTGAGCTCATACCCAACATTAGTGTAGAATATTCTTCAGTTGGAATGTATATACTTAGGTATAATAAATAAAGTAATAAAATAAATAACGTAACGTATCATAGTGTACACTGCGATTAAAATTTAGCGGATATTGAAAATTTAACCATTTTTCATACTTGAAAAATTGTAAGTACATAATAATAATATGTAATATTATTACTAAAAACTGTGTACTTAATATAGTGTATATAAAAAGATTTTTAAAAATAGATGCAAGCAAGAGCTTAAATTGTTGGTTATATCTTACTAAAAGCCAATGGCATTTCAATTTCTTGACTGCAATAAATTTTATTTTGTTTAAAAAGTGTTCGGAAAATGTCAAACCAACGATGTATGGGGGGTTTATTTTAAGTATAAAACAAAATTAAAACATTTCTGACAAATAGTTTCCAAGTTATACCAAAGGGTTTAAAAATTGAATTTAATCACGGTGCTGTTCTGAAAAGTCATTTTCAGACTTTCTGTGAAACTTTTTGACTGTGATATTCAATTTATTTATGATGTAACTAAGAATTTAAGAAGAAATTTTTAAATTGGATTTTTATTAAAAAATATTATACACTCTTTTAACTATCCACTTAAAACTTTTGAATTCATTTATATATTAGCAAAACTTTTAAATCAGGTTAAAGATTATTTAATTTTGTAAAAAATGGTTTTGCTATTTTTTTATATTTGAAATAAAGAAAACAATTAAAAATTAAATGAATTAATCGCATATTTTAAAAAACAATAAATTTGGTAAGACATTTTTTTTTATTAAATAATCTTTATTCTGATTAAAACGTTTTGCCAATATATAAATGAAACTAAGTTTTAAGTGAATAATTAAAAAAGTGCATATTTTTAATAAATATCAAATAAAAAAACCAACAGTGGGAATTTTTTTATTTTGCTCTTAAATTCTTAGTTACATTATAAATTTCTATTTCACAAAAAATCTGAAAATAACTACTCCAAACAGCACTGGGATGGGAATGAGAATGAGGATTATGGGCGATTCCATGATTACTAATGAGACCAACAGAAAGAGAACAAAATGTTTTATGAAAATTTTTGAAGATATGTTGTTCCTATGATAATAATTTTATGATAGTTCTCAGCAATACAATTAATTAATAATAACTATCATAAAATTATTGTTATAGGAACAACATATCTTCAAAAATATTCATAAAACATTTTGTGTTGTTTTTTTTGTCCCGTTAGTAATCATGGAATTGCCCTTATACACAAGTTTGGGTTTCCCGACAGGAACTGTAATAAAATACTTCTGTTACTTAAAGTCACTGTACATGGAGCCTACACAAGGAGCACAAACTATGTTTACAAATGCTTTCCTAAAATAAGAGTTCTCTTTGTTGCTTATACCAATTGGTTTGTACCATTACAGTGGAGGGGTATAAGCGGACGTCAGTACAAAATGGAAATCAGCGCCGCCAGTGGTGGAAAAAGAAAACGAAATGTGTGCGTTTTAATCAAGGAGCCTACACAAGGAGTCCGAACTGCATATAAACAAGAATCTTCCTAAGGAAAGTAGGCGCTGGTGTTCCGTTTATTCTGAAACAATTGACTAATTTGTACCGAAACGCCACCAAAAGAGCAGACGTCAGGACGCATCAACAATCAGCGCCGCTGGTGGTGAAAAAAAAAGACTTAATTTGTGCAATTTAGAGGGCAGGTTTTATCAATTTTCCCTATTATGTTCGGGCTCCTTGTGTTCGCACTCTTCGTAGGCTCCATGTTGCTGTAGATGCGTTTTATGATTTGTTTACATAACAACCGTTTCTTAAATCGGCTTAAAAAATAAACCGCGTTGCGGTTTTTTTTAAACTTAAATACTTAATAACTCGAAAAAAACTTGTCAAAAAATGTTTTGTAATTTTTTTTATGCCTAAAATAACGTTGTATATCGTTGACCCGCCATTTTTCACCCTTTATAAATTTTATGCAATATTTTCCTTAGGCTAAAACTATATTGCAGTTTAATATTGTTTTTGGTACTTACAATAAAATCAAAATTCGTCTCAAAATGGTATATTTCAATATGCCCTAATTCTGTTCCTCAAATCATAGCAACATTATTTAATTGTATAATTCGTTAAAGTATTAAAGTCTTTTAGGTCGCTATAATTTTTACTTCTAACATATCCCCATAGCTTCATTGCTTCATAACAGTTTTCTTCAATGTACTGAATCTCTGTGGCATTTAAATCCATTTTCCAGTGAAAAGGTGCACTTTTGGAATCTCTAAAAGTGCTTGAAACACCACCATAGTTCATTCTAGTATGCGAATCCAAAAACATTTTTACGTTTTCATGGAACTGTAATCCAAAAAACTTAAAAAGGCTTTTGACGTATTCAAATGGGTTTAAAGAAAGATCTTCATATCGAATGGCCCTGAAAAAATAAATACGAATATATCATAATTGTTTGTTAAATATTCATTAAAATTTTATTATTTTTGTTGTATTAAAATCCAATAAAAATTGCCTCTCAATAGAATAACACAACAATTTTCAATAATAAAATTTTATTTTAGGAATCACTCACAAATAATCTAACATGGATGAAGTACAATGGCGATTGAGTGCGCTACATTTAAAGCAAGTATAGACATAAAGTTATGTTATTGATATATATTGAATTGTACCTAATTAATTTAATATAACGAATTTAATTTATCCTTTATGTTTTATTTATTTTCTCATAGTCAACTTGTCCGAAAAAAGGTTTGGAAAAAATTGTAAACAAAAAGTGAAGGGGGTACCTTTAAAATGTATGTTATAGGGTCGATGCTCTAGCGAAAAATTTTCTAGCGTTCTAGGATGAAAAATTTAAAAAGTAGGTAGCGCTAAAGTACCCATTTTTGACCCAAAAATTTTTTTAAGGCAGTACTATTAAAAAAATTGGTTACCTTTGTCGAAAAAACCTACAAAATTCATATCAACTTTTTTTCCTCTGATAAACCGTTTTTATAAGGTTTTTGGTGAAATTTCAAAAAGTTCTTGTATTTCATTTTTATCAAAACCACATACCACCTGTGATCAAAACGGTGTTTTAGAAAAAAATTGTAAACAAAAAATGTAGGGGGCACTGTATTCTACAATTTATGTCGTTGGGTCTTTTAACATAAATTTAAAAACTAGGTGGCGATTGAGTACCTAAAAAAGCATCCTATTGCTTTTTGACCCCCATTTTTTTAACGTAGAACTAATTATAAAAGTATATTGAAAAAAACCTACAAAATTTATATCAACTTTTTTTCCTATGATAAAACTCAAAAAGTTTTTGGATTTCATTTTTATCAAACACGGATTTAGAAAAAAAATTGTGAAAAAAAAGTTCCCTACAATTTAGGTCATTGGAGAGAAAAATTTTAATAATAGTGGGGCTAAAGTACCCAAAATAACTTTTTTCCTACGATAGACCGTTTAGGAGTTATATTGTGTGATATTTCGAGTACTTTAAAGAAGTTTCTCAATAAAAAATAAAAAAAAATATGGTACTTTATCGCCACCTAATTTTTTAATTTTTCGTCCTAGGGCATCTACCCAATTACATAAATTGCAGTGGACAATGCCCCCACATTTTTAGTTTTTAAAATTGTTTTCTAAAACTTACCGTTTTCAAGAGCAAGAGATTTTTAATTGCTATTTTTAGGATTTTAGGACAAATCTTAGTATAATTTAAGGACATTTCAGACATATTTAAAAACTTGCAAACGATTTATTAGAAAAAAATAAATTATTCATTGGATATCAAAAACAATAAAAATATCTACTTTTATCCTAAGGTACCTATAAACCTATATACGAGGTGTGTTCAGAAAATAACGGGAATTTTCGTTCTTTGAAAAAAGTATTTATTTATTCGTCTACATTAAAGTTGTCGCCTTCAAAATAGTCCCCATTAGATATTATGCACTTATGCCAGCGCTTCTTCTAATCATCTAAACTCTTCTCAAACACGATCTTTGGGATAGCGATGCGCTTTTAATGTCATTTATGCTTGCAAAACGACGGCCCTTTAAGGTTCTCTTTATTTTGGGGAATAGGAAAAAGTCAGACGGAGCCATGTCTGGCGAATATGTAGGCTGGTGCATCATTACAGAAACTTCTAGTCGGTGACCCAACATCGATCCCGACTTCTCACGTGCTGGCACAAAACATTACAGTATTGTTTTTGGCAAAAAATTGTGTTTAAAATTCAACAATTTTGGAACAAATTTTGCTGCCACGCGTTTCATACCCAAAACATTCGAAACAATTTCATCGATATGCCAACATCATCAGCGACTTCTCTAATTGTGATTCGGTGATCGTTCATAACAATTTCTTCCACTTTTTCCATGTTTTTATCGGTTGTTAATGTGCTTGGGCGTCTAGGGCGTTCGTCATCTTCAACGTCTTTACGGCCATCTTGGAAACTCATATATCACTTAAGTCTTGTTTTACTCATAGCAGACTCACCATAGGCCTTTCTTAACATTTCAAATTCTTTGATCCATTTCTTTTAACGAACGAAAATCGCCGAGCTCATAAAAACACGTCTAACCTTAGCGGCTTCCACAGACAAAGCATAGAAAAAGGAGACAAAGTAAACAATGAAAACGTTTAAAATTTTTATCATTCTTCAGGAGTATGTATACCAACATAATAAAGACAATTTTATGAGAACCGGACTCTCCAAACCCGCGAAATTTAAAAATTCCCGTTATTTTTTTAACACATCTCGTAAGTACCTATAGGTATAAATGTATGTATGTATACTAAAATAAAAATAAACAATTTTTTATTCAATATTGATAAAAGAAAACTAAAATATTTTCATGTCTTCTAGGGTAGTTTTGTATCACTGTTTTGGACTTAAAACGTTTTTTAAAGCTTTAATCCTGTTCCCTTTCTTTAGCGCTTAGTTCTAGTAAAGACACTATGTAGATCCGATTTATTATTTGTGTTCTTTAAGTATTCAATAGTTTTTCGATATTTAAACTTCAAATTTCAAATAGTACGAACAAAGTAACATCCTTTTAGTTTAAAAAAGTAACCAATAGTATCCTAATAACTAATAACTTTTAAGGAAAAAAACTTTAATAATATTAAAAATATTTTAAACATAACAAAACTCTCATCACAGATCAAATTATTGTTGTTATTATAAGGCATTGTCCATAAATGATGATGGGAGGAAGAGGTTAACAAATTTGTGACACTCTGTGACCAAGTCACAGATGACGATGCCAAAACTGTAATAAGCATAAACAGTTTGCGCTTGCTGGATTGCCAAATCGGATTCATATCAGTTGCATCGCTAATAATTCGTTATTAATCACAAAATTTTATAAGTTTATTATATTTACATACGAGTGAATATGCTTAATACAGGGATAAAATAAAAGAAAGGAATAGGACTTTAGTAACTTTTTTCAACAGAAAGTAACCGATAGTAACCGCACCAACCAAAAACTATACTATACTAGTGACCTAGCGGGAGGCCTGAAATTGTTAATTTTGTTTTGATAGGAGTCAACCATAGAGTGGGCAACCTAGATCACAAACGGATGTTTTGGTTTTCTTGTCATGACGAAATCATGTGACAGGTGGTTTATGGGGCATTTTTAAATATTAACAAAACAGAAAATGACAAACTTTTGGACATTTCAGGGCAAGACCAATTTAATAGGACATTTAGGACAAAACGCTTAATTATAGGACGACTTAGGACATTTGAGAGCCCTCTAAACAAAAAAAAATCCGTAAATTTCTCGAAAAAATTTACTTGTATTTTACATGGAAAAAACTTCTTGGTAGTCAGCTAAATTTTTGGTATTTTTATTTTGTTCCAAAATAACTTTTGAGGCACTACATTGGCTTGAATTTAGTAATTTATGTTAAAAAAAAATGTACACCAAATTGTAAAAGCAAAGATACAATACAATACATAATTGTATAATGGGTAAATACACACCGAAACCGTTGGGGATATTTCCTTTTTAGTATTATGGCAGCACTGTAATCAGAAATCATGTCAGCACAGAGGTTGTTGGGTTGATCACAGTCAGGTTCGCCCGGACACCAATTTCTATGTTTTCGGGATTGCATGGTCCCACGAGGATCACGCACCAACAAAACCACTTTAACATTTAGACTGCAACAAAAAAATATTTAAAGAATAAATATAAAATTATAGTCTGGTACATTGGTAGAAACTAAAGTAATAAGGTTAACTATTCAGAAATTGTCAACTTTTTACACGAATTAAATGAGTGCGTATAAAAGTTTATAAACGAGTTGCATTATGCAACTTGCATACTATACTTTTTCTACGACAAATACTTGATATTATCTAAAAAATTAAAAATAAATATTTGTATAAAGCGACATCTGTACGAAAATAAAGTAACCATCCCAATAAATATTTTTGACGTAATTTTGCACCATTAACATTGCCCGTTATTATATTTTAATTAAACTTTACAATTATTGATACTTTAAAATATTAAAATAACTTCAAAATTATGTAATTATGTTAAGAAATTTTTTTATCCTTTGAATTTTTTTTATTACTATAATTGCAAAATATTAACACATAGTATTAAACATTCTTAAGTGACAGTTGTATTTATTGAAATTCCCTTGGAAATCTAGCTACCGGCGTTAAAATCTCAACTTTTTATGTGTAAATCAAAATTTATCCCTTGAAAATAGACTAACAATCAATATAGAAGCAGTTTTTCACAGTAAAAGAGAAGAGAATGTTTTATGGGAAATGTACGCTTTATTTTTAACGCTTTATCAGTTAAATCTAATTAACTGCAGTACTAAGGCGAAATCAAAAGGTCAGTACAAACGTTCATATAATCTTTTCAAATATTGACGTCAAGAAACTATTTAATACTTTCATATTTTTGTATTGAGATAATAAAATAATTTTCATATTTAGTATTATTTTACAAGAAAGGCACTTTATTTTAACGATTGTATGACATTTGACAACTGTCAACTAACTAAAAACTAACTTCAGCCTGTGACTAAAAACCTGTTGCCAACTTTAGCCCGTGACTAAAGCGCCATAAAGCCACAACTTAGTGGGCGTTTTGTATACATTTTCAGTGGCTGCTCGTGGTTAGTAAAAGTAAGAAGGCTAATAAAGACAAGTGACATTTTTTTAGACACATTAACACACATGGGTCTACGGATGGAGGTCACAATAGCAAAAAATCTTTAATATTTATTTTAAGACAAGAAATCATTGTTAATAAAATTTCTGCTTGTTAAGAAAATTAATTTACAATATAAAAATTTAAGATCAGATGTACAGGGTGTAAATAAATTAGGAAAACATTAAAATGCTTCAAATAAGTACCATTATTTCCCAGGTAGCACACTGACGTCTGCTGACGTTTATATGACGTTGCTTACGTCATTTAAACGTTAGAAGACGTCATATAAACGTCAGCAAACGTCAGTGTGCTATCTGGGTTATTACTTCGAACAAAAATGTTATGGAAGAAAGTTATTTATAAACTAACACCAAGTCTAAATACAAATTTTTAAATGATAATTTCAATATTTAAAGTTATTCAATATAACTACCTCCCCCTCGACACATTATCCGCTAACTTAATAAAGGTACACTTTAAGAAAAATTCGCGGTTCATTTAGTTCATCTATTGCTTCCTGCATGCGTCTTTTTCTTTTCATGTGGCATCTGTCACCTGTCATTTGTCCCCTGCAATTTACAGTATTAATATTGCAATATATTCAATATTGTATTAAATACATAAATATTTTTATCTACACAACAGTGGCTTTTCGACATTTTACGTCACGGGCTAAAGTTAGCTTTAGTATAAATTGGGAAAAAGTGAGGTTAAATTCGGGTGACAGTTGACAGATGTCAAAATTTTAACAAATAAAATTGGCTTTAAATTCTGTTTTGTGTTCGTCGTATACGATCTATAGATAAAGTATAGTATGCAACTTGTTTATAAACTTCTCTAGACACTCGTTTTTATCAAACACTCGCTCGCAAGCTTCGCTCGTGCTTAATTAAACTCGTAACTAAAATGGCGTATATAAAACTTGATACATAATATACTATTTTTTGCTAAACATTTTTTAAAATGCTTTCACGAAATCAAAAAACTAATGTAAATTAGTTAGATGTTGACGTGACAGACGTTTACAAAATGAATAATTTTAAATATTGGAATTTTCATTTGAAAATTTCTATACAGACTTTGTGTTAGTTTATAAACAACTTGCATAAAATGTTAGTTAACAGTAATAAATAATGGTAGGTACTTCTTTCTTGATGCATTTTAATGTTTTAATGTTTTTTTCCTGATTTCAATTTTTTATACATTATTGTAAATTAATTTTCTTAACAAACAGAAGTTTTTATAAAGGATTATTTATTGTAGTAAGATTTTTGTACTATTGTGTGAGTATCCGTGGACACACTGTATATCTGTAGACCATAAAAAATTAATACAACTTATTATTACATTTAATTGTACTGTTTATATTTATTTATACATAATTTATATGTATGTATACATACATATGTATATGTATAAAATGAGAAATAATAAATACCTACATTTCAAAACACATTACAAATGCAAATAACGAAAACAACGCTATACAAGCTTCGGACTGCCTGGGGAAGTCGGGCTTACCATAATGTTCTAAATAGTCGCTAAAAGCTGTACATTTAAACGTATTATAACAATAACAAAAGAATCGGGACAAATATCTTCAGAAATTCACTATGTAAGTAAGTTTTGTGCCTTATTTTTAGTACAATAGGTGGCAGGCGCGTGCTGGCCCACCTGGCGACCGGAACTTTCCCGGTGGGCCCTCATAAAATGTCCATAAGGGGCCCCACGACTCCAACGCGTGATAAATTTAAGTAAGCTGATATTAGCAGGGACTTATAACAAAACCTCGTATAAAAATGAAACTCTGTTTCTGGCGTTATGGTTCCGAGTAACATAAAAAAATAAAACATAATCAGAAACGGAACATTGGAAATTGTTCCCAACAATTAACAGAAGTATAACGAAACTTAAGGTAACAAAACTAGCAAAATTCTAAGCAGAACCGAAACACCGGGTATGGAAACTAAACCAGCAACGCCACCTAGGTGAGTTACGAAATCGTTACAAAGCCTCTTGGTACAGAAGCTAAACTAGTAACGTTTTCCGTGTTTTGAAGAAAACTATTAAGTACCTAGTAATTTTTTCTGTTAATAAATAAATGAAGCAGCTTATGAGAGGTAAACCACTTTAAAATCAGCGAGACCAACGTTTAACGTTGTTTCCTTATCAGTCGTTATCAATAAGGAAAAATCCTTAGTCACACGTTGCGCATGACTACCCTTGGGATTTTTATCCTTGGCCGTTAATTTGTAGGCGATTTTTAATTTTTAAAAATTAGTGGTTTACCCCTTGGCAGCGTACTTATAAAATACCTTTATAATTTTGTATTTTGGTACTATTAAGTATTATTTCTGAAAGTTTCGTTATAATTTTAGGAGAAGCATGTTTGGATTCAATTGACGCGTTTCTCGGAAAAACATCATTAGTCCAAAATTAACATATTTGGGAAAATGAAAAAAACTCTCCGACATTCCCATTTTTGACCAAAGTACTTTATTGACCTATTTACTACATGTAAAAAATTTAAGATACTTTGTCCAGAATTCCTCATGTTTGTATTTTCAAACAAATATGAAAAAAACACAAAAAATACATGAACATGTGAGGTTTTTAGAAGAAAAAAAACAATTCTCCTTACTACAAACACTACAAATTAAATACTAACTCTGAGTAACAAAATAAATGAAAAAACTAAAAACTGTATTACTGCCACACTCAGTCTTCGCATCCACTGCTGTTATAATCGTTGTCGACCGTGTTATCAGGACTGTCAGGTGCTATGGTCTTCTGCTCTTTTATCAAGTTATCATAAAATTTTCTATTGCTGTGGTAATGTAAAAGAGGTAGAAGCTTTTCTAGAGTGTCCAAAAACGTCACATGTTGTTTACATGTGACTTTCTTAGACGAAACGGAGTGGACTTGTGATGTTTTTAGAAGAACAAGCTAAATTTCATATTTAATTATTATGGAACCTATGACATTTTTACGAGAAACACTTATTTGTATGTATACGTATACGTATATATGGAGGTTAGGAAACAGTTGGTGCTAATATCTAAATTTCGACGATATTGGACTAATGATGTTTTTCCGAGAAACGCCTCAATTTAGTTTAGATCCTTACATGAAGAAATGCGTTACAAATCCCTGGTTATTAGTGAGTAGTAACGGCCCCAGCACGCGACGTAACATTTCAAACACAACACCCCCCCCAGTTCCCCAACCCTTTCTCTAAATGACATAAAATTTAAGGCTGGGGAGGGCCCTGTAAGGAAATTATTTACCGGGCCCTAAAATCATCCCAGCACGCGCCTGATAGGTGGCTATGACATGTTTGAAAATTGTATTGTAATAATTATTACAATTAATTAATGTTTAATTATTTCTCAAATGGTTTCTAGATAATTGCCTATCCTTAAATAACTCTAAAGCACAAAGTAATACTTGATACTTTGAAAGTATCAACTTTACTCTCAGGAAGAACAGTAATGTTAAACACCAATTTCTACCTCAATGTGCAATAGAATCCAAGTTTCTTGGAGTTCACTTAGATGCAGGGAGCAACACCTTGCCAATCTTTCAAAAAAACTATTCCGTCAACTTTTCCTATTTAGGAATCTTGTACAGGTTACTTCCAAAGAAACTCTCCTAACAGCATACCATAGCAACTTCTTTCCTGGGGTCACTCTTGTCACATTAACAAGGCATTTAAGCAGCAAAGAAAATGCATACGCATTATCTCTGGGATTGGCTTTACCTTGTGCTTACATTATGAAGTGTTTGTTGCACGTTAAACAAAATCTTGATCAAAACAGATCTCAGATCTCTGGAGGTACTCACAACTATCCTACTAGAAACAAAAACAATCTTGTTCCAGACTTCTGCCGACTTGAGAGATCCAGAAATGGTTCAAGATATTTGGGAATAAAATTATATAACTATGTACCAGCTAGAATTAAATATCTAAACTTCAATCACTACAAAAAACAAAACAAAACAGATGTCAGATTTGTTTATACAGGGTGACCCAGTGCTCTGTGATCGGTCCATATTTTTTTTGCTATTAAAGATATCGATATGAAATTTTTATAGAAGATATGATCGAACTAAACCTATTTTCCAAAATTATTTTGAACAAAATTCCACTTCCGGTTTCACCGGAAGTGACATCAACATTGTTATTTCAAATGGAATACCCTGTATATTTTTTGATTTTTAAATTTTATATGTAATTCCTGATAAAATTTCTATAACATTCCCTATACCTAAACTCAATAGTTTTCGAGATATTAATTTTTTTCGTAAAAATTTGACAGTTGCGCCTTCAACAAAAATAGCCTATAACTTCTTTGTTATTAGGTCTATTCGTATGCGGTTGGGATTTTTGGAATTTTGAAACATTGTTTTAAATATCCCGTGTCAAACTTTGCCATATTTCTAACCAATTACTTGATAAAAATTAGGGTGAATTTGGCAAACTTTAAACGTTAATAACTTTCTTATTTTTAATGGAACGCTATGTATATTTTTGCAGAATTAAATTTCTTATTAAATTATCTTTTGATTGGTATAATCATTCCCTATACCTAAAGTTAATAATAACAAAGATATTTCACAATTTTGTAATAATTTAGGTATCAACACAACTGAAAAATCGACAAGCGAGTTATTTTGACGTATCCATGGATACCAATAACAAAAATTGTTTAAAATCTAAGAGCCGTTTCACATGCGACTGATAAAGTCCTGACGATCAGTCCTGATGATACGGACTGACGGTCATGGCCATTGTTTCACAAGCAACGTATAGTACGGAAATGTCTACTACGAGACGGTTCTCAGCGCCTCCAGAACTGCGCTGTTGCCGCTTTTTGTATAAAGAGAATAATACAACGCAAAATTTTAAAAGTTCTTTTTTGCTTCCGCTACTTCTTCTAATGCTTTGTTCTTTGCATCCATTTTTTATAGTTCTCATCATCAGCATCTTCGCTGTTCGATGCTACTTATTACAATTTCTGTATCAATGCGTAAACTACTTATTGTGCAACACTGTTTCTGCTGACCGTACCGTACGTACGTACGTACCATATGAAATACTCCATATAACTAACAGCCCTTAATAGTCCTGACGGTACGCAGTGCGCACGGGCTGTCCCGATGCCCGTGCCGACGAATCAGTCAACCGATGATACGCAGTGCATGTGAAAAAGTTCATTTAAACAATGGCCCCTAGTCATCAGGACTGACCATCAGGACTGATCGTCAGGACTTTATCAGTCGCATGTGAAACGGCTCTAATTGTTACACTTTTTCTCGTATTTGTTCAGTTAAAATGGATTTTACGCGACAAGAAATGATAAATATGGTTTATTGTATTGGAGAAGCGGATCGAAATGTTCTGCTAGCTAGTAGAATTTATCATCAAAAATATCCAGACTCAAGATTGCCCCGAGTAATTTCATTTAAAAAATTGAGGGATAGATTTGAATTGACGGGTAATATTTCTTACAAGAAACTAGAATTGATTGGACGGAGAATTGATGAAGACCATGAATTAGAAGTTCTTTTGACGATAGAGGAAAATCCTTTTTTGAGTACTCGGGAGATCGCAAGAGAAACTGGTCTATCGCAAAGCAGTGTGAATCGCATAATTTTAAACCATAAATTTCACCCGTACCATATGGAACTTCATCAGGAACTTTATGATGACGATTTTTGGCATCGAGTAGATTTTTCAAATAGAATGCTTGAAATTGTGCATGCTAATGGCAACTTCTTAAACGGCATTTTATTTTCGGATGAATCTACTTTCAAGAGTAATGGATCTGTTAATAGGCACAATTTGCACTATTATGCGACTCATATCCCCCATTGGCTGAGAACCATGGATCACCAAAATAGGTGGTCATTGAACGTTTGGGGAGGTATTATTGGAGGCCGTGTTGTCGGTCCATTCTTTTTTGACGGTGTCTTGAATGGTGAGAGATACTTGGAATTTCTTCAAGCCGATCTTCCATTGCTTCTCGAAGACGTAGACTTACATACAAGAGCGAACATGTGGATTCAGCATGATGGTGCTCCTGTTCATTATAGCCGTATCGTGCGGCAGTTTTTAAATCAGAGTTACGCTAACCGTTGGATAGGAAGAGGAGGAGCTATTGCTTGGCCAGCTCGCTCCCCAGATCTGACACCCATTGATTTTTTCCTTTGGGGGTATGTAAAGGAAAAAGTTTACAGAGAACGACCAACCACAGCTGAGGATATGATGCAGCGAATAACCGATGCATTTCATTCTATTAACGAGGATATGCTAACCCGCGTGAAGCAATTTTTTCTTCATAGACTGAATGTGTGTGTTCAGCAGAATGGCCGTATATTTGAGCATTTATTATAATTATTAATTAAGTATTTCGGTAAATTAAATTTTTTATTCTGATTTAACTGATTTTTGTGCTTCTATTATGACAATAAATAATAATACAATTCAACGAAAGAAATTATTAATAATTATGAATAAGCATTAATTTCTCTCTGTATAACGTTTAATTGTATTATTTAGAATAACTGGTGGATTATGTGATATGTACTCATTTTTACCAAAATGATAATGTCACACTTGAAACAATTAGATTTTAAACAATTTTTGTTATTGGTATCCATGGATACGTCAAAATAACTCGCTTGTCGATTTCTCAGGTGTGTTGATACCTAAATTATTACAAAATTGTGAAATATCTTTGTTATTATTAATTTTAGGTACAGGGAATGGTTATACTAATCAAAAGGTAATTTAATAAGAAATTTAATTCTGCAAAAATATACATAGCGTTCCATTAAAAATAAGAAAGTTATTAACGTTTAAAGTTTGCCAAATTCACCCTAATTTTTATCAAGTAATTGGTTAGAAATATGGCAAAGTTTAAAACGGAATATTTAAAACAATGTTTTAAGATTCCAAAAATCCAAACCGCATACGAATAGACCTAATAACAAAGAAGTTATAGGCTATTTTTGTTGAAGGCGCAACTGTCAAATTTTTACGAAAAAAATTAATATCTCGAAAACTATTGAGTTTAGGTATAGGGAATGTTATGGAAATTTTATCAGGAATTACATATGAAATTTAAAAATCAAAAAATATACAGGGTATTCTATTTGAAATAACAATGTTGATGTCATTTCCGGTAAAACCGGAAATGAAATTTTGTTCAAAATAATTTTGGAAAATAGGTTTAGTTGGATCATATTCTCTATAAAAATTTCATATCGATATCTTTAATAGCAAAAAAAATATGGACCGATCACAGAGCACTGGGTCACCCTGTATATACGAGGGACAACTATAATGATCTTTAAAATCGAGGAAAGGTGAGGTTATAATAAATTTTTGAGTAGAAAAAGCATAGAATTACACTATAAATAATGCGCATTATTTACTCGGATGAATTACGTCTCTCGCTATCTCGTTATTCTAATAAACAGGTGCAATTGCTTAATGCTTATTTAAAACATGTATTTTAATTACATATTCTGACCTCTCCAATGGAGAGTCTCCATAACATTATTTTATTTAAGAAAACACACAAGAGTACAGTTTAATCAAATTCAAATTTGTCCTGCCTGGTTTAACTCACTTTTTAAGCCAAAATTTTCATTTTGTGCTGCCTTCAATGATTTGGTACCATTTTATAATTTTCGTATTATGAATTGTACTTCTACTTTTTGATGTCAAATTTATAGGAGTGCAAAGAGGGCAATATCAACTTACAAATTTCAAATGGAGGGCTTGTGAAACGCCATTGGGAAGATATTTTGATTCTCTATTTAACGAATATCTAAAATCTGTTCAGTGGTTGCTAAGATATTGTAACGTTTTTACGGTTCGTAGTGTGAATTAAAAACACGCACTGGTTTATTAACTTTACGAACTTAACTATTTATTTTATAACTTAATTACACTTAAAACCCTAAGAAACTATAAAACTAACTAAACACTTAACTACTAATTATTTGTATATCACTATTGTACAAGAGTCTATTTATTTTCACTTATATTTTATTTATTTCTTCGCGAGTACCAAAGCTCAACTGACTCTACGACGCTTCGCTGTGCCTTATATATTCAGTGCATTCGTGACCCACGTCACGCAAGCGCCTTCCCGAACATTCCAACTAACTCACCACCGCTCTCGATCGCTCGGCGATGAGTCATCATTCCGAGATCCAGTGGGGTACTCGCTACAATATTAAACGTTTAAATAAAATTAGTTATTAAATCACTTTTTTATTTTCATTTATTAAGTACAATAAATTTCCAATTAGTCATCAAATTAGATGTTCAAAATGCTTCCCTTGGACATTTTGACACAAATATAGTCTAATTTTAATTCGCACATTCACGTATAATCCGTTGTTTTAGATCAACAATTGATTCCGGTTCGGTGATTAGATTTTAAATAACCCCGAAAAAAATCAAGTGGCGTTAAATCAGAACCACGTACTCTTTCCCTTTAGGGTTTTCTAGGATTCTTTTATTGCGTTCTATAGAAAATGCCTATGCGCCGAACTTTATTATTTAAATTATTAAATAGTACTCACTCAGTAATACTCATTCCTTAAAAATAGGTGAAATAAAAAACCCAATTGTATATCAATACCCCTGGGCCAGACTGTAAAGTCCACATTTTTGAAATCGCGTTACAAACTTTTTGCCTATGTTTTTCCGCCTTTTCAAGTCTAATCCGTTGTTTTAGATCATCAATTAATTCCGATTCGATTTTAAATATCCCCATAAAAAAAAATTAAGTGGCGTTAAATCAGGAGACCGAACCGGCCACTCGGTAGGACCACGCCTTGGATAAGTCTCATCAAGCCACTGTCTAACATCCCTAAAATATTGTTGGAATATTACTTCCATGTCAAATTTGCCAGGATTAGCTTGAACTATATCTTAAATTATTAAATCTTAAATTTGTGTTTGAAGCATGTTTAAGTACAAGATGCCTATTAAATTTCCTTCCAAAAAGATGGGTCCTACAATATAGTTCCCAGTTGTCCCGCCCATACATTGACTTATTGTGGGTATGACCTTCACGAAAAACAGGTGGATTAACATCTTACCAGTAAGGGGGCATCCATTAATTACGTGAGGTGTTTAGGGGGGGAGGGGGTCGAGCCAAACCTCACCCAATCTCACGTGGGTGGGATGGTTTTCTCGGCAAATATCACGTAATTTTTTCTTTTCGAATGAAACAGTGTAAAATTGCAAGAAAACTGGGTTAAATTAAGTAAACAATTATAACAATTGTTTTTTTTAATAAATCTAATGGAATCAATCACATATTAACTTATTTACATTAAAACCATGCATTTTAAAAAATCTCACGTGAGATTAAGGGAGGGGGAGGGGGTCGAGCAAAATCTCACGACATCTCACCAAGGGGAGGGGGGGAGTCGAAAAATCTCCAAAATTGCCTCACGTAATTAATGGATGACCCCTAACGTACATTTTGCCGATTTACAGTGCCCTTTAGGAAAAAAGTACATTCATCGATATTGATTGCAGGTACAAGATTTTGTATTATGCGCTCACACATAACTTTACAAAATTGTACTCTTCGGTCCGGGTCATCTTCAGTAAGTTTATGTGATATTTTTAATAAGATTTTGTATTATGCGCTCACACATAACTTTACAAAATTGTACTCTGCGGGTCCGGGTCATCTTCAGTAAGTTTATGTGATATTTTTAATGTATAGGGACAACGGAACCGACTATTTCTAATTGTTTGTCTTCTGAGATTGATTGTTTACCCGATCCTTTCTGCTTATTCAGTTGTTTGACTTCTAACTCTCTGCTAATAGTGCAAATTACATCCAACTTCAGCTTCAGTTTTTTCTTCCAACGGGCGAGCACGAACCATTTTCCAACGAAATAAAAAGTAAAATTGCAGGCACAACTGATAAATAGTGCTACACTATAGTGTATAAAGAGAACAATTACTTTATAAACCGCCTTACACACACACTGGTACGTTTTTTTTACAAAATAAAAACATAAGTGCCAAAAAAATTAAATAGTGATACAGATTTGCGATAATTCGTACCGCGGCAGGGCCAGATTTACCAAACAGGCGACGTAGGTGTGAAAAACTCAAATGCTCAATTTCTTAGCAACCGTTAAACAGAAACATCGTAGTTTTATTAACACTGTACGCTGAAACCGCAAATTAATGTGCGGTTTCAGCGTACAGTGTTTCGACCATAACACGATGTTATAACCTATTTAGGTACAAAGTGTCACAATAAAACAAGCAGACGATTTTAATTTGCATATTTACAATATCTGGAAAAGAAGAGCTGATTGAGTTAAATAATGGTCATTTTTGGATTCAGCTCGCCCAAATTACCCGAAAAAAGTTAATGGCTACCCAGCAGCAAACATAACATTTTAATTTGTTGGCCTGTGTTATCAATAGGGATAGAACGATATCACTTTTTTTTGCCGATACGATATATCGGCCGATATACCGATATATCGTATCGGCAAACATAATGCCATCTATTTATACACGACCGAAGCAAAAATCGGGGAAGTCCCGTTTTAATTCCGTTGCGAGGAAACGTTTGCGATTGGTAGTGAGTGACATTTCGGATTTCTGTGAAGCCCCTTATACAGTGTGTATTAAAACGAATAGATACACTTAAATAAAACAAGTGCCAAACCCCGCCCACTGTGGTAGGGATTGAGAATTTATAGGTTTTATTTTTATCGAATTCGTTTGTTTTGTTTTAATGCATTTCTGGCAGAAATGTATTAAAACAATATAATATTTAATATTTACGAGCCTAAAAGAAATAGACTAAATGCAGATAGGGCTGAAATGTTGTTGTTTTTGCATCATAATATCAAGAAATTAAATTTTAAGTATT
This sequence comes from Brassicogethes aeneus, assembly GCA_921294245.1. Classification (NCBI taxonomy): domain Eukaryota; kingdom Metazoa; phylum Arthropoda; class Insecta; order Coleoptera; family Nitidulidae; genus Brassicogethes; species Brassicogethes aeneus. Next base: position 29,956,879 of record OV121137.1, read on the forward strand.
AAGTATATACTGTATTTAGTACCTGCTACATTAGGTTATATTTGTTGTAAGTGGTGTTAGGATTTTTTAGTAAAAATGTTACCTTTAGAATAAAATTTTTTATTTTGTTTAATAAAGTATTTCATTTATGCACTGAAGAGTGAAAAGCGCAATTATCTTGCCGATACGATACGATACCGATAATCGGAAACAATTGCCGATATGCCGATATACCGATATCAATATCGGTATCGTTCTATCCCTAGTTATCAACAATATAAATAAGAATGTATAAAATTCTGGAAAACACCCATAAAAAACAGAAACTTTCTATAAGCAAGTACCTCCATTCATACTAAGATTATGAAGACAAATTCCAAGGGAAATACAAAAATATGATAAACAAAATTCAATGATTTAAACAAAGATATTCATAAACTCATTTTAAAATATAAATAGAAAAAATATCTGGAAGCATGCAAAAATAAACAAATTAAAAGGTAAAAACTATTGGCAAGATATAAAAAAAACTTTTAAGCTATAATACCAATAATTACCTACAACATAGATTGTAGAAAACAATGTTAAGTATAGCAAAGATCAGGATGTGGCAAATGTTTTTGGCAGACATTATAGCAACATATGAATTGACAGAAGATATTCAATTTGATGATAAAAACTTTGGAGTGGTAAATGACTGGTATGAAGTAAATTTAAATGAGCCTCAAGACCTAGGAGAGGTGCCTGAAATTTCTGAGAACGAATACTAGGGGTTCTAAATTCAGACAAGAATACTTCACCAAGATACAACAATATTCATAAAAAGATATTTAGAAAATAATGTGTTGAATTTCATAAGAAAGTTATAGATATATACAATTACTGTATTAAAAAACAATATTACCCACCAGAATTTATAAAAGGTATTATTATAAACATACCCACACCGAATTGTGACTTTACAAAAGCAAACAATTTTCGGCCTATAACTGTTCCCAGTCATTAGTAAAGACCTTGAATAAATAATAAAATTAAGGCTATCAAAAGAACTTGAAGATAAGATTTCACTTCATCAATTCAGCTTTAGATCAAATTCTTCCACAGTCAATCAATTGCTTACCCTGTTTAAAATACCCCATAGAGACCCTGTTCAAACCGATAGATATTTGTATCAGAATGTAATATGGTGTATCAGTATTTATAGGGCACATAGTTGGAATTTATGGTTCTATAGGGAAAAATACACATAAATGTAGAAATTACTTTTTACCCCATAGGACCCCATGGGTTTTAATAAAATTTTGTCAAATGTTTTAGGGTTGTTCTATAGGGATATCCCTATATATCCTTCATTGAGTTATTTGCTATTGGTCTCAATAGGGAAAATGTAAAAGTTATGGTGTGCCTATAGGTAATTTCCTATACATTTTCTATCGGGCACCATCCGGAAAAATTCATGGACAAATGCACATATTGAATCCCGCAGCGCCCGATAGATTATTTTATATAGGTCTCTATGGGGTATTTTAAGCAGGGTATTCTCACTTCCAATGTTCAAGCTTAAAAGGATACAAATTAGCTGCACTTTTTATTGACATTAACAAAGCATTTGATAGTGTTTGGCATGCCGGTCTATAATACAAACCGAGGGGTAAACCACTTTAAAATCTTAGATACCAGCGTTAATGTTAGTGGACGTTGTGTTGTGATTTTTTTCCTTATCAGTCGTTATCAATAAGAAAAACTTGCTTAATCAGTGCTTATCAATAAGAAATTTTTCTTAGCGACGTGTTGCGCATGACTACCCTTGTTATTGTTATCCTTAGCCGTTAATTCCTAAACGATTTTTAATTCTAAAAATTCAGTGGTTTACCCCTAAATTGTCCAAAATACTTCATTCACATTATAAATGACACATGCAAATCTAATGAAAACCTAGATGATAGCAAGATCCAAACATTTTAGATGCCTTACCTACATATAAAAATAAGGGAATATAACTTAAAACAGCGGTCAAGATGTGTATGTGTATCTAAAAAACTACTGTTACCTAGTAAGCTAGAAGTGGCAGAATGCAGTAGCTTAAGAAAATCATTAAAATGAGATAATCAATTTCACAATCCATCAAATCAACTTATATATAAAAAACACAGATCAACGCAATCCTGAAACGGTTCAAGGAGCTGGCAGAACAATTTGCAAAAAAGCCCCACAACATACAATTAAATAATTTAATACAAAGTAGAGACCAGGACCTGCCTTCCAAAAGGAAATTCCTCATAGCGTTTTAGTATACTAAAACGCTATGGGAGATAATCAATTAATTCAGATTAAAAGTATTTTTTTATAAACTTTAAAATTTTGTATAATTAACAAACACTGTAATTATAAAATGATATTGAATAAACTGGGCAGAGAGACCACAGTCAATAACGTTTTGGGAACCCAAATAAAGATTTTGTATATTATTATTATTTAAGTTGAAAGTAATAATAATAATAATTTCAATGATGTGTAGTGTCCTTTAAAATTTTCTTTTATTTGAAGTAAGGTTCGTGGGTTTAAATAAAAACAACTTCCTTTTTTTTAAGAAAAATTGCCGACATTTTCTCACGGCGTTTCTCAAGGCTAAAAATGAGTTAAAATAGTCGAATTAGTCTATGGACATTCTCAATAGATTACATAACAAACACATAAAGTTATAGTAAATATAATACTGTATGTACAGGGTGATCCCCTATAATGTCGCCCCCTTTAACTTTTTTATTTTAAGTGTCCCAAAAAATACAAAAAGTTTATTTTTTTTTTCAATGGATCACCCTATATATTAATTTATTTTTCGATTCCTTGTTAAATTCTGAGCATAATTCATATAAAAAACCATATCGATGGTTATTTGACAAAACATCGTAAGCGACAATTTTGTTGAATTACTTTTTATTTTATCAAGGTGTCAGTTAGGATAAGCTGTTAACATAAAAGTTATCCCAATTTTGAAATCTAATATTGGTCAGTTTGAATATTTTTATTATTGTAAGCGCCTCTTTTTAAATTGTTACCGATTTATAACGTAAGCGCCTCTATGTTCCCGACAAATAATCGTAAGCAACTCCGAGACATGGCGTTTGCGATTTAACATTGTGTCGCTTACGATAATATTGTGCTCCCGCCTTGATCTATCAAGGCGTTATTCCCGCTCTAAACAGTTTATTCGTGAGTATACCTGCATCGTGGTGATTGCTACCAAGTTTTAAAACAATATTTTATTTGATCAAAAGCTTATAATTCCTTTTTTTCATTGCATTATTAATAGTTCTACTAATTATAATTGTTTGTAAGCAGTGTGGTTCGTTAAAAGTGTTTTTGGTAGTAATTGTATGTTGTTCTAGCGTCAAATAATTTGACTCATATTTATCAGGGCTGGATGCTCCCGTGTACGAGTTTTGGTTCGTCCCGCGCATGACGTCACTTGATGAGTAGTTGCCGTGCGAATACACGAATAATAGTAATATTATCAAAGAAAATAGAGAAATTTCTGGACATAGTGCGTTTTTATTAAACTTTATATTGAAGAAAGTGTTATAATATGGATAATAAATGCTTTCAGTCCTTGATAACATTTAGGGCTGTAGTTTAAGCGTTGGTGTTTTAAATTAAACTTATAGCCACTGTCCAGAAAATGTTTATAGGAAACAGAAGCGGTCTTAACGTAAATATTGTCTATTATTTTTGTGGCATTTAAACACTGTTTCCACAAATCAAACTTTTTCGGAAATCGATTAAATTTAATGTTTTTATTTAAAGGGTTTTTCTTGGACTGGTTGTCCGAATTTTATCCAAATATGCCACACCGCATTTTAATAAATGCAAACAAGTTAACGCAACACAAAAACAATAATAAACAAACCTAACAGGTTAACCTAACGCAATAACAATAATTTGAACGCTGAAAAGTAATTCCAACCTTACTGAACACAAAAACGACAAGTTAAGCAAAAAGTAGAGCAAGTTAACATCCAAAAGCATCGCAAAAACAAGAATTTTAATAGTAGATAATTAAAAAGCACGTTAAAGATTTGAAAACACTCATCAAGTGACGTCATTAAGCCCCGCCCAACATGCGCACCATCCTATCTTAAGGTGTATGTATCTTGCATATTTATAACGGTTAGGTCATGGTACCATGGGTTAGATCATGGGGCCTACACAAGAAGTCCGAACATCATGTAAATAAGAATTTCCTAAGATAAGAGGGCGCTGGTGTTCCGTTTATTCTGAATCAATTGTTTAATTTGTACCGAAACGATAGCATCGACAATCAGCGCCGCTGGTGGTGAAAAGAAGAAACTTAATTTGTACAATTTAGAGGGCAGGTTTTGTCAATTTCCCCTATTAAGTTCGGGCTCCTTGTGTAGGCTCCATGGGTTAGATACTGGTTTGTGAATAAAAATCGTTCGTTTTTTTTAAAGAAAGCTAATGTAGAATTTCATTTTTTAACATTGGCAAAATATCGTTGGTGAAATTTTATAAATTAATTTTTTTGTAATTTTTTGTTATTTAATAATAAAAGTAAAAAAATAAATGTCGCTAACGATGTTTTGACAAAAGTAATCATCAAATCTATATCCCACAAAGTAACGTAAATGTAACTTAAGCGACAAGACTAATTTTACATTTTGTAAATATCGTATGCCACAAAATTTTAATAAAAATTTTAGATTGGATTCGATCTTACTTAAATATTTGAATTTTACATTAATAAAATAATGCCTCACCAGTTTTCAGATAAATAACTTTAAAAATAAAGCTCCCACACAAAAAAAATCTCTCATGTAAAATTTAGGTTTTTGTCGCTTACGATGTTTTGTCAAATAACCATCGATATACCTAAATTCAACCGTTTCTTAAATATTCGCATTCAAAATGTTATCATTAAATGTTTTTTTAAAGTGTTAGAAATCAAGAAGCCTCAGTATACCAAAATTTGTATTGAAAATAAATTACCATAGTGACATTATGTCAATATTTTTTCTTAAATAAGTAAAAATGGTGTACGCAGACAGAGAAAGACAAACTATTTCAACTTATTATCTTAAAAATAATTTAATGTGGATAATAACGGTCAGCTACAGATCACAATGAAAACTAGGGATTTTTACTATAAAAAATATAAATGCTTTCCAGAAAGTACTAGCTATAGAGATAAATACAAACAGGCAGATAAAAAAGTTAAACAATTATCCAAAGAAGCCAAAAAGACATACTTTGAGAGGATGTTTGATGAAGCTCATGGAAACCCCAAAAAAACTTGGAGGGTTGTAAATCAAATCTTAACAAATCAAAACAAACATTGCACAAGCAATGAAATTGGCTCGTTAAAGAAAGATGATGGTGAGATATTAAGAGATGTGAAGAACATATGTCAACATATGAATTCATACTTCGTGAGTATTGGCAGTGAACTCTCTAGTAAACTACCCAATATTCCCCTGAATGTACAAGGTGAAACCTGCTACAATGAGACCATGTTCTTTGTGCCAGCAACAGAAAAGGAGATTGACTATCTGATCAAGAAGCTAGATGTGTCTAAGGCAACTGGAAGTGACGGAGTGAATGTGCGGTCTCTTAAACAGTGTAAAGATAATTTGGTACCAATTCTTTGTAAAATTATTAATCAATCATTGTGCTCTGGTAAAGTACCCGAAAAACTAAAAATAGCAAGAGTAACCCCTTTATATAAAGACAGTGATAAGGACAAGGCTAATAATTATCGACCCATATCCATTCTTTCAGTATTTTCCAAAATATTTGAGATGATTGTAAACAAAAGGCTAATTAACTATTTAAATCAACGGGATTTCTTTTACAAGGGTCAATACGGCTTCCGTGAGTCCAGCGACACTGCATCAGCAACCATCGATCTTATATCAGATGTCCAGATGCAGGTGGACCAGGGAAACGCTTCTGCACTAGTGTCGCTGGACCTACGGAAGGCGTTTGACACGGTGAATCACGAGATTTTGTTGAAAAAGTTGGAGCTCATTGGTATGCGCGGTGTTTGCAATAATTGGTTTGCGGATTATTTGTCAGAAAGGAAACAACTTGTTAATATCAATGGCGTGAAAAGCTCCGGCCTTTCCATTGAATGCGGCGTGCCACAGGGCTCCATCTTGGGCCCCACCTTATTTCTTATTTATGTTAATTCTGTCTCTAACCTTAATTTGCTAGGTGAAATAAAACTATATGCAGATGATACCATGCTTGTGTATTATGATAAATCTTTAGATGTCATTAGACAAAAAATAAGAACTGATTTGGAAATAATACATAACTGGCTTATAACTCATAAATTATCACTCAATGTAAAAAAATCATCATATATGTTTATTCATAGCCACTATAAGCCCATTGATCAATTGCCTATTTTGTTTGGAAATGACAATCTACAATATTCTAATGTAATAAAATACTTGGGCCTCTACATTGATGAAAACCTTTCCTGGGAAAAGCACTTATTAAAATTAAGACAACGACTACTTGCGCCGGTGGGAGTGTTGAAGCGACTAAGTTTTATGTTGCCAGCACAACTACTTCGGTCTGTGTATTTTTCGCTTGTCCATTGTCACCTTCAGTATTTGACTGCACTGTGGTATCCTGCACGTAAAGGCCTTATTGTGCCTATTCAAATCTTGCAAAATAGGGCGATAAAAAATATATACAACCTCCCAATTAGATACAGCACAAAAGCTCTTTTTGTAAACTATAATGTTATGCCTCTTGAAAACATCTATAAATACCAGGTATCTGTTTATATACACCAAGTTAATCTTAATACTCGCCATTCCAATATTTCATTAAAATTTCGCAACGACTACCATGACCATAACACACGTCATAAGTCTGATGTAAACCTAGAAAGGGTTTTATCAATGAGAGGTAAAGGTTGCATATATCATAATGGTGTCAAAATTTACAATGCGTTGCCTATTGAAATCAGAAACAAACACATTAGGGGTTTTACGTCTGGTTTGAGATGTTTTCTGGAGTCTGACTTGAGATATCTTTTGGAGTCTGAGCTGTAATGGTCACCAGTGTGGTCTATGCTCAGACCGCACTGATGGTTGTTGTTCGGGCTTTGGGGGACGCCTCGGGTTAGACTTCCAAGCTAGGGTGTTTCAACAGGTATTGTCATTTTATTTTATTTTTATTCTCTTTTCCGTCCTTGCATTATCAAACATGTAATGTACCTATCTATAGTATAGAAACTAGCTTAAGCTTTTAAAACATGACGAAATGTGAAATGAATATCTACTACTACTACTTTTATATTTTTATTTTTTATTGTTTGTACATTTTTGTTGTATTGTTGTGAGAGGATGAATCCGTATAGAGTGTTAACGTGCACTCTCTGGATTTTTCAAAATAAACGTATTTTCTTTCTTCTTTCTTTCTTTCAAATATTTCAGAAACGGTTGAATTTAGGTATATGGTATGTTATATGAAATATGCTTAGAATTTTACAAGGAATCGAAAAATGAATAAATATATATGGTGATCCATTGAAAAAAAAATAAACTTTTTGTTTTTCCCTGTATACAGTATACTGATCAATCATTCATCAATCAATCATTATAGGGGATCACCCTGTAATTTAAATTTAGATCATCCTATAAATATAACAAAACAATAACAAAAGGTAACAACTAAAACCCTTTAATATAGTTTTAATTGAGTAACAAACAAAAATTCTGTGCTGCTGTTAATTTTATTTTTATTTTTACACATGGACTATATACTTTCATTATGAAAATAGGTAAGCTTATTTATGTGTTTTAGATTATTATGTGGTTTATTTAGTTGATGTGGAGAATTTTTGTTTTTTTTGTTTCTAATTTTTTTAATTAAAACTATATTTAAAGGGTTACCTTTTGTTAATGTTTTGTTATATTTATAGGAATTGATATAAATTTAAATTATTTATATATGTACCTACATACAGTACTATATTTACTATAACTTTATGTGTTTGTTATGTAATCTATTGAGAATGTCCATAGACTAATTTGACTATTTTAACTCATTTTTAGCCTTGATAAAGAAAGAAATATTTTCGTCGGCAATTTTTCTTAAAAAAGGAAGTTGTTTTTATTTTACGTCCTAAACCCACGAACCTTACTTCAAATAATAATATTCTTTATTTAGTGTTAAACCTGAAGGGTATCCCACTTAATAAGGGCACTACATTATTTTTTTATTATCTGTTTTAATCAGTTAAAAAAATAATCTTGAATAATTTTTCATATTTTTTAATAAGTATGGGATCCTAATATTATTTTCTTAAGGTACCCAGCAAACACACTAGTCTGGCCATGCAACGGCACATTACTGGGCCATTACATAATGCAATGGGCGATTGCATGGCCGGACTAGTGTGTTTGCTGGGTATACCTATCTCCAAAATAGAGCAGCTCGAGCTGCTCAGAAAAAAAATATTTTTTTAATAAAACATCCTATTTATTTTTTTTATTTACATTAGTGCATAAGTCCAGTATACTATAGTATTAAGTAGTATTATGCTTTTTTTTAAAACCATGTTGACGTTTGACAAAAAAATTCTGAAAAATTCCCTTTGATTATACTTACGATTTATCTCTTAAAATCTCTTCAGCTAGCCATAATCGTAATCGAACAGTTTTCATTGATTGAAATGGAAACAGGCTGCACATTTGGTTTAAAAAGGTGGAGTTCCAGCAGTACTGTGGGTGCAATTCACATTGGTTCCAAAGTCTTGTATTGTGTGAAAATAGATAGGAATGTGCCTTTCCATAAAGTAAATAATCATCTAAATTTGTATAATCACAGTTAAGTAAGCTTTTGATGGTTTGTAATGCTAGTTTTGATTGAGGTGCTCCCCTTATTTGTACAATACCATAATTTAGCAGGGGTTCATAATGATAAAAATTTCCTGGCACAGAGTTCATAACGTCTCCCAAAAAAGTAGAACCTGATCTCCATGTAGTAATTATTATATTTCTTTCTGGTCTCCCTTTGGTTTCTAATGTGTAATTTTGCAATATTTTATTAGGGCCAAATTTATAATTGTATAATTCATTTCTAATATTAATTCGTTGATGATCAATTATATCTCTTAAGGGCACTGTAATATTTGTGTGAGATCTAAAACTTTCTCCTAAATCAAATTGTTGATATCGAATTGGCCTGTGAAAATTAGTTTCTCTTTGACTATAAACTAATAACCAAAGGAATAAAACTGCTACAAGAGCAATTCCAAAAAATTCATTTTTACGAACCATTTTATATACCTAGGTAGGTTATATTAAAAATCATTTATCATATATAATGAGTATATGCATGGGTATTCGAATATAGAACAAACATTTGTTTAAATTAAATTGTGTTACTCTTGTTACCATGACGATTTTGTGTTGGTAATGGTTTTGATCACTTTATCACATATTTCTGGTTAACCTATTAATAACTTGATACTTCTACTGCCTAACATCACAGAACATTTACTGCACACAATACAATTTACTGTTCTAACGTTGAGTGAAAAGTGGTTTTAAATTACATTTTAATAACTTTATACCATATACACCTTTACTATACTATACTTGGCATGTTATTCTTCATTTGCTTCAGTGTTGCCAAGGTATTGTGGCCAAGGCCAACTTCCTTAAGATTAAATACGCCAATAAAATTAAATTATTGGTTTTATTTGATAAATAATTTAATGGAGTTTTTTTATAGTTTTGAAAGCAACTATTTTTTTAAAAAATTAAAAAACTTCACGTACACCCTGATTATTCATCCTTATCGCACTACTGAAATATAGGCGTATCCTTTTTCAGTTCACAATCACAAGGGCAGATCCGGACTTTTAAAAAATAAAAGGAATTTAATTAAACATCTTATATGGGTAATTCTAAAAAAATCGAGTATTGGTTGTCCCCTATAAATATCTGCCTTAAAGCCCGTATTACAGTATGTAATTACTTGCAGCAACTTTCTTGCATGTTTTTATAAAAATGTTTGGTTATAAATTAACGCCGTGTCTAGAGTCCCGTCAGACGGTTCTCTATTGCGCTCCCGTTAACAGAGTGACGTCATCCAATGACGCAATCTTAAGACGGGAAGCAGATCTTTTTTCCTTAACCAACGTCCCGAGTCCGCCCGCTTCGAAACCAACCCAAACCCAACCCAACCGTCATTGCGTCATTGGCGTGTAAATATTTTAAACTAAAAGGTTTAACCAAGCTTATAAGAGCGTAGTTAGCATCCTGTTTATAGTAGGGGCCCTAAACAAAAACAGTTTAGGGGTAGGCCGCCGTTACTTTTAATTGGACAAAATGTACCTCAAAATTACTCAATATGTTTACATGCATATATGAATTACAGAGTGATCCCCTATAATGTCGCCCCCCTTTAACTTTTTTATTTTAAATGGAACAAAAAATTTATAAGTGTGGTTATGTAGGTACTAAAAAATACTTTTTTTTCACGTATAAAAAAGTGGAAAATTGATCAGTATACAGGGAAAAACAAAAAGTTTTTCCAATTTTTTTATACGTAGAAAAAAGTATTTTTTAGTACCTACATAACCACAGTGGTTACCAACTGTCGGAAAATACCTCTTTCAACCATGTTATTTCAGTACCGTCGTTTTCAATATGCAGCGTAAATTTTAATTGGTCCTACACAGTAGGCTCCATGGGTCAAACACTTAAAAACGACTTGCCAAAAAAAATCTTGTGTTATGGTGTTAGTGGGCCATTTTCGGGACACCCTGTATAATGCTTATAATACATTTTATTAAACAATATTCATATAAGGTAAGTATTACACTTTTATTTAAACAATTCTTAAACTAAACTATAAATAATAAACATGGAATTGATTGATCAAATTATTGTTAACTTTGCTAAAAAATACATACAGGCCCTGCGAAAATTTAATGTCACCCTGTATTAACACCAGGGCCGGATTTACATTTTTAGGGCCCTAAGCAAAATTTATAGGAAGAGCCCTCAATTTGAGAATAATTTAAGCTAACTTGTAATTAACTAGCCTGTGCCAATAGGATTGACCCAGTATTATTAAAAAGTGTTTCCAATAAACATGTATTGACAATTTTTTGCTTCCTTCTTATTAATGCGTTGCCATTGCCATTAAAATTTTTTATGTAAAATAATGTTATTTTTTTATTTACAGAAACGTTATATTTTTCATCTATACCACTAAAAAATTGCAAGGCCTGTCGAGTCGGGTCCCAAGAAATTTACTAGTTTTGCTTATGCTAAATCCGGACGTGATTACCAAATTTTGTTGCATATGCAACATCATACCACGCAAGATGAGAAATACATGTACCTATTTAAAAAAATAAAAAATACCTTTTACACAAATATTTTTTAAGTTCTTAATCATTTACAAAACTCGGCAACGCTGTGTGTCCCCTAAGCTAAGCATCTTAAATTAGGCAGCTTTAAATTGTCATAAATTATACAAATTTAGTGGTTTCTTTAGAAAACGCCGCCTTTCGGCACGGATATGTACACTATTTACATGACAAGCCCATCGGAAATTTGACTTTTGAGAGATAGTTAGAAATAAATCGTTAATAGTTACGTTTTTTATACATTAGCGGAGCCTATAGGCTTGTATACAAACCAACATTAAGTCGTAGGTACCAACACTTTAATTGTGTTTAGATATACCTGTATGTCCTACACGTATATCTAAAGACAATTAAAGAAGTTAACTTTTACGTTTAAAGCTGTTTAGTTTCGAATGTTCGAAAATAGACAGTAAAAGTTGAATTTTGATGCTTGTGTCATGAAATAAAAATCTTCATCAGTTTCTATTTTAAAGAAACATTTTTTCTACAAGCCTGCGGAAAGTTGCTACTTTCCGCATTGTCGAACGTGCGGACAGTAAACAATACCTAATAATACAAAATTCAGAAATTTTTAAAACGGCATATTTGGAAGAGGATACCCGAACGATCAAAATTTAAAAATGACCTTTATAAGGACCACTCTAATATATACATATATAGTGAAATTAACTTCAATATTTCTAAATATTACGTTAAACTTGGCAAAGAATTGGGGGCTGACATTTTTTTAAATCCGCTCCTGGAAACTCTTATTGGACCGACTGGTTGGTGTTTCGTATCCTGTTCAGTCTGCTGTTCTTTGCTGCATTTGGCGGCTGATGAAAATTCATGTAAATCATAGGTGCCATTGGGCACTTGATTTGATATCAACAAAAGACAAATACTTAATATCAGTGTGTGAAATTAAAGGTGCAGTGCCCAGATTGTTTTACGTAACTGTGAACTCCAGCTGAAGACACTAGAAACCTTCATTTTCAAAGGTTAGAGAAGCACTTCTTTATAAATAATTTAAGGTTCTTTAATATAAGGCTATTACTAATTTTATATAGGTATTAGATCCAAATATGTAATAATAATTATAATGCCACAATAGAATACTTATTAGTTTAGAGATAAAATATAATAATTATTACCCTAAGTGTATGGGGTGTGTGTATCCTTATGCTTACATATTTTTTGTATCCTAGAAACAGAAAAAATAAATAACAGATTAATTCATTAAAAAGAAAATTTCTAACATTCTTTAGAAACTGTTTTTAATGTTGTCTGTTTTATTTTTTTATTTCATTTTTTTTAAATGGATACAAAATTTTGTTTATAGAAAACATTACCTACCTAATATTAAAAAAAAACGGCATAATTATTACTTTAAAAAATACCTATAGGTATATATTAGTATTTTTTAAAGTAATAATTACCGATTTTTTAAAGTAATAATTACCGTTTTTTTTTAATATTAGGTTTTTCATGGCAATACATTCTTAACATTTAGTACGGATTTACTTTATGCCAATGTAATTTTGTAATTAATTTGTTTCAACAAATAATTACCTTTCACGACTTTTACAATTGGTGAACACTTTCTTATTCATTTGGAATATCCAGAGAATAAATTTAATAAAATATATTGAAATACCTACCTAGCTATTCTTGGAAAAAAATTAAATACCTACGGTAGGTAACCTACCTGAACAAATTCTGCTGCTTTTTCAAAAAAATTTATACAGGGTTTTCATACAATGTCGCAGCCACGGTAGATGTACCACGTTGTAAAGGAAATTATTTTAAATGTAAGAAAATATAAAGCAATCAATGCTGAACTATACGCTAAAGAAGTAACAAAAGTATAACTTTTAATAATCAGCTATCAAACGCTTATATTACAAACGAGTGTTTTTGAGAATAAAGCCGGATAATGTTAAAATATATCGAAAAAAAACCGTGGCTCGATTTGTTTTGTTGTTGGGTGTATTTCGAGAGGAAATCCTGGGTTGAGTTTTTACCGGTTTTCCAATAAACAGTGTTAAGCTGAATGGAGAAATATATTTCATACAGTCCCTGTAAATATAAATTGTACCTATTAGATAGAATTTTAGTAGTAATTAACGTGAAAAGTGTAAACATTTCAATTCAGTAAAAATCGTCAAACAAATAAGTCGTCTAAATTTAAACAGCATTTAGCATTATTAAAAGCGTTGATTAAAAAAGTCTCCACTCAACGGCCATGAATTCGTAGGTATATTTTGTTGTTTAAAATGCAGTTGTTGGAGTTTTTTAGAGAACTCAAACATAAAATGGTTGATTTTAAGGTTATGTTTGTGCAAACATTATTTTTTACTAATTTCCTAAAAATTTACAAACTAAAAAAAAAATTATATTAGGTAAAGTTTTCATTGGTTAATTCTGCACCAACAAATGTACTTACCGAATTGGATCCAAAATATATTTCATACAGTCCCTGTAAATATAAATTGTACCTATTAGATAGAATTTTAGTAGTAATTAACGTGAAAAGTGTAAACATTTCAATTCAGTAAAAATCGTCAAACAAATAAGTCGTCTAAATTTAAACAGCATTTAGCATTATTAAAAGCGTTGATTAAAAAAGTCTCCACTCAACGGCCATGAATTCGTAGGTATATTTTGTTGTTTAAAATGCAGTTGTTGGAGTTTTTTAGAGAACTCAAACATAAAATGGTTGATTTTAAGGTTATGTTTGTGCAAACATTATTTTTTACTAATTTCCTAAAAATTTACAAACTAAAAAAAAAATTATATTAGGTAAAGTTTTCATTGGTTAATTCTGCACCAACAAATGTACTTACCGAATTGGATCCAAAATATATTTCATACAGTCCCTGTAAATATAAATTGTACCTATTAGATAGAATTTTAGTAGTAATTAACGTGAAAAGTGTAAACATTTCAATTCAGTAAAAATCGTCAAACAAATAAGTCGTCTAAATTTAAACAGCATTTAGCATTATTAAAAGCGTTGATTAAAAAAGTCTCCACTCAACGGCCATGAATTCGTAGGTATATTTTGTTGTTTAAAATGCAGTTGTTGGAGTTTTTTAGAGAACTCAAACATAAAATGGTTGATTTTAAGGTTATGTTTGTGCAAACATTATTTTTTACTAATTTCCTAAAAATTTACAAACTAAAAAAAAAATTATATTAGGTAAAGTTTTCATTGGTTAATTCTGCACCAACAAATGTACTTACCGAATTGGATCCAAAACATGAAAATGCAACGATTTAGTTCTTGAATTTTATTTACAAATAAAAACACAATAATTCACCATGATCCCTTTGATAAAATACACACACTAACGTAACTATATAAGCATTTGAGCGTTGAGTTTCTTAATAAATGATATAAGGAATAATCAATCAAAATCGAGTATTAAAAAAGTTTTTTAATTTTTTTCTTGAAACGTAAAACACAAATAACGTGCGCGATTTAGCTGTGCAATTGAACAAAATTTGTCGAGTAAGGCTTCTGCCTTCCTCTTTTGTAAAAAAAACTAACTATTTATTTAAAAATGATGTATAATCTGTGCTTTAAATGTATTGTTGACAATTCTTAAATTCACGCAATGCATTCGAAGTCCACCAGATGGCGCGCGCGTTGCGAAAACCCGATACTTCTTTAGCGTATTTTATGAAAGATTTTACGAAAGCGGAATATGCTATTCCAAACGTGTTTCAGACTATACTTTTTCTACGTTTCCAAAAAATACCATAGTAAAGTAATTTGATTTGAAGAAAGTGAGGTTAGATCTGTCTAAATTTGTTAGATATTAAACACAGAGATGTCGCCACCAGTGTTTATTTCGTTATCCGATGATATAATAATTTATTCTGTAAAATGTATTTATAAATTCTTTTATATCTATTATGTAAGTGCACAATTAAATGCAACAACATAAAATGTGCTTGTCGCAAGACCGATTTAATAAAAAATCGCTCTTCTGATTTTTGTTTTTTTTAGTAATAATTTGATACCTACTTACTTCAAAAAAAGTAAAGTAAGTTTAAGTACTCGAGTTTACTTAAGTAATATCGTTTAAAAAAAATCTTTTTCTGATTTTGTTTTCATTTTTGTCCATTTCAAGACGGCCAATAACGTTAATGCTCGGTCAACTTTTCCCAAGGTTTCTGTTATTTTACGTTAATGTCCTGTTTTTAACGTCATTGTCCATTCCAAACGGGCACCGACGTATTAATTACGTGAGGTAATTTTGTCAATTTTTCGACCCCCTCCTCCCCTTGATGAGATGTCGTGAGATTTTGCTTATAATTGTTTACTTAATTTAACCCAGTTTTCTCGCAATTTTACTGTTTCTTTCAGAAAAAAAGTTACGTGATATTTGCCGAGACCACCCTCCCCCCTCGTGAGATTGGGTGAGGTTTGGGTCGACCCCCTCCCCCCTAAACACCTCACGTAATGAATAGATGCCCCCTTAACGTTGTCCAATTTCGAAATTTTTAAAATTAAATTAAGATTTAAACTAAAACTAAATAATATTTAGTAAAGGTTTAAAAAAATAATTTTAAAAAGTACAAAATACCTACATTATTATTTAGTACCCATAAGTTAAAAAAAGGGACATCCATTAATTACGTAAGGCATTTTTCTGATAATTTAGACCCCTCCCTCCCCCTTGGTGAGATTTGGTGAGATGTTGTAGACCCCCCCTATCCATCACGTGAGATTCTAGCCATTAAACTTTCTTTGTGGACAACATAATAAACACAAAAAAATACTAGCGTCTAGGGAGCAGAAAGTCACAGATGATCCCAACCAATAAAAATAAAGAGTTACTTCCGCGCCGAATATATGCAACCCCATGCATGCTTGTCATCCACAGAACATAACCTATTTGTTTGTGTTATTGTGAAAATAAATTGGAACTGTTTCAAATTTACGAAAACATCCCAAAAAGTTCCACGTAGTACATATTTGCATGTACAGAGTGTGGAAAACGATTTCACGATCAAACAAATTGAAGGTTCAAGATATTGAATAATGTGAAAACAAAAAGAAGGGTAAATATTTTGGGTAAATATTACGTTTAGCACATTTTTTGATCATTTCTTTTAAATATTTTAGAACGTATTATACAAAAACATTCAATTGAATTGAAAAATGAAACACTATTCAAATAAAGATGAAAGAAGTTGAAAAAACACAAATTAAATTGTCTTAAACAACACATATCTGCAATTGCAGATATGTGTTGTTTAAAGACAACACAGAACTTTGTGTCATCCCTTGGGTCATTACGTTTCTAGTGGTAAGAGATGGAAGGAAGGAATAAGATCAGAGAGCTTGTATTGAGGGCCAAATATGCAAATGCCTAAGTAAATAAGCAAAACCATGTTATCTATAATAATAAAGTTTTTGCTTATATGGGCCACTGCCCTTTTATTACAAAGCCCTCATCACACTAGTAAAAACATCAGTAAATTTTGTGATAACCCATGGTACCAGAAATTAATTAATTGCACACTTTGTAGCATACCAATGATAAGCTTGTGAGCACAAATAGGTAAACTATTGTGTAAAAAATTAAATTATTAAAATAAATTATATTAGTGTTTAATTTTGTTGCTTATTTACACCCATTAGAGATATTTAGTTAAAAAAACGCATAGAAAAACTATTACATTATGATTTAGGTACATAAAATATACCATAAGTTACGACATAACTTGTTTTGTTTAATTTGGCAATTGAAGGTAGGGTTTTAGTTAAAAATAATAGTTTTCTTAGTTAACACGTTGACTGCGTCGTCGGTCTCCGGGGACCGATGGCGCAACTGCGTTTCTATGCGGCTAGATATGTGCTTAAACTACTCATGGTGCGGGAGCTGTATCTTCGAAACAAAAACCTCTATTTTCGCATTAAATATGGCTTTTTGATCCTTAAGAGGTACAGAACTTTAACAAACGTCTAACCTTCCATCGGTCTCCGGAGACCGGTACCGCACTGGAGTAATATTTATTTCTAACATGCGTTATCGGTCCCCAGAGACCTATATTTGAATCAGCTGTTTTCTGTCAAATTTTGATTTTTTTAACAGTTTATCAGAAAATTGATATTTTGTGTTTGTAAGCAATATGTATATTTATTTCTTAAGTAATAAATAACGTTAAAATAAAAAAGTTTTATTTGAAGCTAAAATAATTTTAAAAATGATATAGGTAACTAAATGTTAACCATCTTTCTGTGCGGTTACGGTCCCCGGAGACCGATGCTGACGATGTCACTTCTGTTGGGGGAATTGGTAAACAGAATCCTATACAGAAAATACTGATATCATTCATAAATTTTGCGTCAGATGTCGCTTTATCTTTTTTAACATATCGGTCCCCAAGGACCGATACCGCACAGCAGACTTTACCAGCATCGGGCTCAGAAGACCGATACCGCACTTGAAAGATTAGGCTCAGTTTTAGCAACCGCATTCAACGTGTTAAATATGTATTTTCACATTATTAGCACTATCATGTTTTTTTATGAAATTGTAAATGTTTTCTTAAACTAAAATTTCTTCCACATATTTTATTTTATATGGCAGCAACTCGAGTTTTGACTCATGATATTTCTTTACGTGTTTACGTAAATTAGAATTATTTGAAAAGTATTTCTTGCACTCCTTGCATTCAGAATTCATGATTTATTTTAAAAATATAATGCGATAAATAAATCACAACCAAAGAACACCAACAACAACTGATAAGATAACCTCACAAAATTATGACTGCATTGTTGCCAATGGTTTACTAAAATGTAAAATACCCGAGAATTGCCATATAAATAATACTATTAAATAAATTTTACACCATAGTTTGTGAAATTTTATAAATTTATATTTGTTACCTATACAGTACAAAACAATGAAATCTTTTTTTATTGTTGCAATTTGTATATTATTTTAATTTGACAACACTGCTTCTATCGCCACCAAGGTTACTATTTTTAATTCTTATTGGTTGGGATCATCTGTGACTTGCTGCTCCCTAGACGCTAGTCAAAAAAATTGATTACTTTTTTTAACAAATTTGAATTATATTACATATTCTTCAAACCCAAAAGTTGACGTGAGATTTTAAATGACCCCCTCCCTTAAAATGAGATTTGGTGAGATTTTGCTAGACCCCTTCCCCCCTATTTTCTCTCACGTAATTATTGGATGTCCCCAAAGTAAAAACATCAACTCAAAATATATCGTTGTAAAAACACCGATGTTTTGTGTTTATTT
This sequence comes from Brassicogethes aeneus, assembly GCA_921294245.1. Classification (NCBI taxonomy): domain Eukaryota; kingdom Metazoa; phylum Arthropoda; class Insecta; order Coleoptera; family Nitidulidae; genus Brassicogethes; species Brassicogethes aeneus. The sequence continues at coordinate 29,975,548 of OV121137.1, forward strand.
AGGTACCGATGTTTTCGATTTATCAAAAAACATCGTGCTTGCCCAACTTTGGTTCGCCGGCCGACGTTTTTAAACCATAGGTAAAACAAATCAAAACAAATAAACTAATTTTGAAATTCAGATTTATCGTTTTAAAATTTTTTATTGCATCTCTCCAATTTTTATAGTTATGAGAGTAAAATATTGGTTTATTGAAAAAAATATAACAACAAATGCACGGTAGAGACCATAACCTGCCCCCCAAAAGGAAATATCCTACACAAACTTTATGGGAGATAATCACGGACATCACTAACGAAGACTAAAATATTTGAGATTTATATGTTTTTATTACTTTTTTTTTTATATAAATTCAATATTGTAACTACAATTAACAATTATTATATTTATAATTTTTTTTTTGTAAAATTGGGCAGAAAGACCACGGTCGATAGCCTGTTGGGAAACCAATAAAGATGTTTATTATTATTATAACAACAAATATAAAATTTATATTATAAATCTCCCAGGAAATGTACCTATATAATAATAAGGGCTATTTTTAGTTAAACTAAATAAAATCAAAAGCTATATATTTAATACAAACAAAAATCGACTAATTGGTGTAAAGCCGGCCACACACTATCCAACGTCGCAGTACAGTACGAATATTCGCATTTCGCAACTCCTTTTTCATATAGATGCGAACTATTTTAGGGACATTGTTTTCTCACTAGGCGAAATTTGCCATGCTATTTTAGGTACTTAAATAATAAAGTTAGTTAAAGTGACTATAAAGGTAAAGTAAGAAATATGAATGTACCTAAAAAAACCTCATTGTCCAAATGGAGTTTTTTGTTTTTTATAATATTATAAAAAACAAAAAAACTCTTCGAATAAAACTCAACAAATAAACACTCCGATACAAATGAAATAAACATAAATGGCGTAGGTATGATAAGCAATTACATTAATTTGCATGCAGAACGCTCCTTAGATTTCAAATCTTGCGAATTAGCAGGATATGTCAAAACGTCGAAACGCTTTTAACGATAAATCAAATGGACCAATAAAAACATTTTTCGCATTACGCAACTTCATATATATATATAGTCCGTCAGATTTGACTGGATCGGATAAAACCTGAACCGTCGACCTCAGTACTGTAGTATTGATTTGACAGTCACTGTGTGTATGGTTACCGTAACGATTATGGTAGCGTTTTTTTTTAATAGTGGCTTTATTTAATTGTAGCTTTTTAAACTGTAGTGAGTGGGCTCTTGTACTGTAAAATCGTTACGTGTATGTTCCATTTCGATTTCCAACCAAATCGTACGTTTCAATCTTACTGTAGCGTTGGATCGTGTGTGGCCGGCTTAGGGCAGCGTTTATTAAACTTTTTTGTTGGTCACAAAAAATTAAAATAGGCATTTCCAACGCGGCGGATAACGAGGCCCTTTTTTAAATGTTATAAATAAATAAATTTTTCAACGATTTGTGTTCGGTAATAATTAATTAAAACTAAAATAACATACAATTAAATAATTTCGGAAAAATAACCAAAATATGAGCATAACTGCCTAGGGGGTCCTCATTACCCTATAGAGTATACTTTCCCCTAACTCCCTTTTTCTAGTTTAAAAAATACAAACTGATTGAATTGAAATTAAAAATTCTTTTATCTTTAAGCTTTCTATAATTTAAGCTTTATTATTCGATTATCTCCTATAGGCTGTATAAATAATTTAGATCAATCAGTACAGTTTTTTTCATCCTAGTTTGTAAAAGACCCGTTAGGACCAATAAAAAAATTCGATAACTGATGACTTACTTTATAATTTTAATAATTGTTATTATAATAATTATTGTATGTACGTTTTATGTATCGTTAAACAAATAAAACTGTGCCTTGAAGATGATTCTTTCTGTGCCTCGCTCAATTGTAACTTTGAGCTTAGCATAAAAAGACTCACTTTTCAGCCTTATGACATAAATAACTATTATTTGATTAAAATATATCGGGTAAAATAAATCAATTACAAAATTTACTTAAACGATTTTGTCTTGTTTACAGGGTATACCGAGATCAGCCCCGTTAAGAGGGTTCCAAAAAATGTTAAAATTGTATACCTATAGCACTATAGTGCTTTAATGTAGATTTAAATTTTACATAGTAAACATTGAACGATATGCAATGTAAATGCGTGTTATAGATATCATTTACCCGTATCATGTTTCCGTTTCCTTTAATAAGCGATTAGTTACTATTAATTATTAAATATCAATAAATTATTCTTTTAGAATTATTAAATATCAACTCTAAAAGAAGAATTTATTGCTCATATTTTTTTTTTAAATGGTTTGGGCGCATTACGCAGAAATTAGTGATTAAACAATTGAAAATTGTTGTATCCATATTTATTCCTATAGTATTTATTTCTTAATTTTCAGTTTTTTTTAAATATTTTGTACAGTAAGATAAACGCTTGGGTATATTAAGAACCTTTTAAATTTAAAAATAAATTTACATGAAGATGTCTCCGAAACTATTTTGTTTATCTATTTTTGCCCCTTTATATCCACATATACATATGTATGTGCATGTATTGATCAATTTTGGTCCTAAATTGATCGAGTTAATTTCATATGTAATACATATTATGTATATCTAAAAGTAATAAAATTGTATGCTAAAATGACTGCTCAATGCGTTTAATTATTTATACAAAATTAAATCAAAGATAATGAAAAATATTGATGGCAAATACTTTAAATGGAAAAAATTCATGAGTTGATTATTCCATTATAACTTTTATGGAAATGATACCTTACAATTTTATAGACCTTGATAGAAGTGTAGCTTTTACACTTACAATAATAACAAATAATGACTATATTAGCTTTAATTAATGTGCCTATTCTTTATGCCTATACTTATATGGAACACCTTCCTTTAACACGTTGAATACTGTTAATTACATTTTTATATGTAGTATAGATTAATGCCTTCCAAATATTTTTTAAATCCTTTTAATACTGTTTTTATAAGTTATTTCTTTTTGTATGTGATATGTACATATATGGTTTAATTGAGAGTTTTTAGGATAATTCTGGTTTATAAAAAATATATTATATTTTTTGAAAAATAATTGCTTTTCCATTTTTTAAATACGCTTAAAGTAATGGCTAATTCGATTCCTCATGGGGCCCCACCCTGTTTAGCCCAGTCATAGTCATATTATTAAATACACATTTTTATACAATTTTATTCAAGCGTTTTTATACTAAAAAATAAATATGCATGTATTAATTAAAACAAGAATTAATTAACAAAATATTTAAATTTAACTATGAAAATGGTTTCATAACATCTTGGATTTTAAGATATAGGTACTTTAATTTTTAGTTTTTATTAGTAGTATTAGTAGATTTGAGCCATGTACAGGGACGTAGCGAAGGTTCCAATCATGGGGGGGTAAGTTTTAATAAAATGCCGACTTTCTCAAACATTTTGCCGACTTCTGCAATTTTTTATATGTGCAAGATTGAGAAAAATGCATACTTGGTGCAAATGAGTTTTTGAGAGATGGCATTAGCTGCAGCTACAGTCGGAATTAGTCGGCAGCTAATAAAACTTTCATAAATGCCGACTAGTGAATTTATAGAAAATTGAGTATCTTTAACTAAATAATTTTCGGAAAATGCCGATTTTTTTTCAAAATTTCGTTTTCATTCATTGGAAATATTGGAATGAACATATATAGGGTATCCCGAAAATAGTGTGCGAAGAAAACTTCCCATAAACATAGATAGGCGAATGGCTACAGCCCCTAGGGATGATTTTTTATTATTTCCGAAAAGGTTTGTTGTATGCTTACTTAAATTTATATGTTAAATTTAAAAAATTATAGGAAAATTTTTATTTAGGAGTATATAAAACAGGGTATTTTTAGCCACAACTTTGGCCGCCTAATTTAAAAAGGGACTAAGTAAAATAACAAATTAAAAAAAAATTTTCAATTTAATAAGATTTAAAAATATTAATAAAAAACAAAAAAATACATTATTTAATTACCGTTTCGGAATTTACAATATAAACAATCTTTAGGGGCGCCCCTTTAAGAGGCTTTAGGTCCCTTGGTGAAATTTCCCGACTTATGTTCATATAAAGTTTTCGTCCTATTTTTGTACTAATAAATAACTTCGTCACAAACCGCCTAAATAAAAACAGCTTTGTTATAAAATACACTGGTTTAGCATTACATATAAAAGAACTCTGTAACCCATGTAGTTTATAACTGTGGTACAAGATGGCGCCGCTGCAGGCAATGGTATCGCTATTGTTATTTTGCGCGTTACAAACAAGCAGCGTGTGTTTTTCGTATTTGCAGTATTTAATTTTCTTTTTCATGTAAAGTAAACCAATTTCTTTCTTTTTAATTACCTAATGCAATGTTCTATGTGCATTTATTGTGTCACTTAAAATCGATTTTTTTATTGTGAAAAATGTATCCTTCGTCACATGTATCTTTGGTCACACTGCACTGTTATAGCTACGACATTAAAACTTAAAAATAAAGGACTCTTTAAGCAAAACTTTATTGCTGATTGTAACTTAAGAATTAAGTACCTTTAGTTTGCTTAAATAATAGTCACAGTGGATATGAAAATGTGAAATATTTATTTTTTAGAGGTAGAAGGGCTAAAAAGTATAATGACCCACCAAGTATCCTTCTATGTATGGGTATCTTTTTTATTTAAAGAGCTACAAAGTCGCTTAAATTAAAGAAAAGTAGCATAATTACCAGTATAATAAAATGGAATTAAAAAATTGGAAAAAAATCAGCGTTTCTTAAAAACCTGTCACAAGCAAAAATCGTTAAAATTTTATTCCTGGAAATTTAAAAAAACAAGTGAGTTTAACTTGTAAACATAGGTACATAGGTATTTATATACATTTTATTTTATGTTTTTTTCTCCTACTACATTCTGAGTTACCACCAATATATTTTGTTTTTCGTATACATACATGTATCAAACTACATAAGTTATTGCGACCATTATAAAAACAAAAGATTGTGATGGTAATTTCAGATATAGTAGTGAAGAAATTAAAAGAAAATGTAAATTAATGCACATGTATGTTTAGATGTAAAACTTACTTTTTTTTTAAGTCAAAGGAATAACAAAATTATAACGCGTTAACGATTTTTGTTTTTTTTTTTTAATTTAAAGATTTCATTTTAATAGGCTTGTAATTACGCGAAATTTTCTCTATTTTAACCTACCTTGTAGTCCTTCAATTGTGACGCGCTGGAATGGAATTTTACAGAAGATGCGATTGAAGTTCGCGCAGCAAATAATAGTATATTCTGTAACAAGTTTGGAATATAGCATATTCCGCTCGAGTGAAAAGTTTGTCACACGAGCCGAAGGCGAGTGTGACGGTTTCACGAGAGCGGAATATGCAATTCCAAACGTGTTTCAGACTATACTTTTTCTACGCTTATAAAAAATACCACAGAAATAATTTAATTGGAAAAAAGTTAGGTTATCTTTTGACAGATGTTAGATTTTATGATGGTAGTAAATAAGATAATTTTTAAATAAGCTTACAAAAATTACTTACATAATTTTGCAGAACCTTAATTAGGAAGTATAAAGAAGAAATGGACAAATTGTAAGGAATGACAAATAAGTTATTATTTTAATTTCAAATTTTGAATTAACTAATGACAGACGTAAACAATTAACCAGTGCTGCCATCTCTTTGGGACTAAGTCAAACCTAAATATTCTAATAGAATCCTACTAAATCGGCCAAACAGAATTACAACTAGCTTGTAAAGAAGATATATTTTGGGTATTTTTGTTAACGCAAACTGTTTTAAATCCTATTGTATACTACCGATTAATATTTTCTACCGGGCCTTTCTGAAAAAACTAGATTTGGTAGGAATACAAGTGAGTTATAAAATAAACATAGAGATGTCGCCCCCAGTGCTCATTCCATCATTAAAACCTGTGCGGAATAATTATTCTGTAACACTTTAATGGAATATACGTAATTCCAGATTAAAAAGTCATATAAGAACTGTCAAATTCCGTAATAAGCGTAGAAAAAAGGTTTTTGTGTAGTAATGCTTGACTTCGGAAATTGGTGGAATTGTCAATTTTTGGGATAAACAAATTATTAAAAATACTAATAGAAGGATACTTGGTGCACCATGTATAATATTTACTAAATACGGATGTAATGACTAAATCTTCTAAGAATTTATATTTTAATATGTAGCTTATGAATGCATGCGTTGATAAACATTTTTCCGAATTTGTTTTGTTTTTAAGTTAAAAATTAATACATAGTATTTACTAAATAAATAATAATGACTAAATCTTCTTAGAATTTTTATTTTATTATTTAAACTAAATAGCTTATGAATGCAAGCGTTGTTAAACATTTTCCCGAATTTGTTTTACAAATTACAATTAATTCAAAAAAATATATTATAATAACAAAACAGTGTTGATACATCATCCTTAAAAATGCAATATTATAATATTATTAATATCCTATTAGTATATTCTGTAACAAGTTTGGAATACGGCATAGTCCGCTTGAGTGAAAAGTTTGTGACACGAGCCGAAGGCGAGTTTGACGGTTTCACAAAAGCGGAATATGCTATTCCAAACGAGTTTCAGACTATACTTTTTCTACGTTTTCAAAAAATACCATAGAGAAGTAATTTAATTTGGAGAAAGTGAGGTTGGATCGGTCTAAATTTGTTAGATAATAAACACAAAGATGTCGCCACCAGTGTTTATTCCGTCATAAGATGATAGAATAATTCATTCTGTAATACTTTTAGGAATATATGTCATTCCACATTAAAAAGTGATATTAGAACGGTCATATTCTGTAATAGGAGTAGAAAATAGTATATTATCTATGTATCAAGTTTTATAAACGCCATTTTATACACGAATTTAATTTAAGCACGAGCGAGCTTGCGAGCGAGTGCTTAAATTAATGAGTGTATAGAAAAGTTTACAAACGAGGTGCATACTATACTTTTTCTACGACAATACTTTATTATTATCTTAAAATGATTTAAATCAAAAATTTGTACAGAGCGCCATCTATGAAACAATATGTCAAATGTCAAATTTTTTTATTTTATAAACACAGATTATAAAGGTTATAAATCGAAATGTATTTCTTGAAAATTGACAGTTTTTCACAGTGAAAGTAAAGAAAATGTTTTATGAGCACTTTACACTGGAGTCCGTGTCCGAATTTAAGTTATAGTTTACTGCCGGCGAAATTAAAAGGTCAGTACAATGTTCATATAAACTTTTCAAATATTGGCGTTGAGAAACTATTTAATACTTTTGTATTTTTGTATTGAGATAATAAAATAATTTTCACATGTATTTAGTATAATTGTACAAGAAAGGCACCTTATTTTAACGATTGTATGACATTTGACAACTGTCAACTAACTTAAAACCGAGCTTAAAACTAACTTCAGCCCGTGACTAAAGCGCCATAAAGCCACAACTTGTCAGTGTGTATTTAAAAGGTCACTTAGTGCCATGGAAACATGAACGATAAAGGGCGTTTTAAAGGTGGGAGTAGAAAAAATATATGATCTATATTTTATTACGTTTGACGCATTCAAAAAATAATCTTAATGGAATTTAATTTTTAAATGAAAAATGTATTATTAGTTTTTATTTATAAATAAAATTAAAATCTAAGGGTGTCCTCAATAACTGGTGTTTCATTTTTAGGGAACCCCGTATAACCATTTAATATAATTTAAGTGTCTTGAAGAAAATAAATAACTTAGAAATAACGTTTTTAGGGTACCGTACCAAAGAAGTTCTTTGAAAGAACGGAACCTTTTACTAAGGCTAAGCTGTCCTTTAAAGGACTGTATCTATTGAACTGTGATAGGTAGCCGGTTTAAATTTTTACAGAATATGTATTATTGTGGCAGATATCCTAAAAAATAATTAAAAAAAAAACACGTTTATGTTTTTGCTTTATCTTAAAACAATAATACATACAAGCGTCAAACTTTTGTGTGTGTGAATAATCACTATAAAGTGCAAAGTTTGCACTGCAAACTCAAAGTGGAACATTAATAACTTTATTAAAGATTATGCATAACTATAACCATAATATTATTAATATTATGTCAAATTTATTTTTAGTTTTAAGTTAAAACTTTTAACTAAAAAAAATGTTTATTCTTCTCTGCGGACAGGGTAAACCAAAACTTAGTGTCAAGCACTGCAGCATAAATTTAAAAAATGGTGGGACATTGTTTAAAAATTCAAAAAATGTGCGAAAAATTTGCACAGTAGTATAAACATAAATATGGCAGAATAAATTTTCAAAACTTCCCAAGTTTTTAATATATAAAATGTGTTTGCCTAACAACAGCTTGAAAGCTTGAAAAAAATCAAAGCTCAGAAAATAAAAAAAAACTCAAAAGCTTAAAAAAAGCAGAAAAGCTTAATTGAGAACATATGTATGTTACATGTGGTTACATCAGTAATCGTGACATTTGATTCTAAAGTAAAAGCAAACGGCTTATTGTATGAGAAATATGTATATTTCTCATACCATAAATCCATGTGTGGATTGTGGATGTAACCTTATTCTATACCTGGCCATAGACTAGCAAAGGCGTCGAGTTTGAATCACTCTGTACATAGGTATCTGTTATTATAGATCAGACACCATTGCCTCAATTTGAAATGCGTCATTAATAATTACAATTGTATTATGCAGAAACTCATATACATATTTTGAAAACAGATTTATATAAACTAATCAACAAAAATAATGTACCACCTCTAAATGTTACCATTTTTAATTTCTTTATTGTGTAGTCCATAATTTTTACATAAATAAAAACTATTGATTTAAAACAAACAATTAACCCTGGTAACTACAGGTACAATGGAAAAAGCATGACATGAGATCAATCATTGGCAAAGTCCTGGCAATCTTGGCACTATAACAAAAAATTATTGTCTTAAATCAATACGACGCCTTTAACGCAGGACCTCGTAAGAGTACATTTTACAGTAAACACAAGTAAAAAAGCGACACAGGACTAACAGGCATAACTCAATAATTATTATAATCACACCTTACATCCACGTAAATTATCCGACATCACTCTCAAATAACATCAAAAACCATCGTGCATGCAATAGGATTTTAACAATGTAGGATAGGTTTATGTAATTGTTCCACATATTTAAATATTTTCATTTCACTGCGTAGTGATATGCATATGTTTCACCATGGTCTCATGTCTTGCAGCGCCACCTGAATTTTGCAAAATATGTAGATATCTATTGATGAATAAATTATTTTAAATTGTATTTTTGGAAAGTAACAATAATTGTAAAAATCTGTATACAGATTATTACAATTATCGTTCCTTTTTAAAAAACAACACAAATTCATTGACACATTTGACGTGGTTCTATATAGATATACTAAGAAAACATAAGAACAAATTTTTACGATTTTTTGATATTTAAAAAAATAATTATTAGTTACTCCAATCGGTGTTGAAATATGCGGGAAATCCATGTACATATATTGACCGCAATTATAATTGGAATGAGATGATAATATAAAAAATGTTACAAAATAATGGCTGTGAATTCCTATTAGAACGCTGAATTTAATTTGGTACTAACCCGTTATAACGGATTTCCTTAATTTTAAAGGCATCATATATTTAGAAATCAGTTGTTAAGTCCAAGTGTAACAATTTTTATTTAGTGCTATTAAAAATAATTAGAAGAAAACCTCGTTATTATAATTATACTGTTTGAATTACAAAACTGTTTGGAGATTAAAACAAAAATTAATTTAAGTATATTAAATTAGTCGCAAAAATCTCGATTAAAAGAAAAATATTTTATTTTATTTCAAATATATCTTGTTTTAATGATTTAGGCAACAAACAATTGTTAACAATTGTTAACGTATAAAAAACCAGAAATTCCCTAAAGCAAGAGTGTATTATAGATAGGTAACTACGCTGTAGTTACTTTAACATTATAAATTTGGCTAAAAAAATCTAAGCTGTGAACAACCTTAACCGAAGGTCATTTGTTTCTGAAAACCATTTTTAAGAAGTCGATAACGGTAAAAATAATCACTTTAGCGGTTTAAAATCTTCTTCTTCTCTTCTAAATTTAAAAAACGCATTCCTTAACGTAACGTCCAATCTTTTTTAAGTTCTTTAAAGTGTATCAAAAATGATTTATTTATTATTATTATTATTTATTTAAAAAACTAAAATATTCACACTATTAAAGTGAAACTTCTGAAGGAGACGGTAGAAATCAAGTTTAAGAGTAATTATATTAGTTGTTATTATATCATTCATTTATTTTAAATGTTTCCAAAAGTGTTGTCAAAAACGGATTTTTAAACTTTAAAATTTTGGTTGGTACGTACTTGTGAAATGATAGATAAATGATAGATAACATATGCGCAATTTTTGTGTTTAAGTTTGTAAACGCACACACAGAGAAAATAAAACAGTAACCATTGATGCGCAGAACATTATTATTTTCAATTCAATTTAATGTGCAGAATATTGATCACTATTTATTGATGTCACAAGTATTGCTGTTGTCAAAGTAACCCGTGATGTTTTATTAGAAATTGTATGATTTGAAATGGTACACTGACACTAGGGGTGTCAATCCCGGGATCCCGAAATCCCGGGGTCCCGGGATCCCGTAAAAATTCCGATCCCGAAAATCCCGGGATCAAAAGTCCTAATCCCGGGATCTTAGTAATAAGTTACAAAGAATAAAATATACTTTTTTTAAGCGTATGACAATTTTTATATTATATTACTCATAAGAATATGTAGAAATACTTCGCAGTCCAAAAGTAAAATTATTATACACCGCCGAAAATAATGCATAGCAAAGCATAAAATCAGCAAAAAAACTGTAAAATTACAGGTCACTGTAGAATAAATTCGTGTACATAACCTATAATATAACATATTTCAAACGTCAAACCTGAAAAAATTTAACAAACTTGATAATTTCAATGTAAGTTACAGCTTCAATTGGAACTCACCAAGGCCCGATTGATAAAAGAAATGGAATTATTTGTTAATGGGGGTAGAAGTGGGTACAATGTGCCTACGAATTCTTGAAAACCTTTCCTCCAACTAGTGTAAAGTCCGAAAGATATCGTTCGTTGGTTTGTTTGTTCCTTTATTTTAAATTGGTTTTAAAATTAACGATATTTATATTATATATTATATATATGTATATTTTTATGTATATTTTTATGTATATTATATTTATGTATATTTTTTCGGGACTGATCCCGGGATCCCGGGATTAGTTACCTTTGGTCCCGAAAGTCCCGGGATTAGAAAAAGGGCTCGGGATTGACACCCCTAACTGACACGACATTGTATATTAAGTTAATTAGTTTTCTGCATATTAATGGTTAGTGTTCTGTGATCAATGGTAACTTTTTTCTTCTCCGTGTACAGATGAGTCATCATTGGGAAGTCATCATGAGCTCATGACATGAAGACCGATACCGTTGCTACGGAATGCGCACGAGCAATGTATGTAGAATTGACCGCGAAATTTATAAAAATTATAAAATAAAAAGGAAGTGTGTAAATTTAAAACCATTATACCTATGTTTTTTTCTACTCCCACCTTTAAAACGCCCTTTATCTTACATGTTTCCTTGACACTAAGTGACACATTGACAAGTTGTGGCTTTATGGCGCTTTAGTTACGGGCTAAGGTTAGCAACAGGTTTTTAGTCACGGGCTGAAGTTAGTTTTAAGTTAGTTGACAGTTGTCAAATGTCATACAATCTTTAAAATAAAGTGCCTTTCTTGTAAAATAATACTAAATGTAAAAATTATTTTATTATCTCATTACAAAAATACAAAACTATTAAACAGTCTCTCAACGCCAACATTTGAAAAGTTTATATGAACATTGTACTGAACTTTTAATTTCGCCGGCAGTAAACTATAACTTAAATTCGGGCACGGACTCTACTGTAAAGTCCTCATAAAACATTTTCTTTACTTTCACTGTGAAAAACTGTCCATTTTCAAGAAATACATTTCGATTTATAACCTTTATAATCTGTGTTTATAAAAAATGTGACATTTGACGGTGACACACAGATCCCCCTATTGTTTCATAGATGGCGCTTTATACAAATTTTTGATTTAAATCATTTTAAGATAATAATAAGTATTTGTCGTAGAAAAAGTATAGTATGCACCTCGTTTATAAGCTTTTCTATACAAATAAACTTTCAGCTCGCCCCTAAAGACTCATTTACAAAGCTTGACACGTAAATAACTATTGTAATACTTCTTCTTTTCTGATCACAATTCTGTGTTCAGAGAAATGACCTTTAGCTTAATTTAAAAGTTATTTGGCCAGCACATTACAGGGCTGGATGCTCCCGTGTACGAGTTTTGGTTCGTCCCGCGCATGACGTCACTTGATGAGTAGTTGCCGTGAGAATACACGAATAATACTAATATTATCAAAGAAAATAGAGAAATATCTGGACATAGTGCGTTTTTATTAAACTTAATATTGAAGAAAGTGTTATAATATGGATAATAGATGCTTTCAGTCCTTGATAACAATTAGGGCTGTAGTTTATGCGTTGGTGTTTTAAATTAAACTTATAGGTACTCACTGTACAGAAAATGTTTATAGGAAACAGAAGCGGCTTTAACTTTAATATTGTCTATTATTTTTGTGGTATTTAAACACTGTTTTCACAAATCAAACTTTTGCTGCGATAAATGAGCTTTAAATGGTACGAATAAAAATTTTGTACAGCGATCAGTTTGAAACAAATTTATTCGCCACAGGATGTTTTAAAGTTATGACAAAAAACAAAATTTTTATTTGCCCCTGTAAAATATTGCCTAAACAAAAAATGTAAATCATTAAAATATTAAATAACAATTACAATACATTTATCTACAAACTGGTAAAAAATCATCAAAATTGGTTAAAAAATAAAAAAGTTATAAAACATCAAACTTGGCCAAAATTTTAGGGTGGCGGAATTTCGTGCAGGGGATTTTACTCTTTTTTTACTTTTATTCAACAAAATATGTTTAGTATATATTTATTTTTAATTAATTAGCAATTATACCTAATGCAATACATGATTTCTTTAAATCTTCTTTATATTTTTATACTTTTAAATACACTCACAGGCAAAATAATCAATCAACACAAATTTTCGATGAATCGCAAATAACTTTTTTGATGTCGGATTTAAACGATTTTGAAGATAATTGTAGATAAATTAATGAAGAATCGTTCACATTTTAAAAATTTACTAAAAAATAGACGTGCGTTTATAATATACAGGTTTAAACAAAAAGCTGTTTTTTACCATAAGTTTAAGAAACTCTGTAGAGTGGCGAAACAGTGTATTGTTATAAATTAAGTTTTAATTATCAACTCACATCTATTCTTAACATTTTCGTTTTTGGTTCACCTCCTTATCTTATTTTGTGTGTAAAATATGGATTTAAAAAAAAAACATTGCAATTTCCAATAATTAATCTGTACGAAGAACTTGGGTTGCTATGGGGTATTTCCACGAAAACTTACTCCACATTGACAAAAAATCAGATATGTTATTTAATAAAATAGCAACTATATCTGAAGTCAAATAGTTTAATTGCGCGTAATTTATACCTTTAAAATATTCGTACATTGTGATGCCAAGAAGCTAACAAGAATATAATGTCGCACCCGTTACATTTTGAGAACATTTTAGAAAATAAAGTATACAATATTTGTGCATTTAAAATACGTGCTTTTGTAAGTCTGTGGGTAAAAGGCATAAGGGGATAAAAAAAGCAATTTTTCAGTAGAGCCTTGAACGTATTCGCATTAATTCAGGAAACATATTTATGGTTAGCGGGTATACTCTTTTGTTAGCACATGTCATATGCTAACACAAGCGTATACCCGCTAAACATAAATATATTTCCTGAATTAATGCGAACACGTTAAAGGCTCTGTTGAAAAATTGCTTTTTTTGACTTATCCCCTTATGCCTTTAACCCTCAGAAGTTTACTATTCAAGTTTTACACAAAAAATTATTACTATATGCTTTCATTCAAAATTTTACAGTATCAACTTTAGAAGCAATTTGGTCGCATTTGCCGATTTTCTAAGGTCGCGCCCGTTACGCTATTCATGCCGTTATAAAAAGATTTTATATACAAGTTTTTATTGACATTTTGTTTGAGTTAAATACCTAATTTTTTATACTATTTTTTATATTAACGTATCTTGATATATATGAACAAACACTTTATTATCATAAAAAAACGCAGTTTTAGTGTCGCATCCGATACAATGGAAATACCCTATGGAGAATGACAGTGACAGTTTAGTTAAATAATCCCAAACTTAAACATGTCATATACGGCTTTCAAAAGCTCCGACTTGCAAAGGCATTGCTTTAATCTAGGATGGACAATCACAGTATTACGTGGCAAGTGTTTTAAACGTCACAAGAATCGGAACTATAAAAAGGAGGTTGACATTGGATTGGCAAGAAGACCTGCCACCGCTCCCGAGTTGCTAAGAAACCACAGGGTTAAACGCCTTAGATTTGCTAGGAAACATCAAACTTGGGGCATTGCTGAGTGAAAATATATCCTATGTACCTACGACTCTAGGTTTTAAAAGAATCTGTAGGAGAACCAGAGAACGTTTTGAGCAAAACCATTTTTTGCCTAGGGTGGGGGTATGGCGAAGGCTCTGTTATGGTGTGGGGTGGCTTGCAGCTCGACAGCAAAACTTAGTAGGTTCAACTTACTTGGTAATAGTCGATTCTGGTTTAGGTAGTCGATGGATGGGCAATGACAGCGGATATATATATTTGTCAGGTTTTAGAACGATTTCATGTTAATGCATGATAACCCTCGCGCAAACCACTCTAAAATCAGCGACATTAACGTTTAACGTTATATGTTGTGCTCTAATTTTTTCTTATTTGACCCTTATCAATCCATATCAATACGAAATTTCGCTTAGCGACGCGTTGCGCATGACGTTTTTTGTTAGCCGTTCATTTCAATTCAATTTCAATTTATAAAAATCGGTGGTTTCCCCTCGTGATAACGCTCGACCGCATGTTGCGATAGTCGTTAATGAATATTTAGATGAGGTGAAAATCCCAAAAATAAATTTTAGTGTGTTTTTCCTTAACTCGCACGTGCCATTTTTGCTTTGAGTTTAAAGTTTTATAATGGTTTTAAACGGGATTAATTCAATTTTGTCCTGTTTCTTTTAAAAAATACTATTGTGGCAAAAATGAAAACGGTCACTGTCATCCTCCATAGCAACCTTAGTTCTTCGTACAGAAAAATTATTGAAAATTGAAATGTTTGAAATTATTAAAAATTGAAATGTTTTTTTTTTAAATCCATCTTTCCACAAAACTAAAGATATCGAGTGAACCTAAAACAAAAATGTTAAGAATAGATGTGACTTAATAATTGAAACTTAATTTAGAATAATACACTGTTTTTCCACTCTACAGTGTCTTAAACTTATGGTAAAATACATATTTTTGATTAAACCTGTATATTATAAACGTTCGTCTATTTTTAGTATATTTTTAAAATGTAAGCGATTGTTCATTAATGTATTTACAATATTCTTTAAAATTCGTTTAAATCCGACATTAAATATAAAAGTTATTTTTGATTGAAATTCATCGAAAATTTGTGTGGATCGATTATTTTGCCTGTATTCTAGTTAACTCTTCCATTTACGGCATGCCACGGCATTTTGATTTTTGATGACGCACATTCTGCCTCTGTGAGTGTATTGTTAATTACCCAGCCAGCATTGGATGACTGCTATGCGCAGTAAGCCCTTATCGAAACTTCCTGTAGTTTTCCCTGCGCACGCTATTCGGCGTAACATATTATGCCTTGTGGTCGAGAGTCACTCCTCCTTTATTTAGTCTTCTTGATTTACAATATTGATTTTCTTTCTCAATTTAATTTTTAGACTCGCTACTTTGAAGAAATTTGTCATTTTAGTGGTTAGTGTTATCAATTATGATTATTGCCGTTAAAGTATCCTGATTGTAACTACAAATATTTCGTAAAAAATTACGTAAAACGCCTATAAATTCATATTTTTGGATTTTTTATAAGCATGCATGCATATTTTTTAAGTTAACCACCTCTAATGCGAGAAAACGGAGAAAGCACATATTTTGTTTATATTTATTAGTTTATATTTATTTTTTATTAAAACTGGAGAAAATTCATGTTATGTTTTATATTAATAATAATGTAACGGACTTTGTGCTTAAAGGATGGTTTTTATCGTGAATATTTTTCTGCATATTTTAATGCTTTTTAGTGCACACTTTTTACAACCTTCGTTAAAAGTTTTGTAAAGTATTTGTTTATTATGAATGTTTTTACCTTTTAAATAGTTATTTATGTTATTAGGCTCAGAAGTGAGTCTTTTTGTGCTGAACTTAAAATTTCAAGGAAGACGCGTAGCTGGGGCCTACAATTGAGCGAAGCACAAAAAACACTTTTCAACCGCATGTCATACCCACTACATTTTATCGTTAAGGCATAATTTTAATTGTTGAAATTACGTAAAACGTTTAATTATAATAATAATTAATTAAAAGTAGAAAATGAAGTTAGAGAGATTTTATTGGTCCAAACAGGTTTTCTTTAAACTAGGACTTATTTTTACAGCCTAGGCGATAATCTATCACTTTTGTAGTGAGAGACAATAATAAAGTTTAAATTGTAGAACCCTTGAAGATAAAATAATTATTTATTGTTTGTCTTAATATAGAATTGTTGCAATATAGTGTAAATAAATAGAATTATTAACTAGTTTTACTGTATTTATTTAATTGCAATTGTTGAATTAAATGGAAAAGTCCTTGGAAGACGGCCTTGTTGCTTAAACGTTTCTTATCCTCAAAATTATGTTTCTTGAATGCGTTATCACGTCATTTGGCCATTGGTCTTCAATTACAAGCATTTACTCATTGCCTTGATGGGGCTGATGTCATATTTTCCCACTTAATTAAGTTTCAACTACCGCCACAAATTAATTGGATTTGCAAGATTCTTAGGAACATCCTTATTTTGATTCGGTGTTTAAATTCCGTGTTATGTGTTTTGGGTAAGTGGTTGTTTTTTTTTCAAAACTAACAATTTTTACATTCTTACATATTATCAGTATTTTTAATGAATTAACGTCTAAATTCTTACTTAAGCGTTACAAATATGAATAAAGAATTCGTTGGGAAATCATTTTAGCTTATTAGATAACTTTCTAATGCTAATAAATTTTGTTAATTAATTTAGTTTTTTATTTTATATAACTATAAATAAAATAATAATAATTAAAGAAACGTATGCCATCATTTTTGAAGATACAATAAACTCATTAACGCTTATACATAAAGAATCTTTTATGGGTAGGTAGGTAACAGCGGTTTGAGAGCAAAATTGTTTGACATCAAAAGTGCATGAGATCGAATTCCAAATTGATATTTATGGTAAAAATTGTTGTACCTCACTGTTTTTTGAAGTTTGATATCTCTTTCGGATTAAGCATGCCTACATATTCTTGGTAGGTAGTTCCTGGATTAAATAAAAACACGTTTTTAAAACAAGCTGCCTTATTTAAACTTAATCTACCAGACATGATAGACCCTGTATAAAGATATAGTGAACACTCGGCTATAACTATAACGAACTATTTTGAGATACCCATTTTTAGAATTTTAATATACATGTCTCTGTTACCTATTTGGTTTTTTTATAACAATCCCTAGATATATCATTGTATAACATGTAGGAAAAAAGTTTATCACTGTTGATCTAAGTGACTTTATCTACAATATTAAATATTGCAGATAAGGCATTTTTGCTTAACATGGCAACTGCACCAAGAACCTTGTCATTCTAAGGTACCGATGTATATAGTCCGGGAGGCAGTGAAGATTTTCGGTACTTATTTTCCCAGTTGGCAAACACCGATACAATTATTGGGTTTGCTATTCTGAGCAAAATTTATATATATTTAGGGGGGGGTTTTCCGATGGGTTAAGGCGGTACAAATATATTGCACTTTTTTTTCCAGTGATAAAAATAATTCCATTAGTGAGAGATATAGTGAACTTAAGAAAAAAAATAGTCTGGCTAATCTGTGAGTATGGGTAATATGTCTGGCAGGTGGAAAAATTATCAAAACCATTGCCCTTATTTTCGCAGTCCTAAAAATTTTGTGAGATGATAGTTTATATTATAATTACAGCTGCAAATATAGTCTGGCTAATGTGGAACACTCCGAAAGCCTTGCCAGACTTGTCCAACCCTCCACAGGTGCGCTAAATTCGGCTTGTTCAATTTTACAGGCGATTGTTGTCATCTCTACATGTTTTTACTTTTCATAATGTATGATAATGTAGAAAATAATTTGTGTAAAGCAAAATTTAAATATGGCTAAAAAAAAATGTCAGTCCGTCCGCCACCAAAAAACTTTATTCGCGAATAACTTTGTAACTATCAGAGATACGAGAAAATTTGTGCAGTTGTTTTTTGTAGGATTCTCTACAAAATCGATCTCTTTACAGTCTTTTGTATCTCCCCTAGTTTTTGAGTTATATCAATAAAAAAAAAGAAAATCGCGAAAATTCCCATTCAAACGCGAGTTTCTTGTGAGTCTGGCGGGGCTTTCGTGATTGTAAATAACAGCTAGACGTGTATTTTCAACGAAATTATAGTATTATTTATCATGTGACAAATTTTCAAATCCGGGAAAATAAGAGCAAAATTTTTGTAATTCTTACGATTTTCAAGATGCCGCCAGAACAATTTGCCAATTTTATAAATCAGCCAGACTTAATTTTGATTTTAGTTTATGACAGTACCAAATAATGGGTTAAATTTTAAGCATGGGAAAATAAGGGCTACGTATTTCAAAAACCGGTCAAATTTTTGCTTCCGCAAATTTTCAGCTTTCCTTCACTTGGGATGTGCCAGACTGTTATTTCCATTAATAAAATGACTCACTTTAATTAATGTGAAATATTTATGACTGGGAAAATAAGTGGACTTGACTTTTTGGCTCATCTAGTGAACCCATCCAAAAATTTTAGCCAGACACACAAATTGTCGTTTTGTGTCACCATTTGAACAAACTTAATGACATTCACAAACTGGGAAAATAAGTACCGAAAATATTCACTGCCTCCCGGACTAATAACATATGTAGGAAAAAACGATGTATAACGTATGTAGGAAAAAAGTTTATACGAGCATGTGTCTTATCCTTATTTTTTATATTTTAAAGTCTTATCTAGAGGTGTCCATCTATAAACTATCTTTACGAATATATGTTTTTAGGGACAAATAAAGAATTATTTATTATTTTTTATTTATTTAAAAAGTTATACCCGGATTTTAAGGTTAGAATCCAGAAATAATAAAATGAAAACCCTTATTTTTATCGAAAGATGGAAAAACTTCCATTTAACTAACAATGTCTCGACAAAATTTGTTAATGTAATTTTATGTTATTTATAGAAATGTTTTTTTAAGCAATACCTTGTTGCTCTTGAACTTATAAACCGATTCAAGTAAAATTTCGACGTGTCAAAGAAGATGTCATGGACATATTCCCAATCCACAAAAAATACAAAAAATCACTGCAACACAGCACAGTTTAACGGCGGCCATTTTTGTTGTTTACAATTTTTGTGCTTTGAGGTTGTCACTGTTTATACAGATTAATAATCGTTTTAAACGTTATGTTTCTCAAAGTAAGCCTTAAAAGAGGCCTTAAAGTGCTAAGAACAACCATTTTACTCGTCTATTGTAAAAAATAAACTTTATTCTATCAGGGCTGTCATAAAACTGTCAAATGTCAATTTTAAGGTTAAATTATAACCCACAAATTAACCTTCAAATTGTCATTTGACAGCCCTGATAAAGGCTGTGTTCCGTAATTTACTGCCATTACTGTCAGTAATTTTACTGTCAGTAGCGGAAAAGGACCGTTCCGTAATTTATTCAGTACTGACGCACAGTCAAATTGGAACGCGCAGAAAGTGACAATGGTTACGCAAGGTTATGATTTGTGATTTACTGACAATTGACAAACTTTACTTTCGGCACAGCAGAGAACATAAATAAAAAATAAATATAACAGTTAGGTATAAGAAATATAATGTTTGGTTTATGGCAGAGAAATATGGAAAATTTAATGTTATCGTCGTCCGCGTCGAAAAATGTATATCCCTGCCGAAAATGACCCATAGAAACCAATAAGAGAATGAAATGGTTTGTACTGGACTGAATATGTGTATTGGTACTGGTTTTTATTGGGTTCTATATGTCGCCAAATGGTTTTAGGGCTAAATGGGAAATACCCAATCAAACCAATTCAAGACAATTATGTTTTCCAATTGATACCAATTCACCAGATTCAAACCTATAAGACCCAATACATTACAACATAAATTCCCATTGGTTTCTATTGTTCTTAAAGGGGCATTTTCGGCAGGGATATGAATAGGAAATATAAAATTTCACTGACACCAAAGCAATAAGCCAAATACCAAAAATTACTCTTAAATTCGTCCGCTGAATACAAATATATAACATTTTCTAGGTACTACCTATAGGTAGTACTATAGTAGGTAGTTTCATATTCTGGGTCTTCGTATGCGTACTCCCCGCCGACCTGCCTTCGTCACTGCTGCTTGTACTTTCAAGTAATATTTTATCAATAAATATTGAAATAATTAGTCCTATAGGTATTCACCAAATACCATTATAATATAATGATATAATTTATATCCTTCACTTTATTTGACAGCTATTTTTTGTTTAAAAGTTTGGTTATGTGTTTTACTGGAGCCACAGCACCTCTCTGTCCCCAGTTGTTTCAGTAAAATTAATCTGCCGTACATTTATAAAAGGGTAGTATTTACCACTGAGCTCAGTAACTGAAAGTGGATTTCGGAATGCGTTTTCAGTACCGACAGTACTGATAGTAAATTATGGAACATAGCCAAAATAAGGTATATTTATTATAAAAGAGGAGTAAAATGGTTGTCCTTAGCACTTAAAGGCCTTATTTGAGGCTTACAAGTGCCTCTGTAAGAAACCCAACGTTTAAAACAATTATTAAACAGCACAAACCCAAAGCACAAGAATTGTAAACAACAAAAATGGCCGCCGTTAAACTCTGTGCAGTGTTGCAGTGATTTTTAGTATTTTTAGCATGAGATAGAAGAGACCTTGTTGTGTGGATTGTGGACATATTGAAGTTCTTTTACATTTTTTTTATTTTTAAGTAACCTTTTCCTTTTTACCATGTTAGCTAACCCACAATCCACACAACAAGGTCTGTTCGATCTCGTACTAAAAATCACTGCAACTTTGTGCTTTGGGTTTGTACAGATTAATATTCGTTTTAAACGTTGTGTTTCTTACAGAGAGACTTGCAAGCCTTAAAAGAGACCTCAAAGTGGTAAGAACAATCATTACTCCTCTTTTCTAAAAAAATAAACCTTATTCTATCAGGGCCGTCAAATGTCAATTTTAGGGTTATTTTATAACCCACAAATTAACCTTCAAATTGACATTTGACGGCCCTGATAGAATAAGGTTTATTTTTTACAAAAGAGGAGTAAAATTATTGTTCTTACCACTTTGAGGTCTCTTTTAAGGCTTGCAAGACTTAGTCTCTCTGTAAGAAACACAACGTTTAAAACGAATATTAATCTGTACAAACCCAAAGCACAAGAATTGTAAACAACAAAAATGGCCGCCATTGAATGATGTGCAGTGTTGCAGTGATTTTTAGTACGAGGTAGAACAGACCTTGTTGTGTGGCTCACAATTGAGCTAACCTAGGTTTGGCCAAGTATTTTGGTTACACCCGGTTTTAACAGTTATTCAGGGTATATGTATATACCCTATATACCTTGTACAAAAAACATTTGTTACCTTACGTATTTATTGCCATATACAAACAAACTATAAAATACAAATAAATATAATAATAATAATATTTTTTTTTAGATTTTACAATTCTGAAATGAGCTCTGTGGAAGTAGAAGTAAAGAAGTCCCCATGCTGTGCTTGAACAACTGTGATGTTGCACATTCAGTACTACTTACACGTTCGACCTCCAGGCCGCAAAAAAACCCAATGTGCTAATTGTTTTCGCAGAAGAATTGAAGTAAATTATTAAAAATGATCAATAACAGAAAATTGTTGATCACGTTGCTTGCCGTGTGCTCGCTGTATTTTTGCGTGCACGTGATCAACAACAGCGGTACGCCGGTGTTTCGCGAGCTGCAGCAATCTGGACGAAATCTGGCCGCCTTGGAGGCCAACTTGGACAATGGGCCCCTCGTCGTTCAGGATTCGTTGCTCTCCGCCGAGCCCACCAGGATATTTAAAAACTCACCAATTTCAGTGCCAAATGCAAGGGATGCATCGCCTATGGAAAAGACAATCCCAGAAAAAGTACTTGATATTATTAAGTGCATGGACAAGCCCATGGCGGCGAAAACGCAGCAGCGTGGGGACTACTGGGTTTTGTACAACTACATTACCCCAGAAAAAAAATTCAGGTAATTATAGAGTTTCCTCACCCGATCCACTTCGCAGGAAAAATAATAATGTTTCAACAAAATCTATATAAAGTTTACTTCTATAAATACCTACTGGATTAGTTTTATTAAAAAG
The DNA here is from genome assembly GCA_921294245.1 of Brassicogethes aeneus. Classification (NCBI taxonomy): domain Eukaryota; kingdom Metazoa; phylum Arthropoda; class Insecta; order Coleoptera; family Nitidulidae; genus Brassicogethes; species Brassicogethes aeneus. Next base: position 29,998,380 of record OV121137.1, read on the forward strand.
TGGATACTGTTTAGATATTGAATCAATGAAATGGTTATGTTTTATGTTTGAACCTGCTTGTCTATTATTTTCCATACATTTAAAAAAATGTCTATTAAGGGATTGCTGTGGCTATTTTAAAAAATTGTTCTTATTTTTTTAACCATTCCTTTAGGACTTTTTGAGTCAGTATTATGTTGTGATGAACATGTAGTCCTTCTTATTTTATTTTATTTATTTATTAATATCCAAGCACAGTATGTCTGGAATAATGTACAGTAAAACATCCATTACTCGATGCTTTTTGCTTTATTTTAGGTGCCATGAAAGTATTACGTATACTACCCATGCAGACTATTCGTTCATGGATAATCTAGTGCCATTGTTGGATAGGTGGCGTGGACCGATCAGTATAGCCATGCACGCGCCAGGAACCGACTTCCAGAATACGATTGATTCTATCGCGTACCTTCGCGACTGCGTCGACCCTCTTGTCAAGGAATACGTCACGTTCCACGTTTACTTTAGTACCAAACACGTGCCTAAAGTGGTAAGCAACAATGAAATTAATGGGGTTAAAAAAGTAGAACAAAACGTGAATTATTAATAATACAATATTCGTGATTCTAGCTGGCAATCGACCAAGTAATAATGAATTATAAATTAATGCTACCTGGAAATTCGATAATACTTTTGTATTATTAAATATTGCTTAAAAATTAAGAATAATTTAAACAGAAAAACATTTTCTTTCAATTTAAAATAAAATATAAGGATATACATGTATACACTGTATAGGGTGATTCTGAAAATCACATTTTTTTTACTTTCGACACTGAAAAATTGGTTCACCTCTAGAAAGTGCTCACCAAATTTGAGCTCTTAATATTAATGGGAAGATCCTTATCACAGTTTTCGATTTTTTCTTTAGTCCTTTATAAAAAAAGATCATATTTTATTATTAATCAATCGTTTAATCAAATCTTTATACATATTTTTGTAGAACATTGAATGCGCTACAAAAAACGACTAATATGTTTAAGCGATTACTCTTACCATATAAAATATATTTAAGATTAAAGTTTGAAGAATTTTTTTTAATAATCTTGTAACTTATTAAAAAATAATTATTGTTAAATGAGTGGCAAATTTTTATAGGAACTTTAACGCTCTACAAAAAAGGTCTGATGTGTTTAATTGATTACTCTAAGCGTTGAGAAGATATTCGTATCAGTACGCATTCGGATACAAATTTCTTTTCAGTTAGAGACCTTTTTTGTAGAGCGTTAAATTTTCTACAAAAATATGTTATACTCATTTGACAATACAATTCATTAATATTAGAACCAATAAAATGCCAGCATTCCATAGTTACGCATTTTATCCCAGCGGCAATATTTTTTATCATCTTGTTTACACGGTACTAAGGATTTTGACACTTTTTTGATTTAACATTTGTTGTCATTTAAATTCTGTGTTTGATATATATCAATAAAATAATGAATTATAAACTCTAAAAGATCGATGGGTTGGTGTAAACGATAATGAAATTAAGGTAAGTTTGAATAAATAAGGTTTATTAAAGTCTTTTTATATTTTAAAGCACATTTTAATTTTAAATGTCAATCTGACAAATTTTTTAATTCCTAAAATTTATTGTATTTTCTCACTTAATATAACTCGCGGTATGATTAATAATCGAAGATATTTACTCATTTAAACCGAAGCAGCACATTTCACTCGTCCTGCGGACTCGTGAAATCTGCAGCTCGGTTTCAATTCGAAAATATCATCGATGATAATCATACCACTTGTTATATTATGGGTGACAATATTTATTTTTCAATGATAAAAAAAATATTTTAAATTCTTCATCTTTGAAGTAATTGCTTAAACACATCAGTCCTTTTTTGTAGAGCATTCAATTTCCTATAAAAATATGTATAAAGATTTGATTAAAAGATTGATTATTAATGAAAAAATATGGTCTTTTTTATAAGGAACTAAAGAAAAAATTGAAAACTGCGATGAGGATCTTCCTATTAATATTAAAAGCAGTGCCTAAGAAAGAATTTTTCAGGGTGGAACAAATTAAATGTGTATGATCTGCAGACCCTCAGGATCTTTTACCTTCATTATTTAAAAAGATACAGGTTATCATGGGCGCTGGCAGGGGAGGCAGTTGCCTCCCTCTGTAAAATTAAAATACTATACAAAAGCGCATTTAAAGCTCATTTCAATATTTAAACATAAATGGTGTTACAATAAGAGGTATTGATAATAACATTGAATAACACAGTGTTATTTGTAAAAAAATGTGTTTTTGTTAAATCATGGGAATTATGTGTGAAAGATAATATCGGCAAAATGTTCCACAAGGCTTCGGTGGCACACCACCGAAGGTTCATGAGCCAAATTTTTTGGGAAATTCTGTTACAAATTGTAACAATGTATAATGATCGTAACCGTGGAATGAGGAATGACCAGAATTGAATGCTATTGATATTTATTCATTAATGGGTGAGATCAAGGAGTAATTTTGCAGTTATGTCGAAGCCGAAGCCTCGGCGAACATTTTTTCGTAAGTAATATCATAAGGGCATCTAATTTTTCCGAAAAAAAATCAAAAAAACGTTGCTAAGTAATATTTTAACAAGAAGCATGAGTGCTGGGGGCAACAAAAATCCGAGTCGAAGACGAGGATTTTTGCATTTGCACAAATGCATTTTGTTAAAAAATATTACTTAGCATTGTGTTTTTTCGAATTTTTTCACTCGAAAACATTACGTTTTACAAAAAAATTTTAAAGGACACCAAAGTGTCTAAATTTAATGTACCCCCTTACGGATTAATATTTAAAAAAAAATACACAACCAAAGTTTTGTACTAATTTAGATAACTTACCAAACAGAATAACTGCAGAAATTAGGAGGTTTTAAACAGAGTGTGGGAACAATTTTACAGTAAATTACCTAAGTGTCAACAACTAAATGGGGGACCTTTTAAACATTTTTAAGATTGAAGAACAGTTTATTTTTCATTTATTGTTGAATTTTTAATTTTAAAGTTTAGTTTTTTAATTCGTCATTACATATCCATCCTATATTGAAAACTATGATTACTAGACTTATGCGTTGTCGTCGTACTATTACCTGCACAGAACATTACCTGTTGATGAAAAAAGTGGGGTTGTTATTTAAGATAGGTAGGGGGAAAATGGTGGTGGCAAATAATTTAAAATTATAATTATATGATTTTGAAAAGATTACGTGTTCAAGTTTTTTTCATAAAAATCTTTTTTCATTGAATAACGAATTTTATTCCATAAGTGAAAACACTGTATGTATAGACCCCTTATTTTTTCTTAAAACCACAAAGCCCCTGGTATACAGTTTATTAATAATATTAAAGTTATTATGATTTAAAGTTTGATTTTTTAAAACTTAATCTGACAGAAAATACATCTCTTGGTCTTATTTGATTTGTTTATGAAAAGTTAAATGCCCAATAACTAAAAAATATATCTACATTTTTCTCAAACCAATTGTATTAAAAAAATTTAATTTGTCTAAGTAGGTTTACTTGACTATCATTTTGCAATGCAAAATTTATTTAAAAAACATCAAAAATCTATTATTATTTTATTAATTACCAGAAAAGAAACATTGGTTTAGATAGTTATTAGCGTGGTAAACTTAAATAAAATAACATAATTTAAAAAATTTTGGTGAAAGTATGGTAAAATCATACATTATAAATATTCAACATAAAATTAAGTAATTTAAAAATATGCACTTTATTTTTAAACATTGGCTTGAATTAATTCAAAAAAATGTATTCAAATGAATTTTTTAAAACTCATGAATTAATTCAATGAAAACTTTTATTACAGTTACTATTTTCGGAATATTTAAATACTCTTGTTGAGTTTATTTGAGTAAAATAAACTCCAATAATGGAAATAGCGAGATCTCATTGAATTTCTCAAGGAATTCTTAGTTAAAATATTTTACGGTGGATGAAGATTTTAAATAAAATTAAAATTTTGTAGTAAAATAATTGTCAAAATCATTTTTAAATAACAAGACACATTGAACTGAATTTTTATTTGACTTGATAATTATTTTGACCGGCATTTTGTTCAAATAAAATAATTTTCAATTTTCAATTGTGAAGTGAATTAATTCAAGAAAGTCTGAATTAATTCAAAAAGTCTGACCTTTTCAACTTTTTGTCATGTCATGACTTTTTCCAACCGCGTTTTAAGATATTTAGATATAATTTTTACTTCTAATTAAGCCCCGCCCACAATGGATATTAACTGAAATGTCCAGTTATTATGCATAATGATTAAAGGTCGTATTTATTATGCATAATGGCTGTTTTCGGATATTTTGGTGGTAACATTTATAAATATTAATTGCACACGTTTTCTTAATAAATGACCAGCATAATCATGCTTATTTAAATGTATGGATAAAATTTGTATTATATATAAATTTTATCCATACATTTAAATAAGCATGATTATGCTGGTCATTTATTAAGAAAACGTGTGCAATTAATATTTATAAATGTTAGATATGTATAAGTGAAATTATTTATTTTAAATTACACACTCCCTTAAAAAAAAAGTAGGATGTCCAATGGACTAAAGTTAAACGGTATTTTGCTGAATGGACCAAAACACCATTTATATATATTTTTCCCGCTGTCTCCAAGTTTATGATCGAGATCCAAAAAACAACACGCGTTATTTTTTTAGATATCGTATAATGCAAAAACGTTAAAACGATGTTTTTTGAGGTTAAAAGAAAACCTAAGGCCAATGGTGAAATTCCGACCACGGACACATATAATGTGACTATAGTCTAGTCCGTCAGACATCCTACTTTTTTTGGTGGGCTGTTACCCATAAATCATTATTTTTAGTATTTAAGTTTTACAAATTATTAGTTAAGTATTATTGAGTGTACTCGAATATATTACGACATAAAACTGAAAATTGGCAGTAAACGTGTTAATGGATACGTATAGTAATAATATTCCATAAAATATATTTTACATGCATAAACTAAAGATTTAAATATTTATTTTAGGTTCCAAAACATAACAATGTCCTTACAGAACCATACAACTGTTCATTGACGCCTCCATTTGCGAATGTCAGTTCAGATCAAATGTACAAGGCGCAGAAAAAACTGCTTTATCCTGTGAACGTGGGACGCAACGTGGCTCGGGAGGCGGCCCAGACTCACTTTATTCTGCCTTCAGACATCGAACTTTATCCCAGTCCTAATCTTATCAATAAGTTCCTAAATATGATTGCAGATAACAAGGGTCCGCTGCTCAGCAAGAACCCCAAGGTCTATCCACTGCATATTTTTGAAGTTGGTGGGAACCAACAGGTTCCAGAAACTAAGACAATTCTAAAGGTACAGTACTACTATTCTAATACAAACCATAGAAAAAATGTCATAAATGTATTTTTACCATAAAGTTAGTTTTTTTAATTGACAACGTCTTCATGTAATGTTATGGGTTTTTCCTTCCGAGATTTAGCCAGCTGAATTCAATATAAATAACCATGATCAAGTTACAGTCACTAGCAGTGGCGGCTCGTCGTATAAAGCAACTGAGGCCGGGCCTCACATGTTAAAATTATAATATTATTTGAAATGTTAAATACATTACTTTTTTAAATATAAAACGTTTTTAAACTAATTTCCAGTCATTAAAAGTATCAAAACATCGAATAACCATCAAAGTTTAAAATATTTCCTTTAAATTTAGCGCGCACCCCTTCCAACTTTAATTCTAAAGGCTTAAATCATTGCCCGACCGCATAATAGGGAAATATTAATCCCAGAAATTTGCGCTTCATATACGTCACACATTGTACAACATACATGCTCCCCACCGCTGCACGGTGCCGCCGGCACCCCCGCAAGTCGGGAATAATGCGCGAATTTTTGTAGACAATGAGGCCCACAAAGTTGGGCTTGTACCACAGTATATGGAAGACAGCAGAGTCAGTCCCGAGATCTGTGCGGCTCGCTTATCAGATGCTTATTAATTAGATCTATGCTTGTTTATAGTTTCTTATTTCTGTTTAGTCTTTGCCTTAGCGTTAAAATGGAAAGTTGTGATAAAAATGCAAGCGTAAAATACATTATTGTGTTGTGAATTCATGTAAAAATAGTTCAAATAATTATAAAAGATTCATTTTTATTTTAATATATTTTTATATTAACACACAAATACCACAGTATAAATCACAAAAAATATAAATAAAAATGTTCATGTTTTTTTATAGTTCAGTGTTAAATCGTTGAGTTTCATATACCTACTGTGCTTGTACATTATTATTTTGTTGTTGTGCGGTTGTGCCTATTAATCAAAAAATAATTATAAGATAGGTAAAAATGAGCAGTACCTTCTGGGTAATGTTGAAACCTGCTGAAGGAATAAATAAAAATCCCACCTCATCCCGCACTTTTTGTATTCTAGCTAAATTTTGAAAATTCTCGTGAAAGAACATATTTTTAAATAATATATTTTTATTATTTAGATTCTGAAGTGCTCCAAAAACGCGAGACCTTGAAAATTTCAAAAAAATTGCCTGCGGCGCCATATAGTGGGTCATGGGCCTCACCTTCATGAATGGTCACGAGCCGCCACTGGTCACTAGTCTCAGTTACTAGAGTCGAAGTTCAACTCATCCCTAGATTCATTTTCGTTTATATAAATAAAAATTGTCCAACACTATCCATTTTTCTTCCACACTTTACATACAATTACAATAATTCATCCAGAAGATATAAAAACAAAATCGACAAGACATATAAAAGAGTATTTCAATCCTTGTTAAGAGGCTAACCTGCGTGTCTTCTTCTTGAGTATTGAATTTGAAAAAAAAGTTCAGTAAATATGTAAATTAATGTATAAAGTATGTTTGCATTGTATATTGTATATTTGTAAGACTATAATTATCTTATAAGATAATGTTGCTTTATCACTGTAATAGATATATTGTAATTATTAGATGTTTAGAGTTTGTCCCTGTATAAACCATCTATGTTTCTTGGGATCAATAAAGTTTTTATTATATACTTCTTCAGCTTGTTTTCCATATTGTAGCGAGGACGGCTCTGGATCTCGGAATGATGACTCATCGCCGATGAGTCATCGCCGGTGACTCAGCGCTCGAATAATCGAGAGTGTGGAGCTCGCTGGAATGTTCCAGAAGACTTGGGCGCTTAATATATAAGAAACGGAGCAGCACAGAGCAGTTAGTTGAGCTTTGGTACGCGCGAAGAAATAAATAAATATAAGTGCAAATAAATAAACTAGTAGTGATATAAATAATTAGTAGTTAAGTGTTTAGTTAATTTTATAGTGTTTTAAGTGTAGTGAAGTTATTAAATAAATAGTTTAGTTCGTTAATTAACCAGTGCGTGTTTTAATTCACACTACGAACAGTTAAAAACGTTACAATTGGTGTCAGAAGTGCGGTTAGTGTGAAACTTCGCGAAATTGGTTTGGTTAATGGACTTAAAAGTGTCAGACCTTAAGCGAGAGCTAGAAGAAAGGGAGTGTGATCCAACTGGAAAAAATAATGTGTTGCAGCAGCGGCTTCGAGAAGCGTTGGAACAGGAAGGTGAAGATCCAGATACGTATTTATTTGAAGACCAATGTAATATGCATTTAATGTTGCAAAATTTAAACGAAAAAATGTTAGAGAATTCTAACAATTTGAAAGCTGATTTGAAACAGAATATTCTAGAAAATTCCAACGATTTAAAGGATGATTTGCAACAGAAATTCTGGAAAATTCTAAAAATTTAAAAGAATATTTGGAACAGTTAAAAAACGTTACAATTGATACCAGAAGTGCTGCAGGAAATCCATGATGGAACTACTGGAGGACATCTTGGGGTGACCAGGACGCTCGGAAGACTTAGGGAACGGTTCTATTGGGTCAACAGCCAACGAGATGTGAAGGAATGGTGCAAGAAGTGCGCCGTTTGCGCGGCAAGCAATGGACCCCAGAAGCGCCCAAAAGCCCCAATGCGACAGTACAATGTGGGCAGCCCATTTGAGAGAATTGCAATCGACGTGGCGGGTCCATTTCCGAAAACAGAATCTGGAAATAAATACATCATCGTTGTAATGGACTACTTTAGCAAGTGGGCGGAAGCGTACGCCTTGCCAAACCAGGAAGCTGCCACAGTGGCCGATGCCCTTATTAAGGAATGGATTTGTCGTTTTGGTGTGCCAATGGAGATGCATTCAGACCAAGGCAGGAACTTTGAATCTATATTGTTCCAGAATGTCTGTAAGATTCTTATCATTCGGAAGACGAGGACGACTGCATTACATCCGCAGTCTGATGGAATGGTAGAACGAATGAATCGAACGATAAACCGGTACCTGTCCAAGGTAGTCTCTGATCACCAAAGAGACTGGGACCACTTCATCCATCTGTTCCTGTTGGCGTACCGTTCTTCTATTCACGATACAACCGGCCAGACACCCGCTAGCATTGTTATGGGACGTGAACTTCGTTTACCTTGTGACCTGAGGTTTGGTTGCCTACCAGGGGAAGATATTGCTGGAGAAGATTACGTTAGCAATTTACGTAGGAAAATGAGCGACATTCACAGCCGAGTTCGTTTAAACATCCAGAGTGCCAGTGATAGAATGAAAGAGGCATATGACATCAAGGCGGAAAATGGAGGATTTCAACCTGGAGACCTAGTTTGGTTATACAACCCTCAGCGCCGTCGTGGTTATTCACCGAAGCTGCAGACTTCTTGGGAGGGACCTTACGAAGTCATGGATCGAATAAATGACATCATCTACAGGATCAGGAAACAACCAAGAGGAAAGCTGAAAGTGATCCATTTTAACCGATTGGCCCCTTACGCTGGAAACAATGATCAAATAGACGATGCTAGAGTAAGGAGAATTAATCCGCCGGAAGACGACTTACCTTTTGAAGACTTCATGTATTTATATTCGAGCGGTAAAAAATCTCGGTATGGTGTCACTCGAGAAGAGCAAAAAGATCTGTTCACGGTTTCGGCCGATTACTCCTTGGCTCACTGTGTTGCGGAAGACCTTAGGATGTCCAGGGGAATAAAAATAAGTTTGGACGGGTCGACGAGCTACGAAGGCAGAGTCCCAAAGTTGGAGAGGTGCTTGAAATTGTGGATAATGAGCAGATAGGTAACCGAAGTATCTTTTATCTGGTAACGAAGCAACTCTCCAATCAGAAGCCAAATTACCGTGACGTATGGAATGCCTTAAATAAATTGAGGGATATCCTTTTGTCCAAGGACATCATGAACCTGGCGATACCGAAGATTGCTTGTGGACTTGACGGCTTAGACTGGAGAATAATTAGAAGTATGGTGGAAGTTATCTTCAGATTTAGTGGCATACACATTCTTGTCTGTTGCCACAACCCTAAAAGAACATCCGGAAGGAAGACCGTAGACTGCTACTTCTATAGGACGTCACAATGCAAGTTTGGATCTCTATGCAAATATCGCCATGGAGCTGAGGACCATTTTCGGGACGAAAATGTTTTAAGACGGGGGCAATGTAGCGAGGACGGCTCTGGATCTCGGAATGATGACTCATCGCCGATGAGTCATCGCCGGTGACTCAGCGCTCGAATAATCGAGAGTGTGGAGCTCGCTGGAATGTTCCAGAAGACTTGGGCGCTTAATATATAAGAAACGGAGCAGCACAGAGCAGTTAGTTGAGCTTTGGTACGCGCGAAGAAATAAATAAATATAAGTGCAAATAAATAAACTAGTAGTGATATAAATAATTAGTAGTTAAGTGTTTAGTTAATTTTATAGTGTTTTAAGTGTAGTTAAGTTATTAAATAAATAGTTTAGTTCGTTAATTAACCAGTGCGTGTTTTAATTCACACTATGAACAGTTAAAAACGTTACAATATAATCATAAATAATACGTATTGTACAATACATTTTTCATTGCTAAAACTCCCTTCCAACCATGCACAATATGGCAGATACACAGATATTTCTTTAAATATTTGAACCATCCATCTTGGAAATCATTCGTAAATTATTCATTTTTTTGTATATTTGGCATTGACCAGCGTATTTTTGGGCTGGGAATCCAATTTTGTCCCTCCAGGGTAACAAGTCACTTATATTTCAAATTGTCTTTAGAGCAAGTGACCGACCGACTGGAAGAACAAAAGCCGAATGTAATGGACAATGTAAAAGAAAAATTAGAAATTTGGTTGGCTAAAACAAAAGTTACTAAACTTATAATTGGCTACAATAAATAATGGCATATTGTTTACTGAGCGTGAAATCGTAGCAATTACTCCCTAGGAACTTATCGAGGGAGTAATTGCGATTCCATTGATGCAATTTTAACTTTAACTATTTCGCCCACTGTTAATGTTAAGAAATGTACAATCAGGGAATTCATTACTTCGCTCACTCTTACCAGGGTCACGTGTAGTAACGTATTTCTTACGGTTGTTGAAATTTATTATTACAAAATTAAAAAAGAAAAAAAAACTTGTGTAGTAATTATTTAACTCTGATGTTTACATTCAAAGCTAATTAAATGCGCTCACAGTAAATACAAACAAAAGTCGTTATAGTAGCAGGAGTAATAAGAATGGAGTTTTCTTATTGACCTAAAAGCGGGACTTTTGATTACTGGGGCCGTGCGCAGGATTTGCTTCTGGGGGAGGGGTTTCATTGGATTTTTTAATTACATAAGATTTTCAATGCTTTATTATACGGTATGCCACGATGTATGTAGTTTTCGAGTTATAAAGCATTTATGTTTAAAAAACTCGGCAACGCTATTTTCTAGATTTATGACGCATCTGAAAACGGCTATTATTAAAAATACACCTACAAATGGGGTTTTAAAGGGTCGAAAAAAAAGAAAAAATTGGGGTAAAAGCTGTTTTTTCCCAGGCCTTAAAAAAATTGTCTTTTTTGGGAAAAATTGAATTTTGTTTTGGAAAAAATACACATTTGAAAAAAGTAATAATAACAACTTATTTTATTTTAATTATTTTAATTTTTTAAAAATATCCTTTATTACAGAAATAAAATAAAACTAAACATTGAATTAAATTAATTTAAGAAAATAAACGTAAACGTTAAATATATATACTGTCAGTTGGGTCTTTTTTGCAAAAAGGAGTCCATTGAAAATATCAAATTACAAAATAATGAATGATTTATAAATTTAAATTACTTACAAAATTATAGTTTTATAAATCGAAGTGTCAAATAAAACGAAAGACATGTATTAACAGCACCGAATATGTTTTTTTGCGGCCCGGTAGAATATTCTTAGTAAATTAAAATAAAACGAATAATTATTATAATCATAATATTATGATTATAATCAGCGTCGGAAATTCACTTTTTTCTCCATATCAGTGTACGGATATCCGTAAAAATTTGGATCTTTTTTGAAAAATTGACTTTTGCATAATAACAATTAACAATTAATTATTAACAAATTAAATGTTTTTTAACGTGTTTGAAAAATTCAAATAACGTAAATAAAATTAAATTTTTATACTTAAAAACTACTTGACAATTTTTTTTTGTTCTTTTTTATACTTGAAATAAGCCCCCCATAGCGGAACAGAATATTGGTCAATACTATTTCAAAATATTATGATTATTTAAAACACAATTTAATTACTAGGCAATGGTACCTTTTGATGGACCAAATTTATTGAGTATTCTTGAATATTTATATAACACAGTGCAACATTTTTGAGGTCATGGAATGTAAACACCGTTTTGAGTGGTGTTCTTCAAAGTACTTTATAACAGTAGCAAAACCCCAGTTGGGTTTTGCTAGTTTGTTTCCAATAAGGATTTTATTGCATTTTGAAAATTTTGACTTAGGCTTGTGTATGTTGTAGGATATATTGGCCTATTGATAACCGATTTTAATATATATTTTTTAATTTGTAGGGTTTTTGTTAGGGATGATCCCATAAAAATTATATGAAAAAATACCACCCCTAAGGATGAAAAATTGGGGATTAAACTACAAATAGGTCTGTTTTGAAGCTATGATACGAGATATCTTCGCCAACTGTGAACTGTTTTTTTTTTAATTCTTTTAATAATGTGTAGGGTATATAAATTTATTGAAAAAAATCCACCCCTAAGTATGAAAAAAATGGAAATTTATTTTTATATTGGCATTTCATCAACTTCCCGTTTTGAAAATTGTTTCTTGGATTAAAAAACATATACCAAGGGTTGTCCCATTCTCACTAAGTCAAGATGACATGGTGTTGTGGTTTTGGAAGCTTAATGTAGGAAGAGTTTTGTTTTTAAATTAATTTTAAATCAAATAAAATACTTATTCTTATAAAAAATGTGAAAAAAATATTCAAAAATGTGTTACATTATAATCTAACTAGGTATAATTAATCAATATCCATTGCCATTGACGCCTCTAAAGATCTCGAGCATCCGGGAAGATTCAGGGGCATATCTCTATTAGCGTCTCCATATTTAGTCTCCTCAGGATATTCAGTGTTTTCATATTGAAATATTTTTTGACTCCACCAACATACTTCCGCAAGCAATGCATCCAGCTTTTTTCCCCTGTATCGTTTTTCCATTGGTATGGATACCTGATGGAAGCGCTCTCCTTGTTCATCCGATTCAGTGGGCAATTGTTGTAAAAATTCATCTAGGTGAAAATGGAGGAAATGCAATTTTAATGTCATGGATACATTAATTTTTTGAAAATAATAGAGCATTTGGCCCACCAATTTCTTCACTTCGTCTCGCTGCACACGATTCTTCCCCAAAACGCCCTCGATTACAGCTTTTAGTGCATCCCAAGCATTCACACCTGTTAAAAATTGTATTCACAATTAGAATCAAGCGAAGTTGATATAGTTGGGCCGATAGGACATGGCCGATACGTCATCACGGTATTACTCAAGTTCAGACGAATGACATTTTAGAATTTAACCTCAATACGACAAGATGAAAAACAAATGCAAATGTCCGAACTTAAGTCATACCGTGATGACGTATCGGCCATGTTCTATCGGCACAACTATATAAAAATGTTATAATAATTATAATTATTATTTATAAATAACAGTTACCATGTTTAATTTTGTCGTTGCTAAGTTTTGGAAATATGGTTTTCAAACAGTCAAACACTTCATCATCATCCTTAACAGCCACTTCGATGAATTTTTTAACAATGCCCAATTTAATGTGAAGCGGAGGCAGTAATATGTCATTAATGTCCTTTATTAAAGGATCATTAACCAATTTTATTTGTGGTTTGTTTTCGGGAGTTCTTCTAACCCAATCCTTACAATGATATTGGTCCACTTTGCTTCGTGAATCCCAATTACAAAGAAAACAAAAGTATTTAGGAAAACCACCCTTTGTTATAATACCTCGTAATATGTTGACAACTTTTAAATCACAGCATATTTTCCATTTATGATCATTATAGTTGATTTTCTTTAATATATTGTTCAATGTATCATAAGACTCCTTCATATTTGTACCCAATGCTAAGGGAATAGACGGTTTTTGGTTTGTTTTGTGCAACAGCACAGCTTTCAAACTTGAAACGGACCCATCAATGAATAAGCGCCAATCTCTAGCAACGTACTCAATTCCCAAATTATTCGCCAAAGTTTTGATGTTATTGCAGTAAGTGAATGTATTTGTGGTATCACTGGTATATAATTTCTGAAACTCACTTTCGCGTTTCCTATATGCACTGATGCTTACATTCTGCTCTGTGAGTTTCCTATGCTTCAAGTATGAGGTCAAAAATTCAGAATTTCGCTGTGATAAATTCATCTTAGCCACAATGTAGTCCATTTCTTTTTATGTAAGCGGTTTTCGTTCTTCGTCTTCGGAATTGTCTATATAATTTGCATCTTGCAAATTGGTTCCATCGGCAAAAACGCTATCGCCTATCAATTGGGACAAAACATCGGGGCTTGGAGCTTTGGGTGGTTCTACATCTTCAAGGAGTGGCAGTGGAAGTGTGCCAGTAAAAGCGGCAACATATTTTTTTAATTTCGATTTTGTCCTGTTAATTCGAGGGACAAAATAAATACATGCGTAGCACCTGGATGTATCATGACCGTTTGGGTCTTTTATCCAGATCACCGGCTTAGAAAAAGGCATATTCCTTCTTCGTCGATGTAACCAATGCATCAAATTGATATAGCAGTTATTGCATACTGTATTTGGCGTAAAATCTTCAACACTCGAATCCGCTTCGTCAAAATATAAAGTGTATGCTTTTTTAAATTCTTCAGTGAAGAAATTTTTTCGATCTTTCTGCTGCAATTTAGGCACTAAATGACCACACACGTAACAAAATGCATTTAATTTTGGACACTTGCTATTTTCCATAATAACTTGTTCACTTAAAATCACTTATCTGAGCTACAGGGAATTTGTATCGCACGACGCTAATAGCAACAAAACGTGAATGATTAAAGTATGCTGTTTTTTGGGTTAATTTCTTATGTACTTTTTTTCTTCTATAGACTATAGTCGATAAATACTATTCCGCTACAGAGAGAGAAACAATACACAGTTAATGCGAAAACATTAACTGATTTCAAAAAATATTAAATATATTTATAGATATTTAAAAGGGAAAAATAATTATTAGGTAATACGTTAAAACCTTTCCAAACTTTATGCCGCATTTATAGATTTTATAATATTATGTCTTTTGATGTGTTGAACAGACCTAACAGATTTGAATGTCTCTAATATATAAATAATTATTGTTAATTTTTGCATCTAATATATTTTATAAAGTCAGTTTTTTTAGTAAAACTTATTTTCACATTTTACTGTAAATTTTCCTACATTCGGCTTCCAAAACCGCCCCATCATGTCATCTTGAGAATGAGACAACCCATGGAATATACCTTTTAAACCAAGAAACAATTTTCAAAACGGGAAGTTGATAAAATGCGAATATAAAAATTAATTTCAATTTTTTTTCATACTTAGGGGTGGATTTTTTTCAATAAATTTATATACCCTACACATTATTAAAAGAATTAAAAAAAAACAGTTCACAGTTGGCGAAGATATCTCGTATCATAGCTTCAAAAGAGACCTTTTTGTAGTTTAATCGCCAATTTTTCACCCTTAGGGGTGGTATTTTTTCATATAATTTTTATGGAATCATCCCTAACAAAAACCCTACAAATTAAAAAAATATATATTAAAATCGGTTATCAATAGGCCAAGATATCCTACAACATACACAAGCCTAAGTCAAAATTTTCAAAATGCAATAAAATCCTTATTGGAAACAAACTAGCAAAACCCAACTGGGGTTTTGCTACTGTTATAAAGTACTTTGAAGAACACCACTCAAAACGGTGTTTACATTTTTAGTGTTGCACTGTGTAATATAAACAGAGTGTACCTAGTGTCCAGGATTTTTAATACTTGAAATTAAAATTGTTGTTGGTAAAATGTTCCAATTATTTAAACTTTAAATTTTTAAGAAAAAGCAATAAAACTAAGATGCGGTGTTGCCAGTTAAAAAATATAATTTTTAATGAAAAAATGATGTTAGCATGTTTTTCGAAATTTATCACATAAAAAGCATATAATTAATATTGTTAAAACCATTTATCAGGAGGGTTAAATGCGTTTTATATTTAAATTAAGATCCACATTAATTTACCAGATTTTCCAAAATGTTTTTTAATCCAATTTAATAGTTAGGTACTCAGTTTAGGTCGCGGCGCAATAACCACTCGCAGCGAGCATTAAGCTCGCATTTTACAATTGTTAACTTTAACTTGCTGCAGATGCCTGGTTTAATTTGTTTCCTTAATAAATGTTTTTAGATGTTTGATATTTTAGCGTTGCTAGTTTTGTCAAACTTAAATGCTTAATTAATCAATAATTCCATGGGTAATTTTTACTAAATTTTTTTGTACTTTCATAGGAAATGTTAAGCAACAAAAGCGCCATTCCGTTTCACAAAAATCTATGTCCAAGCTGCCATAATATACCAAAGGCGAAGGAGTGGCAAAATACAGAGGAGACTGAGGGTTTACATGTGTTTCACGTAGGCAAAAGAAATGGCAAATATATTCATTGGGAACCGATATTTATCGGAACACACAACGATCCGCTCTATGATGAGCGACTTAGTTGGGAAGGAAAAAGCGACAAAATGACTCAGGTAAAAAAACTAATATAAATTATTGTGTGCAAAATATAACCAAGAATATCGATAAAAGTCTTCCCATTTAAAACATTTACGATTAGAAAGTGAAACGGCGTGCCATAGATTATTATTGGTCTCTTATACGCGAAACAGGTTCAAATAATTATTAACGATGCACAGGCAGGTATTTTGAGCTAAAACTTGGCCAAAACTCAATTTTGTTAATTTTTATTACTAGATCTAAGATTTCGTCTCAAAGCAAATAGATAACATGACCACAATCCACACAACAAGGTCTATAAAATAACCTTAAATTAACCTTCAAATTGACATTTGACAGCCATGATAGAATAAGGTTTATTTTTTACAAAAGAGGAGTAAAATGATTGTTCTTATCACTTTGAGGTCTCTTTTAAGGCTTGCAAGTCTCTCTGTAAGAAACACAACGTTTAAAACGATTATTAATCTGTACAAACCCAAAGCACAAGAATTGTAAACAACAAAAATGGACGCCATCGTATGATGTGCAGTGTTGAGGTGATTTTTAGTATTTTTACTATGAGATCGAACAGACCTTGTTGTGTGGATTGTGAACATGACTATCTATTGGTGTAGTTTCTACCTATTGGCCATCCCAGTCCACGGTACCAACAGCTAGAATTTAGCGCTCAACAAAAACACAAATTTTTGCTGTGTTGTTTCTTATGTTTAAAGTGATGTTGTTGAAAAAAGTTGATATGGATATCGTCAATCAAGGTATGTACAATATTTTGAGCAACATTTTATTTCTGTTGTAAACTTTATTGATTTATATCGAGTACTATATCCAACTAACTAATATATTAAAATATTCTCATTTTTTTAAACAAACATTGGTATTTTTAAATATATGCAACACCCCTTGCGAAAAAAATGCCTAAATTTTGGGCATTAATGCCTAACTTTTAGGCATTAATGCCTAAAAAAGTTAGACATGATTTTGAGTACCTAACTTAGGCATTATCCTTAACTTGGGAATAATGCCTAACTTAGGCATTATGCTTAACTTGGGAATAATGCCTAACTTCGGCATTATGCTTAACTTGAGAATAATGCCTAACTTAGGCATTATGCTGAACTTGGGAATAATGCCGAACTTAGGCATTATGCCTAATCGATTCATTTAATAAAAGGGGTGTATTTTTGTATGTCGGTATATTTATTTAAAAAAAATGAGTAGCCAAGCGCTTTCGTCATTTAATCTAATGACATCATCCGGGCTAGCCCTAAAAAGTAAGTAAACATTAGTTTCAATAGGTGCACCTATGGGTTAAAATTTTTTACTTACTTGTCAAGGCGAGCTTACATTTAATGTGATGTCCGAAGGAGGATGAGCTTGGTCTTTGAATATGTTCTTTTACTTATTACATATGAGACAAAAAAGTAGCATCTACCAGTCATATATATGCCCAAAATAGGTATTTAATCTCAACACATTGAATCACTGAATTCACATACCAAATTTTTGAGCAATTAATCCTAACTCTTTGGCGAGGGGTAAACCACTGATTTTTTTAAATTAAAAATTGCTTACGAATTAACGGCTAAGGATAACAATAACAAGGGTAGTCATGTACAACGCGTCGCTAAGCACTGATTAAGCACCGATTAAGCAAGTTTTCCTTATTGATAACGACTGATAAGGAAAAAATCTCAACACAACGTCCACTAACATTGAATGTTGGTCTCTAAGATTTTAAAGTGGTTTACCCCTCGCTCTTTGGCATTTATGCTAAATTATTGGGCATTAATACCCAAGTTAGGCGTTCAATCCTAACTCTTAGGCATTTATGCTGAACTGTTGGGCATAAATGCCCAAGTTAGGCATTCAATCCTAACTCTTAGGCATTTATGCTGAACTGTTGGGCATAAATGCCCAAGTTAGGCATTCAATCCTAACTCGTAGGCATTTATGCTAAATTATCGGGCATTAATACCCAAGTTAGGCATTCAATCCTAACTCTTAGGCATTTATGCTGAACTGGTGGGCATAAATGCCCAAGTTAGGCATTCAATCCTAACTCTTAGGCATTTATGCTGAACAGTTAGGCATAAATGCCCAAGTTAGGCATTCAATCCTATCTCGTAGGCATTTATGCTTAACAGTTCGGCATAAATGCCCAAGTTAGGCATTCAATCCTAACTGTTAGGCATTTATGCTTAACTGTTGGGCATAAATGCCCAAGTTAGGCATATATGCTTAACTTTTTAGCATTAATTCCTAATTCTTGGCATTTATGCCTAAGTTAGGCATTAATGCCCAAAATTTAGGCATTTTTTTCGCAAGGGACCTTGCAACGGCATTCCACCCACGTTTTATTAAACTTCAGGACATCTATAATAACTGTATCCATTAAAAAAACCTCAAAAGTTTTCACATCACGGAAAAATTTACCCTTGAAAACAGACACATTAGTGCGATCTTATATAATATAATAAGATTTTTAGGTAGATGAATATATTTTTTAAAGGGCAGACAAAATTTAATAAATGCTCAATTTTAATATTTTTATTGTATTACTTGCATGTGAGTAGCTACTTTGTAATTTTTTTATAAATAAATTTTTAAATAAATATATTTTTTTATTTCTAGTAATAATACCTACTATCACTTGTAGGTATACCTACTCTTAGAAATATGTTTTTTAGTCATTTGCTACCCTTTTGATACAGAAAAAGTGCCAAAATATTTTTTGCCACGTTTTAGGTCAAAATACATGTTTGCGACAAAGTGCAGTTATGTTTAGGAATTTTTCCAATATAAAGTCGAAAATTGCTAAAAATAATTATCTAAAAAACCTGACCTGATAAAGGAAAACAGACTGCTGATTTGTGATTGAAGACTTGAATACTTAATATTGTAGTACTTTGCATATGCAATATTTCAATTCATTTTAACATAAAAACCGTGTTTAAATATTCTATGAATTTATTTCAGGGTTATGCATTGTGTGTAATGGATTACGATTTTCTTATACTGGACAACGCGTTTTTAGTCCACAAGCCTGGCATAAAACTATACAAAAAGGATTCTAGAAGAGCCACGCTTGCTGCCAAAACAAATCAGCTTATAAAAAAAATTATTTTCCCTGAACTAAAAGTTTTGTATGGCATTAGGAAAGGCTGTGCTGTTTAAGTTTTAATACTGTAGTATTTTTTTATAAATTTATGAGGAAATTGTCGCTTGACCACTAAATAATTACTATGCACACCAAATATTTGGTGCAATGACGCTTTTGGATGCCTTTATTTTTTATTTCCTATAATCTAAATTTAAATAACCTAGATTACAAAGGAAATAATATTTGTATGTAATGTATCCAATTTATTATTATTTTTATAATTTTGATTCTGAATAACAAAAAAAAGATTTTATTAAGGTATTACTTTCACTAAAAAGACAAATTTGCATTATACCCAGTGTTCTAAAGTTAAAGTTACAACACTTTTGATAAAACAACTATTGATTTGAGTCTCTGTTTTTATTTTAAAGGAAATTTTTTATTAATCCCTTATACCCTTGTTGTAAAACTTTAAGTACTTTGTAAATACATTTTATGAATATTTTTTATGTGATAAATTAATATTCTAATTTTAAAAACTGAAGTCATTTTTTCTCAAATACAATAAAGGTTGTCCTTTTTGTAAAAATATGTGATTTTAACTGTTATACTTTGTGGTTTACAAAAATACTAATTTATTATTTAAATAAAAGTATGCATTTATAAAAAAGAGATTAAATCTCATTTTTTATTTAAATTTTAAATAATGATCTATTCTTGTCAAAACTTGAAACCATTAATTTTAAGTTATATACCTACTTGTATTTAAAAATACTATTAATTTAATTAGTTTTACTGAAATATGGTTAATATTGTATAGTACAAAAACTAATTTATTCTAATTGATTAAAATAAATTTGTTTGCCTTTTGCTTAGAATTTTGGTTATATAAATTTTAAATGTGCTTAGTTTTTGATCTCTTTTTGAGTCTCCCTTTAAAAACGGATAAATGATATTTACTTAATATTACGTTATACTATACTGTATATTACTATTATTACTGTACAGGGAACTAGGGCGATTTCTGAAGCAATTTTTAATTTAAAAATGACAACAAAATAAAATATTAATAATGATTATGTATTAAACCAACATGCAATATATACATTTTTACTCATTTTCCAGGATAAATAGAAATAACCTAGGAAAATCTCATTTGCCTAAAATATTCATTTTCGTAGTAATTTTTACCATACACACAAAGCTTCAGAAGCCATCTGATTTTCTTGGATACCCTGTATTTGACTGTTAAAAAGTATATTTATTTTAAACCTCATATTGTACATACTTGTTTAGTGTCTACAAATGAGTTAAAAATTGTGTAATAGATATAGGTTAATGTAGGTGTAATATTTATTCTAATATTAATTTTTGCTATTTTAGCATTAATTGTGCCTTACCCAGTCTGATAAACGTATATAACAATACTTTTGTACAACTATATGAAAACTGAATAAAAGCAATGTACTTAAAACTATGTTTATTTAACAAATCCTTATTCTTTAAAAAACGTCCACTAAAATCAACGAAAAGTGAAAACCCTTACAGGACAGATGAAGGCTTTCTTTGATAAATTATTAGAATATTAAAGTATTATCATTAAGAAATCCTCAATTAACAGTATTATTATAACTGATATACAAGGTGTCCCTAAACTTACCCTGTTAAAAATCACCCATAGAGACCAATAGAAACCAATAAAAAATCAGAATGGAATGAATTGGTCTTTATTGGGCCTATTGGTTTCTTAACAGAATGAGCATTGGTTTCTATTGGTAATTTCCGTACTGGAAAATGCCAATAGATTACCTAATGGTCTGAATTGGTTTTTATAAGAAGTTACAAGTACAGGAAATTCCCAATTGAAATTCAATTGGTAAATACCACTTAAATGTTCAGCGCCTGCGCAATTTAATACAAATGACCACTTGTTTCTATTGTCAATTTTCTTACTGGAAAATACCAATAGATAAACTTATGGTCTGAATTGGTATTTTATCGGTGTGTAGGTACAAGGAACCCTATTGGTATATACCACTTTAATATTTATTTTCAAAATTCGCCAATAGGTAGGCAACCCATGCATACCTCTCGCCTCTGTAGCACAATACATAGGCCTATAAAGGTGGAATGCCTTGAGCTGCTAAGTAAGGATTCTTTACTAAGGCAAAATTACTGGCCATGGAAACGCTTGGCGTTTTGGAATTTTTAAAGGGGCACAGGTCGTCCTGTGGCCAGGGGTGTGATTTTTAGTACAATTGTACTTTTCTAGTACAAAACAATAGCTTCTAGTACGTCAGCACCTCTTCGGCAATTCTAGTACAATTTTCAAAATTGCCTTCAATTAGAAAAAAATAATAAATAGATCGTTCTCGATCGAATCTCAAAATTGGGACAAAATTTCTAGCAACTTTTTTACTGTGGCTAACTGAGCCTACGTTACGGAGGGAATCATAGAGAAAGTTTCACTATAGAGGCAATAAGATATTATTATATAATCTTCTTAGGAGGATTTATGGCGCAAGGCGTCAAATGTCAACGTCAAAACTCAAACGTCAAGTCATCACTAACCTAACCTATAAATCCTGTTGCTGACGCCGACAGGCTGTCGGCGTCGGCACTCTGTGAATCTGTGCACATCATAATGTGATAGTGGATGTAATGTACAGGTTAGTATTTTTAGCTGTTTATTAATTATCTTCTGAACTTTCTAAATAATTACACAACTAAACTCAGTTTGTAGATTTTTCATAAGAAAAACCAAAGCGCTAGTAGTTTATTTATTATAATTTTACGTATGCAAGGGTGATTCTGGGAGCAGAAATCTGATATTAATTAAATTTGGACAAGTTTTGAATTTTCGAGATAAGTTAGTACAATTTGATCTTAGTTAGTACAATTTCACGCTAGATGGCTGCACAAGTTTCAGGAACACCCCTGCCTGTGGCCCACTGCGAAAAGTAAGCAGTGGGCCCCACTACTTACTTACTTTTAGCAGAAGCTATTTATAAAATTTAAATTAAATGTTAAACAGCACTATTTTTGAGAAATTATTTAACCATCAAAACACGTAATTTTTTACCTTAAAGGCGTCTAAAACTTCAATTATTTTTAATGTGACGGTCAAGGCAAAAAGTCTCGAGGCTCATGGACAGTGGCGGCGCCAGGGGTGGGCGCGGTTGGGCGAGCGCCCAACCCAAATTGTTCCCGCTCAACCGCTCGCCCAACCTGCTTAACTAAACATTTGAGCAAAAAATAGATATAGAGAAAAGTAGTTTTTTAGATTGCTTTCAATATTATATCTAACTAACCGTTCCAATTAATGATTCAATCAACGTGTTTCAGGAATCACGAATTACAATAAACGTCCAAAAACGTACGCCTCGTGAGACCGACGCGGCCTCTGTGGGGAATAACCTATCTCAGGCTGAGATTCTCAGCTTGTGAAATACGTTTGGCCAATATACATACACCTTAAGATAGGATGGTGCGCATGTTGGGCGGGGCTTAAATACGTCACTTAATGAGTGTTTTTTAATTATCTGCTGCTAAAATTCTTGTTTTTGCGATGCTTTTGGATGTTATAAGTTGCTTGCTCTATTTTTTGTTTAACTTGTTGTTTTTGTGTTCGGTAAGGTTCGAATTTTTTTTCAGTGTTCAAATTATTGTTATTGCGTTGTGTTAACCTGTTCTGTTTGTTTATTATTGTTTTTGTGTTGCGTTAACTTGTTTTGTTTGTGTTTTAGTTTGTATCGTGCCATTTGAATTTATTAAAATGCGGTGTGGCATATTTGAATGCAATTCGGACAACCAGTCTAAGAAAAACCCTTTAAATAAAAACATTAAGTTTTATCGATTCCCGAAAAAGTTTGATTTGTGGAAGCAGTGTTATATAATCATACGTTTCCGTGTAAAATAAATTTTGAAATAATTTCTGTGTTTTTTTTTCGTTTTAGTTTCTATTTCACATTTATTCACAAATCCGCAAAATATCTATAATTAGTGGGTACATTATACAATTTATACATATTATCTGAAACATTACCTAGATACCTAAACATATTTTTGCTGCCCACAATTCAAACTTTTCTGCCGGGTGTCGCCCAAGCTTAGTTATGGTTATAATACCTGTTGTCTTAAAACACTTTAACAATGGTTATTCAATCTATAAACATATTCAAAACTATTAACTACAGTTATTTAAGAAATATCATTATTACTGTTAAACAGTTTAATTATTATCACCAATTGGTGATTAATGTGCCATTTTTTTAACGTTTATTTAAAGTCTTTTTTATGTGTTCTTTTTGCGGTTCGTTTTAACGTTTTATATACGTGTTTCATCGAGTTAAATTAGTATAATTTATAAAACGGTTTCATTTTCCCATATTATTAACGTTTTTTTAAGCATCTTATAAATCGAAAAATTTACTGTTCCATTTAACGTTAAAATAACGTCACTGGTTAAGTAAATTTTTACCACTTTAAAAAACGTTTCTATTTTTCCCAATTTTTAACGTTTCTTTTAGCATATTATAGATCGAAAAATTGACTGTTTCATTTAAGGTTAAAATTACGTCAATGGTTAAGTATATTTTAACCCCTTAAAAACGTTTCTATTTTTCCCAATTTTTAACGTTTTTTTGGCATCTTATAGATCGAAAAATTGACTGTTTCATTTAACGTTAAAATTACGTCAGTGGTTTACATTTTAACCCATTTAAAAAACGTTTTTTAGCATCTTATAGGAAAATTGAGTGTCCCATTTAACGTTAAATGGGACACTCAATCATAAATTGATAGTAATTTTTTCAATTTTCAAAATAAATAAATTTTATTGTTAGTTCAGAATCTCAACTTCAGATGGACGCAGTAATGTTTGGGTTCGACCAACCCAAGAACGCAGTGAGCAACAGGTGATCTGCACAGCCAATAGTATTGATCTACTGTTGCGAGTGAACACGATCTTTACCGGGTTGTCGCGAACTCGCCAACGTTCTTGTGCTTGGTGACGTCGAAAATGGCGATTATCTGTCTTTCATGGTTGCTTTGTGTGTGCTAGCAGCTGTTGAAAACGTTTTTAAAAACTGTATTTAGTATTGTTATTTGCATTATTTAATTAATGCCCTTTTTTGGTTTAATGCAGGTGAGTACTTACCCAGCAAGCACAAACATCCTCAGGACGTCCTTGGACCAGCCTAAATGTCCCAGAATGGGATGATCCTATAAGGACTTCCTGAGGACGTCCATAGGTTGACCTTATCGGACATTAGATCTTTTTTAGGTCCCATTTTGGGATATCCTAGGAACGTCATTTAAGGATGTCGTTAGGACCTAATAATATCCTAATTAAAGCCTAAAATGGGCTGATCATAGGACTAATCCCAGAGACATCCTCAGAATGTCCCGTTAGGTTTTGGTAAACATTTGGTATGCACATTTTTCTATAAGAATATGTTATCCATATAATTAATAATACCTACATTTTTTACATAACTTATTTTGCATATATGCCTATAGGCACATCTTAAAAATGTCAATCAATATAATTATGATATTATATATAATATTATATAGATTTTTTTAAGTTTATAAACGACTTGCATACTATATTTTTTCAACAACAATCACAAAAATTAAATAACTTTCAACAATTATATATAAATAATTATTTATAAAATCTGACATCGACCAGTCTATTCTAACCTCACTTTTTAGACCCTTTATTTTGATGGTCATTGTTTCGCAGTTGACAACTGCAATTAACTTCAACCGATGACTAAAAAGTCCGAATGCCATTGCTGCCAACTTCAGCCCGTGACTAAAACGCCATAAAGCCACAACTTGTCAATGTGTATTTTAAATATCATGGAAACATGTACGATAATCGGTGTTTTAAAGGCGGGAGTTTAAAAACAATATTATATTTTGTGTATTTGTTATATGACCACAAAATATATTTTGTATACAACTGGATAGCGCATGCGCATAAATGACGGCTGGTAATTAATAATTGTTCAAACACCTTGTTTATAAGGTATTGATACATTTAGAGTTTTATAAATAATAAATAAGGTAGTAATTACTACGCTTAAGCGTCAGTTAACCTTAAAAATGTAATTACAAACGCAATCTGTAACTTATTTAATAGTTTGTGTTACCGATTGCCGCCATACGTTATGGTGGTAACATGTTCTGTGGTGGTAACACTGGGTGGAGAGAAAGCTAAGATGACGCCCTTTAGTTGTTTGCATATTGTTGTTTGTATATTTGTTATATGGTTGTTTGGCGCCTTTTTGTTAGAAAGAATCATAGATAACACTGTGAAAGGAATTCTTTGTCTGTGCCGTGAATTCTTTTTCTGTGTCGTGAACCTGGTTTAAGGCCGTGAATCTTGTGTTCTCCAAGTGTGTTTGTTATAATATATTATTAATTATTATAGTGTTCTCTTCGAAATAAACCTTAAATACTAATTTGCTTGAAGATTGAAGTGAACAACAATCATAACATTCTGGTGAGTTATAATAAGCATACTTGTTAAAAAATAAAAAAATCGTATTTAATGTTTCAACAACAATCAGAAAGTTCCAGTGCTTATTAATTGTTTATTTTTAAGTTTAGGGTAGTTATGCTATAATAATTTTTTGTTCCATATTAAGTTGTCTTTTCATTTAATAAAGGTTATTTTTGTAATTACTTCAGAAACCTTATGTTCAATTGTTATTCTGTCTTAACCATTTTAATCAGAAGAAAAAATGCCACTAATTTGCTAATTTAACCGACTTTGTAGCTGCAATAATAATGGAGTTAAAATGGTGAGCAGATAACTTTGGACACTGTGTATATATAAATAATATAACTATTATATTTATTTAGAATTATTATTTATTTAACTTTTATAATGGGTGTTTATTTTTTATTTTATATAATTGGCTGTGTAAAATTATATATATATGTATACAGAATTAAAATAATATATTTTATAAAGTAATAAAATGGTATTTGATTGTTTAAAATGTATCCCCAACAAATAACAAGGCCATTCAGAGGATGTCCTCAGGACATCCCATTCCTGGACCTACATATACCCATGGGACTTTCAGGGGACATCCTTAGGATGTCCTATTCCTGGACCTATATGGACCTAGGGATATCCCTAGGATATCCTAAAGGCCATTTGCGGGACGTCTGTAGGCTGGCCTTTTTTGCACCACTCGGCCATGGTTGGGATGTCCTGAGGAGGTCTGAGGACGTCCTAGGATATCCTTGGGATATCCCAATATCCTGTAAGGCTTTCCTTAGGACGTCCTTAGGACAGACTTGTGCTAGCTGGGTACTTCTTATAATGTTTCATAAATGTTTCCTTAACACCCCATTTATTGTTATTTACGAGTCAAACTCCATAATCCAGTGAATTAAGGAATGGTCCAGTGAGTTAAGGAATGGTTAAAAGCCGCAAATACAAGAATGAGCAACAAAAAAGGGAAATAATGTGCAAGGTATTTTTATATCTATGTTTTTATTTTGTTTTAATTTTTTGTCATGTTATTATTAACTAATAAGCACATGGAAGTATCACTTTTATTTTTTTATAAATAATAAAGTTTTGTATTAAATTAATGAGTTTTTTTTCAGTCAAAGGTATTGGCTATTAACCATACGATATATTTACCTAATCAATAAATAAATTCAGATTTTTATCAAACATTTACCGCTTTAATAAAAGTGAGATTTGTTTTAAAATTTACGTGTAAATATCGCCAAATGTACTGCTTAAATTCACATAAAAAAAATCGTTTATATATGCACTGCATATTATGCAGCAATACTAAATCAAAATTAAACCGATTTTTATGTGTATCCATAGACTAAAGGAAATACATGAAATTATCGTATTTTTTTAACCTACTTTTAACGTTATTTATTTCCGTCAATTTTTGCTCTTTGAATTACGATAAAAAATCACTTATTTCAAAGGTTAAAAACACGTTAAATTATTCGTAAAAAATTACGTTTTACGGTGAGACATTTTAACGTAAATATTACTATATACATTCACCTAATATTCACGTATGTTTCCCAACCACTTTTATACGTAAATTTAACGTATGTGTGTTTACTGGGGTGGTTCGGATTCCACGTTAAACAGTAGGTCCCGCTGAAGAGCCGAACCTTATAGGCTTTGCCTGTAAGCTGGATAGGTTGATGGCGTTACTACTCTACTGTATAGCTTTTTTATTATTCTATTGTTTAAAAGAATACATATTATTATATAAAATTTTGATTGAATAATTTATAATGTTCTTCAGTAGGTGTAGTGCTCAGCTTTTTTGTTGATATTTGTAGGTAGATACCGCCGACGGTGGACTAGTGGTTAGTGCTGCTGACTACAAGCCGAGAGGTCGTGCACGAACCCACGGGTTCGAATCCCACCAGGGGTATGGCTGTTTATTTGTGTTTGTCCTATTGTATATTAGTTCTTTGGGGGGGGGCTTTAAGCCCGCGGTCCGTTCCTGCCCCTAACCCGCTCAAGCCATTCAGTTGGACTTCTTAGGAAGTAAGGGTGGAACTAAAAGAGCACTTTTGTATATAGATAATAGAAGGCGTTACGCATAGCTATGAAATTCAGTAAATGTTCAAAGATGGAAAAGTATAAAAAAACACAACGCATTATTACCACTTTCACGAAAATTTTATTTAAAAACCTTAAAAAGTTGGTAGATTTTTCTTGCAAAGTAGTATATTTGAGCGAAAATTTTATTTAAAAACCTTAAAAAGTTGGTAGATTTTTCTTGCAAAGTAGTATATTTGAGCAAGACCCTAAAAGTTGGTAGATCTACCGAAAACTTGTTAGAGTTGGCAACCCTCCTCCAAATTGAACACTAAGGACATGGAGCCTATACAAGGAGTCCGAACTTCATGTAAACAAGAATTTTCCTAATATAAGAGCCCTGTTGTAAATGACCGATTAATTCCTGTAGAAACCAATTGAAGTATTGGTTGGTATCAATGGGTCTGAATTGGACTTACTGGATTTAATTGGGCGCGATATAAAACAGAAATTGGGTTTTACTGGTATTTTCCATGATGGAAAAGTCCAATTAGGATTCTAATGGTTTTTATTGATTTCGATTGGGTAAAGCTACCTATAGGTAATTTCCAATTGAATTCAATTGGGCATTCCCAGTGTAAGATTCGAAAAATCTGCTAATTGGTTATTCCCAATACAATACAAATGTCGCAAGAGGGCTCTCGTGTAGCTGCGCAAAATCAACGAGGTTGAGACGCCATCATAAAGAAAAAACAACAAGTCTTTGGACGCCATTTATTAGCGGTTTTTTTATTAGTCGATTTCTGTGTTAAGTGCCTAGTGTTAGTAGTGTACCTACTTATATATTAAAAAATGTTTATATGTGTAAGGTTTAGGAACGATGGCGTAAGAATGGTTGTCACAGCGGACAAAATAAAAAAAATTGACATAAACAATTTCGACTTTGACCATGCCTACAAACATCCTTTGCAAGAAAGACTAAAAAATGATTATAACAAAAAAGTAATAAAAAATAAATAAAATTACTCGGTTAATCGAGTAATTTTATTTATTTTTTATTACTTTTTTGTAGAGATGGGAAAATTCCCATTTGACGAAAATTCCCGGAAACTTTCCATCGAAAATTCCCGAAACTTTCCGAAAGTTTCAAAAAAATTTTTTTTATTGCGAAAATATTTTTTTTTATGCT
This sequence comes from Brassicogethes aeneus, assembly GCA_921294245.1. Taxonomy (NCBI): domain Eukaryota; kingdom Metazoa; phylum Arthropoda; class Insecta; order Coleoptera; family Nitidulidae; genus Brassicogethes; species Brassicogethes aeneus. Next base: position 30,027,442 of record OV121137.1, read on the forward strand.
AGGGATTTGCAAAAATATATAACACATTAACTTTTTGTCAAATTTTATTAAGAAAAAAATAAAAAAAAATGTTTATAAGAATGTAACTGCAATACTATTTTTAGTATCTTTTACTTTGGAATATTCCTATTGTATACTGAAACCAACAAAATAAAAATAAAATGTTTACTATTAGAAATTCACTGCTAGTAAATCCTAGATAATACGTAAAAAAAATTAAAAGGGACAAAGTAACTAATACCTATATAGGAATATTGAAAAGTAAAGTAAAAAATAATTCCAAACAGTAGATTTTTTTCTTGGCATTGTGTTATGCCTATAAATAAACAAAAAAAATGTAAGAATGATTACTTTGTTTATTGTTTTTATTTTGTTTACCTTTTTTTATTCATTGAGGTTATGTAACATAACTTACATTATTTATACTTCTTTTTCTGCTTTAAATTAACACACATTAAATTCTTATTCAAAGTTTCTTGGCCTTGTATCATGGCCTTAACGAAAATCAGCGGTTAAACAATTGACATTTAAATGAAAAAAACAAGGAAAGTTTCCAAGGAATGTTTCCAAGGAATGTTTCCGGTAGCTTAAAAGAAACTTTCAAAATGAAAATAAATTCCCAATTGGAAACTTTCCAAAACGGAAAGTTTCCTTAAAATGGAAACTTTCCGATTCCCATCTCTACTTTTTTGTGATAGTAAGTTATATGTAGGTATCAATACATACATATATCACAAAAAAATAATAAAGAAATAAAATTACTCAGTAACAATAAATTTTTTGTCTCTTCTGTGAAAAATGAATCCTGGTTTTTACCCGGTTATCCAATCCAATCTAAAATTATTTTTGAATGAAAAATAAACTTGTAGGTTAGGGTGGAGTGAATTTTATTAAATTTATTAATTGATTTTTCCTATATTATTAATTGTTGACTAAAGGCGTAAAATGAATAAATATCGAAAAAATATTCCAATTTTTTAATATCTTGAGGTGGCGCATCAGTCTCGAAGTTTTGAAAATTCTAAAAAAATATTACTTTAATCAAAGTAATAAAAATAGCATTATTTATAAATAAAAAATTTATTTTAGTAAAATTAACGTGAAACGTAAACATATTTAATAGTAAATCATATGCTTTAAGTAACTTCAGGAGTGTTTATTGGTAGAAATGAGATCTTCTTTTTCGCGAAAATACTGACATTTGGTATAAAAATTTGGTAATTATTTTCTGACTTTAATTCTTGTTCTGATGAAACCATCTCTTGCTTCCGATCCACAAACCGAGTCTGAAGATTCAGTATACTGGTTATAACCAGTTTTACACAGCGTTCCACTGCTTGGGTGTGACACGGAAATTTTTGGAAGTATAGGAAATGGTCACCCGAAGAAATCATATCGGTAATTTCTGTCATCGTATTTCATAGTCATAGGTGGTTCAGTTACCTTTTCTGTCGCCCAGTGAATTAACTCGTAAACATGTAATGCTTCAGTATTTAGTTGTGGAAGCTTTAATTCCCGTAATCTCGAACATTTTGATTCTTTTCTCGCCTTTAATATTTTCGGCAATGCTAGTTCTCTGATCGATAGATATATTGTAGGTAACATAGCTAGTAATAGGTTTTCGGGATAAATATTAGCTATAGCTTACAAAGATCCAGGCAAGCTAGCACATTCCCTATGGCTGACGTGGGCTAATAGGATTATTCGTTTATATGTGGGGACAGCAAATCCATCGGAAAACCTAAAAGAATTGGCTACTTTTATCATGAAAGTGTATGCCCCAACGTGGTTTTACATCAACACCAAGCCTACGTGCAAACATGGTCCTATTCACATATTTAATATGACTAAAAGAGCATTACACCTCCAGAAAAACTTGAAGGCCTTATAACTATAGTTATAAAGAATATTCAGCGAAATATTTATCCCGAAAACCTATTACTTGCTATGTTACCTACAATATATCTATCGATCAGAGAACTAGCATTGCTGAAAATATTAAAGGCGAGAAAAGAATCAAAATGTTCGAGATTACGGGAATTAAAGCTTCCACAACTAAATACTGAAGCATTACGTTTGTACCAGTTAATTCACTGGGCGACAGAAAAGGTGACTGAACCACCTATGACTATGAAATACGATGACAGAAATTACCGATATGATTTCTTCGGGTGACCATTTCCTATACTTCCAAAAATTTCAGTGTCACACCCAAGCAGTGGAACGCTGTGTAAAACTGGTTATAACCAGTATACTGAATCTTCAGTCTCGGTTTGTGGATCGGAAGCAAGAAATGGTTTCATCAGAACAAGAATTAAAGTCAGAAAATAATTACCAAATTTTGATACTAAATATCAGTATTTTCGCGAAAAGAAGATCTCATTTCTACCAATAAACACTCCTGAAGTTACTTAAAGCATATGATTTACTATTAAATATGTTTACGTTTCACGTTAATTTTACTAAAATAAACTTTTTATTTATAAATAATGCTATTTTTATTACTTTGATTAAAGTAATATTTTTTTAGAATTTTCAAAACTTCGAGACAGATGCGCCACCTCAAGATATTAAAAAATTGGAATATTTTTTCGATATTTATTAATTTTACACCTTTAGTCAACAATTAATAATATAGGAAAAATCAATTAATAAATTTAAAAAAATTCACTCCACCCTATTGTAGGTATTTTCTAACCAAAATTTAAAAAAATTAATTGGTTTTAATTGCCCAGTAAACATTTGTGATATCACGAAAAAGTCACGACGTGACATGTCACAACTTGATATCCAATTGCTGGCACAGTGATTAAGTTTGTCGTTTTATGTCAAGCAGTGACACGCGCGTGATCTTTTTATGTCACGACGTGACCCCGCAGGGACGAAACTTTTCATTTAAATGACATTACTTTAATTTGTTCATAATACGTTAATTACGTATTATGTTATTATTGTTAGACAAAGACTTTTTTCTTTAATACACGTTATAGATTAATGATTTTAAACAATTATTTCCCCAAAAATATATAACTTCACTTTATATTTGTTTGCGATTTTGCAAGCGAAGAAAAAAATTAAATTCGTTTCCGTTTTATTTGTAATCTATAAATAATATTAAACTTAAAAAAGCAGTATCATACCCAAATTTTATTTTAAATATCTATTTGGGATGTTCCAGCGCCGCCTCTGGATTAACTAAATTTAATTTACATTAAATTAAGCCCTTTGCCTACTTCTAAAAACCTAAAAGGTTTTATCAAATTCGCCCAAAAAATAAATATGTGACACCCTGTATACATGTATACTGTATGTAGGTATTATACTTATAGGATACTTGATGCACCCTGTATAAAGGTAGTGTGCAAAACTTGTCTTATTATTATTTTATTTAAATAAACGTTGACTGTTAATATTTTAGCCCATAATTTTGTTTCACCCAAGGCCGCAAGTATGTTGAAGCTGTGATATACGATAAGAGGGTCGTTGCTATTGTTACTAGCGATGCAACGTGTTTTAAAAGACGTTGCATCGCAATTAACGATAGCGATGACGCTTTTTTTCGTTCACAGCTCCAACATGTTTTAAATATTCCCCTGCACTTTCGCTCGCGCATGCGCGCTAACAATGTCATGAAGTGATATCCCATTGAGTGCGTATTGCGCTTGAATGTCACGACTTGATATCCCATTGATTGTGTATTGTAGAAACATATGAATGCGCCAGTGATATCACGATGTCACGAAGAGATTTCGGAGTGATTTCAATACGCAATCACAAATGTTTACTGGGTGGTTGGAATCCCAGATAACAATTATGACATCATTTAAGACATCAACGTGAAATCATTGCTGATTCAATCAGTGATGTCACTGAGGTAAGCATATGTGTTCCCCTTTTGATGAGCAACATGATATCCTTAATGAGTCACACGATGAATTCGTTGTGACATCAACGTGAGATCATTGCTGATTCATTCAGTGATGTCACTGTGGCACGCATAACTGTTGCACTTTTGATGAGCAACGTGAGATCCTTAATGAGTCACACGATGAATTCATTATGAAATCAAAGGGATGTCATTAATGATTTTACTTAATGGACTAAAAATGCTAAAATTAATTAAAATAAATATTTATTTTCTTAAATAAAATAAAAAATATTTAAAACATGTTTTTAATAAAATTTAAAAAAATAACTTGCATCTGATTATTAATTTTTATACATGTATATATGTCCCTAGCACGTGCTAAGTATAATTCATAAATTAATTATAAAAATATATTTAAAAATACGATAATTTTTAAGCCTTGGTAAGATAAATCCATTCCCAAAACTTGGCAACACTTATGGTATATACTCCCAGGTAGCACACTGACGTCTGCTGACGTTTATATGACGTTGAAATGACGTTGATAACGTCATTTAAACGTCAGAAGACGTCATATAAACGTCAGTGTGCTACCTATAGCTATGCAGAGCTGTACAAGAAAAAAGTACTCGAGTAAAAGTACAAGTACTTTGAAAAAAATGTACTTAAGTACAAAGTACAAAAAAATCCAAAAGTACTCACGAGTACAAGTGTGGGGTTAAAATTTTAAATTAGGGCGCAGAATAAAATTAAAAGGCAAATACATAAAGATATATTAAAATAAATGTAAAATAATAAAATTAAACTACTTACAAATAAACTAATTTGATTTTATAATAAACAATAAGTCAAGATGTGGAGTAGTCGGGTGACACTTCTGAAACTAAATAAAAAAAATACCTGAGCAACTAATTTCTAGTATAATTGGTAGTTTTAATAATTGTTATTGTATTTTTAAGAATATTCTTGATTTTCAATATTAATCTTAGTTTATCAGTTAATCGATTATCTGGGAAATTTAACTACCCTTGCGGCCTTGAGTTTACGGTGAATTCACCGTGAATTCACCGTTTGCGTGAATTCACCGTGAATACACCGTTTATGTGCAGTGAATATACCGTCCATTTGTGACATTTGTAGACGGTAATTAAACGGTGAACTCACGCTGTTTTTGCGATAAATTCACGGTGATTTCACGGTTAATTCACGGTGATTTCACGGTAAATTCACGGTGAACTTAAGTTTGCAAAATCACCGCAAATTCACTGTCAATGTACTGTAAATTTATCGTGAATTCACCGTAAAAGCGCTGTGAGTTTACTGCATAGATTAGATAAAGTTTACTGTGAAAACAACGTAAATTACTGTACAGTACCACGTGGTAATGTAAATAATAAATTATTTTAATTGTTTGTAAATGGTTGTTTACTTTTTAATAAATAGTAATTTTGTTGCTAATAGACGGTATTAATAATTAAATAAAAAATTAATAATAAATATTAAGATTTTTTTATTTATAAACATTATTAAATAAATAGTTTGTTTATACTTAAATATTGATGAAGCGCATTTATTTTACAAAAACTAAATTCACAAGTTCAACAGTAAAATTTAAAGGGTTTATAAATTTACCTGCCTACTTAAACATTATATTGTTATTCTGGAAGTTATAAACTACCAGTACATATATGTACATACATATATATATGTAAACGACGACATTGAAAAGTCCGTAGTGGTTACATTGGCCTTCACGGTTTATTCACGGGGAATTCACGGTTTATTCACTGTGAATTCACCGTGAATAAACCGTCTGTGAAAAGTGCGTGAATTCACCGTCTAACTACCGTTTACAAATGTCACAAACAGACGGTTTATTCACGGTGAATTCACAGTGAATTCACGGTGAATTCACGGTGAATAAACCGTAAACTCAAGGCCGCAAGGGTAGCAGCCAAAAAGATACGCAAGACAAGTATACTAGTATACAAGTATACAAGTATACTATATATATACCTATAGGTATATATATATTATAATGACAAACTCGCTAATGTAGAGTATAATTATTTGTGCACACGAGTACGAAGGGAAAACGCGCGACGTACCCACTCTAGACAATAGCACTAACTATAGTGAACGTGCAGTGAGTACCAACACAGCAAACGAAAAATTATAGAAGTGTATAGGATGACTCCGCGTTTGAATATCAAATCTTAAAGTTTTATCATAACTGTATTGAATCGTGCTTTGTTTTTATATTTTTCGGCTCTATACCTATGCACGACTATATTTAAAGTCAAAGTCAATGGTGTCTTACAAGATACATTATTTTGATTTTCTATATTCAACAGAGGAGTAGAAACTCGACCCTGTCGAATGGTGCAGTCATATATATGTCTCTAGAAATTATTAAAAAAGGGTTCAGTCCAATGGTGCAGCAACTTCGGATTCCTATTCTCCTCAGAGACATAGAAACTCAAGCTTTTCGAATTTTACTGGCAATGATTTTCGTTAATGTCCCCGAGAATTATACAAAAACAGCGCAATGCAATATCGCAACGGTTTCGACTTCTCTTTACTCTACCAAGTTATAGAAACTGGAGTCTCTCTAATACTGTTCTAGTCAATATTTCTGAGAGTATAAAAAGAGGGTGTAATATTGCAAGAAGTTTTGATCTTTTGATGGATGAATTTTCTCATTTCTCCATATGATTTTGTTGAAAATAGTTCCTTTCTTTGGTTCCTTTGTCTGATTTTTATTTACCGTAACAACTCAGGTATGTAAAGCACAGAGGATATGATGTTAAGTATATTTATGTATTATTTAAAGTATCTATATTTGTATAAAAAATTTAAGAGGTTATGTTGAAAAATGATCGATATGCTATTAAACTTTAATAATTTAGTAATTAGGTCTGTTGGTAGACCCTGCACTATCTCCACTGGTATATGTTAATTTTGTAATATTTAAATCTGGTTGATGAAAAAGTACACACCAGTGCAGGTTATTGTAGCATCTACGAACAAATGAATTAATGGCCCATTGGCAATTATTCCTTTAGGAAAAATATTCAACACAGCTTAATTAATTAATAAAATGAAAAAAATCACAATCATGTCGTATATAGTTTTTTTTAAGCATAAGATAATTTTTATATTAATACTAGTTCAAAAGTGAAATTACACGAGGCGTTAAAATCCGAAATGTATTCCATCTCACCGCAGCGAATTGTAATCTAGAGTCCCGTCAGACGGTTCTCTATTGCGCTCCCGTTAACAGAGTGACGTCATCCAATGACGCAATCTTAGGACGGTAAGCAGATCTTTTTTCCTTAACCAACGTCCCGAGTCCGCCCGCTTCGAAGTCAACCCAAACCCAACAACACAACCCAACCGACCCCGCCCCATTGGCCCCCCCCCGCCCCATTGAGTAAAAATATATTATATATCTAGCAAAATGATTATGAGGAAAGGTAAATAAATTAAAATATTAATGTAAAATTAAATATAAATGCTTTTAAGGCCACATTGTATTATTTCGGTATATAAATTCTTAAAAAAAAAATTTAAAAAAGTTGTAGAGGCGCCAAGTATCGAACCTTGTATCTCTCGCATGAAAAGCAGGCGCCCTTCCATCGAGCTACCGAGCTTATTGTAATAATCCTATCGCTCGAAAAATAATACCGATTTACAGTGTGTGACGTCACAAAGTGGAATACATTTCGGATTTTAACGCCTCGTGAAATTACGACCTCTATACTGTGGAGAGTATTGAAACGCTCGACTGACGAATACAACTCTATACCGTAGGGAGATTTAGAAATCGATATTCAAACGTGGCGTCATCCTATACACCTCTATAATTTTCCGTTTGCTGTGAAGGGATGACGCGCGAGGTACCCTGTCACCAGATAGTTAGCCCAAACCTAAAAGGTTTAAACACTGAAAAGACAGTGCCGTTTATCCTTAAATGCCTTAAGTCTATAAATAACCTTCCCACACGGGAAGCAGGACGCGCACTGAATTCGCTCGACTCGGATCGGCACGGCACAGCAGTGCCGAACGTTTTGCATTGTTGTTATTTCAATATATCCCCGCGCACTCATTCGGATCGGCACGGCAGAGACCGTTCGACTCGACTCGTCTACGTCCGAGGTTCCTTGGGAAGGCAACTTCTGCCGAACGTCGAGTTGATTATACTAATTACACAGTATTTATAAACCTGTGTTATTAATTGCAATCCAAGAGTGGTGTCGATACTGTCGATTCATTATGGAAGAATTGTTAATAGAACATGTACGCGAATATAAAATGTACGCGAATATAAAATATTATATGATCCCGAAAACAAATATTATCATGATGTCAATCGAAAGGAGAATGCATGGAGCGAGATATCTAGAAAAGTAGGATTGTCTGGTAAGTAACAGCATCATCTTTCCCCTCTATATTTTAGGATACTTTTTTGTTTTAAAAGTAGGCCAGTGTTGTTACCAGCACTTTTTTGATTTCACTATTTTTTACTAAGGTGTAAATTTGAATATTATTTATGTAGTTATGCTTGTATACTGCCCTGCTAAGCTAAACCCCCGTATCTGCAATATTAAGTAAAAAAGGACAAAAGATAATTCTTAATGTTTCTAACAATTAAAATTATCTTTTGTCATTTTGTAATCACGTATCTAGGAACATGTCATTTCTTGGTCACATGACTTGTTTTAGGTTCGTAATTGACTATTTACGGATTTTATACATAAAAGTCGTTTTTTTAACAATTTCTTTATTACACCTATGTGATTACAGCGTAATAATGTCAAATATTATAAAATTCCGATAAAAAAATGTAAATCTTGGTCATGGTATATTATTTCTTCCCGCATTTATGGTTTGAAGCTGCCATGGTACACTGCCTTCATTAGATATAAAATACTGTTTAAATTGTTCTCGAATTTGTAAGGCTTCTCTTTGAAAATTGCCACCCATATTAGGTATGTTTACAAGTCCTTCAGGAACAGCTTCTGCTTCAAGTTCTCCAGGTTGCCACGCACAGGAGTCATTTCGCAAAAAATTATGTAAAGTAGTACAGGCCAACGTAATAGTATCAAGATGCTCAGGAGAGATATTAAACTTTTTAAAAAAAATCCGAAATTTTTTGCACATAATGCCAAAAGCATTTTCACTTACCCTGCGGGCTCTACTATGACGATAGTTATAGATTCGGTTTGATTGGTTGTTAGTAGTCTGTGCACCTGGGTAAGGCCTCATTAAATTGGGCAATAAAGGGAAAGCCTCGTCTCCTACAATCACATGGGGTAACATTATATGGGTTCGTGGTAATGCTTTGTTTTCTGGCAAATTTAACTGTTTCGAATTTAAATTTTTGCCAAGCTGTGATGAACTAAATATACCTCCATCACTACTACGACCATATGCGCCAACATCCACGGTAATAAATCTGTAGTCGGCATCAACTAACGCTAATAATACAATACTAAATTCTTTTTTGTAATTGAAGAATAGAGACCCTGATTTCGGTGGTTTTTCAAAAACAATATGCTTCCCATCTACTGCTCCAATACAGTTAGGATAATTCCATCTTATGCGAAAGCCTTCTTCAATTTTACTCCAATGCTGTTGTAAGGGTTTAGGCATTACTACAGGGGACAGTACATCCCATATCTTCTGACAGGTTTCGTAAATAATCTCTCGCACTGTTGTTTCGCCCAGTCTATAACTAAATGATATTGTTGAAAACGAGTCACCATGACCAAGAAATCTGAAATCAAAGTAAATATATAAGCAGTATGGTGTCTTTAACTGGAATAAATTGTATATTGTTTTACAATAATAATTGCGCCAGGGACAGGATGAATATTTTGATTAACTATTTTTTTTCAGTTTCTGAATGTAAGAAAACCTGGACAAGTCTAAGGGACAACTTTAGAAAAGCTCTTAAAGGTAGGAAAACATCCAGTGGCCAAGCAAATTCGTCAAAAAAAAAGTGGAAATATGAAGACGTTATGAGTTTCATGATCCCATTTTATAAAGAAAGGAGGCAAAAATCAAGTATTCAAAACACTGACATACAATTAGAGAACAACAATGATATGTCATTGTCAGGAGATGAATCTAACTTACAAGACTTGACAGAGGAACCTGTACACCCAAGAAGTGTGTCACCTGAACATCCAAGAAGTGTGTCACCCGGATCTTCCCATTATAGTACCTCTTCTACCACAACAAAAATTAAGAAGCAGCAAACATCCCAAGTGGCCGAAGTACTTCAAAATTATTTTCATCAAAAGCAATCCCTAAAAGTGGAAAGAAAGGCAGATCCTCTGCAGAAATATTTCGCTGCGGTAGAAGAAACCGTAAGAACATTTCCACCTGCACTACAAATAGAAATAAAACAAAAAATCTCCTCCTTATTATCGGATTATGAACTTAAAAATTTAAATTTAATGGAGGCTCAACAAAATCCAACTCAATTGCCTCAAAATTTAATGGCGCATCAGCAAAATGAAATTCAATTGCCCCAAAATTTAATGGCCCGACATGAAACTCAATCGCCCTCCCAAATAGACCAATATCTACCACAGTTTACACAAAAGACACCCGCACAAGTTTTTCAGTCGAGACAAAATGAAATGAACGACAATGATTATGATAACAGCAGTTACATATACCATAATCTGAAATAATATTTTGTTTCTAGATGTCACTAATATTTTTTGACAATAAAGACTTTAAATCTTTTTTGTATTTTCATGCGCAATGTTATGTATATATTTAATACTTACTTGAGTGCAACAGCTAGGCGTTCTTCGGGTGGCACTGGTTTCCTGTAATTTGTAACTTGTTTTTGTAGATTCAATAGCTGTAAAAGTTCATTAAATTTCATATGGGACATTCTAAAATATTTGAAAAATTTTCTCTCATCCTCAATTAAATCTGGGAATAAGTGATAAAATTCTCCATATGTTTCTCTTTTTAGATTAATATCATGAATCCAAATTTTAGGAGTTTGTTGTTCGATTTCTTCACAACATAGAGCTATAATGATATCCTCCTCAGAATCCGATGATGAACTCATTTTGTTTTCTGGACAATAATTTGCTCGGATGCCGAAAGAGAACTAGTTTCTAGTCGAATCAGTGCGCGGATAAAAGTCGTGCTGATCTGACCCGTTCCGTGCCGATCCGAGTCGAGCGAATTTAGTGCGCGTCCTGCTTATACCGTAGGGAGATTTAGAAATCGATATTCAAACGTGGCGTCATCCTATACACCTCTATAATTTTCCGTTTGCTGTGAAGGGATGACGCGCGAGGTACCCTGTCACCAGATAGTTAGCCCAAACCTAAAAGGTTTAAACACTGAAAAGACAGTGCCGTTTATCCTTAAATGCCTTAAGTCTATAAATAACCTTTTAAATACTAGCTAATAAATGATTTCTAGTTTATTATCTATTTAGTTTTTATTTAATACTGTTAAATAATTTTATAGGTTTAGCCTGTATAAACCCTTAATAAATAATAGATAAATAAATAGAAACAATTGGTAAATGAATAATTTTAAAATGGTAATATTAAAAATAAAATTAGTAGGATCTGTGAGAAAACTCACCAAAATATTCAAACTTCTTAAATCACCCAAAACAAAGCACATAAAACAACACAATTGTGTTACTTTAACAGATCACTGCGACCATAGAGTCTATGACTGCGACTTAAAATTTTAGACTGATCTTATAGAAAATGCGCTTAGTATTTGGGGTCGATTTGTTTATGAAAAGTTTGCCGATAACGTAAACATTCGAATTCCTAAACCTCTAAATCAGTGTTCTTTGCCTGCGTATAATTTTAAAATTAATATAGTAATTTTATATATGAATAAAATAACTCACTATTACACAATTACAAAGTACAAAGTACTTTTTCCAAAAACTCTTAAAATGTAATTTAGATTTCAGTATCTATAGATATTGCTATAGCAAAAAAATTTGTTAAAAGTTAAACATAACAAAATATCAGGTTTAGGTCACTTAGGGATATTTAAAAAAAACTGCATTTTTATATTTCTTTAATACACCTATTTATTTATGTTTAGAATATTTTTTTTCCAAATAACCAATTATTTCGATTTTAAACAGAAAAAAATAATATTAAAATAGATTAACTATTCTTTTACATACCCAGATAACATTTATGACTCATTAAAAAATCACTCAGTGATAATCATCGCGTGAGCTCACAGTGCCAGTAGCGTGCAAAGGTGATCGGGGGCCCCCCCGCAAATTTTGAGCTGGGGCCCCTTTGTCACTTATACCACCCAATGTGGTTCTCTACGGGGCCCCCCTAAGGTCGGGGGCCCCCCGCACCGCGGGCCCTGCGGGGCCCGTTCTGCACGCCACTGCACAGTGCACTGTGTTTATGAACTCACTATGACATCAAATGCATTTCTGTGAAATCACCTGGACCTCACCTGGAGCTCATTAGCTGAATCATTGCTGAGCTCATCCTGATTTCTTGATGAGATCATTTGTGAAATTAATTTGTACTCAAATTTTGTACTTACTTTAAGTACTTTTTAAGTACTTTAAGTACTTTTTATGTACTCGGTACTCAGTCCAGAGTACATTTCAAAAAAGTTCTTGTACTTTTACTTATTTAATTTAAAAATGTAAAAATGGACACGAGTACATTGGTTGTACTCGAGTACATTTTTTGTACTCGAGTACATTTAATGTACTGGAGTACTTTTTGTATTTGGCATGTTTGTGTTAAGTTAACATAACCACTACTATAGTGGCACTACATATTCAAATTTATCGCCATAATTATAATGCTTTAGCAGCTAAAGTTTAACGGTTCGGCAATATTCGGAATAAATCCTCGATATGGGCAAGTTGGTAAAATATCATTGTGGTGCCCTACTTTATAGAGATATTATAACATAATAAATACATTATAATATGTATACATATTACAAGAGGTAGTGCCCTTTTTTATCTCTGGTAGTGCCCAAAGATAATACATATTTCATATGTAACGGTTTTTTTTTAAAGAAATTTGAGAATATTCTGCAATACAGAATGTGCATTAGTATTATTTTAAGTGTTTTGGTTTTTGTTATACTGGGGTAAGTAGGATTTTAAATATTATTTTGTATTTGATTACCTACTCGATTAAGTTTTGTTATATTTGGTACGCTTAAAAAATTAGGTTATATTTTTGCATTCAATCGATTGCAAAAAAAACAAGATCTTGTTTTTTTGCAGTCATAAATGCATGTTATTTTAATTTAATTTCATGCTTGCAGTTAAATAATGTTTAGGCTATTTTTAAATAAAATATACGAGGGTTGCCTTTTATATTTCGGGAATGGCCGAACCTGCTGATGCTAATAGCATCATGCTATCGTACAACAGATGTCTGTATCGTTAAGTTCGACATTTTACTTAAAACGTTTTGACATGCGGGAGCAATTAGTATCATTAACAGTCACTTGAAAAAATAATGTCGGCCAAAAAAATGGAATTGACCCGTAAACATTTTCGTGCTATAATTTTTACAACTTTAAACGTGGATTATCCCAACAATAATGCATCGATGAACTTAATTTGTTTTTTGGCGACAAAGTGCCATAAAAAACAAGTGAATATCGGTGGTTCGCTCACCGACGAATTTCGTAAAGGTCGTCCAAAATCAGTCGTTCTCGCAAAAAACATTGATGCTGTGCGTGAACTGGTACTGCAAGATCGTCATGTGACATATCGTGAGATTGGGTCATCCTTGGGCATTAGTGGGACCAGCATACATTCAATATTTAATGAACATTTGGCCGTCAGAAAAAATTGTTACCGTTGGATCCCACATAATTTGAAAATCGATCAAAAAAAGGCTCGTGTCTAGTGGTCAAAAGAAATGCTTAAAAAATAGGATGGCGGTGCTTCAAAACATGTTCATGACATTGTAACAGGTGACGAATTATGGATCTATGCGTATGAACCTGAAAGTAAACAGCAGTCGACTGTGTGGGTCTTTAGTAGCGGTTGATGTGTTCAAAATGCATGTTTTAGAGGTGCCTCAATCGGAGTGAAAAAAATGCTTCCAAAATTGGTTCAAGTGCATGCAAAAGTGTGTCGATCTTCATGGAGAATATTTTGAAAAATAATAAAGCCATGTACGATGATTAATTGTTATTTGTTTTCTCTATTCCCGAAATATAAAAGGCAACCCTCGTATAATAAATTACTTGCATGCATGAATAGGTATACCTATATATAGGTAATGAAGGTTATACCTATGTAAAAGAATAGTTAATCTATTTTAATATTATTTTTTTCTGTTTAAAATCAAAATACCTAATTGGTTATTTGGAAAAAAAATATTTAAAACAGAAATAAATACGTGTATTAAAGAAATATAAAAATGCAGTTTTTTTAAATATCCCTAAAGCCGGATTTATAGTTCTAAAAAGTAGGAGTAGCAGTAGCAGTAAGCCAGTCTTGCCAATATAATAATATAAATGCTGCAATGTGAATGGCTGGAGTAGCGTTCAGTAGCAACCAAGGTCGTTGGAGTAAGAGATGGCCAAGTTTTAAAAACGGTTCTATTACGTGGAAGTGACTAAAATGGGGAACTTTTTTTTAGTGTCAGTTACGTTCCTACAACGTTCTTAAGAATTGAATTGTATACAGACACGTTAATACCACGTTGTGATTACGTTACTAAAACTTGGAGGTATAGTGGCCAAAACTTAATCGTAACTTTACTTTACTTTCTATCCCCGTCTCTTTCCAGCATATTATTTATCTTTGCTTTCTCTGACTGGATATTAAAGTAACACTGAATTATAATATTGTAAGAGTACAACATGCAAATAATTACTAGAATTAAAATAAAAATTATCCGAAGACATAAAATTAACACGAATTAAATTTTACTGTCAAACATGGGTATCATATGATATTTTAAGCTATATAGCTTAAAATATAAGCACGCCCTGTTGAAATATGTGGTAATAAAAAAATCTATAAACTTGGCGGATATGAAAATTATTTATCTAGAGGCCTAAAATATTTTTTTTTATTATTTGTGGTCACCTGAAACCAATAAATATGTATTAACGTGTTAAATTTGGTGCGGTAATAACCAGAATTATTTGTTCAAAACTACACATTTATTTCCTTACAATGGCGATTATTTGTAAACATGTCTGCTTTTGAAGAAGGGAACTTTAAAGTGGTACCTAATTTTATACGAAACGTGGAAATCACTTAAGCATGTAGCAAGAACTTGGCAATCACCACCGCAATTATATAATCAAGTTTTGCCACATTCAAGGTTTGGGAAACGAGTTCGGTTTTGGTTCTCGTGTCGTCGGTTGCTCTATGAAAGAGTATTTGGAAAATAAGTGACTTCTCGACCCAAGAGAGGCAAAATCGGACTCCCAGTGTAAAAACAAACTGGTTTTAATCAAGAATTTGCAAAAATGTATGGAAATAATTAAGAGATGGATCGGATGATTGAAGATTAAAGATAATTGGAAAATTCTGTGTATGAAGCCATGTGGACATAGTGAAGCGAAAAGATGACATGGTTCTATAAAATTTGATAAATATTTAACAATATATAAATGATTCAAGGGATGAGTTAATCTCAGATTCTTTTAAATAAGACCCTTGATCATAATAAAGAAAATTTTAATAATATAATGTGCTGGCCAAATAGCTTTTAAATTAAGCTAAAGGTCATTCCTCTGAACACAGAATTGTGTTCAGAATTAAGATGAAGAAGAAGGTTTGGGAAAAGTTCCGAAAACGTTACCAAAACTGATATACCCACTTTACTGCTACTACCACTTTAAAGTAATAAAGTAATACTTAAGTGATGTGATTTGGTTACAGTTACTTTTCATAATCCACTCTAAAGTTTAGACAACTTTAAGGTGGTGTCAAAAGTGGTCATAACATTTCAGATAGGTACCATACTAATACACCAAAAAGTTATAAAACTATAAAGTATATTCTGCTGGTGCAAAATCACATGCATGATTACAACTATGCTAATATAATATGGAGATATTTTAACTGTATCGTGGTAGATTTAGTTATTTAAACGTTATTGCCACTCATTTGATGGTGATATCAGTTTTCGTCACTATAATAATAATAATAATAATAAACTTTATTTCCAACAGGAATACACCCAATTACAGGAAATGTAAAAAGAAGAAAAGTTAAGATAAAGATATAACAACATCAAAAAATAGCAAGTATGATTACAAAGAAAAATATATATACATATATATACAGATACATAGTATATTAATCACAAACATGTTATTAAAGACTTTAAGGTATCAAAATTAATATCACAGTTGTAGCAAAAACTATTAAATAAAGACCACATGTTGTAAACATTATTTCTGGAGTTGAATCTGGGTACGTTAAATTTTAAACAATTTAGTAAATAATAATAATGCTACTTAACTGATCAGTGATCATTTTTCAAACGTGTTTTATTTTAATTAAGACTTAATTTCGCCTCACCTACTACCTCACTCATCAGTTGTGTACTATGAACTTCAATTATAATTATATAATTATTAAATAAAAAAAATAAGTGGATAGAGGACCTCTATTAGAGGTGTTAGGTCGCATTTTTATTTATAAAGGGCAGAAACTTTGGAATTGTAATTTAAAATTTATTTTTAAATAAAAAACATTAATTATTTAATTAAGTGTTCACAGACAAGTAATAAATGTTCAAGGTTTTTATTTTAAAATTAATTTTAAATTACAGTTCCAAAATATTTTGTCCTTTATTATTAAAAAAATTGACATAACACCTTAGTCCACTTATGACTTCAATTATAGTTAAGTTAAATAAGGCTCGGCCTACACCCTACAATATTTAAAAAAAAACTCGAGTATGAGTATAAGGAACGTATGGCAGGCCCCATCGGCAACGCCTTACACTGATCTCCCAGGGTTATTTTACCCCCTTTCAGTTATCCTACGTATCCCGCCACTGCACAACATTAGGGGGCATCCATTAATTACGTTATTAAATTAAATAGCTTTTAAAAAATTTAAAATTGTGGTGCAATTTATAATTTATCATAGTTAATCTTAAATTAGTATTTTCTTTATTATGGGGCCAGGAGACAGTCTAGGCGAATTAAAAAGCTATTTGTTTTCGCAAACTTCAATTTAAATTCTGCTTGCGCAGAACTTGGTTATTTATTGTCATTATAAACTTAATATAATTTTATTTGGTGTGGGTTCCATGTCTAATAACAGAGATATCGAAATACCCAAAATGCACCAGCCGCGGCCCTGGGTGTAATGTAGGGTATGTTAACATAACAGCACTACACAATTACGTAGTGCTGTATAAGTGTATACACTATATACAGTGTAGTATTGTGTAGCGCTTTGAATAAAAAAACGGGTTTTTATTCAAAGGTGTAGCGTAAGGCAGTGCAGTACGGTATAGTGTAATATCATTGTACAACAAGGTATGATCAGTTGGCAAACGAATTTTAGACAGTCGCGCGCATAACGTCACTACGTGACAACGGTTTGTATAAAATTTACCTTTCACTCTGGACCATAGTCTCTGGTATCTCTTCAATAAGCGAATAAATCTTTCGCCTTTTACTAAAAGATAAAATTTGCCTTTGAATTTAAAAGTTTCGTGGTTTCTACGGAAAAATATTTGATTATGCTTAATACACAGCAAACGGAAAATTATAGAAGTGTATAGGATGACGCCACGTTTGAATACAGTTTTCTAAACCCTCGCCACGGCAGCGGCGTAACTAGAAAAAGTGCCGCCCGGGGCAGCAGTGGCTGTCGCCCTCATGTTTTTTTTGGGGGGGGGGGGAAGAGATGTTAGGTTAGGAGTCGTACGCAAAATTAAAAATATATAATTATATATATAACATATATATATAACATTAAATTGGAATAGTTTAAGAATTAAAAACAAACAAAAATTCTTAGACCTAGGTAAAGAAAAACAACAAATAAAATGTGCTTTAACATAATTTATATGAAATAAACAAAGAGATAAATTCTCAAACTTATGTAAAAGTACCTACAAAAAAAACTTAAACCTGAGTAAAAAATAAATAAAAATGTTTAAATATTTAGAATACCGGTCTTGTTTCTATTTTTTGCTAGCTTTATTTGATTTGGAATATTTTGGGAGTAATTGTATAAATCTCAAATCTATTGGAATTTGAATTATATTATTTCGAAAGAGAATATTTAATTATCAAATATTTTTTTTATTTTTATATTCTGTCTTCCAGTTTTTTTCGCATTTTCTCTCACGATTTTTGCCGCCCCAAGAAGTGCCGCCCGGGGCGGACCGCCCCCCCGCCCCCCCCTAGTTACGCTACTGCGCCACGGTATAGAGTTGTATTCGTCAGTCGAGCGTTTCAATACTCTCCACAGTAGGTATAGAGGTCATAATTTGACTTTTGAACTAGTATTAATATGAAAATCATTTTATGCTTAAGAAAAACTATATACCTACGACATGATTGTGATTTTTTTTCATTTTATTAATTAATTAGCTGTGTTGAATATTTTTCCTAAAGGAATAATTGCATTTGTTCTTAGGTGCTACAATAACCTGCACTGGTGTGTACTTTTTGATCAACCAGATTTAAATATCCCAATAAGCACAAGCTAGCCGGCCCGCATACGGCCCGAATACGTTTTGCCGAATCGGCCACGTGCGGCCCGACACATATATTTGTTCCGGCGTGTAGACCGGGCATGTCCGCCTTGCCAACTGTCGGGCATATCCGCCTGGCCGAATGTCGGCTATGTTTACTCGGACGAGTGCCGGCCATAACAGTCTGGCCATTCAAAAAAAGACGACAGACGTCCTGGATAGGTATATCCTATAGGTTTAACACACTCGACTATAGCTATAGCTAGCCATTATTCGTTACTGGGCAGATGAGGATGGAGATGAGGACTCCAAACAATTAATGTTCAGCTATATATAGCATTACAGGCGCACACTTCCAACTAAATATTGCAACCCATCGCTATTTATAGTTATCTCGCTTGCGTAAGCAGCCGTGAGATGTATCTCTTATATAAGCCGCTGCATATGCAGCGGCAGGCCGTATTCCGGCCGTAAGCGGGCCGGCTAGGGCAAGCCGAACGATTTTGAAGCGGCATTTCGTATTCTGGCCGACTTCGGTTAGAACATGGCCAAACGGTACCGGGCTAACATAACGCGGGCCATAAGCGGGACGACTACCCAGAGAGCCATATCATGTTAAAACATGGCCAAGAATTGCCCATTACCTTTGGAAAAGTTTTGCCAATAAATGTACTATGTAGGACTGTATATTCCTATGGTATTTGTGCAATCGCGATGGCCAACAATAAATGACCAAATTGTGCCCAATAATATGCCAAAGCAGTTTGGATAAATTAGGTAGTTACCGTTGGTTTAATTTTGGGAATGTTTGGGCATGGAAAAACGATGACAAATTTTTGATGTTTATTTGGGCAATTAGGCTTTTGAAAAATTGACCAAATATTGGTAAATATTTGGACAAATCCATTTGAAAGAATATTACTCTTTTTCTCATTTATATTAAAATCTATTAATCTATCTATTAATTTTTTGGAGAGTATTTGAAAATTGGGTAAATAAAACGCTTTTTATAAAACAAATAAAAAATTTTGTATTTATATTTTTTAATTATAATAAAAAAATAAAACAGGATGTTCCAATACTGGAACAGTGGTCAAAAATAAAATTAAAAAAACAAACAAATGTAAATGTAAATTTATATTACTTCAAAATTAATAAGGGAATAAAATCTTCGAGAAGTAAGAAATTGTATAATAATTGAATGTTTTATTAAAAACTTTGAAAACATAACCTTAATTACTTACTCAAAATTTAAAGCCGTTTAAAACTTAACACGTTTAGTTAGTGCACAGATGATTATATTTTTTTGTAATAACTATCACACAAGCACTTTTGACGCCTTTTTGTAGAGAAGGTCTTGAAATATTAACGACATATAACTCGCCATTGCGATTCTTTTTCCATGCTGATCAATTATTTGCCAAGTTTCGATCAATCTGAATTACAAACGCTTTGCCAATTTTCGACCAAACTTCATTACAAACGACGTTGGCCAATAATAACTCTATCTAGGACTGTATATTTGTGTAGTTTTTGTGCTATCGCATTGGAAAATAATTTGGCATAAAACATGTCAATTTTTGGTCAAACTTTATGAAAATACAATTAATATGTCCAAATAAACCCCAATAAATGTAAAATATCGTAGTCCAAACTTAGTTGGGAAAAAGTTGACTAATTTCTTTCCCAAAGCATGGCTCTCTGGGTAGGGGCAAGCCGAACCGCCGGTCAACCGCCTATGCCGAGCGAAGGCCGATTGTTTGCCGAGTGTTTGGTGCTTACTGGGATACTACTAACATATACCAGTGGAAATAGTGCAGGGTCTACCAAGTTGGTAGTACAGACCTCATTACTAAATTATTAAAGTTTAATAGCAAATCGGCCGTTGTTTCAACTTAACCTCTGAAAATTTTAATACAAATATAGGTACTTTATATAATACATAGATATACTTTAAATCATATCCTCTGTGCTTTACATACCTGAGTTGTTACGGTAAATAAAAAACAGACAAAGGAACCAAAGCAAGGAACTGTTTTTAACAAAATCATATGCAGAAATGAAAATATTCAAAATACTTGCATCCATCATAAGATCAAAACTTTTTGCAATATTGAATTACACCATCTTTTTATGCTCTCAGAAATATTGACTAGAACAGTATTAGAGAGACTAAAGTTTCTATAACTTGGTAGAATAAAAGCATACATATGTAATGTGCTTTTCAACATCATCCTTTTTAATATTTATTTTCCCTGAGACAATCCAACACAATTGTTTCTTTTAGTCTAAACTTTTCTAAACTATCCAGTTGCACTTTTTCTGAGTGTCGACTGTAAAACAGTCTTTGATTATGTTGGTTACCAATTTTTTATCCGGTTTACCACCAATTTTTTAAATTTTATTGACCTGCATAGTGATCAAAAGAAATAAGTAGTTTTCTCAATGGCTTATTAAAATTTATTTCACATACAAAAAAATCTTTTATCTATATAAATATTTTCAAATATTTCCGTAATCTCAGGATTCTGAATTCGTTTTACACCTTCGCCGTTGTCATCGTTCGCTAAATTTTACTTACCTTATACCTCCCACTCACTTTTACTATGAAGTTGCCAAAAGTAAAGAATATGTTCTTGCAGCAAATAAGTTTATTAAACAAAATAAAAGTTGTTTTTTTTGAAATAGTTTGCTAAATGAAATGCTGGTTGTAATTTTGTTAGTTTAAGTAAAATGTTTTGGAATTACCGGCAAATGAGTTTGTTTCCTATAATATTAATAAATTTGTTAAGACTATATTGGCACACTAAACATGTTGTCGTTATATATAGTATATATACTTATATTTATATTCATGGCCGGATTTACGAATTTGCCGCCCATGGGCCCAACGCATCATTACCCCGAATAACGAATGACTCAGCGAATAAGCTAGAGTCGCGCCCCACTCGCCTCGTGTACATCGACTGCCGCCCTTCTACGCAGTGACGCACTACGCAGAATATATATAGATAATTTTATATCAGACTACACTATTATTCTGCGTAGTGCGTCACTGCGTAGAAGGGCGGCAGTTATAATGTATTAAAAAACTTCTCTTCCAACTTTTTATAGTTTTAATTAGTGTATAAATCTGAGTGAGAACAAAAATTCTGCATAAAACGCTCTTGATTTTTTAGCAAAATTTTAACTGGCCTTCAAAATTTGCCGCCCTAAAAATTTGCCGCCCTGGGCCCGGGCCCATGTGGCCCATGCCTAAATCCGGCCCTGTTTATATTATATATATATAGTATATTATATACTGTATATATACTTATACTTTGCAGACAAGCTACTGAAATATAGAAAAGCAAAAGTAGGTAGGTACTTACGGTTTTCAACTATGCTTTTTGTTCACAAATCACCATAAAAATGTCTGCAGAACTATAGAAAAACCTACAGAATACTAATGGCTTGGGTAACGCAACATTCAAAATTCTTTATCTCTGATGGAGATGCATAGAACAGATGACTATTGGCGACTGGGCATTGGAGTCGCGACTTTACTTGATGTTTCCGTGACGTATTTGTATAAATATTTTGTAACGTTTTTGTGACAATTGTGACAGCTTAAGCTGCACGTCAAGAATTTTATACAAAAAGTTAAGGTAATATTATCACTATTTCGTGTGATAGGACATAATATTTCTGAAACGTTTCTTAAATATTTCTTAGCAACAAATGTAATTTTTCAGGAAATGTTGTAGAAATATTGCAGTAATGTCAAAATGTCCGCCTCCCAGAAACATTTCTTAGAAATATTTTACAACTTAAAGAAACAGAAAAAACATAAAATTGTAATAAAACTGTAATATTGCAGGAAAATATTTTATTATACAGGGTGAATTATGAAAAACGCCCCAAGCCATAACTCCTTTATTTTTAAAGATAGGACAAAACTCTTTTAATCAAAGTTACACAGTTTTTTATCAT
The DNA here is from genome assembly GCA_921294245.1 of Brassicogethes aeneus. NCBI lineage: Eukaryota > Metazoa > Arthropoda > Insecta > Coleoptera > Nitidulidae > Brassicogethes > Brassicogethes aeneus. The sequence goes on from OV121137.1 coordinate 30,049,978, forward strand.
CTATTTTTTGAGATAAATTTTTATTCAATGCTGCTTTTGGTTTCACCGGAAGTGACGTCAATTTCAGGTTTTCAAATGGAACACCCCGTATATTTTTTTATTTTTGGATTCCTTGATAAATTGTCCTTCAAAAAGCTTAAATGTTCCCTTACCTAACAACAATCGTTAGTGAGATAACGACTTCCCTTAATTTATTACAGATATTTTCTCAAACAATCCACCATTCTGTTGGACACAATAACCATACCTTCTAGCTATTCCACTCGTGGCATTCAATATAAAGACTGGTGGTATTTCGTGGCAAGCGTCGATTATTTGCTGTCTTAAAACTTCCTCGTTTTCTGGACGTGTGAAATAAACAAGATCTTGTAGGTACCCCCATAGCCAAACATCGAGAGGTGTTAGGTCTGGCGATCGTGCAGGCCACCTAACTGGTCCATTTGTCCCGATCCACCTTACACCAAATTCGATGTTTAACCTTTTCACATTAATTCTAGCATTATGAGACGTAGCTCCATCTTGCTGAAAATATACTGCCATTCGTTCAGCAAGAGGCAAGTTATCAACAAAATTAACAATTTCTGTATTCAATAGTTGACTATATCTTTCTTGATTTAGCGTACCGTTTATGAAATAGGGCCCAATTAGTCGATTTCCAAAAATGCCACACCACACATTAACACTAAATCTCCACTGAAAATTTCTTTCAACAACAATTCTGGGATTTTCCTGGCTCCAATAGCGGTGAATATTTCTATTGTAAATGCCATTATTACTAAAAGTGCACTCATCTGACCAAATAATTTTTGTATAAAAAAGCGGATCTTGTGCCACCATATTTAAATAAAAATTACAAAATTGCAATCTTAGGCCTCTGTCATTTTCCTCTATGGATTGCACTTTTTGTGGCACATATGGTTTAAATTTATGTTTTTTAAGTATTTTCTGCACAGTTGCTTGTGATGAATCAATGTTACTTGCAATTTCTCGAGTTGATGTTCTTGGATTTTCTTCAACACTCAGAAGAACATCTAATTCTGTATTTCTTCGAAATCGGCGTTGTTCTAATTTAGGTTTTCTAAAAGCCCCAAAACTTCGCAAAGATCCTTCAAGCCGGCTAAATTTTCGACGATTCGGAACTTCTTTGAACGGAAATCGCTCAATGTAAAGGCGTAGTGCTCTTCCACTATTTTTATTGCATTCAAAATATACTTGAATCATGTCTGTTAAATCATTGTAATCCATAATTAACACCAAAAAGCAAAACAATGTGATGGGCACAGGGTGGGGGTACCCCATACTCATGCAAACGGCAGTAACCCAAGGCGATTTGAAGAATCGCGCGAACTAAATTTAAATATTGACAGCGCAAGCAGTGTTGTCAAGTTTGGCCAAAAGAAGTGATCGTCTAGAAAATAGAAAAGGAGACCCTACGTTGTGTTATTTTAGTTCGCTTCTAGATAGGTGGAGTAGCCAATGAGAGGAGACCAGATTAGGTAATAAAACACAATAAGTATGGTTGTATGTTTTCTCTATTCATTGTTTGTTTACAATGGAGTTTTTACAAAGGTTTGGGTGACGGTAGTTAGCGTTTTATGTATTGCAGTGTTTATTAAATATTGGTTTTTAGTTAGCGTTTGTTATTTGGACTTTGTCATACCAAGCGTTAATAAAGCAGATTTATAAAATGTTACAAGTGCAATTTACCCCTCCCAACAATACAACAGGTTATAAAATGAATATTATTGGATGCAAACCGTTTTGTCTAGTGTATTGAAACCTTTTATAGCTATCTAAACATATTCCGCTACAGTGTACATAATAAATGCATAGTTTCCATATTACATATCACAGTATGACCCCTTTGGCGGTTAGGAACTCTATTGGCGAGCTCTAGTCTTGTGAAGAGATTAGATTAGATTACCTTATTTAATAATAATAATACCTCCTATCACCCTCTTCCCTATCGCGAGCAGGCACAATACATTAGACAAGCATTTTTCACGCCCGTCCGCCATCTTACGGAGCAAAAAGCCGCGTAACGTACTCTCGGCTACATATCCCCAAAACACAACAAATCTACATTATTAAACTTGGTTAAAAGATACAACCACCTTAGTTAGTTAATTTAAACAAGGTAAAGGATCATTTTAGCTTACCTACAAGGTTTATTTCACAACACGAAAACCCCCGATTCACTCGGACGAACCTTTTCCTTCACCTGTTGCTTCCATAGAAAAAGGATATAAAGGATAAAGGATCTCCCGCTCAGTAAGTTTTTTGATCCCCACCCAACCTATTGCGACAGGGCCGGCTTTAGCGCGCTCGGTTAAACAGGACCCCATTTGAAATATTCATAAAATACCAAACCGTACAACCCAAGTAATTAAACGTTATATAATTCAAGTATTTTTAAGAAAGGGCAACGCTGCATTATTTTAAATGTCTAATTTCGAATAGGTAGGATGCTTTACGTGTAGATGTATTCTTGGTTGCGTTTTTCTCGTTTGACGGAGGGCGGGTCAACACAACAATAATAGCGAATACGAACTAATGATAATTTTTAACGTTATTTGACCAAATTATTGTTTTCCACTGCCTACTTTAATGAATACATTAATAAATGAAGACACCGGTGCAAAAAAGAGGCAGCTCCATTCAAGCAATTTTTTCGGGAGAAGCAAAAAAGCTGTTTTATTAAGAATTTCCTTAATTTATATATTTTAATCATATGCATGCACGGTTTATTCCAAATAATAAACGACAATAAACCATGCAACTTTGTCTTAAGAAGTAGGTATTGCAATATCTTTAAAAAATAATGGAGTTATTTAGGGCGTTGTTGTCCACTGCCAACTTTAATAAATACATGAATTGACGAATATCTCACTAACGATTGCTTTTAGGTATAGGGAACTATTAGGCTTTTTGACAGATAATTTATCAATGAATCCAAAAATGATAAAATATACAGGGTGTTCTATTTAAAAAACTGCAATTGATGTCACTTCCGGAGAAACCGGAAGCAGCATTAATTAAAAGTTAATCCCAAAAATAGACGGTAAAAAACTGTGTATCTTTGTTAAAAAAAATATTGTCCTATCTTAAAAATATTGGAGTTATGGCTTGGGGCGTTTTTCACCCTGTATATATCTTTACTTTTTTTGGTTTTGTTTTAAGGAAATATAGTACTAATAAAAATACACCATTTTTAATACTATCATAATTTATTAATTTGTTATAATTTATATACACATATCTAATTATATTTCAACTTATTGTCAAGAACTCTTCATGGTTGATATTAACTCCACATGTTCAGACATTGTTTTATAACATTCATCAATCAATTTTGGCAAGTCCTCTTTGGTATGATTTTTTGTCGATATTGCCGGTAAAATTTGTATGTGAACATGACCTGTTAAAATAAAAAATATGTATATGCGTATAAGCTAGAAAGCCGGCTAAATTAGCAAATTGGTGGAATTTTTTTTATTAAAATGGTAAAAACAGAAAAACAACTGAAATAACATTTGTATAAATGGGACACCCTTTATATTTTTACGTATTTTAAAAAACAATTAAATTTGGAACTACCCTTTAATTAAAAATAAACAATTAATATAAGCACTTGAAATGTATTATTGTAATTATGATTAGATTAATAAGCATTTGTTTTTAAGTTAAGGGTAGTTGATAGTATGCAATAATAATTATAATTATACATTTATTGAACCAATTACTACAAAATAACAACAAATTAAAATTACATAATAAGTTTAAAGGACCATATTAAGATTTCCATCTTATTCCTCCCCTGGCCCCAAAAGTTGTTAAATATAAATAAAATTGAAATAAATTGTTAAACGGAAATAGCAAAGTTAAGGGATCATAGAATTTTGCATTAAGCATCTACATGTACTTTAATTAATATTTAACTAGGTATTTTGTTCAAATTTCGGTCAAATTTAGCTAGTGATCGAACTATTTTTTATATTTTGTGGTAATTTATAAAATACCATAAAATATAAAAATTTGTTCTAGTCCATAGGCTATAGCCCATAACCCATGTCTGCCAAATATTTTGAGTTTGATAGAGGTGTTGTCTTGATTTTCTATAGAAGTCGGTAAAGATTATGAGGATATATGCAAATTTATAAAGACATATGTCTTTATAAATTTGCATATATTTTCATAATCTTTACCGACTTCTAAAGAAAATCAAGACAACACCTATATCAAACTCAAAATATCGCCAAACATGGGAACTAAGTTTTAGAAAGATTGAGGCAGCTTTTGGAGTATTAACCCGAAATTAATTTTAGCGTGCAATACATTAACAGCAGATTCAACGTATAAAAATAGAAAAAAGTTCCTATAAACATAGGTCGAGAAATGCTTCTGAAAGCCCCCGAAAGACGAGCCCCTGATGATGGTTTTTAATTTGAAATTTTGAGAATTGATCAAACTCCCTGTTAAATTGCATAAAATGTCACCTGTTTTGAATAATTTTTCCTAAACATGGCAGCCGTGTTCCATGGCCCAAGCTGAATCTTGAAAAGTAATTTTCATATCGATTTTAAGCGAAAATGGAAAATATTATCGAAGTTCAACAAGAGGACCTTTTTGTGTGTTAACCTCCAAAACGAAATAATCTGACATCAAATCCTGGGACAAGACACGTACAAAAAAATTTGGTTTTACCCTTACTCCCTATCTATCTAACCCACTCCTCATGGAAAATCTGAAACTGTTATTCCCAGGTAGCATACTGACGTCTGCTGACGTTTAAATGACGTCTTCTGCCGTCATTTCAACGTCATTTAAACGTCAGCAGACGTCAGTGTGCTACCTATTACATCTTATTGCCCATAAAAAGTTTTATCAATTCCCAAAATTTCACGTTTCCATCTTGAACGGTATTAAAGATATTAAATAAAAAGCATCTTCAGAAGCTCCTTTTTCGGGGGCTGTAGCTCTCTTAGGAAACATTTCTCGACCTATGTTTATAGGATTTGTTCTTATTTTTGTACGTAGAATCTGCTGTTAAAGTATTGCACGCTAATTATAGGACACCCTGTATTATGAGATCACCTATGCTTGCACCCACGGTGGACAGAAATTTGTATTTAGCAACTTTTGTAACTAATCGCTAAATCTTTGTTTTTATAGAATATTCAGATGTAAAAAACCATGGAATGCCTTCATTAAACTAAGAGCTTCTGGACTTTAGAAAAAAAACTTCAATGATGAACATATTTACAAGGAGGCAACTGAGGTTGGGATTTTCCTGATTTTTACTTTGTGAGAAAGCAATATCATTTATTTTTTTCAAAAAGTTACAAGCTTCTACCACAAAATAGGAAATTGAACAGCACTAAAAATAATAAATTTTTGGAATTTGTCAAAGTTAAGGGAAACAAAAAATGATATAAAATAAAATGCAACAAGTAACATTAAAGGATATTTAAAATTTTAAGCAATGCGTCAAAAATGGCAATGAAGATTTAGAAATCTGTTCGCGAACTTTAACTAGTACCTATATGGTAAAAATAAATAACTGCATACAAAAATCAAAATATATTTTGATAATAATTGAACTGAATTCTTAGCTATTGGGAATTTATAGATTAATTCTTTATTTTACATCAATCACTTAATCCAGAAAATATACTGTAATATCGGCTTTTCAAACAACCAATTGTACCGTATAAACCTGAAACCGTAAAAAGAATGTACTTTTTGACGCCCCATAGTTTTAAATATGTACTTGCTCAACTTAAAAAATGCGAACTCAATAAATTTGTACTTTTGGCAACAACCAATGAAAATTTTTCAAATCCATGCCATTTTGCCTTGCCGTATTTTCCGATTCAGATATAAAAACCAATTGGACAATTCATTGTCATTATTTTGTACTGATGTAGCAAATGAAAGTTGTAAAAACTAATTACGCAAAGAGATAATCTTCATTCATAATGAAGATCAGAACAAATCCATCATCATAATATTCACCAAGAGAAAAACATATCTTACTGTAACTGAAAAACTCAAAACAGCTTTATTGGCAATAAATTATTGCTTGCAATAAATTATTGCTTGCTACTCCATAACAAATTTAATTAAATTAATTAGTATACCTATGCATCTGACACTGAAGTTTTCACTCGAATTAATACCCTCACCCACCTATAAAATTAATGGAGATGGAATCGATGTTTCTGTGAGTGCTGTTAGATAGCAAAGTTTGCTGAGCAAACTGACTACCCGTTCAATCATTTGAGTGATGAGGGTTTTTGAAATGACGCAATGGTGAATACTGAAAATATAATTCCAATAGCTAGCTAGCTAGCCTTGATGATGATGGCCCAAGTGATAATAACGATTCACGTGCACCAGCAAACCGATTACCTATTCAATCGAAATGAAATTTAAATACAATTAAACATGTGTGATAAGATTTTGAGAAATGACGAAATAATTTTAATAAATGTTCCTATTATTATAATTCAGTAAGAATTTTCTATCGGGCCGCAAAAAAACAAATGTTTAGTTTTATTTGTTTTTTTCTGTAATAATGGATATTTTTTTAAACATAAAATAATGTTAAGTTGTTGATTGCTATATTTTCCAAAAAATTAAATTTTTCCGAAAAAAGGACTGGGAAAACTAAAACAGTTTTCCCTCAATTTTTCTCTTTTTTCCGAGACATTAAAACCCTAGTCCAAATGAATATAATTTTATTTTACCATATAGTCCCATCCAATTCTACCGCTCACCCAGAATGTATAAAGGCATATACAATTGTATAAAACCATATACAATTGCATATAACTCTATAGACTCGGATATAAACTTATAGGAAAGCATAATAATAATAATAATCGCATACAATCAGATTTAATCTTATACTATTATATTTAATTTTATATGATTCTATACAATCATATTAGAACTGTATGGTCTCAATTTTTTTATCCAATTATATACAATTGTATATGATTGTATACAATTCTAACCAATCATTTTTCATCGGGCATAAATTTAATTTAATGTTATTTTTGTGAATATTTCGGAAACCCGACCTTTAACTGTTTTTCTCTTTTCAAAATTTTAATCAGAAAAAAATGCTACTAAGTTGCTAATTTAACCAAATTTGTAGTTCCAATACGTTGCTATTACTATAGTGACAGAGTTTAACTATACTTATACCTATAGGTATTTATTAAATTTTCTTTGAATTTGGGCAGTTTACAGGCGCGGATCCAGGATTTCGTTTAGGAGGGGGCAATTTTTGTGTAATTTTACCTATCTCCAGAAAAATCGTTCTAAACAAAAAATTGTATAACATTTAAGTATGTTATCGATGTAATAGTTGCATTTGAATAATTCTTTGTTTGCCTGTCTTATGAATAATAACACATAAGCATAGATAACAAGAAAAAACCATATTTGAAATTGGTCAAAATAAAGTGCTTTGGTAGTGAGTCAGGGCAATTGCACCCATTGCCCCCTGTATCCGCGCCTGGCAGTTTATACATAAAAAATCCGTAGGTATATACGTAGGTCCGTTGATCACACCTAGAATCCGTTAATCTACGGATTCGTTAAGCCAGGTCTGCAATTGTGCAAAAGCCGGCTTACTTCTTCGTGAAACCAATCGTAATGTTGATATAACAAGCACTATGATTGGTTTGACGAATATGTAAATCCCGGTCTACAATTGTCGCAGATATGAATACTGTATACCGGGCTTGACATCTTACGCATTTTTAAAGATATCTTCTCATATGATAAACTTAAAATTACCATTGTCAAATCTGTTTTTTCCTAAAAAGGTATATCTGCTAACACAAACAGGTTGGATTGGACACCCTGCGTCAAGAGCCAAATGGAAAGCTCCTTTTTTGAAAGGTACTAATTTTTTTTTTAAATTTCTAGTGCCTTCGGGGAACATTAAAATTCGAGCCTGAAATAAAGAAAATATAAGTAACTGTATTTCATATAATAGATTTAAAATGTATTTATGGCAAAACACCACATTTTTTAAACATCTACAGTAGCAGTGCCGAAATGGCCTAGAGAAGAGCCTAGTCCTCACTGTAGCAAATTTGTATTTGTTTGCTTTATGTAGGTATTAAAGTTCTGAATATAAAATAGGTTATTTACTAAAAAAGTGATTTAATGTGGGCAAATTTAGAGATATCACCAGTCAAGTCAAGTCAATATTTCTATTCTAATAACTTATATCATTTTGTATGTTCTATAAAGTGCATATATATTAAACCAAATGGTGGACCGCCAGGCAATTTTTTGCGGACCTTAAAGACCCTGTAGGATTCCTACAGTAGGAATTAAACTTCAAACAGCTAGCTCAGAACAAAAAATGTAATTTTTAATATTAAAATTTAATAATTTTTTTATAGAGGAAGAGCATAGCAAATAAGTCTAATAAATATTATTTTTAATACACCTTTTAATTTACTTCTTGTTTTATTTTTAATTTGAAATTCGTCAGCAGTCCGGACTGCAACAATCTAGTTATAATACTTCGGACCTCCAATAAAAACTAATTGGTGATCCCTGCTCTAGATACAGAGTAGGGGTGTAAATCCCGGGATCCCGAAATCCCGGGATCCCGTAAAAAATCCGATCCCGAAAATCCCGGGATTAAAAGTCCCAATCTTAGTAATAAGTTACAAAGAATAAAATAGACTTTTTTTTAAGCGTATGATATTTTTCATATTATAATACTCATAAGCATATATATAAACACTTCATTTTTTTACTCAGTTGAAGTCAAATTATTATACACCGCCGTACAATAATGAAAATACATTGAAATTACATAGCAAGAGTGCTTCCATCTATAGCATAAAATTAGCAAAGAAAATGTAAAATTACAGGTCACTGTAGAATAAATTTATGTACATAACCTATAATATAACATATTTTAAATGTCAAACCTGAAAAAATGTCACAAACTTGATAATTTCAATGTAAGTTACAGCCCCAATTGGAACTTACCAAGGCCCGATTGATAAAAGAAATGGAAATATTTGTTAATGGGGGTAAACGTGGGTACAATGTGCCTACGAATTCTTAAAAACCATTCTTCCGACTAGTGTGAAGTCCGAAAGATACCGTTCGTTAGTTTGTTTGTTGTTTTATTTTAAATTGGTTTTAAAATTAATGATATATATTTTTTTGGGACTGATCCCGGGATCCCGGGATTAGTTACCTTTGGTCCCGAAAGGCCCGGGATTGGAAAATGGGCTCGGGATTGACACCCCTAATACAGAGGCGTAATGATAACGACTATAGGTGTCGAGCTAAATCACGACTATAATAAAATTATACGAATCAGAAGCATTTATCCAGAGTCGTCTGACAACATTAACAGGGGTTTTTCATCCAAAGGACTCGTATCCAGGCCAGAAACTTATTTAAAAAAATTTATATGGGATTCTCTGACTGATTTAGTTCTGCTTATAAGCCCTATCGTAACGTTGCTGTTGCACAATCTTGATGGTTTGTAGTTATAAAATTCCGACACAATTTAAAGGAAAAAGAATAGCAAGAAAGAACGGACGGCCAGGTTCTTAACTTAAGTTAAAAATTATATTTACCAAAATAAAAGCTGCTCCTCTTTTCGAAATTTTTTGAAAATTCATGATTTTTTTTTTAAATTTTTGTTTATTTCAAAGTCGACCTTTGACACAGTACACAGTTGTACACCGCTTTTTATAAAATTAGATATTATTGAGTAGACTTAAAGAATACTTTTTAATACTGTTTACATCATTTGATATATTCAGGGTGAGCCAAAAATCGCTTATTTTTAATAAAGCAAAAGCGTAAATTCATGATTTTGGCATAACACGCAAAAAAGATTTATCCCCATTTTTTTTAGATATTTCTACGTTTATCAGGTTACAAAATGACATTCTTATTAACCTTTTATAAAAGAATAGATTTTTAATAAAATTAAATAAAATAACGCTTAGAGAATATTTAAAATGTTGTTTAATTTAGGCTTTTTAGTAGTTTTCTATTTTGAACGAAAAACTGATTAAAGTTTTTTGATCGGCACTCTTTGGAGATTTAAAAACGACATTTATTAAAATTCTACCTGGTCTTTTTAAATTTGTTAAAAAATCATTTTTTTTTATTATTTGTTTATCGCAAAGTCTACATTTGTACACCCATTTTTATTGATTGCAGTTTCTTGTTCGGGACCCTTTGGTAACTTTAAAGTGATATTTACCAAAATCCTAGCTGCTCCTATTTTCGAAATTTTTTGAAAATATTCTTAATTTTTTTTTAATATTTGTTTATCTTACCTTTGACACCGATTTTTATAATATTGGGGTATATTGTTAACGAGACTTGGAGTATACTGTTTTCATACTGAGCACATCATTAGATTTATAAAGGGTTAGCCAAAAATCACTTTTTTATATAGTAAAAAGCATAATGCACAAAAAAGATTTATCTCCAAAAAATGTTATTTTATTTAATTTTATTCAAAATCAATTTTTCTTATAAAGTCTTAATAAGAATCCCATTTTGTAGCCAAATCTCCTTAACAATATACTCCAATATAATACAAATCGGTGTACAAATGTGTACTCTGTCAAAGGTAGACTTTAAGATAAAACAAAAATCATGATTTTTCAAAAAATTTCGAATTGAGGAGCAGCTAGGATTTTAGTAAATATCATTTTTAAGTCACCAAAGGGTCCCGAACAAAAAACTGCAATCAGTTTTTGGCGGCATTTTTATGTGACTTAAACTTCGTTCAGGCACACCGTGAATAGCATCTATAATTGTTATAAAAAGTCAACTTTGAACTGCATTTCAGCACATTGTTTACCTATACAATCAGCGTAAATGCAGTTTAAAATTGCTCAACGAATATTTTAAACGATTTGGGTTTATTTCTGACATGAACTATTTTAAATCTCTTTTAAAAGAAGACCTACACAAGCATTACAATAATCTAAACATATTACTACGGCATTACATCGAGCAAAATGAGAAACTCCAGGTCCATTCACAAGACTTACATTTAAAAAAATTGCATAAAATGTATCCAAATTTTTATATCGATCAGAATTATGCTAATAATTCCAGTTAGCCATTTGTTACTCTTGCTACGTGGCATTTTCGGTACCAGTAGGTATACTGGAAACACAAATTCGAAAAATGTGGTATTTTGCGATAAATATTAGAGTGTGTCATTTTTGAGCAACTTTTTTTTTTAACTAAAAAACAGGCTAAAAACTTTCAGGAAGGTGAAAAAAGAAGCCTCTAAAAATTTGAGCTCTTAATAATAACATTAAGTGGTGCCTGTTCCTAACTTTCCATTTTCCATTTAAATAAAAAAAATTTCTTTTTTCTTATTTTTGTATCTTGACATTTAAGCATTGTAAAAACGAACTGAAAAAATACTTTGGTAGGAAATTGAACGGTCTACAAAAGAGTTCTAATTTATTTTTTCATAGAGTAAGCCGCTCTGAAGGTATTCAACATAGAAAAAGGATATTCAAACTTGCAAATGTATGAAATTATGACTTTTATTTTATTAAACTAATACTTTTTTATGTCTTAAAAATTATTTTAAGAAAAAATAATTATTTTCGTATAGAAAGAAAATACCACTTACATCTCAATTTTTTTCCATTTTATTTTATTTACTATCAAAAAAATTATTTGTGTTCAATAAATTTGTTCAATAATTATAATAGATTAAATAAAACAATGAATTTGTTATTGTATTGAATTTTTAATCTTTCTTTATTTTTTATAATTTTAAAGTTGATAACTCTGATAAAAGATTATATCGGCTCAGTCGGTATATTACCGTTCGGATTACACAGTGACTAGAGGCACGCGTGCCTCGATTCGAAATGTTAAAGGCAACTTTAAGTTTGAATACCCAGTGGCGGATTTACCAGCAGGCTGAGTAGGCTCGAGCCTAGGGCGGCAGATTTTGGGGGCGGCAAATTTGGGGAACGATTTTTTTTTACCTCATAGAAATCAAAAAGATTTTTCTATGACGGTTTTCTGATGTCTTACAGATAGAAGTCTGCAACAAATTTTGTCGATGACTTTTCTCTCTCACTTGTCATTGCACATTCCGAGAGTAGAAAACTTCCATATTCTAGAGTAAAACAGCTAGTTCGCCGCCCCTCAACCAGTAATCGGCCTCTCGCCTCTGCGCCCTTTGCCCACACTTCTTATGAGTGAAAAGAGCGATATTGTAAAAAATATGCTCCTCTTCCCACTAACAACCCATACATGCCAGTCTTACTACTGGTTGGAGGCTACGAACTGGATGGTTTGTATATAATTTTTCGATTTTTATTCGAATATAATGAATAATTTAGTGAATAATTTTACCGATTTCAATTTTATGAATCGACTATTATGTGTTTCACATGCACTAGTAGCTTTAGAAAATTCGATTGGAATTCAAAAAAAATCTTTGTGCATAGAGTCGGAATTAATGAACAAGATTACTTACGACGACATCATCGATGATTTTGCCAACAAAAAATCGCACAAAAAGGCATTGTATCGAACTTCTATTTCGTCGTAAGTAATCTTGGTCATTAATTCCGACTTGACTGAATTGATTATTTTTAACTGTTTGAAAGCACAATAAAGATTATTTATTCACGTTTACCAAATGTTCATTATTGTGTAAATAGCATACATTACCCCGCCCATACATGATTGAGCTTCGATTAGCTCAAAAATATACCGAAAAATTATTTTACGTGCAATTTCAACGAAATTGTTGAATTGTAAAAATAATGTATGATATGACAATTGTTGAGGCAAGGGCGGCAAAAACTATTCAGCCTATACCTTGAAAATTTGCAAATCCGCCACTGTGAATACCTTCAGAACGGCTCACTCTATGAAAAAATATATTGAAACTTTTTTGTAGAGCGTTCAATTTCCTACCAAAGTAATTTTTCAGTTCGTTTTTACAATGCTCAAATGTCAAGGTACAAAAATAAGAAAAAAGAAAAAAAAATTGTCCATGTTATTTAAATGGAAATGGAAAGTTAGGAACAGGTACCACTTAATGTTAATATTAAGAGCTCAAATTTTTAGAGGTTTCTTTTTTCACCTTTCTGAAAGTTTTTAGCCTGTTTTTTAGTTGAAAAAAAAAGTTGCTTAAAAATGACACACCCTAATAAATATCCATAAATCGATCCAGGTATTTATATTAAAAAGGGTTCTATAAGCACGATTCGTCGATATGACCGTTAAACATTATTACCTTATAATTTCTTATGGCTTGCTCAGTCTTGCTCACTTTTGTTCTGGAATCTTTGTTATCAGATCTGTTAATAAAAAGGGTGCCCCATAACCAAGCGGCTGATCCAAAAGGTTGTAAATAAAGTACTTCCTTTTTCGAAACAACTGTACAATTATCCATTATTGGCCAAAGATATGCTAAAACTATTTAATTCTGTTAGTTCTGTTTCGGTACTATTACTATCTTACTTATCAAATCCAACGCGCTTTGATGATTAATCAAAATTACACATCCTGATCCTTTAATTATATTTTCATGTCCTTCAACGGTGTAGGAAAGCCCCAATAATGAAGCAATGTAACGACAAAACAAAGCAGGCATTCTAAACAATTCTAACTCGTTAATATTTATTTTATTATACAAAAATATTATTCAACTTACAATGCATTTTTGCTGTCTCTGGGTTTTACTAACATAATTGGAATACAGGAGGTGGCAGCTATTAAACTAAGTACACTAAATAAAATAAATTTAATGTAATATCTTGTTGCTGAACTTATCGTCCACATAAGCACAACAAAAGTTATCAACAACACTGGATACATTAGGATCCCCATTTCTGGAATATAAAAATAAGTATTAAATGTTTTATTTTACATGTAGCCTACATGATGTAGGTAATGATTAAAAATAAAATAAAATTAACCTTCACAAAATATTGTAAAAAATCAATTCATAAAATGATGTAAAAATGGAATTAACTGTTTCTACTTTCTGAACTTCTAAAAATTAAAATATGCATTGTTTCATAAATTTTAATTCATAATGAAAAATTATTTATTTTTATCTACACCTATTGAATAATATTGGGCTTTTCCAGTGGCGTGCAGAACGGGCCCCGCAGGGCTCGCAGTGCGGGGGGGGGGGCGACCACAAGAGGCCCCCTAAGGACCCACATCATAACTTATTAGAAGGTTCATTTTTTGGGTATTTAGGTGGACTAAAAATATCTTTAGTTATTAATAATTTAATAATTTAACCCTTAAATCAGTATTACAGTCTGCAATTCTATGTGCAATCAATGATGGGCAAGTACCCGGTATATTGAAATTTGGGTAAATACCCAATGAGTATATACCACGCTTTGAAGCATTGCTACTTTGTTAATTTAAGGAACTCTAAGAAGTGTTGTTAAATTAGGCCATTTTATTAAAAGTAATTGAAATAAAACAAAAAATAATAATAAAACACGTTAAGTTTTGTAAACGCCATTTTAATTGCGAGTTTTATTAATTTAAAGCCAATTTTATTTGTTATAAATTTGACTGTCAACGGTTTAAACCTCACTTTTTTTAAATTTATAATAAAGCTAACTTCAGCCCGCGACTAAAATTGTCAAAAGCCACTATTTCTAACTTCAGCCCGTGACTAAAACGCCATAAAATCACTGCTCTCCAATGTAGGAGTAGATAAAAGGTCTTACATGTCGCTTGAATTATTAATAGGTACCTATACAGAAAGTAATAAAACCAGGTACCTACCTAACAATATCACTTCTTTTTCTGTCACAAACATGTTTTTGTGACACCGCGATGTCGGAAAATCAGCTTTACTTTAAGATTTAACGTATATATATTGGTAAAATATTTGTCAATGATTGTAAAAACAAAAGCAATAGTACTAAACTAAAATAGCAATTGAACGATTATGACTCAACCAATGACCGCAATCAGAGCCGTAGCCAGCAAGCATTTTAGCCCAAGCAATAATTCCGAGCCCTCACATGGTAGAAAATCCTGCATGAAAGAATACAAATAATACAATCTATAGATTGTCTGTATACAGACCACAGAACAAAACAAATGAAATTTATTTTATTCACATGGGTTATAATAATATACTTACCACAAGGTAAGTATATGGTTATAATAAACTTTATGGCGAATGTGGTGAACTAGCCTTTTGATTAGCTGCCGTTCGCAATTCGAACGGCAAAGTTAAAAGTTGGTCAACTCGAGAGGCAACTGCAACGGCAGCGTCATGACGCGTCAGGCGAACGTCAAACTAAAAATGACATGTTTAACTTTTGAACTGGAACTGCAACGACCAACGTCAACGCAACGTCAGATCTATAAATCCCGCTTAAACCCTTTCCTGCCGTCCCTAACATTTGAGACAACTAGTATATATACCTATACCTATTTGCTTATTTGTTATTATAGCAAATATTCTGGGTGTTATAGCAAATATTCTGGGTGTCTCACTGCAGGGCTTATTCGAACTTGCAGTTGGACACAAAATGTGCAGTAGAAAAAGTAACTTGTGCAGTGCACTGCACAAGTGGCAATGGCCAATTTTCCAGAAAAACTGGCAATAAATCTGAAAATGCTCCGATTTAAGCCAAACTTTGTGTACTGTGGTTTCTTGGGTAACTATTTCCAAAAACCCGACACGAAAACTGCGACCAAAAATGCACTGGTGCCTCCTGGCACAAGATCTTGACTACTAATATTAACGTTAAGTAAAGTTTATTAGCTTTTCCCTAGCCTCATTTTTAGACTCTTCGCTTGCCTCATTCTCATTGGCATTGGCCTCATCAAAAACACCTTTGTACATACCAACTTTGTTGTTTGGCCTTTGCGGTTGCCTCGACTGTGTGCTCACGCCTATTTAACCATATCAGTGTGGCTTGTCGCGAATCCCACTCGAATAAAAAAGTTGTGATAAATTTATATACAAATATTTATTTTTAGAATCTACTGACAATAAATTCCGAGAATTGCTTTTAGAGTATTGGTACTTATATTAAGTCTTTCCACGCCCGTACTATGCAATTTGGCAGCCAAAATTCGCGCAAAAATGTTAATTCAAGACCACCGTAACTGAAAAAACATTAAAATGAGATAATCAGGCTTAAAGTTTTGCCAAGGTTAAGGAAATTCTTTGAAGAAAGTTAGGATGCTCTTTTTTATAAGTTATTACAAATAATTGCAATGGTCTTGCACACAACATTAAGAGAAATTAGATAAATTTTTAAATGGTGGGTGCACACTTTGACAATACAGATATTTCAGTGCAATATAAATGTATGTGTAATAAAGTTCTTAAAAATAGGCCTTAAGATATTAATATATTAAGTACCATAACCACCATAACTCAAAACTGTTGATTTTTGAGTTATGGTGTTCTTGAACTGGATGTGCGATATGTCTGTGCTGTGCGAAAAAAATTCGCCGTGTCGACTAAAGTACGGTTGAGTGACACTTAAATCAATGATAGTACTATAATATTTTAATACTAGAATATAGTTAAGTTAAAAGTCTGAAATAATAAAAATAATTAATGGGTTTTAGTGCAATTTAACCCAACATGCTACATTCCTACATCGTTGCCTTTTTTTTGATAACAAAAATCCTAAAATGCCTAAACCTTGCTTAAATGCTTAAAATATGAAACATTACATTATACCTTTCATTTGCCTTACTATATAGGTAGGTACTTACCAATATTTTGTTTAATGTCCTTTTTTTTAATTTTTTTTAAGGTAGTATCTAACTCCATTTTAAAAGGTTGATAAATAAATAACAGTAGGCCGTGTCAGCAAATTCAGCGGTAGGTAGTAAAAATTAAAAAAATGTATTTTACTTAACAAATTAATACCTACTTTATTACAAACATAGATTACTTTAAAGTATCATTAAACACTAAAAACAACGTAAAAAGTAAATAAGTGACAATATAAATTGTTAATTTGTTGTAATAATGGCAAAATTAAGGTTTGAAACTGTAATATTTTTGTGTTTCTTAAGTTGGCAGCAAAAAATTTGACAATTTTAAAAAGGTCTTTTCAAGATTTCAATAAAAAATAATCAATTTCAAGCCATCATGTTGCTCTAGTTTACAAATTTCAAAATTTTTTTTTCAAACAAAATAGGATCATGTATAAATATAACTTATAAAATTATTTTCTTAAAATCTGTAGGTACTGTAAGTCTAAAATTGTTCGGAAATGTGCCTGATGCCTCACAAAATCATATATTAAATTTTAAAGACATTCTATAAAAACTCTTAAATGGAAATACCATTGGCAAAAAAACAAAACCATCAATTATTTTTTTAAATTATTTGTTTGTATATATATATGTATGTATATTAGAATAATCTTATATAAATAAAATAAACCAGAATAAAATAATATTCCATATTAGGTACCTATTTTGCCTTTTTTCAACTACCTAAAAGTCCATTCTTTACACATAAATATTTAAATAATATTTTTTATAGAGCGTTAACGTTTATCCGCTTCACAATACCTTCCAAAACGTAAAAATAAAAAAACGGAAATACATTCGATATTACTCAGTGTTTAAAGTAAAATGCTACTTGTAGCGCCCAGAATCGTGTTTGTGATGACCAGATACAAAATTTGGAAGTTGAATTTGAAACCCAACCAAAAATCCTTTCACCGAAATCGAGGTAGAGGTTGAAATTTCCGCAAATTCCATAGAAAATAACGGTAAACTTTTTGATATATTTCTAATAAATTTATATTCTTATCGATTCTAATACAAGTGTATGGTCTACACTTTTATTTAAAAAAAATAGGGTTAATGCTAGTAAAAAAAGTTTACTTGCCAAAATAAAAACAACTTACCACAAGGTAGCAAAAGAAGTTTTTCAAACCAATATTTTTTAAAAACTTTGCCAAATGCCATTTGGCAAATCTGTTTAAGGCACTTGGTAAGCATATTCGGAAAATAAACAGACTTTGTGTTTTGTTTCCCATGCAGCAAAGTTATTTGTGAATGAATCTAGTTCATTGGAACTGGATGGATTTCGAGATTAGCAACATTTATCGCAAACCTTATACCTTATAAACTTATCAAGCCGACATGAAATTTCTTATGATCAGACTAAATATTGCAACAAAATGGTTCACGCAAACCTATAGTGTGGTTCAACATTAGATTATTAACACGAAGAGTGGTTCATTGTATGGAGAAATAAATTTTGTTGAATCTTCACTTCACATAACTCATTTTTTATATGCTATTTAATAAAATTCGTACCAAATTTGATCACTCTAGGTTGTCAGTATATTGAATCGTTCATTAAAGGCATTGTATTTAAAATGACAGCAAGTAATACTCCAAACTGGAGCTTTGACAAAAATCTTGTACGTAATCTCATGGAGGTTATACTTTCAGCTGCTTCTTATCTTTGTTTGGCTCTGTAATGGTCCAGAATATGGACTATTCAAGCATGGTCGCCGGAAGGAATTCGTCTATGGGGGGGCCCTTAAAGTTTTGTACAATTTTGATAGATGTTATTTATAATCAAGTTGTACTGTAGAAGTTCACATTAAACTTAAGTCAAATAAAATATCATCTTTATATGTATATTTGTAAATTTCACACAATATATTAGCGCCATCTGTTTATCAATTCACTAGGCTTATGAAGAAATCTATTCTATAGTCGACTTTTTCAACGTAGATAGTTCGTATATAGAAATATGTCAGCCAAGAGCGTGTCTTACTCAGCGATGGGCAAGATCCGGCAAAAAGGATTTAAATCTAAATCCATAAATCCACACCATAAACTGGATCTAAATACTCAATCATAAATCCATTACGTTATCTGGATTTAAATCATCATTAAATTCATCCATTTTTCAAGAACAGTTTCCGGATTATTTCACTTTTTATGTTTTATTTAAGCTAAAACCCCTTGGATTCCAAATGAAAATTGATATGAACATTATTGCACGTATTCCATCGAAGATCTTTGGAATATGAACATAATGATCTGTGGCTTCTGGTTTCTTCGCCATGGGATTATGAACGGAATCAGTAAACTTTGCTTCTGATTTCTTTGAACAGCCAGCCATTTCATTCATTTTACAACTGTAACAATACTAGTGTTCATTAAGACGGCACAAATCAAGGTAAATTATCTAAGATAACAAATCTTATTTATCTAAAAAATAATGAACAAATGATAACGATCAGCACTTACCGTCAAATTATGGAGTACCGGAATTTATGGGTATGAATTTCCAGGGGGGAACCGCCCCCCCTGCCCCATGTAGCGGCGCCCATGTATTCAACCGATCTCGAAAAGCCGAACCAACTATTCATCAAACTCCTTATAGCGCAGCTAATATTGGCATGTTTTGGAATCCTTTATTTCATCGTTTGAGAAAAAAAATACTTGTAAAAGCAGCAACCACGAGATGATTATAAGACATTTTTGAGCTTGACTTTTCTGTTTAAAGGTGGATGAAATACGCTCCTGGCCCAGCTTAATGGATGTCAAAAGCCATGTATGTCCTAAAGGTATATCCCTGATAGCAAAATTTGATTTTAAGAATCTTCTAAGAAGATATGACCCGGAATAATGAAATATTCTTAGAAGCTTCCCTTATTGCTAAGAATGTTTTAGGGACTTAAAACATTCAATAGATTTAATTTTAATGATGCAATTTGATTGTTAAAAGCTTCTTAATGATGCAATTAGATTGTTAAAAGCTTCTTAAAACCTTCCTAAAAAGCATCCTACGAACATTTTAAGAATACGTTTTTGGAAGAGTCTTAGAAGGTTTCTTATGAAGCTTCTAAGAAGCTTTTGAGAATATTTCCAAATATGTCAGATAGCCACGTTCTAATATGTTGTATACTACAATCGTAACATTCTTCAGGAGACGACAAATACGCCTCACTGTCATAATATGAGAGTGAAATGTATTTGTCGTCCCCTTAAAAAATTTTGCGACATATTAATATATTTATTTAAAAATATTAAATAAACAATTTGACCTCTAAACCATAAGTTGTATGACATTATTTCATAAAAAGTACAATTGGAAAATTTTGTGGGATAAGTCAGATTAGATTGAAATTGAAGATAGTTAGGATTATTATACATAAAAATGTTAATTCAGAAATAAAAAATCGGTATACAAATTAATAATTATTTATTTTTAACATAAAATAAAATACATATAGTAAAAGTATTTTTGTTATCGAATATTGTTTAATACTAATTACTATATACCTTTATACGTAGTTTATGGTATATTTTACTATTATATAGGTAACTGAACTAAATATGCTTGAATATTCTTAAATATAGCAATTACTTTTAGAACACGACATTCTAAGCATATGTTTAGAGTAGACTAATTTTTACCACTAAAACTTTGCACCTTCTAAGAATCTGCCTATAGGCCAGTAAGAATATTCTTAGGATCATGCTATATGTCTTTTAAGCATGTTCTTTAGAAGAAATATAGCATGATCCTAAGAATATTCTCACTGGAAGGTTTAAAAACATTCTTAGAATAAAGTGTGCTATCAGGGACATACCTAGGTATATGACACGTGAATCACCCTGTATACAGTGTGTGCCCTTAAGCTGTCTACATATGGGAAACATTTGCTATTGGTAATTTTACGAAAGAAAATTATTTTTATAAAATATAATTAGACTATTAAAACTTTAAATAGCATGTACATGAAAATTGATTGTCCCACGACAAAAGTAATTAATTTTTATTATACAGCAAAACAATTTCTAGAAGTAGGTACTGCTTACAGAATTTTATTTTTTATGTAAACATAAGATCAATTCTCCTGGACTCACTTTACTATATCGCTTTATCACTAAATAAAATAAATCCTACAAAACTGAATTCATATACCTTTATCACTTAAATATTATATTTTAATCCACTGTAGTTTAAAATTTTTGAGTCACCCTTTAAAGCATTGTAATCTCATGTAAATATTTTTAACAATTTGACCGTCAAAATTACTAAATATGTAATCACATGTGTTTATCTGAGGTATAGTTTGTTATATTTAATTTTAATAAATCATGAAATCCAGTAATTTATTTAATATTTAACAAATGGTTTCGAAAAAGGTCAAAGAAAAGTGACCAATTTCAAAACAGCTTGCATATTTAGTATGAGAAATATTGCCAACTACGATTATTACTTTATCATCGTTATTATCATTATCAACATTTCATATTTTTTCATTTATTTAATATAAAATTAATTAATAAATTAACTAAAAGTTTTCAAAACTTTAAAAAATAATAAAACAAAGTAGGTTTTTATCGAGATACATTGTTTATTGACATACGTTTTATATTAAGGACATATTTTTATAAAAAATAAAATGTAAGGACATATTTTTATAAAAAATAAAATGTATACATTTAAAACGTAGGTAATTAAAATAATTTCATACTTTTCTGTTTAACTTTTTATGCATTTTATTAATTTTGTTTAAAAAAATAAAATAAGTTATATAGACGTTTTCAATTAAGGAAAAATGTTTACATTTATAGCATAATTAAAATAATTTTATTCTTTTTTATCAAACTTTTTTTGTATTTTATTTATTTTGTTTTACGAGTAACTATACGTAAGTAAAATTATATTAATTAGGTATATATTTTTATAAAAAAAATTGTGACGGCCTTATAATATCAACACACCCATAGCGACTAAATTTAAAAAAAAATAATATAATATATTATATTATTTTTTAAAAATTTAGTCCCTAATTTATAAACTTAAATTAAAGTACAATAAATAACCATAAATAAATACGAGGGTGGTTCAAATATAAACCGGAATTTTGCTATAAAATTTTTTATTATTAAGTTACAGAGCTGAAATTTTTTACAATTTTTCTAGATTGTCTTCGTCACACTCTACACACTTTTGCCACCTCTCCGGAAGCTTTCGGATGCCTTGTTCGTAAAAATCTCTCGGCTTGTCACGTAACCATTCGCGCACGAAGTATTTTACCTCCGCATTGCTTTCGAATCGCAGTCCGCCAAGTGCCTCTTTCAATGGACCGAACAAATACTAGTCGCATGGCGACAAATCGGGACTATAAGAAGGGTGTTCCAGTGTTTTCCAACCCAATTCGTTCAATGTTTTCATCAAACTTCCCAGCGTGTGAATTTCTGATCAAAATTCAGAAGTCTTGGCACCCATCTGGCTGAAATTTTGCGGTAACCGAGCCGTTTATGAATTATTTGCTCAATACTACCTACGCTGATGCCCAATTCTTCAGCCATATCGAGTACAGTACTGCGTCGGTCTTCCAAAATGAGTTTTTCTACAGCGCTGACGTTCTCATCTGTAACACTTGTTTTGGGGCGCCGCGCATATGGCAAGTTTGCCACCACTTCTCGGCCTTTTCGCAAAGCGGAACACCATTTATACACTTGAGTCTTGGAGAGGCACTCATCCCCGAACTGCTCGAGTAATTTTTGATAAATTTCCGCGGATTTTACATTATCTTTGACCAAAATACGAATAATGATGCGTTGCGCAACAGACACTGGTACATCCTTCTCGCTCATGGCTATAACTACACTGAAAAGCGAGGTTACGCAGTCCCGGCTGTTCTCTACGCTTCGTAACAGACCAGTCTAACATCCAATGCAGCCACTTTTACGATACTAAATTTTTAGCGCCGTTTATTAAAAAATTCCGGTTTATATTTGAACCACCCTCGTATATACATATGTATGTACATATGTATGTACATATACACACATGATCAAAATTGTTGCATATTTTTGTATTTTAATTTTCGCTTTGTATAACGTTCTGTTTTTTGTTGTTTTGGAATAAATTTTCATTTAATTGTTATAATACGTAAAATAAAGAAAATTTAATATATTGAAGTATTTTTGTAGGAATTAATAAAAATAAAAGTTTCGGAACCAATCATCCTCCTCGAAGACGATAGTTCCGAGGAGGATGATGACTTTGACAACGGTATTTAGATAAATAATTTATTGACAATACAATTCATTATAATTAGAACCAATAAAATGCCAGTATTCCATGGTTACGCATTTTATCACAGCGGCAATATTTTTTATCACCTTGATTTGACATTTGTTGACATTTAAATACTGTGTTTGTTAAATGATTAAAATAATGAATTATAAACTCTAAAAGATCGATGGGTTGGTGTAAACGATAATAAAATTAAGGTAAGTTTGAATAAATAAGGTTTATTAAAGTCTTTTTATGTTTTAAAGCACATTTAATTTCAAATGTCAAACTGACAATTCGTTAAATCCTAAAATTCATTATATTTTTTCACTAAATATAACTCGTAGTATAATTAATTATCGATGATATTTACTCATTGAAACCGAAGCAGCACATTTCACTCGTCCTGCGGACTCGTGAAATCTGCAGCTCGGTTTTAATTCGAAAATATCATTGATGATAATCATACCACTTGTTATATTATGGGTGACAATAAAATACATAGTGTAGGTAAATTACAATTATAAACAATTTTGAGAAAATAATCACCTTCATTCTATAAATAAAATTTATATTTAAAATCTTTTTTCACCTCGTCGTTTCTGATAATAAATTGTTTTCACTTTTTAAAAATTATATTTAGTTTTATTTTTAATATTTCCTACAAAAATATATACTTTAATATATTAAATTTTCTTTATTTTACCTATTATAACTAGGTATTAAATGAAAATTTATTCCAAAACAACAAAAAACAGAATGTTATACAAAGCGAAAATTAAAATACAGAAATATGCAACAATTTTGATCATGTGTGTATGTATATTATAATATTTATAAATATACAATATCATACATTAAATAAACAGGGTGTCCCGAAAAAAGTGTGTAATAATCTACAAGCGGGTTTTAGGGCTAAAAATAGGAAGAAAACCTTATATTAACATAGGTCGGCAAATGGCCCCTTCCAGGGGGACCTGCAAAGCCTCTTGAAGATGTTTAATTATAATTATAATAATGTAATAATTATAATAATATATTATAATATAACACAGTTCAACACGATTTTTCTCCCATGAAAAATTTTAACAGATTTTTTCTACGACCACTATGTAAAAGTCACTTTTCATGATGGCACCGTTGCTTAGAAAATGAATCTTTTCATTGGCAAGGCAAAACACGAATGTAAAGTGACATTTCTGTGTGAAAAGTGACAGGTCTGTGTGAAAAGAACCGGAAAGCATCGTTTGACATTCAGCTGTCAAAAAAGTTTTTAGGTTATTTTGTTTTGTATTTAAAAATGATAAAAAATAAAAGGGTCGCAGAAAAAACATTGTGTTATACTTGTGAGAAAAGCTTTCTTCAAGCTCGTGTTAATGCACACTCGGCCTAACGGCCTCGTGGGCAACTTAAAAACTCGCATGAAAAAGTCGCTTTTTAAAACTTGTAAAACAAATAAATATTAAAAATAAAGGTTAAAAAAACGTACCCGTGTCTCACCGTTTTACGAAATCACGTCATTTAATTTTTTTATACAGCCATTCTTATTATTTTAACCTATACAGATTTTTAATTCTCTATTTTGTTATAAATCATTTTTTTTTCAATTATTGTATGTTTTTACATAATACAAAAATTATACTTAAGGAAAATAACAATTTTAATTTTTTTTAAGTAAAAAAAAATAATTCGGGTTTTAATTTTTTTTAATAAAACAATAGATTTGTATTAAATTTTATCTTATATTAAATATATGTTGGAAACAAATCTTGATCTTCTTGTTTAAAGATTATACGTTGCTTTAGAATCTATACACTGTTCAAAATTTCATGACCATTTTAACACCAAATTAACACCAAACATGGTCTATATCGATACAAACCAAAATGGTGTTAAATAAGGTTCGTTGGTCCGGTGTAAATTTAAATACTAAAATGGTGTTAATTTAACTTTCACACAGTATTAAAATAAATTTTACTTGGTGTAAATAGAACTCCTTTTCAGTGTTAAATATTATGTGTTTGTGGTCAAATTAAATCATGCTACATAGAAAAAAGGAAAAAAAAAGGAAACAGGAAGTTCCTTGACGCATTACTAGTATATTACCAGTGGTATTATTCCAGAAAATGGAACCTTCAACTCGCTAGAGATAATGTTTTTAGTGCGTTGCACTAACTTAAAATACTTCAAGTATTGACAGCTGTTTCCACCTATTTAAGGTCTCTTTAGTATCGAACAACTTGTAGTGTCACACCAAAGCAAAGGATTACCTGAGTTTGTATATTCTTCATGTAAGTCAACAGAGGCGAGATTTAAGAACATCACGTGATCGCGCCTTTGCCGCGATCGGTACACATTTTCAACCATAATTCATGGTGTTATATTAACACCACTTAGTGTTGGATTTTGACACCATTTTAAGATTACTTTTTACACCACAGATATTTTAAACAGTGTAGTGGTATCACAACCTAAAACACCACTTGGTATACAGGGTGGTTAAAATTTGACAAAATTTTGAGTAAAAACGATTTTATTTCGATAAAAACAGGATTTTTAAAGGAATTTTAAATATGTTTTAGTATAATTAGCTACATTACCCTAGGTAATTTACCAATGATACTCGATTAAAATATTTGATTAACAAAATGTATATACAAATTTTAATGTTTGCAACATGTTTTACATGTATGTACATATGTCGAAAAAACGGTAGGTAACAGTATCGCAAAAACAAGAGCTAAATGTTAAAATATTATCAAACGTACAATTTATAACTAAGATAAGGAGTATCAAAAACCATGTTCCCGAATTTTTAATAGCATACTTCAGATTTTTTTTAATATTTCGAATACATTCGAACACTCTCAATGGGGTAGGTGTCATCCCTGCGAACTAAATAAAATCACATTTAGCACTTATCTTTTTTTTCTAAAGCACCATTAAAAGTACAAATCAAATCATTTCTTATGTTCAATCAATTTTAAATTCATGTCCATGAACTTTGAGCTCAGCACAAAAAGACTCATTTCTTGACCTAGTCACATAAATAACTATTATTATTGTTACTAGAAATGGTAATATAACATTTGTACATTTTTTTGGCTATAAATAATTATTGAATTATACTTTTAATATCCACTTTTATGAGCAAATGTTGAAGAATCCAATAGGTTTTACATTAGCAAGAGTTTTTGTACCTTGTCTAGCCCTATTTGATTTTGTAGGAAAAAGATTTAGGTACTCCGCGCTTGTCCAACCATTCTTTTAACAAACTATATTCATTTTCATATCGCTCTTTCGATTTTTAAGGAAGGAAATTAATTGCAACTATTCTTGCCTTTTTAGCAAGATCTTGCGGCAGGTCTTCTTCGTTAGAACTCATTTTCAAAACGTAGGAAGAAGTTTAAATTTATGATAAACATTCTGACAGCTTATAAAAACTGTTATGTTTGTATTACCAAAAATACCATAGCAACAAAGCGTTGTCAACATAACGTCGGAGACGCAACACCTAAATATTTTGTCATAATTTTATAGCCCCATACCGGGTTAGTAAAAGAAACCGGAACGCTTAAAATGTCTTAAACCCGTTAAAAGGTAATAGAAAAAACTATATAGGTACATTCCTTAGGAGGAAAATACGTTTCCTCCCTTGAATATTTAATGCCCTTTGTTTCGCGTCAAACTATCGCGGGAGGAAAAGCACTACTCCCATGGTATGTAAATAGCTATTTATTATGCATTTCCAAAAAATAATTCCTCATAAAAACTCCTGATTGTTTAAAAAATAAGATTTTCATCAGCTTAAAAATTAACAGAGGGAGCTCAGAAATTATAAAAAAAAATGCTATAATATAATAATTAACAATACGGCGTTCATATTATATTTAATTATTCTTTAAAGGATAATTTTTTTCGTAAAACGTAGGATTTTTATATTTTCTTAATTTCTGAGCCCCCTGTTCATTTTTTTCAATTTTATGTTAATCTGATTTTTTAAACAAGCAGTATTTTTTCGTAAAACAGGGACATTCATGACGCATACCACTCGTTCCTTTTCTGTGGGCCTGTGTTAGTTTTTGGTAACAAATGAACGAACACCTTATAATATTTGTTTAAAATTTTAAAATAATTACGTAAATAAAAATCAATGTTTTAAAAATGTTATTGCTAATTAAGTAATGTAAGGTCAGCATTATTTTATAAAAAAAACTGATGACTTACTTGGGTAAAATTAATAAAATATCCTCAAAAATAATAACACAAATATGACACTAGGGCACCCTTTATCATAATACTGATTTCACAGACACCTCTTGACAGTAGTAGTAGTATTTGTTCTATACACAAACTATACGGCTAAGGTCACTTATATCGCGTTAAATTATTATTTTTCCTCTATCGCCAACTGCCCAATAGCTACTTACATATAGTTGTATACAACAAAATATATGTTTTAGTTGATACACGAGTTATCCAATCGGAGTTTTGAACTCACTATCTAATCAATTATATGATAAATGTCAACCTTTAGAAATAATTTCCTTTTTATAATAAAGGACTTATTTTTAAAAAACTACATAAAATGCTTAAGTAATATTGTATCCCCCCCAAACTTTACCTAAAGAAAACAGCTAACTATAATAATTAATAATTATTAGGAATACCTACACCGATAAAAATAAGCTGTTAAAATAACAAACAAAATTATTCTCTAATGTAATTACATATTTAAAGTAGGTAACATTCTCAAATTGCATAAAATTGTTATGCTAACATTCTTGAGATGACACCAATAAAATGTTAAATTCAATTAATTTAGAATTTGCGCTAATGTTCCAAAACGGTTGGGTTAACATTCTCAAAATGTTAAATTAACATTCTTTATAGGTTGGTACTGGGGGTGTCAATCCCGAGCCATTTTTCTAATCCCGGGATCAGTCTCAAAACATATAAATCTATAATTTTGAAACCAAATTAAAATAAACAAACTAACTTAATAACATATAAATCTTAACTAAAAATAAAATTTAAAATTATCGAAAAAACAACATCTGTTGTTTTTCAAAAATCGTAGGCACATTGTAGACTGTACCCACGTTTACCCCCATTAACAAATAATTTCATTTCTTTTATCAATCGGGCCTCGGTGAGTTTCAATTTCGGCTGTTAAACTTCAGAAGATTTATCCCTCTGCTCGTATACCTAATCTCCTCAATGAAAACTAGGGATGTTAAATGTATCAATAGTTATCGATAATTTTTTAAATTAATGATAGTTATCGATAAAAATTCTTCGAGTTTCTATTTATTTTTCTATTTTTCCTATAGTCATAGTCTATGGCATAGACTCTATGCTATAGTACTATAGTTAAAAAAGAGTAAGAATATCCCATAGACAAGAAACGACTAGACGTATAACTGGTTGCAAAAACATTCTTCAACATCCAAGGGATTTTAAACCCGATGTCTGTAAACAAACCTTATGAAGCAAATCAACAAAGCGAAACATTAGACTTTATACGTGTAGTGGGCCACTACACGTGGCATGAGTGTTGTATCATGGTGTAGTGGTATCTTGTCTATGGAATATCCTAGGGTCCCTATATGTAGTGAAACGTACTTAAATTCATATTCATTTATTTAATAAAGTGGTTTAAAAAGTACGCCAAAATTTATTTTTAATATTTGTTTAAAATTATAATAATAACTTATTTGGTTTTAAGAACAATTTTTGATTATAAAAATAGTTCTTAAAATCACATAAAATATTTTGTGGTGGGGGAAGTTAATGATACTTATCGATAATTATTTAAAAATTATCGATAAGTATCGATACATTTTTTTTATTGATATTAACATCCCTAATGAAAACCTAGTTTTTTATTTTATCCAAGTTTATCCAATTCACGTTTAATTTTGTCGATTTTGTCGTTAGAATTAGTCGTAGCCAACCGTAAAACGTGAGACTTTTGGAACCATATATTGAATTTAGAATGTATAGGATAGTTAAAAAACATTGTCTAATTTTTAGCGGTGTTACAACTATTTGCTAATGGTATAACAAAATTATGTATAAAAGAGACGATTTATAAACATTATATTTTAGAGCTAAATTGTCAAGCCATACCACCTGTTGTGGGGAAATATTTATTTATTTATTTATTTACATACATCATCTTACTCATAAAGTCATAACTCATTAAACCCATTAAAGGATGATAAATTAAATGCAAACCATTTACATATTCAGGTAGAAAAAATAAAAATAAAAAACTGATAAAATAAAATAAATCTATCATCATATTTATAAATATATTCGGTAAATATTAAAATAATTAAAAATAAATGCCATTAAAAAGTATATTCTATTCTTCATAACTTAATCCCGGGATTGAGACTATCTCGGGATTTTTGGGATCGGTTTTTTACGGGATCCCGGGATTGACACCCCTACTTGGTATCCAAAACAAAATTATGGATTTAATATACAGGGTGTCCAACGACGTACGACGTATTGCTTGCATTGTAGTAATACAATTTTTTTGAATAATTGGCATATTTTTCGAAAAGTACTCAATTTGTTGTAGTATTTCGAATTAACATTATGAGTGGAAGGTAGAAAAATCTGCGGCAGATCAAGACCACAAAAATACTAATGATATTGAAGGCAAATTGCGAAATCCTTCGTTCGCTGACACGCTTAGTTATTTGACGTATTTTCATGAGTAAAGTGAGTAATAGTATATATACTTAATATTTGCACACCTGCAAAAAATAGGCATAAGTACAGCTACTTTTTATCACACAAGTAAAATAAATTATTCTGATCAGAATAATCGATTAGGTAATATATACAATGTATATTATGTTTTTTAAGATTAACAATGTTAAATTTTTTAAAATTAACAATTTTAATGTTTACTTGAATAATGTAATGTATGTAATATTAGCTATAACTTCAGCCTTATTAAACACATCTATAGCAGATATATAGGAGATAGTGGATGACAGTGTCGATTGTTAAGGCCACTCCCGAAATTTTGTCGCCGGGCCGGGCCGTACGCCCGATTTAGGCTAGTGGAGTGTAGGAAAAAGAGGGACAACATTTTGGTTTTTGGGGGCCTTGAACTGACCCAAAACTAAGTACAATCCGGACTCCCCCTCAACCAGGGTTTTAGTAACAACCCCATTCAATTGGGGTTCATGAATGAGGCTTGGTTTATTACAACGTTGCTTGGACATCCTAGCTGGTCTTCTATTTCATCCGGGTCTGCTGGAATTCGGAATCTGATGCACGCAGTAGTTCGCCACACTGTGCAGTCCATATCTTCGCTATAGAGGACTATCAATAGATAGTCTTCGGTCGGCAATGTGATTGCCGGTTACCGATAGTTTTTATTTTAAAGTTATGTATGCTTTTCTTTGTCCTCGTTTTGTGGTTGAAATAGTGTTCCGTTTTTTTCTTTTCTAACAATTGTCGTGCTGTTATTGTTCCCAGTCCTACCCATAACCCATTTGTGAGTGGTCTGTATTGTGTTCATTTTCCATCGGGTGTTGTTTTTACTTTCCCCACTCTCTTAGAATAAATCACTTAAAAATGACTCGTTATAGGTTATTTGACTCATTGTCAAAACGGAAAGGCAATGACAAATTTTACCGAATGCAACAGTTACTAGTGGATTTGGTTTAAAAAGTTTTTTATAGAAAAGTTTTTGTTTACTCACTGAAGCAATCGCTGGGGACTTATTTTAATTTGTCTAATTTTACTATTTAAGTAGTAGAATAGATATTTATGAAAACGACTATTCGTTGTTTTCGTTGTGGTAGATTGTGTTTACGTTTTCTTTTCTTACTTAACAATTAAGAAATTGCATGTATCTATTTTATAATGCTTCTAAAATTTGTTTTTTTTAACTCGCAGTTTGTTTATTTAAGTCAAAGATTAGAAATTGGTTTGCTTACTTACCTACTTTAGATTTATGGGTTTATTAATTACTACTTGTCACGTCCTATACGGCGAAGAGTACATAATTTTAAGTCGAACTAGCCTATGCATTCGGTATCTGTGGTCTATTTAATGTAGGGTTCATTAGGCCTGTTTAAATGTTCTTTCTTGTTGATTTCTACGGAAATATCCACGTGCAAATATTAAAATACTTATCTGAATTTCACAGATGGTTCCTTGTCTCCTCGTAAATGGTCTCTTCCAGGTTCCTGCCGTGATGAACCACCTGTTCAGGTGGGTGGTTCCGTGGCTCCAACAGGTGTGGTGGCAATTCACTTCGCACTTTTAACCTTTTGAATATTTTGGTTTTAAAATACACTGATCATGCACTGAGTATACTTGTTTATAGTTCCGAGCGGAAAGAAAAGCTCGTCTCACCCGTAGAAGCGATACTGTCAAACTAACTTATAAAATAAATTAATTTATAAACTTCAGCCCTTATAGACAAATCTACAGTACTCTTAAAACTATTTTAAAACTCCCCGTAACTTATCCACCACTGCGGGTACGCGATGCAAGGGGAAACTGCTTCCGGAAGGACTCGGGTGTTTTCGCGGGTATTTATGAGTGCCATTTCTATGTGTTGTGTGTTTGGTGATATTACCTTTCACACATAATTGCCATGTACCAAATAACATGATTAAATAAAGAAAACTGTTAACATCGATGCGTCTTGTTGAAACACCCTTTAGATACTTGGAATTGCACGTAATTATTT
Source organism: Brassicogethes aeneus (assembly GCA_921294245.1). Taxonomy (NCBI): domain Eukaryota; kingdom Metazoa; phylum Arthropoda; class Insecta; order Coleoptera; family Nitidulidae; genus Brassicogethes; species Brassicogethes aeneus. The sequence continues at coordinate 30,081,792 of OV121137.1, forward strand.
TGCCCCCCTGGACTATTTTCTGCTGGCGCCAGTGCTGGATTAACCTATAGGCCAACCTAGGCCATGGCCTAGGGCGCGTCGAAGCCAATAGGCGCCCAGGCAGAAGGCTCAATTTTTTTAAGTATAGGTTAAATATTAAAATTAATCAATTAAACTTGGACGCCTTTCTGCAGAAGATAAATAATCCACAAAAATAAAAAAATCGGGATTTTATTTTATTTCTGTGGGTTGGTTCCCTTGTACAGAAAGGCGGTAAAGTGACGAAATGTTATAGGTAAAATTCTGTTTTAGGTTATTTAAAAATTGTAAAAAATAAGTTAGTTCTTCATTGTTTTATTTTTCTATATAAAAATAAATTATTTAAATAATTATTTTCTCATTTTATTGTATTTCTTTTATAAAACACTAATTGTCTCCCTTGCACCCCTGATGGCTAACATTTATTGTGTTATATTAATACCATACGTACTAATATATAGGCTGTAAATATACGCGCCATTATTGTTGGCAAATTGTCTTAATCCGGCCCTAGCTGGCGCCCATAATATGCAATACATATATTGCATATAGTAATAGAAAATAGTACCTATATTATTATACGAGAGATAATGCACATAATATCGAGTGTAAAACTATACTTTATCTACTCCAATAAGTAGATAATTAAACGATTTGCTGAACAAATAAAGTAATTAGCAGCAAAACATCAGTTTTTTACGTTTGAAGAAAAAAGTGTGTTTTTGCAAACTTTATTTACTACCCTGCTTAAAATACCCCATAGAGACCTATACAAAATAATCTATCGGGCGCTACCGGATTCAATATGAGCATTTGTCCATGGTTTTTTCCGGATACGGCCCGATAGAAAATGTATAGGAAATTACCTATAGGCACACCATAACTTTTACATTTTCCCTATTGAGACCGATAGCAAATAACTCAATGAAGGATATATAGGGATATCCCTATAGAGCAACCATAAAACATTTGACATAATTTAATTAAAACCTATGGGGTCCTAAAGGGGAAAAACTAATTTCTACATTTATGTGTATTTTCCCCATTAAAACCTATAGCAAATAAATCAAGGGTGGATATCCCTATAGAACAACCATAAATCTCAACTATGGGTCCTATACAAACCGATACACCCTATAGAAACACCATACATCCCGATACAAATATCTATCGGTTTGAACAGGGTCTCTATGGGGTATTTTAAGCAGGGTAAATATTGTCGCACGATTATTATCGTTAATTCGAGAGCTTGTAAAGAAATTTAATAATTATTATGGTTTACACTGTAGTGTAAACCATAATTAAATTATATTAAATATGGCTGAGCAAGGTGAATATGTATTACCTCGTTTATACTTATTTAAAAAAACAATGACTGTGCAACACAAACAGACTGTTTGAAACAGCACGACTTTATACAATGTATACTTTATTGTAGTCACTCGATCTTATGCTCGTTTTAGGCGTGCATTTATTTTTAAATGCTCAAATGATTTTTCTAAGTAACATATTTCATTGTAAACGCATATGCTTATTTAATTTTATTTACGTATTATCTTAATAACTACCTATTAAAAATGTCCGCCGTTTACCTCCATACAATAGTACAACAAGTGTTCAAAGTGTTCCTGGTGTAGAATATCGGGTGTAATTGGTTGCCATTCATTAGTAATGCGGTTCCGTAAATCCTTTAAGGATTCAGTCTGGGTGGCATAAACTTTGGATTTCAGATGACACCACAACAAGAAATCAAGGGGTGTTAAATCCGATGATCTCGTGGGCCATTCGACAGCACTCCTTCTCCCAATCCATCTTTCAGGAGACGTTCCATCTACAAACTGCCGTACAGGTAATGCCTAATGGGAAGAAGCCCCGCCTTGCTGAAATATCGGATTTTCTTCATGAAAACGTTGGTCGTTTTCGATAATTTCGATCAGTGCTGGGTTCACGGCATTCTCCAACCAGTGCCGGATTAGCAGTACAATAGGCCCTAGGCTAAAAATTACTTAGGGCCCCATTTATTTTATGGTGGTCATTTTTTTGATAAAGTCAAATTTGAAAGAAAAATAGCTGGTTTGTATGTTTATTTTTAAAAAAGTACATAAAAATCAGATAATATCTAAAAACATTAACCTAAAACATTTTCATTAAAAATATATATAACTAATTAGCTGGTAATATGTACCTATTTAAATAAATGATCGTTTTCGTGATTTTAGGGTTGAAAACCTTTCAATAATATTTTCAGTAGGAATTTTATTGAGAAGATCGTGTTCTATGGCCAATAAAGAAAGATGATTAATTTTTTCATCACCTAATGAATTTCTTTTATGAGTTTTTACTCTTTCTAATGTAGAAAATGATCTCTCCCCACTACAGTTAGTTACTGCCATAGATAAAAATATCCTTAAAGCAATATCTACGTTTGGAAAACTACACGTTAATTTTTTTTGTCTTATAAATTTTAACATTTCCCTTGGGTTGTTAATTCCTGAATTAATTTCTCCGATAAAATATTTAAAGCGAATACATTCGTCTCCTAAACTTTGGTCTAAATCGTTTGGATCCTGGAGCAAATTTGCTTGTTTTATAATATTCTGTTCTGAATAATTTTCTAAGTATAAAAACCCAAACATATTTGAAACGTTCACATAAGCAGTTTGTCGCCTCTTGAGTTCCTCAATAATATTATCGATTATAATATAGAAAGTATTTATGCGCAAATTATCTCTACCACTGAATGTAACTTCACCATCTTTATTTTCGTCAAATTGTAGTTTTCTACTTTTATTTCTTTTATTATCGGATATATATGTGGAACAATTTGTAAGTTTTTTACGACATTCTTCGTAATATGCAAAACGTTCGCGTTGTTGTAAGACATGTTTAATTAGTGAATCATACAAAGTCACTGCTAAGGAAATATCAATATCAGTAGCTTGTAACGATTTGCTAACTTTATTGAACTCTGTTAAAATATCGTCCCATAATTTCAACAAAATTCCAACTTCCAATTCTTCAAACCGTTTTTTAATCCCCTTTGCTTGAACAATCGTATTATTTGGCTGTGTAATATCATTTTCTATAGCTTGTAATGATTCTTTAAATGCAGAAAATCCTAAAATAAGTGCCTTACAAGAATCCGCGCGAGCAGACCATCGAGTAACAGACAATTTTTTTTTTGGAACGCGAGCATTGGGAATTTTATTAAGTTCTTCTGTCATTATTTGCCACCTGTGTGTGGAAGCTGAGAAAAAATTATAAACTTCTTCTAAGAACATAAAAAATGAAGTGGCCAAATTACAACACTCAGCTGCACAAGTTCCTACCAAGTTAAGAGAGTGTGCCGCACAGGGGACAAATAATGCTAGATGATTTCTTTTTTTTTATGAGAGCTTGCAATCCCGAATATTTACCGGACATATTACTGGCATTGTCATAAGACTGTCCCCTACAATCTTGAATATTTAAGTTTAACTCGTTTAATATTTTTAGAACTGCAGTTTCCATGTCCACTGACTTATGACCAGTATTACTAACAAAGGTAATAAAACGTTCAATAGGAGAGCCATCACATAAAACATATCTAAGAATAAAAGTAAGTTGGTCTGAATGGCTAACATCAGGCGTTGAATCTACGCAAATGGAAAAATATTTCGCCGATCTAGCTTCACTGCTAATAAAATCACGAACATGTTTCGATATCACTTCAATAAACTCGTTACAAATAGAAGATGATAAATATGAAACATTACCGCGTCCTAGATTTCCACATTTTTGTATGTGATTGTTCAAAAAAGGATCAAATTGTGCTATTAACTCCAAAAGTCCTAAATAATTGCCGTTGTCATTCCTCCCAAACTTCTCTGTTGTTCCCCTGAGTGCCATACCTCGACTTACTAAAAATTTTATTGTAGACAATACACGATGGAGAATTTTCATCCAGTAGCTTTTTTCCTCTAAATATTGTTTTTCAATTTCTGTATCTATTTTGCCTAAAGTATTGGAACGAGTTAAAAATATTTTTGTGTTGTTTAAATGTTCTTGCGAAGCTTCATGCTTTTCTAATCTAATAATATTTTTCCAATCGTTAAATCCTTTAACAAAAGATGTTTCACGATCTTTACTAAACAATATACAGGGTAAACAGAAAACTAAATTCTTCGACACCGAATATAAGAGCCACTCCCGCCGAACTTCTACACCATTTCGAAGTTTGGAGAAAAACATTTTTTTAGATGCGTAGCGTGATTGTGAGTTTTCATATACTATCTTTGAATTTTCAAAATCAAAACTGTTTAAATCCTGTACCATTGGATTTTTTATTATGGCGTCAATCGTCTCTGAGTTAACTGTTATTTTTGCAGGGTCGCTAATATAGCTTTTATCCAATATTTTTTCCGAAATAATTGTATTAATTGCATCAGTGTCATTCTTATTGTTTTCAATTTCATTAGCGTTAAGCGAAGAATCTAAAACAAAAATACGCACTTCTATTGCTTTTGTTTTAAAACAAAATAAATAATGAAGTTTAGAATTGTATACAAAGAAGCCTATGGTTGGTTTAGAATAAAAATACCCTATATGTTATGAATACCTACATTCCAAATTAATTTTTGAAGTTCCTGGTAAATCATCATGTGGGCAATAAATAAAATTAGACTTCTGTGATTGCTTAAGTAGTATCAAAACTATCAAAACTGTTTAAATCCTGTACCATTGGATTTTTTATTATGGCGTCAATCGTCTCTGAGTTAACTGTTATTTTTGTAGGGTCGCTAATATAGCTTTTATCCAATATTTTTTCCGAAATAATTGTATCAATTGCATCAGTGTCATTCTCATTGTTTTCAATTTCATTAGCGTTGAGCGAAGAATCTAAAACAAAAATACGCACTCCTATTGCTTTTGTTTTAAAACAAAATAAATAATGAAGTTTAAAATTGTATACAAAGAAGCCTATGGAATAAAAAGACCCTATATGTTATGAATATCTACCTTCCAAATTTATTTTTGAAGTTCCTGGTAAATCATCATGTGGGCAATGAATAAAATTAGACTTCTGTGATTGCTTACTATCAATATATATTTTGTGTTTTAAAAAATGTGTCTATTTTTGGAACATTTGCTAGAGATGCCGCCTGAAAAACAGCTCTTTCTTTAGCTATTTTACGCTTTTTTGCCCCACTTGGATAGTTACTCATTTTAGACAATAATATACAGACACTGACTTAATTGTATAATGTACACTAAGTCACTATGCACTAATTAAGTTTTTTAATACAAACTAATTTTGTAATTATTACTACAACTACCTATAAATTAATAACTTTCAACTATCGAATAAACGAAACTCGTACATAATCATAATGAAATGACTACTCCAGGCACTCCGCCTTGTATTTACGCTAGGAATTGAAATTCGGGGATTCACATAAGTTTTTTGCAGCGCAGAGTGCAGCTGCAGAGGCGTCGGTCGGTCTAGGTATCTTAAATCGCAGTAAAAACTAACATTAGCGGTGCGTGCCACGCTGCAACTAGATTTAGTATAAATAATGATAATAATTATTTTTTTATTATTATATTAATAAAGTGGTAGTAGTAAATTATTTTCTTAGTTCTTCTTCTATTTTACTTTTCTTTTCATTAATTTGAAGACTTTTAAGGGCCCCTCGCAAGCCTTGGGCCCCTAGGCTATAGCCTACTTAGCCTATTGGGTAATCCGGCTCTGTCTCCAACAAGTCTAAGTAAGTGGCTCCATTTAAATTTCCCGGTAATAAAAATGGTCCAATTATGTGATCACCAAAAATACCAGCACAAACGTTTAATTTCTGAAGATGTTGAGTATGAACCTCATGAAAGATCCTGGAATTCCTGTCGGACCAATAACGACAATCATGATGATTAAATACCATTGAGAAAAAAAATTCGTCTGAGAAGCAAATATTTAAAAATTAGTTGGGAGTAGTTATAATTACTTCAGACATTATTTCACAAAATTGTAAACGGCGGTCATTATCATATTCATGCGATTCTTGAAGAAGTTGTATTTTATAGGTGTCATTTATTATGTTTCAAAATTCTCTGTACGGTGGCCCGCGAAACTCCCGTTTCATCAAAAAGTTTTCTGGTGCTTAATGTAGGGTCCAAAGTAATTTCACGCAGAACAGCTACTTCTACTACCTCAATTCTCACCGGATTTACGTGTCTATTTACATGCCTCTCATTAAACGAAGTTGCCATTACTTAAACAAATTGATTGTTTATAAAATACAATTTAATAATTTCCACTGTCTCCGAAATAGAATAAACCATTTTTATCGAATCGAAAGAAAATAAAATTACAGAAACAACAGACATCAACCACTTTACTGAAGATAAAGTCGACTGATATTTGTTAGTTTAAAAATCTTTGTATCGATAATCATGAGCATGATTTGTTTCCGTATTCTTTAATACATATGGTGCTTAAACTGCGTGCACGCAATAATAGGGACGAATCTCGTTTATCAACATAAGAATAACATGTTATTCTTATGTTGATAAACGAAATTCGTCCCTATTACTAGTTGATCTCCTACTTTTAGTTTTTAGTTTTAAGTTCCAAAAACTGGAATCTATCCTGGCCAATCCGGTATGGATGGTTACCTTGATAGAAATTAATTTTAAACAACATTACTTAACTAGTTTTAAGATGTATAAAGAAAATTAATCAATATTAGGTATTTTGTGCTCGGACATGTTTAAATGCGAAAAACCAAAATAAAAGCACCTAACCTAACCTTTATAAGCATTGATTAAATCACTCAACGCTATATAATAAGAATATAAACATACTTAAATTATAATTTTATAAAACGTGAGAGTTCAATGCGCAGGCGCCACGAAAACTGTTCTAAAGAGTAAGCACTCTGAGCTCGTATTAATTTGAACGGTTCTGGATCGTCCTGAATCGTCCACAAAATAAACCAAAACACTATATTCACCAGTTCCAATTTGGAAATTTCATAATGCGCATGATTCTGACAGTTTTTTGCGAACCCGAACAAAACTATAGTGGCGGCTGCTGGATTTTATGTACGCTGTGGCTCCCGTCCCGAGGCGGGACTTAAGTTCAGTCCCGATTGACGTCATAATTTTAAGATTTGTTATGTTATAATAAAATAATAATAATAATAAATTGTACCTGTATACATGTTAAGGGCACTTTAGTTACGTCATAAAACCAAACCAACCCAAACTCAACAACACAACCCAACCGACCCCGCCCCATTGGGCCCCCCCCCGCCCCATTGAGCAAAAAACCCAACTAAAATGGGCAAATTTATGTTACGATAAAAATAAAACACTTTTTAACAAAGAAACAACAAATTTATAAAATAAAAAAAATAAAAAGTTTGACAACTTCTAGTGGGATCGAACCCGGTACCTCTCGTATGCCAAACGACCGCCCTACCATCTAAGCCATCGAGCTTGACACAAATTATAAAATCTCGGGGAATAAAAACGGATTTACAGTGTGTGACGTCAATCGGGACTGAACTTAAGTCCCGCCTCGGGACGGGAGCCACATCGTTTTATGTATACCAATATCTCAGTTATTGGACATGGGACTCACACCAAATTTATAATAGTTTATAATGACATTAAATAAACAAGTTTGGCGCAAACAGAATTTAAATTGAAGTTTTCGAAAAAAAGTTAGTTTTTCCTGTCGCCTCACCCGCCTCCAGGCCCCCCCATTTGAGATAATTCAAATTAAAGTGGTGCAATTTATTATCTACTATAATTTATCAACAAATTTAAAATTTTATTTAAAAAATCCAAATATTACAGATTTTATTCGATTTTAAATTTTTATTATTTATTTTATTAAAATAAAAAAATATTTAAAATGGTATAAAACCTGTAATATTTGGATTTTTTAAATAAAATTTTAAATTTGTCGATAAATTATAGTAGATAATAAATTGCACCACTTTAATTTGAATTATCTTAAATAGGGGGGCCTGGAGGCGGGTGAGGCGACAGGAAAAACTAACTTTTTTCGCAAACTTCAATTTAAATTCTGTTTGCGCCGAACTTGTCTATTTAATGTCATTATAAACTATTATAAATTTGGTGTGGGTCCCATGTCTAATAACTGAAATATTGGTATACCCAAAATCCACCAGCCGCCACTATAGTCTATAGTCTCTGGTTTAAGATATAGGCAACTGATGATACAGTTGTGAGTGCAAAATACATACTTATCTACATACCTAGTGTAATATCAGATTCTAATATATGGCTCTGAAAAAAATAAAAAAATGTGAGGAGCATCACAGTCAGGGTCGGACATATAACCGCGGGCAGCTCGGTGCGGGGCCCGGGGGCACAATCATAAAGGGGATCTTCAAAAATAACTAGAAAGTATTATGTAATTAAATTAAATACCAAATAAAGAATGGTGGAATAGTCCTTGAATAATACTGATGAATTAAAATAAAAGTAGCGTCTTCATTTTATTGTCCGATGTTTTATGTTATGGACAAGATGAAGTCGTTGCAAATTGTTTTAGTGCTAACTGTTTTAATCTTACAGGGTAAGCTACTTTAATTAGTTACAATAATTATTGATGGATTACCAATAATAAACCCAGTAAGTAAGACACATAGACATAATTATATAGGTATAATGATATGTATATCCTATAGGAGCACGCCAAATATTTTTTTATAATTATATTGAAATAAATGTTAGTGTTTTACTGCTCTTCGGTAAATATGGGTTTCAAGTATTTAGTGGTAAGCTACAAAATATGTTCTATATATTAATTAACATTTTTATTTAATTTAAGAAAAACGTTTAAATGTTTAAACGTTTAAACGTTTTTCTGAAATTAAATAAACATATATTCAACATTTTAATTAAAAATATAATAAAATGTTATACATTTTTGTGATAAAAAGAACATACCTATTTAGCTTACCACTAAATACTTAAACCCATAGGTTTCCATTTTGGTGACTAATTTTATTACGTATAACATATCTTTATTTTATTTTTGATGGATTTTGTTTACCTTGACATTATCGATACAATGCCAGATATATGTAATTTTTTAAGTTATTTAACCTTTATAGTCGCGTGGTTGGTATGACGTTACTTCTCGCGTGGGGCCATAGGGATAAGTAGGGGTATTTTTTTCTAAAAAATAATTAAGAATTGTGTTATAATTTTAACATAGGTAATTTTATTGCCAATACAACTTTTTGACAAAATTAACATATGTATAATCGTTGAGTGATCAATGATATAATAGATTTTACACTCGGCACAAAGGTTTCTCTGGTGATCTTGGGCCAAGATTCTTGGCATACATGTTTATGCAAGTTACTCTGCTTGCCTTGTACCGTGATCTAGGGCAAATATGGCACCTTTTCTTAGATTTCGGCGCTGGATCCTCAGATTTATTGACTACTTCTCCTTCAAAGTGATTGTTCAGCCGTGCACCGGCTTAATGTATCAGCTGTAGAAAAAAACAATTGCGGGGAATAAATTTTTGGAGGGTGTATAAAGCTCTTAGACCTTCATTTGAGGAATAATTCAGGGACAGAATTAAAAAAAAACAGCCAAGATGCTATAGGACTTCAAAGTGCCATATGGCCCCACGCGACTACTTAAAGGTTAAAAATCTTTAACAGCTAAGGTTTAACTATTAAACTTTCTATTTCTACTAAACCCCAATAAGGTACAATGAATATTTTTAAATATTCTTTTACACATATTCCCGGATTAATTATTATACGTCAAACTGTTAACAATGTAAGAGTTCTTCCAGCAGCGCGTATTTTCTTTATTTACGGTATTAAATTCCTTGATAAATCTTATGGGATGCGCTGATGATTTTGAGGTTAGTTCAGCGACGCCATTTTTTGGTTCAAATTTAGCACATTTCTAGCGGTCTGATTACTTTTTTTTCTTGTCAAAGGTTTGGCGTATTAGTAGGAATGTACTTATTCGAAATTAAGCAAAAATTTAATTAATCGTTTTGAAAATAAACAATTACTATATACAGGGTGTTTCAGAATAAGATGCTGAACCTTAAGGGTGTAAATCCTTAGTTGATTTTAAGAAAAAATGTTCAAATAAACCTATGACCTAAACCTAAACCCCTTAAGAAAAAAATCGTTTTTTTTATCATAACTTTAATAACTTCCTACACTGAGAAAAAATGGGACAAATAAACTGTGTAGCAAATACTTTTTATTAATAGTGAATATATCGTTTATTACCTCTAAATAGTCGAAATAATAACGATAAATTTACTTTAGTAAAACTTTGTGTCAGAAATAAAAATATATTTAGGATAAATAAACAATGCTTCTGTCCCATATTTAATTATTCTTTTTATTTGGGAACCATAAACTTTTTTCTCAGTGTAGATATTTTTATAAAATTTGGCACACGCTTTCTAAGCATTAACAGTAAGTTTTTGATGTAGAAGATTTTTTATATTTTTTTTACCAGTGGCGTCCGTACAGGAGGTCTAGATATTTTTGGAAAAATTATTTTTTAAATCCCCATTCATTTTAGGGCAAATTTGATTTCTTGACCATTTTTTGTACGACTAACGGTTTACGATGAAAAAAATGATAAAATTTAATTATAAAATAATTTTAAAAGAACCAACATTAAATATCGTTAACAAAAACAAAAATAATTTAGATTAGCTGTTGAAAGTGGCCACCACCTGCAAGTATGCATGCTTCAGCTCTTCTCCTCATTGAGTTTCGTACCCCACAACAAACTATTATGCGGTTTCTCAACTCCTCCTCAGTATTTATTGGGGTGCTGTAAACCAACGCCTTAAGATGTCAACATAGGAAAAAATCTAGACTGTTTAGGTCTGGCGATCTAGGTGGCCACGATTGTGTTCCTCCGCGCCCTATCCAGCGATTTCTATAATGTTGATTTAAAAATTCCCGTGCCTGGAGACTGAAATGGGGAGGTGCACCATATGGCATAAACCACAAATGAAGCCGGGTAAAAGCAGGGACGTCGTCTAGCAAATTTGCAAGTTGGATTCCGTGATGGCATGCGGGTTTTCTTCAATCCATAAATGATTGTTGTAAAAATTTCTTATGGCGTTCCTGGAAAATTGGGGATTGTCGGTAACCATTTGAAGAAACCATTGGGAAAAATTTAAGCGTAATGGAAATACCTGTTGAATATGGTAAGGATATAACAAATAATCATGAAGAATTCTTCACACTAGGACATGAGTAATATTTAAAATATTCCCAATTTTTCTAGTACTTATTTCAGGGTTTTGATCCACTAAATGTAAAACAGCTTCTTCGGTTTCCGGTTTTCGTGCAGTATGGTGTGCCCCTTTCAGGTAGTTTTTTGTTTTAAAAGATCCCGCTTCACATAACTTTCTGTGAGTTCCTGAAATCGTTCGTGCATCCGGAACTATTTTATTTGGATAACGCTCTTGGTATAATCGTCTGGCTTCAAATGCATTGCCGTCAGCAAGTCCGTACATGTAATGCATATCAGCAAACTCAGCATTTGTAAAATTTACCATTGTACTTATACTTATACGTTTAAAAGGTGTTACGTTTTTAAATTTTAAGTAAAAAGCCGTGTACTTAAATATCTGTCAAAACTGTTAAAAATTATTTATTTTGTCATTCCTGTTTCCTTAACCACAAAGTTTATAGCCTCCTTTTCAGAAATTATAGGCAAATGGCAATATGCACATTAAATGCTTTTTTCTACTACCTTAATGGAAAACTTAATTTTCCACCCCCGAGCGAGGGAGGAAAATGCCTCTTTTCCTCCCCGGGAGGAAAAAATATTTCCTCCCTCTATTTTTTTTTAACAATTTTACATTAGCAAGAGTTTTGTACCTTGTCTAGCCTTATTTGATTTTGTACGAAAAAGATTTACTCCGCGCTTGTTCAACCATTCTTTGTTTAGTTTAGTTTAGTTTAGTTTTTTGCTTATAACAAATGTTTTAGCAGTGTCAAAGTTACAAAAAAAATACAAGACTACATTCCTTTTTATATCTCTTTTTCGATTTTTGAGGAGAGAAGATTAATTTCAACTACTCTTGCCTCTTCAGCAAGATCTTGCGGCAGGTCTTCTTCGCTAGGAACTCATTTTAAAAAGTAGGAAAAATTTCAAATTTATGATAACCTGGACAGCTTATAACAACTGTTATGTTTGTTTTTACAAAAATACCATAGCAACAAAGCGTTGTCAACACAACGTCGGCGACGCAAAACCTACTTAATATTTTGTCATAATATTATAGCCCCATACCGGGTTAGTAAAAAATAACCCGAACCCTTAAATTGTCTTTAAAACCGTTAAAAGGGTAATAGAAAAAACCATATACATACCTCAGGAGGAAAATGCGTTTCCTGCCTTGAATATTTAATGCCCTTCGCTTCGCGTCGGGCATCAAACTATTTACGGGAGGAAAAGCATTATTTTCCTCCTATGATATGTAAATAGCTATTTCTTACTACCTCGGCCGAAAATACGTTGTTTCGTCCCCGATTCCACGGCAGAAAGTTTAAGTTTGATGCATTGGTCAAATTTACGTTTGATGCATTGGAATCGGGGACGAAACAACGTATTTTCGAGTATATTACACTACAAGGGCTTACGAAGGCTTAGCTCGTGCCGCAAATGTCGGGGCAAGCATCAATATGTTTCGATATACACATTTAATTTTTTCCCGTATTTTCGGCCGGGTTGGGTTGGGTTGTATTTTCGGCCGAGGTGAGTAAGAAAAATAGTATACACTACACGGGCAGAAAGTGTGAGAGCACTGAACTGCGCAGTGCAGGAATCTCACACTTTCTGCCCTTGTAGTGTAATATACTATTTAATTTTTTCATCGAAAATCGTTAGTCGTACGAAAAATGGTCAGAAAATCAAATTTGCCCTAAAATGAATGGGGATTTAATAAATAATTTTTATTTTGAAAAATAGCAGTGGCGTGCATAATATTTTTCCAAAAATATCTAGACCACATCCTGTACGGACGCCACTGGTAAGAAAATAAAAAATCTTCTACATCAAAAACTTACTGTTAATGCTTAGAAGGCGTGTGCCAAATTTTATAAAAATATCTAGGAAGTTATTAAAGTTATGATAAAAAAATGATTTTTTTCTTAAAACTTTAACACCCTGTAACTTAAAAATTAAGAGGTTTAGGTCATAGGTTTATTTGAACTTTTTTCTTAAATCAACTAAGGATTCACACCTTAAGGTTCAGCATCTTATTCTGAAACACCCTGTATATTAGGTATATGGGTTTATATGCTAAAACGACCCTGGCCTCAGAATTGCTCCATAACATAATTTTAACTCAAAAGTAAAAAAAACGCGGTTTTTCGTTAAACTAAAAACCGCGTTTTATATTCTTTTGAGTTGAAAATGGGTTATGGAGCAATTCTGAGGCCAAAGTCGTATTAACATATAAACACATTAAAAACAAAAATACTAAAAATTGTTCATTCTTAATTTCATTTAATTATAAAGATGTGTATTATAAAGATGCTTATCTCACCATTTTAGGTATTGTCACAACACTATCATTCACAATATTGTGTGTACATAAGTATATTATTTATTAATAGATAGGTAAGTATATTATGAAACATAAACTTAACTAAATCAAAATATAATGTAAAGCTAACTTTTGAACTCTGATTAATTAGGTACATTCAAAACGTTTAATTCCAATAACAAATCAGAAAAAAAATTGTACTTTGCTCTTTAAGTAGGTACCCTTGTTTTCATATAGGTATATATACTTATATATATATATAGGTACATACATTTTAAAATACTTTACTTCTGTCATATCAATGGTATATTCTTGCTTATATCATCAAATTTATCATTTCATGATATAAGCAGTAAAAATTAAAACATGCATTATTTAATGTAAGTACCTACCTAATTGGTTTCCGTCATTATGCATAATGACGAAAATCAATTACTTACATGTTTTAATTATGTTGGTTTTATTATCATACACTTATGCTAATAACACTTATAAAGTATACATGTTATTGTTTTGTGAGATTCGGTGTGTTTAAATTTAAAAAAACGGTTTATCCTAATTTTTATATAGTATTTATATATATATATATATATATATATATATATTGGGTGAAAATTAGGCTTAAAATACAATTTTTTCACGAAAAATATTTGTTCTACTTCTAACAGTGGCGTCTACACTAACATGCCCTGGAATATTTTTTACGAAAAAAATGACATCATTCTTAGTTTAAGTTAAGTATTGCTTTTGAAAAAAAAAACTAAGAACCGTTTAACTTTAATTAAAAAAAAGGTCCTAGGCTCCAAAAATAATTTTGACCAATCGGGTTTTTAACCTCCTAGTCTGTAAAAACCCGATTGCATCAATCCAATAATCCGTCTACTGTCAGATCTAGACTAACCTCACTTTCTACTCTTTAATAATTATTATTATAATTTCAACAATAAAATTTTAAAGATATTTTTTTAAATTCATATAAACTTGTGTCCGCAACCGCTTCATTTTGGAGGTAGGTATATATATATACCTATATACCTATATATATATACCTATATAATAGTTATATAGCTATATCTCCAACCGATTAATCGGTTGCGGACCTTAATTTACATGAACTTTTCGTTAAAATCATTTAAGGATTCAGCTCATTCAGTAACGGCTATTGATTTAGAAACACCTTTTATAAGCCCTATTATTTTTTTAGTTCTCTCTCAAAATTATCAAATAACAACTATCGAAACTCCTATCAAAATCAAAGAAATGCTGGAAACGTGAGAAATTCAGTTGGAAGTTGTCCTGAAAAGGATGGTCGTTATCCTACTTCTTCATGTGATGGGTAACATATTTTAGATCTTATTTTGTTCATTTAGATTAAGTTATAATATTTAACTGATTTAAATTTATATTTATATAATATACTTACACTTCTCCTAGAAATTAACGCACCGCCTAAAATAACCAAAAGTTTTAAGTAAATTTTTGTCAAAACAAATTGTCCCGATTGAATTTATATAATTTTCATATTCATTTGATTCATATAATTTGTAACACCCTGTAGGGTTAAACAGCTACAATATCAAGTTTAGAATTAAAATCAAACTTATTTAAGTACTTCATTATCTTCATTTTACACGAGTAACAACATTTTATAGGATAACATGATTTTATTGCAAATTATTAACAAGAAAAAACGATACAAAATTTAACAAACCAATTAAAACGAAATTACTCGTTGTATTTCCACCTCTGGCACGAATAACTTCTTGAAAACGTCGGGCCATACTTAAAAATTAGAGACCTTATGTCCATTTTGGTCCAGTTCTTTCCATATTCGAATAAGTCTCTGCCGTACCTCTTCCAAAGAGTTCACGTTGCGTTCCTCTTGTAATGTCCTCCCAAGACTGTTCCAAAGATTCTCTATGGGATTTAAGTCCGGGCTCCGAGCTGGCCATGCCATAGTAGCGATTTCGACTTCCTCTAGAAAATTTCTCACAACTCGAGTAACGTCGAGTCCGAGCTGTTACAAAACGTTGTCTTAATGCTGAGAGTCTTAAAAACTGTTCCTGAATGTAAGTGGTTTTTCGTTTCTCTTCCTTGTCCCGGCCATTACCATTACTTCCAATTTCTCTATTTCGGTATAACTCGTGAAATGGTTGTGAGTTTGGAAACATTAAATCGTTCACCCACCTATCTTCGATAGCTCCAACCTACCTCAAACAATATAAATGCTTGGGCACATTCTTCGCGAGTATGCGAGATGCATATTAGGGGTGTCCGTTATTTACCAAGTTGATTTTTTTTCTTGCGACGCTCCCTAAATTTTTAGTTTATCGTCTAAAAAAGATTTCAGGACTAAAATAAACTCTTAATATTCATAATAAACCTTGCCCCAAAGACGATACATTTCCCATTCAAATTACATGGGACTTTGACACTTTTTTCAATTAATTATTTTTTTCCCAGGCAAGATGACTTACAGCAATGAGACATATATATTCTTATAGTAAATTGAACGCTCTACAAAAAAGGTCTCTTATAATTGATTAAATCACTCCTTAAAAAGTTATTCGAGGTGAAAGTTAAACTCTGTGTAAATTTTCAGATTTTTTTACTTTTACGGCAAAGTTATTATTATTTCGATGAAAGTTTATTTCTAAAATAGATAATTCTGGTGGTATTAGGGTATACAATTTTTAAACTGCATAACAGGTAGCTGGTTCTAGTATTAATCATTTTTGAGACTTTATTTATAACACACAGTCAACTACTTTTATTGAATTTCAAGTTTTGTACACTTTTATGAAATTTTCCTTCAATACAGTAAGTGACTCAAAATTACCCTTACAAGAATTCCCGCCAACACACGGAATTTTTATTGACGCAAGCGCGCTAAAGGCGCATTTAGTACCTACCTTGACGGCGGCTTTAAGTCCTTTTAGTATGAGTATGAGTATTAGGGTGAGCCAAAAAAACTAACCTATCGATTTATGGGTTAAAATGAACCTACATACCGAGAAAAAAATTTTCCTGCAAGGCAAAATTTTTTGCTCAATTTTAAAAGGTGTCGGTGAGCATTCTAAGTTTTCCATTGAAATAACACGTAAAAAAATCTTTTTTCATTAAAAAGACTATAACTTTTGAACCGTTTGAGATACAAATTTTTACGTCGCGGATTTCTTGTAGAGCATAAAATTTCCCAAAGAATCTATACCAGGATTATTTTAATTTAATTTTTTAATTCAAAAATTCGTATGTTTGAAAGATTTGAAAAGTGTAAAAAATCACTAAAACTGCAGTGTCCGCGATCGGCTGTTTGGTTTTTTCTTGGAAAATTGACTTTTTATTTTATTTTGTTGTCGATGATTATTGTTTTTTTGTAGGGATTAGGCAATGTGCCTTGTTTAGCTTAATTTGCAAATTATGGGTTAGGTCATGCGGATACTTAGCAATTATTTGCAGGTGGCCTGTTCCTCCTTTGTTTGGCCTCTTTTGTTTGGCCAGTGAAAATGGTCCTGTTGACAGATGGTGCGACCGCTCAGGCACTGACACTTGTCACTTAACTCTTTCTTGTCACTTAACACTTAACTCTTTTGACCGTTTCACTATGTTCGTTTGCACTTGTCACTTCACTCTTCCTTTTCACTTGGCCCTTAACTAATTGTTGACCGTAGGGTAGTCTGTCCTCACTGTATTTGTTACACTATAGTTGTTTGCATTATGAGGGCTTATTTGTTGGTTATGGTTTTAACGTTTTACGTTTACTCTCTGACTGCGCTACATCGACTTACTCACTCGACGGCTGGGAAGTCCTTTTAGTATTGTATACAAATATCTCTGCATATTGTTGTGAATGTTGTGTCGTACATTAACAGTAGTTATTTATATAATAAAACTTGTTTATTATATACAAAAAACAAAATTTAGAATTAGTGCAATATAGGTAAATAAAAACTTTAAAATTAAATTTATATTGACTATTTCCCTCGTCTTAATTTCCACCAATCACAAACTCGCAATTTTGAATTACAAATGGTTTATAGGTGACTATTTCCCTCGTCTTAATTTCCACCAATCACAAACGCGCAATTTTGAATTACAAATGGTTTCTAGGTGAAAAAACTGTGTGACAGCACCTGTCAGCAGTTTTTTCGAGTTTACCCGCGGCAAAACTTGACAGCTGTTGTCACAAAAAATTGCAATTTATATTTTAATTGTTAACATTTACGCAAAAATCCTCCTATTACTTACGAAAATCTCATTAGAATTAAAATTTCACAAATAGTTATAACCTATAAAAAATTTAGGTTCAATGGATCTAAGACAAAATATATTTTTGATTGGAAAAACAATACCCGACAAACAATCGTCCGTCGGCCGCTAGGCTTCAACCGATCATCGCTTTTTTACATCGAGTCGACGTCAGATCGACGTCGGCAAAACGAGCGGTAAAACGTCTGTAAACGATAATCGATTTTCGACGTCGGCCCAACGTCGAAAAACGATAATCGAATTCCGACGTTAACGCAGCGTTGTACCGACGTCGGCAATACGAATCATTTGTAAATAATAAGCGATTTTCGACGTCGCGACGGTCCATTTTCGGCAAACGATAATTAATTTCCGACGTCAACTGAACGTTTAACCGACGACGGCAAAACGAGCGGTAACCCGTCTGAAATTGATAATCGATTTTGGCCGTTTATCCAACGTTGGACCGACGTCGGTAAAACGAGCGAAAAAAACGTCGCGACGTCTGAAATTGATTATTTTTTGCAAACGTTTTTTTCGCTCGTTTACCGACGCGTCGGTCCAACGTCGCCAAACGATCATTCATTTCCGACGTCAACCCAGCGTTGTACCGACTCGTCGGCAGTGTGCACACTGGTCGGAAATAGCTGTTTTTGTCCTAAAACCTCTTAATGGTTTAAACTGACAAATATTTTTATGAAACCATATGTAAATGGTGGTGCTAAATCCAATGGAAAAGTTGTCAATTTGATATTATTAATATTTTCTTAAGTATTTAATATTTTATTCAAGTTTAAACAGTTTTTACCCATCTGAAATTGATAATCGATTTTCGACGTTTATCCAACGTTGGATCGACGTCGGTAAAACGAGCGAAAAAAACGTTTGCAAAATATAATCAATTTCCGACGTCGCGACGTTTTTTCGCTCGTTTTACCGACGTCGGTCCAACGTTGGATAAACGTCGAAAATCGATTATCAATTTCAGACAGTTTACCGAACGTTTTGCCGTCGTCGGTTAAACGTTCAGTTGACGTCGGAAATTAATTATCGTTTACCGACAATGGACCGACGTCGAAAATCGCTTATTATTTACAAATGATTTACCGAAAATTTAATTTTAAAGTTTTTATTTACCTATATGTTAAAAATTGCACTAATTCTAAAGTTTGTTTTTTGTATATAATAAACAAGTTTTATTATATAAATAACTACTGTTAATGTACTACACAACATTCACAACAATATGCAGATATTTGTATACAATACTAAAAGGACTTAAAGCGCCGTCAAGGTACTAAATGCGCTTTAGCGCGCTTGCGTCAATAAAAATTCCGTGTGTTGGCGGGAATGCTTGTAAGGGTAATTTTGAGTCACTTACTGTATTGAAGGAAAATTTCATAAAAGTGTACAAAACTTGAAATTCAATAAAAAATAGTTGACTGTGTGTTATAAATAAAGTCTCAAAAATGATTAAAACTAGAACCAGCTACCTGTTAAGTATGCAGTCTATTATTTTCCAGGTTTAAAAATTGTATACCCTAATACCACCAGAATTATCTATTTTCATAAATAAACTAATAACTTTCATCGAAATAATAATAAAATCTGAAAATTTACACAGAGTTTAACTTTCACCTCGAATAACTTTTTAACGAGTGATTTAATCGAAAAATTATAAGAGACCTTTTTTGTAGAGCGTTCAATTTAGTATTAGAATATATGTCTCATTGCTGTAAGTCATCTTGCCTGGGAAAAAAATAATTAATTGAAAAAAGTGTCAAAGTCCCATGTTATTTGAATGGGAAATGTATCGTCTTTGGGGCAAGGTTTATTATGAATATTAGGAGTTTATTTTGGTCTGAAATTTTTTTTTTAGACGATAAACTAAAAATTTAGGGGGCGTCGCAAGAAAAAAAATCAACTTGGTAAATAACGGACACCCTAATGCATATTTACAATTAAAATGACTTTGCACTTTAAGTCGTATTGAGTAAATCTTAGATATAAATTATATATGTCATTAATATTTTTGCCATAGGCTTCTCGAGATATTCACGTGGATTAAACAAGTCCTTAAAGTATAAGATAACAATAAGAACGCCCGAGGGAGAGAGAAATATTAAAAGAAGGAAGGTTCTTTAAAAAGTTATTTAGTGGTTTCCATAATATTTCTGTTACCTCTAGTTATAAAACTTAGGTTTTATAGTGTTACTAAACATAATTAACGATAACCTTCATAAACCCTCCAAATATGCCCTTTAAGGGGTATATAAGCTTATATACCCCTTAAAGGGCACTCTAGAGTTATATAAATATTTCTGTAACGAAATTAAGAAATTTAGGTTTTATAATTTGGGTAATATAACATTTACCTATGGCAAACACAAAAATGTTTATTGGGTGTTGATCGATAAAAGGATTAATCCTAACTCATGTTAGTGAATTGGCCTGATTATCTACTTATTGGAGTAGATAAAGTATAGTATCAGACTCGAGATTATGCGCAATATTCACTCGGATGATTTATGTCTCTCGTCTGGCGACTCGAGACGTAAACCTCATCCTCTTGAATAAAAGCCTGCATTATCTCTCGTATATATAATAATATACTATAGTATATTATTGGTTTTAATGAGAATTTTACTCACTAAAGTAAGTCAGGCAAATTCTGATACTTATTGTCAGTATCAATTGATCACTATACTTTATCTGGTAAAATAGGTAGATAATCAGGCCAATTCACTAACATGAGTTGTTAACGTTAGCCACTAAAATTAGTGGTTATCGTAATATTTATTCGACTCATGCTAGTGAATTGGGCTGAATTAAATGGTTTAAACCATTTAATTTTGAAATTTTAAAATTAAATAAATAAAATCTGACATCTGCCAAATGGTTAACTTCACTTTTTACCAATTTTAAATGTTATTATAGTCGCCTTCTTCCAATTTAAACCCCGATTGGTTCAAATCACAATGAATATTAAAATCGGCCAATCAACGTGAATAATGAGTTCAGTGAACTCAGTTCACGTTGTTAGGCAGAAATTTTATAATGTTTAACAATATTCAAGGAAAAAACCCAAAATTATGCAATAGGAGTAGATAAAATCATGTTATCCTATAAAATGTTGTTACTCGTGTAATATGAAAGATAATGGAGTAAATAAAAAAACAAAATGTAAAAAAAAGATAAGTCTAAAGTTTGATTTCAATTCTAACTTATATTGTAGTTGTTTAACTCTACAGGGTGTTACAAATTTTATGAAAAAAACACGCTATAATTGGGGCATTCCACGTTACTCGGTAATTTTTGTCCCGCCCGTCACAATTAAAAAGTTATTAAATTAATATTTTATAATATTATTTTTATTGTGCTTATAAGCTTATTGCAAGCAAAATTAACACTATTTTAAAATAAATTTTATAACGTGTAGATTTTACTCACAATTTTTAATTTTGACGGGCGGGACAAAAATTCCCGAGAATCGTGGAATGAACCAATTGCTACACCCGGTATTTGTAAAAAAGAGGATTCTATCGGAATACAGTTAGTATCCCAACATTGTGAAAGGGACAACCTATTATTAAAAAAAGCGTTCAAATCGGATAATTGGTTTTGACAAAAATTTACTTAAAACTTTTGTTTTTTTTTGGTGATGCGTTAATTTATTGGAGAAGTGTATATATACACTATTTCTATAAATTTATATTTATTTTATTTTATATTATAAATATTTATTTATATAAATAAATATATCTATAGAAAATGTGTCCCACCAAAAACTGTCAATGGTCAATATAAAAATACAAGGTAATATAGGACAATTATTGTAAGCCTTGTCCAACCTATATTTTTGTATTTTTTTGCTAAACATGTGTTTATTTTATTATTTTAGCTCTTTGTAAATAATTCGCTTTGGAGTACAGGGTGTCCTAAAATTAGTGCACCATACTTTAACAGCAGATTCTACTTGCAAAAATAAGAAAAAAAGTCCCTATAAACATAGGTCAAGAAATGCCCCCAAAAGGAAAGCCCCTGAAGATGGTTTTTATTTAATATCTCCAAAACCGTTAAAGATAGAAAAGTGAAATTTAGGGAATTAATTAAACTTTTTATGAGCAATAAGACGTAGCAATAACAATTTAAAAAATTTCATGAGGTTTGGGTCAGATTGATAGGAAGTGGGGTTAAAACCACCTTAACTTTTTTGTACGGATCTTGTACCAGAATTTGATGTCAGATTATGAAATTTTGGAGTTTTGCACATAAAAAGGTCATTTTGTTGAACTTCGTTAACATACACCGTTTTCGCTTAAAATCGATTTAAAAATTATTTTACATGGCATAAAAATTCACAATTAAATCACAACCATAGAAATGGACTCGCGTGGTCCTTGGAATACGACTGCCATGTTTAGGAAAAAATAGAATAATTCAAGACAGGTGACAGTTTCATGTAGTAAGTGACAGGGTGTTTCTACTTTTTTATAAATATTAGATAAAAACCATATTCAGGGGCTCCCTTTTCGGGGGCTGTAGCTCCCTTAGGAGGCATTTCTCGACCTATATTTATAGGGACTTTTTTTCTTATTTTTGCACGTGGAATCTGCTATTAAAGTACGGTGCACTAATTTCGGAACACCCTGTATAACGCGTGAATACAATTTATACATGAAAATATTTTTTAGATATATTGAGTGTAAGGATGGCGTACCAGAAGAAAAGCTTTGCCCTGATGGTTTACTTTTCAATCCAGCTACGGGATACCCTTGCCAATATCCAAACGAAGTAGATTGCGCAGGCAGAACTTCTACTCGTTAGTAAAAGTTTTATTTTAATTAAATTAATTATAATACCATCGCCCTTTTTAAAGTAAATATGTCTATACTTTTTAGAGCCACCCCAGCCAACCGAAGAATGCCCTCATCAATTCGGCTATTATAAAATGGGAGACGCAAATAACTGTGGTCAATTTAAAAATTGTGCAGATGGCCGTGGTTTTATTTTCGATTGTCCTGAGGGTCTAGCTTTTAACGAAGAAACGTACAGATGTGACTGGCCTGATCAAGTAAAATCTTGTGATGCAGAAGGTAAATCCACAATAATTGTAAATTATTAATTATTATTTATTACGGCTATTATAGCCGTAATAATAATAATAATAAACGACTTTTTTTGAATTGTTCATATAGATTTTAAAATGGATTTTGATACTTATATTTTGATTCCGAAAACACATGTTTTCTCATTCACAACTTTTATCGTGTTATGTGCTGGAACTTAATACTAATTATAATCAACATGTCGAGTAAAATGATACTTAAATAGGTAATTAAAAGTGTTTTTTTTCTTTTAGCTTATCTTGGCTTTAGTTGCCCCCCAGCAGCCAAAGGAATCTTTGGCCAAGAAGAGTACCGCTCCTTCCGATCCCCCAACGATTGTCAAAGGTACTTTGTCTGTGTAGATCACAGACCCCGACTTAATAATTGCGGCGAAGGAAGAGCTTTCAATGAAATAACGAATGAATGCGATGGTGCTGAAAACGTAACTGGATGCGCAGGACCTTCTCAGTATCAAAAAGTTGAACCTACACAACTCAATTATGATCAAAGATCGAACTACAAATTTAGAGGTTAAGGATCTTTGTAAATTTTGTACATACCATAAATAAAAGTATTGTTTTATACTTTTTTGTTTTTTTGAAAAATTTATTTACCTAAGCTAAAATAAAATAAAATTCTTAATTTATTAAGATATAGGTAGTTAAAAAGTACTAGTTTTAAGTTAGAACGTATATTTGACGGATATCAAATTGTCTATCTGACAGATGTCAGTAGTATACGAAGGGCGACTATAATGATCTATAATTATTTAAATTATTATTCATTTTATTAATTAACGCTTTTCTATTAAAACACTAACCATTGATGCGCAGAACAGTAATCTACTAAATAAACTATTGGAAATAATATTTTTCTATTCCTATTATAGTATACGGAATAGGACCGTTTTTATATGGAATGACACATACGCTAAAGAAGCATCGCTAGTAGCGCCATCACTCGGCCGTTATCATCGTAACAAAACTACCTACAACTTTTAATAATTAGCTGTCAAACGCTTATGTTACAAACGAATGTTTTTGAGAATAAAAATGAAAAATGTTAAAAAATATCGGAAAAAACCGTGGCACGATTTGTTGTGTTGTTGGGTGTATTTCGAGAAGAAATCCTGGGTTGAGTTTTTACCGGTTTCCAATAAACAGTATTAATCCGAATAAAGAAATAAATTTCATACAGTCCCTGTAAATATAAATTGTATAGATCTATTAGATACAATAAATACACATTTTAGTAATGATTAACGTGAAACATTTCAATTCAGTAAAAATCGTCAAACAAATAACTTATTTGAAATAAGTCGTGTAAATTTAAACAGCATTTAGCATTATTAAAAGCTTTGATTAAGAAAGTCTCCAACCAACGGTAGAATACCTATAGGTATGGTATACCATTATATTACGTATATAATATTATAATATATATGTTGCCATGAATTCGTAGATATATTTTGTTGTTTAAAATGCAGTTGTCAGCGTTTTTTAGAGGACTCGAATATAAAAATGTTCGATTTTATGGTTATGTTTGTGTAACAATTAGTTTTTACTAATTTCTTAAAAATGTCCAAACTTAAATATAAATTATATTAGGTTTAGTTATCATTAGTATATTCTGCACCAACAAATGTACTTACCGAATTGGATGCTTTGGCAAAACGTGAAAATGCAACGATTTACTTCCTTTTTTATTTACAATAATTTACCATGATCCCTTAGATAAAATACACACACTAACGTAACTATATATGCATATAAGCGTTGAGTTTCTTAATCAACGATATAAGGAATAATAAATCGAAATCGAGTACTAAACCAGTTTTTTAATTTTTTCCTTGCAACGTAAAACACAAAAAACGTGCGCGATTTAGCTGTGCAATTGAACAAAATTTGTCGAGTAAGACTTCTGCCTTCCTCTCTTTTGTGAAAAAACTACCTATTTATTTAAAATGATGTGGAGCTTGTATGCTTTAAATGTATTGTTGACAATTCTTGAATTCCCACAATGTTATCGAACTCCACCAGATAGCGCGCGCGTTGCGAAAACTATAGTTCTTTAGCGTATATTCCGTACAGAATGAATTATTCTATCATAGGATGATGGAATAGACACTGGTGGCGACATGTCTGTTTTTAACAACTAATAAATTTTAGACTATGCTATTTTTTGGGAACGTAAAATAGTCTGAAACACGCTCTTGTGAAACCGTCAAACTCGCCTTCGGCTTGTGTGACAATTTTTTCACTCAAGCGGAATATGCCGTAAGGAATACGTATTCCAAGCTTGTTACAGAATATACTATTAATGCCCTGAAGAGTTCCTGGCACTACTCATTGAAAAATAACTATTGCTGTTGTCAAAGTAACCCGTAAGGTTTTATTAGAAATTTAATGATCTTAAATAGTACATTGACATTGTATATTGAGTGGATCGATGTAATCTTATCTCCGTAAATACAAAAAAAGCGTGTTCAATGCGTAAGAAAAGTGAGTTTTCTATCTAGTGGAAATTTGATTAACTTGATACGCTCGTGAATTAGAATATATCCACTTAATAGAATACTATTACTTTTTTTCATTTATAGAACAATCTACCAATAATGGTCGACCAAAAAATATTAATTCATGGACCGTCCATAAATCTGGTGAAAATTTAACCTTAGGTACCCTTGATTTTTATTCTTGTGCTATTTTTTGACTTATAATTGAAGTGTATTGAGTTATTATTAAAGTGTCCATAGCAAACATTGCCAAATCAAACCTTTTGCATAGTTATTCATAATGGATCCAATTCGAATTGGACTTGCTAATTAACTTCACAGGACCCGTACCAAAGAGGTCCAATTTCCCAAAAAATATTGAAATACCAATATACATATTTAAATGTGTATAAAATGTGTTTATCAAAAATAAATTAACTATAGTACAATTGTACTATCTTTAAAGATAAGCATTTTCTTTTCCCTTGTTCCATAAATCCGCAAACATACTTTAATATTAAAAAATAACGTTTAAATTAACATAATAATAATCCTATCATACAATAGAATGAAAATGATCTATACATGTTGTTTCCACTCAAAATAAACAACGTAATAGAGGTGCAGACCTCATCAAGACTAACACTTTTAAAATAAATATTTTTCATTTAAGCTTTTGTTTTTACCTTTATTGTCAGTGTAATACTTATTTACAATTTTTGTATTAAACATTTTTAACAAAAATATCGACCAGCGAAGATTACACAATGGATTGTGGAAGATTGAAAGGTTTATGGAAACAATCCAAAAGATACTATAAAACAAATAGCATATAGACCTTTTACTGATCAGGGTATTTTTAATTTTTACCATATTCTGTTAAATGAAAATTGGAACTTTTTAGGTGAGTATTGTGATATAAATGTTAAAATTAATATTTTTATAAATTATTTTATTAATATAATGAAGGTGGCATTCCCAGAGCAATCAAGAACTATAAAAAAGTCTAAAAAAATAATGTGGTTTACTCAAAAAATAAAAAACATGAGAAATCATTTAAAATTTCTAGTTGAATTCCACGACAACTATAGGCTACCTGAAGTTGCAACTTACATTAAAACATTTAGAACCAAATATAGGAACGAAATAAGGAATGCAAAAATTCAAGCAAACTCTACATAGGTATATTATGAAGGCAGATAATAAAATCAAGGCATCCTGGGAGGTATTAAACTTTGTAAGAAGAAAAACTGTGGCTGAAGATTTGGAAACAAACTTAAAAGCAGATGATATTAACGACTTTTTTCTAAGTATTGGGGAAGGCGTTGTTGGCATGCAAAATCAGGGTATTATTGATGCTGGAGTATATCTTCAAAACTTTAACAGAGGGGTTTCTGCAGAGGATGGTTTTTGCTTCAGAGAGGTCACCCTTATTGAGGTAAGAAATGCAATTGAGAATTTAAAAAACAAAAACAGTAAGGATTTTTATGAAATAAACTTACTTCTTATCAAGAGAGTCAAAAATTGTCTAATATCAGTACTAACTAAACTGTTTAATGAATGTCTGTCTCAAGGTATATTTCCCGATTGTTTGAAGATCTCCAAAGTTATACCGATCTTTAAAAAAGGAGATATGGATGACCCAAGTAATTATAGACCGATATCATTGATACCGGTATTCTCCAAAATTTTTGAGTATCTGTTAAAAAATCAAATCCAAAACTATTTTGATTCCAAAAACTTATTGATTGATAATCAATATGGATTTAGGAAAGGCAAATCTACAACAGCAGCTTGTCTACAAATGATTGACAACATAATCGAGGGTCTTGAGGAGCGGCATTTTGTGGGAACACTCTTTTGCGATCTCTCCAAGGCCTTTGATTGTGTTTCACATGACATTCTGCTGAAAAAACTAAATTATTATGGTTTCAGTGATATTGGTCTACTTTTTATGGAAAGTTATCTAAAGGGTAGACGACAGATGACTTTTTATGGGGGTGAGGTGTCTGAGGTGAAGGCCATTGAATGTGGGGTTCCTCAGGGATCACTACTAGGTCCATTGCTATTTATAATTTACATAAATGATATACCAACAATCACACCAAATGCTCTGATTTTGTATGCAGATGATACCACCATAACAACTTCTTCAAGGAACTTAGTTGACGTAAGATCTAGTCTAAATATCGATATGCAAAATGCCAAAAATTGGTTCACTGCCAACTGCTTAAATCTGAACGTCCAAAAAACCGAACAAGTTATTTTCTCGCTTAGAAGTCATCAGGATCTGGCTCTGTGTGAAGTGAAATTTCTAGGAATTAAAATTGATACAGAGTTAAGATTTGAAGCCCATGTCAATTTTATTTCCCCTAAAATATGCAAAAACATTTTCCTTTTAAAAATATTATACAATAATGTAAATACAGAACTGTGTAAAACAGCATATTATTCCCTAATACACTCAGTATGCACTTATTCAATATTAAGTTGGGGGCATAGTACTCATACAAATAGGGTATTTGGACTTCAGAGGAGAGCAGTTAGGATTTTGGCCAATGTTTCTTACAGAGCCGATGCCAAACAGGCATTTATAGACAATAATATACTTACTCTGCCATGTTGCTATATATTGGAATGCCTTATATATGCAAGAGTAAATCAGTATACATATAATACAAGAAGCCAACTTCACAGCTATAACACAAGACATAATAATGATCTAAACATTGAATTTTTGCGTTTGAAAAGATCGTGGAATGCCACTCGTTACTATGTACCTACTTTTTACAATAAGTTACCTGACAGAATAAAAACTCTGAGTTTAAAATCTTTTAAACAAACTATTAAAACCTACCTGCTAAAAAATGCCTTTTATAGTATACAGGAGTTTTTAAACAGTGATTTGCGTAATGCGTTTATTTAATTATTCCTTTTTTGATTGTATCGTTTTGTAACGTTACGGAATACAATTTTTAATGTGTAATATTTGTACTAACATATCTTGAATTTTATTGTTATTTTAATGTTTTATTTAAATCTATTTTGTATTTTTCTGACATGTGCAAAAGTTTGTAAAAATTTAATGCATGAATAAACTATCTATCTATCTATCTATCTATAGATATCTAGATATCGATGGTGGACAATTCGAAAATAAAAGTTCAAAATAAAAATATTTATTTGAAAAAAATGTTATATATATACAACCTTAGATTGTCTATTTTAAATAAAAACACCCTGTAGGTATAAACAGCAAAGATATTTATCTTTCGCTAACGTTTTAATAAACTAAAAAATTTAAATGTAGCACACATAATCAGGGGCGCCGCAATGTTTTGAAAGCGTGTGAAAGGGATATATTGGAAATTGACAAAACCTGCCCTCTAAATTGCACAAATTAAGTCTTTTTTTTCACCACCAGCGGCGCTGATTTTTAATGCGTACTGACGTCTGCTCTTTTGGTAGCGTTTCGGTACAAATCAAGCAATTGTTTATTAATACCAGCGCTTTCTTATCTTAGGAAGATTCTTGATTACATGAAGTTCGGACTCCTTGTGTAGGCGCCATGTACCAAACCTATAGGTTTGGTACATGGAGCCTATAGCTATCGGCCTATAGGTTAATAAGAACGATTTTCGATTGTTTTATCTAGAGTCTAGGTTTTCTTAAACATTATCTCAGATAATTTATCTGCACGTTAAAAAAGGCAGCCAAATGAGCATATACAGGGTGTTTCATAATATATGCGCAGGACTTCAGGATGTGATAGCTCATCCAAAAAGATGAAAAAAGTCGCTATTAACTTACCTTCTAAAATGCACAATTTTCGAGATACAGGGTTTTGAAATTTTAGAAAAAAAATCGTTTTTTTAGATTATCTCTGGAACCGTTTATCGTACAAAAAACAGCTTTTGTAAGCATTTTCTACTCATAATAAGCTATGTTTTGTGCCAGAAAAAAATGTTTTTTACTCATAATTGGTGGATATTTTGAAGGGGTAGCGGGTGTTTTTCTCCTCAACTTCAACGCCCCTGAAAAAAGTACGGTTTTGAGAGGCCCATTCGAACCGCCAATGTTTTCTACAGAAAAAAGGTACTCTTGGTCATAAGCTCTAAAGTTGACCGTTTTCGAGAAAAATCAACTTTTATGTTTAAAAACATGGTCAATTTTTTGAAAAAAAAATTTTATTACTAATTAAACAAAATTTATTTTAACGATAGAAAAAGTAACAAAACCAAACGATAATTGCAAAATTAAAAAAAAAATAAAAAATGATTTTTTACTCAAATGCTGTAATGTGCGAAATGCGTTACCTTTACGGTTTGGAGAATTAAGCAAAGACAACTTTTAAATCATTTTTTATTTTGCAATTATGGTTTGGTTTTGTTACTTGTCCTAACTTTAATATAAATTTTGTTTAATTAGAAAAAAAAATTTTTTTTTTTTTAAATTGACCATGTTTTTACATACATAAAAGTTGATTTTTCTCGAAAACGGTCAACTTTAGAGCTTATGACCAGGAGTACCTTTTTTGTGTAGAAAACATTGGCGGTTCGAATGGGCCTCTCAAAACCGTACTTTTTTCAGGGGCGTAGAAGTTGAGGAGAAAAACACCCGCTACCCCTTCAAAATCTCCACCAATTATGAGGAAAAAAAAAATTTTTTCTAGCACAAAACATAGCTTATTTTGAGTAGAAAATGCTTACAAAAGCTGTTTTTTGTACGATAAACGGTTCCGGAGATATTCGAAAAAAACGAATTTTTTTCTAAAATTTCAACACCCTGTATCTCGAAAATTGTGCATTTTAGAGCGTAACTTAATAGCGACTTTTTTCATCTTTTTGGATGAGCTATCACATTCTGAAGTCCTGCGCATATATTATGAAACACCCTGTATATATATTGTTGGGTTGGGTCGGGTTAAGTAAAATTAAAGATGCAAAAAAATAATTATTTTATAAAATTTTGATTATCGCATTCCATGTGTTGAATTCCACACATCTTCACGTGTGTTGAGCTCTAAAGTTTAGAGTCTAAACACCCACAACAGGCCTTCCGGCGCCCCTGCAGGGGCATGCACATAATATGATAAAACCATTGAGTTTTTACTCAATGATAAAACCATTGATTAAGGTTAAGGGGCACGCCCCCAAAATTTCCGCCGCATTCTAATCGTCTCGGCACCTTGGGAAATTAACGTATGCTTTGCCTCCTAGGCGACGATTCAGTTATGTTTTGCATTTGCTAGTGTGTATTTCGAGCGTTTCAACATAAATTAATTTCATTTATTATAATGTCCTACACATTGCAAGAAAAAATTGATAAATGATAAGCTGGTCTTTAGTGGGAAATTCTCCACGTCAAACAAGAGACCTATTTTTAGTTTTTTTTTAAGAGAATTGCTTTATTTATTTTAATTTGTTTTCAAGAGAATTATTTTATTTTTTTATTTTAGTTTTTAAAGAATTTTTTTTATGTTTACACGTTTTTTTTTTATAAGAATACACTTTTAGTTAAATGCAAAACAAATAATGATTGTACACCTTTAATTAATAATTTACTGTTAAAAGTGATTATGTTACATTTTAAGTATCTGTATAATTTTTAAAACTAAACTAACTTAATATTGCGCGTAATTCGTATTAATAATCCAGAGCAAATTTCGACCAGAGGCGGCGAAAGTCGCCAAAATAAAGTAAAAGTCGCCAGTTTTTTTAAGTACATTTTTTTGTGAATTTTTACTTGTAAAATAAAAGAATAATTGAACAAGTTCACGCATGATTTTTATTTTAATAACATCGTTAAATTAACATTTACAATCAGCGTAAAATCTGCTTTATATTACATAATTTGTAATATAAAGCAGATTTTAAATATTATTTACTAATCTTTAAATGTTGGTTCACGTTCCCATGGGACTGCAGTCCTTGTGTTTCTTCGTATATTTGGCCCATTTACCCAATTTTTAACACCGAAAACACAGGGTGCCCGAAAACTTAAAGAAGAGTTATCTAGCGCCGAAAATCGCCCAAATGGCGACTTGTGATTTTTGTAAATTTATGGTCGCCAGAGCGAGTTAAAAATCGCCCAATTTGTGATAAATCGCCCAATCTGGCAACACTGTCTCTCAGGCCGAGAGCAGTGTTGCCAACTAGAAAATAACAAATAACGCTACAACAATATGAAAATTCCGCTCCGCTACAGCCGTACCAGTTTATATGCGTTTAGTCCTCAAGAGCAGCAAGAAATGTTATTTCCGAAAAACTATTTATTTTAGAAAAAAATTAAATTAGTTTTTATAGGTAGTACCTACCTAAATTTAATTTTAAATACCAAACAAATCAAATACCGGTTGTACTCGGTTTGGAAAACATCGTGGCATTTGTTGTTTTTATTTTTCTATGTTTGTTGTGTTTTTCTCACAGATCATAAAGGTTTTTGTGCCAAAATTTGTGGTGTATTATACCTTAACTTTACTTAATTTTTATAGGTAAATTTATAGATAATAATAATAATAACAGTTATTATTTTCTTATTATTATTTATTTATATGTAATTACACTGTATTGTAACCACAAAACAGTTTTCATAACTGGAAGCTACCAGCTCATAATCAGGGCCGGCCCGACGTTTTTTGTCGCCCCGGGCGATATTTTTGCCGCCCCCTTTTTATTCAGCAGGAATAGGAAAAAAGTAGTTTAACGTAATTATTTTTTTCAAATTTATTAATTTTTTATAAGAGTTTTTTATGCTTTAGAATTACTAGGTAAGGCAATAAACTGTTAAATATATATACATAATTGCATCACTTGTCAATGATTATATCCTATATATTATTATATACTGTAAATAGTGTCACTATTATACCTAGTGAGTATAATTAAACAATATTTTTAAATTACAAGAATTCTTTGGTTTGTTAAAATTTTCTTCGCTCAGATTATTACATAGGTATGTATATACATAATTGCTGTTAAAATATCGTATTTTTAATGTAGTTGTCGTCAGGGCCGGATTTACCATTCTTGCCGCCCTTGGGCAGTCATGATCTTGCCGCCCATTTTATCAAAGCTACGAATTCGTCGAAAAAAAATCAAACAACGAATTTAACATCAGTTTACATCAATGTTTTTATTTTTTACACAATATCTTATACAAATATGATTGTACAAAAATACAGTGCGAATATAATTATAAGAAACTATGCATACAATATCAAATAACTATACAATCACGATAATCAGAAACTTGTAACTTTTCATTTTGTTTTGTCAGAACTTTAACATTATTCTCAGATAAATACTCGCCTAACTTTTTTATTAGCAAATTGAGTGATTAAGTTTTCGAAGTCTAAAGAACGGAGCAATTCAGATTCAATACTCAAAATTGCTGAGCTGTTGAGGCGATCTTCTGTCATCGTGGAACGCAAATAGTTTTTTATCCTTTTTAAACAGGAAAACGACCTGCCTGCGCTGCAGTTGGTTACAGCAATAGTAATGAATATTCTATAGGCGATTTCAACATTCGGAAAAACGCAGGACAATTCATTTTCACGAATTGATTTCAATAATTCTAATGGAGACTTTTTGTGAATTTTTTTGGCATGACAAAATGCGTGGAAGTGAACAAACTCATCGTCCAATGATGATTCAAAGTCTGAGTGATAGATTTCTCTCAGTAATTTTGATTTTTCACGAATTTACTCAGATTCCAGCTTATCAAATTGAACGATAATGGCAAAGTTTTCGTAAATTTCTTGATATTTTTTATAACTTTCTTCTAGTTCTGTTGACAACCTATCCAAAATGACGTTGAAAGTTTTGACCCTGAACGTATCCCGACCCGAAAATTGAACTTCACTGTCTATTGTTGCGTCGGCACGTAGTTTTATAATTTTTTTTCGGGACAAATCTGACACATACAATTTAGAAGTTGATATTTGAAGTGCTTTTTGTTCAAAACTATCAAATTCAGTTCGAGTGTAGGAAATCATTTTCATGAGACCTTGGTACTGATCGATAACATCACCAATGCTTATGCTAACGCTTTGCAATTTCTGAATAACAATGTTAATTCTTGAAAGCAAAAAAGACCACAAAACCAGCATGAAGGAAATCTTATTTTTTTCTAGAAAAATTGCCCTGTAAAATCATACATTTAGTTATATGTAATTATGAGGAGTTTGGTTTAACAAATGGGTGATTGTTTTAGCTTTCGCTAATATTCTCAGACTCTAATGATATCTTCGTAACCAAATTTTAATGTTTCGGAAAATATGAATCTTTCCACCAAAATTTGCCGCCCCAAAAATTTGCCGCCCTGGGCAGTTGCCCAAAGTGCCCATGATTAAATCCGGCCCTGGTTGTCGTGCTGTAAGCATACCATCAGAAAATTTTAAATTTTTGTATACATATTAAGGACATAACAATACAATTATCCTTAAAATTTGAAGTCGATTGACCGTCTATAACCCGAGAAAAATTCAATTAAAAATTGGATAATTAACATGGATTGTATAGGCTTTCTGTAGTTCTGTACCAGTTTCTTAGTTATATAAAAAAAACTAACTGTCAGAAGCTTTCAAAAAACTAACAGTCTTTTAATGTATTTTTGCTGAGTTAAAAAAAAAGAATTAAAAATTTTTGACCGTCCCATTGTTTATAAATAACCGTTTAAAGTTCAACAATTTGTAAAAAGTATACATCACTAGTGTCAGATAAAAACAACTTGGCAACGCTGTACGCGAGTATAGATATTATTTCCAAAGATAATAATCTTTGATTATTTCCGCTTTAAATTCAAACACTGATTCAGTCTCCAATATACCTATTGGTTGAGCATAAACGACGTTGCCGGATTAAAACTTATGAAAATATTTGAAAGTATTACGTAAAGGTATCGTCTTCAGGGTACAGTCTTGCGAATAAATTATGATTCACTTAGCTACAAGCTCGTATACTTTTACGGTGCGTATAATCTAAAAATTTTTGACAATATTGTACCACGACAACTATAGTTGTCGTGGTACAATATTGTCAAAAACTCGGTCTGTTAAGGTATACCTTAACAGACCGAGTGCGAACATTTTAAGTAACTTACTTCAGGTGAATCATCTTTAAAAGTAAATTAACTTAATAATTACGTAATGAAACATTCAATTTTCTTAGTTTATTAAAGAAACTTTCTTGATCCATTACTGGTAATATTCACAGGCTCATTTTTTTTTATTACGTAATGAGTTTAGCGGACTTTGGCAAAACCGAATGCTGCAGCATGCTGTGATGCACGTCAGATTATTGATTTTAGACCTCTAAAAACAATGTTTAGATGTACACAGCAAAAATAAAACCTCATTTTCATATATGCAATATTGTTTAATTATAGTATAATTATTATACCTGCCTACGATGGTTCTTTTTGCAAGAATTTCGAAAAGGTTGGTGTTTGTACTTGATTTTCCGCCGCACGCGACCTTCTTTTGTTTTTATAACAAGTTCCTGAATCTTTTTTGCGTTTTTCAGACATTTTATACTTCTAATTATCAAACTACCTTAGCAATGCACTGATTTTACAAGCACGATCGTGATATAATATTTGTCAATTATTAATTGTCAATTGTCAAACAAAAGTATAGAAAACTACAGGATGTGATTGAAGAAACGAATGAAAGAGAGCGCCTCTTTTAAATCTTTGTAACAAAGATATTAAATTATCTAAACTGCATTTCTCGAGCGTAATTCTTAAATCGCCAATCGAAATTTTTTTAGTATGTTGAATAAAATTGATTATCATTAACAAATCGTAAAAATGCCGCCCCCCCCATTATGCCGCTCTGGGCCGTTGCCCGGTTCGCCCGTACCTCGGGCCGGCCCTGCTCATAATGCCTGGGCATTATTCCTAAGGCATACCTACCTAAGCTATAGCTTTGTGTTTTTTTTTCATTGTTTTATAAAATGTATGTCTATTATATATTATGATTTATATTCTAGAATGTTTGCTTACGTAAAATTTGTGAACGACGGCCTAACGTACACAGTACTGTGTACGTGTAATTTGTTCTGGGAGAAAGATGCCCTGCCCTAGATCAACCTAAATAAAAATAATCCATAGAAAATTACAAAACACTAATTACCTTCTATTCACGTGAATGTAAAGTAATTACTAATTAGTGCATTTTTTAGTAATTTTCTACGGATTATTTTTATTTAGGTCCATCTAGGGCAGGGCATATTTCTCCCAGAACAAGTTTATAAAAGTGTTTGCTACAGTGCCCGCAAAAATAAAACATATATACCATATGGTATATATTTTTTATTTGGATAGTATTTTTATAAAAAAAATGGCAAACCCTATTAAAAATGCCCTATAGAACCCATATTGATCCAGATAAGGAAACTAATATGGATTTATATGGTTCTATATGTCCTATATGGAACGACCTGGTTTACACTTTGGAATCTATATGGTTTAATATGGAATTTCATTTTAAAATGTACAACTTAGGGATTTTTATATAGATTTATCTGGTTTCTGTTTTATGTGTCTTTCCATATAGATTTCCCTATATGGTTGAATATGGAATTCCATTTTAAAATGTATATATATTTAAACGAAAATTGCATATTAAACCATATAGATTCCCCTATATGGTTAAATATGGATCTATATGGTAATAATTTTTTTCACACCCAAACCATATTGGGCCAAATAGAGTATTATGAACCTATATGGCAATCCATATAGAAATCACTTTTCTATATGGTTTTCCAGGTATGGAATTCTATCTGGTTCAATAGTGCAATGCCTGTTTCAAATTCCTATATTGAACCAGATAGAACCATATAGATTTTTATTTTGTGTTTCTATATGGCATTTTTAATAGGGAAGGCAGTGACTGGCGAAGTATGTAATAATCTATTACTAATAGAACAACGGAAACATGTTGTTACTTTTGATATTTTCCTATATAAATCATATAGGGCTGTATCCCTGTAAAAAAGTCCAATAGGACTCTATCGGCATCTAGCGGTCAGGAGGCAATTACCTTTAGAATCGGGCCGTATCCGGAAAAAGCTTTGACAAATGCACATATTGAATCCGGTAGCGCCCGATAGATTATTTTTTATAGGTCTCGTATGGGATATTTTAAGCAGGGCCTTGCATTCAAACATAATATGTAGGTATGTAGCAGTATGTAAGTAGCAGGTATGTATGTAGGTATGTAGCAGTATGTAACATATTATGTAGGTATGTAGCAGTTACACAAATCGCAAGTAGCTCGTGTAGATTTACTAAGATTTTTTGAAAAGGCCGTTTAAACATTCCTTTTTCGTGCTCAGTAAGCTTTAGCGTACATGTAATGCAAACAGAAAAATAAGAATCCGTATTATTAAAATCAGGGTTAATCTATTTTTTAATTTGGATTTTATTGTGTGTAGTTATTGAAAAGAATTTTAACTAATTTTGAATTATTATTGTTGACCTTTTGAATAATATTGACTTTTATTTTTTGAGCATACCGCGCGGTAGGTATTTTGCGGTTGTTCAACACGAAGTTTGTATGTTTTCAAACAGAAACAGGAACTTCAAAAAAACAATATTTTGACAACGAACTGATAATTATATTGAATTCTCGCATTTTTCTTTAGTTTATAATTTTTTAACAAAAACTCCAATTTCTTGATTAAGTGTGTAGTAAAGATTTCTCGAGAAAATGGATCCATCCTGAAAATATTGATTTTTTCAAAAACTGCGTTTTGCAGAGTAGCTTATCATTTGCAAATGTGATAGAATTTGCTAATAAAAAATATTGGACTTTGTTCCGTTTGAAATTTCACGGGATCTAATATATTATAATATATCTTATATCAGGGCCCCTGAATTTCAGGGGTATAAGACCACGCGGGTTTAGACATACATATTTTGGTCCAAATCATATATGATATTTTTTGACACCAAAAACAGACATTAACAAATGTAATTTGCCATTCTAGGGGTGAACGTAAGGTTTCGGTTAAAAAATATCGTTTCCGGTCTCTGATATTTTTAAGCTTACGTGTAGAAATAAATAGGTATAAACTCGGGTATTAATTAATTTTTCCGTTTTCGTATGAAAATGTTTGATAATTGTATGATTTTAAGTAATCTAATTTTTTTTACAATAATTTAGTTAAACGCCGCGGCGATCTACCTTAATAACTTCAGAGATAGAACGACACCCGGTATATTTTTTGTTGACAGAAGTGACGTTAAATGTCAATAAAATACAGGGTTTTTAAATTGCACCAAAATGTATAACATGAACTTTCAAAACATTTGTTTGTGCAGTTTTCTAAAGCCCCAGGTAAAAAATTAAATATGCCGCCAGATTGAACAGCTGCCATAAAGCGAGCGAGAGTCTTGAAAGATGGGGGCCACGCGCAAGTCAACAACTAGCATACGGAATCAGTCCAACCGAGAACGAGGCGGCGCCCCACATTTCTCAGCCGTTGCTAGGTTTATATTTTTTCATTAACATTTCTAATATAAAATTTGACACTTTTACACATCTAATATATTTACAATGGATACAACTGATGCGTGGAGAACTTATGCAACAATATGCAGACTTTGTTTGCAGAAAGATGGTTTTATGTTGGGCATATTTAATCACATACAAGGAAAGGACAAAAGCATTTACAAGAAGATTATAGATTGCACTGCTTTGCAAGTAAGTACATACCTAATACTTTAAACAAAGTTTATATTAATCCACAAAACACAATGAATCCATAACCTAAGTCAATAGTATTTTTACCCTCAAAATTTTAAATTTAGACGATTTTGATGATTTTTAGATTTTGCCTAAATTCATATTTTGACAGTACCTAGGTAAATGTTTCCAAAAAATATTCATTTAATTATAAACTGACAGATATTTTAAGGTTAGTTTTCGCGCCAAATTTAAAATTGGGTTCATTTTTCTAATATTTCGTATTAAATCTTAATCCCTAATTATTATTCCAACTTATAGTTTTGTCTAAAAAATTAAAACTAACATTCGTTAAATGTTTGAAGAGTTTAAACATTTTACTTTAATTTAAATTGTGATCTATTTTCAAATGTTCTCATAAATACCTACCTATGATGAGGTTGATGGATAAAGCTGTTAAGGTATACCTATACTATACTAGGTATAGTATTTTCTTTTAAAGAGTTTGTAATACAAACCGTTGGTTTGGTGCAAGACTATCCTAAGTCTTAAAGAATTGAAGAAAAACACTATAGTGTTAATATATTAAACATTTCTATTTATTGTAACTAAATTGTTTTTTGCATAATTTGTATTTATTTATTAATCTTTGGATGTAGGTACCTAAAACCTTCCAATATTTTAAAGAATGACGCAAAAAACAATTTAGTTACAATAAATAGAAATGTTTAATATTGTTTTTCTGCAATTCTTTGAACATGGACATAGGATAGTCTTGCACCAAACCAGCGAAACTTTGTATAGAATGCGTTTAAAATTTCTTACCTACCTATATGATTTTGTGAGGCATCAAACTCGTTTAAAAAAATGTTAGATTTTTTTACAGCAAAATAATTATTTAAGTTACATTTGTTAGGTAGGTACGTCATATTTTTATATTTTGCAACACGTGCTAGCACTAGCTGGCTCATGTAATTTCTATAAAAATAATTGAATAATTAATTTTTAAGCTAATATAATTAACATGATCCTATTTTGTTTATCGAATTTGGAAACGAGTTTTTAAAATAATCTTTGGGAAATCTGTGAGAAATGCACAAGTGTTTTTTCTATGGGTGATTCCACGTCAGATCAGGCAGGTTCTTTGGGCAGGTTTTGACCCTCTGATTTTGACGAAAATCGCTGTATGGGCTTCAAATGGGCCCAAATGGACCTGACTGCAAAAGTTTAAATAAAATAATAAAAATTGTGGATTTTATGGGGGGTATCATTTTTGGAACTTTTCAGATCAGAGGTATATTGTTTTGCTTATATCTTGGGTCCTAATTGACGTCTTATTTTAAAGAAAAGAGACTATAATTTATAATTATTATACATTTTTTTAAATTTGTATAATTTTTTATTAAAATATATAGTTTTGAAAAATTCAATTTTAAATATTTCAAAAACACCCATTTTTATTTATTTTTCTTTGTTTATATGTGAAGAAGCAAACCTCTGATCTGAAAAGTTCCAAAAATGATACCCCCCATAAAATCCACAATTTTTATTATTTTTTCAAACTTTTGCAGTCAGGTCCATTTGGGCCCATTTGAAGCCCATACAGCGATTTTCGTCAAAATCAGAGGGGGTGAGGGTCAAAACCTGCCTGATATGACGTGGAAACACCCATTTCCAGCGTTGCCAAATTGCCAGTAATTACTGGCATTTGCCAGGAATAAAGCTCCTTGCCAGTAATTTTGCCAGGTAAGTTCAAATGCACGGAATTTGCCAGGAATTGATTAATTTACTATGTAAGTTAAAATACAATAATTATGTTTTTTCACTTATCGTTTATAATCCGTGAAAATGCCTATCTTAGATAAGTCATCTAAGATGGCCGGGACATCATGGCCCATTATGCAAGGAATGTGTTTCTTAAATAATGATTATGGCCTACCTTACAGAATGGCCCATCTCTACGTTTGCCGGGTGGGACGGGACTGCCGATTGGTCGAACAACTGAGTCGTGTTGTCAAATGTAAAAAGTAAAATTATTGAAAATTTTAGTA
Source organism: Brassicogethes aeneus (assembly GCA_921294245.1). Classification (NCBI taxonomy): domain Eukaryota; kingdom Metazoa; phylum Arthropoda; class Insecta; order Coleoptera; family Nitidulidae; genus Brassicogethes; species Brassicogethes aeneus. The sequence continues at coordinate 30,121,975 of OV121137.1, forward strand.
AATTACAATTATAATATACAGGGTGTCCCACAATTAGTGCGACAAAATGAAGGTGTATTATCTAAAGACCCCCAGGAATTCCAGAAAATTGTTTAAAAAATTCTTTTTTCATTATTTAAGAAGATACAGGGGAGTCATATTTTCTTTATAAGGCAACATTGCCTCATAAAAAAGTAATAGTTTAATTCTTAATCATCATAACAACCACGGTCTTATATACAGGTCTTGCAACTTTAAGCTTCGAGGTGGCTTCCTTAACGTGCCAAGCCGCTAGGTGGCGCTAAGATCGAAGGGGTAAAGTCAATTAAACTACTACTTAGTTAAATGTGGAACTACTGCATAACCATAACCTAACTTTTTAAATTCTTTTTCTATGTTTTGTTTACATTTTCAAAAATTTAATATTTGTGAGTTTGTTTCGGATAATTTACGTTAACAAAATAGGACAACAAAGTCTATACTCTATGCACAAAGTCCTCGGCCGTCACATGCCCAGACCAAACATGTAAGTAAAACATGTTAATGTATAAAATACATATATGTATACGTATACGTATATCATAATATGATATATATTATATATGTTACGACTAATGTGTAAACATGGATAGTTTATTAAGTAGCTGGGAGTTTATAAACTAGCCAAACTGTCAGCTATTTTAATTGAAAACATATTTTTAACTAAATTAGCGGATAGTTTGCAAACCAACCAAGGGTCTTGGCTAATTTACTTGAAATTATTTAGGAATAGCTGGATAATTTGTAAACTATCCAATTCAATTTGGCTAATATGAAAACCTAAATTTCTAGTAACACAACATAGCCAAGCTTTACAAACTAACCAACCAATATTCTGGCTAATTTATTAATAACCGATTTTTTTATTGTCTTGGCGGGGATGGGTTGATTGTTTATTTAAAATAATATATATTTCACCAACACGATGTGCTTAATTATATAATAATCATACAAAATGTGAAGGTGTCAATAATATGTTTTTTATTGCACATTGCCATGTTTTTAACCGCTCCTTATTTGTTGGCACTTTAAACATGGACCGCTTAATTTTAATGCCGGAACGATAGCTTTGCTGGTTACATTTTGGTACAACACAGGACTTCATGTCTATTAAAAAGCACAAATACAAATGTATAACAAGAACAAATATAACAAGAAAAAATAGAACAATATAATATAACAATAACGAATATCACAATAACAATAAGTAAAAACTCCCTGTAACAAAATACTCAAGCTTGTTTATAAAAATGTAGGTTATGTTTCTTCACAGAACATAATACTATAACATAATACTATACCTATAGTTCATTTGACCTTTTATCCCATAGACTTTAAGGACTTAGAGTCGGTTTTACAATCGTTAGATTAAGTTAGCTTATTTGGCGGATAACTTTCATAGAAACCTTCTATCTAAGAAAATTATCCAGAGAGCTTATCTAACGATTGTAAAATCCAAAGATAAAGAAGGTAAAAACGACCTTTAAACATCTATGGTTCACCCACAACTCGATGCGCCATCTGGTGGGTGTCTCATTAGAGAGGTCACTTTTCCTATTGAAATTGGGCGAAGTTGCAAGACCTGTATATAAGACCGTGATAACAACAAACAACAATGTTAGCAAATGTCAAATTTAAATGTCAAAATTTGTTACTTTAAGTTATAGGTTATTTATTTTACGTCAGACTGGATAGAAAAAAATACAGGGAGTCCCTGGCAACGTTGCCATATAAAGAAAATATGACTCCCCTGTATCTTATTAAATAATGAAGAAAGAATTTTTTAAACAATTTTCTGGAAGGTATTGGATAAATCATTTGGTGTGAATAAAAAAATTAAAAAATATTTTTTTGTTTGTTAAAATAAGCCATTTTGCTAGAAACCTAAAGATTGTAAAAATTAAAAATTCTTGGAATCAATCATAAGCATTCACGTTGCCAGGAATTGCCAGTAATGATAATATTTTTTGCCAGGAATTTTATTAAGAACTATTGGCAACGCTGCCCATTTCATAATAAACAAAATTTGTTTCTTGTTAACGTTGTGTTATTTTATAACACAACATAACATTAACCAAGAAAGAAATACTGATAAAATAATAATAATAATTTTTAAAATTTACCCTGTATAGGCACATCTAGGGCACCCCTTATACTATTAAAAAAACCGTATGCTTATTTAATAAACTTATCAACAACATGTGGTTTTTGAGGGGCTGATTACAAATTTGATATCCATTTCTTCAAAAAATAAAATGGCCGATCCAATATGACGAAAATTTGTCGTTCGGCTTTAATGGTTTGGGTAAAATTTAGTATTTAGATATTTATGGGGTCTAAGAATTTGATATCCATAAAAAAAACAAAATTGCCGATTCAAAATAACGGACATCAAATGCTCGACATTTTCGGCTTAAAGAGTCTTATTTATCAGTGTGGTCTTGGCACACATTTTTTTTATTTCCAGTTTAAATTTCCATAGAAAAAAATATAAACGAATTCGTATTTTATTCCAAATAATTTTTGAATTCATACATAGCTACTTTTACCACGAGGGAAACAAGACAAGACGAGAGAAAGGCACTCTCGAGCGAGAAAATAGTATTCTCGACGAGACGAGAGACCCATTTTCTCTCGCTGCACGAAACGAGACGAGAGAAGGACTTTTCTAGCCTCGTCTAGCCTCGCGGCATCACTAGCTAGGACTTAATTATTTCTGTCAAAATTATTACACATCTGGCCTTGCAACTTTCCAACTTCAGAAAGCGGTTGCATCAGTATATATATATACTGTCTATAGACAATATAGGTATATATTATGGTTGTTATAACCATAATTTGTAAGATATTTTTTTAAAGGTAGTGTCTCCCCGACCGTAGGACATAGAAAAGTGTATGCTCGACCGTCCGACGGACGTATAAAAGTGTGTGCTCAACCGTCGCATATTTTATTTATAACTTTATTTTCTGTGATGTGATTGGTCTTCGTGTGAGCGTTGGGTGAAGATGGTGGGAGGCTCTACCTTCTAAAAAACTTCTATGGGCTCTACGTCCATCCGACGGTCGAGCACACACTTTTCTACGTCCGTCCGATGGTCAGGGGGACACTATCTTTTTTAAAACCTTAAAATAAATCGAAAAACGCTTGTATAAATATTACCCGAATATTCGGTATGTGGACCGGGCATGTCTGCGTGGTCAACTGTCGGGTACTGGCCGAGTTTCCTACTAATAACATTTTTAATAAAATTATTCTTTAAAGGGATACATTTTAAACTGTTCTCTTTTGATTTGTTCGCCCCCCCAAAACCGTCACTGGTCACAAAGTAAGCTGGTAGGGATCGTCTGATATGTTGTTTAAAGTACCTGGAAGTGATAATCAAACATTTTCTTATATTTTGATGGTGGTAATCCTACCGCTTATGCCGACTGGGGGCCAGATATTTGACTAGCGGATGGCGACAGTCGGTCATTATTAAGTTGACAGTGTTGCCGGTTTAATCAAAATAGAAGAAACGTCAAGTTAAAACTAACCTACAAAACGACAAAATGGTAAATAATTCAATCAAATCATAAAAGTATTATTTGTACTAAAAATTTGTTATTTACGATAGAAATAATTCAAAAATCGTTGAGTAATTAATTTTAATTTATTATAGGTTAATATAGGCGATTTAGTCAGTTAGAAACTTTACATTGAAACTCGACATGCAGATAGAACTAAATACAAATGGCATGTAAACAAGCACAAATACAACATTTTAATTTTTATGAATTTACATAACGAAATAATACAATGTGGCTGAAGAACCGAACCTTATAGGCTTTGCCTGTAAGCTGGATAGGTTGATGGCGTTACTACTCTACTTTTAAATAATATTCAACACATATTATTGTTGTTATTTCTATAAAATAAATTACTTAATTTTAATACCTGATACCTACTTACCTCATTAATATGATTTAGCTTTAGTACTAAAATTAAAACAATGAAATATTATTTAATATTTTTTATTACAAACCAAATACAATTTTTTTATGTTATGTTATGTATACAGGATATTTTTACATAGGCATTACACTAAATATATAAATTTTTTTTAATTTTTATAATTGATATTATAATTCAGGGGTCTAATATCAAACCCAACAATGTCCATTTGAAAAACATTAAAAAAAAAAGAGATTTAGGTACACAGTAATATGGGCAATAATATATTGCCCTGCTAAGCCAAACCCCTGTATGTGGATTAAGTAATACATATAGATGCGATTTTGGTTTTATTACCTATTTGGCAACGCTAATCATAACTTAATAATAATAATAATAATAAAATACTTTATTCATCCCAAGAAACAATGAGAACTTGTTTATAGAGGGCATCTCTATATACACGATACATATTTAATATTGAATACAATTACAAATTTTGAACTTAACTGACTACATATTACCATTATCACATTTATAAATATCACATTTCAGTTACAATCTGTACATATATACTAACAAAATAAATAAACTTATTATACAAACACACTTATGCTTATTATAACATATGTACATGTTGGATACATGCATCCAACATACTCCACAAACATTTATATTTATCTTGGATGAAAGAAATTTTTTAAAGCCTTAACATTATTTAAGGATTTGACATCGTCAGGCAAGGTGTTATATGTAATTAAGCCTCTATACAAAATAGAGTTTTGTCCATACCTGGAGCCAATTTGTATCAAGTCTAAACTATTAACGTTTCTGGTATTGTGGCTATGTATTTGATTTCTAAACATTACTTTTAGATTAGAATGTTTTTTATTATTTACAACATTCTGTATAAAGGAACAAACTTGATTGTCCAAAGGCATAATGTTAAAGTTTCTATACAAATCCTCTGTATGATATCTAACGGGTAAGCAATAAAGATTTTTAATTGATTTATTTTGAAGTGTCTTGATTGGTTTTAGTACTTTTTCATGTGTTGAGTACCATAACTTAAGGTGCAATGGAATAAAATCAGTTTTGATAAAAAATATTTTATTTGACCCTGATTTTATTTTACCTAAATTTTAATTTTTAAGAAAAATTAACCCAATTTTTAAATTTTACCACCTAAAATAGTGTGAAATTCCTGTGTAACAAAAAATACAAAAATATTTTGTTCCACTGCCTTAAACAATTATAAAATTTATAATGGTATTATATTTTTACAAGATATATTTTTTATTTTTAAATCATAAAAATCTTGTTCAATAAAATTTTAAACAATAATAAATTAAATAATTTTACTACCTAAAAGTTGTTTTCCAGGATTTTAAAAAAAAACGTTCCTAATTTAAGAATTTTCTCACCTAAAACAAAAAAAGTTTACCTATTTAGGTAGGTACCTATTTTTATAAATAATGCAACATAAAATCCCATCTCTAGTTATAAAGGACAAAATATTATTTTAATTGTTAAAAACAATAAAAAATAATTTTATATCCTTTATTACTTAATATTGCAAATATGGGTGTTAGCATGGCAGTATATACCTACATATTTTTACTGGACTTGTATTTTCCAAATTAAATTTTCCAATAAAACATATTGTACTTTGCAGTGTTTAATATTAGAACCCTGAACTATAACTAAACATTAGGGTGGCACATTTTTCATCCTCCGCTTTTGGTGGGGCAATTTGTTGGGATTCTTACAACTGGTGGATTATACCTCAACCCGATGAAAAATCCCTAACAATCTATGGAGGATATCAGTTTAAATTAACCTTCTTTATAAAGAAGGTTAATTTAAACTGATATCCTCCATAGATTGTTAGGGATTTTTCATCGGGTTGAGGTATAATCCACCAGTTGTAAGAATCCCAACAAATTGCCTCAGGGTGACATTTGTGTATGTGTATTTATACTTACTTGTAAACAGAATTTTTTGTGGCCCCTGGCTTCATTTTCACATATTAAAAAATAATTAAGCTGGAATAACTGTCTTCGTGCTTGTTTACATGCCATTTGTATTTAGTTCTATCTGCATGTCGAGTTTCAATGTAAAGTTTCTAACTGACTAAATCGCCTATATTAACCTATAATAAATTAAAATTAATTACTCAACGATTTTTGAATTATTTCTATCGTAAATAACAAATTTTTAGTACAAATAATACTTTTATGATTTGATTGAATTATTTACCATTTTGTCGTTTTGTAGGTTAGTTTTAACTTGACGTTTCTTCTATTTTGATTAAACCGGCAACACTGTCAACTTAATAATGACCGACTGTCGCCATCCGCTAGCAGGGGGGTATAAGGGGAATTTGACAACAGGCAACAGTAAAATAAATCTAGCATGCGTTGAAACCCAAGTTGTTTTTGACAAACCCCAGTTATTAACCACGTGATTCTTACTTTGTTGTGATCATAGACTCTATGGTTGTGATTGGTCTTTTCCAACTTGTTCGTTGATGGTCGCGGTTTGAGAAATTAAAAATGGCCGACAGTGTTGTGTACGAAGTTTTATAATCCAAATTTTCTTTGTTTTAGGTAAGTAAACTTGTTAATTTCGGCTTTAACATTTTATTAGGTGTTTTTAGTCAAGTTTGAGTTAGTTGTAGCATCATTACCGCGTTTAAAATAAGAAAATACGTGTAATAAACCGTACCGGTTTTTTTCTCTATGTTTACCGAAAACACATGTAGTTAATAAAATTCTTTTTATGTAATAAAACCTATGGCAAAGAGTAAAGACTCTTACTCTTTGCTTATGGGTTGTTTAACTAATGCAAGTTTTGATAGAATTTAAATAGTTTTAAAGCGTTTTGATTCAAAACTTTCAATCAAAACAGTTTTTAACGTTTTTTTTCTCGACACTAGTTGCTGTTATATAAAATATTAAATATACCTATAATCTTTGTCAAAATGTATGTTTTTGTTAAAATTATTTGATGTAGCTACGCGAAAACTGGACCTGGGTCCAGGGCCCCACTACATTGGCATTTGGTGGAGCGGAGGTTATTGAACGAACAGCCCCCTCATCGGTGGATCGGACGTAAAGGGCCCAACAATTTGGAACTTCATGTATGGTCAACACATTCAACCGATATCACAGTGTGCGACTTCTTTCTCTGGGGCTTTATAAAAGATAACATTTATGAGCCCCAAGATTTGTAAAAGCTAAATACACGAATTGGAACTCGGCAGTATCTACAAGATGTTTGCAGCTGGAAGAGGTCATTTTAAAAACTTGTAAGCATACAGTTCAAAACTTGATTATATTACAAATGTTTTGTGCTTTCTATGTTTTTTTTTACATAAATATAGCATTTTTAACTACAGGGTGATAATCTTTTACAGTATTTTTATAGTTATTTTATTTGAAGGGGTCAATGCAAGAAGTGTCTGAGTCACATTTTCAATTAAATTGTTATTGTGGCTTCATCCAAGAGTTTTCACATAAGTTAAAAACCAGACAAACTCCCATTGAAGTAAATGCAAACTAAGGCACTTGGGCACATATTTCTGCCACTTTGAAAATACCACCTGAAACCTTACATGAAACACTCTTAGATGAAGCCAAAATGTAAATTTAATTGAAAATGCGACTTAGGCACTTAAGTGCAAGAATTCTTGCATTGACCCCTTCATTTGTTCTATCTGAAAGTCTGACATTTTTAATGTACATAAATAACTAGACAATTCATAACTTATGAATCATAAGCAAACCTTTTAAAGAATTATTTTTAAAGTTTTTAATTCAATTATTTTTTGCTACAATATAAATTGATTTTAATTTAATATAATTAATTTTAGCTTCTGCAATAATGGAACAATTAGACAAGATTTATCCTGCATGAAGAAAAAGAATGAAAGCTTTACTCGTCAATCCCAAACAGAAATATTTGACCAAATTTTTTTAATAATAGGTAGATATATTTTTTTTATTTAGAATACATTTTTAGTTACAATTGGTGGTGTGTGAATATTTTTACCAAATAAATTAAGTAGTAATATTTAATTCAAACTTAAAATTAAATATTTAAACTAGTAAATAGTTTGAATTATTTGAATAGTTCAATAATTACAATCATAATCTATTCAAATAAGTTAATTAAGGGTTAATGACAAGTAAATAACATTCTTTTTATTTTAAAATAAATTTTAAATTACAATTTAAATGTTCCATTTCTTCAATTACTATTGAAAAATTTTAACTTTCTAATTGAACCATTTAAAAATTTGAAACATTCAAACTATTCAAATAATTCTTGAATTCAATATTCACACATCCATAGTTACAATCCAAATATAAAAAAAAGTAAAAGCCTGACCATTAAAGAAAGTACACTTTTAGAATTTACTCCAAATATAATTAAATTGTTTATTGTTAAAACAAGCAATCTGACATTTTTATATTACATACACTTCTGCTTTAAATTATTATTTTGAGGCAGAAATATTTTATTTAGGATTTTTATTAGGATATTAAAAAAGGATATTTTCATGTTAAAACAGCACAAGATTTTTAAATTAAAAAATAAACAAAATTATATTTAGTTAGTTACTTAGCTTGTTTTTACAATAAACCATTCAATTATTCTTATGCTGGTAAAACAATTACATTTAGCATAAATAAGTAGCATAAATATTGATACATTATTTTTATTTTATTTTAAAAATTATTAGGTAATATTAATTGTTTTACAATTTAAATTGATTTTAAAATTGGTATTGATTTCAGGTTTGGGTTTGTGTTAATGGAAGAAGCAGACAGGACTTGAATTTATCAAACTTCTTTGCAAAAGAACATAGAAAATATTAATTGCAGTTGAATATTCTTCATTGAATCAAGAAAAAGACGCAGGTTCAATCCATGAATCATGAACAAGAAAAAAGACAATTAATACTTAATATTGACCAGAAAGTTAAATCATACATAAAGATTTTAATTTTGCCAAATACATAATAACAATATTTTTAACATTGAGATTTAAGTGGTTCTATTGATTATTAATTTTAATTAAACCAATTTTACTAAAAATTAAATATTCCAAAGAATGTAATTTAATTTTTGGATAAGTAGGAATTCCTTTTTGCCAAAAATTCTATATTTTACAAAACTACAGTATTGTGCTTATTTTAAAAACAAATTATAATTCCTAAAAATTATAAGAGTATGGTTTGTAATAAGTCTAATTATGGCATTCAACATTTTAGGCATAAGCCTTTTGGTTTATTCCAATAAAGAAATTTGGAAATACCTATAGGTATACAATAAGTCAGTATGTATTACAAAATTATTTATTTTTATGAATTACATATTCAAAGTTAAAATAATTTTAATTATATAATATACTCGAACTGTTTTAAAAGGTTGTTTTCTAATAAGGACCAATAAGTATTGAACTATTGTTTATCAAGAATATTTTGATGGTTTGTAATATGTTTTAGAGTTAATTTGGTTATAAACCTTTGCATTTTTATTAAGAAATCTTAAAAAACCTATAAAAATTGTTATTATGTGACACAAAATTAAAATTTCTGAACATTATCGCTGTAATCAAGTGATAATTGTCTTGTAGGCATATATAAGAGGGTAATTATCAATTTAATGTCATACTTTTTGATAAATTATACCTAAATAATTATAAATTATTATACATGTTTGATAAACCTTTTTTTAAATATCACTAAAAGTTATAGAATAATTAACTTTGAATTTCTCCTCATTTAAATATTATTTGTTAGTTATACTTTAATTTAAAATTGAATTAAGTGTATATTTTGTTAAATATATTTATTAAAAAAAACAAAAATGTGTGTTTTTCCACTTAATTAGTGGAAAATAACCGAAAATTGTCGAAATTTTACATTTTTTGATTTTTAATGGACAATATTACGTATATAATCCTTTTAAAATCAAAAAAATATAAAATTTAAACAATTTTCGGTTATATTTCCTTGTTTTAAATAAAAATTCAAATAGCCAATCATTCAAATTTCCCGCCGAAAAAAACAACTCGGTTTTCCAAGGCTGCTAGATTTAAAAATCAACCAATGCTTGTTGCCACTTTTGACTACGGCGCTTTTAATTCTCTTATGTTCTGTGTCCGCTAGTAGATATTTGTTGCTTACTACACATGTATAGTTTTAAGAAAAACTTGTTAAAAGACTAAAAATATTGAATAAACAAAAAACTTTGAACTGATTCCTCTTTGTCAATATGTAATTGTAAAATTATTGTTTCAGATAACATTTGGAGATGGTTTGCCAAACGTAATATGTCACCGTTGTCTCTACAAAGTCGAATTTTGTTTAGAATTCCGACAACTATGTTTCATGTCCGATGCAACTCTTCGTCAAATAAATGGTGTATCGGGTCCAAGACGAGAAAATGGATTTTCGCAAATTCCTCTGTACGAACAACTTGGTAATGCGAACGACGAAGATGTGGTTATGGTTGTCGATCCAACTGCATTGGATTACGATTCCGAATTTGAGAGTGATAATGAAAGGCAAAGTGATAATGATGCCCTGGAAAACAACGATTATGACTGTAAAAATATATCAATGTGCAAGTTTTGCGACCATGCTTTTACAGACAAAAATGAATGTTTCGAACACGAGTCTGTTGCCCATAATAATGAAATTCCATATTCGTGCTCGGAATGTAGCATGGACTTTTCCGATAGACTGCAATATTCAGCCCATCTGAAAAGTGTTCATCAGAATGATAAGCCATACAACTGCCCTCAGTGTGATAAAACTTTTGCCCGAAGATCGGACCTGCGAAAACATACGGTTGTCCATACGGGCATTAAACCGTTTACGTGTACTGTCTGTTCCAAGTCGTTTTCAAGAAATACAAACCTGTCCAAACACATGAGAATTCACTCCGGACAAAAACCGTTTGTTTGTTCAAAGTGTCCGAAAACCTTTATTTCGAAAGGAGATCTTACTCGCCATGGAATGATTCATTCTGGCCAAAAACCATTTCATTGCAACTACTGCAACCTAAGTTTTGCTAGAAAAGATAAGTTATTAAGGCACGAGAAAAAGCATTTCGTTCAAGATTCAACCGATAAAACTGAAGAACTACAGAACCTTAGAGAAAATTTAGGGTTGGAATTTGATAATGTTAATTCAAACCAAAGCGAATGTTTTGCAGAAGAAAAAACAGCAGAGGGATCTGAAAATATGGTCATTAATTTGGATCCATTTAATCACAATAATTTTAATTCGACTCCTAATCGGGATATTGCTTCTGAAAGCGAACAAAATGATGTGCTGTCAATTCAAAAACAAGACTCAGACGTCGCAGAGGGTTCGAGTATACCCCAAGTGCCTGCTCATATAACTGGCGATAGTTTTTCCAACGGAACCCTGGCGAATGGAAAACCCGCCGCCATTAAAAATCACCAATGCACCATATGCAACAGGAGATTTTTAACCCCCGATAATTTACGCTATCATCATGCCTCACATACTGGGATCAGACCCTTTAGCTGTAGCACATGTAATAAAAGTTTTATAAGAAAAAGGGAATTAGACAGACATATTGTGACCCACACAGGTATGAGGCCTTTCAAATGCACCAAATGTAACAAAAGTTTTGGTAGAAAAGATAAACTTGTACGGCACATGCGCATTCATGATGTCAATAGGGAGCATAGTTGTTTAACATGTGGTGCCTTATTTAGCAGAAAAGACGCCTTGATTCAGCATAGTAAAGTTCACGTTAAAGAAGAAATTGTGTAATTAATTAGTTTATTATCATTTAAAAAAATTGTTGATTTTTGTCCTGGCAAATAAAACCCTTGTTTTTAGCTGTTAAGTATACTTATGTATATGACATAACATTAGTAGTTATAATTTGAAACATTTTTTGTTTTTGTTTTTGAGACTAGCTGTTAAGTATACTTATGTATATGACATAACATTAGTAGTTATAATTTGAAACTTTTTTGTTTTTGAGACTAACTAACAAGTTTTGTGTAAATGGCGATCAGTTGCCTAATAGACTGGTATTACCATGCCAACAAAACAGTTTAATTTAATTAAGATTTCATATAATTTTTAATAGAAATACATACCTACTGAATAATTTAAAATAATGTTTTATAGATATTTTAAATCAAAATTAAAAATGCGTATTTAAATATATTATACATACTTATGTTACAATTTTGTTTTAATCCTGAAAATTCTATTAACCTATTACGAGCCCTAACCACTATCGGCCTTTTTATAATCTATAATTCCAATCTTTATTAAGAAACTTTCTGTACGAAAAAGAACAGCTATTTTTAAAAAATTTTAATATTTAACAATTGTTGATGTTTCGACTATATACAGGGTGTTATGTAATTAATGTTATATATTAAAATGGGTTGTTCCTTAGGGTCCATAAAGAAGCACCTGAAACTTTTTTTTTCTAAATTCCAAAGTCTAAAAATAATTTATAATAACCTTTATCCTACCAAAAAGTACGCCACTGATCGACTAGGAACTTTAGGTTAATCTGGTGGATTTATTATGTTATGGTTGGTGACAGTGTTTCCAAAATCTCTCAAAAAAGTTGACAAACATTGTTTAAATTTAGCTTAATTACAAAAATGACAAAATTAACAATGCAAATTGTCAATTTGGCGTTTTTATTAATTGTTGGTTATTTCATTTTTGTACTGAAGGTAAATTCAAACAAAATCTGCCAACTTTTATGACAGAATCTAGTGCATTTCTTTTAAATTTTAGGTTATGTTTTCAAATTGTAAATATCTTAACTAAGGGAAGTGCTTTTGGATTTATTTACACAAATATTAAATGTTTAAAGTTTAACCTGTGAACTGGTCCCAATTTCATCTGAGTAAACAGAGAAAAAAACTGATGAAAAAATTAATTTTGTGGTTATGGATTTCAAATTTCAAAGGTACTAAATTTTCTAATCATTGCTTAAGCTAATAGCTGGATCAGTAAATAAATACAGAAGGGTATTAGAGCTTTAAGGGCATAAAACTTTATTGAGTTTTTATTTATTTTTTGCAAGAAAAATTTTTAGTAACAATTTTTTACATCTGGCAACGCATAGCTACTTTGTTGGTTGGTACTCACAAAATACAGGCGTGCAGAGATAAACAAGTGTGTAACCAGTGGCGTATCACAAAAAATATAAAAAACTTCTAATGCATATTTTTTCTTTATCTTTGGAAAAATGTTTTTTTAAATATTTTTCCTTTATTCCTTATGTCGAAAGGTAATCAGTATTTTAATATATAACATTAATTACATAACACCCTGTATAAATACCATTCTGGAAAATAATGTTCTAATATTTGCACAAAGAAAAATATATTATATAATTGTAGCGGCTCTGGATCTCGGAATGATGAGTCATCGCCGGTGAGTCAGCGCTCGAGCGATCGACAGCTGTGTGGAGCTCGCTGGAATATTCGGAAACGTAGGCACTGAATATATAAGGAACGACGCAGCATGGAGTGTCAGTCAAGTTTTGGTACTCGTGACGAAATAAATAAATATACGTGCAAATAAATAGACTCTAGTACAGTAGTGATATATAAATAATTAGTAGTGGGGTCAGAATTTCTCAAACGGGCCACCTGAATTAGGTCAAAATTAGTTTTTGTTTGTAGATACATTTTTTTGATAGTATTTTACATCACTAACACAAATCCTAAAGGATTTTGTAAAAAAAAATTTTTCAATTGACATATTGATGATATTAAAAGTCAAAAATTTTAATAATTAAAAAATAAAAAAATTCATTATGGCTGAACTAATTATCCGATTCCAATGATATAACTAGCGTTGGAATCTTGTTTTGACATAGATTCTTTGTTATTTTTTTCAATTGTCCTATTTTCATTTAGGTCGATTTTTTTTTGTTTTTTTTTATACCAAATTCGGAAATAATTGCCTTCTGCGCCAGCTATCGACTCGAGAAAAAAAACACATATACTCCAATCATTTCTCGAAATTATGCTGCTGAGAAAAAAAATGGCCCGCAGGTTGACAAAAAGTTATTCGTCCTTTTGTGGCCGCGCGCGGTGTCAGCTCACGCTCCGAACCGTGTACGCTGTACGCGCTTGTGACGCGACGTCTTACGGTGGTCTGGAACCTGCGGGCCATTTTTTTTCTCAGCAGCATAATTTCGAAAAATGATTGGAGTATATGTGTTTTTTTTTTCGAGTCGATAGCTGGCGCAGAAGCCAATTATTTCCGAATTTGTTATAAAAAAAACAAAAAAAATCGACCTAAATGAAAATTGTACAATTGAAAAAAATAACAAAGAATCTATGTCAAAACAAGATTCCAACGCTAGTTAAATGGTTGGAATCGGATAATTAGTTTAGCCATAATGATTTTTTTTTATTTTTTAATTACTAAAAACTTTTACTTTTAATATCATGAATATGTCAATTGAAAATTTTTTTTTTACAAAATCCTTTAGGATTTGTGTTAGTGATGTAAAATACTATCGAAAAAATGTATCTACAATCAAAAACTAATTTTGACCTAATTCAGGTGGCCCGTTTGAGAAATTCTGACCCAGTGATAAAATAAATAGTTTAGTTCGTTAATAAACCAGTGCCTGTTTTAATTCACACTACGAACAGTAAAAAACGTTACATTGGTGTCAGGAGTGCGGTTAGTGTGAAACGCGAAAATGGTTTCGTTAATGGACTTAAAAGTGGCGGACCTTAAGCGGGAGCTAGAAGAAAGGGAATGTGATACAACTGGAAAAAAGAATGTGTTGCAGCAGCGGCTTCAAGAAGCGTTGGAACAAGAGGGTGAAAATCCAGATACGTATTTATTTGAAGGTTCGTGTAATATGCATTTAATGTTGCAAATTTTAAACGAAAAAATGTAAGAGAATTCTAACAATTTAAACGATTTAAAACTGAAAATGCTAGAAAATTCTAAAGAACTAAAAGTCGATTTGCAACAGAAAATGGTGGAAACTTCTAGCGATTTGAAAATCGATTTACAACAGAAGATTCTGGAAAATGTCAACGAATTAAAGGACGATTTGCAACAGAAAATGCTGAAAAATTCTAACGATTTACAACAGAAAATTTTGGACAATTCTAACAACTTAAGTTTCAACAGAAAATGCTAGAAAATTCTAAAATCCTAAAAGAATATTTGGAAGGGAAGATTCTAGAAAATGTCAAAGAATTAGAAGAGAAGTGGGACAGAAAGTTGACGATGTAAGGATGGAATTGGATACGAGAAAAGAAAGAACGAGAAATTGGAGGTCAAAATTAGAGAAATAAATAGTAAACTGAAAGCTGTAAATTTACCTATAATGCTGACGGGACCAGGAGTAATGCCGGAGGGAAGCCGAGTACGGATGAAACCACCTCAGTTCGATGGAAAATCTTCTTGGACAAATTACATCCGTCAGTTTGAGGCAGCTGCAAAAGCAAATGGCTGCCATATGGGTACCAGAGGAGAAGGCTACAGCATTAACTCTTGCTTTACGCGGAGATGCAACCGACATCTTGCAAACACTTTCTCCAAACGAACAAGAAGATTACGAAGCCTTGCCCTGCTTAAAATACCCCATAGAGACCTATACAAAATAATCTATCGGGCGCTACCGGATTCTATATGTGCATTTGTCCATGGGTTTTTCCGGATACAGCCCGATAGAAAATGTATAGGAAATTACCTATAGGCACACCATAACTTTTACATTTTCCCTATTGAGACCGATAGAAAATAACTCAATGAAGGATATATAGGGATATCCCTATAGAGCAACCATAAAACATTTGACAAAATTTTATTAAAACCTATAGGATCCTATAGGGAAAAAACTAAATTCTACATTTATGTGTATTTTCCCCATTGAAACCGATAGCAAATAAATCAATGGTGGATATCCCTATAGAACAACCATAAATCTCAACTACGGGTCCTATACAAACCGATACACCCTATAGAAACACCATACATCCCGATACAAATATCTATCGGTTTGAACAGGGTCTCTATGGGGTATTTTAAGCAGGGTGGAGAAACACCTGGAACTGCGATATGGGCAGACACTTCTGGAACATGTGTACCATTCCCAACTAAAGAACCGCCAAACGAGACTTTACAAGAATTCGAGGCTGCAGCCCTGATATTGCACGCTTGGTCCGGTTAGCATATCCAGCTACTCCAACGACCGTTATGGAACGATTAGCGGTTCAAGCCTTTTTGGATGGACTTCGGGACAACGAAACAAGACAGGCTCTAACACTGGCTCGTCCGAGCCAACTAGTTGATGCATTGGCTCGAGCTTTGGAATTCGAGGCGGCAAAGCAGAGCTGCAGAAGCCAGGCATAGAATTAGGAGAGTCGAGGAAGAAAAAGAGGAGGAACCCAGTATAATTGAAGAAATCAGGCGAGTTCTTAAAGAAAATCTACCAGAAAAGAAGGAAATCCGGTGTTGGAGATGTGGAAAGCTCGGACATATACGAAGTCGTTGCAGAAAAAGCCAGGATGCACCGACTTCATCTCATTCGGAAAACTAGATAGGGTCGAGGGTCGACCTGTAACCAGCATGCCCCAGAGGATATCGAACGTGTCGCATCTCTTCTACACCAGTCCAGCAGTGTTTTTGTGGCTTTATTAATGGAAAGTTACATGTGCTGCTGCTGGATACAGGTGCTACGAAGACAATTATTAGGCCAGATATTGTCGAAATGTCCAAGATCAAATCTACCAATCGGCGACTACGTACTGCAACAGGAGATACTGCTACTGTTCATGGAGAAGTGGACATCACGATGGTCATAGGAAACACTAAATTTAAACATCGAGCATTAGTAGCAGATATTGAAGATGAAGTTATTGTAGGCATAAAGAAAGAAAGAAGGGTAGGACAAGAACTGTCCAGCATAAAATTAACACCAGTGATGCACAGACCATTCGACAGTCGGCAAGAAGGCTGCCACTTGCCAAGCGAGAGGAAGCTGATAGAATTGTGCAAGAAATTGAGAAGGAAGGGGTGATCGAACCATCCAACAGCCCATGGTCTTCCCCACTAGTGTTAGTTAAGAAAAAGGATGGATCAACTCGATTTTGCGTCGATTTTCGTCAGCTGAACAACGTGACGAAGAAGGACAGCTACCCTCTGCCTAGGATCGATGACACCCTGAATACATTGGCTTGATCACAAATATTTTCGACTGGATTTGAAAAGCGGTTACTGGCAGGTTGAAATGGCACCAGAAGATAGAGAAAAGACGGCGTTTACCGTGGGTGCTGGACTGTGGCAGTTTACTGTCATGCCGTTTGGACTATGTAATGCCCCTGCAACTCTTGAAAGGCTCATGGAAATGGTTTTGAAGGGACTATTCTGGAAGACTTGCTTGTTATACCTTGACGATATTATTGTGGTTGGGAAATCATTTGAAGACCATTTGAAGAACTTAAGTTTTTCAGCGCTTAAGAAGTTCCGGCCTGAAGCTTAGCCCAAAGAAATGTCACTTGTTGGACAAACAGAAGGTGAAGACGGTGCGGGAATGGCCAATACCGAAGAACAAACATGACTTAAGAAGCTTTCTTGGATTATGCACCTACTACCGTCGGTACGTACCAGGATTGGCAAAGGTTGCTAAGCCTTTGACACTTTTAACAGAGGGAGAAAGACGATTCCAATGGGACGACGAATGCCAAGAGGCCCTTAAGAACCTAAAAAACGCGTTGACCAGCTCACCAGTCCTGAGTTATCCTCTTGCGGGTGGTGAATTTATTTTGGACACGGACTCCAGCAATGTGGGACTGGGAGCTGTTATGTCGCAGATTCAAGAAGGAAAAGAGAAAGTTATTGGATACTTCAGTAAAACTCTATCGAAACCAGAGCGAAATCACTGTGTTACTCGACGCGAGCTGTTGGCAGTGGTAAAATCAGTCGAGCACTTTTACAAGTACCTGCAGGTACATGTATGGAAGAAAATTCTTGATAAGAACGGATCATGCTGCCCTAAAATGGCTTTTGCAATTCAAGAATCCTGAAGGACAGGTAGCAAGATGGATTCCTACTTAAAATACCCCATAGAGACCCTGTTCAAACCGATAGATATTTGTATCGGAATGTATGGTGTTTCTATAGGGTGTATCGGTATGTATAGGACCCATAGTTGGGATTTATGGTTGTTCTATAGGGATAGCCACCCTTGATTTATTTGCTATTGGTTTCAATGGGGAAAATACACATAAATGTAGAAATGTGTTTTTCCCCCATAGGACCCCATAGGTTTTAATAAAATTTTGTCAAATATTTTATGGTTGCTCTATATGGATATCCCTATATATTCTTCATTGTTATTTGCTATCGGTCTCAATAGGAAAAATGTAAAAGTTATGGTGTGCCTATAGGTAATTTCCTATACAATTTCTATCGGGCCGTATCCGGAAAAAACCATGGACAAATGCACATATTGAATCCGGTAGAGCCCGATAGATTATTTTGTATAGGTCTCTATAGGGTATTTTAGGCAGGGTTGAGAGACTAAGGAGTTCGACTTTGACACAGAACATCGGGCTGGGACCATCCAAAGAAATGCTGACACCTTGTCAAGAAAACCGTGCCCGGATGTATTTGTTTGCGGGACTACAATCGTGGATGATCATTGGCAATCCGCTTAGGTTCAACAATATCAGGAAAGGGACCCGGATTTGAAGCTTATCGTCGATTGGAAGAAGAACGACCGTAAACCAACGTGGCAGGAAGTCGCCCGGGCGACTATAGTCGCCCGGGCGACTTCCTGCCACGTTGGTTTACGGTCGTTCTTATATATATATTGGCCAATATTCGCCGAATGTGAAATAGTACTGGGCCAATAAGGACACCTTGTATATTATAAGCATAAAACCAGTTTTATTGTAGCTTTTGCTGAATAGCACGATGCACCATCCTGTTAAAAAATAAAATCTCTACTTTCAAAAAGTTTTTCAATATTTGGAATCAAGTTATTTTCAAGAAATTCTTGATGTTTAGCGTCATTTATAGTGCCCTCCACAAACTGCAGAAACTGCATTAGACGCCATTAGCCGACATGCATCTCCAAACCATTACTCCGGAAGCAAACTTTACTGTACGCTTCAAACAGTTTTTATGAAATGCTTTATTTTTACTCCTAATTACTGTGATGGGCACGGGGTGGGGGTACCCCATACTCATGCAAACGGCAGTAACCCAAGGCGATTTGAAGAATCGCGCGAACTAACTTTAAATATTGACAGCGCAACCCTGCTTAAAATACCCCATACAGACCTATACAAAATAATCTATCGGGCGCTACCGGATTCAATATGTGCATTTGTCCATGGGTTTTTCCGGATACAGCCCGATAGAAAATGTATAGGAAATTACCTATAGGCACACCATAACTTTTACATTTTCCCTATTGAGACCGATAGAAAATAACTCAATGAAGGATATATAGGGATATCCCTATAGAGCAACCATAAAACATTTGACAAAATTTTATTAAAACCTATGGGGTCCTATAGGGAAAAAACTAATTTCTACATTTATGTGTATTTTTTCCATTGAAACCGATAGCAAATAAATCAATGGTGGATATCCCTATAGAACAACCATAAATCTCAACTATGGGTCCTATACAAACCGATACACCCTATAGAAACACCATACATCCCGATACAAATATCTATCGGTTTGAACAGGGTCTCTATGGGGTATTTTAAGCAGGGAAGCAGTGTTGTCAAGTTTGGCCAAAAGAAGTGATCGTCTAGAAAATTGAAAGAGGATACCCTACGTTGTGTTATTTTAGTTCGCTTCTAGATAGGTGGAGTAGCCAATGAGAGGAGACCAGATTAGGTAATAAAACACAATAAGTATGGTTGTATGTTTTCTCTATTCATTGTTTGTTTACAATGGAGTTTTTACAAAGATTTGGTTGAAGGTAGTTAGCGTTTTATGTATTGCAGTGTTTATTGAATATTGGTTTTTAGTTAGCGTTTGTTATTTGGACTTTGTCATACCAAGCGTTAATAAAGCAGATTTATAAATTGTTACAAATACAATTTACCTCTCCCAACAATACAACAGGTTATAAAATGAATATTATTGGATGCAAACCGTTTTGTCTAGTGTATTGAAACCTTTTATAGCTATCTAAACATATTCCGCTACAGTGTACATAATAAATGCATAGTTTCCATATTACATATCACAGCATGACCCCTTTGGCGGTTAGGAACTCTATTGGCGAGCTCTAGTCTTGTGAAGAGATTAGATTAGATTAGATTACCTTATTTAATAATAATAATACCTCCTATAACCCTCTTCCCTATCGCGAGCAGGCACAATACATTAGACAAGCATTTTTCACGCCCGTCCGCCATTTTACGGAGCATAGAGACGCGCAACGTACTCTCGGCTAAATATCCCCAAAACACAACAAATCTACCTTATTAAACTTGGTTAAAAGATACAACCACCTTAGTTAGTTAATTTAAACAAGGTAAAGGATCATTTTAGCTTACCTACAAGGTTTATTTCACAACACGAAAACCCCCGATTCACTCGGACGAACCTTTTCCTTCACCTGTTGCTTCCCATCTGCCGCTCAGTCAGTTTCTGATCCCCACCCAACCTACCTCGACAGGGCCGGCTTTAGCGCGCTCGGTTAAACAGGACCCCATTTGAAATATTCATAAAATACCAAACCGTACAACCCAAGTAATTAAACGTTATATAATTCAAGTATTTTTAAGAAAGGGCAACGCTGCATTATTTTAAAAACTTAACATTAATTTCGAATAGGTAGGATGCTTTACGTGTAGATGTATTCTTGGTTGCGTTTTTCTCGTTTGACGGAGGGCGGGTCAACACATTACTCTCTTTCGATTGTCGCCAAAACACATTTAGATTCATCCCTGAAAATAATTTTACTCTACTGCTCCTCTGTTATTCTTTCCTTGCACCAAGCCGTAAATAAAGGTTTTTCTTTATACTGCAATTATTTGATATCAATATTTTAAATTTTAAAAATTTAAGATGTCCTTAAATTACCTTATAAAATTTGAGACCACTCTTGTGGATCTATTTTCTGCATGTTTTATGACCAAATGTTGATCCACTTTCCTCATTCCATTGAGAACCCTGTTGTAAATGACCGATTAATTCCTGTAGAAACCAATTGAAGTATTGGTTGGTATCAATGGGTCTGAATTGTACTTACTGGATTTAAGTGGGCGCGATATAAAACAGAAATTGGGTTTTACTGGTATTTTTCATGATGGAAAAGTTCAATTAGGATTCTATAAACATTATAATGATTTATTGGTTTCGATTGGATAAAGCTACCCTAGGGTAATTTCCAACTAAATTCAATTGGGCATTTCCAGTGTAAGATTCGAAAAAGGAATCTGCTAATTGATTATTCTCAATACTTATAAGTTTACCCTGCTGAAAAAGACGGGTAATATCGGATGATTGCGGATAAAAAACCAAGCTAGTTTTATATCCATTTATATCTGTTTTCATCTGACATATCTGATTTTACCCGGCATGTCGGTTTTTATCTGCAATTGCGGGTGTAAATATTATCCGCGAACGTCGGGTTTTATCTATTTAGTTCTAAGTCTGTTTTCATCTGGTTTCATCCGCAAATGCCTGTATTTGGGTTTATATCTGCATTCACCCGGTTTTATCTGATTTTATCCGCAAACATCTACTTTAATTCACAAACGTCTGCTTTATCCGATTTCACCTGCAAACATCTGCTTTTATACGTGAAGATCTACTTACATCCGCAAACATCTATTTTAATCCACAAACATCTGATTTAATCCGCAAACATCTACTTTAGTCCGCAAAAGTCTGCTTCATCCGATTTCACCTGAAAACATCTGCTTATATCCGCAAAGATCTGCTTTTATCTTTGAACATCTGCTTTAATCCAAAAACATCTGTTTTAATCCGCAAACATCTAATTTAGTCCTCAAAAGTCTGATTCGCCCGATTTCACCTGCAAACATGCATCTGCTTTTATCCGCGAAGATCTGCTTTTATCTGTGAACGTCTGCTTTAATCCGCAAACTTCTGCTTTTATCCGCAAACATCTGCATTTATCCGCGAACGCCTCCTTTAATCCGCAAACAACTGTTTTAATCCGCAAACATATGCTTTTATCCGCAAACATCTGATTTTATCCGCAAACATCTGATTTTATCGGCAAACATCTGCTTTTATCGGCAAACATCTGCTTTTATCCGCAAACATCTGCTTTTATCCGCAAACATCTGATTTTATCCACAAATATCTGATTTTATCCGCAAACATATGCTTTTATCCGCAAACATCTGATTTTATCCGCAAACATCTGCTTTTATCCGCAAACATCTGCTTTTATCAGCAAACATCTGCTTTTATCCCCAAACATCTGCTTTTATCGGCAAACATCTGCTTTTATCCGCGAAAATCTACAAACATCTGTTTTTAATTGCAAACCTCTGCTTTTATCCGCGTTCGGTTTGCCTGCATTTCCTTTGTCCATTTCGGTCCTGTTTCGTACGCAAACGTCTGGTTTCATTCGCGCTTTTTGTTTTCCTTTTTCTCGTGTATAGGTACTTTAGTTTAGTATACCTGCTCGTAGTACTCTAAAATTGATTTAACGCAATTATTTTTTTTAAATATGAGTGGCAGGATTAAAGTTTTTAAATACTTGTTGGCAATTTGTTGGTGGACATATTAAGGCCCAGTTAAAAGGATTTTTAGTTGTCCATTTTTTATCCTCAAAGGGAAAAGTGGAGAAGGTCCACAATGGGCCCAAACGTCTTACACACTTTCCCAAATGGCTCAATAAGTGAATATTGAAAGACATATTAGCTGCACCGTACAAATTTTGAAATTCTTCTAAAATCAGGCGTTCGCAGATAAAAGCATGTTTGCGGGTGAAACCGTATGAAAGCAGATGTTCGCGGGTGATTGCAGATGTTCGCGGATAAAAGCTAATGTCTGCGGATGAAAGCAGATGTTTTCGGATAAAAGCTGATGTTCGCGGATAAAATGAGATGTTAGCGGATAAAAGCAGATGTTTGCAGATAAAATCAGATGTTCGCGGATGAAAGCAGATGTTCACGGATGATTGCAGATGTTCGCGGATAAAATGAGATGTTGGCGGATAAAAGCAGATGTTTGCGGGGGTGCACTAACCGGATGAAATCAGGCGTTCGCAGATAAAAGCATGTTTGCGGATAAAACCAGACGTTTGCGGATGAAAGCAGATGTTCGCGGGTGATTGCAGATGTTCGCGGGTGATTGCAGATGTTCGCGGGTGATTGCAGATGTTCGCGGGTGATTGCAGATGTTCGCGGATAAAAACAGTTGTTCGCGGGTGACTGCAGATGTTCGCGGATGAAAGCAGATGTTCGCGGATAAAAGCAGATGTTGGCGGATAAAATCAAATGTTCGCGGATGAAAACAGATGTTCGCGGATGATTGCAGTTGTTCGCGGATAAAAGCAGATGTTTGCGGATGAATGCGGGGGTGCACTAACCGGATGATATCATCGGGTGGAACCGTATGAAAGCAGATGTTCGCGGGTGATTGCAGATGTTCGCGAATAAAAGCAGATGTTCGCGGGTGATTGCAGATGTTCGCGGATGAAAGTAGATGGTCGCGGATAAAAGCAGATGTTGGCGGAAAGAAACGATTGTTGGCGGGTGAAATTGGACTAGTTTGCGGGTAAAAGCATATGCATATGCAAAACCCGACAAAAATAGATGACAAAAAATGCAGGTAATCGCGGATAAAACCAGACGTAAGCAGACGTTTGCAGATGATTCCGGACAAATTCAGATATAAACGAAACACAGTAAAGACGGTTAAAAACAGATGATTGCAGATGATTGCGGTGGTGCACTAACCGGACATAAAACACAACCAACCGGGTGTTCGCGAATATAGCAATGCGGACAAAAGCAGAAGTTATCAGATGATATTTTTACCCGCTTTTATCTGCTTTTATCCGGCTTCGACAAAGAATTATCCGGTTTTGACGAAGAATTTATATCCGCAATCATCCGTCATTTTCAGCAGGGTAGTCCTGAAATTCTCTGAATGGCAAGATACTTTTTTAACACACTCGACTAGCTAGACATTATTCGTTACTAAGCAGATCAGGATGGAGATGGGGACTCCAAACAATTAATGTTCAGCTATGCCATTACGGACGCACACTTCCAGCTAAATATTGCAACCAATAGCTATTTATAGTTAGCTCGCGTGCGTAAGCAGCCGTGAGATGTATCGTTTATAAGCAATACATCTCACGGCTAAATGCCGCGGCAGGCCGTATTCCAGCCGTAAGCGGGCCGGCTAGGGCAAGCCGAAGGATTTTGCAGCGGCATGCCGTATTCTGGCCGACTTCGGTTAGAACCCACATAACATGCTATGGATATGGATATTTTATGGATATACTTGATATATTCTTTAATGTATATCCATTTGTGAATATTTTATGGATATACTGAATATATTTTTTCATGTATATCCATAAAATTGATATACTTGATATATTCTTTCATGCAGTGGCGGCTGGTGGATTTTGGGCACACCCATATCTCAGTTATTAGACATGGGACCCACATCAAATTTATATGAGTTTATAATGACACTATATAGACAAGTTCTGCGCAAGCAGAATTTAAATTAAAGTTTGCGAAAAAAAGTTAGTTTTTAAGTGCAACCCCCAGCCTCCTGCCCCTCCAAATTAAGATAATTTAAATTAAAGTGGTACAATATTTAATTCACTGAAGTCTATCGATAAATTTCAAATTTTATTAAAAAAATTCAAGAATTACAGGTTTTATACCATTTATAATTTTTATTATTTCTTTTACTAAATTTTAAAAAATTTGAACTGGTATAAAATCTGTAATACTTGAATTTTTTTAATAAAATTTGAAATTTGTCGATAAACTTCAGTGAATTAAATATTGTACCACTTTAATTTGAATTATTTTAATTTGGAGGGGCAGGAGGCTGGGGGTTGCACTTAAAAACTAACTTTTTTTCGCAAACTTTAATTTAAATTCTGCTTGCGCAGAACTTGTCTATATAGTGTCATTATAAACTCATATAAATTTGATGTGGGTCCCATGTCTAATAACTGAGATATGGGTGTGCCAAAATCCACCAGCCGCCACTGCTTTCATGGATATCTATAAAATGTCCATAAATGAATGTACTTGATACATTCTTTCATGTATATCCATTTATGGATATTTTATGGACATACTTTGTATAACTTTTATGCAGGGTGTCCGGGAAAAGGAGGTCAATCCGTTAACCATATATTCCTTGAGTTAAAACAATAAGACTTTCATAATACCATTTTTCAATTTAGAGCTTCATGTTCGATATACAGGGCGACAAAGTTTGAAATTTAAAACTGATTTTTTTTAATAATTCGAGTAATTGATAAGATACTAAGTTTAAATTCGGTACACTACTTTAACATAAATAGTTACATTTTTTGAGACCAACAAAACAAAAAACAATTGTCAAATAATCAAAATAGGGGGGTCCAGTACTCACTGACTCCCCCTATTTTTTAATTCGTGCGCCAATGACTTCCAAACGGTATTTTTTCAGGATTGACCTAGGTCCGGGAAAAGGAGCTCCTTTTCCCGGACACCCTGTATAATAAAAATTATAACTATAGTATATAATTATAGTATAATAGTATACCATAGTTTTAATTTTTTTACTGAAATTTTTAAATTTTATATTATAAGCTTAGAATATAGGTACACTGGAATCAGTGTAGCCATCCTTTGAAAAATCGTTTTTTCTCCACTTAAGTTCTAATTCGTAAGAGACAATTTTTAAGATTTTGTTTTAATAATTAAAATATTTTTAAGATATTGAAATTTTTACATATTCATAAAAACTAATCTACTTACTGTAAACATACTAATTTTTTACCTTTTGTAAATAAACAAAAACCAAAATAATAAATTATTAAATTGTGCATAATTTTCTAAAGTTTTCTGTCATTTAAAAGTGTCAAATAGTTTGAAGTGTCCAAACATGGATTGTCCCGTTGGAAAATTAATTAATGAAAAATGCCATAAAAAATATTTTTCGCGATTGAATCTTGTACTAAGGAGGAAAAGGGTTTAATAGAAAGGCGAGTGGATGCAACTGTAACCGATATTTGTACGTAGGTATCACAAATTAAAGTATCTACATTATTTTAGCAAAATTTTTGGACATAAGTCGTTAGTTTATTCCTCTTGAAAGACATTATACACATAAGAAAATTTTCCGATTCATATAATTTTTTAGAGGTAAAAAATAGTAAATAGGTTTTTTTAGGTAATTGTAAAAGTTAAGAATATGACTTGTTCAGTTTATTTATCTATATGCAGTTAAAACTATAGGTTTAATTTAAATTTAGGATTTAATACCTGTTTTATTTTGTCTAAATATAAAGTTCATGATAAGTATGTCTTTAAGTCATTTAATTAGGTATGTTTTATTAATTTAAAAAATAAATAAATGGGTAGTTAATTTTCGACGCCACTGTATGTGGTTTTTATATGTTCAGAATGAATTAGAAGTCAATTCAAGGCTGTCGAGTTATTTTAAAGATGTAATACGCTTTTTAGAAATATATGGTTAATATATGGATTTAGTCACAGGTGGACATATACATCCACAGCCCAGCTAAAAGAAAAATACACAATAATTTTATTTATGACTATTGGAGACTAACAAGTGCCTGTGATGATAAGCATAAATTGGTTTAAATCGACTCACTCAAACATAGCCTTTTTAAACCATGAAATGGCTGAAAATAGTGATTTTTCGAAAACATGAATTTCAAATATATTTTTTAACTGTAAGCGGGCATTATACGAAAATGTTTTTATTGCTTTTATATAGAGTAAAATCTTTGGTACCTAACAAACTACATTAAAAAAAATTTGCTGGCAAGTTGTTCTAAGAATATATGAATTTATAAAATTAGACAATTTTGCCAAAATATTGAATTTTTAAAAAATTCCCAAAGACCATTTAGGCCATCAATAACTAAATGTGTCCTATAAGGTATAAAAGAGAAATATTTCCTTAACAATTAACAGTTTGTTTAATGTCGATAGCTTTATTAATTAGCAAAAGAAGCACAATTTTTTAAAGTTAGGTTTGCATAGTAACTTTAGAGTAGTACTCATTGGTGGCTAATAAATGGAATTACCCTATGGGTAAGAATTTATTTTTATTTCTTTTTAATGAGAAGTGAATTTATATTTTTTTTATTTTTAGGAAAATCAAGAGGCGTCATCTGTATTTTGTTTATTTAAAAAAATACTTTTTTTGTTTGTTTATTTTTAAAAAATAATTTTTTTTGTTTTTCAAGATGTTTCTTACATACCCTAACAATATGTTATGGATATCCATTTTCGGGTTTTTTAATATACATAATATATACCATCGATATATTATGGACATTCAGGAATATACATCATGGATATACTATGGATGTCCATATTACGAGTTTTTTAATGTACTTGATATATGTCATGGATATATTATGGACATCCAGGAATATACATAAGATATACGTCATGGATATACTATGGATATCCAAATAGAGGACAAAATCATATTTTATGGATATCCATGCTATATCCATACGATATTTGCGAATATACGAATATGCATAGATGTATATCCTATGTATATTTTCTTGTTATGTGGGAAGCTATTAATTAATTAGCAGATTCCTTTTAAATTTAGAATCACACTGGGAATGCCCAATTGAATTCAATTGGAAATTACCTATGGGTAGCTTTAACCAATCGAAACCACTACAAACAGTAGATTCCTAATTGGACTTTTCCATATTTTAAAGTATTGGGAATAACCAATAATTGCAATTAGTAAACGTCCAATTAGTAGCGTCCAAAGACTTGTTTGCAAACATGTTTCTTTATGATGGCGTCTCAACCATTCGAACAAGGACTGCTTACTTTAGTTTTGCGCAGCTACACGAGAGCCCTCTTGCGATATTTTAAAGTATTGGTATTTTAAGTATATATATATATATATATTTATATATTTACCTACGTCGCATAAGTGGGCGTCCGGTCTCTAAGCGTTCTTACTCAGCGTCCGACTATAAACACGAGCGTTTATGAGGGATTATCATTTAAACGGTTAACATGGAGCCTATACCTCTGCAGGTTATCTGAGCGTCTGCAAAAAACACGTTTTTTTTCCGATTGCCACACTAACAGTAATTCAAGTAAATTATAGCTTAGTTCCAAGCTCAGTTAAAACCGTTTCGCAACGGCAACGCTCATGCGCATAGGATAAATGGTGTCCGAAATTGATCCCTATGATCTATAATTGATCCTATGTGCATGAGCGTTACCGTTTCGAAACGGTTTTAAGTAAGCTTGTAACTTACCTTATTATTATTATTATAAATTATGTTTTTGGAAACTTTTTTATTTTATTTTTGTGTGTAGAATCTGCTCTTAAAGTATTTCTTACTAATTAACGCTACTCTCCAAAAATAAATTAGTCAAATATGACTAATTTAAAAGTTATTATTGGCTGCTTTTTCACTTGTACCATGGTTAACCATGAAAAACCATGGTACCCCCCAAAATTTAACAGCCAATTCTTATGTAAAATTGTCCCCTGAATCCGAAAAAACCGTCAAAAGTTAAAAAATTAGAACAGTTTTTGAGATATACTCAATTTTCCATTTAATATGGAATTGACTATATCTCAAAAACTGCTCAACTTTCATAATTTTTGGATTCAGGGGACAATTTTACATAAGAATTGGCTGTTAAATTTTGGAATACCATGTTATACTTTTAAATTAGTCATTTTTGACTTATTCATTTTTATACAGTAGATATTAAAATAAATTTAAGGAAAATATTTTTTTACTTGATTTTTTTTTGTATAATTATTATTGTCTTTTAAAATACAATATTGGGATCAATAAAAACTATAAAAACCATTCTTCTAGGTCATAAAATTTATTTAAAAAATATAAATCATTAATTTTAGAAAAAAAATAACTTTTATTAGCCTCCAGAAAAAACTTAGTTGATTTTTTAAATTTGATGAATTGTTATCTTCGTAGAGAATTTAATCCCCTACAAAACAATATAAAGGTTTTTTGTTTATTTGTTATATTTAATTGCTTATAAAACAAAAAATACCGGGAAAAAATTTTCCTTTCAAAATTCTTATTTTGGCGAGCGCAAATTAAAAAATGAAGATATAAGGCTGAAATTTTGATTCAATTATTTTTTTGTGACCAACAAAATAATTTTCATATGGGACCGAAAAAAAAAACAAGTAGTTTTATTTGACACAGTCTAGGAAATACATATAATATATGTAGATTAGGGTGGCCCCAAAAAAAAGAATATCTTTTTTTCTCGTCTCTTGTAAAAATATGTTAGTTTATCATGCTGTAAGAGCCCTGTCAAAATATCAGGTCGATTACAAATTATTTAGGGGTCGCTCAAGATTTTTTAAAATTTTCAAAATCGTCAAAAATTGAATTTTTGTTTTATTTTAATTTTTTTTCTTGTCTCGATATTATTTTTTTGGTAGAAAATAGTAAAAATTTTGAAAATATCAAATCAATATTTTAATTTCTAAAGGTCGCTAAAAGTTCGTTGGTATATTCAGAGGTCGCTCGAAAACATTCAAAATACTCTACTTTGAAAGTTAAAAAAATCTTGGGCGACCTTTAGAAATCAAAATATCCGTTTGAAATTTTCAGAATCATTATTATTTTTAAATTAAAAAATAATATCGGAACGAGAAAAAAAATTAAAATAAAAAAAAATCCAATTTTTGACGATTTTTGAAATTTTTAAAAATTTTGAGCGACCCCTAAAAAATTTTTAATGGAGCTGATCTGTTGACAGGGCTCTTAAAACATGACAAACCAACATATTTTCACAAGAGACAAGAGAAAAAAAATATTCTTATTTTTTTGGGCCACCCTAATGTAGATATTATGTATGTAATCATAAAATCTTAAGAATATCCAAAGTCGGTTAAATATGATAAAATATAACAATTTGGCATTAAAAACATTAATAAGCCATTTAATTTTTATAAGTTTGAAAGAGTTTTAATATTTTTACAAAAAAGATTGATTTTTTTACAAAAAAGTTTAATATTTTTCAAAATTCCTTCTGGTTAAAACTAGAGTCCCTTCATAAAAACGATCAAAAATTTAACCTCAAAGTAAATTTTTCCCAAATTAAAACAGGACGCAAGACACCCTTCTCTGTTTTTCTGCCCAAATGGTCGAAAAAACGCAGAGAAATATATGTTTGCACCGTGACATTGACAATCGTGGCCCGACTCTGGTTATGAAGGGACTCTAGTCAAAACTAGAGTCCCTTGATTCAATTTTTAGTTTTGACATTTGGACTTAGGTATATATAGTTTATAAGTTTATATAGTTTTATAGGTCTGACTAAATTGCAATATACCTACATATATAAATATTTTAAACTAATCATCTATTAAGGTGACAGATGCAGGGTTACCAGATTTTATCAAAAAATGGACATTTTGTTTGAACTACATATATAAATATTTTAAACTAATCTTCTATTAAGGTGACAGATGCAGGGTTACCGGATTTTATCAAAAAATGGACATTTTGTTTGAATTTACTTTAATTATACACGTAGAATAATAACCAATCATACAATTAACAATGATGATAAAAAAATATACTTACAAATATGACATACTTATGTCAAGAAATTTAAGGAAATATTAAGAAACTAATTATAATAATTTAAATAACAGAAGATAGCCATCATGAGCTGGCCAAATACTCTAAATTGTATTAAAGGTCAAAAACTAAAGAAGAAAGAAAAATTAACAATAATTAAATAACGTCAAATTGACAATTTCTATTGTATCAATTTTTTGACAAAATCTGGAAACCCATGATCGCTACATTTCTTTTTTTATCCACAAATAAATTTTTAATTAATAAATACTGTTTAAGCAGAACTGAAATAACTGATGTTGCTAAAAAAGATGAATTCTGCAAACGAAGTTAAAAAATGTGGTAGTACGTAAAAGTAGCGCGAAAATAAAGTAAAATCTAAAATATTACTAATTTACAGGTAAGAGAGCGAAAATTATACATATTTAGTTAACAATTGTTATTAATCACTATTTTAAACTTTAAACTCAATTTGCACAATGCTGATTGCACTAATACCACCATTTAGCGCTCAAACCAAATAAGAAATCCAGAAAAACCTAATTTATATTTAAGAAGGGATACTTAATCAGCGCCTTCGCTGGGCGCCCAGATAACCGCTGCAGTAAATATATAAACACCGTGTTTATAAATCTTGGGGTCGTAGCGCCTTTATGCGGAAATAAGCTGAACTACACTATAAACGTTAATCAAAAAAGTGGGCGTCCAGCAATTTTTTATTTTAAAATAATCTATGCAACCAAAGATACTATTTAAGCAGGTTCTTAAGGAATGGTCAGTGAGCGTCCGTTTATCGGACGCCTGGTGACTTCGGACGCTTAGTAAACCTACAATTTTACACAGGGGACGCCCAGTTATACCATATATATATATATATATATAATGATATATCATTTGATACGCTTTTGCGTTAAACTGACGGGACTTTCTCATGTCGAGCATAATACCGTTGCAACATAACAATGTTACATAACCGTACGGCCATGGCCTTTACGGTAATGTAACATGCATGTTATATAACATAACTTGGATTTTGAAAAAGTAACGGCAACGTAACATTGTTACCTATTTGCAACCATCAGGTTATGTAACTGAAATGTTACATATTACGATTGTTGCATAACATTTTGGTTAATGTTACGTTACAGTTATGTTTTACTTTCATAACGGCAATGTACCCAGTAAGCAGGGCCGGATTTAGGCATGGGCCACATGGGCCCGGGCCCAGGGCGGCAAATTTTTAGGGGCGGCAAATTTTGAAGGCCAGTTAAAATTTTGCTAAAAAATCAAGAGCGTTTTATGCAAAATTTTTGTTTTCACTCAGATTTATACACTAATTAAAACTATAAAAAGTTGGAAGAGAAGTTTTTTAATACATTAGATAATTTTATATCAGACTACACTATTATTCTGCGTAGTGCGTCACTGCGTAGAAGGGCGGCAGTCGATGTACCCGAGGCGAGTGGGGCGCGACTCTAGCTTATTCGCTGAGTCATTCGTTATTCGGGGTAATGATGCGTTGGGCCCATGGGCGGCAAATTCGTAAATCCGGCCCTGCCAGTAAGCACAAGTTAGCCGGCCCGCATAGGACCCGAATACGTTTTGCCGAATCGGCCGCGTGCGGCCGGGCATATCCGCCGCATATCCGCCGGCCACAACAGCCTCCCTGATAGCACAGTTTATTCTAAGAATGTTTTTTAAACCTTCCAGTGAGAATATTCTTAGGATCATGCTATATTACTTCTAGTCATGTTCTAAGAATGTTTTTTAAACCTTCCAGTGAGAATATTCTTAGGATCATGCTATATATCTTCTAGGCATGTTCTAAGAATGTTTTTTAAACCTTCCAGTGAGGATCATCCTATATTTCTTCTAAAGAACATGCTTAAAAGAAATATAGCATAATCCTAAGAATATTCTCACTGGCCTCTAGGCAGGTTCTTAGAAGGTGCAAAGTTTTGTGGTAAAAATTAATCCACTCTAAACATACCTATGCTTAGAATGTTGAGAAAGTAATTAGAATTAAATAATAAGTAAAAAACAACCCAAAATATTTTTTATAGTTATTTATCAAATTAAAACAAAATTAGATAACAAAAATACTTTTACTATAGGTATTTTATTTTATGTTAAAAATAAATATTTATTAATTTGTATACCGATTTTTTATTTCTGAATTAACATTTTTATGTATAATAATCCTACTATCTTCAACTTCAATCTAATCTGACTTATCCCACAAAATTTTCCAATTTTACTTTTTATGAAATAATGTCATACAACTTATGGTTCAGAGGTCAAATTGTTTATTTAATATTTTTAAATAAATATATATTAAATGTCGCAAATTTTTTTAAGGGGACGACAAATAGATTTCACTTTCTTATTATGACAGTGCCCAGCTAGCATTTATGATTTCATATTGACGTCAGAATAAAATCAGACGTGAAAATCGTTCGTCACGTCTGTCGAGAATCTGACGTCAGTAGCGCATACGCGAATGTCAGCAATATGAAGTCAGACTGAAATCAGATGTGATTTTTGTTACTGCTGACGTTGGCTTTGAAATCATACTGATGTCAGAATTCATCAGGAGGCGACAAATACGCCTCATGAGGCGTATTTGTCGCCTCCTGATGAATTTTACGAATGTAGAATCCAACATATTAGAACGTGGGTATCTGACATATTTGGAAATATTCTCAAAAGCTTCCTAGAAGCTCCATAAGAAACCTTCTGAGAACATTCCAAAAACGTATTCTTAAAATGGTCTTAGATTGCTTTTTAGGAAGGTTTTAAGAAGCTTCTAAGAATCTACTTGGATCATTAAAAGGGTATCTATTGAATGTTTTAAAAGTCCCTAAGAACATTCTTAGCAATAAGGGAAGGTTCTAAGAATATTCCATTATTCCGAGTCGTATCTTCTTAGAAGATTCTTAGAATCAAATTTTGCTATCAGGGCTGGCCATTCAAAAAAAGACCACAGACGACCTGGATAGTTTATAGCTATAGCTAGCTATTATTCGCTATTGAGGATGGAGATGGGGACTCCAAACAATTTATGCTCAGATATTTCATTACAGACGCACACTTTCAACTAAATATTGCAACTCATCGCTATTTATAGTTAGCTCGCTTGCGTAAGCAGCCGTGAGATGTATCTCTTAAAAGATAATTATGCCGCGGCAGGCCGTATTCCGGCCGTAAGCGAGCCGGCTAGGGCAAGCCAAACGATTTTGCAGCGGTATGCCGTATTCTCGCTGACTTCGGTTAGAACATGGCTAAACGGTACCGGGCTAACATAATTATGTTAACGCGGGCCGTAAGCGGGACGACTGGGGGCAAGCCGAACCGCCGGTCAACCGCTTATGTCGAGCGAAGGCCGACTTTTTGCCAAGTGTTTGGTGCTTACCCAGTAAGCACAAATACGTCCTTAGGCTGTCCTCGGGACGTCAGCTTGGGACATTGCGGAAGTACTCAGGACGTCCCGCAATGTCCGTTTGACGTCCCCAGGAGGTCTACAGACGGCCAAATGATACACTTTCAGATGTCCGTAGGACGTCCTGATTAGGACTATGTCGGGATATACTCAAACCAGCTTATTAAGGTACTGTGAGGGCTTTTTCAGACCTTTCTTTGGAAATCCGCATGTTGTCATGATAACTATACAGGGTGTTCGGAATAGTTCCACTAGCACATTTAAAAGAAAATAGATTTTACCCTTAGCGGCTTGGCATCCATATTTGTTTTAGCCACCCAATATTATTGGATCTTGCTTTTGGTAGATTGTAAAGAAAACATTTTCTTAGCTTTACATTTGATCAGACTTAGAAATTACGTTGAACCAAAAATAAATAACGAAGCCGAAAACCTCGTGTTGCGGCCATGATACTTTCTTCTTCTTCTCTCCCCTTCTTCCGCTGACGGATATGACACTCCCCTAACGGATATTAAACTTACGCGCTAAATTCAAATATTTAAACGTTCCTTACTATGACACCAAGAGTTGGCAAATTCGGCAACTTTTGGAGCACTTCGAGTAACGATCGGTACAAAACGGTGGCAGCACAGTCGAAGCCAGTCGTATTCAAATTCAAATATGATATTATGCGCAGAAAGCAAAGTTATGCAGAACGATAAATGACAGGTAACAAATGACAGGTGACAAATGACAGGTAAGAAATGACAGGTGACAAATGACAGGTATGATAGGTGACAAATGACAGGTATGATAGGTGACAAATGACAGGTGTTGGAAAGTGACAGATATCTGCCGCCTTGTATAATATTACAGGTGACAAATGAAGGTGGCAAATGACAGATAAGAAAATGACAGGTGGCAGATTATGAAAGGTGACAGATATTTGTCGCCTTGCATCATATGACAGGTGACAGATATCTGTCACTTTGCATCATTAGACAGGTGACAAATGATGCAAATGCTATACATTTTTTGCCTTTTGGAAAGACGGCATGAAGATATATATATATGGTATACTATTGCCATTTTAATTCTATGACGTCCTATGGACGTCCAAGGTACGTCAGAAATGGGATACCCAATATACTATACCCAATTTAATTTCAGGACGTCCCATGGACGTCCAAGGTACGTCAGAAATGGGATATCCTAAACTGGCCCGGACAGACCCAATCAGGATGTCCTTGGGAGGTCGTGTGCTATTTGGGTACTGGCCCAGTAATACTGCAGTACCCATGGGTAACATTGTAATCCATTAAAAAGTTACATAACAACAACACCCTGCTTAAAATACCCCATAGAGACCTGTACAAAATAATCTATCGGGCGCTACCGGATTCAATATGTGCATTTGTCCATGGTTTTTTCCGGATACGGCCCGATAGAAAATGTATAGGAAATTACCCATAGGTACACCATAACATTTACATTTTCCCTATTGAGACCGATAGAAAATGAAGGATATATGGGTATATCCCTATAGAACAACCATAAAACACTTGACAAAATTGTATTAAAATCTATAGGGTCCTATGGGGGAAAAAGTAATTTCTACATTTATGTGTATTTTCCCCATTGAAACCAATAGCAAATAAATCAAGGGTGGATATCCCTTTAGAACCATAAATCCCAACTATCCCAGATAGCAAAATGTAGTCACGATGCGCGCAGTGAGTGCACGCGTGCGTCTTTAAACGGCACGCGTGCGCGCAGATCACTACACAGATGCGCTTACATATGCGTCTCATATGCAGCGCACGTGTGCCGGCGCATTTAAAGCGCACGTGTGCCGACGCATTTCCAGCGCACATGAATGAGTCAAAAAAGTTATGGGTTGCAATATTTAGTTGGAAGTGTGCGTCTGTAATGGCATAGCTGAACATTAATTGTTTGAAATCCCCATCTCCATCCCCATCTGCTCAGTAACGAATAATGGCTAGCTATAGTCGAGTGTCTTAAACCTATAGGACGTCTGAAGGCTTTTTTTGAATGGCCAGTCTGTTGTGGCCGGCACCCGGCCAACTATACACAGTCGACACTCGGCCGAGTAAACATACCCGACATTCGGCTAGGTGGACATGCCCGTCCTACACGCCGGAACAAATACATGTGTCGGGCCGCTCGCGGCCGATTCGGCAAAACGTTTTCGGGCCGTATGCGGGCCGGCTAACTTGTACTTACTGGGATATTACGATCGTTGCATAACATTTTGGTTAATGTTACGTTACAGTTATGTTTTAGAGACCTATACAAAATAATCTATCGGGCGCTACCGGATTCAATATGTGCATTTGTCAATGGTTTTTTCCGGATACGGCCCGATAGAAAATGTATAGCAAATTACCTATAGGCACACCATAACTTTTACATTTTCCCTATTGAGACCGATAGAAAATAACTCAATGAAGCATAGGGTAGGTGCACCGGTTGTGGCCATCTTAAGAAAACTTTTAAGTTCATTCAACTCCAATGTATTTATTTTAACAGTTTTTTCTCCTCGAATGACAGATATAGTATAACTAGATATCTTTGTCTTAAAAACTTTTACCTAATATGAAATATATAGGTCAGACAAAGACAAATTCAATAAAATAGCCGAAAAAGGCAGTTTCGCTAGTTGTGGCCACTTATTTGCTACTTGTGGCCAGAGGCCTCACCAGTTGTGGCCATCCTATTAAAATGCATATGAAATAAGAAGCAAAATGAACAGGTTGTTTATTAAAAAAACCTAATTTACATAAACAAAAACATGAGTTTCATAACAAGCGTTAACACTTTTTTTTCATATAAAATATTAAAAAAAAAACATTTTTCAGTCAAAGAACTAAGTACTAAGTAGAAACAAAAACAAATAAATATTTAGTTAGGTACATAAAATAATAATTATTATAATAAGGCTTTCATTTCGGGAACTGCACAGACTCCTCTGGTATTTATGGCTTTAGGTTCGTTTATTTTCAACACTACGTCGTGGCCTTTGTACCACAATAGATCCGGCGAATCTGGCCATTTCCAATGGTTTATTCCAGTTTTTCGCATTGCACAACAATAACATTCATTGTTTTCTTTGTTTAAAATTTTTGCTGGATACAGTTCACCTTCATATTTGACTATTACATAGCTTCCTATATCTAAAATGGTAGACATATTTTCTACTTTATCAGTCTTAGCCTCTTCTATCACAGCAGTGTTTGTATTAAAATCTTCTTTGGTCGGTTGCTGTTCATCGTTTGTATCATTACTCTCCCTGGACTCTTTCGTGTTTTCATCAAAAATTTGTTCTTTATTAGGTGTAGGCTTATCTAAAAACACTTCATTGTTTTCCTCTTTGTTAACCTTTTTTTTCGTTAAATTTTTTCCTTTGTTTATTTTGTCACTCTTACTTGCTCTTTTTGCAGCCTTTTCTGCAGCTAAATTTTCCTTAGATTTTTCTTTGTCTTCAAAAATTTCTATCCACTTGTTTGTATTAAAATCTTCTTTGGTCGGTTGCTGTTCATCGTTTTCATCATTACTCTTCTTGGACTCTTTGGTATTTTCATCGAAAATTTGTTCTTCATTAGGTGTAGGCTTATCTAAAAACACTTCATTGTTTTCCTCTTTGTTAACCTTTTTTTTCGTTAAATTTTTTCCTTTGTTTATTTTGCCACTCTTACTTGCTCTTTTTGCAGCTTTTTCTGCAGCTAAATTTTCCTTAGATTTTTCTTTGGCTTCAAAAATTTCTATCCACTTATCTGAAGTAACCACTGAAGGAAGTGGTATTTTTTTCTTTTTTGGTTTAACTGAAGACTCGTCGGGCCATGTTTTCACATCTTGAAGAACATCACTAACTGTCCTTTCCTTAAGAAGCCTTACATCTTTGTCCTTGTCGTTAAACTCGTCATTTTTTTCTGCTGCTGCTTTAAATACTATATTCTGTAATATATTGATTCCTTTATTATTTGCGCATTTTTTAATTATTTTCTCTTCATTATCTTCTATGGTCTCTTCAATGTTGTTGTTAAATCGATTGTGAAATTCAGGAAAATCAAACACAAAATAGTCATCTTCAATATTTTCATATTCGTTTGAAAAGCTAGATTCTGTTGGAATTCCTGCACCTTCGATCTGAGTTTCTAAATTAAAAGTTGTTACTTGCTCTTCTTGAGTTTCATCATTTTTTGTTTTTATTTCTTGAGACATGTTTAATTCAGGTTCTGGGTCTATATCAACTTTAATTGCACGCCAAAAATTGTACAGTTCTAAATATCGATCCTCTCCTTGCCAAAAATAGTGAGCTGAATATGTTGTTTTAAAATTTTGCAGTACCCATGGATCCATTTGCTGCTCCAAAAATTTAAAATGAGACATTTTGTCATTTACATTTGAATTTTCCTGAGTAATTTCCCATTCTTCATTAGTATTTGGCAGGTTTTTGCGTACACATTTGTCGTAATGGGGAGCATTTTCGTCAAATGGATAAAGACCACAGACACGAAATCCGGATTTAATGGCTACAGTAAAATCTTTTTCTGTCAAAATCGAATTTAATGCAGCCGGAATGTCCTTTTTCTGAATATTCTGACCTTCATGTTCGTATAACCATTTTCTTGCAATTTTCTTCCATGCTTGTTTTAAGGGATAAAAGAAGGCAACATCAAGAGGTTGCAGGAGATGTGTTGTGTTTGGTGGAAGGCAAATTAGGATTATACCATTTTCACGACACAAGTTGCTTAAATTTAAAGACAAGTGGGATGCGTGACCATCAACAAAGACAATCACTGGCTTAGGAATACTTTTATAATCCAAAAACTTAATAAAGACATTTGCAAAGTATTCATAAAATTGCCTGCTTTGCATCCATCCTGAATCCGAAGTTCCAATTCCCCAATTTTTGGGAGCAGCTGCGGCGTAAAGTTTGGGTAAACGTTTAAACTTGTAAATTGTTAACGGCGGTGCAACGGAGTTACATTATCTTTGTCAGATGTGCCGACGTCATATACATTTTTCCCCCTGGGGCCCAGTACAAGAGACCCTTTAGGTGATAAAAAAATGGCTGTCTCGTCCATGTTAAATATGCGGTCTGGGTGGTTTAAAATAGCAGCATCAGCCCCCAGGAGCTCCTTAACGTGACTAAACCAACGTCTAATAGATTCTTCAGAAACCGCAGCCCTTGCCTTGTTTATAAATTCCGCCTTTTTCTTGCTTACTTCCGGGTGCCTTTTCATAAAAGAATCGAACCATTTTCTTCCTGGAACCCCTTTAAAGAATTTTGTCTGAATATTACACTCTTCTTGGATTTTTTGTACAGAGTATAGAAGACCTTCTTTATTTATAGGAAAACCCTTTGAGGAACAGTCCAGGATCCAGGAAACCAATTTTTGTTCTACTTTTGGGCCAAGAGAACACGTTGGACCCACTTTTCGGCAATCATCCCTGGTTTTACCATCCAGTCTATTTCGTACAGATGATCTAGGGACATTAAATTTCTTGCATGCTGTTGATACGGGCATATAATCATGTCGTATGGCATTAAGGGCATTTTGCATGGCACTTTCGGAATATTGAAATAATTTTCGGGGTGCCATAATTTTTCTGAAACAAATTAATTTAATTAATTTTAGGCTGTTAGGTGCCCCTTTTCTACCTTGTTTAGTATTACATTTTGCCATCTCTTTCTACTGCATGGCCACAACTGGTTTTCATGACCCATTTGTAGCCACTTAAAGACCACAACTGGTGCAGAAAGCACTTTTTATGCTCCAATTGTGGCCACTATTAATTTAATTATTTATGAGTTAAATATCTACTTCAAAGTGTTAAAATAACATGTAAAATTCCTTTATAAGTCAAATACCATCCACTTTGAACACAAACATTTAAATTCTTAGACAGAATCATGCATTAACTTACCTCGTGTTTCTTAACAAAATCCCTAAAAAATCACAACATTCCCGCCGCGTGCTTAAAAATCGACTGTTTTAAAAAACACTGTAACTAACAAACGCAATGTAATGCACTAGCGCGATCCATAATAACTTAATGAGTGGGATTTTAGATTGTCTTATTGGCTAGTTTAAAAGTGGCCGTTAATATTTTAGATTTGTTTCGTGGATGGCCACAAACGGTGCGATGGCCACAACCGGGGCATCTACCCTATATAGGGATATCCCTATAGAGATACCATAAAACATTTGACAAAATTTTTTTAAAACCTATGAGGTCCTATGGGGGAAAAACTAATTTCTACATTTATGTGTAATTTCCCCATTGAAACCAATAGCAAATAAATCAAGGGTGGATATCCCTATAGAACAACCATAAATCGCAACTAAGGGTCCTATACATACCGATACACCCTATAGAAACACCATACATTCCGATACAAATATCTATCGGTTTGAACAGGGTCTCTATGGGGTATTTTAAGCAGGGAACGGCAATGTAACATTGTTACTTCAATGAGTGGGAAATAGGAACCTATTTGCAACCGTCAGGTTATGTAACTGTAATTTTACACATCACAATCGTTACATAACATTTTGGTTAATGTTACGTTACAGTTAGGTATGTTTCATTTTCATAACGGCAATGTAACATATGATAGCAATCGTGCGTCGCACGTAGGTCGCACGGCGTGAGAACGCATACGTGTGGTCGATTTCACACGCATATGCCCACGCGATGAGCGCAGTATGAGCGCACGACGTGATCAATGATCTCTTACACTGTGCTTATCGGCAGTGATGCCAGATTCTATAAAAAAACAGTAGATTTCGTTTTTATTCACCTTATAATTACAAAAATGATTCAAATTTTAAAATTCGCGCGTAACCGGTCAACGCGGTAATTCGACAAAAACATAACCTTATTACATTACTGCAATCGGGTTGTTTTTGTATTGTATTTAATTTTCTATTGTGTTTGTTGTGTCCACGTGTTATTATATATTTTATTTTACGTTGGTG
Source organism: Brassicogethes aeneus (assembly GCA_921294245.1). Taxonomy (NCBI): domain Eukaryota; kingdom Metazoa; phylum Arthropoda; class Insecta; order Coleoptera; family Nitidulidae; genus Brassicogethes; species Brassicogethes aeneus. Next base: position 30,163,195 of record OV121137.1, read on the forward strand.
ATATTATAACGTCGTCAGACATACGGTTATTTTAAGAACCAAAAACCGACAACACAGAGCAGATCCCGAAAAACCACCAATACATATAACGTCAGCGGAAACCTAAAACAGAATATATATATATATATATATATATATATATCGACGGGTTTAAAGCAAAACAGTACCTGTACCTGTACTTCTAACAATTTTTCAAAAAATTTGGCGCTTGTGCCATTTTGTATTAAACCCGTCGTTATATATAGGGTGTTATGTAATTAATGTCATATATTAAAATACTGAATACCTTTTGACATAAGGAATAAAGAAAAAATATTTAAAAAAACATTTTTCCAAAGATAAAGAAAAAATATGCATTAGAAGTTTTTTATATTTTTTGTGATACGCCACTGGTTTCACACTTATTTATCTCTGCACACCTGTATTTTGTGAGTACATAGATACCAACCAACAAAGTAGCTATGCGTTGCCAGAGGTAAAAAATTGTTACTAAAAATTTTTCTTGCAAAAAATAAATAAAAACTCAATAAATACAAAAGTTTTATGCCCATAAAGCTCTAATAACCTTCTGTACTTATTTACTGATCCAGCTATTAGCTTAAGCAATGATTAGAAAATTTAGTACCTTTGAAATTTGAAATCCATAACCACAAAGTTAATTTTTTCATCAGTTTTTTTCTCTGTTTACTCAGATGAAATTGGAAACTTTAAACATTTAATTTGTGTAAATAAATCCAAAAGCACTTCCCTTAGTTAAGATATTTACAATTTGAAAACATAACCTAAAATTTAAAAGAAATGCACTAGATTCTGTCATAAAGTTGGCAGATTTTGTTTGAATTTATAAATTCAAACAAAATCTGCCAACTTTCATTTTTGTTCTGAAGGTATACCTTCAGTACAAAAATGAAATAACCAACAATTAATAAAAACGCCAAATTGACAATTTGCATTGTTAATTTTGTCATTTTCTTCTTCTTCAATCTGAACACAGATGCACTGTGTTCAGGGGTAATGGCCTTTAGCTTAATTAAAAGCTATTTGGCCAGCTCATTATGTTTTTTGAATATGTTCAAGGGTCTCAGTTAAGAGAATCTGAGACTCAGATTCTGAGTACAACTCATCCCTAAAATCATTTATTTTAAATTATTATTATTCATAGTTCATTTTAATATTAATTTATGTCTAATTTCTATCACAAGTTTCACTGTATCACTTAAAAAAAAATTTTCACACTTATTTTTCGATATATTCTTGTTTATTTATTAATATGTCCATTTTCTTTCTTCGTTTCTTTTCAATACATTTAACATTGTCCAAAATTACTTATCATCATACATTACACTTTTAAAATCATCCATACAATTTAACCATTAAATATTTCGTACCAATTTCATGTATACATTTTTTATTGTTTAACCTTCATTTTGTAGTCCATTCCAACCATGCACCATAGCGAATGGCTCTATGCACATATTATCTTTAATTATTTTGTCATTTTTGTAATTAAGCTAAATTTAAACAATGTTTGTCAACTTTTTTGAGAGATTTTGGAAACACTGTCACCAACCATAACATAATAAATCCACCAGATTAACCTAAAGTTCCTAGTCGATCAGTGGCGTACTTTTTGGTAGGATAAAGGTTATTATAAATTATTTTTAGACTTTGGAATTTAGAAAAAAAAAGTTTCAGGTGCTTCTTTATGGACCCTAAGGAACAACCCATTTTAATATATAACATTAATTACATAACACCCTGTATGCATTTCCTTTTAAAATATACAACTTTTTTGACTCATTCATGCTGGAAATGCGTCGGCACACGTGCTCTTAAATGCGCCGGCACACGTGCGCTGCATATGGCACGCATATGTAAGCGCATCCCGTGCCGTTTAAAGACGCACGCGTGCACTCACTGTGCGCGCATCGTGACTACATTTTGCTATCTGAGATTGTTAGGTAACAATGTTACTCCTATATATGAGTGGGAAATAGGAAACTATTTGCAACCATCAGGTTATGTAACTGTAATGTTACACATCACAATCGTTACATAACATTTTGGTTAATGTTACGTTACAATGTTGACCGGGATGTGTAAGGCCTGGATCTTGATATAAAGCTTTAAAGCTTACAAGTTTTTCTAACCCTTTTTATTTATATTACTATTACTAGTCGTGGCATAAAGCTAATATTTTTAATATTATGCTTATTAATAAGCATAATATTAAGCAGTGATAATTATAATTATAATATATATTAAGCAGTGATAATTATCACTATTATTATTATTATTTAATTATTATTAAAATCATTGAAATACTAGTAGTATTATACTACCAGTATTATTTATATGATTAAAATCCATGACGTAACACTTGTAGCCAATCATGATTTCGGTGGAATTATTCTAATCAACATTCTAAGCAAATCCCATAAGTTAAGAAAAATGTGTTATTTGGCAACGCTGGTTCTATTTAAACTTATATTTGCGCATGCGTTACTGTATTGATATTGTAATATTTTTAAACAGTGAATTGAAAACTTATTTTTTGATAATATAAATATTTTAATTTTATTTATTATCTTATCACTCAAATTATTTAAATCGGAGATTGTTTATTGTTCGCCAATCTTCATAATAAAAAATATCAATTTTGAATGACTCATGCGCACTCAGTTATTATTCAGCCATGTTCGTTGGTATACATTCGTAGAACTGTAAACTTTAATTGTTGTTTTTAAGGCAGATTTATAAAGTCTCGGCCTAAAAATGTCAGGGAACATGGGGATGGAACAACTTATTCCCATTGTAAATAAATTGCAGGATGCCTTTACGCAACTGGGGGTGCATTTGACATTGGATTTACCACAAATTGCAGTAGTGGGCGGACAATCCGCTGGAAAAAGCTCAGTTTTGGAAAACTTCGTTGGCAGGTAAAAAAAAAATAGCCAAAATAAGTTAATTACCTAAATAATAAAAAGTCTCAAATATAGTTGGTCAATAAACAGTTCTAAATTGACAGGTTGACCTGTCTTATAAGTTTTGAGTCACAATTTTTCCTAAAAGGGGGAATAGATTCTAGTTATTTAATTAGATGCTTAATTTATTGTTTAACGTTTAAATTTTTATAAATATAACGCATTGTTCATTATTGTTTTCAAGCATTACAGTAGGTATGTGGGTAGTAACTTTATTGATTTTTATATTTTGTATTGTGATAAGTTGACTGACACAAATATCTTTTACAGAGACTTCCTTCCTAGAGGATCTGGCATTGTAACTCGTAGGCCACTTATCTTACAGCTGATTAATTCACCTACTGGTAAGAAATTAAAAATACTGTAGATAAAATATAGTACTTATATACTATTACCTATAACTTTAAAAAATGTATGCTTACAATTTTATTGACCTAAAATAAACAGCAATAAAATGTCTCTTAAATATGACGATATATCATGATACCTACATAAAGTAAGCAACAAAAATAACAAAATATTAAAATTTTTTTAACAGACAAATAGATTTTCAGAATTTTGTGGCCATATCTCTATAATAAAACTAAAAACTATTGATTTACTTAAGGAGGTTTGGGCACTATATAAGGCACAATAAAAAATGTTTCCATTTCAGTATTGGTTTTTAGGTAAAAATATATTAAAGATTCTAAAAATATATGGGCTAGCTGTATAGAACATGACAATAAGACATTGATGTAACATTTTTCACCTATGCACTTATGCCTGTAGAAGTTGCATATGAATTTTTGTTCACATTCACAACACAGTTTTGCAATATTAAACGAAATGAAAAATTATCCATTTGTCATTCTTATCCTGTAGATGCAGCATCACTGAATACACAAACCTAACAAAATTTGGTATAAATTTAGGGACTTAATATGTTTGTTCCTACAAGAGTCCTATTGTGCAGGCATTTGACTGTTTTAAACAGTTTTAGACTCTTGTGGGAATGAATTTTTATTGCTGCAATTAATGTTTACCTTAACATTTTAGAAAATAGCAATATGCAAAGATACTCTTTGGCAATATTTACTCAAAATGTCAAAAAATTGTCAAAGAATTGTAGTTGAAAATTAAAGTACAAAAATGAACTTTAATTTGGTTTTGTTTAAATAAATACAATTTTTTATAAAAATTTAAAAAAATACAAAAATCAACTCAATCTAAAAACAATGTTCAATAAATGGGATAATATAAATGAACAAAAAGAAAAATAGAGTTAAGTTCATGGAAAAACAAAAAAAGATTCTATTTTAAAGGATATATTTTTAAATTTTCCCCAAATTAAAAAAATTACTAGGAATCAAAGTATTTAAGTAATATTCAATGTAACTACTAGCCTCTTACAAATTTACTAGCCCGCGTAAAAAATCACAGGTAAGATAGTCCAATGTCCAGGGTTCGAAAAAATCATGATTAAAAAAAACAAAAATTAATAATTTTTAATAAAAAAATTAAAAAAATCAACAAAGAATTTTTTAAATTTTTATAACAATTTTTCAAAATTATAAGCTTTCCTTAATAAAGTGTACCTACTATTCAAAAAAAATATTAATTGGCACTACTTTATAAACAAATAAACCACCGTCCGCAACTGTCATATATTTTTTGTATACCTATTCCTTTATTATTTTATTTAACAAAATAAGCAGTTCTTCTATGCATATGAATTTATTTAAATAGTGTCAAGATATTATTGTGCTTTAGTTTTAGATCTTAAGTGTTTTTTTTAGATTCTAGAAACTTTTTTTTTAAACTGATTTAAATCATTGATTAAAATAAAAAAATCACTTGATTTAAATCGTTGATTTAAATGGTTTATTTACATCGTTGATTTAAATCAGGCAAACCCTGTTGGACATGCGACTTGTTCTTAGAAAATAACGTTCCAAATTGAAAACTTGTTATCACTAAATTATGTTTTGCTACAAATGTTGTCTTTAAAGCAAACAGTTAATTTATCCATATTTAGATACTCCTTAATTTTACTAGCCTCTGGTAATTTTACGTTAGCGCCTGTCCCGTTTTTTTGCAATTCTGTGCCTAGTAAATTTAGGTACAAAAATAAATGTTATTTTTTAAAACCTTCAAAATATTTTAACAGCCACTGTTCTAACCCTTCCCATAAAAGTTTCGCCCAGATACGGCTCTGTACAAAAAGATCCATAAACGTTAATGGTTAATACTGTACCGACTTGCCCTATAAGGAAATATATAAGTCAATAAACAATACTATTAATTAAAACAATGGTGCCAACCAATGGGTCATTCCACCAAATACATTTTTTTAAGTTGCTCCTCGCGAATTTTGTTAAAATTTTGTGGATTTATTCTCTTCATCAAAATAATAACTCACTGAAGATTTGAGCTCTTAATATTAGTACATACATCCTAGTAATAATTTTTCAAATTTTTACGATATACATTTAATTTTTCGTTAGTTTTTTTTGGATGTAAAGAATGTTTTATAAAAATACAAAAAGTAAGAAATTCTTAGCTTTTTAATGAAAATATTTATTTATTATTATAAGTAATGAAAATCTTTAATTAAATGTTTGAGGGTCTTTCATTGAAAGACCCTCAAACATTCAACCAAAGAGGAAAATGCTATTTTTTGGCCTTGCGGCAATTTTTATTTCAAATTTAATATTTTTTCTGAAAGCTGAGAATTTTTTACACAAAACATGTAATTTAAACGATGGGGTTATTTTTTATTTAAATTCAATTTAAATTATAAAATCATTTTTTAAAATAATTGAAGCTATATAGCTGTTAGTTTTACACCAATTTTGTCTCTTTATTAAATAATTATTCAAGCGCGCGAAACGCACGAATTACAAAACAGTTTTTATAAAAAAATAGTAGATAATGTATTATACAGGGTGTTCCAACGAAAACTTGTACCCCCCCCAAACGTTTTATCGGATGAGTGTGGAAAAAATTCCTTGGACACGTCAATTTTTATTTTTAGGGGGACGAATTTTGATGTATGTTTCACGCCACCACCCGCCCCCCCTACACGCTCCACCCCGCCCGCCCTCTAAATTTTAAATTGTAAGGGGGGTTGAGTGAAATATCATTTTAACGGTCTTTTAATTCTTAATAAGGTTCTGTAATTTTTTTAAAATCTGTTAGTTAGTTTTGGAGAAATTGCTATTTGAAGTTTTAAATTTGATGAATAAAAAAACAATTGTAAATTAAAGAATTTAATGTTCAAAGTACAGGCATGCATGACATTTTTTTTTATGAGGTTGCCATGGTAACGCGCGCACGCGCCACACGGATTTATTTAAATGCAGTTATCAAGAATAATTAGTAAATGCCTATGTTCAATAAGTTGTTATCAGTTTAGTTATCTAAACCTTTTTAGTTTAACATTGTGAACTTTACAACTTATTCTCAAAATGGTATACTCCATTGAAGAAAGAACGGAATTATTGCAACCTATTATCGAAATAATGATTGTGCAAACGCCTCGGCACGAATTTTTAATAATAATCATCTCGAAAAAAACGTAAGTTACCAATACGTTCAACAATTAGTAGCTAAGTTTCAAACTACGGGTTCCATCCACAACAAAAAACGTGAGGCAAACCGTCCAGTAAGAAATGAAGCCATAGAAGTCTATCAGGAAATTATCTCAAGCCTCTGGCGTATCCGCCACCAGTGTGTTTCGCATCATGAAAATGAACAAGTTTCATCCTTTCAAAATTCGGCTGGTTCAAGAAATTAATGAAGATGACCCTGATCGCAGGTTACAGTTTTGCGAATATTTCAGTGAGCAGTTGATTATTAATCCTAATCTTTTGTATAATACATGTTTTTCGGATGAGTGCACTTTTATGTTAAATGGACAAGTGAATAGATATAATTGTCGCTATTGGAGCGATACTAATCCACATTTGCTCTATAAAACCCACACCCAAGTTCCCCAAAAGTTAAAAGTTTTTTTGTTTTATTTTTTTTACCAAATTTAAAACTTCAAATAGCAATTTCTCCAAAACTAACCAACAGATTTTAAAAAAATTACAGAATCCTATTAAGAATTAAAAGACCTTTAAAATGATATATCACTCAACCCCCCTTACAATTTAAAATTTAGGGGGCGGGCGGGGTGGAGCGTGTAGGGGTGCGGGTGGGGGCGTGAAACATACATCAAAATTCCTCCCCCTAAAAATAAAAATTGACGTGTCCAAGGAATTTTTTCCACACTCATCCGATAAAACGTTTGGGGGGGTACAAGTTTTCGTTGGAACACCCTGTATAATATTTTGGCATCAAAAATTTCAAAAATATTCTTCTTTTCTTTAATAAAAAAAAACGCAAGACATATTTTATAAAAGTAGAGATAATTTTAATAATTGAAAGGTGTGGATGGGACAAAAAAAAGATTTATCTTTCAATTATTAAAATTATCTCTACTTTTATAAAATATTTATTGCGTTTTTTATTTTATGTATAGCCTAATAAAGAAAGAATATTTTTGACAATTTTTATTCCAAGATAGTATATAATAAATTATCTACCTACAATTTTTTTTCTAAAAACAGTTTTGTGATTTGTCCCTTCCGTATGCTTGAAATGACCGTAAAGTAATAGGAATATGTATATTATATTATTTTCAGAAAAAAGACAAAATTAGCCTTAAATTGACAGACATTGAATTGGTAAGAAGTCCACAAGTTAAAATTTTGACAAAATATTTCAATAAATCAGTTTTATAGTTCTAATTTAGAACCAAAGATAAAATCTTTGTTTAGAACCTCTAATAGTTATTTATGTCATTAGGTTAAGAAGTAAGGTTTTTTGTGCTAAGCTCAAGGTTTGAAGGCCGACGCGTAGCGGAGGCCTACAATTGAGCGAAGCACAAAAAGGCACTTCTTGGCCGAATGGCATACAACATTTTATCTTCAAAGTACTTTATATGGGTCAATTTAATTCAACATCAAAGCAGCCTAACCTCACTTTTTTAGAATCTCATTTATTTATTAGCTAAAGATTACATTAAATGTACAATAATTATTATTGCTTTTAGAAGCAGTAATAGTTTGACAATACCTAGCTAAATGATTTAAGTAGAAATGGATTTTTGCTATTACATTGAATTAAATTAATTGTTTAATAAATAGGTAGGTATCTAATTTCAATTTTTTGGATTTTTATTTAAAAAATAGGTAGTTTGGAATGTTTAAGCTGTGTTTAACATTTAATTTCACTGAAAACTTAAAGCAAATTAAAACTTAAAGATAATAATAAACTTAAAGATAATTTAAATCGTAGAAAAAGAATCGTGCATTTTCTTGGTTGCCTAACCTCACTTTTTGTTTTATTATTCATATTTAATTTTACAGTAATTTAATAAAAAATATTAAACATTAACAGTAAAACAAACAAATTAGTGCTTATTATAAATAAATTAAACCAGTTTAGTATGTTAATTTCTTAGAAAAGGATTAATTTGTCAAAACAATACCCCTAGCGAGAAAAAATCGAACTAATTACTTGCCTCATAAAATTTTTTATCGGTCTAGACCATAACAAGGTATTTCTTTATCGAATGTTGACAACAATAAAGTATAATTATAGACCGCGTGAAGATAAATACATTTTTGTGAAAATATTTTAATTATAAAATATAATATTCTATATCTTCTCATACAAATGTATTTTGAACTTAAAAATTGATTTTACAAAATGACTTGTCAAAATTAAATTTTGGATTTTTACTTTTCTTAATCTTACCTATTCAGTTAATTTATTATTTATAATTATTTTTATCTTTTAACATAACACAATATCAATATTATTAGCATCAACGCACACCTTAAAAATTATTACTGCAATTATACCTTTTTATAACTTTTTCAAGCGTATAACAATTTTCATTTTTTAACACTTATTAGCCTTTATAGAAAAAATTCATATTTGTACGCAGTTCAAAAGTCAAATTATTACACACCGCCGTACAATAAAGAAAATACATTGAACATAGGAAGAGTGGTTTTATCTATCGCGTTTATACATCTAAAGCCGGATCTACAATTGTCGCAGATCGCAGAACAAAGGACCCAGCTGACAAAAGAACCTTGCTCCATCGCCACGTCGCGGGGTGCTTTGCGCAAGCTTATGGTCTGCGATCGGACCCTTGCGACAATTGTAGACCTGGCTTAAATCAGCAAAGACAATGTAAATTTACAGGTTACTGTACAATAAATTCATGTACATAACCTATAATATAACATATGTATGTCAAACGTCAAACCTGACAAAATATCGCAAACTAGATAATTTCAAGTAAGTACAAAATTATGAAATGCTTAAAAAATAATATACCGTACCTTCATTTGCAAGCTATACATAGGGAAAATACATTGTAGGTGGACCAAACAAGTTGAAGTCAGCGCAAAGCGAAAAAGTTCTCAGAAATTATTAGGACGTAATAAAATTTTAATCGCCAGTAAACAAGGTCACCTGTTACGTCGCATGTTAGTCTACTCATCCACTCGTCAAAATAATTACTGGGGACATTTTCGTTTCGCGCTGACCGCGCCGACTTCGACTTGTCTGTTCCACCTACAATGTATTTTCCCTATGTATAACTTGCAAATGAAGGTAAGGTATACAACACGCTTAATTGCTTGGCCTTGGCGCAAACGCTTCGGCTGCAATTTTTTTTTTTTTTCAGACAAAAAGACTTACTTCTCCTCCTAATGACATAATCTACTATCTACATGTTATTGATAGTATTTGGGTTTTTCCGTACATAATGGTAACCAATATAATCGCCTCACCTAACAACGGGAATAATGAACTTATTATTCACGTTGTTAGGCATCAGTGATTGGCTGATTTCAATATTCACTCTGATTTGGACCAATCAGGTTTTAATTAATTTTGGGAAAAAGTGAGGTTAGCAGATGCCAGGTTTTTTTATATATACGAGGGGTGACTATAATAATCTTTAAAATCGGGACAAAATTAAGGTTATAATAAATTTTGTTATTTATAAAAATTACTTCATTGGAGTACAAAAAGCATATTTACACTTGAGATAATGCGTCCCCCTGATAACCCCATCGTAAAAATTGTATGTAACAAATTTTAAGCTTTCGGAAAAAAATCAAATTTGAAAAACTCGCTGCCAGGTCAGAAAGTTACATTTTTCATTTTGATTGAATTTTTGAGGGTCCTTTGTTATTTATAAATTATTTATTTCCATTGAAAAGTTAGGAATTTTTGAAGGTCTCGTTATTTATAAATTATTAATTTTCATTGAAAAGTTGAGTATTTTGTACAAAAAACAATACTATCAAAAAAATTACAAATTTCGTCAAAATTCGAAAAATCATTATGTACTAGAAAAGGATAGCTGAAATCTTCAGTGAGTCATTATTTTGATTTCGAGAATAACTCCACAAAGTTTTTAAAAAATCCGCATTGATACAAAACAAAAACCTAAGATAGCCAAGCTGAAAATTTATGTTTCCAACGTGGTAAAATAAACTTGTCCGTAATTGTTATTACTGATTAATTTTTGATGAAATTAAGTTTGTACCTACCCCATTTTTAAGGATGCCGTATTCAGTGGCTTTTGTTTATTAAAATCGAGTAACAAAAAAAAAGTTACGGGGGTGTTTCCATCTTAAATGGGCCACACTGTATGTAGTTTTTATTAAATTTATGTTAAAATAATATAATAATTAATATTATTATTAATAATATTTACTTAAAAACAGTCAATTAGAAATGTAAAATCTGTTTAATCTCTCTCAAAACATGGTTTATACATAATGTTTTTATTTTTATACCAAACTTTCAGAAAATAAGGTTCTATATAAAATATCCGCTCATAGGTACTTTTTTGCTTTTGGTGCAATGAATATAATTTTTTTAAATGTCTGCTTACTTACTTACTCCCGAAAATGCGCGTATAACAAATATTATGTACAAAATTTGCACTGCAAATGTGTGATGGCATGGTTAAAATATTTAAACTTTGCGATTGGTTTGGCACGTAATTATTCATTACTTTGACCTAACATGGCCACATTTCCAATAATTGATTTTAGTTCTACCCAACCAATGCAGATAAGCAAGATATTGAAAAGATATGGCTCTTAATCTCGTTATGGCATCGGTGTTTTAACATTAAAATAAAATAATTACAATATTTTTTTTCATTTAAGTTTAAGAAACTTGACAACGCTATTTATTTGATAAGCTAATTTATTACATAAATTTAGATAACTGTCTTTGTATACTCAAAATATTTAAGCCCCCTCGCGCACCCTGTAACACCCTTGTATAAGGTTTTATTATATAAAAACTCATCTAAAGTTGGAATCTGTTATTGAGAGAATATCCCCAAATTAGGCAAACATATTCATGTTTTTCAATAAAAAAACAAAAAAGGCAGTTGTTCTTCAAAAAGGCAATTACCGTGACATCTGAATAATTTAGTCCAGTTAATACACATTTGGAAACTTTATTATTTTAAACTACAATATTTAGTATAAGATAAATGCAATCTTACTTTTTCTTCACCCACATAATGTTGTTATGAGAAGATTTTTTAGTTTATTATAAAATATATATTTATATAATGATATTTTTGCTAATAAAAATGTACATTAACTTAATTATTTACAGATTAAAGCCTTTGTTAATTAATTTAAAACAATGTTTATTACTAATAACTTATTGATATAAAAGCAAATAATAAATAATGAAGCGTCAAATTGATAAATAATTTTGTTTGATAAATTATAAGTTAAAAACATACGAGTTAAAATTTGGTATACTTGTAAAATTACTAATTACAAATGCAAAATAAAATTAATAAATTCCTAATCAATTTAATTTTGGCTAACAGAGTTACAATAAATATTGCACTTGAAGAAGAAATTAATTACAATAGAATGTATACGTATATACCTTGATGTATTACCTATCTTTACTACACTTATCCATTAAAAATTCTTATTTATACAACATTCTTATTTGTAAATTATGTTTTTATCGATTTATATATTCCTTCTTTTAATTCAATTAAATATAACCCATTATTTAACATTTTTTTGCGATATTTTATAATAATTTTTAATAATAATGATGTAAGAGATACATTTCTAAAACATGAACTTTTCTTATTTTTTCCACTCCCACCTCCCATTATCGTACATGTTTCCATGGCACTAAGGGTTGGTTTTTCAATTAGGGTTTAAACCTTGGTTCAGGGCATAGATAAGGGGAGGTTAGTTAGATAGGCAACTTAGTATTAAAGTTATTTTCCTTGACTACTGCGCCACCTGGCGTGATATTCAAATTATTGGTTGAAATTTTTACTGAATTGTATTATTTTGTTATCTCCAATAGAAAAATAATTCTAATATTTTTTACGAAAGTTAAAAGAGGAATAATAAAACTACATTTTTGTAATTATTATTTTATTTGCCAAAGTTAAAAAGATATATAGACGCAAATGTTCAAAACACAACTTAAAATCACTCTACATCAGTCAATTAACTAGGTATAAATGTATCTAATAGAGACAAAGAAGTTTATCTAAGTATTTCATTCCTAATCTAATTATTAATCTATGATAAGCAATTGCATTAATGTGCATGCAAAGCGCATGCGCATTACGGCAAATTAGTGCGATTTTCGCAAAATATTGGCTTAATCTCAAGATTCCCGCGCCCTAGATTTAAATCTTGCGAAACAGATGGACCAATGGGAGCATTTTTTGCATTTCGCATCTATATGACATCCGATGATGACTAATTCATTCTGTAATACTTTAAGGGATATAATATTGTACATATAATACATATTATGTAATTCCTCATTAAAAATTGATATTGATAGAACGGCCATATTCCATAATAGGAGTAGAAAAAACATTTTCTTTACTTTCACTATGAAAAAGTGTTGTAAACAATACATTTCGATTTAAATCCTTTTTAATCTGTTATTAAAATACAAATTTGACATTTGACGGTAACGCAGATTCCCCTATTGTTTTATAGATTGCGCTCTATACAAATATTTGATTTAAATCATTTTAAGATAATAATAAGTATTTGTCGAAAAAGTGTAGTATGCACTCATTAATTTAAGCACTCGCTCGTGCCTAAATTAAATTCTTATTGATTTGACATTTTTAAAGCGTTTATAATCCAATTAAGCCTATTTTTCTAAAATATTTTAAACAAAATGCCACTTTCGGCTTGACTAAAGTGACATCAACTTTGTTATTTTAAATGGAACACCCCATATATTTTTACATTTTTAAATTCTACATAAAAGTTTGAGTAAAATCACTGTACCATGTCCTATACCTAGTGATGTAAAATACCCAGGTATTTACCCGGGTATTTACCCAAACAGGGTATTTACCCGGGTATTTACCCAAATAGGGTATTTATAGGGGTATTTCGATTTAAATCTTGCATAAAAATAGCTTGAAATCAATAAATAGTTTTATTCAATATAGTGAACTATACTGTAGTAGTACCTACCTTAGATCTTAGATAATATTATTTAAAACTTGGTTTTTTGAATTTTTCACAAAAATTTTGAGGTTATGTAAAAAAATTGTAATTACAAAAGTTGTAGATCCTTTTATTACCTACAACTTTGCCATTTAACTTTTTTCCATAGGACTTGTAGTTTTGCCGGAAATCGAGATAAACCATTTTTTACACTTAAAACCCCCCCTCCCACTTCCCGAAGTCAGATCGCCCGTAATTTATTTTTCCTTTCATTTTTATTATATTTTTCTCCTTTTCCAATGGGTTTCATCCTACTGTTATTTTTTTTGGTTTCAAAAATTATCGACCCTGGTCTATGTGTTAACAATTAAGCGGTTTTCCACGATTAAGTGCGTTCAGAGACAATTCTAGTACGTTTATGTTTATAAGGTTTAATAGGGAAGTTTAATATTATTTAAAGTATAAATAATAATGCATTTATCAAAAATACCCAGTTTTGGGTAGGTAAATAAAATTTGGGTATTTACCCAGGTATTTACCCAAATTTTATTTACCTACCCACTGGGTATTTACCCTATCTACATCACTACCTATACCTATAGTAAATAGTTTTGGGGTTATTAATTTTTTCCGTTATAATATGACAAATGCGCGTCAATCAAAAATAGCCTATAACTTTCTTGCTATTAGGTTTGCAGAAATGGGGGTGGCATTTTTGGAATCTTAAAACATTGTTTAAAAGATTCCATGTCAATTTCTTAACATATCGGGTGTTACATTTAAAATAAAAAAGTTGTTAACGTTTCAAGTTAGCCCAATTTGCCCTGGGGTTTCTCGGGTAATTTGTTAAAAAATGTTAAAGAATTGACATGGAATTTTTTAAACAATGTTTTAAGATTCCAAACATTTTACCCCCATATCCGTAAACCTAATAGCAACCATCTAAAAAACTATTCACTTTAGGTATAGGACCTGGTATAGTAATTTTACTCAGAATTTTATGTAGAATTTAAAAATATAAAAATATATGGGGCGATCTAAACTGCTCGTCATAAAAATCGACGCACCTAGTTTTTTGGAAAATATTTGAAAGCTCGTTATTGAAAAATTACTGAATCGATTTTGAAAATCTTTGGAAATTCTGAACAGCTGATTCTTTGACTCTTATGTCAAATTTTGGGAATACGATATTTTGCACATAGCATTATACTACAGGGTGTTAAACGAAGAGATGTATTTTTTCCGAAATTTCAAGTTATTCCCATTCATGAGGCAGTTGAGTTTGATAGTCGTAATACCCCTCCCTAATATAAGTAAGGTAATCCCTCGAAACGTTTTAGAGATTTTGTGAATATCGCTGCTTACTACGATTATATGCCAATTTATCGAAAATTGTCGTTATTTCCCAGTTTAGTCCAAAAAATGGGCAATAGTGGATTCATTGACTTACAAATATTTGATTTAAATCATTTTAAGATAATAATAAGTATTTGTCGAAAAAGTGTAGTATGCACTCATTAATTTAAGCACTCGCTCGTGCCTAAATTAAATTCTTATTGATTTGACATTTTTAAAGCGTTTATAATCCAATTAAGCCTATTTTTCTAAAATATTTTAAACAAAATGCCACTTTCGGCTTGACTAAAGTGACATCAACTTTGTTATTTTAAATGGAACACCCCATATATTTTTACATTTTTAAATTCTACATAAAAGTTTGAGTAAAATCACTGTACCATGTCCTATACCTATAGTAAATAGTTTTGGGGTTATTAATTTTTTCCGTTATAATATGACAAATGCGCGTCAATCAAAAATAGCCTATAACTTTCTTGCTATTAGGTTTGCAGAAATGGGGGTGGCATTTTTGGAATCTTAAAACATTGTTTAAAAGATTCCATGTCAATTTCTTAACATATCGGGTGTTACATTTAAAATAAAAAAGTTGTTAACGTTTCAAGTTAGCCCAATTTGCCCTGGGGTTTCTCGGGTAATTTGTTAAAAAATGTTAAAGAATTGACATGGAATTTTTTAAACAATGTTTTAAGATTCCAAACATTTTACCCCCATATCCGTAAACCTAATAGCAACCATCTAAAAAACTATTCACTTTAGGTATAGGACCTGGTATAGTAATTTTACTCAGAATTTTATGTAGAATTTAAAAATATAAAAATATATGGGGCGATCTAAACTGCTCGTCATAAAAATCGACGCACCTAGTTTTTTGGAAAATATTTGAAAGCTCGTTATTGAAAAATTACTGAATCGATTTTGAAAATCTTTGGAAATTCTGAACAGCTGATTCTTTGACTCTTATGTCAAATTTTGGGAATACGATATTTTGCACATAGCATTATACTACAGGGTGTTAAACGAAGAGATGTATTTTTTCCGAAATTTCAAGTTATTCCCATTCATGAGGCAGTTGAGTTTGATAGTCGTAATACCCCTCCCTAATATAAGTAAGGTAATCCCTCGAAACGTTTTAGAGATTTTGTGAATATCGCGGCTTACTACGATTATATGCCAATTTATCGAAAATTGTCGTTATTTCCCAGTTTAGTCCAAAAAATGGGCAATAGTGGATTCATTGACTTAGGTCTACTTTTGAGAATAAGATATTGTGCACAATTATACTACAGGGTGTTAAAAAAAGGGATGTCTTTTTCCAAAATTTCAAATCCCCATTCACAGGGCAGTTGAGCTTGATAGTCGTAATACCCCTTCTTAATAACAGTTAGGTTATCCCTCGGGACGTTTTCGAGATTTTGTGGATATCTTGGCTAACTACGACTACGAAAATTTACTTTACTAGTCCAAAAAATGAGCAATAGTTGATTCTTTGACTCTTATGTCTAATTTTGGAAATACGATATTGTGTACATAGCATGATACTACAGGGTGTTAAAAAAGATGTTTTTTTCCAAAATTCCAAATCCCCATTCACAGGGCAGTTGAGCTAGTCCTAATACCCTAATCCTAATACCAGTTAGGTAATCCCTCGGGACGTTTTCAAGATTTTGTGGATATCTTGGCTAACTACGATGTCCCGAGGGATTACCTGTTATTATGAAGGGGTATTATGACTATCAGGCTCAACTGCCCTGTGAATGGTGATTTGGAATTTTGGAAAAAACATCTCTATTTTTAACACCCTGTTGTATAATGCTATGTGCACAATATCGTATTTCCAAAATTAGACGTAAGTCACTATTGCTCATTTTTGGACAACTGGGGAATAACGACAATTTTCGAAAAATTGGTATATAATCGTAGTTAGCCAAGATATCCACAAAATCTCGAAAATGTACCCAGGGATTACCTAACTGTTATTAGGAAGGTGTATTAGGACTATCAAGCTCAACTGCCCTGTGAATGGGGATTTGGAATTTTGGAAAAAAACATCTATTTTTTTAACACCCTGTAGTATAATGCTATGTGCACAATATTGTATTCCCAAAATTAGACATAAGAGTAAAAAAATCAACTATTGCTGATTTTTTGGACTAAAATAAATAACGTAAATTTTCGAAAAATTGCCGTACAATCGTGGTTAGCCAAGATATCCATTAAATCTTGAAAATTTCCCTAACTATTATTAGGGAGGAGTATTAGGACTATCAAGCTCAATTGCCCTGTGAATGGGGATTTGGAATTTTGGAAAAAAACATCTCTTTTTTTAACACCCTGTAGTATAATGCTATGTGCACAATATTTTATTCACAAATTTAGACGTAAGTCAAAGAATCCACTATTGCTAATTTTTTGGACCAAACTGGGAAATAACGACAATTTTCGATAAATTGGCATATAATCGTAGTAAGCCGCGATATTCACAAAATCTCGAAAACGTTTCGAGTGATTACCTTACTAATATTAGGGAGGGGTATTACGACTATCAAAATCAACTGCCTCATGAATGGGAATAACTTGAAATTTCGGAAAAAATACATCTCTTCGTTTAACACCCTGTAGTATAATGCTATGTGCAAAATATCGTATTCCCAAAATTTGACATAAGAGTCAAAGAATCAGCTATTCAGAATTTCCAAAGATTTTCAAAATCGATTTAGTAATTTTCCAATAACGAGCTTTCAAATATTTTCCAAAAAACTAGGTGCGTCGATTTTTATGACGAGCAGTTTATTTGAAATAACAAAGTTGATGTCACTTCCGGTCAAACCGGAAGTTGAATTTTGTTCAAAATATTTAAAAAAAAAATAGACTTAATGGATTATAAACGCTTTTAAATTTTAAATCTATATTTTTTCCGTTCTCCAAAACTTCCAATGGACTACGAATGTGAAACACCCTGTATATCAAGTGGTGTTTTTAGGTTGTGAATCACAACCTAAAAACACCACTTGTGATACCACTAGCAATGTATAATCGTCAAACTAAAAGTCCAAGATTTGTTTCCAACATATATAAGATAGGTAAATACAAATCTGTTGTTTTATTTAAAAAATCAAAAATAAAACCAGAAATATTTTTTACTTAAAAAAAATAAAATTGTTATTTTCTTTAAGTATAATTTTTGTATTATGTAAAAACATAAAATATTTGAAGAAAAAAATTATTTATTACAAACTAGAGAATTAAAAATCTGTTTAGGTTAAAATAATAAGAATGGCTGTGTAAAAAAATTAAATGACGTGATTTCGTGACGTTTTTTAACCTTTATTTTTAAAATCTTAAAATTTTTCATGGAAGGAAAATCGTGTTGTACTGTGTTATTGATGTAAATAGACCTAAAGAACTCATTATAGGTTATAACCTAACTAGGTATAAATGTAGCAACTAGTTGCTTTTGAATTTTTTCTGTATCATCCGTAGTACAAATTGGACAATTTTCAAATTCCAAATTATCATAAAAATGCCTCACGTAATTAATTTATGTCCCCTAAGTAAATTATAATAATAAATAATATCACAGTTGTATCACAATGAGATTACGTGTGTGTTTTCACTGTGAGGTCAGGATGCGATCAATAAGGTCTGTTCTTATAAGAGTCCGAAACTTTTAAAAATTATTAGAGGCCTGCACAAATAGGTTTTTGAAGGCTTAAAATCCTATTTTGCGCGGGTTTGATAATTTCTGGGAGTTTCGGACTCTATTAAGGTTCAATATGCTTGCATGCATGAGAACAAAATAGTATATTACACTACAAGGGCAGAAAGTGTGAGATTCCTGCAGGGCTCTCACACTTTTTGCCCGTGTAGTGTATACTATTTTTCTTACTACCTCGGCCGAAAATACAACCCGGCCGAAAATACAGGAAAAAATTAAATGTGTATATCGAAACATATTGATGCCTGCCCAAATTTTGAGGTTATATTATTGTCGTAATCAGAGTTGCATATGTCGAGCACACGACTAAAAAATTTTTACTCCGGCTATTATAGAGTGTGCGCCTATAGCTTGACCAATGCAAGAAACGTAAACTTTCTGCCGTGGAATCGGGGACGAAACAACGTATTTTCAGTCGAGGTAGTAAGAAAAAGAGATTATTTATCCTTTGATTACTAAGATATTTTATTAAATACAAAAAAATATATTCTTAAATTACAAATAAATATTAATATGAATTCAAAAATAACTTAAATAATTATACTAATATGTATATCTGGGCAGTATTTGTAACTTAAAAATACTTTATTATTTTGTGTGTACGCGCATTTGCTCGCAATTCCGCCATGGGCGCACGTGTTTTAAAATATTTTGAGCTCACAGTAAATTTACGAGTGAGAGTAAAATTCTCACGTGTAATTCCACTATAGACTTTATAATGTTATTTGGATTGTCATGTGAAAATACCTCCAGCGTGAACTAACTAGGCGCTCAATATGTAATCAGTTATAAAATCACGAAGTGATATCACGGTGCACTTACGTTTCGTATACCGCACCTATGACAATCATGTGCATTAGGGTGGAAATAAATATTTTGGTGAAAAAAAATTAATATTTTTTTAATTCCTTCCACTGCCCAAGAGCTATCCTAAATATAAAAATCATAAAATTCAGACGAGGGCAGAAAACGGTTAAACAATTTTTTTTTGAGCCAAGATATTAAATAACTTTTCCAAAATTGGGCACATTGATTTTCAAAAAAAATAAGCAAAATGGGGCCTCCCGGTTAGTTATGCTCTAAAAAAAATCCCAAATTTCTATATCGTTAAACAACTAAAACCCCCCGCCCATCGAACCTATCCCTTGTCTATGGTTGAACAATATACTATTTTGCATTCGATTTTTTGTGTTTATTTTATAATGTATATGTTATTTCAGAACATGCTGAGTTTTTGCACTGCAAAGGAAAAAAGTTTGTGGATTTTGAGGAAGTCAGGAGGGAGATCGAAGGTGAAACTGACAGAGTCACAGGAAGTAATAAAGGCATTTCCAATGTGCCAATTAACCTGAGAGTGTATTCGCCAAATGGTAAATATTTTTTATCAATAAATATATTTGTGCTCACTAACCTCATTATGACAAAAACAATATTTCAAATCCAATAGAAACATTTCTTCAATAGGTACCTTGGAAAAAATATTATTTATATAAAAATAATTTTCAAAGAGTACAATATTAATTAAATGTAATAATTGTATTTAAATTCTTTAACAATTTATTTAATTTTTAAAGTCCTAGTATTTTTAAATCTTGTTTATAAAACTTAAGCTACTTTAGACACAATTTTTTTCTGTTAAATTCACCCAGTTTAAATCATTAAATCATTTTGTTAAAAATATTGTTTTAATGCTATAATATAATATAATAAATTACTTTTACTAATGATAGTGTATTTTTTAGTACTGAATTTGACATTAATTGATTTACCTGGTCTAACGAAGGTGCCAATCGGCGACCAGCCTATAGACATTGAGGCTCAAATAAAAGCTATGATTATGCAGTTTATTAAACGAGAATCCTGCCTTATTTTGGCAGTAACTCCTGCAAACTCAGATTTAGCCAATTCTGATGCTTTAAAATTGGCCAAAGAAGTTGATCCTCAAGGTAAGTGAAATCATATTTTTTGAGCTAAAAAAGGAAAAGTTGGGTTTTTGTCTATAATCATAAAATTGAAAAATAAAAATAATAAAAGTTGGGTTTTTGTCTATAATCATAAAATTGAAAAAGAAAACTGATAAGTTATCTACCTGCTTGCTCAGCATAATGATCCTACTTAAAAGTTTAAACCTAATTTTTTTTATTTCAGGACAAAAATACTTTTGTGTTGATAGTTCAGTGGATATCCTAATTTATTTAAAACTAAACCATAAACAAAGTGCAGAAATCAAATAGACAAGTAAGATTTTTATTAAAACCTGAAAACAAGAGAGAAACGTCCTTTCAAAGTTTAATTCAATTTTTAGGCCGCTTCTGGCTAGTGTTGCCAAAAAACAAAAATAGCAATTCAACAATGCGATGTTCTTCCTTTAAGGGCGCGCCTACATAAATTGTTTGAAGTTATCCCCGCGCGTCGAAGCCATGCTTCTGTAACTGCTCGTAGTAGCGATAAGGGTCTTCCCGTGAATTATTTGAGATGTATTTTCGATTCGTGCTATTAATTCTTTACGAGTATCCACCGGGTTTTGGAACACTCAACTTTTCATCCACCCTACAAGAAAAAAACTAAGTATTTAGATCCAGTGATCTTGGAGACCACGTGAGGTGTCCTTCACGACCTATCTATCCACTGGTTAGAAAACTGTTTATTCTGAAATTTTTCAACTTTATGCCTACATGTTACATATTACATGTTCAGGTACATCTTTCAGCAAAATATATCTAGGGTGCCTCGGTCTCCTGCGTGTTCTCCACAAATCGTGGACCACAATGCTCCTGTAAACTACCAGTTTTCCTAGCCCCTTAAATAGCATTCAAAACTGCCTGAGGGCACGAAATAATTTGGGTAGGGAAACGATTGGTGTACAATCTCGATGAACCTGCGACATTTTGACGACACTTCGGAACATGTCCACTAGTTCCTTATTGTTATAATTATGAGACATTCATTGTTTTTTGGGATATGTATGTACAAGTTTGTTGACAAATTTTTGGCAACAATAGCCAGGACCAGCCTAAAAATTGTATCAAACTTTAAAATGCTGTTTTTCTTTTATTTTTGAGTTTTGATAAAAAATTTACTTGAATTTGTTTGTCCATTAAATTTAATAAACGTCAACTTAAATCTTACTGTAGAGTATAGTATTTTTTAATAAAGTATAACAACACACTTATATAAAGCTATAAAATTAAGATGGGTTAATCAAGATTTATCCGAAAAAATAATATATTTCATAAAAAAGTTAGCTTTTGTAGCCAGGAGAATGTCTTGTTTATATTTAATAAAATATTTGATTTTAATATTCATGTTAAAAAAACATACACATATAATATATAATTTTTTTCAAATATTGAAATTTGAAGTTGATTAAACCAAAATACAAACATTCCTGTTTTGCCTTGCCAATGAAAAGATTAATTTTCTAAGAAATGATGCCATTACGAAATGTGACTTTTACATAGTGGTTGTAGAAAAAAGTATTTTTTATATAGGTTTGTATAATATACAATAAACAATGTATATATCCATACCTATTATAATATAATATATATATAATATGCCTACTCTAGTTTTATCACTCAGTATATTTTAGTTATTTATACTTATAATAGTATATTATTTGTATAGAATTCTTTTTATTGAATATATTTTTAAGAAATTTTATTTGATTTTTTAATAAACGTTTTTAATTTTTACTATGGAGGAAATAATGTCACCATAACTACTTCGTTGATTTTTTAAATTCTGTCAGCTGGCTTGGGAGGGCTCTCTTATTTATTATTTACAACATTATCATGGAAACTGGTTGTATTACTCTTCCTTGTATGCGCATGGCATGCCCTTTTCCTGGTTTCAGATTTGAAATAATTCCAGATAGTCTAGATTCTCGATATTTTATTTCCCTAATTCCCAAAAGTCGAGACCTTTAAAATTTCCTTGGACAGAAACCCTATCTGCAACCCATGGCTATTTAATGTTTTGGATAAAAAGAAACAATTAAAAAATATCCAATAACTGCTATACATTAGGGTGAGCCAAAAAAACTAACCTATCGGATTTATGGGTTAAAATGAACCTACATACCGAGCAAAAAATTTCCCTGCAAGGCAAAATTTTTTGCTCAATTTTAAAAGGTGTCGGTGAGCATTTTAAGTTTTCCATTGAAATAACACGTAAAAAAATCTTTTTTCATTAAAAAGACTATAACTTTTGAACCGTTTAAGATAAAATTTTTTACGTCGCGGATTCTTGTAGAGCATAAAATTTCCCAAAGAATCCATACCAGGATTATTTTTTTTAATTTAAAAATTCGTATGTTTGAAAGCTTTGAAAAGTGTAAAAAATCACTAAAACTGCAGTTTTGGCACACCCTACTATACATATATAAATAAGTTATAACATAATTTTATAATTAACAGATGTCGTGGAAAGTTTTTGAAACCAATAATACGTCTAGTGGTTAATTTTTAAAGTTTTTAATATACAAAAGTTATTTACTGTACCTATGAAAACTTAAAAATCTGTATTAGTACCACTACAAAAGCAAACTTAAAAGAGGATGCGGATACTTTTTCTTCATTTGGGTGCATTTAGAATAGAAAAATCATAAAATGAACCCAAGGACAACAAAAATATTTTGTTTTGTCAAGTTTTGTAGTAAACCATGTTCTTATTTAAGGTATTCGTACCATTGGTGTAATAACTAAGTTGGATTTGATGGATGAAGGTACAGATGCACGGGATATATTAGAAAATAAATTATTGCCTTTAAGAAGGGGTTACATTGGTGTTGTAAACCGTTCTCAAAAAGATATTGAAGGAAAAAAAGACATAAATGCTGCCCTAGCTGCTGAAAGAAAATTTTTTATTAGGTAATTTACATTTTTGTTTATTCTATTATTGGCTAGTGGTTTGATTAAAAATAGATTAAAATAATGAATTTACCAACTGTATTCAATATTTTTTAGCCATACTTCCTATCGACACTTAGCAGACAGATTGGGAACACCTTATCTACAGAGAGTATTAAACCAGCAACTTACCAACCATATCAGGGACACGTTGCCAGGCTTGAGGGACAAATTACAAAAGCAACTATTAACACTGGAGAAGGATGTTGAACAATTTAAATATTTTAGACCAGATGATCCCTCTATAAAAACGAAAGCAATGTTGCAGTAAGTTAGCGAAAATATTTGTGCTATTGGTTTTAAACCTCCTATTTTATTCAAGAATGATTCAACAGCTGCAAACCGATTTCGAAAGAACCATCGAAGGTTCCGGTTCTGCGCAGATTAACACGATGGAATTATCTGGTGGTGCCAAAATTAACAGGTTGTTCCATGAACGTTTCCCATTTGAAATTGTTAAAATGGAATTTGATGAAAAAGAATTACGCAGAGAAATCGCATTTGCTATTCGAAATATACATGGTATTAGGGTAAGTAATTCCAGTGTTTCTTTATTAACAGGTTGACCGCCATCAGAAATACTTGTTTAGCATATTGGCACACATAGCAGTCATTATTTGTTTTATCATAATATGTTTAATATAATAATAACTAGTTCTTAAAAAAATAATTTTATCCGCCTTGTACTTTTTAGGTTGGTTTGTTTACTCCCGATATGGCATTTGAAGCCATCGTGAAAAAGCAAATATTTAGGCTTAAGGAACCCTCCTTAAAATGTGTAGACCTGGTTGTGAATGAATTATCCAATGTGGTCCGTTTCTGTACAGACAAGGTATTTGTTTTTAATAAAAATTGTAATTTTGATTAATTAATATGTTTTGTGTTTTAGATGAATAGATATCCAAGGTTAAGGGAAGAAGCTGAACGAATCATTACCACTCACATCCGCCAAAGGGAACAGTACTGTAAAGAGCAGTTATGTTTGCTGATTGATTGTGAATTGGCATATATGAATACGAATCATGAAGATTTTATCGGATTTGCCAAGTAAGTTCAAAATGTTTAATATAGATAATACTATGCAATTAATTGGTAACTGTGATGCTGTCAACATCATGAAGCTGCCCTGACAAATTGGGCCTGTTAAAAAATTACCAGAACCAAAATAAGTTTTAATATATTCCATTTTAAAACTATTGAAAAGTACTTCAAATATGTGCTATTAATAAACTTCGTAAATTTTAATGTTCAATGACTATGCAAAAAAATTCAAGGTTTTATGGGTAGCTCAGGCGGGCTTGAGTACAACAACGCGCACGAAATGTTCTACTTATAAAAGTTTTATAATAAAACCTTCGTGATTAGTTTTGTTTAGTAAAGAGCAGGGTTGCCAACCTTACTAGAATTATAGTATTTCTACTATAATTTTATGTCGGTGTACTATGTACTATAGCAAAGTATTATAGTACGTTAAAATACTTAAATACTTTGAATAATAGTATTACTTAAACAAATCTATAATTTTTAAAAAAGAAAACTGTAGAATTTTTGAAATTTGAAAATTTGTATTTTTGCATAAGCAAAACTAGCCACATGAAATACCGTAGTACGCATTAGCGCGGCGCGTGCTCTCTTATTTAACTGTTATTTTTATCATAGAAAAAGATTTGTATAGGTTATAAGTGTAAATACAGTTTACCCACAGAATACATTTTCAATTGCATACAAAGTTTGTAAACTTATCAGTTATTGTCACAACAAACGTTTTGGGAAAATAGATAATAATAATATATGTAAATAATAATAATAATATAATAAAAAAGCTGTCTTTATTAAAATTCTAACTGCTAGTAGCCTATTGGTAAAAAAGGGGAAAAAATGTGGGCTCCTGCTTCTCAAAAACTTATACGTAATTTGTACTATAATTTTTCTAAAAAATACTATAATTAAATTGAGATAATACTATAATGTGCATCTCAAGAGTAGGCAACCCTGGTAAAGAGTATTACTCGTACTTAGGAGGCTCCCTGTACCAGAATACTTTTTTATTTTTTTCTCAAAAATACTTCACTTTAGCAAATTGTTGCAGATAATATAATATGTATGTAATTAAATAATAATATTAAGAAGTTGCCAAATATGAAAACGCTCTGTTGAGTGATTGTTAGCCAGGGACCCTGACTCAGGGTATTAAATAAATAAATTAAAATGTTTAATAAAAAACTTTCTCTTCTCTACATAGATTAACTGACAAAACAACAGTGTATACTGATCGGACAAGTAGCGGGGCTGCCGATCAGCTCGCACTGGGTGTTGGCCGCGTCGCCTTTAACGCCGAAATACGAGCCGCTCCAGTATAAAGGTCATATATTTTACAAGGGCAGATCTTTACCTTTCTTTCGGACTAAATTAAAATAATATAAAACTGTCGAAGTTGGACAAAAAATTGTTTAAAAATATTCGTATTTTTTATACCTAGATAATTAATCAATGATCAATGATATGTATCCAATATTTTGATATTTATTTAAATATCAGATATTTAATGTCCTGATATTTTTGAATTACGTAATTTTATT
This sequence comes from Brassicogethes aeneus, assembly GCA_921294245.1. Lineage (NCBI taxonomy): Eukaryota > Metazoa > Arthropoda > Insecta > Coleoptera > Nitidulidae > Brassicogethes > Brassicogethes aeneus. The sequence continues at coordinate 30,189,280 of OV121137.1, forward strand.
ATTTTTAGTGTGTGAATATTATTTTTTAAATTATTAATTTATTTTTTAGTTTTTAATCTTAAAATTTAGTTAGTCTGTTAGTTACATGGGTCATTTTCAAGAAACACGCGCTTTCAGGAAAATGAAGATCAAATTTTTTTTTTTGCTTAAATTGACTTTTGGTTGGATTTTTATAATTTAGAGTTTTGTTTACTTACATTTAAGACAGGCAGTGCACTTTTTAATTTTTTTTAAGTTTTTTTCAGAAAAATGTGTTTAGCTAGCTTTATATATCTCCACTGTGTTACCAATTTAAAATTCAAAATTTAATTCAATAAAAAAAGTTGTTATAAAAATAATTTGAAATAAAATGTACTTAGTTCACAAACTTTTGACTCCAATTTTTTATTTTATTTTTGATTAAAATTTTTTTTAAACATGTATGTTTGTTAAGTTACTTTTTAAAAGAAACTAATTTATAAACACGTATTACCAAGTGATAAAAATCATTTTAAGTATTATATATATAAAAACTAAAAAAGTAACGAAATATACATTGGTATCACAAAGGACTTAATCAGATAACGTAAAAAAGAAACTATATAGGGTGGTGCGATTTTAGAGTAATGCATAAACAAAATCCCTTGTAGTGGTGCTCACTTGCAGAATAACAATTTCTAAATTGTAGACACCCTTTTTCCTTGACTATAAGCTGGTGAAGGTCCCTTTTAGTACTTGTATATTGCGTGGAATTTTCCCTTGGATGTAATCTATATCATGAGTTGTAATCACAAATAATTTTAAACTGGTTTATCATAAACTACTTTTAATAAAAGCGACGGTAAATATCCACTTTGTTGTCGAAAAATTCTATTGCATTACCCTAAATTCAATTGCGTTAACATAAGGTAACATAATGGACTCGGTAACGCAGTGGAAAAAGTTTTGTGAAACCATATTTAAAAAATAATAATAAGACATTACAGTCATTAATTACTCTCAATAAGCTTTAGTGCCCTAAAATAAACATAAACATGAAAAATAGTATTTTTTCTTACCTTATTTTTATTATTTTTTTGAGTAACTTAGCGGACAAACAATTATTACATTCGCGTTACCTGCACCTGTTTCAACCGATATCTTCTTCCTGATTGAATAAATAAATTCAGCTGGGTAATGTGTACGTCCGAACATCATTTGTTGATCACGTGAGTGCCAAAAAAGTTGCCATATATATGTTTTTTTTTAATATTCTATCGGTAACGCGACGGACGTAACGCAACGGAAAAAATGTCTGGGACATGAGTCAAATTTAAAAAAAGTAGATTAAAATTAATTATTTTATATATAAATTGTTTACTGTATTAACTAATGATGTTATGGATTGCTATAAAGCACCACAAAGTTCTGGTTATTCAATATTAAAAAAAACATGTATGTAAGTTTTATAAAACGCTAATGGGACATGCGAAAATGTGTGTTTCAAAATTTAAAAAAAATTATTCTGAAATAACTAAACAAACATTTTCTGAAAGAGTTTACTAAGGGCTTGTTAGGCTTTCACTTGGTTTTTAAATCAATAAGATCCGATAATTTTTAACAAAGTTATTGGAATTCAAACTTACAGACAGCGGAAGGCGGGTGTTTTTTGAAAACGACCATATTAAAATTAGATTGACGTCACGTATACTGCTCTAGAAACCCTTTCATTTGATACCCACGGAGGTTGTAAATAAATCGGGGGGCGGTCGTCATATTGGATTTAGTATGACGCCACTTACCTTATCGTTTTCAACTAACTAACGACGTTTAAAATTAAATCTATTATTTTAAACCTAAGGGGCACTATACTAGATTTTATTGTCACCAGCACCAAATGTGTGCAAAATTTGTATCGTCAAAAAACGTCAATAAATAATACCTATTGATTAAAATTATTTTGTACTTAGCGCTCAAAATCAGTCAGAAAACGCAATGAAAACGAGCTCACGAGGCACTTTGGGTAATCAGGTGATTCGAAAAGGTTACATGTGCATTCATAATTTGGGCATAATGAAAGGGGGCTCCAGAGATTATTGGTTTGTTCTAACCTCAGAAAACATATCTTGGTTCAAAGATGAAGAAGAGCGCGAAAAGAAATACATGTTACCGCTGGACGGTCTCAAGTTAAGGGATATTGAACAAGGATTTATGTCAAGAAGGCATATGTTTGCGCTTTTTAATCCAGATGGAAGAAATGTATATAAGGTATGTTTACAATTTTATTTTACGCTGATATTTAACTAGAAATATTAGTATATTGCACGACTAGTAGGAGAAAGAAAAGATTTCTCGAGCGTGAAGTTAGCTGCACAAGCGTAGCGAGGGCGGTAACACGCGAGTGGAGTTTCTTCTTTTGACGAATAGTCAGTCCTACATAATATCTTATTTAACTCCCGCAAAAAATATATGTCCCAAAAGTCAACGATATCCTTTGGAGGAATGATGGACCAACTCATGACCAACCAGAAAATCAAAACATGACCTTAGTAAAAAATCGTTAGTTTTTGAGATATAGTCATTTTTATGAATTTTGTAAAACTTGACACCTTATATCAGTTTTTCGAGTGCCACAGCTATAAAATTCCATATTCTTAGATTATATTTTATGTTGTGCAATGCCTGCTATTGATTACAGTTCAAAATAAAACTAATAGTAGTTTTTTACCTTTTGAAAACAAACATTTTTGCCCGATTTTATAAGTTTTTTTTATTAGCTAACTTCGACCGTTCAGACTGTAAAAAAATGTCACGCAAACTTGGCAAGTATTTTAAAAATTGCTAATTTAGTGTAATATGCCATGTTATACTTTAAAGAAAAAGATATTGCTGTTTTACTGCAAAACGAGTTTATTGTTAAATTATTTCAATATTTAGGAATTTAAACAAAAACTATTCTTTAATGAAAATAACAGATATTTAATTAAAAACAAACGAATCACAAATAAAAATTAAAGAATAAATAAACCTGATCCAAATAATTTCTTACTTCCCGTGCGTAATGAGCTGGACAACCATCATGTTGAAGCCACATTGCTCTGCGTGTGGCGACAGGCACATCATCCAAGAAAATATTGTAATTGCAATACCAAATTTATTTTTATTTACAACCACAATATTGTTTGTTCTTTCTTAACTTAAATGTAGGGTGACACCTTTAAACAAAAAATATTGTTATTTCAACACAAAATTTAATTTTAATAACAATTACAATATTTTTTGTTCTTTATTATCAAAACTCCTTTATCCACTTGCCCGCGCTTGCATTCGACTTGGTGGCAGGCATTTTAAACACATTCTTTAATTTTTATTTGTGATTCGTTTGTTTTTAATTTTCATTAAAGAAGTGTTTTTGTTTAAATTTCGAAATATTGAAATAATTTAACAATAAACTCGTTTTGCAGTAAAACAGCAATATCTTTTTCTTTAAAGTATAACATGGCATATTACACTAAATTATCAATTTTTAAAATACTTGCCAAGTTTTCGTGACATATTTTTTTACAGTCTGAACGGTCGAAGTTGGCTAAAAAAAAAACTTATAAAATCGGGCAAAAATGTTTGTTTTCAAAAGGAAAAAAACTACTATTAGTTTTATTTTGAACTGTAATAATAGCAGGCATTTTTAGGATTGCACAACAAAATTCATAAAAATGACTATATCTCAAAAACTAACGATTTTTTTATTTGATTTTCTGGTTTGTCATGAGTTGGTCCATCATTCCTCCAAAGGATATCGTTGACTTTTGGGACACCCTGTATAACAGTGTACACATCAATTGTAAAAACGAAACAATTATGGCGCAAGGAATTTAAAGCCAATTTTATTTGATATTTTACATCTATTAGATTGAAGAGGTAAGAAGCAAAAGGGTACAAGTGCATTTTAGCAGTTTAATGCACACAACAATGAAACAAGTATCCAGATTTTTGTATATAGCAAAAACTTTAAAAGTTAATATCTCTACTTCTCTTTTTTGCCCTTGTACCCTTTTTGTTCTTACCCCTTTAATTATAATTTAAATTAAAGCTAACTTTAGCCCATGGGCGAAATGCTCCTTTGCCCAAGGGTTGAAGTTAAGAAATGAACAAATTGGGAATTCATTATTTCTTTCACCATCAAAGTTAGATATTTCTTGTAGCAAAATTAATTTTCGTATTGTTTTCAGGATTATAAACAACTTGAATTAAGTTGTGAGACATTAGATGATGTGGACTCCTGGAAAGCTTCATTTTTAAGGGCCGGGGTATATCCAGAAAAGCAAACAGAACAACTTAATGGAGAAGAGGTAAAATATTTTTTAAATTAACTAAAAGAATATGGTTTATATATTTATATAGTTAAAAACTATCCTTGATTATATCCTAAATATTTTTCAATTAATTATGACAATATATTAATATTAAAATTAATAAGGTTTTTGTAAGATTTTGATATTTATTTGTTTTATACATTATGTTCCAGAAAAGGAGGGCAAGTATATCATATTTCTAAAATGGTCAGATATAGTGTGCCTTACTTTTTATTAACTAATTAAATGCATCACCTAAAAATAATTAAATAAAATATATTCATTATACATTGACTCCCTCAGAAAAACAATTTTAAAGTTTGTAAATCAGGTTGGCTGCATGAGTATATAATATATTATGTTATACACTTTGTTTGTATAATAGGATTTATTGTTATTTTAAAAATGTATACTCTATACATTAATTAAATTAATTAATCTTTAGGTGATGCAAATGGTGCAGTGCGGTTTTTTATGTAATATTAAAACTTTGATAGTGTGGTCTGGAAACTAGCAATTTTTAACTTGATTTATTAAAATAATAAGCTAAAAAAATTAAATAATTCGCAATTTTTTAATAATACAGCAGCATTTAGCTAAGGATTCTATTTAAGTAAATTTACTAAAAGTCGACCAAATTTGCTAAATTTATTCATACAAAAAATACTTTCGTGCCCAAAAATACTTAATGTTAATGAAATTTTATTCCGCATTTCATTCTAACATGATAACATGATTAACATTTAATCCCTTTTTGTTTTATTTTTATAATTATTTGAATGCAACAAAAATTATACTGGCATTAAAATTGTTGTATTAATTTCGCCTTACAGCATAAAAATTTAACAGCTTTTAATGGGGATAATTTAATTAATATAATAAAATTTATTATAAAATAAATCAAGCTTAATATTAGCTTAAGCTATGCTGATGGATTAACAAATTAAAATGACGTTTTTACAATAATAATTCTCCGTGGACTATTTTTGTGGTTAAAAGTCTGAATGGAACGGATCGCGATATTTTGGGTCTCAACTTGTTGGATCGTTTTCAAATTTTGAAATTGGCGATGCCAGCGAACGTTCATTTATTAACCATAACCATTATACTTTTTAAATTTCGTTAAAAATATTCGAAATATCCTCGGAAATATCCTGTATCTAGGAAAAAAGCAATATAGATAGATGATTGACAGTATCCTGAATACTTTATTCGTTCCATCCATAAAACTAAAATTACTATAAGTATTAAATTTAAAAACATTATTAACAAATGTGTTGTTTGGCGTTGCTTCAGGGAGATAACTACCAGGTTAGTAAATCTAACACACAAGACATGGAACAACACTATTGTAGTTTTATTGAATTAACATGATAGCATTAAAATTTTAATTTTATTTTTAATGCACTTTTTAATATTGCGCCGTTAATGATATTGCAATACTTATCTAAACATACTAACCAGAAAAAGGAATTTGGGAGAATAATTTGCTACAGATTTAATTGACCTTTTTGTTTGTGGTACATTTTATTAATTTATTACTTAAACATACAAATTTCTGAGAACTGAAATGTCCACTGCTTTGATACGAGTAGCATTGCGGGACATTTCGGGATTATCCCGAATTTCAGAATCCCGAATTTTGAGATTGGAAACCCTAGCTAGCAGTTTTGTCAAACATTCCATGCCAAATCAAAAAAAATATTTAGGATAAACATTTTGCTAAAAAAAATTTTCAAGTAATACAATTTCTATTTTATGAGAAAAACAAATAAACCAGTTTAAACTGACGACAGTGTATAATACACAACTAAATTTTGTCGTCATCAATTAAATAATTTTAAAAAATATCTAAATTGGCCACAAGTGATGGTATAAGTAAATTAAAAATATACTTTTTTATATTTATAATTGTATACATTATTTTAAATTTAACCAAAACAGTATTTAAAGTAAAAAAACTTGATTTCCCAAATTCTGTTTTTATATTTGTATCATTCTAATATCAATAATGAGCAAAATATTTTTTATTATATATAGATAAATTACACCATAGTTTTTGAAACTTTTTTTCGTATTCTATTATTCTTAATTTTGGTATGAGAAATAGCCTTTTTTGGCATTAGGCGTCAAAGTCGATTTTTCACTAAAATAACTAAAATAAATTGATGCTGATGCTAATATTGTTTTTAAACATTTAAATATAGTATTTTATTCTCCTTTAGGAAAAATATATTACATTTTAGTGAAAAATCGACTTTGATGCATGGTACTCAGGCCAAAATATTCACATACAAAATTACCATAAATTACCATAAGTCAACTTTACAAAATGATTTATGATATCAAAATAAAAGTATTGCACTATTTAAATTATTTATATGATCAAACTATCTATACAACTTTCTTTTGAAGTAATCCTCCAATACTAAAAATAGTTATAAACAAAAAATTTGTCAAAAACATATTTAGCGACCTTGATTTAATATTAAACAAATGGTCAATTGGGTATTCAGGAACCAAAACTTTCCCAAGGCCCTTTAGTTAAAAAATTTTGTCAAAAACAAATTTTGCGACCCAAATTTACAATAAAACGAGTGGACACTCGAATATGTTATTTTTTTTTGGTATTTCCATTTCTTTCAAACATACATATGCACAGCCACCCATTCTCATTGCTTGCCCACGAGTCGTATTTTAATGTCTCTATTACTTATGGGCCCCTTACACGATTATTAATATTGTGAATATTTTGCCTCACACGATCAATATTTTTGTCAATATCATCACCAAAGCGTTTCACTTTTAATTCTTTTTATTGATTCCGTGACATTTTTCGGACTCACTACCATCGCTAAAGAAGTTTCACTTAAAAAAATAATTAATATTAATTATAATTAAAATAAAATATTAGGTTTAAAAGAATAAAAAAGTCAAAAAAATTGTAGCTTTTTTTTCAAAATTGACTATACAGGGTGTCCCAGAACTCGCGCCACAGAGAAAAAGGGGGCGTGCCGATAGCAATGGAGATGCCAAATTTAAAAATAAAAAATTTCTAGGTAATAGTGTAATCAAATGAGAGCAAAAAAGCGGCAGCCAATACCGAGAGATCTCGCCTAGGTTAAACGTAGGAGCTTTAAAAATTGCTAGGAGACGATTGAGGAGACGATAGAACATTGTTGTCTTAAAAACATTTAAAAATCTTTTGGCCAACTGTATTTACTAAGTTGTCAAAAGCTTTCAAAAAATGAGGTTATTAATCTATGACTGATACTTCAGAACGCCAATGTTTTAAAGTAAAAAACCAAACCAGTTGTACTTTATTTAGCTTTTTTTGGGCCCACGCTCCCCATAAATAGTTATCATTTCGGTATAATCATCAAGAAAAACATTATGTATAATAACTTAATTTATTACCTAATATAATATTAATGACAAAAGTAAAGATTGACAGCATTGTGAATAATAACTTAATTTATAACCTAATATAATATTAATGACAGGAGTAAAGATTGACAGCAGTGTTACAATGAATTGGTTTCCAGTTGACCAAATATTTTACATATTTTTTATTATCAACAATGCAACCTACGTATCCTAGCAATTTAAAGAATTCCCTGTGGTGATCTATTGGGATTGGCTATCGTTTTTTATTCTTATCTCCCTTATTCTTTGCGTTGGACAATTTGAATTTTTAAATATGTGTTTCAAATTACTTTCGGTACGTTCCCTTTTTCTCTGTGGCGCGAGTTCTGGGACACCCTGTATAATAATAATAATAATAATAATTATAAATCTTTTAAACCTATTATTTTTTTAAGATCCACTATATTTTGTTGTTGATATTTTTACTGATTTTATCAGAAAAACTATTTACTTACGTAGTATTAAAAAGTCAATAATTTATATTTGTATATGTATATACTAGGGGTGTCAATCCCGAGCCCATTTTCCAATCCCGGGCCTTTCGGGACCAAAGGTAACTAATCCCGGGATCCCGGGCTCAGTCCCGAAAAAATATATATCGTTAATTTTAAAACCAATTTAAAATAAAACAACAAAAAAACTAACGAAAGATATCTTTTGGACTTCTCACTAGTCGGAAGAATGGTTTTCAAGAATTTGTAGGCACATTGCACCCACGTTTACCCCCATTAACAAATAATTCCATTTCTTTTATCAATCGGGCCTTGGTGAGTTCCAATTGGGGCTGTAACTTACATTGAAAGTATCAAGTTTGTGCCATTTTTTCAGGTTTGACGTTTGAAATATGTTATATTATAGGTTATGTAAATAAATTTATTCTACAGTGACCTGTAATTTTACATTTTCTTTGCTGATTTTATGCTATAGATGGAACCACTCTTGCTATGTAATTTCAACGTATTTTCATTATTGTACGGCAGTGTATAATGATTTGACTTGAACTGAGTAAAAAAATTAATTTTTTATATACAGGGTGTTTCAATAAAAACTCCCAGGCGAATTATTTGGAAAACTAAAAGTGACATTTAAATTCTGTAAACGCCAGTTTTTAGCCTCTATGATTGGCTTCACAACTGTGTAAAAAATGTTTTTGAATAATACAAGATGTTGGTGGCGCCACAATGCAAAGAATTTTTTTGATGGAAGGTACTTTTAAATTAATTTTTGATCAAATTATGTCCCATACAAATTTTTGATAAATCCAACATGAAAGGAGATATTTGGGGTTACGTTTTTTTTTAATAATTTTAACGAAGCAAGATGTAAAAACAATTCAACAGTCAAAAAAGGATATTTTTAGTTGAATAATCCGAAAAATATATAAAAATTACCAGACACTCAGTGGCGTATTATTTTTTGCCAATTTTATTTGTTAAGGGGCCCCCTGAGACGTCACTGGACGTAATAATTTTAATCTAGTTAGCGCTACACTAGCGTTTTATCACTAAAATTATGATTACCAGAATTAAATGAACATCTGCTAAAGGATATTAAAAATATTTTTAATTAAAATACTCGTTAAAATTATTTAAAAAAAAACTTAACCCCAAATATCTCCGTTCATGTCGGATTTATGAAAAATTTGTATGGGACATAATTTGATCAAAAATTAATTTAAAATTACCTGCCATCGAAAAAACTCTTTGCATTGTGGCGCCACATACATCTTGTATTATTTAAAAACATTTTTTACACAGTTGTGAATCGAATCATAGAGGCTAAAAACTGACGTTTACAGAATATAAATGTCACTTTTAGTTTTCGAAATAATTGACCTGGGAGTTTTTATTGAAACACCCTGTATATGCTTAGGAGTATATGAAAAATGTGATACGCTTAAAGAAAGGTCTATTCTATTCTTTGTAACTTATTACTAAGATCCCGGGATTGGGACTTTTAATCCCGGGATTTTCGGGATCGGATTTTTTACGGGATCCCGGGACCCCGGGATTTCGGGATCCCGGGATTGACACCCCTAGTATATACTAACATATATACATAAATATAAAGTATGGGGTGTGTAAGTAGTTAAAATTTATGTTTTTTTATAAATTAAGCATATTAGGGCTTAGTTCTTTTACGTATGAAATAATATGTGATTTTTTATTACCACGTTAACACTATTTTTGAACAATAAACAAGCTTTTTATTGCACGAGGATTTGCTTCTTAACCGACGCTATTTTAGTATAGTGTTTATTTACATTAGGTCATACAATATATCAAACAAAAATATATTTTTCACTCATCTATAGACACTGTTTTTATATAATAATACTAATAAATTTTGCTTAAGATTTTTTGGAACCAAAAAACAAGTGCTTATTTTATTTAATTTATTAACAGAGCAGCGGAGAAAACCAAAACAGCTCAATGGATCCACAATTGGAAAGGCAAGTGGAAACTATCAGAAACTTAGTGGACAGCTACATGAAAATCGTTACGAAAACGACCAGAGACTTAGTGCCCAAAACAATTATGATGATGATTATTAATCATACTAAGGAGTTCATCAATGGAGAACTATTAGCACACATTTATGCCAGTGGCGACCAGGTAAGTTAATAAAAATTTTTGTTCTTTAAATTGTAAAACATAACTTATTATGGTAATATTTCTTAAATACTAACTAAATTTTGGCTTATTTTTAGGCTCAAATGATGGAAGAAGCACCAGAGGAGGCTCAAAAGCGAGAAGAAATGTTAAGAATGTACCATGCTTGCAAAGAGTCCCTTCACATTATTGGCGACGTATCAATGGCCACAGTTTCTACTCCGGTACCTCCGCCAGTCAAAAATGATTGGTTGGCAAGCGGCTTGGAAAACCCGAGATTGTCCCCACCAAGCCCCGGAGGTCCGAGAAAAACAGCTCCAAATATGGGAACCGTGGGATCTAGCGGTAAGTATTTTTATTTATATATTTTCCCAATTTTTAACCTGATAATTTCAAATTTATTTGGCGATTTTCCTATCATGTTTAATTAATTATAAATATAAAAAATGCATGTGCCCTTACACCACACCAGTAAAGAAAAACTTATGGAAAATTTAATTAAATTCGTGTTTTTGTTTCTTTAGTCATTAAATTTTAAAAGATAAGCATTGTAATATTGTTTAGGTTTCCTTAAGGAATTTAACATTCTTAGTGCTAGAAAGTTTATTTATTTTATTTATTAATAATATTTTCATTATCAGAAGTTTGATTCTAGAGTAGAACCAATCGGTTTATGGTTAGGCCGGGCCGAAATAAGCCGTTTTTTATTTATTTTTAATAATATTGGCGAACTAGTTATAGAAAGCTGTGGATGTCTATTATATTGAGCCTGTTAAAAATTGGGCGACCTAGGTCAAATTTTGACCGACCCCATTTGGACCTAAAGGTCACTAAAGAAGCTCAATTTTTTTCGTCAAAAAATAATTTACGCCAGGCTCAAATAGAAAATTATAAAAAAAAACTTTGGCCATTTTTAAAGGCCATTAGCCACGCGTGGGCCAGGTTTAATTTTGACTTAGCCGGCTGTTTTTTTTCTGTGTCTTATTAATCAATCGACATTCACAACGTTTCCACGGTAGCGCAAAATCAAATTAAAGAAAAAGTTATTTCAGCCCGCCCTATGTATGGTATGAGAAATACGAAACATAATATTTCAAGCGGTTTTGAACATTTTAAAATTTTGACAGTGTTAAACATTTCTAAAATTTTGCAAAGTACCCTGCACTAAGCATACGGAAAAATGTTGTCCCGATGGATTTCGCTAAGTTTCACGTATGTTCATTGGCGACTCGTGGTAATTTTTATAGTGAATCATAGTGAATTACGCTGCAGGCGATATATTTTTTTCGAGGCCACGCCCTAATTTTGCTTCATTCGCGTTTTTCTAATTAGAGAATATAAAAAGAACGCTTTTACAAAATTTGTTTTTTAACCTGTTTTAAATTTTAGACCAAATTTGGCCCCTATTTATAACACGATTATAATTAACAATGCTATTTTACTATTATTAACAATACTACTTATAAACGGCGAGCGACAAAGTAAAAAACGCTTGCTCCTCGAAAAAGTGCAACTTTTTCTATTTTTCGCTCGGTTGTAGAAAAATAAGTTTTACTTCAATAAAAACCAATAAAATCATCTATTGGCTTTTGTAAGCAAAGAAATATAGAATAAACACTTTAAATTTTAAAAACACACTCATTTTTCCTTCCTAATTATTCCTTATAGTTAAGATTTTCCGCCACCAGTGCTCCCTTATGTAAATTGCACGTGAACAAATATCAAGATTTACTAACATAGAAAAAAATTTGTTGCCTAAAATCCCTCATGATGGTGGTATATATTTTATTAGAGATTGCATCAGTGGCCGCCGGTGATCTACCCGCAGGGTAGGCAAGCGCAAGTTTCTTTATCACTCAGTTCATAAGTGCAACGAGAGCGACAGAGTAAAATGAAGCGCGTGCCTCACCTGCGCGTAGACCACCTGCCGCCACTGGATTACATTTATGATGACATTTTTTAATTGCAGGTTCGTTGGGCTCCCGAGCGCCTCCGCTACCGCCCGCTACAGGTAGACCGGCTCCCGCAATTCCAAATAGACCTGGAGGCGGCGCGCCACCCATGCCGCCAGGTAGACCTCAAGGACAAGCCCTGCCCGCCCCGCTAATTCCCACGTAAGTACATTTTTCATCATTCCAACTATTCAACATTATACTAACAACAAGAAGATTTAAAAACATTTGCATTGGTCAATAATCTCGACATGTTGGCATTTAAATGATATAATGAAAATAATAATTATTATAAACACAGAGCTCTCTTATGTGGTGATTCAGGATAAATCGAAATTACTGTAATATAATGATATATTGTTATCCTTTAACCTATTTTTTTATTGATGAACAAACTTAAAGTAAATAATGTTTTGCAAGTTATGTTTAGTTTGTTATATCATTTAGGTACACTAAAAACAGTAACGGTCCTAAAACTGATCCCTGTGGAACTACTAATATCGCTACCAGTGGCGGCTCCTCAGAGAAGGAAGGGAGGCTCAGCCTCCTTAAAAAAATTAACCATTGCTTCAATTTGCTTTAATTATGTACCTTTTATATTTTAACCAAATAGTGATTAATTAGAGAAATGGTAATCAAATTTCCAGTCATAATTATTATTGCAAAGGTATTTTTTTGTTATAAATGAAAATACTTTATAATCGGACTTTATACAGTGAACTATGTCACAGAGGAGGCTGCGTGTCCGAAGATTTCGTTGCTATTCAAAATTCATTTGTTAAGTTCTCGCAGTGTACGACGGAATGACCGTGAGCGGTCACCGTCTTAGCGCTGCATCTTAAAATTTCGAGTCTTGGATTTCGTTATTTTGTCAACAAAATAAGAATTAAAGGAAAAAAACTTATGTGATATCATAATAATATCATTAAATTATTTTTACGATGCAATTTCCAAATCGTCCATATCTACCAATTATATTTATTTTAAACTGTTAGTAGAAATAATAATAAAAAGAAAAAAAGAGCTTAAAAGCGTTGATTAAAAACCACTTATTTAATGATAAAACGTAGTGTATTTATGAGTATTCCTGTCTTAATTAAATGTTGCTAAAAGCTGTTATTTTCTGAGCTGTAAATTGTATTTATTATTGTTATAATTACCTATAGCTATACATTTGAAAATAACAGCTTTTAAAGACATTTCTACCAGGATCATTAGAACACTATGATGATACTTTATTAAGCAATTAGCTCTATTAGGCAATTAGTCTTTATTGCCTGTTGTTGTTTTGTTTAAACATGGAAAATTGAAATAAATTAAATATTGTAGATTGGCTTTGCCTTAATTCTTGTATTTTTAAGTTGTATAATTGTCTTTTCTTGTTACGCCACAAACATCTTAGACAAGATTTTTTAATGGCGACGGGTCTCAAAAAATAACAACACTTGTACTTTATTACCTCCTTACTTCGGCCGACCATGAGCCGCCACTGATCGCTACTTTTAACACGAATTTTTCTAAATTGTTTTATATTATGGAGGAACACACCATTAAACCTAAGGAACCCAAAAGTGCAAAACAAATTTTCTCCGCCATTTTTATTTTTGTCAAATAACTCGCTATTCTTTGAATTCACGTGAAAGCTTACAAGAGCTAAGTCAGAGGAAATAATAATAATAATTTTATTCATGTTACTATACAAAAGTATTTACATTTGGCAAAATTAAAAATAATAGCATAAATATTTAATTAACAATTATAAAACAAAAAGGTATATAATATAAAAAGGTATCACATATGGGGCATTCCACGTTACTCGGTAATTTTTGTCCCGCCCGTCACAATTAAAAATTGTGAGTAAAAACCACAAGTTATAAAATTAATATTTTATAATATTATTTTTATTGTGCTTGTAACTTATACAAAAATCCCCGAGTAACGTGGAATGACCCATATGTTACATTACTTTACAAAAAAGGGTATATTACTTTAGACTAATAAAAACCAACCAACAAGTGTATATATAACTTGCCTATGTCATACAAATTTTTGACAAAAAAAAACTAATGGCTAGGAGGTTAAAAAGCAGTTTGGCTAATTTTTTGCTGTTTCTTCAGTGCCTTTCTTTTACTAAAAATGACTGGGCTAACCGGTAAATGGGCCAATGCAAATATTTTTAATGTATCTACATCCACACGTTGTGCTGAGCTTGTGTGGTATTTGTTTTCAGGAGGCGTTAGGGATATCCTATACACCATCATTACTATAAAATACTAGTTCACTAATATTACCTAAACCTACTTGTTTGAAAGAAAAGGTAGAGTCTGATTTTTGTTGTTTTAATATTTTGTTTTTAATTAATTCAATATTTTAGGAATGTAATAATTTTTAAAAATCACTTTCTACCCTGTTTCAAGTCAAGTTGAATGTTAAAAATTATTGACATGCTTGATTTTATCTAATAAATAAATAAATTGTATAGAACATTGCACATTTCAATAGAATATTTATTATTCTCTTAAATACCTAAAAACCTATATACTTGGTACTATGTATAAAATTTTGGCATTTTGAAATGTTAAATGCATAGAATCAATCATGTCATAATATAAATCAAAGACATATTTCCTTGTCTAAGATATAAATAATTTAAAAAATAGGATGTTATGATTGTTACATGCTTTGCTTAAAATAGTGTTTTTGTAACAATGTATTTTGTTAATGTCCTATTACCCACATGAGCACCTAAGGTGATAGTTAACGATATTTGAATGGTTTTTGCTATGCATAGCTTTCATAGGCATATTAATTATGTACAAAACTATGTCCGACTATAAAAAAATTGTTTTAATAAAAATATAGATTTGTATAAAAATGTACACGCCTCAATAGGCACACAAATTGGAGTCGTATTTCAATTTGCATTCACAAAATAAAATTGTTTGCTTAACAGTTTTGTTATGTAGCTCATAAAACTGTGTAAATAATGTCAAAATTATTAAACATATTTTAATCCCGGATTTATGATGTACGAGTTTGCTGCCAAAACGCGCGCGTTTTCACTAACTTAGTCTAAAAACAATCGAACAAAACCTAGTGAATATGGATATTAAATTTTTACAAAAATTTAATGATTATAATGTCTTGATCACGGTCTTATATACACGGGTCCTGCAACCCGGACTTAAAAATGTAGGTCATTTTTATAGATTCAAAAATGTAGTTGGGATTTAAAAAATGAAAGTCATGTTCCACATATTAAGCATGTGTGTTCATTTCACCGCATAGAAAGTGTGTAGCGCCACCTGATATTTTCATTCATAGTGGAGTCACTTTTTCTATTGAAATTGGGCCAACTTGCAAGACCTGTATATAAGACTTAGGGCCAGTATATTCACCTTCCACTAAATTTACCCAATGCTTAATTGTCATAGTTACAATTGTGTCAACAATGGTAACTATGACAGTTATCCATCTAGTAAATTTAAAGGGAGGTGAATATACTGGCCCTTAAAAAAATAACAAAAACTATTTCTAAATTTATTACTTGTTTTCAAAAAGTTTAGTTTGATTGTTTGTAATGTCAATTGAAACGTTTACTATAATTTGGCAAACTACTGTCACGCTTTTGAGGTGTAATTTTGGTTTAGGATTTCTAGCACATCCGCGTGGATATAGGTTTCATTATTATAATAACAATAACCATGTTTTGAGGTGTTTGTATTAACAATAAAGCTGAGTTGAACTAGTAAATCGGTTATAAATAAAGTGGGATTTATCTCTCCTATGTTCAGTCGAGTGGCCGGTCAGGCGGGAGGCGTCCAAATACCCCAGCAAGTTCAGATGGCCGTCGGCAAGGCTGTAACCAACGCTGCAATCAACGAACTTTCCAATGCCTTCAAGTTCCACAAGTAAATTTTATTTAATTTATTTTAAACCATAACAAACTTTGTTTGCTTACTAATCAAGTTTTACCCCCAATGGACAGGTTATATTTTTTTGAAACTTGGTACCATTCCTAAAGAGTAATAACTTATATATTACATTAATATGTTCTACTCTAGGAGCGTCACCGTTTTAGTTGTTTGATGTTTATAGATGCAATAAATTTGTATATTATACGCAAATCTTAATCACATTCCTTAAAGAGTTTTTTATTTAAATTTGCCAGGATTTTTTAAGAAACT
This sequence comes from Brassicogethes aeneus, assembly GCA_921294245.1. NCBI lineage: Eukaryota > Metazoa > Arthropoda > Insecta > Coleoptera > Nitidulidae > Brassicogethes > Brassicogethes aeneus. The sequence continues at coordinate 30,205,767 of OV121137.1, forward strand.
AGAAGTAAAAACTTTACGATTTACGATAATATAAAAATATTGCAAATAAAATAGAAATCGTAAAAATTCGCTATTAAATGCTTAAAAAGATCCTTTGTTAAATACAGTCGTAAACATAATATAAGGTTTGTTCCACGATATAACTTTGTCCTATCGAGCATTTGGACGTCAGGGATATGCGCATTACCAAAATCGCATGCGCAGTACGAAAATATGGTTGCGATTTTTCGATTGCGCATGTTCCTGTCGTCCTTTTGACGTCTTTTATGTATGCATTTAACATTCCAAATGCTCAGTAGGAAGAAGCCTATTACTAAATTTGCATCAAAGATTTGTTGTCTTATCACTAATTATTAGTGATGAGACAACGAATTTTTCAACATTTTTATAGCGAATTTTTTATGTTTTATGGGTTTTCGAGTGTATATCGTTTCTTTTTCGTATTTTTTTACTTGACGTTTCTTAAAGAATGAAGAAAGCATGGTATAAGGAAGACAAAGTATGTTCTTGGGCGGGTGTCAGATATAAGTAGCGCCCGCTCTTGTATCCATATTTCCATATGTCTCGCCGTATTTGTATTAATAATCACCTCAGAAAAATCTTCCAAAAAGCTGCTGGTATTTAATTGTTACAGATCGTACAATGTAAGTATGGCGGCAAGTTTTGAAAACAAGCACGTCGGAAGAATATGCTTTGTCTTATTTGTACCATGTAAAAAAGACTGGATAAAATCTCAACAAATTTAAAATAAAATTTTCTAATTAAAAAACCTTTTAATAACTAAATATCTGGTTAAAGCTCTATTCGCTGCGTCTCTATTATTTATATATCCTTTTATCTAAAGAATAAAATTTATATCCATTATAGCATATTTTATTCAGAGATCAAGTATTTTCTTTACCTACCCATATCAATGTACTTATTGAAAAAATAGCACTTGGCTTTTTACGATTTTAAACTTATTTTTTAGATTTTAAATATAATTCGGCATCAAAAAAGTTTATTTAAATGAAAATCACGATGTCCATAAATTAACCTTGCAAAACAATATTGTTTTAATTTAAAAAAAGTAATTTGTGGATGATTAAAAATGTTTATAAAAATACATACCGCATCCATAGGTCATTAGTTTAAAAACTAAATAAATAAGCCTGATTTTATTGCACATTTTTATTAAGCCTTTGTAAGTGTACTATTTTGCAGTTTATAATAACACACATAACTAGATCTTCCTTGTAGAATACCAACGTAACGTGTATCTAAATATCTCATTTTAATGTCAAATAAACGCATATGGTAGTGAATCTGGTTGAGGACTAAATGAAAAATTTAGGCCACATCATCAAGTTTAATAAGAAAATATTGACCCTACATAATTTTGTACTTGTACAAATTTTCGCGGAGGCGGTTTTTGCTGTCCAATAAAAGTTATAATATATTTTAATTTAAAGAATACAAAATTCGGTGGGGTCTCGTAGCAAAATAAATAAAATCACGACAAAAAACAAAAATATATTTTGGGCTTGGACGGTGCGTCGGGCTTTGCCTATTACAAGTACACTTAATTATCTAGATACTACACATAGATAAGCCTTTCTAGCATAAATTAAAGCTAAACCTTATTTGCATATCATCTAAATATAAATTAGATCTAGATATTGTCGATTTAAAAATGTTACCGTAATGATGTGTGTAGAATAAGCAAGGTATAAAAGACATTGTAGCGTTTATTGTATTTGAAATAACCGTCAATTATTAAAAGTTTATAATGACTGGTTTTAACAGGATACCTAAATTTTAACTATTTATAATTAAATGTTAATTTTGTATAAATAATTTGGTGCTCTCTACAAAGATTTCTTTTGGGATTAAAAAATGCATTTGAAAACATTATTTTGATCTATTTGTTATGCACTGATTTGTATAAGTTATCTTTTTCCATATAAGTACATATAACTATCTAAAAAGTAAAGTTTGTATAGAAAATCTCAAATAATAATGAAACAATCAGGTTAATATGGAATACTTACATAGTTGTAGATTTTGAAGTATAAGTCAATCCAATAATAATACGTTTAGATTCCAAAATTTGCACAAATGGTATTTTAAAAATTATTGCTAATGTTATTTATTCATTATTTTAAAAGCTAACATGTTAAATTTGATTTAGCTTCATATCCTATACACTAATAATACAGGCTAAGTATGAGGTATTATGTTCCACATCAAGTACCACTTTAACATTTGGATAATTGAGGTTATGTATCTGTCAGTTAAACGCTTATTTCGTTTATTTTTGAAAATAGTACATTCAGGCCAACTCACTAACATGAGTCGTTAACGTTAACCACTAGAATCAGTGTTTATCGGGCAATCCGGCAAATCGGGCCGTTTAATATGATTTGACTAATTCTAGTGGCTAACGTTAACAACTTATGTTAGTCAATTGGCCTGATTGAATGTATTAGAAATATATATTGCATTATTTTAAGAAAATAGCGTTAAATTGACAGATACATAACCTCAACTATTTGTCTGTATTCCTTATTCAAATGTTAATTTGACATTTGAATCAGGAATTATCAAATTGGGACTTTTTCATGTGAAGCATAGTACAAATATCAAAACTAAATATTATAAATTTAAAATTTGACTGGGTTATATTCAAACTATTGTCAACAAAATTAATCATTTTAATGCAATAATTGAAAAAAAATCAAATAAAGTCACTTATATTTTTCTTGAGGATATATAAATTACATACATAATACCATTATTTAAAGATGATAGTATTTTTAAGAATTTGTATTATATTAAGATTTAAACATATGCTCTCATGCTTAAATATTTATTGTATAATGATATTGTTGTTAAATATTTAGATTTATAAGTGGATATTTAAAAAATGTTAATAACCTCCACCTCAGTGTTATATTTGCAAACACATTCTGTAGATATACATTCAGTATTTTTAAATTGTTAACGCAAAACTTACCAATTCAAATATAATTATTTGTTAATATAAGTTAAACTGTATATAAAATTTTAATTTTAAAATTATCAAAAAGCGTTAACATTTTAAAATTGCCTTAATTGTGCACCCAGTTTGCACAAACTTATGTAGTTATTCTTGAATGTGTAAATATAGACGTAAAATTAAATTTTCTTTCTTTTCTAAACCTCTACTAACATCCTATTCCTTGTTTGTAGATTTGCTTAATTATGTTAGGTTTTTTTGTTCGTTAACTTGTTTCTCTTTATTTATCCTAAATATTGACAGAATAATATTGGTATTAAAAAAAGCAATTAATAGTTATTTATGTCATCAGGTCAAGAAGTAAGTCTTTGTGATAAAAGCTTGAACAAAGCACAAAAAGACCATGGTCGAATTTCATACATTTTATTTTCAAACAGTATAAATTTATGCACAATTTTTTTTTGTTAAACGATAAATAAAAAGTACAATTATTAATAGTAAAAAGTGAGGTTAGATAAATTTGACAGATATCGAATTTTATGATTGGTCCAAACGCCGTAAATAATAAATTACTAGCCTCATAAAGTAGTTTGAAACTAAATTGGACTAAATTGTTTTTATGTCCAGTACATAGTCAATAACTTTAGTGTAGAGTTAAAGTTTAATTTAAGGACCGATTGAAGATAAAAATTATTGTAAATTATTCTGAAGCGCATTTATTAACTTCAAGCGTTCTGTAATTTAAACTTTATTCTCTACACTTGACCAATTGGGTAAAGTTTTCTTTACCTCCTAGGCTGTAAAAAAAACCCGTTTAAACAAATCAAAAAATTCGATCACTTTCTACTTTTAATATTATTAAATTAATAATAATAGTATGTTTTATGTATCCTTTAACCAATAAAATTGTGCCTTGAAGATAAAATATTGTATGCTATTTAGTTAAGAAGTGTATTTTTGTGCTTTGCTCAGTTAAGCTCAGCACAAAAATACTTGGTTATCAGCCTAATGACAATAATAAGCATTTTTACATTTCTGTTCATATTGGGGATAGGCTTTAAAATGGTGTTGGGCAAATAGCTTTACTCAACTGACAAAAAGGCCAAAACCAGAGCCATACCTCAAAATTAGAGGCGAATAATAACATTTTAGTTTTCAAATTTATCACAAAACACTGTTTATTTTTTAATGACTAATAGTTCTACATGATTTTTTAGATAACATTTTTTTACTCTTTACAAAAATTAAAATTGCTGCCAACCCCTGAGCAGCCTTTCTGGTTTTTGCCCGCTTTCAAAATGCTTTGTTTTTATTATTTTTTCACCCTAACACTTTTTCAGTCGTCCAGTTCCGAATATTCCACCTAGGATACCAGAAAGACCAGGACAGCAACATTAAAAGTACTAGTCAAAATTTTTTTTGGGACCAACCAATAAGGTGCAACTTACTCAGTGAAATAGATATTTTAGCTAGCAATACAGCAGAATATAACTATTTTATTTGATATGAACTGTATACATGTATTATGTTTGAAATTATTTAAAGTAAATTTTGATGTATAGATTTTAGGATATTAGAAAATATCCAAAATTGAAAAGTGAATCTGTGATTGTGTTAATATAACTGTATTAAAAAAAATTCACATTTTTGTATATGTATTTTTATTTAACAAATACAACAATATTAAGAAATACTTGTTAGTTTGCTGTTATCTTTGTGTGAATTAAATTAACTTATTTAGTTAATATTTTGAAATTAAACCCAATAACTTTCAATTTAAAACTAATAGATGGGATAAAGATACGGAAGTGAATGAAAATTATTGGCGCGCTATAATGATAATCACGCTGCATAGTGTGGCCAGATGGGAAAATAAGTGTCTAAATTATTTTTCTTGAAAGAGTTGAAGCAAATAACTTTTTTATTTGTATAAAGTTGTTAGAATTAAAATGTTTCATTGTCTTTTCTTTTCAAAATGTCAAATCCAATATGTCGTCAAAAATTAAAAATGCAAGGAAAAAAATCAGAAATTGGTTAAATTATATATAAATTACCCACATTAAAACTTTTTGTCCTGTAAACATTTTTCGAAAAGGTAATACTCTTTTAATAATAATATTAATGTTTATTAACAGCAAATTGCCACAATATAAATACAATACAATATTATGAAAGTCATAAAAACACTAATAAAAAAACGTTAATATAATTAGTAAAATTACATTTTATTAAGTGTTGGAAATTGTGTATAAACCTTTTTTAAATACAATATGCTACATTTCAATAGAGAATAAAATTCCGCGTCGAATGGTATAAAAAGTTTATGGTCGTTCAATTTGAAATAAGAAAGTTATTGGCATTTAAAGTTGGAAAAAAGTAAAGGTAAATACCAAACACCCTGTATAACATTTTAGAATACTATTAATGGATCCTGATAGGATACGCCTTTGTTAACGTATATACCAAAAATGAACTTTTTAACATTACAATTGTTGGTAATACAGACATTTTAGTTAGTCACTCCAAATGTCAATTTTTAAAAAAAAAATTAAATATCTCATAAACAATTGAAGATAGGAAAACGATTCAGAATGCAATAGCTTCAGAATTTTACGTAGAATTTAAAAATACAATAATATTTATACGTTTCCATTTGAAAAAACAAAGCTAATGTCACTTCCGTTTAGACCGGAAGTGACAGCGCATTGAAAATATTTTAGAAAAATAGATCCCATCGCACCGTAGCTGCAACCAGAATTTCAGTCATTTAGTTCTCTATAAACCCCTAATCAGTTAGGTGAATCACCCTGTATATATACACACATGATCAAAATTGTTGCATATTTCTGAATTTTAATTTTCGCTTTGTATAACATTCTGTTTTTTGTTGTTTTGGAATAAATTTTCATTTAATAGTTATAATACGTAAAATAAAGAAAATTTAATATATTAAAGTATATATTTTTGTAGGAAATATTAAAAATAAAACTAAATATAATTTTTAAAAAGTGAAAACAATTTATTATCAGAAACGATTTAGGTGAAAAAACATTTTAAATATAAATTTTATTTATAGAATGAAGGTGATTATTTTCTCAAAATTGTTTATAATAATTATAAGAATTATTGTAATGTACACTATGTATTTTATTGTCAATAAATTATTTATCTAAATATGTTGTCAAAGTCATCATCCTCGTCGGAACTATCGTCTTCGAGGAGGATGATTGGTTCCGAAACTTTTATTTTTATTATTTCCTACAAAAATACTTCAATATATTAAATTTTCTTTATTTTACGTATTATAACAATTAAATGAAAATTAATTCCAAAACAACAAAAAACAGAACGTTATACAAAGCGAAAATTAAAATACAAAAATATGCAACAATTTTGATCATGTGTGTGTATATATATAATATACAAGGTGTCCCTAAACTTAGTGGCATAAAGGGGGTAGCGGGTTAAGGGGGGTCTGGCGGCCCCCACCGAATCTGGTAAAATCGTTCCAAAAATCTCGAAGAGGGTCGAAAAACAAGCAGTATAAGCTTTTTACCGACATTACAACCCCAAACGAAAACACAGTAATGGCGAAAAATATGATTTTTTGTGATTTTTATTTTTTTCAACCAGTTTAATTTATTTTTAAATGGTTTAAAACGCAATTAAAAATTTGTTTTGGATGTATGGTAGTCCCCTGAATTTTTTCAGATTTTTTGGTCAAGTAAAAACATGTGAATTTTAGGCTTAAATGCGAAAAAATCGTGAAAAACGCGTCATTTTCAAGATTCAACCCTCTAATTTTTAGGGTTGTTTTCATTTTCCCGAGGGGTGCTGTATAGTATAGATAGCGGCAATCGTCCTCTTTTGAATGCAGGCAACTGGACTCAATTTGGTCAATTCTGGTGAGCGGGGCGATTTTTAAAAAAAAACTCGAATTTTCAACTTTCGGTAATTTACGGCGCGTACTTGGTATAATGCGTCTTTGCTATAAAAAATACATCTCCATAGAGGTTTTTGAGGTCGCTGATCACGAATTTGATGTCAAAAAAAATTTTTGACAACAAAGATATTTGTCGCGAATTATTCGTCCAGCACAGATTCTCACAAATCTTTTCTCTGTTCAAAGCGTTGGACATGTTATTGAAGAAGATAGTGACGAGGATTAAAACTGTAAAATTGTTAACTTAGCTCTGTAAAAAAGTATTATGCTATTTTATATTACTGTGTGACTATTACGTAAGCTTGAATAAAATATGATTTATACCAGAAAATTTAATTTCATTGATTATATTAGTTGAACACGATATTAAAATTGTTTAAATGCTGTGATTCAATGATATTTTTTACATTATCAAACCTGTGTTAATAAATATTTATGGGTGAATTTGTTGTCAAAAAATTTTTTTGACATCAACTTCGTGATCAGCGACCTCAAAAACCCTTATAGAGATGTATTTTTTATAGCAAAGACGCATTATACCAAGTACGCGCCGTAATTGACCGAAAGTTGAAAATTCGAGTTTTTTTCAAAAAATCGCCCCGCTCACCAGAATTGACTAAATTGAGTCCAGTTGCCTGCATTCAAAAGAGGACGATTGCCGCTATCTATACTATACAGCACCCCTCGGGAAAATGAAAACAACCCTAAAAATTAGAGGGTTGAATCTTGAAAATGACAAGTTTTTCACGATTTTTTCGCATTTAAACCTAAAATTCACATGTTTTTACTTGACCAAAAAATCTGAAAAAATTCAGGGGACTACCATACATCCAAAACAGTTTTTTAATTGCGTTTAAACCATTTAAAAATAAATGAAACTGGTTGAAAAAAATAAAAATCACAAAAAATCATATTTTTCGCCATTACTGTGTTTTCGTTTGGGGTTGTAATGTCGGTTAAAAGCTTATACTGCTTGTTTTTCAACCCTCTTCATGATTTTTGGAACGATTTTACCAGATTCGGTGGGGGCCGCCAGACCCCCCTTAACCCGCTACCCCCTTTGGGAGCAGATTAAGCAAGTCAAAATAAGACGAAAATCTAAATAAATTTTTTTCCTAATTAGGTATGTTTAAAAGATACAGGGTGATAAAGTTTACTTATCATATCAGTTTTTTTAATATAACTTCCACTATGGTAGACGTGGAAAGGTGATATTTTGAGAACAGTCACTTACTACCAAAATACATATTCACACATAATAACAATTGTTCGAGTGAACGCAGTGTCGTAGAAACAGGGGTTGCTTAAGCTTATTGTCCCATACAAACTTTGAGGTTTTTTATACCATTTGATGCATTTTTTCGATTACTCATATATCAGTTCGTCTACTATTAAAAAGGTATACCTCTCAAACTTCGATAAAATAAACCGTTTCCGAGATATCCGAGATTACAATAATTGTTATATCGTATTAAAGGACTAAAAGGTATATGATAACAAATTTTTTAATTGAAAAAACTACAATTTTTTTAATGTGACGGTCAGGGCAAAAAGTCTCGAGGCTCATGGAATGCCGTTTTTTAGTTTTTTCAATTAAAAAATAAAATTTGTTATCATATACCTTTTAATCCTTTTAAATAATGCGATATAACAATTATTGTAATCTCGAATATCTCGAAAACGGTTTATTTTATCGAAGTTTGAGAGGTACACCTTTTTAATGGTAGACGAACTGTGTAATAGAAAAATTGTATCAAATGTTATAAAAACCTAACCTCAAAGTTTGTATGGGACAATAAGCTTAAAGCAACCCCCGTTTCTACGACACTGTGTTCACTCAAACAATTGAAATTATGTGTGAATATGTGTTTTGGTAGTAAGTGACTGTTCGCAAAATATCACCTTTCCAAGACTACCAGAGTAGAAGTTATATTAAAAAAACTGATATGATAGGTAACAGTTTATCACCCTGTATCTTGGAAACATAAGTAATTAGGAAAAATATTTATTTAGGTTTTCGTCTTATTTTGACTTGCTTAATCTGCTCCTAAATTTATGCCACTAAGTTTAGGGACACCTTGTATATTAGACTGGGCCAAAAAAATCGATCATTTTTTTTTGTGTATATCGAAAATATTGTTTAGGGTGACAAAAAAAATTATGGTGAAAGTTTGAGTCCATAATATTAATATTAAGAGGTCTATCATCGCAATTTTAGATTTTTTTTTCCTGAGCGAGTTTTTGTCGCAGAACTCCCAAACCATTGAGTTCAACTAAATTGACTATTGAATATTTTTTGAAGAAAATTGAATGCTCTACAAAAAAGGTTTGATTGGAATTTCCCGTCAGATGAACCGTTTTCTTACAATCATGCCTTAAAAATTGGTATAGTTTTACAATTTGATTTTTTAACTTTGGAATTTTGTAATTCATGTAAAAATCAGTACCCAGAAAAAAACCGATGAATATTCTTATGGGAAATCAAATGCTTTACAAAAAATGGTTCCACTAAACTTAAAAGTTTGTAGATTTGTGGGATTTTTCCTTTGTACTATATTTTAAATTTAATTTTTATTATAAAAAAAACAAAAAAATTAACCAAAAATAATACAAAAATTATAACCAATTTTATAATTGAATCACTGCAACAATTTTTTTCCGCCTCCAGCAACTGCACGGCTTCACCCGTCTTTGCTGGGTGCAAATGTCCACCGCGTCCGATACTGTACCATATTGGGGACTCAAGAGCGACATGCGAATAGTTTAAATAGCCTTTCCTGGATTCGCCATTAGGAACAAAAGGAGGTGGGGACGAAGGGGACAGACATTTTGGTGTTTAGGGGACAGTTACGCCGACTCAAATCTGCGTCCGACGCGGAATCCCCCTAGACCGGGAAATTAGTCTTACTCCAAACATTTGGGATTACAATTTATAGTTGGGGAGTTGTTAGTTAGCTGTAGGGACTTGTCTTCCTTGTTGTAGGCTACGGCTTGATCGTCACCTTGTCTCACCTCCTGTGGTTTCCTTGCGACGTTGAAGACGTCCGAGACGGCTAGTGTTGTTTCCACTCCTACAGAATAGCTGTTTTTGCCCTAGTCGTGGTTTAAGTAAGCATTGGTTTGTCCGTCTTTGTTTTCATATGAATGCCGAGTTCGATTATGCTTTCGACGTAGGGTCTATAGGTTTCTATGTTTATTTATGTCTCGGTTAGTTTACACACTTTTGTTTATTGGAAAAGGTTTTTTAAATTTATGGATTTTGTGACTGATTTATTGGTATTGCTCAGCTGTAATCCCGTGAATGCCAGTATAAGATTTGGGATGGCTTGGATTTATTGTTTTTTTTGTATTGTTTTGTTACTATTTTCTTTTTATCAATGTTGCTGTTTATCTTTGTTTTACATGGTTTCTTAAATTTTTTTTTTTAATAGGGTTGTGTTTAAGCGGAAATTTACGTAATAGGTCATGGATTCAGTTATAAGAGTACTTATCAAATGTTTGCAGATGATGGCCCTTTCTACTCTAAATCAAATGTAATAAAATGACAAAATAAATTTTGTTTTTGCAAGTTATCGTTATTTATGAATTAAGTATTAAAGCAACTCCCTGCAATGTACTGCCTGAACCTCCTTAAACCAGTCATGCAACTTTAATTCTTTTTCGAGGCTAGATACCTTATAGTTGGCTAAACATTTTTAGGCCGATGATATAAAAAGAAAAGGATTTATCATTTTAAGATATCGTAAAAAACGAGAATCGGTAATTTTTTTTTATTATTTCATTAACAGTTACTGTTGATCATTACTGTTACTATTTCAAATTATTAAGATGGCTTTTTAAGGGGAATTCAAATCTGCTAAAATATTTATGGCTAAAATACAATTTTTTTCATCCAATTTCGGTCATCTACCAGAAATTGCTTACTTAATTTTTCTACTAAAATTTATGGTAATATGGGCACCCACTGTAGATGTTTGTTGTAACTACAATTTATTATATACATTTATATTAAGTTATATATATCATTTTATAATGGCTGTCAAGTTACAACACGGATGCGCGGAACAGAATCTGTGCAACTGCGCAACCACGCCGCGGCATGGCAATAGTTACTTTCTAATGATAACATATTCTAGGTATTTAAAAAACAACTTAACGTTTATAAAAATGTATTTAAAATATAACTTCTTATAATAGAGTAACAAATAAGTCAAATATGTTTAACAAATTCAAACAGAAATTAATAATTTGTCAAAAATGTATCACAATAACAATATTATAAATATGGATTCGGATTAAAATACAAACCGAATTCAAAATTTTAAAAAAATACTAGAAACTAAGATTTAATGACAAGACGTATGAACTGTGGCACTTGTAGTAGTGTCGTTGAAAATAACGCTATTGTGTGAGGTAGAGGGCTCTTCCAAGGCTGGAGTAGATTCTCCGTCTTTACCTGCGAATTAAAATGTTTTAAACATTTTATTTTATTAGTTGTCAAGACAGTGTATATTCTGACGTTAAATATAAAAAATGCTAACCAAGTCACAAGTGACAACTCAAAAAGTTAAAACTGGGTTTTAATAATAAGGTTACAAAATTCTACTGGGGGGAGGGATACTTACAGGGAGAAATGGAAACAGGGATTAATTAATATTAATTAACTCAAATTCGTGGCGCACAGGAGGATTTCCATGGCGTATTGATTGTTGTTGTTCAATAGTTCTGGCTAAAAATATCACAAACTGTTTTCACAAGGGATCTTTTATACAACATATCACCCAATGATTTTTTATTTCTTATGTCTTTACTTTGTCATAAATTATTGGGCCCAGTCACAATCCACACAACAAGGTCTGTTCTATCTCGTACTAAAAATACAAAAAATCACTGCAACACTGCACAGTTTAACGGCGGCCATTTTTGTTGTTTACAATTTTTGTGCTTTGGGTTTGTGCTCTGATTTTACAGATTAATAATCGTTTTAAACGTTGTGTTTCTCATACCCAGACTGCAATGAAGGTTCGAAAATATTCCAGGAATATTCCCTATCGCCTAGGAATAATCCGCTTCATTCTAGGAATATTCATTGGGAATGATCCTCTAAGCATCATCTAAGAATATTCCCAGTGAATATTCATTAGTTTAGTTGCAATACCTCTCACCGTTGCTTAAGCACGCTTGATAACTATATATACCGATAGGTTAATAATATTAGTTGGAGATATGCGTCTGTGATGGCATCATCTAAGAATATTCCCAGTGAATATTCATTAGTTTAGTTGCAATACCTCTCACCGTTGCTTAAGCACGCTTGATAACTATATATACCGATAGGTTAATAATATTAGTTGGAGATATGCGTCTGTGATGGCACAGCCAAACAATGATTAGAGTGGGACTGATCTACTCAGTAACTCAATAATGGCTATACTTAAGTTAAGTTCCTGGGTATAAGAGGCAATTGCAATAAGGGCTGGGAATAATCCCCAAATTATATCAAGGAATATTCCCCTAACAATCCTTGAGTCTTCTGCAGGCAGATATATGGAATATTCTTTTTATGATGCCTGGATTAACCAAAAAGCGGACATTTGATTATGCCAGGAATATTCCTGGGAATATTCTGGGACGATTGGAATATTCCTGGGAATATTCCTGACATGTGCAGGGAATGTGATTTTGCGGTCTGGGTAGTAAGCCTTAAAAGAGTCCTTAAAGTGCTAAAAACAACCATGTTACTCCTCTATTGTAAAAAATAAACTTTATTCTATCAGGGCTGTCATAAAACTGTCAAATGTCAATTTTAAGGTTAAATTATAACCCACAAATTAACCTTCAAATTTTCATTTGACACCCCTGATTAAATAAGGTATATTTATTAAAAAAGAGGAGTAAAATGGTTGTCCTTAGCACTTAAAGGCCTTATTTGAGGCTTACAAGTGCCTCTGTAAGAAACACAACGTTTAAAATAATTATTAAACAGCGCAAACCCAAAGCACAAGAATTGTAAACAACAAAAATGGCCGCCGTTAAACTCTGTGCAGTGTTGCAGTGATTTTTAGTATTTTTAGAATGAGATAGAACAGACCTTGTTGTGTGGATTGTGGTATAACTAAAGATTCGAATTTTAATACGCTGTGGCTCCCGTCCCGAGGCGGGACTTAAGTTCAGTCCCGATTGACGTCATAATTTTAAGATTTGTTATGTTATAATAAAATAATAATAATAAATTGTACCTGTATACATGTTAAGGGCACTTTAGTTACGTCATAAAACCAAACCAACCCAAACTCAACAACACAACCCAACCGACCCCGCCCCATTGGGCCCCCCCCCGCCCCATTGAGCAAAAAACCTAACTAAAATGGGCAAATTTATGTTACGATAAAAATAAAACACTTTTTAACAAAGAAACAACAAATTTATAAAATAAAAAAAATAAAAAAAGTTTGACAACTTCTAGTGGGATCGAACCCGGTACCTCTCGCATGCCAAGCGACCGCCCTACCATCTAAGCCATCGAGCTTGACACAAATTATAAAATCTCGGGGAATAAAAACCGATTTACAGTGTGTGACGTCAATCGGGACTGAACTTAAGTCCCGCCTCGGGATGGGAGCCACATCGATTTTAATAACATAATATACAGGATGGCTAGAATTTTTAAAGTTAAGTAAATATTTCATAATTTTGCTGCACTGTGTACTAAAAGTACGCAGTGACTACGGGCACGTTAAGCCTGATTTATAGATTACCTTCCTCACGTAAAAGATAAACAATACAAAAACCGTCGTGCAGTTTATAGATTTCCGTACGCGAATCTATAAATGGCACTACGATTTTCGTATTGTTCGTATCTTTTACGGAAGGAAGGAAGGCAATCTATAAATTAGAGGGCCTGCAATTTAGTTTTTACGGGCACGCTAGTGACGTAATGGATGAAATTCGCCACACTGCTGTGCCGCTTAATTTAAAATTGGCGGCACGTCAACCGGACAATTTAACTGTCACAAAGAAAATACCTAAAAATGATTCCATAGCAGGTACAATAGTAAAAAAGTATATAATTTATCATTGGCGTACCTTTATTTTCTCTAAAAAGGGATATTATTACCCCCGTATTGACGCTACTGATTGTAGTATGAAAACGAATGTACGTAATAAAAAACAATACTTGCCAAATTTTAATAGAATAGGTTCTTTCGTTTAGTAGAAAAAATATATGCCTGTATTTGTACTGTTAAGTTTTTTATATAATTATTGATTCTCAATTTATTAAAGGTTTTTTTGGGCCATATAAAGGAAGTCTGATATTAATCGGGAAAATTCATTAGTCAATAGAACTCGCAAAAATAAGAAGAAAAGTTAATATAAACTTGTATGTTTTAAAGCTTCCTTTAAAGATACAGGGTGGTAAAATTATTTTAAAAATATTTATTTTTTAAATTTCAAAAACTTTTGGGCCAAATTTTATTTAAGTTTAATTAAGGAAATCCAACTGGATATGTAAAAATAAAATGTTGGTGGGTATGATACTGATTTTTAACAAGTTTAATCAAAGAACATTTAGTAAAATTCAAGGGAGTTAAGCTACAAAACCAGAAATCTGCTGAATTTCAATGATAAAAAAGTAGCGTTTTGGATAAAAAATCTCCGCTTGTTTTTCTCTCACACACACACACACATACACACACAGACTAAAGGACTCTTGCATTTTCTAAGCATTCTCCAAAAACTACACAATTAATGTCTATCATAGACAGTCTATGTATAACAATTAATTAATTGTTTTAATTTAAATAATGAATGAATATTCTGAAACTCCTGGGGGTGTGTAGATCATACACCTTCAAAACATAATTTCTAATAAATCCATATTGCTTAAACATTGTGCACTAGGTCAAATCTATATAATAAGGCTTGAAAAAATATAAACAAGGTAAACCTCAAAACTTAATGTTAATGCTCATATCTTTTTAAATAATGAAGGTGGAATTTTTGTAACAATATTCTGGAACTCCTGGAGGTCTAGATCATACACCTTCAAAGTGGTGCACGACTTTTATTTAGGACACCCTATATAATAATTATTATATAGGGTGTCCTAAATAAAATAATAAAAGGAACTAAGGTTTAAATAAGAAAGTATTTAATATTAATTTTAAACACTGTGTATATCATAAATATGATTACATTAATAAGAATGCACTGAATAAAACTGAATCATTAATGTTAACATTCACTTTCAAGATATGATCATATCAATATTCAGTCAATAAATTCAATCCTGCATTTTTAGAATTAAAAATGTCTGATTATCATTTTAATGAAATGGACATCTATTGTAATTGTAAAAGCTATAAATATTCATATGGTTATAAACAATACTTTACCCAATTCACCGCATATTTGTGTGCAGAAAGTATCCCTGATGATTTGGCAGTTTTGCAGATTTATCTTCATGAATTTTTGTCCAAAAACAAAATATCCTACTCCACCACCAATAACAGCAGCTACCAAAATCCATGCATCATAGAGCATAACACTGAGCATTAAAATATATCCCATATTTTGTAACATCACCCATAATGACACCTCAGTTCCAAATAGCAGAGCCCTAAAAATAAATGTTTTGTCAGTAAATGAAAATAATGTACTAACCCTAAAATTTATTATCTTTTGATGGGCCTTAATATTAGTTTCTCACTAGTTTTTCAGTATTGGAAACCAGCTACCAGTAAGTCTTATAACCACATACCTGTGTTTTAAAGTTATATTTAAGGGATTTCTGGGGTCTACATTTTCTCCAATAAGGCTGGCACTTTCAGTAGAACATATCTGTTTTAACTGCTTTGATCTTAAAATCAATTCCCGTTGTCTATGTTTTGTCTGCAGATACCTTAAATACTCAAATACAAATGCCATTATTGCAATAACGATGCACAGCCCTATTAATCCGCCTAACGAATTTATCTCCAGTCCTTTAAATAGGTACACACCAACATTGGGGCCCCAAAAAAAGGCATCCTTCATTTTTGAAATTAGATCTCAAAACTACCGGAAAAAATAAGAGCAAACGCCACTACAACGTATTGTGATGTATGTGAAAAACATTTGTGTTGTCTGCGGTGTAAACCGATTTATAAATATTAAATTTTGTTATCTATCACCTTATCAGCTGATTACAATGTAATCATTCCACATGTTTTATTTATTTATTGACATTTGTATACTTTCTTTGTTTAACTTAAAGAGAAAGTTGAGATAGAGAAAATAAAAATGCAACAAGGCGGAAAAACAATAATAGCTGTGTTGCCATTAATATTTTACCCAATCTTTACAAAGATTTAATTTAATATTCTAATATTTTATTACTTACGAATATTAAACGAAAAATTACCTAGACGCTTCTCAAAATTAATTAAATCTCGTTATTTCACATTTTCGGTCGACAGACACTTAAAAGCGGTCGACTTGGCAACACTTTGTTTTCAAGATCGAAATTCAGGTCCTATTTTGACAGTTCAAAACAAATCCGAGTATATTTTTGTTATCTATGGTAAAATCTGGTAAATTTTGTAACAAAATAGTTGCGAATGTTATTGTTTTAGCAATATGATAATCGTATAATTTTTTAATAATGGCCCTATACGATAATAAGTACTGGCTTTTATCCCATATAAGAAACTCATTTATAACTACTGATGACACAGGTAAATATTTATTTTAATTTAATATCAAGCAGTGGTCTAGGAACTTATGATTAGCTTATTTACTTAAAGTCTAAAGTTTGGACCCTAGATTGTAAATCCCAGTTTTAGGTATGTTATATATAGTTTGGGTTTTGTTTGTGTTTTTAAAAACTTGCAAATCAAAAACAAAACTGAAACAAACCCGAAACTCTTGTTTCCATCAAGCAAAATAAATTTTGTTCGAGTTTTGTTTTTGTTTTCGGTCCTTTTCCACTAGTTGTCGTGATTATGTCAGAACACACTTTTTCAGTATCAACCAACATGTTTAGAGAAAAAGATTTTCTTATTCTTAGTTGTGGCTGGTTTATACTTCTTCGTGAATAACTTTTAAAGAATTAAATTTAGGCAAAAATGTTAAGAGACCTTTTTTGTAGAACATTAAATTTCGACGTGAGCTTTTTTAAATATTCATTGATTCATTAGTTACAAAATTTCAAAGTAAAAAGGGCAAATCGAAAAAACACATCGATTTATTAAGCTCAATTACTCGGAAACGGCTCGTCTGACGAAAATTTTCAATCAGACCTTTTTTGTAGAAAATTTAATTTTATATAAAAATAAGTGAAAAGGATTTTTTTTTCACTTCAATGTTTTGACAGTTCTAACGTAAAACATCAAATTATGACTAAAAATCAAAAATAGCGATGATAGACCTCTTAAAATTAATATTAAGGGCTCAAATTTTCACCAAATTTTTTAAATGACATTCTCGATATATTTTTCAAAAAAAAAATAGTCAATTTTTTTGGCCCAGTCTAATATACAGGGTGGTCCAGTTTGAGATACATTAATTTTAGGAGGTGATAGAGAATCAAAAATGAAGGGGACTTTTCTAATAAAATATTTTTCAAAAGTGCCTAATAAGGAAGCTATAGCCCTTCAAAGTGGGAAATAAATAATCGTTTTTTTAGCATAACTTTTGAACCGTTTAAACGATTTGGTTTAAATTTTAACCAAAGTTTGATAAAATAAGTCTTGTTCGACCAGTGATAACGCGTTTTATCAAAATAATTCAGGGGCGTAGATGATGGGGGGAAGCTCCCCTTTTTCCCTCCCCATTTTTCAACCCCTTGCTATTTTTATAAATTGTTTATATTTTTGAATTCAACATTAAATTTGAACAAAAAAGTTACCCCTGGAAAATTGTGACTAAAGACTTTGTTTTCGAGATATTCGAGTTTGAAGTTTTTAAAACATGTCGAAAATGTAGAATTCATGTTTTTGAAATGTAATATTTTTGCCCATTGCATGCCATGTAAAGCAATTTGAAATATGTAGGTAGTCAAATATATTTTTCTTCTGCGATATTCTCTAACGGCCGCTGCGGCATTTCCATTGCAGAATCCATAAACAAAATGTATGTCTGCAGACTCGGCAATGCTGAAGAAATTTGGCATTCTTCGTAAAGATATTTGACAAAATCAATCGGACAAACAGAAAATAAGTTTACCAAATATGCCTAAATGACATTTAGTGGAACATTTCGAGGCTTGACGTAAGGCTACTTGATCACTTTTCCTCAAAACTTTTTCCAAAATTTAAAGCTGAATTTGAAAATATGAAACAAACCTTTAAAAATCTGAATTGATTCCGAGAAGTATTAAAAACGATACTTACGAAAGAAAAATAAATTATCTACCTACTCAAAGTTATCCCTACGAAATGTCAAAAATCTATTAAAATCCGAAAGAGTAAGGAGTGCCTTTTAAAACCTGCTATTTTTGTTTGCATCAAATAAATAACGAAATTTAGATATGTTAAAAAAATACTTTGAAAACATGAATTGTGCATTTTCGATAAAATTAAAACACGAATATCTCAAAAACAAAGTCTTCAGTCACAGTTTTCCAGGGGTAACTTTTTTGTTCAAATTTAATTTTGAATTCAAAAATATAAACAATTTATAAAAATAGCAAGGATTTGAAAAATGGGGAGGGAAAAAGGGGAGCTTCCCCCATCATCTACGCCCCTGAATTATTTTGATAAAAAGCGTAATCACTGGTCAAACAAGACTTATTTTATCAAACTTTGGTTAAAATTAAAACCAAATCGTTTAAACGGTTCAAAAGTTATGCTAAAAAAACTATTATTTATTTCCCACTTTGAAGGGCTATAGCTTCCTTATTAGGCACTTTTGAAAAATATTTTATTAGGAAAGTCCCCTTCATTTTTGATTCTCTATCACCTCCTAAAATTAATGTATCTCAAACTGGACCTATATACATATATATATATGTGTATCTATTAAACTGATCCAGCGTTACAAAACAAATTCTCTATCCTCTATCTATAAAATAGTATATTATAGACTAGGCGGAGAAAGGTCATATTATAGCAGAGCACACATTTCACTGCCGAGGCGCCGCGGCGCGCCGCCGAGGCAGTAGATTGTGTGCGAGGTAATTAATAAGCTTTCGCCGCCGTGTATATACTATTTTTTTTCAAGCTCTAAATTTCGATATTTTTTTGAAATTTTGTAACCTCATTTTTAGGTTAGGTTTAACTGTCAGACGACAAAATGTCACCATTATTGTTCGGCGGTCAATAATAATTTGACTTTTGAACTAGTAGTCACTACATTATTGTACTAGTTCAAAAGTCAAATTATTATTGACCGCCGAACAATAATGGTGACATTTTGTCGACTGACAGTTAAACCTAACCTAAAAATGAGGTTACAACATTTTAAAAAACTACATTGTAGTATTTCTATATAGACTTATGAGGAATATAATATAAATATTATTATACACTTGGAAAAAATATGTTTCTTACTTACCTACCAATTTAGTATGAAATTCGTATCTATTCGTAACTAAATTGTAGTATTTATATATAGACTTATGAGGAATATAATATGAATATTATTATACACTTGGAAAAAATATGTTTCTACTACTACTTACCTACCAATTTAGTATGAAATTCGTATCCAGACAAATTAAAATAAAAGTCGAAAACAAAAAACACAACACGACCGTTTCCACTAAACAGACTCGAGTTTCAAAACACGTCGAAACCTTTTGATGTTACAGGCAGATTTTTTGCGCAAAAAGGTTGCTTCATTTTCAAATGGTCATTGTTCGGCTCGTTGGGGGATAGAGCAGTGTGTGTGGTTGCCACGGTCTTATATAAGACCGTGGTGGTTGCTTTAAGTTGGTACAGTGGCGGACACGGAATTTCGAACATCAAATCTCTGTCATTTCAAAAAATGTCAGTGCAAACCACACTTTAATTGCGAACAAGGAATTTCGAACATTTCTGACATGAAATTGATTTTTGTGATTATTGACGTTTATATATTTTTTTATTATTGACGTTTGTATTTTAAATTTGAAAGTGAATTTAAAGCGTCAACTTGACCACTGATATAGAAAATTCCAGCTGTATCTTGTGGGGATTAATGACAAAACGTTTAAAGGAGCGACGGATAGAAGTTCAAAATAGGGAAGAACTTGTCATTCCAATAACTGAAGCCTGGCAAGGGTTGCCATTGGATTACCACCGAAATCTGTCTCTCCATGCCGACTAGATTGGCACAAGTTATTCAATCGAAAATATTAGTAAATTAGAAAATATTAGTTTACATATTTTTGTTTAGTTTAATTTGAATATTACAAAATTTAATTATATTGTATATTAAATTATTTTAATTTGGTTGTCTTTGTGTGATTCTATAAATGGCAGAGATCATTAAATAAAATTTTGCTTTCGCTGTCATGATGACGCGTCATGACTGTCCGGAAGTAAGGTTAGTTGGGGCATTCCACGTTACTCGGTAATTTTTGTCCCGCCCGTCACAATTAAAAATTGTGAGTAAAAACCACAAGTTATAAAATTAATATTTTATAATATTATTTTTATTGTGCTTATAACTTATTAAAAGCATAATAAAACAATATTTTTAAATAAATTTTATAACGTGTAGTTTTTACTCACAATTTTTAATTGTGACGGGCGGGACAAAAATCCCCGAGTAACGTGGAATGACCCAGTTGTCATAAAGGCAGATTTAGATTTTGATGTCAAATGAATTATAAGTCGTTCAAAATTCCGTGTCCCCCACTGTTCGTGCATGCCATTTTCAGTTGTCATAATGAATCTGTCAGAAATATTTGGAATGTCAATAAAAATCAAACTGAGAGGTAAATCACAGATTATAAAACTAAATTACTTATTTTTAAAAATTAAAAATCGCTTACGAATTAACGGCTAAGCATAACAATAACAAGGGTAGTCATGCGCAACGCGTCGCTAAGCACTGATTAAGCAAGTTTTCCTTATTGATAAGCACAGATTATACAGCTTATAAGGAAAAAAATCACAACCCAACGTCCACTAACATTGAACGTTGGTCTCTAAGATTTTAAAGTGGTTTACCCCTCGAATCAAACTAAGAAAAAAGCTTTTTATTTTTAGGAATCACATTATTTCATACATTTCATGTTTTAAAAATAATATTTTTTAAATGACCGCCGTTATTGTCGATGCACATTTGAAGCCTATTAAGCCGGGTCTACAATTGTCGCAGGTCGCAGATCGCAGAACATAAGCTTGCGCAAAGCACCCAGCTGACAAAAGAACCTTGCTTTATCACCACGTCGCGGGGTGCTTTGCGCAAGCTTTTGTTCTGCGATCGGACCCCTGCGACAATTGTAGACCCGGCTTTACGACAGCTCATCATTGCTCTGCGCGCCATGTCAAATCAGGCTAATATCACCCCGTAAAGAGTCAACTTTGCCCGGACATTTTATTTTAAAAAACCCTCACGTAATTAATGGACCTTTAAAAGATAGAGAGCTTTTTTCTACTACCTTACTAGAAAACTTAATTTTCCACCCCCGGAAAAAAAATTTCCTCCCTCTTTTTTTTTAACAATTTTACATTAGCAAGAGTTTTTGTACCTTGTCTAGCCCTATTTGATTTTGTAGGAAAAAGATTTACTCCGCGCTTGTCCAATCATTCTTTGAACAATCTATATTTATTTGCATATCGCTCTTTCGATTTTTAAGAAAGGAAATTAATTGCTATTCTTGCCTCTTCAGCAAGATCTTGCGGCAGGTCTTCTTCGCTAGAACTCATTTTCAAAACGTAGGAAGAATTTCAAATTTATGATAAACATTCTGACAGCTTATAACAACTGTTATGTTTGTATTAAAAAAATACCATAGCAACGAAGCGTTGTTAACATAACGTCGGCGACGCAACACCTACTTAATATTTTGTCATAATTTTATAGTCCCATACCAGCTGGTTAGTAAAAGGAACCGGAACGCTTAAAATGTCTTAAAACCGTTAAAAGGTAATAGATAAAACTATATACTTACCTCAGGAGGAAAATGCTTTTCCTCCCTTGAATATTTAATGCCCTTCGCTTCGCGTCGGGCATCAAACTATTCGCGGGAGGAAAAGCACTATTTTCCTCCCATGGTATGTAAATAGCTACCGTAAATACGGGTGACTTTGCACCCCGCGGGTGACTTTAACCCATTTATGAAAAATCTTTTCGCGCTCGATAAAATTAACATTTATAATTTGTTGGTCTAAACCTGTCAATTGAGCGATACTATTGAGTTTATATTACAG
Organism: Brassicogethes aeneus; assembly: GCA_921294245.1. NCBI lineage: Eukaryota > Metazoa > Arthropoda > Insecta > Coleoptera > Nitidulidae > Brassicogethes > Brassicogethes aeneus. Next base: position 30,228,028 of record OV121137.1, read on the forward strand.
GAAAATCAGTGTTTTAAAGAAAGAAATTGGATTTATTACCCTTTAAAATTGTATATATCGTATCAGTGCAAAACTCTTAGAAATACACGCGTTACAATTTCTATATTATGCGCAATCCATTGGAATGATGATCCTTGGTTAACTACAGGTCGATTTTTTATTTTTTTGATTGGTAATCCCTTGCAATAGATATATGTCGCTGCTAACACGTGTCTAATAAAAATAAGATATAATATTACATTCATTTTATACTGAAAAAACACTGTGAGACAAAGTAACCCGCAACCAGGGGGTAACTTTGCACACCCAGTTTTTAATGTTTATTTTTGAAACTCAGCCCTATGTAATATTATAACTTAGTTATTATGAAAGAGCAACTCAAGACTCAAATTTTGGTATACAAAATTTAATGTTTATGATTGTTAAAACCACAAAAATTTTAAGCTGAAGTTTGAAAGTGAGCCAAAGCCACCCGTGTTTACGGTATTCTTAGTTGATTTTTATTGACATCCCAAATATTTCTGACAGATTTATTATGACAACTCTAAAATGGCATGTACTATCGCTAACAAAAAAAACTCATACAGCTTAAAAATCTAGTGTTCCTGATTTTCTATCATTTTGTTGGAGTAATTATGGCTTTTAACATGATACGTCACATTTGAAAGGTCTAAAATTAAATACAAAGTTAGGTTAAAGTTTGAAAAAAAAATAATATTTCGTCATCCCTCTGTTTTGTCAATTACTGCCCGCAAACGGCATGGAAGTCGCCGTCTCGTTCCAAATGGCTTCAATGGCTTGCCAGAGTTCGTCTGCATTGTTTGATTGAAAATGTTGTTAAAAAAGTCATAATGGATGTGACAAATCTCGATGTCAGCTTGACATTGACGGAAAAGTTTTATTCACACAGCCACAATATAGCTGTATGAGTTTTTTTTGTTAGCGATATTACGTACCTACCTAAAGCGACCACGCGCACTGCTCTATCCCCCCACGAGTCAAGCAATGACCCTTTAAAAATGGGGCATCCTTTTTGCCGCACCCTGTATAAAGCTAGTTTTTTTCCCATGATAGTACCAAGTTGGTACTACCATATGTATGTATCAATGATGAAAGTGCAAATATGAGAAAAAACATGTTAAAGAGGAAAGTTTAGGTACCTAACAATGTTAGGCTAACATCAATTCTACTGCCATGCAACTGTAGTGGCAGATGCCCAACTTTATACTAATTATATTAAAAGTGACTGATAAATAACCCCAATTCTACTAGTCCGGGAGGCAGTGAAGATTTTCGGTACTTATTTTCCCAGTTTGTGAATGTCATTAAGTTTGTTCAAATGGTGACACAAAACGACAATTTGTGTGTCTGGCTAAAATTTTCGGATGGGTTCACTAGATGAGCCAAAAAGTCAAGTCCACTTATTTTCCCAGTCATAAATATTTCACATTAATTAAAGTGAGTCATTTTATTAATGGAAATAACAGTCTGGCACATCCCAAGTGAAGGAAAGTCAGTCTGGCTGAAAATTTGCGGAAGCAAAAATTTGACCGGTTTTTGAAATACGTAGCCCTTATTTTCCCATGCTTAAAATTTAACTCATTATTTGGTACTGTCATAAACTATAATCAAAATTAAGTCTGGCTGATTTATGAAATTGGCAAATTGTTCTGGCGGCATCTTGAAAATCGTAAGAATTACAAAAATTTTGCTCTTATTTTCCCGGATTTGAAAATTTGTCACATGATAAATAATACTATAATTTCGTAGAAAATACACGTCTGGCTGTTATTTACAATCACGAAAGCCCCGCCAGACTCACAAGTCAGATAGCAGAAACTCGCGTTTGAATGGGAATTTTCGCGATTTTCTTTTTTTTTATTGATATAACTCAAAAACTAAGGGAGATACAAAAGACTGTCAAGAGATCGATTTTGTAGATAATCCTACAAAAAACAACTGCACAAATTTTCTCGTATCTCTGATAGTTACAAAGTTATTCGCGAATAAAGTTTTTTGGTGGCGGACGGACTGACATTTTTTTTTAGCCATATTTAAATTTTGCTTTACACAAATTATTTTCTTATCATACATTATGAAAAGTAAAAACATGTAGAGATGACAACAATCGCCTGTATAATTGAACATGCCGAATTTAGCGCGCCTGTGGAGGGTTGGACGAGTCTGGCAAGGCTTTCGGAGTGTTCCACATTAGCCAGACTATATTTGCAGCTGTAATTATAATATAAACTATCATCTCACACAATTTTTAGGACTGCCAAAATAAGGGCAATGGTTTTGATAATTTTTCCACCTGCCAGACATATTACCCATACTCCTAGACCATACTCACAGATTAGCCAGACTATTTTTTTTTCTTAAGTTCACTATATCTCTCACTAATGGAATTATTTTTATCACTGGAAAAAAAAGTGCAATATATTTGTACTTTATAACGCATTTTCCGCCTTAACCCATCGGAAAACCCCCCCCTAAATATATATAAACTTTGCTCAGAATAACAAACCCAATAATTGTATCGGTGTTTGCCGACTGGGAAAATAAGTACCGAAAATCTTCACTGCCTCCCGGACTATACTGAAAGTGACACATTCAAACGGTGCGCGCAGTTGTTGCACTTTCAACATTGATAGTGTCTAAACTATCATGGGAAAAAAATCTAGCTTTATAAAAATGATTTCACAAAAACTGTCTCTACCTTCCAGACTATTATATTTTTGGGTCAGATTACTAACCCTGTGTTAATAAATGAGTAAAAATCTTAAAGCGGTTTCATATAGATGAGAAATGCGAAATACGAAAAATGTTTTCATTGGTCCATTTGATTTGGAGGGAAAAGCGTTTTGACGTTTCGACAGATCCTGCAAGTTCGCAAGATTTGAAATCTGGGGGGCGGGAATCTTGAGATTGATTCAATATTTTGCGAAAATCGCACGAATTTGCCGTCTTCGTTTCAACAATAAATAAGCGCAATTGCACGCCTTCGTCGCCAATGGTATAATTGCCACTGGTATAATTGTTCATCCATAATAAAAACACAAAGTCTCAATTAACATAAAACAACAAATAGAAAATGTTAACCAAGTATGGCAAATAGAAAAGTCCCTAAAATACCATGACAAATATCACCTAGTGAAAAAAAAATGTCCCTAAAATAGGAGTTGCGAAATGCGAATATTCGCATTTGGCATCTATATGAAACCCCTTTTAGATGTATATAACTTTTACTTAAAAAATTGTTAATAAAATAAAACTTGTAACTACCTAGACAAATAGAGTTTAAATCTTGGATTTCTTAAGTCTACTTCCTATTTTTACACAAAATTTAATTTCTTCAGCTAGAATGAATAGGTACACATTTTAAGACATTAAATGTCTTAATGTCTTAAATTTTACCCAAAAATAATTATTTATTTTGATCAAGAGCAAATAAATTAATAACAGTACTGTAGGGAGGTGAAAATATCACAGCTAAACGCTCGGACACGTAAACTTAATTTTTGGTCCTAGATTACAAATGCGCGCGTGCTTGGTTTAGCTGTATCAGGTCAAAATTCAAGGATATTAAAAACACCGTGTATAACTTTAAACACCCAGCATATATTTAAAAAAAAATTAATTTTGCTGGATCCACACATCAGTTTCAAATTAAAAAAAAAAACAAATTATTGCTAACTTTGAAGTTAATTGATCAAAATGAACAGGGGTCCCTGAGAGTTTTTTATCTATAGATAGTTTAGGAAATTCAAAACGTTTTTATGCTATTTTTTTTAATTGAGTATAATTGAGGATATTATATAACATTGTTTGTTGAAATAAAAAGCATAGGAATGTTGGCACAGGTGAAATATATTATTTTACAAATTATAATATATTATAATATATATATATATATATCCGACAGGAAAAACTTTTTTAGACCTGATACAGCTAAACCGAGCACGGATTTGGAATCTACGAGTCGTAGATTCCAAATCATGCCCATAGCTGTATCAGGTAGATTTCGACTAAAAATTATGTTTACGTGTCCAAGCGTTTAGCTGTGGTATTTCAAGAATTGAAAATTTACCTACAGTGTAATTACATAAAATGTAAATAAGTAAATTCTTAGGTTTATGTGAGCTGGTTATGATGGGAGACACAAAGGACATAAAAAAGCACATTCTCTCACAAGAAACTTATTCGGAACCAGAAGGCAGTGAAGATGATGAAGATGAATTAGAACCTCAATCATATGATATTGAAACCGAATTTGAATTTGGTAGGGAAAGATCGAACACTGCAGTGCAACTGGAGAAATTTGAGAACAAAAAGAAATTGCACAGAATAAAACACATCAAATGGGAAATGGATAAATCATTGCCAGAAAACTATTTTGATGATTTGTTTGTGAAAAGGGATGTTAGGGGAATTAAGGTGGAGACTAAGACGTCTATGGTATCAGAAGTTATTCAGAAGTATACTAATTTACCAGTGAATCCGTTTATAGATTATGCCAAATTTGATGGAAGTGGACAAGTGAATATTCCTACAAGAAAATATAAAATATTTTTAACAATGTTACCTGAAAGTTTAAGCAATTACCCAATAGGTATTTGTTGTATTGCATCAGCTAAAGTTGAAGAGTTAATTGGTTTAATTTTGCTGCAATTAAGGTAATTTAAATTAAACATTTTTGCATTTCTTTTATTAATAGTTAAGTTTCATTTTAATATTTTTCCATTTTTGCATTTCTTTTATTAATAGTTAAGTTTCATTTTAATATTTTTCCATTTAAAAATTATTTTAATCATTATTTTAAGTTTAAATCATCCTGATGTTCCTATAAAAAGTACAAATCATTATGGTTTGTACATAACTGAAGAAGATGGTGAAGTAGACAGTGATTTTCCTTGCTTGAGTGCAAAAGAATGTATTGCAAAGTTTTCATTTAATTGTTTGGGTTTAGTGGAGCATAAAGATACAAGAACAGTTACATTTGATAATAGTGTAATGATAGCAGGGAATTCACATGAAAATAATTTAAGGAAAAAAGCAATAAGAGGTAAAGTAAATTTTTGTTTAAGATGATGTCCATATCAAAAGATCCTTCCCCTGTAATTTAAAAATTTATAAAAGACAGTTTTTAATAAGTTAAGTTTATTAATTACAATTAAAGGAAATTAACATACCCATCTACAACATTTGCTGCCTTGTCAAAAATTTATTTTAGTTTTTATCAGAAATCTTTTTTTTGAGACATTTGGATTTGAGACACTACTCCAAATCAAATTAAATCTAAAATGACAACTGAATATGACTGGATGAACCAACCAATAAACTTTTATTTATGTATTACCTAATAATATATTGCATTTATAAGTTATAAATTATAACGTAACTTCATCACACGATTGAAGCGTTGGAAACTCTTCGTCTATAACCAAAAAGCCCGGTCAAAACAAAATTTTTCGGTCATTCTTACTTTATCCGTAATATAAAATAACCTGACGTGGGGATAGATTTAATTCTTAAAAATGTCTTTTTTAGACTCAAAATTGGAAGAAAAGCGAAAATTGCAAAACATGAAATTAATAGATGTCCACAACAAAGCAATGGAGGCCCCTTTATATCAATCATACAGAGTTTATAAAATGCTGAATAGAGTAAGAGGAAAAGTGGAAATTCATTTGGGAATCAGTGGTGAAAAAATTGAAATTGACCCAATTCAACAGAAAAACTCCAAATTTCCAAACTTATCCAAACAAAAGGCGATAAGCCATCACATGGACACAATTGCTTGGTGTGAAATTACTGATGTTAAAAATAGCAAAACATGTTTTAAAATTGTTTACAGTTTAACGTTTGGAGGGTCTGTTCCTAATACTGCAGACAACAGTTTTGGATGTATGTATTTTCTTAATTTACCACCAAATTACACCAAAAATTCAAAATAAAACTAAACTTTCTTTTGGACAAAATTAAATAAGTTCCTCAAAATAATCCAGTTTTTTGGGAAGTATTTATAGTAATCCAGTTGGTTTATATAAATATAATTAACTTAACTAATTTTGTCAACTATACCGTAAACACGGGTGGCTTTAGCTCACTTTCAAACTTAACATTTTTGTAGTTTTAACAATCATAAATATTAAATATTGTATACCAAAATTTGAGTCTTGAGTTGCTCTTTCATAATAACTAGGTATGTTATAATCTTACAGAGGGCTGAGTTTCAATAATAAACATTAAAAACTGGGTGTGCAAAGTTACCCCCTGGTTGCGGGTTACTTTGTCTCACAGTGTATTTTCCGTATAAAATTAACTAAATATTTTATTTTATTTTTATTAGACATATGTTAGCAGCGACATATCGATGACTTTCTGCCAAAGTATCGCAAGCAACATAACTCAAATTTCGGGAATTGAACACATTTTTTGTTTTAAAGTCTGTTTTAAATTAAATATAGCCTAAAGGTTTTATAACAAGTAAATAGCTATAATTATAAGCTAAGTAATTACTTGTTATAAAACCTTTAGGCTATGTTTAATTTAAAACAGACAAGCAAAATGTTTTCAATTCCCGAAATTTGGGTTATGTTGCTTGCGATACTTTGGCAAAAAGTCATCGATATAGCAATTGCAAGGGGTTACCGATAAAAACAATAAAAAATCGACCTATAGTTAACCAAGGATCATCATTCCAAAGAATTGCGCATAATATAGAAATTGAAACGCGTGTATTTTTAAGAGTTTTGCACTAACGCAATATATATAATTTTAAAGTGTAATAAATCCCATTTATTTTTTTAAAACACTGATTTTCCTGTAATATAAACTCAATAGAATCGCTCAATTGACAGGTTTAGACCAACAAATTATAAATGTTAATTTTATCGAGCGCGAAAAGTTTTTTCATAAAAGGGCTAAAGTCACCCGTGTTTACGGTATCCATTTCAAATATTATATATTGTATTCATTTTTAGCTTATAGTTTTTCACCGGTTCTGCAGACTTCAGCAAGTTTTAAACATTATGAGTTTGAAACTGATAATTCTACAGCCCTAGATATTGTACAAAAAATTAACTCCATATTGGAATTACGATCCAGTTCTAGTCGAAAAGAGTATATTGCAGCTAAGGAAAGAAAAAACTACAAAAGAAAATCATTTAATTTAAGCAAAAAATAGTAATAATGAATACTGGAATATATAATAACTTTATTTATTGTATTACTTTATTATTTAAATAAACTGTTTCCTGTTGTATTTTATGTTCTACTTTTTCATATTTTCGTTTTTGTAGGTTAATTTCAATTTTTATCTTAATATCCTCCACTGCTGTTATATGCTCATTAAAATCGATAAGGGAAGACAAAAAATCCAATTGTTCCATAGTTAAAATTGTATCATCAAAAACACTTTGTATTACTTTATTATTTAAATAAACTTATTAACTAAACTGTTTCCAATCTCCTGTTGTATTTTATGTTCTACTTTTTCATATTTTTGTTTTTGTAGGTTAATTTTAATTTTTATCTTAATATCCTCCACCACTGTTATATACTCATTAAAATCGATAAGGGAAGACAAAAAATCCAATTGTTCCATAGATAAAATTGTATCATCAAAAACGCTTTCCTTTAAATATTTAGTTTGCCTAAAATAAATATATTAATATGGCATATTTCTTTTAAATGAATAACAAAAATAAAATAAGTTAAAAGTAACAAAAATAAAATAAGTTAAAAGTAACAAAAATAAAATTTTATTAAGAATTTGCTATAGACAAACCAGGCAACCTCCCAGGCATTTATTGATTTTTTACTTATAATTTTTAATCCTCTTATAGGTGCACAAATAATATACTTAAATAGTTGTATTTAATATTTTAACAAATATTAAATTACCTATTTTTTAAATCATAAAATAGGTGGAAAAAAAATTGGTTAATATTAAATTTTAAGACTCACCAATAAATTAAAATTAAAAATATTTTCTTTAATTTTTGTTTGTAAATTTAATTGTCTGGTTATTTTAAGATAAAATCGCAATATTTTAAATTATCTCTGAAATCACAATATTTATGCATTATTGCAATTTATTCTTTACCTTTTTAGTGAAGAATTAAATTTAGTAACAAAAAAATTTCTAAAAATTCTAAAAAGTATTTTTAAACTCAGTTTTAGATGCAATTGGCAAGGTTAAGATTTTTTTCGTTTGGATATAATTATTGCTGTTTTGAAAAAAGCGGAGGTTCTTCTAATTTTTATATTTGTCTTCAAATACAAAAAAAATTGGGACGATATCCAGGCCTGGGTCAAAAAATGTTGTTAACCTTCGAAGAAATTCTAATATAGACCACTTACGCTTCAAGTTTAGCTCTTAATTCGTGATATTCTGCAGTGCTTTTTTCCATTTTTGCCATTTCAGCTTTTAATTTGTCCTTATAATAATCTGGATATTCCAATATTCCCGGAATTGGAAAATGGGATAGCGACATCGGTCGCTCTTCAAACAATGATCTTCTTGACATTTTATATTTAAAATTAATTAAACTTTAATACTATTATTTATTTTCTTATAGGTATATAATATATATATTATACAAGGTTTGTAACCATAGATTAGATAAAGTTTGTAACTGACATTCAACCCAACTGTCAAATTCAAATTTCAAGCCTTCATCACATGGTTGCCAGATTTAATTTGCTACGAAACCAAAGAAACTTCAGTACAAGGGAATTCTTAACTGGGTGGCGATTCTCGAGTTAAGAGAACGCTTCTCATAGGAGAAGTGGGCATTTCTCTCAAGTTTTGATAGGCTGCATTATTGAATTTAAGATAAGTTAGTGCGTTCTTCTCTCGGAAACTCTTTTCTGCTTTAGGAAAACCAAACTATTGCATGATTTTAAGAATGCAGCCTGTCAAAACTTAAGTGAAACACGCCCACTTCTCATGAGAATAGCGTTCTCTCAACTCGAGAATCGCACCCCTGCCCTCTACTGATCAATAGTTGCGGTTTGTTTATAATTTATCTATTGACATTTCAAATGTCACTTTTGTCAATGTTTTTGACAACCGAAAAAACAAAAATGTAAACCAATTCTACTTAATTGATTGGAAAACTGTTTATACACATTCCTACGGCCTAATAATTTTGTGAAATTAAGAAAAAATGGATATTTTGGCTATAATTTTCTTAGTGGGTGTTTCAATATTATTTGGAATTATTTTAACTGTCTGTCTACAATATTATATTTTATACATTTATCTAAAAAAGGCTCCTGAAGTAACACCCTTTGAGAGACGTAATTCTATTGATTATACTTTGCCAGAGGTAAAAATTAATTAATTCAAATATAAATACTAAATATTATCTTTTTAGACATTAAAAAAGCAATTGGAAAATGAAAATAAAAAAGACAACAATTGTAGTTTGCCTATAAGCTTGATTTTACAATTTTTATTTCATGAGTTAAGGCATTCTGAATATATTAAAAGATGGCTATTTAAAAAGTTAAGTGTAGAATTTGACGAACTTTTAACTAAGACTACAATTGGGAAGTTCTTTGACAGTATTAGTGTTAGTATTATAGCATAGCCCTATATCCATTTGTGGATAAAATTTATTATGTTTTATATTTTGCAGATCAAAGACATGCATCTAGGAAATGAGTTTCCAGATATAAAAGATATTACATTGGATAAGGTTAAATTGGATAAAAAAGAGGGGCACATTGATACTGTAAGCTTATGCCTTAATTTGGATTATAATGGAAGTTTTTTGCTAAGTGTTGATGGCAAAATGAAATTTGGAAAAACTGCTTACTTGTCTATAACAGGTAAAAAAACAATATCACAATGTTACACAATTGAATCAATTTGATTTATATTGTAAATTATAACATAACATTAATAACACTATTTAGGTAATTTATTTAATATTTATCTATTAATATATATTATTATATATATTTATATTCATTAGTATTAACTACTAGGTATAAGGTACTATGGTCCACACCAAAAAGTCTCGACTTAGATACAAATAATCTTTGGATACAAATAAATAAGGTTAATTTTCTGTCAGTGTCAAGCTAATTTTATCCTATTTTCTGAAAATAATGCAATAGGTATATATTTTATATATGGGCCATTTCATTATTTTATATTATTTTGGCATCAAAATTTTCAAGAATATTCTTTTATTAGGCTATACATTAAATAAAAAAAACGCAAGAAATATTTTATAAAAGAAGAGATAATTTCAATAATGGACAGTAACTGTTGTGGATGGGACAAGTTAAATCTTTTTTGTCCCATCCACAACAACTGTCCATTATTAAAATTATCTCCACTTTTATGAAATATTTCTTCCGTTTCTTGTATTTATTGTACACCCATTGGCGTAACTAGCCATCTGACCCAGGGGGGCCTAGGGTGGTCCAGTTATTGTGACTAGGAATCTTTAAAAAAGTAAAACAAATGTCTCCAAAAGGCAAAAATACCAATTTTTTTTATCAAACAGTGAGAAAGGGAGTACTTAAGTATACTATAGTACTTACTAAGTACTACAATGTGATCTTGAGGACGCGTCCAAATATAATTAATGACCGTTTGTACCGCGCATGACCGTTTGTTGATACAATTGCTAGTTGCGAGCTTACAGGGGCGGTTTTAAAATAGGTACCTACTTACTCGTATTTTGAAAGTTGATAAAATACAACCTAAGATATGTAAATGATACATACATATTTCTATTGCAAATTTGGTAATAACAAAAAATTATAACAGATAAAAGTCAGCCTTTTCCTGGGGGGGCAGCGATGTCTGGGATGGCAGCGATGTCTGGGGGGGCCCGGCTGTATACAACTATAGTTAGGCCAATGTGTACACCTTAATAAAACAAGAATATTTTTGACAATTTTTAAGCCAAAATATTATATAAATGAATTACCTACAATTTTTTTATAAAAACATTTTGAAATAGCTCATAAATTAGCTTGACACTGACAGAAAATTAACCTTAATTATTTGGATCATAGACCAAAATGATTTGGATTAAAGTAACGTGGTGGAACTTTTAGGTGTGGAGCTTAGTACCTATAGGTACTAAGCTCCACACCCAAAAATAGTATAATAGGTATACCTATTATACTATTTTATTCTGCTGGGTTAATTTAAAACGGCGTATCTACAATTTTTCCGTTTTTAAGAAAAAAAGAGTATCTGCATCTTTACATGCATGATATGATCTCGTTTCATTAAGAAAGAAAGGCGTAACAGACACTAAAAATCATAAATCATATAGGTATCTGATATTATAACAGATATATGATTTTTAAAGTTTTATGATTTTTAGTATAATACTGAAATGCATAGTAAATCTTACATAAACCGACATCCTCTGCAAAAATTTTTGACAACTTTTTTTTAACACCAATTTAACAATCAGACCATGGTATTCTCTGTAGCAGTCTAGTGTGCAGTAGAGAATGCCATGCTCTAATAGAAACTTTGTATATTTCTCGGCCCTTAGTGTGAATATTAATTTATGTATTTAAAAAAATTGGTTTATTTTAATTGATTTCTATCATTTTATATTGTTTTTATCATTTTCTATTGTTTAAAAATTTCATCAAGATATGTTAAAACTTTTAACTGAACTAAAGATCTGAAATTCCAGTGTTAAATTGATAAAAAAAATTTTTACAATTTAAAATTATTTTTAGTAAAAAAAATTTGCGGGATGGGAAGACTTCAGTTTTCAAGACATCCCTACACTCATTGGTCATTTAGTTTTTTTAACGACCCCATTTTGGACTTGGCAGTGGAATCTCATTTTCAGGGCAGGCAATTGCAATCAAACATAACTAATTTAATTGTAAATCAAATAAAAAAAGCAATTAAACGCAAGCACACCTTACCCAACTACAAAATAAGGTAAGTAGTCGTTTTTTAAAACATTATATGTATTTATTAAAAATATTATATGTATTATTATTAATTTTGTGCATTATAGATACAAACCATTCTTTGTTAAAACTGATCCAAGTCAGTTGGACACAGAGGACAATGAAATAGTTTCTCAAGGCCAATTGGGGGTTTCATGTGTTGAGGTTTCTAGATTATCAACACCAGCCACCGTACAACATATTTACTGTACTTTTGCTATAGGTAATATTTTTATAATTTTTAGAAAATGTTTCTAGTAACGTTTGCTTTAAGAAATTCATCATCCTTAGGAAAAATAATTTATAGGTACCTATTTATGAACTGAAAGTTTTCAATAATTGTGTTTTGTGTATTTAATGTATTATAAAAAAAACGAAACTTAGACCTATTTTGACTCAAGATATCACTAGTTGTACACATATTTTTCTGTACTCTAAAGCTCTCTAAATTTTAACATCAACACTTTAAGATATGTCCTGACCAGTGTCTTATATAAGACAGTACATGTTTCTGACAATCAAAGAAGCAATTATTTACATTAAAAAAAAAAACTAAAATATAAATGCTGAAGTTTAAATTTATTAAAAAAACATTTTAATTAAACTTATATAAAATAATATATTTTAGACTTCATTCCTTGGATCTCCCTGTATCAAAAAGACGACTCGTTCTACATGATACTAGAAATTACTGTGACAAAATTGCGACAAGCTCCGCTAGGCATAATATTCAAGCAAACACAAAATTCCATAACAATTGACAGTGTTGCCGCTAAAAGCTGCGCATATCGTTCAGGTTTAAAACCTGGCGACGTTGTGTTGATGGTCGAAAATAAAACCGTAACATCCGTACCACAAGTGGCCAAACTCATTAAGTCCATTTCCGGGGCTTCTATAACGCTAAGAGTTGAGAGAATTGCCGAAAATTATGTGCTGAGAAACAAGTATAATGATGAGAATGATGTAAAGGTATGTATTTTTATTAGTCATAATTAAATAGTATATTGTTCACCGAGCCTGGAATCATAGCAATTACTCCCGATGATTAAAGTTTCGGAGCGAGCCCATAGGTGAGTGAAGGAATTCATTGAGGGAGTAATTGCGATTCCACTTGAGGTATACACTATACTTTTTGTCGAGTGGAATCGTTGCCAGATTCTGTCAAAAAAATAAAGATCATTTTGTGACAATTTACCTTAATTACAAAAATGACACAATCAACAATACTTAGGTAACGTCAAATTCACAATTTGCATTGGTACTATTGGTAATATGTACTTTATTTTTTTTGACAGAAACTGGCAACCCTAGTCATATATAAAGCTGACGTTTAATTTAATTCAAAGTCAATCACACTGTAGCGTCGTCATGGTATATAAATTTAAAGTCACATTTCATAGTGGTATTGTTGCTTAGAAAATGAATCTTTTCATTGGCAAAGCAAAACTTAAAGTGACTTTACTGTGTGAAAAGAAATTAATTATTTTGTTTTGTATTTGAAAATAATACAAAATAAAAGGGTAAAACTAATAACTATTACCTGATAACAGGGAGAAAATGAAAATATATACAGGGAAAGGAATAAAATTGTTCACAGCAGGAGAAATGAATGTCATTAATTATTAACAATTGCGAATACAATCGGCGCATAATTAACCACTCGACAAAAAATACTTTAATGAACCCTACTCCATACTTCACATCCTTGCACTGTTCATTCTTGCATAGAAAAAGCCTATTTCTCCCAATTAAATAGTGACGCAAACAAGCAAGACTTTGGCGTTTGTTTTTCTTGGTAAAGTTAATAGTTTTTTTTACATTTAATTAATTTAAATATTTTTTGTTTGTAAAATTGGTTGTAAAATAATAAACATGCATCTATTTATCCATCTATATTTTGTTTATACTTTATGATTAGGCAGTACTAGTACTATTTTCCTGACTTTCTGGTTCTCGCATTAAAAAAACCCTATTTTCCGTACTCTTAATACTGTTTTGTAGACACTGAATACCTCAATTGAAAGTGAAATAGAACAAGAGTTGACACAAACTGAACAAGATAATTTTGTCATAGTCGATAAAAAAGAAGGGGGAGATGTAAAAAAAAACAAATGTTTAAGCAATCTAGAAAAATTTAAGTCATGTGATAAAGTAAAAATGATGTCGTCAAATGAAAATATGTCGAAGATAGCGCAGACAATTGGAAACTTCAGGTTTGTCACCAGTTGTTTAATAAGTGTTTCTTAAATTTTTTTAAATCTTTGATATTTTATAGTTTAAGAAAAAGAAAATCATCGGCGACCGATAAGCCTTCTGGCGAGAGTAGTACCAAAACGACGCCAACATCTAGTACGCCAGGAACTCCCCAGCATACGTCAAACAGCCTTAAGGTGGTACCTTTAAATAGTTTGACAGCCAAAAAACATTCTATCTCAGAGCTGCCCGAAATAATAAAAACCGATCTCGAAGGTTTAAACACCGAAATAAGCGTCACCGAGGCCTATAGAGGGAAAGAACTACTGGCCGCTTCGGTTATGCAATTCTCTGACGACTATCAGTTTAATTTGAAGGAAGGGATGAAATACTTGAACATAAACGTCTGGGGCACTTGTGCAGACGAAAAAGACGTTCTTCTCGGCTACACCAACATCCCGGTTAGCCACATTCTAAGCGAGTGTTGCAACAGCGTTTTGGGACACTACATCAGACGGTACTCATTTTTGCCGCCTGGAAATGCCGTGCCCACCAATCAAACCCATGCGCTGCTCTCGCACTCTGGATTCGAGCACGTATTTTGCTACGGCGATGTTTTGTTGTCCTTCGTCTGGAACCACCACGACGATATCGAACTGAAAAGGAAAATGTCCACTGTGAACTTGGAGGCCGAGGATAAGTGTACAGACGGCAACACCGCTGCTACGAAACATGATTTTGTCAGGACTCAGTTTCATAGAACCACCCACTGCGATTTTTGTTCAAAAAAGGTAGACATTGTGTTTGTTTTTTTGTGTCTCACAAGTCAGGCGATTTCTGAAGTTTAAGGTAGTATCTCCATTTGAAGAGTTTAATAAATAGCAGTAGGCCGTGACAGCAAATTCAGCGGTGCCAATATTGTAAAAACCAAATCTTGTATTTTAATCAGCAAATTAATACTTTGTTACAAATTAAAGTATCATTAAAAACTAAACATAATAGTATATTATGTATCAAGTTTTATAAACGCCATTTTAGTAACGAGTTTTATTAGGCACGAAGCTTGCGAGCGAGTGTTTAATAAAAACAAGTGTCTATAAAAGTTTATAAAACGAGTTGCGTACCATACTTTATCTACGACGAACAGAAAGAAGAAAGCCAATTTTAATTTATAAATATTTGACATTTTAACCTCACTTTTTCGAAATTTATAATAAAGCTAACTTCAGCCCGTGACTAAAACGCCCAAAAACCCTGTTGTTAACTTCAGCCCGTGACTAAAACGCCATAAAGTCACAGCTCTTCAGTGTAGGAGTAGATAAAAAGTAATTAAGTAACAATATAAATTGTGAATTTGTTCTAATGTCAAAATAAAGGTTTAAAACTGTCATATTTTTGTGTGTCTTAAATTGGCAGCACAAAATTTTAAATGGTAATTTTAAAAAGTGCTTTAAAAATTGTTTTTTGAGATTTTCATAAAAAATATACTGTAATACTTAATTTTTAAGCTATCAATCCTCTTTGGTTGCTCTAGTTTAAAAATGATTTTTTTAGAAAATATTTGGAAAATAACACTTGTGCAGAAGTGTTATTTCCCACAGATTTCCCTTCTCATACATTATTTCAAAAATTCGTTTCCAAACTCGGAAAACAAAATAGGATCATTATGAGCTGGAGATATACAAAATAAAAAATGGCGTAAATTTTTGGAATCTGTGCTGTAAAAAAACTAAAATTATTTGTCTGATGCTTCACAAAATTATATATTCAATTTTGAAGATATTCTATAAACTCTTTAAATGGAAATACTACCTTAAGCCACGGACTTGTAATTTTATTAGCGTTATTTTATGTATATTAATAAATTATCTTATCAAATATTTTGTTTACGTATTACGTACAATTACAATTATCTTTTTAAATTTTTAAATTAAAGTTATTTTTTAAAACTGATTACTTGAGCGCTAATTATATGCAACAAAACGATTGAAATATACAGCATAAAAATGCTTAAAATATGCTTGACAAGTGAGTCAAAATATGCAACATTAAGTAATAAAAAGCTCGTGTCTAGAGGCGGGACTTAACTAACGTCATAATTTGACGTCACAAACGTTAATCCGTATTAAGCTTAATTTTCATGTATCCGTTTGTCCGTCATCCGTATGTCAGTTTTTCAATAAAATCGTCCGGCAAGAAATGTTCTAATTTTCATGCATCCGTAATTTAATGACGTTTAACGGATTAATTTTGCGACAAATAGAAATTAAGTGTCAGTATATTTACTTACTAAATTTACCTAATGCTTAATTGTCATAGTTACAATTATGTCAACAATTGTAACTTTAACAGTTAGCTGTCTAATAAATTTAAAGGTAGGTAAATATACCTTATAAAAAGAATATACTAGCCCTAATATACATTAAAATGTATAGTTTTAAAAAAGCAGGTCCTTTTAGTTCTAGTTTTAATTTTTTTTCGTTTGTCCTTTGTTTTTTTTTTCGTTATTCTTATTAAATAAAAACTTAACAGTAAAACATTATTCACATAACGAACGTAATATTTTCGTTTTACAATCTTATTGAAAAAATATAAAAATATTTGAAAATAAATTATCTTAAAATAACGTTAGGCGTCAAAAACAGATGTTTAGTGACGGATGAGTTAAAATTATTTAACCTTTCTCTGTCAGACGTACGAAGTTGAAACTTGACGGACCGATAAAATGTCATAATTTTCGAATTATAATTGGACCAATAAGAGCGCTCCCGGATGAACGGACTGACGGACAAACGGATACATGAAAATTAAGCTTTATTCCCTGAACGTTATAAGCATAGAGCCTACACAAGGAGTCCGAAGTTCGGACTCCGAACTTCATATAAACAAAAATCTTCTCAAGATAAGAGGGCGCTGGTGTTCCGTTTATTCTTAAACAATCAGCGCCGCTGTTGGTGAAAAAAACGACTTAATTTGTGCAATTTAGAGGGCAGGTTTTGTCAATTTTCCCTATTATGGTTATGGTTATAAGATTGATATTAAGCTGGGTAGCTCAGATGGTAAAGCGCTCGCTTAGCATGCGAGAGGTACTGGGTTCGATACCTTGCGCCCTCACAACTTTTTATTTTATGAATTACCTAACGAAACGACACAATGTAGCATTAAAAAGCATTAATATTTAATTTTACATTAATATTATAGATTATTTACCCTTCCTTATTATTTTGCTGCGGTAATATAATATACCGTAATATACCTTATATGTAATTAAATGAATATTCCTTTATTGAAAAGAGTTGGGTTGGGTTGGTTGGTTGGTTTGTTTTAGTTTTATCGTAACAATTACATGAAATTGTAAAGTTATGACGTCATCGTGACTGTAGACACAACGTAAAAATAGTATTTCTCGCAAACTCGACAATATAAAACAATTTTGTAGTATTTAAATATTCCAGAATAGAAAAAACAATAGACGCGTGGCTGCTAAGTGCAACACGTGCCGATCGACTTTCCTTTGGTGGACGTTTGCCGAAAAGAATTTGCTGTACAGAACGAGCTGTACAGGTTTGTCATATGAAATTTAGTAACACTACTGAAAAATATTGTAAACATAGCGAAAATATGCATTATCACTAGATTTTAGGTAAAATATGCAATAACCGGTAAAAATGGGTTTTATATTCAAATATAATCCGGGCCTTTCTGACTTTTTGGTTTTAATTAAATATTTTATTTATTTACAAAAATGTATAAAAATTAAAAAGTAATACTAAACCATTGATTGACTTTGAAGTAAATCCATGATATTAATGATAAATTTAGTCTGGCCTTAAATAAATATTACAACTTGGAATTTCCAAGCCTGAACTGAACTGTTTCCGTTTACTAGATCTGGTTAAAGGACGCCGTTCAATGCAGACAATGCGGGATGTGTTGTCACAAAAAGTGCATCGTGAAATGTCAAATGAGCAGTAACTGTAATCCTGGCGATGCGAGCCTAAGGAGCGATAGTTCCGAAGGCTTGCCGTCCGATATGGCCATGGTGGAAGTGGGGGACGAAATTACCGATACAGAACACGGAGATCCCAAGACGCCTGTTAACATAAAAAGAGTTAACAGTGTCAACAATCTTGCAATACCAGGTAACTGATTTTTTATACTAAAATTGAATACCTTAATTTGAAATTTGTTTTTAAACCAAGTTAAGTTGAAGTTCTTAAAACAACTTTATCAAACTTAATATGACTGTAACATCTAGCTTAAGTTGACATTCTTAAGAATGTTATGCCTATTTTAAACAAACCCAGCAAACACATAAGTCTGATTATGTAATGGCCCATTACATAGTTTCATGGCTTAATAATGGAATTTTTACCCAATGTTTTACTAAACATATTAATTTTGATAAAAGGCTGTCGTAATACTATACAATCTTTAACACCCCATATCCCAAATTTGAACCTTTAATCTGCCATATCAGAACCTTTAGCGCGCCATATCAAAAACGCAATATTTTATTTAAAGTCTGTTTCCAGTGCTTTACAAATGAACTTTTTTTATCACTGCTGATAATATAGATATAATAGACGATTACTCAAGATTTCTTAAGGGAAAATAAAATTTAATAAATACAAGTAGAATACAGTGAAAAACATACAAAAATAAAATATGCCCAGCGTTGACGTCGCGTTATCCAACTCCAACGTTCGCCGCACTGTGTGACCAAGTACTGTCCATAAGTCGAATTTATATCCTTTTAGTATTGATGTGAACTATTTCATTAAACATTGTTTTGTCATAATCAAAAAAAGAGTAGGATATTTCAATGTAATAAAAAATAATCAAGCCACATTAAAAATTAAATATTTAAGGAAATTCAACTTCAGAGTTTATATACTCTTGAGCCTAAATTTTGTAAGCTTATTAAAAACAAATTTGTTATCATACATACTATTTTTTTATTACATTTATGAACTATCCAGTTAAAACATGGTTGCCTAATTTTAATATGATTTAATATGATGAATAAGTTTATAGTAACTTATAAGTTTTATGCTTGTTTGTGCGTGAATTTTTTTTTTGTCAAATTTTATTCTCAAAGGCATACTTTATTGCCACATATAAATTTTTATTTCTCCAAGTAATAATAAATTGTACAAAAACAAAATTGGCAAAATTATTGTGCCTTTTGTGTGAACAAATTTTTGTTATTCAATATGTGTAAAATGGTATAGTTTATTATGTTGTGAACAAAAAACAAGAAACTGACAGCATTAAACCGTACGTAAAAATTTACAAAAATTATTGTGGTCTTCTGGATGGGTGAACGAAATTTTGTATTCAATATGTGTCAAATGGTATATTGTATTCAAATTATTTAATATGTTTATAAATTATTTTAATAAACATTGGTAATTGTTAAAATTTCAAGAAAAATAATTATTATTTTTCTTGAAATTTTAACACCCTGTACTTCATAAACTATTCAACTATCAATAAATGTTTATAGGACCAAAAGTCTTTTTTTAAATCTATTTCTGAATACATTTTAGCGATTTTCGTATTTTTTCTTTTTGGCGCCATTTTGATTCCACCATTTTTTTCAAAAATATAATTTCAACATTAATTTTTTCATCTGGGCACATAGTGCGGCCCTCCCCCCAACTTTCTTAATTGTTTATGTTATCATATTTATAAACGGTAAAAGTCCAAAATCGGTATATGAGCACTAGACTGGGCCAAAAAAATTTTTTTTTTGAAAAGTATATCGTAAATATGGTTTGGGGTGACAAAAAAAATTAATGTGAAAGTTTTTGTCCATAATATTAATATTACTGTAAGAGGTCTATCATCGCAATTTAATTTTTTTTTCTTCAGCAATTTTTTATTTCAGAACTCCCAAAGTATTGAGTTTAAAAAATTGACTCGGAAATATTTTTTTAAGAAAATTAAATGCTCTACAAAAAAGGTTAAAATGAAATTTTCCGTCAGATGAACCGTTTCCTTAAAATCATGCCTTAAAAATTGGTATAGTTTTACATTTTGATCTTTTAACTTTGGAATTTTGTAATTCATGTAAAAATCAGTACCCAGAAAAAAACCGATGAATATTCTTATGGAAAATTAAATGCTTTACAAAAAAAGCCTCCTAACATTTTTGGCTTCATTCACTCAATCAAAAGTTATTCAAGGTTAAAGTTGAAGTCAAAACGAAATTCTTGTTTTTTCCTCTGTAGATTTTTTTTGGGAGTTCTGAGATCTCTTAATATTAATATTATGGACTCAAATTTTCACCATAATTTTTTTTTGTCACCCCAAACAATATTTTCGATTTTTTTGGCCCAGTCTAATGAGCACAGTTTAAACAGTGTAGAATAGTCGTTTACGCCACAAAGCTCAAAAATGTAATTAAATAAAAAATGTCTTTGTTGAAAAGTGTTTTACTATTTTAAAACAGGTTGACATTTTTTCTTAGGTTCGTACGTTTTATCCACCATGACGAGATCCTTGCCCCCCTCGCCGCAGCGAACTCCTAGCCGTAAGCAGTCGCTGGTCACGATAAACCCGTTCGCCATGTGTCCGGCAGTGTTGGACGACGTGCAGAAAAATCCGGGCGAAGCGTCGGACAGCGTGAACAAGTTGCTCGAACAAGTGATGCAGTGTCCGCCGGACGAAACCCTGATGGACGTTGCCAAAGAATCCGGTCGGAATCTCTACGCCAACATGACACACGATGAGAGAGTGGAAAAGATAAATCTAATGGTAAGAATAATTGTATAGCCTGATAAAACTTTAAAATTAACTGTGATTCTAAATTTGCAATATTTACGAGGTGCGTTAAAAAACTAAAGTAATTTTCCGTTTTTCTTGGCTCGTGTTGGTTGTCTGTTTTCCGCCATTTTTTTGTTATATTGCCAAAAATATGAAATTCTGTATTTTTAGCCCTATTGGATGTTTAGTCTGTTAACTGTGCAAAATATTGTATTCCTACACGGAGAAAAAATACCGCTCTGGTCGCTGTCCGCACCGCGCTAGTTACTTCGTGAACGAAAAAGTATAAAAAACAGCTAAGGTTGCTATGCGGACAGTAAAGATTTAGTTTTGCACAGTAATCCGTAAAGTTTCCGACAGCGAACGATAAACCGTAAACATTACTGTGCGGATAGCGATCTAGAACTGCGGTGATCGCTATCAAGACATATCGCATCGCAGTCTTTTTTGTCGTGGAATTACTACGTTGATTTTTTCAGCTGGGTTCTACGCTTAATTTTAAAATTTTACGACTTTGTGGTTAAAAATAAAAACGATAATATTATTGTATTTGTTGGTTTGACAGTGTGAATAAAATACGGACTGGTTTGTTATCGAACTAAACGATTTATTTTTATAACTTATTTACAAAAAAAATTATAAAAATCTATAAAACTAACAAATCACTTAACTACTATTTATATTTTTACTATTGTACAAAATTCTATTTATTTCCACGTACATTTAATTTATTTCGTCGCGAGTACCAAATCTTCGATAGGCCTAATACTGTACTTTCATTTTACATGTAGACAGGCCGCATTCGGTTTTTAAGGCCCAGTTGTATAACAGTTGGTTAACAGCTGATTAGCTGATTAACTCTTGAATTTAATTTAATTTAATGTTTAGCGGTGCTCCGTTACTGACAAAGTGTACTACACTTAGTTATTATCTAAGTGTGGTACACTTTGTCTGTCACGGAGCACCGCTAAACATTAAATTAAATTAAATTTAAGAGTTAATCAGCTAATCAGCTGTTAACCAACTGTTATACAACTGGGCCTTAGAGTGGAAGAATAATTTTTAGACTAGGAGACGCCATGGGACGGTTTTCATAATTCAGCAGTAGACCCTTCACCGGCGTTGGGTGATAGTCGAAGTTTGCTCTGGAATATTAATACAAATTACGCATTATTAAGTTAATTTACTTTTAAAAATGATTCAGATACTTAAAATGTAACGTAATCACTTGTAACAGTAAATTATTAATTAAAGGTGTAAAATCATTATTTGTTTTGCATATAACTAAAACTTTTAAACATAAAAACTAAAATAAAAAAATAAAATATATCTCTTGAAAACAAATTAAAATAAATAAATCAATTCTCTTAAAACAAAACTGAAAATCAAACTTCTTAAAATAAATGTAAATAAATAAATTAATTAATAAAAATAATTAATTATTATTTGAACACAAGCTTTGAATAATTTATTCAAAGCTTATGTTCAAACGTTCTCCGTAATTGCTTCAAACAATGCAATGTGTAGGACATTATAATTTGATATAAAAGAAATTAATTTATGTTAAAACGCTCGATACACTAGCAAATGCAAAACATAACTGAATCGCTAAAAAACCCGCCCCTCTTGTTCGAGTTCACTCGGGTTTACTCGAGTGTATATATTTCAAAAGAAAATACGGTATATTCAGGGCGTGAGCGGCAGCACGCTTGCCTTTTTCTATCCTTCCATGTTCTACACCGCTCTTCATCGTTCGGGAATCCCCCGCTGTAAACAAGCGATGACTCATCGCCGATGAGCCAATAACTTTGATTCGTAAACGTAATTTGTCTTATGATTTTGAGATGTAATCATTTACTTTTGGTGCAAATTTTCTGATATACTTGATATTTTCATTAGTTAGGTACTTATGTCTTTAATATTAATAATTTTCGGGGTAATACAAACGAGTGCATAAAAATTACGGATAATTTTCATGAAGGCGCAGTTTTTTAATTCCACGAGTTCGAAGAACGAATTGCATTTGTACAAGCTTCAAGCTTGAAGCTTGAATAAAAATTATCTGGTTCAAGCGGTATTTAGGGAGAATATTTCTCGGTTTAAAATAAATATTAAAAATACAAAAAATTGTAAATTTATTGTAACAAAATTAACAAAAATATAACTATCTAATTATATTGCTATAGTAAGGGAGCATCCATTAATTATGTGATGCATTTTTCTAATAATTTGGACCCCCCTCCCCCTTGGTGAGATGTGGTAGACCCCTATCGCTCACGAAAGATTCTAGCCATTAAACTTTCTTTGCGGACATGATAAACACAAAAAAGTAAAAAAAAAATTGATTAATTTTTTTAACAAATTTGAATTACTAGATTTTGCTAGATTTGGCAATATTGAAGTGCGTTCGAAATGAAAGTGTGCTTGGATAGGTCCTTTACATTATACCTGACGCATGAACACCGCGGAGCATATACCTACAAACTTTATGTTGTATTGTTTTAAAACCAAATGGTTTAGCTTGTTATTTGACTAAATAAGTATAAGTATATGTATGTAGGTATAGCTGGCCCCATCAGGTCTCCCAGAGAAATTTTCCCCCTCTCAGTTCTCCTACGTATCACGCAACTGCACAGCATTGCCTGTGTTTGTTGAATACAAAGTTTCACCCTTGGGAGATCGTGGACGACAGTGTCGATGGTTAAGACCCCTCCCGGAATTTTGTCGCCATAGTATTAATATGAAGTCTTTCTATAACTACCCTCAGTGGCGTATTTAGGATTTAGCTCCGGGGGGGGTCCAAAAAAACTAACTGAATATGTACTATGCTATGCTTTAATAATGAATGGATAGCGCGTGCGTGAAAAAAAGCGGCATCTTTTTCTTTATTATAATAAGAAAAGAGACGCAACTCTTTTTCACGCACGCGCTATCTATTCATGGTATAGTTCTATTTCTGTTCGCGCCTCGATCATAACGACCACAGATAACGACACGAGAAAGAGGTAGGAACGATATACCTACAGGGTTGCCAAACCACCTCTTTCTCTTTAATACGTAAGTAGTTGATTTTAATGATTTTATATTTAAATATAATTAATAAATAATAAAGTACGTTGACAGCCTTGAGGTTTTTATTTTTTTTTAAACTTTTTTTTGTAATAAAAATAATAAAATATGTGCGCCCGGGGGGGGGTCCGGACCCGGCGGACCCCCCCCCTAAATACGCCACTGACTACCCTTAACTTAAAAGTAAACAATTAATATGCACTTAAACTTTCTGATTGTTGTTAAAATAATGTAATAATTATTTTTAATAATAATACATCATTTCGTGTGCATATTGAGCTCACATCATGAAAATCTTCATGTGATTTCGGAAAGAAAATCACGGGACAACTAATTTAATTGCATCGGAAAACGAATAGCAAATGATGCTTTGTCACCTTTAATTTATAGAATTTTTAAAATTTGAGTAAAATAAGAATAATGGAAATGTCGCGATCCTATTGGCTTGCCAAAAAGTATATCTCGTTGAGTTTTAAAAATTTCAAAATGGTCAAGAGAAATCCTAATAAGGAGTTACTTTAAAAATATTTTTGTATTTCATTTTTTTTACCTGTTTTTATTTTTGGTCAATTTTTGAGTTTGTATTTTGTAATTATAATTGAGGAGCATCCGTGCAAAACCAGCTATATCCTTTTAATAAAATGTTGAGAAAATGGCAAAACTTCACGTTTTGCCTTTACAGATAAATACATGCATCTTGAGTTTTGTGCCCACAAAACTTAATTAAGGTGCATCTGTAAAGGCCAGTAAACGGGAAGTTTTTGCCATTTCCCCAACATTTTATTAAAATGGATATAGCCGGTTTTGCACGGATGCTCCTCAATTATATATTAGATAATTCAGTCATGACTTATTTTAACCCTGCTGATTTTATCAAAGCGCGTCTGTGGGAATAAAGTTAGTATATAGTAACTTTTCCGCAGTCGACATAAAACTTTCCAAAATTTTCCGGCTATCAAACCTTGATTTGAAAATTTCCGAAAATTCTTTATTTATGCAACAACTGTTTTTTTACTTTAATATTGGATAGGTATATCTAAGTGTGTCTGTAAATTACTACTAAATATTTATAAAATGGAACTTTTCCTATAAAATATTTCATTTTATGTGCATGCGCATCTCTGATTTGATACCCTCGAATGAATAATTTATTATTTAGATGGCTGAATTAAAGAAAACCCTGGACGAAGTCACTACAGAACACATGGAGCTATCGAGAAGAATGGGCGTGGAAGAGTCGGAAGTTGAAAAAGCCAAAATAGCATTTTTGATGGGCCAAGCAGACGCCAAAGTGCACGGCCTATCTGTACTCATGCTGCACTACTGTTCCAGTTTGCAACATTCTCAAGAAAAAATTGTCTAGGTTTTTATGTTTTTTTTACAGAAGTGACATTATTATGCAGGATCTAGAAATCGACTGATTTGTCTACATTGGACTCCCTGTATAATATTTTTAATTAGGTAAAACTTCCTTACAGATATAATTTTACACGCCAAAGGTATTAATATTATTAATAATTTATTATCAGTATAAAGAGTTACTATATTTTAATCTTGGACCTAAATAAATGGCCTAAGTTGTTGATGTGTTGTGTTAATAATGGAAGAGACATTAGGGGTGGATTTCTGGGGTCAAAATATGACGATTTAATCCAAAATGTTTTTATTGTGTTTAACTTATTTTTAATGTTTTTTGCAATCCCATTAAATATTGTTTAAATTTCCTCTCTTGCAATCCCATTAAATATTGTTTAAATTTCCTCTCCATAAATACATTTTTGGCATGTACATTACATGCTGTCAAAAATTGTTTTGCTTTAGTTGTTTAAATTTAGTATCTACATTTACAACTTTTTGGTAACAACTTAAAAAGTGAGGATATAATTTTAAAGTGTTTAACTATATATAGAGGGCACCATAATAGTGCCCTCTATACCAAAAATATTTAATTGTTATTTCTTGTCCTTAAGTATATATATATATATAAGTATACCCTATAATATAGGGCCTACAAGGTAAAATCGTCATATTTTGTCCCTAGAAATCTACCCTTGATGCCTATCCTATTACTAACGATATTTTCTATGGCCTAAACTTTATTTACTATTTACAACCTGTTTTTATTAGCTGAGATTGTTTATTGCAAGTATTTTTATCATAAAATATGTTAATTTATTAAAAAGTAATTGTGATAGATTTGAGCTTATACACATCTTTATTGAAGATGCATCAAAACGCAGGTTTATCTTTTTTGAAAAATGTTTTGCCTGTCCAAAAAATTTAAAAAAAATTGTTTTGCGAATGCACGCATTTTGATACTAAAATATATTCAACTGCACTTATTAGCTTTAGATACTTAAATGTTCTTAGTTTTAACGTAAGGAAAAATGCACTGACAAATGTAGATACGAGCACAATAATTTTAACAGTATTAAGGTACTTAAATTAAAAGTAACACACAGAATTTTAACTAGATTTTCGAAAATATTTCCATTGAATGAAAAAAAAGATTTATTAAATAATAATGCTTGTCAGATTTATTTTTGTTTTATTACACATTTCATAGCTACTTAATTTGTTTATATGATTTGACTATACATTTTGCACTTTTAATTATTTACACAGGGTGCACCAAGTATCCTTCTATGTATGGGTATCTTTTTTATTTAAAAAGCTACAAGGTTGGTTAAATTGGAGAAAAGTTGCTTACAAGCGAGGGGTAAACCACTGATTTTATTAAATTAAAAATCGACTACGAATTAACGCCTAAGGTTGGTTTTGACAGGTTTTTAGTTTTCAAATATTTTGGGAACTTTTCACTTGTGTGTGGAATTTTATCAAAATTGTCAGTATCTAAGGAGTTTTATGTTGAGGTGTAAAAAACATTATACCTATCTTCTTTTAAACACTCTGGTGGAGGTGCAGATTAATAAATTTAATTTTTTCCACAATTTTGACAAAAAGTAAAATAGTATTTATAAATAACTCATGTCATAAACCATGACGTCTTTAATTAGTTTTCGTATAATATAAAATCGCTGTAAAAGTGATAAAACCACTAATTGTGTTGAATAATCATTTTAAAATTTGCTATAATATACTTTTTTACTTTAAAGTGCCTAATATTATTTTGTTCTTATTGCTACTTAGATCTAAAAACCATGCATTTTTTTCTCATAAACTTTAAAACAATTCTTAAGGAATAAAACATATCCAAAAGCACGTGTATCGTGTAAAAAATGTGCCAATTAAAAAAATTACTGAAAAATTGATATTCTGTGTGTACCATGTTAATATAATCTTTATAAAATCATTTTACAGCAGGGTCATTCCACGGAATACTTTTGTACTAGCCATGACAATTTAAAATTCTACGAAATATTTTAAAATTAATTTAATTCTGTTAAGATCCTTTTTAACTTTTAACTTGTGGCAGTTGGGACAGGTGTCCATAGAATGACCCAGTAGTAAAAATCTAGTCATTATGTTTTATTTAAAAACTTGTATTTCAAAGGTAGTGGTAAAGTTAAGATATATTGTGATAAGTATTGTTTATTGTTAATTTCTAGTGCAATTAAACTAGGTATTTATTTATAAAAATGTTTACATTTATTTGAAGGTATTTTATTTTATATTAAATGTTTTCGACTATAACGGTTTTTGCTTTTATTTCATCATCCATTTACTTAGGTAAGTAGGTCTATACTTATAAGTATAGACCTACATAGTACATAAGTATAGACCTACCTTAAGTAGTCTATCTATTAGAATCTAATAAAAACGTTTATCTAAAAGGAACCAAGCTTTTCCTTTCTATTTCTTGTAAATTTTATTTATACAAAAATGTAAATGGTGATATACACTTGTCCAATATTTATACAATATCTGTTTTAAATGTATTGTAATGTATGATTGCTTTTGACGTATTCTATCCTTATCATGTATTTGGTCTTTTGAATAAATAAATATCTAAATCTATCTAAGCTCCAAAAAGTTTTTCTGGGTTAACAAAATTATTTGCAAAATGCTGTTAAAAAAATTAATGATTTGAGAAAAGTTCCAAATGATGATCAACCTTTAGAGCATTACTTATTAAAAATGATTTTACTAAGCGCAGAAAAAGTTTTTTTTAAGACCACTATGTAAAAGTCAATTTTTTGTAATGGCATCGTTGCTTAGAAAATGAATCTTTTCATTGGCAAGGCAAAACTCGAATATAAAGTGACATTTCTGTATGAAAAGTGAGAGGTCTGTGAGACAAGAAATTGACAGCATCGTTTGACATTTGTATTGTATTTGTATATGTATGTCTAAATATCATTTAGAACATAATTAATTGTGTTTGTATAATAAATTCTAATTTTTGGGGCCTTCCCAGTAAGCACAAGCTAGCCGGCCCCCCAGATAGCACAAAGAACCCAGATAGCAAAATGAATTCACTATGAATTCACTACGAATTCACGCGTGAAAATTAAATTCACGCGTGAATTCATATAACGCGACAGATGAGTCCTCAATTGATGCTCAATTTGCCATCACGCGTGAACTTTTTATTTTTTGCGCGTGCGCTTTTAGAATATGGATTTCATTTTTCAAAATAATTTAATCTGTCGAAATATTTATTTTAACATCTTAAAAAAATACACAAAAACTTGGTTTAAAAGGCCATAATTGAGAAGCAATCAGACTAAACCAGATAAATCCATTTCGACTTTTTGAATGGTTCCTATTTCTTTTGTTCAGATAAATCCATTGGAAATATCTATTTCAAGCTAAACTTGTTATCATAATATGATATGATCATAATATTAATATTAATATTATATAATTATTATTATATATATATACTAATATTAATATTAGTATATAATATATATATTATTATAATAAGTTTATCTTGAAATTCACTTTTCCAATTGATTTATCCGACTAAAAGAAATATGAATCATTCAGTCAAAATGGATTTATCTGGTTTTGGTTGATTGCTCCTCAATTATAGGTTATACATTACAATTATAACCTTAATTAAGGTTAACTAATTAATTAATTAATATATAATATACATATATTAATTATTATTGTACCTATAACATATAATTGTGACCTTTTAAACCAATATATATTATGTAATTATATGTATTACTATAATATATATAGTTATAATAATATATATCAGTGGCGGATTGGGGATTTTGGGTATACCAATATCTCACTTATTAGACGTGGGACCCACTCCAAATTTATAATAGTTTATAATGACATTAAATAGACAAGTTCTGCGCAAACAGAATTTAAATTAAAGTTTGCGAAAAAAAGTTAGTTTTTTGTGTCGCCTTACCTGGCTTCTGGCCCCCCCCATTTGGGATAATTCAAATTAAAGTGGTGCAATTTATACTCCACTATAATTTATCGACAAATTTAAAATTTTATTTAAAAAATATAAATATTACAGATTTTATACGATTTTAAATTTTTATTATTTATTTTATTATAATAAAAAAATATTTAATATGGTATAAAATCTGTAATATTTGGATTTTTCAAATAAAATTTCAGGTAATATTTTGATATTAGAATATTAATATTCTATTTATATTTAAACGTGCAGTTTTTAATCATGCAATCCATGTATTTTAAAATAAAATCGATTAAATCACACGAGACTATAATATGAATTCATAATCTACTCACGTGTGAATTACAAGTTCAAGACTTCACGTGTGAAATCATATAGCACACATTATTCACTCACGCGTGATTTCGTATTTACGTTTGCTATCTGGGAAGTACTGTAAACGTCCTGAGTATACCTTGTATCAGACATTAGTAAGTCCCGAGTACGTCCGAATCAGGTCCTGAACCTTCCCCAGGACGTACCAGGGACATCCGATGTTACCAAATCGTCGGTCCCCAGAACGTCCTAAGTAATCTTAAGATATCCTCTGGCCGTTCTGAAATACTTTATTGGGGATTATTGCATGGACAAGCTCTACAGAATTGAAGAGTGGTATTCCCCAAGGGTATACCCTTGGTATAGACGTCTAAGTGACAAAAATAAAATTGTAAGTTATCAATGAAAAACAAATATTTTGAACATATATATTTAAAAATGTTGGAATATTTTTTAAGTCATTCTGCATGACAAACTATTTTTAAATGATAATATATATTATTTAGCCAACTTGACACTTAGACCATGGTTTAAATGCTAAAAAAAAAACAAAAATTACGTCCTTGGGACGTCCGAGTATATCCGCTTTAATTTTCCCAAATAAGTAAGAGACTGGACGTAACCCAAAACTTCCAATATAGGTCTGGGACGTTCGGACCTATGTGGGACCCGAAATGGACGTCCTGGGTACCTCTTGTGCTATCTGGGTTTTGCCACAGCAGGCCGTATTCCAGCCGCGTCTAGGGCAAGCCGAAGGATTTTGCAGCGGCATGCCGTATTCTGGCCGACTTCGGTTAGAACATGGCTAAACGGTACCGGGGTAACATAACGCGGCCGTAAGCGGGCCGGCTGGGGCAAGCAGAACCGCCGGTCAACCGCCTATGCCGAGCGAAGGCCGACTTTTGCCGAGTGTTTGGTGCCCACTGGGAATTTATTAAAATTGAGAAAGGTAAGTTTATTGATTTTAATTAAGTTATACCTACCTTAAGGTAGGTATAAGTTAATTAAAATCAATAAACTTACCTTTCTCAATTTTAATAAATTTTTAATTAAAAATTAAACAAATGAAAGTAATTTTTTCTACGAACACTATGTAAAAGTGACATTTCGTATTGGCATCGTTGATTAGAAAATGAATCTTTTCATTGGCAAGGTAAAACACAATTGTGTTTTACATTTAAATGTAAAGTGACATTTCTGTGTGAAAAATGACAGGTCTGTGTGAAAAGAAATTGACAGCATCGTTTGACATTCGTTTCAAAATTTGTATTGTATTTGTATATGTATGTCTAAATATCATTTAGAACACAATTAATTGCAATTAACACATATGTGTTAATTGCAATTAATTAGTTAGAAATTGTTATACAACACATATGTGTTGTATAACAATTTCTAACTTTTATAAAAGGCATTATAATGCATTATATATAATGCCTTAATTTAAATTGAGAAAGTAAGTTTACTGATTTTAAGCAACTTAAGTATACCTTAAAAATTAAAATAATAGGATGAAAGTAATTTTTTTGCCCAGCACATATAAAAATGAATCATATTAAACCTAAAAATATGACCGAAAATAATATATATCGTCCCTAGGGCCGCTAAACTTGATTTTTTTAGTTTTTCACAATCTAGACACCTTTGACTGACATTTATGTATTTTGGCATTTGACATTTTGACATTTAAGATTTTCAGACGTTTGTGTAAATCAAAATAAAATCGGACAACAAAAGTATAAAATAACAATAAAACATAATTTAAATTTTGTAATAAATTGAAAATGAATGGTAACTCGGACAGTGACGAAAAATTTACGAAAACTTGACCAGATTTGAAAAAGAGGAAGGTAGCAATGTTAAGACAATGCGTTGAAACGGTACGAAAAGTGCTATGAATTATTTAAAAACTGGAAAAAGGATCAAAAAGCCAAAAACTTAACAGAAAATGTATTAGGTAGTTGCTTATCTATCAGAAAGATCAAAGATAATTCTAATGAAACGTCAACTTCATCTGTAGAAATAAACCTTCAAATTCTGGTACTATCCACAATTGTACAATTTTATAAGAAAGTTCAGTAACAATTTACGAATTTATTTATTGTTGCAATTAATGTTAATTATGCCTTGAGCACGTGCTCAAGGCATAATTAACATTAATTGCAACAATAAATAAATTCGTAAATTGTTACTGAACTTTCTTATAAAATTCCGTTTATATTAATAAAATTTAAAAAAATAATTTGTTTGATGCTAGGCGAAAAACAGGTGTGTGCCACACATTCAGAAAACGCATTAGCAGCCCTTAGCTATCAACTGCCCTCGCTTCGCTTCGCTCGCTCGCGCATTTAATAGCCGCGGGCTGCTAAAGCTAGTTTTCTGCCCTTGAGACACAATATACTAATTAAAGCTGCCAAACACGTTTTTAGGTTATTTTGTTTTGTATTTGAAAATAATAAAAAATAAAAGGGTGGTGTATCACTTGTGAGAAAAGCTTTCTTCAAGCTCGTGTTAATGCACACTCGGCCTAACAGCCTTGTGAGCAAATTAAACACTCGCCTGAAAAAGTCGCTTTTCAACACTTGTAAAACGAACTATTGGCACTTGGTTCCTTTTCGATAAGCGTTATTCAGATTAGAGGCAGATTTCAAATTTTAATCCTACTTATATTTAGTTACTCTATCACGCGATAGATGCCGCTGATATTCAAAACAATGGTTGAAATCTGCACTTGTTGACAGTTTCAGGTGACAGTTCGGGCAGGTGGGAAGTGAGGTGTTTTCTGTTTGTTATTTTTGGCGTTTTATCACAAAACTCTGGATTTATAATGATTTGTGTGTATGTCTAAACAAAACATGTTTAAAACATCGCTTTATTTTCAATGAAAACGATTTAAAAGCCTAAAATGGAAAAAACTACTGGGAACGTTAGATTATTTGTATTATACACAGGTAAGCCAATTTATGTACTTATTTCTTTTTCTATAATTAAAACATTATTGAGTAATTATTAAGTTATTTTACTATAGTAAAATTGTGATTAATATTAAGAAAAATAAGTAAAATAAAGGTAAACAAGGAAAAATTTACACAGAACCTAAAGTGGTGTTAACTTTTGTTTGTTTATTTCTTACGAGTTTTCAACAACAAACGGATATCCGGACATAAAACTAGCAAAGAGAAATAATGTCTTTGTTCTGTATTGGACCATAACTAAAAGAAGTTGCCCAAGAATAACAAAAAATACATAATTTGAGATAGTTTAAATTGAAACAAATACCTTATTTACAGGTTTTTAGATAAAATAAGTACGTTAACAGGTGGTAATGTCTTCAAGAAAGCAAAATTTTCATATCAAAATCATATAAGTATATATATATATAGGTACACTATTTTAATCTTTGTCATAATTTTGTAAACTTAAGTTTAAAACAAATCTTTTAAAAATCCTTGATGATCCTGAAATACCTAGGTAACTTTAAACTAAACATTTAAGTTAAAATAAAAATTACTTGGCAGGTAGTTTATATAAAATTTATACATTTAATGGTTGTACTTAGTTAAAATTATAATTTACTGTTTTAAATGGCTTGCTTTTTCTGTTTATTGCCACCATAAAAGTAATAGCAACCCTGTTTATTACCAGTTTTACTACATTAATAGCAGTTAACTAAAAAATTATAACTGGATTAATTAAAATGTTGTTTAGTGCAAAAAGTAGGTAAGTACTGAGATATTGCTTAAAAATCCAACAGTACTAAATAATTTAAAAAAAATTAAGTTACATAAACAACTCTAGTGTTCTTGGTTAGTTATGGTCTTATTAACATTGTTTTATTACTGGATTAGTTTTATGCCAAAAGTTTTTAACTAGGGTTATCTGAAATGCAAAGGCTTTAAACAGGGTAAAAACTGTAATACAGAATAAACAATATGCTTTTTGTGCTTTTTATGCAATTCAAAATTTATCAAGTAAATTAGGATTACTTAATTAGGTAAATTATAATTTAAAGACATTTTAAAATGATCAAATAAGGATGCTATTGTGATCATTTAGGTATACAAAAAATTTGAACTAGGAAATAAATTACAGATGTGAAATAAATTTATACCAAAGATTTATTGCAATTTAAAAAATTATTAGTACAATGGCTAACACGGAATTAGGAACGTCATAATTTGGTTGTCCATGCATGTATAAATCAGTAAATGGCAATTGTAAAATTAACTTCATCCTGAAAGCCACGGTTGCTAACTTCAGCCCATGACTAAAACGACATGTAGTCACAGCTTGTCAAGTAAAGTTAGCAATAATGGCTTTGGGGCATTTTATACACGGGAATAAAAAAACACTGTTTCACTATGTATTTTATTTATGTTTTTTTTAAATTAACAATTGTTTTGCTACACAGTACGGCCATTTCAAGCGCGCGAAACGCACGAATTACAAAACTGTTTTTATAAAAAAAATTGTAGCTAATTTATTATATATTATTTTTGCATCAAAATTGTCAAATATATTCTTCTATTATTAGGGTATACATTAAATAAAAAAAATCGCAAGAAATATTTTATAAAAGTAGAGATAATTTCAATAATTGGCAGGGATGGACGGGACAAAAAAAAGATTTATCTTGTCCCATCCATCCCTGTCAATTATTGAAATTATCTCTACTTTTATAAAATATTTCTTGCGATTTTTTTTATTTAATGTATACCCTAATAATAGAAGAATATATTTGACAATTTTGATGCAAAAATAATATATAATAAATTAGCTACAATTTTTTTTATAAAAACAGTTTTGTGATTTGTCCCGTCCATCCGCTTGAAATGGCCGAGTAGCTTCTTCAGAATTAGTATTAATTAGTAGGTACTAATTCTGAAGAAGCTACTTTGTAGCAAAACAATTGTTAATTATTTTAAAAAAATAAATAAAATAGTGAAACTTTAAAACAGTATTGTTTTTATTCATATATTAATAATATGGAGTTTCATCAAGTAAAGGTCAAAACAATTAACAATTTAGGGATTTTTTTACAAAGGTGTGAGTTTCTTTAATTTTTATTTTATTTTCCACAGCGTATTTAAAAAAGCAATGTGTTTAATTTAATTTTTATGCTTTTAACGCATACCTACAATTCTAAAAATATAGTTTTTGAGATATATGTAGGTAGGACATATAGTCTATAATAGAACAAGTTTTTGAAATATAGGACATATAGAACGTAGGTATGTCTTAAGTAGTAAATATGGGACGGCTGGCAACCCTACCTATAACCTCTGTTCAGGATCAATGTAGTACAGTTTAATATTTTGGATTTTGCCGATTTAACTAGTTTTTAATTATCTCTTAGAACCACGTGTAATTCTTTTAAAATACATTTTTAATTCAACTTTCCTTTGTCCCTCTAGTAAGTAATTTACATTATATTGAAATTCCAGACGTGAAATTACATATTCGCTTTAATAAAAACTTAACAAACCATAGCCGCATAGACAACAAACAATACAATAACATGCTAGATTTATTAGGAAACCCACGCTATTCAGTCAGACAGCGCTAAGTGTGCATTAGGGTGATTCAAAAAAAGCCTTTTTTTAAAAATGAACCCGCACTGGCCTAAATTATAAAGATTACATTAAAACTAAAATATTGATACCAAAAAATCCAAATTCGATGAATATTTAGAGGTCGCTCAAATCAATTTTCGTATTTTTGCACATTCGAGCCGCGAAATTTTTACTGCACAAAATAGTAAATAACTTCGTTAGTTTTTAATCGATATTATTAAAAATTTAAGGGTTACCTAGTTTTTTAATACCCTCTGAGACAATGTATTGAACTTTACAGAAAAATATTTTTTTTTCATGAAAAAAAATAATTTATTAATAAAAACGTATCATCTTATAAAATAAGCAACAATTGGAATCGCACTATGATGGTACCGTAAAAAAACTAAGAAAATAACACTTAAATTATTTAGTATACAGAAAACCTGCCGAAAGAAATATTTTATTTGATTTATATAAAATATAACCTGCCTTCCTAATCTACCTAAATTGCAAAAAAACTACTGTAGGTAAGCTAGAAGTGGCTGAACGGAGTAGTTTGAGAATAATCACCAAAATGAGACACCCAGATAATCCACTTCATAATCCATCAAATCAACTGCTATACGAAACAACGCAGGTCACCCCCATTTTGGAACGTTTCAAGGAGCTGGCATGCCAATTTGCAAAAAAACACCACAACATACAAATTATGGAAAACTTAATGCAAGGTAGAGACCATAACCTGCCCCCCAAAAGGAAATATCCTACACAAACTTTATGGGAGATAATTACGGACATCACTAACGAAGACTAAAATATTTGAGATTTATATGTTTTTTTTTTTTTTTTTTTTATATAAATTCAATATTGTAACTACAATTAACAATTATTATATTTATAAATTTTTTTTGTAAAATTGGGCAGAAAGACCACGGTCGATAGCCTGTTGGGAAACCAATAAAGATGTTTATTATTATTATTATTATAACCTAAAAATAATTAAGTAATTTAGATTTTTTCCATTTTCAAACGATTTTATAAATAATTTATATCCGTTTTATTAATTATGACGTATTTTTATAATATTTCTTTATTTTTGATACCATATTTAATTAATTACACTAGGTAGTTATTAAATTAGGTCCTTTTTACAACTAAAATAAAATAACGTTAACTACAAAATTATTCACTCCATTAAGCAAAAATTTAAATTTTATTAAAATTATTCACATACAACAATTCTCAAATTTTGATACCAAAATTATTTGATTCTGTCTAGAAGTTGCTAAATTGACATACCACAATAATAATTATTATTCTTAAATTTTGATTACTATCATATTACTATCCTACTGGACCTACTACCAGGTAGTTGATAAATTATATAAATATAAATATATATATATATATATACATTAGGGTGCTTCAAAAAAATTTTCGCTCTTACCCTCTCAAATGTTTTTATTTAATATAAAGAAAATCCTCACCAAATATGAGCGTTCCAGCTCAACTCTAAGAGGTCGCTGTTTTTATTTTAGTTTCCCATTGAATTAACATGGGAAAAAATTAATTTATGTTTGGAATTTTATACCTCTGTATCAAAGTAACTTATGGCAATGATCATTGCAGTTTCTTATATAAAATTTAACGCTCTACAAAAAAGGTCTCTTATTATTTTTCGATAAATTGATTTCTTCTAGAGTTATTCGAGGTCAAAGTTTGATTAACATCAAATTTTCTGTTTTTTTTTTAATTTTTTGGTAAAATTAGCAGACTTGAGGTGGAAGTTTGATTAACATGGGGCACCCCATTTTGCCCCCCCCCCGCTGCCTTGTTTTGCCCCCTTTCACCTCCCGTCTGCTAATTATACCATAAAATTAAAAAAAAAAACAGAAAATTTATTTGTTAATCAAACTTTGACCTCGAATAACTCTAGAAGAAATCAATTTATCGAAAAATAATAAGAGACCTTTTTTGTAGAGCGTTAAATTTTATATAAGAAACTGCAATGATCATTGCCATAAGTTACTTTGATACAGAGGTATAAAATTCCAAACATAAATTAATTTTTTCCCATGTTAATTCAATGGGAAACTAAAATAAAAACAGCGACCTCTTAGAGTTGAGCTGGAACGCTCATATTTGGTGAGGATTTTCTTTATATTAAATAAAAACATTTGAGAGGGTAAGAGCGAAAATTTTTTTGAAGCACCCTAATGTATATATATATATATATTTATATTTATATAATTTATCAACTACCTGGTAGTAGGTCCTACTATCAAAATTTAAGAATAATAATTATTATTGTGGTATGTCAATTTAGCAACTTCTAGACAGAATCAAATAATTTTGGTATCAAAATTTGAGAATTGTTGTATGTGAATAATTTTAATAAAATTTAAATTTCTGCTTAATGGAGTGAATAATTTTGTAGTTAACGTTATTTTATTTTAGTTGTAAAAAAGACCTAATTTAATAACTATAGTTATTAGGTATACCTAGTGTAATTAATTAAATATGGTATCAAAAATAAAGAAATATTATAAAAATACGTCATAATTAATAAAACGGATATAAATTATTTATAAAATCGTTTGAAAATGGAAAAAATCTAAATTACTTAATTATTTTTAGGTTATATTTTATATAAATCAAATAAAATATTTCTTTCGGCAGGTTTTCTGTATACTAAATAATTTAAGTGTTATTTTCTTAGTTTTTTTACGGTACCATCATAGTGCGATTCCAATTGTTGCTTATTTTATAACATGATACGTTTTTATTAACAAATTATTTTTTTTCATGAAAAAAAAATATTTTTCTGTAAAGTTCAATACATTGTCTCAGAGGGTATTAAAAAATTAGGTAACCCTTAAATTTTTAATAATATCGATTAAAAACTAACGGAGTTATTTACTATTTTGTGCAGTAAAAATTTCGCGGCTCGAATGTGCAAAAATACGAAAATTGATTTGAGCGACCTCTAAATATTCATCGAATTTGGATTTTTTGGTATCAATATTTTAGTTTTAATGTAATCTTTATAATTTAGGCCAGTGCGGGTTCATTTTTAAAAAAAGGCTTTTTTTGAATCACCCTAGTGTGCATTAATGACGAAAACTATGCATAGGGTAGGGCATCGACTTAAGTGGCATTTTAGAGTCAATGGTGACAAGTTGCCGCACTTTGTCTTACAACGCAATGTCTGTTTTATGTCAATGATCCAAATCTTGACCTGGGCAACGGTTTTCTAGACAATGAGATTTACCAAAAAAATGGCGTTAGATGACTTAATCATACCGTTAGAGAATTCGTTTATAACTAGGTACCAGGATGCCCACCAAGCATGTATTAGTAAAAAAACGAGGTAAAAATATGTAATAAGTAAATTTTTATAGGTAGGTACCTACCTACATAAATATTAATTTAATAATTATTGCATTATAAATGATGTTTTTGGAGGTATAAAACTAAGTTAAATAATACATGGTAATGATGTTGAATTTATTAAAAATATAACTTTTTCTACTCCTATTGCATATTATTGACATTATTTGTTTTTTTTTCTCGTAAATAATGGTAACCAATATACTATGGAGAAAGGCAGTAACTGCGAAACAAGAAATTTGTGAAAAATTAGCATAAACTACATTTTTATAAAAAGCAGTAGGTATTATATTGATTTTTTTAACTTATGAGATAGTTGACTGCATTTCTGTGTTGAATTCGGATACAAAATGTCCATAGCTTTACCCGAGCACAAGAAAAGTCATTTTGCATTTTTTTGTAGTTACTGCCTTTCTCCATAGAGGGGGGAATATAACCGCTCGGCCTAACAACGGGAATATTGAACTCATTATTCACGTCGTTAGGCATCAGTGATTGGCTGATTTCAATATTCACTGTTATTTGAACCAATCGGGTTTTAAATTGGGAAAAAGTAAGGTTGAGAGATGTCAGATTTGTTTATATATACGAGGGGCTTTTATAATGATCTTTAAAATCAGGTAAATGTGAGGTTATCAATGAAAATTACTTAATTAGAGTAGAAAAAGCATAGTATTAAACTCGAAATAATGCGCATTATTTACTCGGATGATTTACGTCTCTCGCCTGATGGCTCGAGATGCAAACCCTCAGCCTGCATTATATCTCGTATATTAATATACTATTAAGCCATTTGTTTTTAAGGTAGTATCTCCATTTGAAGAGTTTGATAAATAAATATCATCTTACTAGTAAGCTGTGACAGCATATTCAGTGGTGCCAATCTACTAAAAATAAAACGTTGTAATTTAATTTAAAAATGACTAGTATATTACAAATTAAAGTATCATTAAAAACTAAAAGCAGCATAAAATAGTATATTATGTATCAAGTTTCATAAACGCCATTTAAGTCACAAATTGTATTAGGCAAGAGGGAGGGGAATTAAATGAGTGTCTAAAAAAGTTTATTAACGAGTTGCATACTATATTTTTTCTACTACAATTACTTAATATTATCTAAATAAATTTAAATGAAATATTTGTTAAAGAGACATCTATACAAAAATAAAGTACTTAACCATTTCAATAAACATTTTTGACGTAATTTTCACCATTAACATGCCCGTTATTATTTTAATTAAACTTAAAAATTATCGATACTTTAAAATAACTTCAAAATATAATTATGTTGAGAAATTATTTTATCCTTTGATTTTTTTATTACTATAATTGCAAAATGTTATCACAAAGTATTAAAAATTCTTACAAATAATAAAGGTACAAAAATTGACAATTTTATTTATTGGAATTCTCGTCAGAATTTCTAACTTGGTAATCTACCAGCGTTAAAATTTCAAATTATTCTGTGTAAATTAAAATTTATCACCTGAAAATAGACTAATAATCGATATAAAAGCAGTTTTTCACAGTAAAAGAGAAAATAATGTTTTATGGACACTGTAACGCTTTATCAGTTAAATCTAATTAACTGCACTACTACGGCGAAATAAAAAGGTCAGTACAAACGTTTATATAATCTAAAGTACCTACAGTTGTATAGTTTATAAAATTTTCGCTCGCTCTTGCTTAAATTAAACTCGTGACTAAAATAGCTTTTATCAGACTTGATACATAGTATTTACAAGAAGGGCACTTTATTTTATCGATTGTATGACATTTGACAACTGTCACAGACCGTGACTAAAATGCCATAAAGCCACAACTTGTCAATGTGTATTTAAAATGTCACCTCGAAGGTCACTTTGTGTCATGGAAACATGTTCGATAATGGGCCTTTTAAAGGTGGGAGTAGAAAAAGTAAATAAGTAAATTTCCTTCAAAAATTCAAAAATTAACACTTTCCTGCTTTTCCCATAGATTATTTTAAAAATTCGATTTTAAACTCGAGAAACAAAATATGATCATGTTAATAGCTTAAAAATTTATTATTATAATTTATTTTTTATGGAATTCTCATAAGCATACAAGCTTGTGAGATACAAAAAAATCGGGCCAAATATTCCTATTGTCTATAAAGCACACCAGACTGTGACTTTTTGTTATAAGCGGCTAGGTAAAGCTCAAGGGAGGAAATGGGGCTCGTATTCGATCCCGACTGACGCCACACACTATAAATCCGTTTTTATTCCCCGAGCGTTATAACATTAACGTAAAGCTGGATAGATCAGATGGTAGGACGGTCGTTCCTTTAGTAAACAGTGTTGGGTTGGGTTGGTTGGTTTATTTTAGTTTTATCGTAACATAAAATCTTAAAATTTTGACTTTAGCGTGAGAATAAAAATTAAATTGTGTTCTCGTTAGCGTGAGACACAGCGTGTGATAATATACATTCTATATTTAACTTTTTTTGTACCCCTTTTTGTCAATTCTTGTTCATTGTGGCAACAGCTTTACCCAGCCGCTTATCTTTTTGTTTATATAACGGCGTGTGGATATAATGCCTTTTGGATTGTATCTTTTTCCAATTCTAAAATTTTGTTTGCTTACTTAGGTAACGTTAAACAAAATTTTGTGGTGAAAATAAGGATAAAAAACAATCTTGTTTTGGCCCATTTACACATACGCCTAGAATCCTATTTATACACAAATGGCACCAATTTTCAATAGTACATATCAAAGCCATTACCATGACTTTTATGAGTTTTACTTAATTTTCTAGTCCTATAGTAAAAACTTTCACTTTTATAGTAATATTACCCTTCCTGTTTTTTAAAAGTATATATACTTTTAAAAAACACACTTTAAAGTAACTATTGGTTATTTGCACCTTAAAGCCTAAGGAAGGGTAATATTACTATAAAAGTGAAAGTTTTTATTAGCAAACAGTTTGGGTTCTGGTTTGAGTTTAGGATAATAGTGATTAGTGCAAATTAAATATAATAAAGTAATTAAACATGTATACACGTTTAATACAATTATAATTTAAAATGTTTAATTAATTGAAGCTCTATATGACAGGGATTTCTTTTTTTATATATACATAAGACGCGTTGCCAACTTATTATTGATTTAATTAAATACCTACGCAAGATTACCTCAGTTAATAAATAAATAAATTTTTACAGATAAACCATTTACAGGGCAATAATAATACGTATATAATAGTAAAGACAAAACTAACTAAAATATATAAAAGTATATTTTTAAAATTAAGATTAGATTAGATGGCAGATCATTTATAAATATATTAAATAGTAGTGGCCAAATTGGATCCCTGGGGTACACACGAGGATGCAACAAATGAAGATGACATAAATCTGTTATAACATACAATTTGTTTCCTATGTTAAAATATGATTCAAAAAGTTTGAATAGAGGTTCGTTAAAACCATACAGATCTAGCTTACTTAACAGTATTCCATGGTCCACATCAACCTGAACTTTACTATCAAAACTGTTAGATAAAAACTGATTAATAAAAGACATAAAACCAAGTTGTTTATGTGAGATAAGAGATCTAATTTGCGAATAAATTTGGGTATATACAGTAATCTCAAAGGCCTTTGCAAAATTGTTTAAAATGGATATTGGTCTATAATTACTTAAATTACTGGGATAACCAGACTTAAGTATTGGACATATTTTAGATTTAAACTAAAAAGTAAATCAAAATGTCTTTCTATCTATAAATATTGATTTTTAAATCATTAGTAGCTGTAGTATTGATAATTACTGGGTGTAACTGGCCAAACGTGAAGAAATTGTACAAGAAAAGTTACCTAGCTTAAAACTCAGAATGGCGATTTTTAAATAAAATAAAAAAATACCTATAAAGTTAAAAATAAACCATAAAAAATAAGATCAAAAAAAGATTGTTAATCCTTTCAATAAATACTAAATGACAAACAGCAAATTAATACACAAGAAGACCAATAAATAACAAAACATTTTATTTGGAACCATGCACTGATCTAGAAATACACAATCTGGTGCAAAACCTAAAAACAAATTGTGCACCTGGGTATGATAACATCACTAAAAAAGAAATTAAACATGTGAGTGATTTGATTAGACCAACAATAACAAAATTATTGAATGATATGATGAAAACAGGTGTTTTCCCACAAGAATTAAAAATGGCTTAAGTACAATCAATCTATAAAAAAGGCAGTAAAAATGAAATGGAAAACTATCGACCTATCTCCTTATTGACAACTTTCAGTAAAATAGCAGAAAAAATACTTAAAAGCC
This sequence comes from Brassicogethes aeneus, assembly GCA_921294245.1. Classification (NCBI taxonomy): domain Eukaryota; kingdom Metazoa; phylum Arthropoda; class Insecta; order Coleoptera; family Nitidulidae; genus Brassicogethes; species Brassicogethes aeneus. The sequence goes on from OV121137.1 coordinate 30,270,945, forward strand.
GGATTGTAAAATTTATTAAACAAACAACATTTGACTTAAGTCAGTATGGTTATCCAGAGAATAGTAACACACAAGCGGCAGTTACAGGCTTTACAGAACACATTTTAAGTGAAGTGGACAAGGGAAAATATGTTGCAGGTGTTTTCATAGATTTTTCCAAGGCCTTTGATACAGTTAATTAAAAACAACTACTTTATAAATTGGACTGAATGGGATTCAGAGGGAAATCACTTGGGGAATCATTTGTACATATTGAAGAACATACAAGTGGAAAGCTTTATTTTAAACAAGGTGTCCCACAAGGCTCCGTCCTAGGACTAATTCTCTACGTATTGTAAATACACAACCTACTACTCTTACGCAGATGATACAGTTCTACTCTACTCAGGAAATAATAAGGAAGAAATACAAAACAATGCAAATGAAGACTTAAAACAAGAGTGGACAAATAATAACAAATTAAAACTTAACAATAATAAAACTGTAAAGATGATATTTAAACATAAAAATAAAAATATTAATATAGGACAGAAGAACCCAGTAAGTAAATTAAATACCTGGGAATGTGGATTTACATGGACCGCCCTCGGTGGTGTAGTAGTTAGCACTGCGGACTACAAGCCGACAGGTCGTGGGTTCGAATCCCACCAGGGGTATGGCTGTTTGTTTGTGTGTGTACTCCTGTAATTGGGCCTGGTGCCTGTTGGAAGCACATTAAAATAAACATTATACAAATAGAAGAAAAGATAATCCCATTAGTTGGATGTTTACCAAGATGCTGTGCTGAAATCTGTGATAAATCAAAAATGCTGGTTTACCTGTCATTCATAGAGTCTCAGTTTCGATATCAGAACTCAAAATAAGTGCCTTAAATCGTTATTTAACATAAACAAATACTTTCCCAGCAATGAACTGTACAAAACATTAAGTATTAGTAATTTAGAAAGACTAAAGAATTTAGAACATTTAAAGTTTACTTTTAGAATAAAATATAAAAAACAAAAATATCTGCAAATAAGCTTCATCAACATTTAACGAGACAAAACATTGATATACATCGGAGTCAATATTTATCAACCATTGGAAATTATAGTGCAATAAATACCTAACGGTACCATTGAGTTTAACAAACTACCTCTGGAAATTAAAAATATTTTAAACTATAACCTATTTAAAGGAAAGATACAAGAATATCTTAAGTACTAAAAAAATGTTTTATTTAAATCTAGTTTTGGGATGTAAACAATTATTAAGCCATATTTATTTATTTTAAATTTAGTTAGGGTGTTAGGTTAGAATACCACCAGTCTGATTTTTGTATTTTTAAAGAAATTTCAATATGCTAAAAAAATGTGATATTTATTTAATTTTGTTATGATTTTAGGAATTATATTTATTTTGTTATAAATATAAATTAATGTATTTATATATATATTTATTATATTTATACATTTATATATTTTATTTATATTTTTTATGTGCACGCAATATTGAAATAAAGTTGTTATTATTATATTATTAATTAATATTATTATTATTTAGATAGATATTTTTGGTTTTGACTGGTTTTCAGTTATTTTTACATATTTGAAAACTGCTTATTTTTTTTCTCAAATTTTAGCAGACTCTTAATAACGCAACAATATTTTAATTTAACTGACTTTGTAGCTCTTTAAATAAACCAATAAAATTGTTTTTCTGATAAATAGTTTTCGAGTTATAAGGGCATAAACATTGGATTTTATTTTCAATAGGTATTTAATCTTCTAATGACGTTTTCAAATGTTTGGGTTTTCTGATAAAAACTATCAACCATGTTACTGTAAATAACAGTTTTTATATTTTGACTTCAAAAATACACGTTGCCGAGTTTTTCAAACTTTAAAATAACCCCTCCTAGCACTTGGTACACCGTTGGTCTGCCATTTTCCGGACACTCTGTATAATTAGAAAACTTAAAGAAAAACAAAAAACATGATAAAATTCACAAAAGAGAAACAACAACTCCAACAATAAAATTCTCATAAAAAAGGATCAAACAATACAGCTGTATTGTTTGATCCTTTTTTATGAGAATTTTATGAGTATTTTATTGAACTAGTTCATTATAATGTCAAATCTATTTGGATGTTTTCAGTGGCATCATTTAAATTTGCTCTTAGTAGCGAAAACCGTTTATCAGTTAACAATTTTCTGGAAATCTATTTTCCTGAAAAATCTGACAATCAATTTAGTACAGAGAACAACACTCCAGAAAAAATAATAAAATAATAAGATTGGGTATAACATACTATACAATACTAATATATAATGGACTGGGCCAAAAAAATCCACTATTTTTTTTTGTAAAAGTATATCGAAAATATTGTTTGGGGTGACAAAAAAAATTATTGTGAAAGTTTGAGTCCATAATATTAATATTAAGAGGTCTATCATCGCAATTTTAGATTTTTTTTTCCTGAGCGAGTTTTTATCTCAGAACTCCTGAGTTTAACAAATTTGACTTAAGAATATTTTTTGAAGAAAATTGAATGCTCTACAAAAAAGGTTTGATTGGAATTTCACGTCAGATGAACCGTTTTCTTACAATCATGCCTTAAAAATTGGTATAGTTTTACAATTTGATCTTTTAACTTTGGAATTTTGTAATTCATGTAAAAATCAGTACCCGGAAAAAAACCGATAAATATTCTTATGGAAAATCAAATGCTCTACAAAAAAGTCATTTTTGGCTAAATTGACTCCATCAAAAATTATTCAAGGTTAAATTTGAAGTCAAAACTAAATTTTAACCTTAAATAACTTTTGATTGAGTGAATTTAGCCAAAAATGTTTAGAGGCTTTTTTTGTAAAGCATTTGATTTCCCATAAGAATATTTATCGGTTTTTTATGGGTACTGATTTTTACATGAATTACAAAATTCCAAAGTTAAAAGATCAAAATGTAAAACTATACCAATTTTTAAGGCACGATTTTAAGGAAACGGTTCATCTGACGGAAAATTTCACTTTAACCTTTTTTGTAGAGCATTTAATTTTCTTAAAAACATATTTTTGAGTCAATTTTGTTTAACTAAAAAAAAAATAAAATTGCGATGATAGACCTCTTTAATTAATATTTTAGACTCAAACTTTCACAATATTTTTTTTTGTTACCCCAAACCATATTTTCGATATACTTTGCCCAGTCTAATATTCAATTCAATTTTCAATTCAATTCAATTTATTTAGATAATTATACATTTTAATTTTTTTACAAAAGATGGTGACCCGCCTAAGCTTTCGCTTGTGTGCGGAGTCCTAATTAACTAATACAATATTTATAAATTTATATCATTTTGATTGAGAATTTCACACATAAAAAATACACAAATCTGAATGAGGGGGGAAGTGTCTTGAAACTACAATTATATACATGTATAATAATAATAGTATTAATTCCATTGGGCGTAACATTAAAAAAAATTATAAATTAAAAAAACAACTGCAACAATTTCATGTTCTTCAACAAAATTGTGTTCTTTGATTGTAGCCTGGTAGCCATTTTCTAAACATCCTTTATAAAATTAAAGTTTTAAATTTAAATGGATACATTATAATATAATATTATTATGTAAATTAAAAATATAATTATTATTATAATAAGGCATTCCAATTATAAACAAAATAAATTTAACAATGAATGACCGTGTAGGTAAATCGTGAGAATTTGTTTGTACTTATACAGCAGGTAATTTTAGGTATAAATTCATAAATTGTTACTCATCTTAATCTATTCACGGATGATGCAGTATTTACTGTTTATTTCTCCTACGTTAGTAATTCAACGGTTCACTTAATAAATAAAATACCTAGATTAGATTTGTGCATTAGTTAAATATATTCAGTTTTAAATTTGTTCTTTTTAACGCTTTATAACCGGTCGGAGCGGTCAAACATACAACTACCTATTTTTATTTTGACGACGATTTTGTGATCTTTATTACCAATGTTAATTTACCAATCGTGCATAAAACTATGACTAATAGTTCTTGGAAGGAATCTGACTATTTCGGTTAAATTGTATTAGCTTAAACCTTTGAAACAACTCCCTTCTTTGGTTTTTGTTTTATATAGAAGGTGTCCCAAAAATGGCGGAAAAAAAGTACATGTAAACGTAGGTCCGAAAATGCTTCGTTTTCAAGATAGGGGATGTTAAACATAAAAAACGGCCTAGATGATGATTCTAAACAACTTTTTTTTAATAACCTTTGGCAGTGCCCGATTTCTAAAAATATAGGTGCCGGAACTGTAACCTCCCCCGGAAGGTTTGGTTATATAAAAACTTTTATTTTATTTAATAACAGGTAATAATAAAAACAGTTTTAACTTTCTTAATATTTTTTTTCATAAGGTAGTGGAATGCCGTTCCTGCGCGTTTCGCCACAAATCCTCAAATACTCTGGAGAAAAATAGGTTTTTTGAAAATTTCCAAGCCATCTTTGATTTTTCAAAACATAAGTTCACGTTAAAAATTAGTCTTAGACCTAGCAGTGCTAAACCCCAAAAAATGAAAATTTAAATAAAGAATAATTCTTGATTATTGTTTTGATTATTGAACAATTATTGTTTACCTTTTCCAAGAGTCGTTTTACTTATCTGGGGACACACTGTATACCCACAGTGTTGTTACAAGCAAAACAATATGTGTACCAGTTTCTAGGGAATTATTGTACCAACATTTGTTTAAAATGGGCGGGAAATACAAATTTTAAAATTTATTAAACCATGCATATACAATGTATATTATACATATGTACATATATTTAAAAATATTTAAATAAAACGTAGATAATAATATTATATATTATATTATAATATATATTATAAAAAAACTGACAGTCTTTTTATCGCAATAATAAAAAAAATACCGCAGTTAAATAACTTTCAGTTAAATAAAAAATATAAATATTATACAGGGTGGTCCAGGATTAATCTGAAAAATTTTAATGATCGATAGAGCCTGAAAAAACAATAAAAACAAACCCAAAAACATTTTTCAAAAATGCATACTAACGGAGATATAGTCCTTCAAAATAATTTTTAAACCATTAAACCGATTCTTCTCAAATTTTGTGTAGGTTTAGCTTCCGTCGATAATATAATGAAAATTTTCTACAAAAGGCCCAGTGGGGGAGATTTTGGGAGGGGTTTCCCCTTTTTACCCTCATATTTTCGACGCCACTGGATTTTATTAGAAAATCATCAGATTTATTTTTATCCTTTTTCAATCTAAAAGCAAAACATTTATGTTTATTTTTTATCAGATCAACGGAGATATTTCAGTTTAAAATTTCAAAAACACTGTGTACACGGAACTTTTGTTATTATTTTAGCAATAAAAAATTATTTTTTTTCTGAACGATTGTATTGGGCCAATAAAAATTTACCAATGAAATTATGGAATAATCACTTTCAATAGGGTGGTTTTTGGGTTGGTTTGATTTTGTATTATAATACAATTAAATTATTAATTACAGACGTTGATTGTAATCCTCAATCAACGTTATAATAAAACAACCTAAAAATATGACGGGATCAGTAACAACTGCACGATGACTCCTGGACGCTAGTTTATTTTTATAATATTTTATAAACTGATAACGTGGCATAATTGTTACCAAGTTACCGATTTAAAATAAAATATGATAAAATTCCGTGTACTCGGTGTTTTTGAAATTTTAAAGTCTCCGAAAACAATTATCTTATGAAAATTTAACACAAAAGTTTTGCTTCTAAATTGAATAAGAAATCTGATGATTTTGCAATAAAATCCAGTGGTGTCGAAATATGGGGGTAAAAAGGGGAAACCCCCACAAAATATCCGCCGCTGGGTACCTAGGTACACAAAATTTGAGCAGAAGTTATTAAAAAAAACGATTTTTTGCCTTTGAAGGGCTATTAGTGTGTTAGTGTGTATTTTTAAAAAATGTTTTTGGGTTTGTTTTTATTGTTTTTTCAGGCTCTATCGATCATTAAAATTTTTCAGATTAATCCTGGACCACCCTGTATAGGTATGGGTATTATATATGCTAATAGTATATTATGTATCGTTTTATTAAAGTCATTTTAGTTACGAGTTTTATTTGGCACGAGTGAAGCTTGCGAGCGAGTGTTTAATAAAAACGAGTGTCTAGAGAAGTTTATAAAACGAGTTGCATACTATACTTTATCTACGACGAACAGAAATAAGAATTTAAAGCCAATTTTATTTGTTAAACATTTGACATCTGTCAACTAGATTTAACCTCACTTTTTCCCAATTTATAATAAGCTTCAGCCCGTGACTGAAACGCCATAAAGTAACAGTCTATCAATAAAATTACGTTAACTCGAAATTTGACAAATCCAATTTGATGTTATTTACGTAGGTACTTCAATGGAAAAACTAAACATAACTTTATAGAAATCTATTTTTTGCAGAAATATTAACTTTGCACTGAAGGGAACTAGAGTTATATTTAGTTGTTGCATCAATTAGAAAACTTTAAGTAAATTACATAGAACTAGATTAATATAATTTTGAGTCTACTTGTACTGCCGTGCTTAATGAAAACGCCGTAACCAACAATTTTGAGATTTTTGTTTTACGGCATTTTCTACTAGAAAAATTCATCCTGCGTCTATCCACGGTACTCAAAAATATATATGAAATATAGATACGGTTTTTTGAGTACAGGGGATAGACGCAGGATGAATTGTTCTAGTAGAAAATGCCGTAAAACAAAAATCTCAAAATTGTTGGTTACGGCGTTTTCATTAAGCACGGCAGTGTAGCATTAAGGGGATCATACACAACTGCTGTCAACTGTCGGCTTAATTGTTGCCAACGATATGTAGGCCGTGTTTTAAGAAACGTTATGTTACGCCAAATAGCGTGCGCAGGGAAGACTTCACCGTGCTTAGCTGTCATCCAATGCTGACAGCGTACGTTTTTTGGTGTACGGGCGGGCACATAGCAAGTTACTTCTCCTGTATTTATTCTTTTTGAGTATAGTACATAAGAATCTAATGTGTTACACAAACAGGGCCGTGGCTACAGGTGGGCCTATGTGGTCATTTGCCCACCCTTAAAACTGCAGTGCCCACCCCCAATTCCTTATCTGTACTTTTTTTTTTATAAGAAACGAAGTTTGATTTTGCAACTTCAATTTTAAATATGTCGAAAACAAATTAATAGAATTTGACTATCTTTTTCATTATACTTATTCTAGCAAGATCTTTCAAATTAGGTTTCACTTGCCCTATCATGCAAAATTGTGTATCTTTTATAAGGGAGAGTTCACCTAGCAACGGCACTGCAAACAAATGCCTAAGAATTAAGTAATTTTCAATTTTTTTTATTAAAACAAAGCATCACTGCACTATAAAAGTAACAGAGGAACAACTTGTTTACTTTGGCGTGAAATATCGCATCCCCAAGTGATGACAACTCATCATACACTGCATTTTAAAATAAAAAAATGTTGGGACCTGGAAGAAATTGGCCCCGGGGCGTTTAAAAGCAATTATTATAATTGGTGTTTAATTTTATTATCAATATTGAAATAAAAATTTTTTTTTTTAAATTTCCTATTATATTTTGGTTTACTACGGGTTACTTCCTTTTTCCATACCCTGTATAAGAGTACCCTCTTTTAAAGTAATGTTCGTATTGAACCAACCGTTAATTAAGTAGTTAACAAAATTTCAAACGCGCCAGATATTTTTTGCTTGCTTGGTAAATGGTGCCATCTATAAAAAAACACTCCAAACTTATAAAATCGAAACGTTAAATATCACAGATACCTGCATTGCAGTAATAGTGCAAGGTTGTCAAATGCACTTTATTTCAAGTTTTCTCTCTCAATGATTGCTGTTGACGATATTTGTAATTAAAATGTTTTAATTTATATTTTTCATAGACGCAAAGGATAATCGTTTTGTGGCAACACTGCTAAACGGAGAAATCGTAAAAGCGGTCAGTGAGCTCTCATAAAGTGTTGTTCCTAGTATTTTTTTTAGAGATGGGAATCGGAAAGTTTCCATTTTAAGGAAACTTTCCGATTTGGAAAGTTTCTAATTGGGAATTTATTTTCATTTTGAAAGTTTCTTTAAAGCTACCGGAAACATTCCTTGGAAACATTCCTTGGAAACTTTCCTTGTATTTTTCATTTAAATGTCAATAGAGTAATTGCATCAAAAATGAAAATCCCTAAAAACCTTTTTAATGTAATCTAGATCTAATCATTGCGATTTTTTTTTTATATTCCAAAAGTTCAACCCGGCCCCAAAATATCAAATTGAAAAAAAGGTACTTTTCAAACGTTCCCGAACTCCCGCCATATTGCATGACGTCATAAACCTACACCAGTGTCAGAAATCAAGATGGCAACAAATAATAAACACCGATAAAGTTTATGTTTAACATGGAAAACGCGAAACCAAAAATTGGTTGGAAATATTGTTTTGTGCCTTGTTGTACAAATACAACCTGGAAAACTCCTGGGAAAATGTTTATCACCGTGCCAAAAGGGAAAATAAGGATAAAGTGGATTAAAATATAATGTCGTTTACTAGGTATATGGTTGGAATAGGTATGTTAAATAATTATAAACTCAAGAAAATACGGCTAAGCCGTAACGGCTCTCAGTGTAGGGTCATAAACTTTGCTTTTGATAATTGAAGGGACAACTTTCAAAGGATACATTTTATTTTATTAGCTATCATTTAAAAATACATTAAAATGCATAGTAATCCTTTCTATATTCATTCATTATACTGGATTTTGTGTGCTTGGAACACCACTTGAAACAACGAACCGTGTGATGTGTTCGACGATGTCAAGTAACAAGTCAAAGTCTAACAACACTCAAGTGGGAACTTTATAGCGTTGTTGAGAACGTTATCAGAAGAGCATTTTGTTTAGCACACAAACAAATTTGCAGTATTTGCTCATCGTCATTTGATTCACCAGGTAAAATGGAATTATAACCTAATTGTTAAAACTGTTATAAAACTTTCCCTTTTAGAAGTTACAAATAAAAAACAAAAATGGGCCGTGTATTTGTGGTTGGTGTTGGAATGACCAAGTTTGAAAAGCCTGGAAAGGGTGAGGGTGATTATCCAGATTTTGCCAAAGAAGCTATCACAAAAGCATTGCAGGATGCACGAGTTAAATTGAGTGAAGTTGAACTGGCCACTGCAGGATATGTATATGGAGATTCAACTTCCGGCCAAAGGGCAATCTACGAGGTGGGCATGATTGGCATTCCAATTTTTAATGTTAATAACAACTGCTCAACTGGATCAAGTGCCCTTATGCTTGCCAAAGAGATGGTGGAATCTGGGAAAGTAAGTTGTGCCTTGGCTGTGGGTTTTGAAAAAATGGAAAGAGGCAGCTTAACTTCAAAGTTCATGGACAGATCAAACCCAATGGAAAAACATGTAGAAATTATGTGTGAGTTGTCTGGAATGAACGAAAGTCCCATAACTGCACAAATGTTTGGTAATGCTGGTATTGAGCATATGAAAAAATATGGCACAAAACCCGAGCATTTTGCCAAAATTGCTTATAAAAATCACAAGCACTCTGTCAACAACCCCTATTCACAATTCAGAGATGAATACACTCTTGAACAAATCAAAAAATCTCCCCAAGTTTTTGGGCCATTGACAAAGCTTCAATGTTGCCCCACCAGTGATGGGTCAGCAGCTGCCATTTTAGCTTCAGAAAGTTTTGTGAGGAGTCATGGCCTGGAAAGTCAAGCAATTGAAATTATTGGAATGGAAATGGCCACAGACACCCCTTCATCATTTGCTGACAGTCACATGAAATTGGTTGGTTATGATATGACCAAACGCGCAGCTGACCAACTTTTCAGGAAAGCCAACAAAAACCCCAGCGATGTTCAAGTTGTAGAGTTGCACGATTGCTTCTCAGCCAACGAATTAATTACCTATGAAGCTCTCGGTTTGTGTCAACCAGGTGGTGCAGGTGCTTTAATTGACAGTGGAGACAATACATATGGCGGAAAGTACGTAATTAATCCCAGTGGAGGCCTAATTTCCAAGGGACATCCACTTGGGGCAACTGGTTTGGCTCAGTGTGCTGAATTAACATGGCAGTTAAGAGGTCAAGCTGACAAAAGACAGGTGCCTGGTGCCAAGTTAGCACTGCAACACAACATAGGGCTTGGAGGTGCTGTGGTGGTAGCACTGTACCAACATGGCTTCCCCCAATACCAAAACAAACAACTGGCGATGAGAAAAACCGCAGCTGTCTCAAGTCCTGAAGGTTTCATAGTGACACCTTACTTGAAAATACTTGAACAAGCTATGCAAGATGATGAGGATAAGCTAATTGAAAAACACAGGGGAATTTATGGATTTAGAGTAACCAAAAAGAATGGAGATGAAGGATTCTGGGTGATAAATGCTAAAACTGGAAAGGGCTCAGTTGAATTTAACTCAAAAACCAAACCTGACGTTACTTTTATTGTAAAAGATGAAGATGTTGTCGATTTAATTACCGGAAAAATTAATCCTCAAAAAGCATTCTTCCAGGGAAAAGTAAAGATTCAAGGAAACATGGGACTGGCTATGAAACTGACAGAGCTTCAACGCACTGCCGCCAAAAAGATCACAGATTTACGTTCAAAATTGTAAAATGGTTATTCTATTAACATGGTACATGTGGGCAATTTAATGGTATTTTTAAGTAATTGTTATATTTTATATATTTTATACACTATTACGCGTAAGTAAATAATTGTTATTTTATGAATAAAAAATAAATATAAAAATCCATAATCTTGTGTTTATTTTTCATTTAATTTTGTCATCAAACCTAATAAAATAATATATAATTACAATTATCTATAACTGTTTTACTTTAATTAATAAATTGTTTAAATCCATAAATAGATAATATTGTGAAATTGATAAATTTATATACAATACATATATTGTTTTGAACTGCTTAAAATATTTGTTTAAATATTTATAAGATGTACATAATTTAAAAGCCTATCTAAACAAATTATACTGGTTGACAAAATAAAAAAAATTGTTTGCCACAGGGCGCCAACAACTTTCCTAGGTTAATTTAGATGCGCTGATTCCAAAAATTACCATTAGTTTTCTCAATTAGCCTTTGTTTTTGAGATTATGTGAAAAAAATGTTTTTTTTCGATATGCAAACATTCAAATTTATATATCTTTATATATTTTTATTCAAATACTTTAACCAAGGATCATTGATCATGTATGATTCCTAATTAAACTAAAAAAAAATAAATGACATGCGTTCATAAAGTCCTACTAACTATTTTTAACTATTTAAAATCGCTTTTTTGTTCAAAGTGCCGTTACGCGAATAATTTTTGTCCGATTTTAATGAAATTTACTAAATTGTGTAGGTAGCATTATTTATCTACTTTATCGCGTTAAAAACGAAATCAAATAAAAATTGGCACTATGGCACTCAAAACAACCGCGCGTGTAAAAATTTATATTTAAGATAAAAATAAAATTTTTCTCAAAATAAGCTATCACTGGACCCCTCTTCCCTTTACAAATTGTATGGGTAACCATCACCCTGCTTAGGGGTTGGTGTGAGATTGAAAATAATTAGATGTTTGCAGGAGTGGAAACTTTCCATTTTCCTACCCTGCATGTATGAATACTTATTTAACTTATTTTAATTATGTAGGTACTTTTAAATATGTACTTTAGGGTGGAACTTAAAACCCAAATTTTGAAATTTTTGTCCTAATAGCAAAATTTATTTTCCTTTTTTAAATTTAATGCCAACAATATTTTTTTTTAATTTTTTTATTAACATTTACCGGTGCCGCTAGGCTTCTGAAATTTAAAATATAGTCAATGGGGAATATAATTTTTAAGACGCCCAATAAATAACTTTTTGCATAATAATGCATCCCAGACAATAAAATGACAATAATACAAATGTGACAGACTGTCATTGACAGTTTAAATCTGTCACGTATTGATCAAGTTAAGCAGTTTTATACCTATTGTGATTGTGTATATGGTTATAAGTTATATCTTATAACTTATAAGCTTAAATAATGGCTGCCAAAGTGCCAAAAACAAGAAGTGCGGTGAAATGTCCTGTATTTGGTGAGCCAAAGTCATTAAAAAAAGACCATCGTGTTTTACCTACCTATGAGGATGTAATTAAGTATTACTTGTGGATTCATATTGACTTGAAATCGTCAAATTGGAATCGTAATCCTACTGTTGCAGAAATTTCACCAGTAATTGTGGAAACTTTAAGAGAAATTTGGCAACAAACCTCTATTCCAGTAGTTTCCCACAACCGTATTATGAAAATGCTTAAGGACTACCACGATAAATGTAGAAATTTGAAGAAGTGTACCAAGTCTAAAAAGGGTAATACTGCTTTTAAAATTAAATTAAACAAATTTCGGGAATCTGCGAAAAAAATTTTCGACATAAGTGCCTGCAAATGTAAGGATTTTGTCTTATGTCATTGCATTAGAACGATCCGAGTTCCAAAAGAAGAACGAGAATTTCTTATGGATCAGAGAAATGAAAGAAGGATGACAATGAGTGGAATAGATAAGGAAAGAACAAGAAAAAATGAGCGAATAGCCCAAAGAATAGAGACGGAGACTTTAAGAAAACAAAAGAGTCTTGTAAAAAGTTGTGAAGAAGAAAAGATGTCAGAAGAAACATCATGTGATGAAAATGATGACCAAAGTGTGTATTTTCAGGAACATGATTTAAGTTCAGAGTATGATTTCGATTATAACAACCAACCGCCGACATCAGCTACAAATGGTTTAAGAAAAACTCGAACAAAAAGGTATCATCTACCTTCACTTGCGTTGGCATGTGAAAGAACGGGTGTATCTGACAGAGGGGCAGCCATCATAGCGAGTGCTACATTAGAGGACATGGGCCTTATTTCTAATGAAAACATAGAAAATGTTATTGACAGGATGACTTTCAGAAGGCAAAGACAAAAGAGACGAAATAAGCTGAAAGATGGTGAAAGAAGACAAAGTTTAATTTTGGAAGGATTGTATTTCGACGGACGAAAAGACCAAACAATGAGTCACCAAAAGAAGGGGAAGAAAAACTATCGAAAAATAATCAAAGAGGAACATGTCGTATTAGTACAGGAACCAGGTACAAAGTATATTGGCCATATATCCCCAAAGTCTTCGTCTTCTGACTGTACTGCAAGTGCAATTTTAGAGTATCTACGAAGCAATAACATTGCTACTCTAAATTTAAAGGCAATTGGAAGCGACGGAACTGTAGTTAACACAGGACGCAAAGGTGGAATCATTAGAATACTTGAATCCCGGCTAAGAAAACCTTTACAATGGCTAATTTGCTTACTTCATGCCAATGAGCTCCCATTAAGACACTTATTTCAACAATTAGATGGAACTACTACAGGTCCTAGAGGATTTGTTGGCCCAATAGAAAATCAGCTTGAACACTGTGAGGAGATGGAGGTTGTACGATATGAAAGAATTAAAACGCATTTATCAGAAGTTGACTTTAAAGATCTTAGTACAGATCAAAAGTACTTATATGAAATATCTTAAGCAGTGTCAAGCGGAGTATTTCCAGCAGACCTTGCCAAGAGAAACCCTGGAAAAATGGCACATTCCCGTTGGTTGACGACTGCCAGTAGAATATTGCGTTTTTATGTGTCTTGTGAAAATCCATGCAATAATTTAAAAGTTGTTGCAAATTATGTTGCTAAAGTTTATGCTCCCATGTGGTTTATCATAAAAATGAAACCCTCTTGCAAGGATGGATCTAAACACTTGTGGCAGTTAATAAGTTATTCTAGATATCTCGGGGAGGAGCATCTAAAGATCATTGATCCAGTTCTTCAGCGGAATTCATTTTTTGGGCACCATGAAAATATCCTCCTGGCCATGCTTACCGACCCTCGCAGACATATTAGAGAACTTGGTCTTAGACGAATTATGAAGGCAAGGTCCAAACCACAAACCAAAACTGTTCGACAGTTCGAAGTTCCTACAATCAACTTTAAAGCAGCTGACTACGTAGAATTGATTGATTGGAGCTATTGTCAACTAACGGAACCTCCTGTGTTGTCTAATTTGACAAACGATGAAATAAACAACATGGTTAAAACAGGAGAGACACCTGTTATTGATTTCCCACGTTTCCCTTGTCATTCTCAGTCAGTGGAACGATGTGTGAAAATTGTCACTGAAGCTGCTGCAGCTGTGTCAGGAGCAGAAGCTAGAGATGGTTTCATCTTGGCAAAATTAGTGTCCCGTAATATAATGCCAGTGTTTAATACAAAGAAAGACTATAAAACCAATAAGTAAAAAAAATGTTTTATTTTTGGTGTCTCAGCGGCACCGGAAAATCATGTTGTAGATTTAATTTTCTGATAATATATGCTTTAGAAAGTAAAAAGGAAAATACTTTTCACTATTACACTTCAATATATATAAAACAAAATTCTATTTATGTTTTTAAGTTCCACCCTAATGTACTTACATAATGTTCATTACTTTCTTCAAGTTGAACTCCCTCTAACTCAAATAGTTCAACATCTCAGATGACAAAATAACTTGTAGTAAGTTGACTGTAATACCAAAAAATTGTTGGCAAAAATTAACTTGACCTAATCATAAGATAATTGAGGGTTAAAACAAAATACATGCATTTTTGTAATGATTACCTACCAGAGTTCGTGTGGCATGAAAACTGTTTTTACTTTTGATCACAGGATTTTCTTAGGAATTCCTACAACTTAAGTCGTACAAGCAAAAATAAATGTAAATTTTTACACGCGCGTTTGTGTCATTTTAATTTTTTTTATTTGATTGCGTTGAAGGTTTAACAGAATAAAGTAAATGAATTAAGCTACAATGTTTGGAAATTTTATTAAAATCGTTAAATAGTAGATTATGTCATAAGGAGTAGAAGTGACTCTTTTTGTGGTGAGTACAGAGATTGCCTGCCTCAGCTACGCTTCGGCCGTCAATCTCTGTACTCACCACGAAAAGAGCTTTTACTCCAAATAACATATACAATTTTTTTTAAGGGCGTAATATAAACGATGTGGCTCCCGTCCCGAGGCGGGACTTAAGTTCAGTCCCGATTGACGTCACACACTGTAAATCGGTTGTTATTCCCCGAGATTTTATAATTTGTGTCAAGCTCGATGGCTTAGATGGTAGGGCGGTCGCTTGGCATGCGAGAGGTACCGGGTTCGATCCCACTAGAAGTCAAACTTTTTTTATTTTTTTTAATTTATAAATTTGTTGTTTCTTTGTTAAAAAGTGTTTTATTTTTATCGTAACATAAATTTGCCCATTTTAGTTGGGTTTTTTGCTCAATGGGGCGGGGGGGGGGCCAATGGGGCGGGGTCGGTTGGGTTGTGTTGTTGAGTTTGGGTTGGTTTGGTTTTATGACGTAACTAAAGTGCCCTTAACATGTATACAGGTACAATTTATTATTATTATTTTATTATAACATAACAAATCTTAAAATTATGACGTCAATCGGGACTGAACTTAAGTCCCGCCTCGGGACGGGAGCCACAGCGTAATATAAATAGGATAAGCAGTAGAATTATTTTATTTACTTATAATGTGGGATAAAATTTTGGCTACAAGCATTAGAATTTATTGATAAAAACTAACAAAACTTATAACCCTTACTTACATTGCCGATAAATATCCTAATTTTAAAGAATCACTGCTCTGTCAAAATGCTGCGCTTGAATTAATCACAGAACATAATTTTGACGTACTGACATTTGTTTGGAGTTCCGACATTGGCGACTCGTCTATTATCATAATATTATACTAATAAACTAGGTAGTTCTTTATTTCGTTCAATTAAAATCTAATACATAATCACAAAATATTCCGTGCGATTATAATTATAATTATAATTATGTATTAATTATATTATAATATAATTAATACATCGTGATTGCTTTGTATGAAATGCTAAATTAATTTTATTATTTGACGTCTATGGTGCCACCTATGGATTTACTTCTATCCCTAGGCTTTTTTGAGTTTTTTATCTGCCGCTAATGAAAAAGACGCACTTCAACTATCTCTATACATGCATATCCCAGTAAGCACAAATACGTCCTTAGGCTGTCCTCGGGACGTCAGCTTGGGATATTGCGGAAGTACTCAGGACGTCCCGGAATGTCCGTTTGACGTCCCTAGGAGGTCTACAGACGGCCAAATGATACACTTTCAGATGTCCGTAGGACGTCCTGATTAGGACTATATCGGGATATACACAGACCAGCTTATTAAGGTACTGTGAGGGCTTTTTGAGACTTTTCTTTGGAAATCCGCATGTTGTCATGATAACTATACAGGGAGTTCGGAAACGGTTGGGTCAAATTTTAAGGGTTGGCACTGCCAACTTGGCAGTCATTCGCAAATATTTTGATATAAGGAACATGTGTCTGGAAACGCCCATTTTCCGAACTACAGACTTTAAACTCATGAGCAAAATTCATATTTTTCGACTAACCTTGTATACGGCTTAAAAAATTGATGGTTGCATTTTAAGTTTTGGACTATGCAGAACTTTTTATCAAGAATAACTTTTTTTCATAAAACCAATACTTATAATAAAAAAGTTTTTCATATGTTTCCGACTTAATTGGACACACTGTATACAGGGTGTTTCAGAATAAGATGCTGAACCTTAAGGGTGTGAATCCTTAGTTGATTTTAAGAAAAAAAGTTCAAAAAAACCTATGACCTAAAACTTTTATAACTTCCTAGATATTTTTATAAAATTTGGCACACGCCTTCTAAGCATTAACAGTAAGTTTTTGATGTAGAAGATTTTTAATTTTTTGTACCAGTGGCGCCCGTACAGATTGTGGTCTAGATATTTTTGGAAAAATATTATGCACGCCACTGCTATTTTTCAAAATAAAAATTATTTTTTAAATCCCCATTAATTTTAAGGCAAATTTGATTTCTTGACCATTTTTCGTACGACTAACGGTTTTCGATGAAAAAAATAAAAAGCATTTAATGCGCATATTGAGAAAACAATGCCATGATTAAAATTTAATAAACATTAAAATTAAAGGTGACAGATATGTGTCACTTTGGATCATTAGACAGGTGACAGATGATGCAAATGCTATACATTTTTTGCCTTTTGGAATATCCCAGATAGCACAAAGAAGTACTAAAAACGTCCTGAGTATATCTTGTATCAGACATTAGTAAGTCCCGAGTACGTCCGAATCAGGTCCTGAACCTTCCCCAGGACGTTCCAGGGACATCCGATGTTACCAAATCTTCGGTCCCCAGAACGTCCTAAGTAGGACATCCTCTGGCCATCCTGAAATGCTTTATTGGGGACTAATGGACAAGCTTTACAGAATTGAAGAGTGGTATTCCCAAAGGCACAGACAGCAATATGACGTATTTTATTAATTTGTTAAATGGATTTTATTAAAATCATTTTAATAATTTGCTAGTATTCGCTTATTTTAGGAATTGCGATTACTTCGTCTCACTTTTGTTTAAATTTAAGCGTGCTCTTCACCGGCACCGATAGACGGCCTGTTTCCCTCTTTTGAAGCTCGTCAGTATCGAGTAGCCGTTTACCTAGGTCTAAGACCGTTTGGTATGAAGCACGCTCTAAATTCTACTTCGCCGCTTCTTATATCAAACACAAGCAGTTACAGCGGTGAGAAGAAAGAATCGCATTAAAATGTCATAAATGTGACGTCTCCATGTTGACGTCTTAAAAAGTTAATAATATGATTTCAGTAAGAAGTAATTACTTCTTAAGAAAAGAGAATACTGTAAGATATCATATAACTATAGTTTAATTAAATAAATGATAATATATTATTTAACCAACTTGGCACTTAGACCCTTTGGAAACACAATGCTTCAATTACGTCCTTGGGACGTACCCAGTATATCCGCTATAATTTTCCCAAATAAGTAAGAGACTGGACGTACCCAAAACTTCCGATATAGGTCTAGGACGTTCGGACCTATGTGGGACCCGAAATGGACGTCCTGGGTACCTCTTGTGCTATCTGGGATGGTATACTATTGCCAATTTAATTCTATGACGTCCTAGGGACGTCCAAGGTACGTCAGAAATGGGATATCCTAAACTGGCCCGGACAGACCCAATCAGGATGTCCTTGGGAGGTCGTGTGCTATTTGGGATAAGGTTGTATATCATGGCCGCTTGAAAAAAACTACCTACTACAAACTGTATTTAAGTAAGCGAGTCAAAATATATACAAAAATTAAAAGTTTGTTGTTGAACATCCAATGTAAACTAGGGTATTTAATTAATGTTATATTATTTATAATATTAACCTTTGTTCTTTCATATAAAAAGTAATAATTAATTTGAAATAATTGTATAATAAAACTTAATTACAGTTTATTTTAAACTATTTACTCTTTTGTAATATTCTGTATACATATGGCCTGTATGACCCAGAGTGTCCAAGGTGTATGACAGACCCCCAGGAAAAATTCTACCTTTATTATTTAAAAAGATACAGACGACACATATTTTCTTTAAATGGCTACATTGCCTGATAATAAAGTGGTAATTTTATTCCTAATCATCATGACAACAATCAACAGTATTAGAAACTTTCAAAATGAATTGACCAAATACGACCCACTGGACAGAAGGAAATACCCCTGTCAGGAACTAAAAAACTAAAAAAATATTAATATTACACTGACACACACTGTGTGTGTGTGACACACACACACACACAAACTGGCTGAAGGAGTCCTTTAAAAGGACTCTTGCATTTGACACAAAAAAAATACATTTCAATATCTATCAGAAATAATATAACACATTTTAATTTTGAATTGTAACTGTCAATAATTATCTATGGTGTGATGTCAACATAGATGTCAAGGATAAGAATAAATATAAGAATTAATTGTTTTGATAATCAATTGTTTGCACATTATGCCGAACACATTCGCATTGTTTGATTTGATTTGATTTGATTTGAAGGGGAGCCTTTGCAGGCAGCACTTAGGCACACATACGGCCCATTGTGCAAACCCCCTTTTGGTGAAGCTCTGCCTTACCTTACGAGCCCGCAGCTTTTAAGAAAAGCGCAGACCCGCTCTGGTCGGGCATGCATTATTTCCTCTGGTTCCAAGTATCTGTCCCCTAGGTGTCTTAGTCTACTATTGACTAGAGCGTCGCATTCGCAGACTATATGCTCGGTAGTTTCGTCTACTTCGCTGCAGTACCTACAGTCCGACTCGTTGCTGAGTCCGGTTTTGTGTAGGTGGTATTTGACCACCCAGTGTCCTGTTAGGACTCCTGTGATGGTTCTTAACTGGTTCCTGTTAAGTTTCAGGAGTCTTTTTGCCTCTTTGCAGGTAGTAGGACTCTTTATAAAGGCCCTTGACTGCCTGAGGCCTTGTTGATCACGCCATTTTTTCTGGAACTGGTCGTTAGTCCAGTTCCTGATTTTGGTTTTTACCAGACATGAGGCGACCCCTATGACAGGTTCTGGCCCCAAGAAGGCCGTGTTGCTGCCCTCACGAGCCAGCTGGTCTGCTTCCTCGTTGCCTTTGATGCCTCGATGACCCGGTACCCAGATAAGGTTAACCTTGTTGAGCACACTGAGTAGTTCAAGGGTTTTTATGCAGTCCAGTGTAAGTCTCGAGTTGACCCTTTCCGAGTGAAGAGCCCGGAGTGCTGCTTGACTGTCGCTGCATATATAGATATGTTTACCCGAGTAGCCTCTCTGGAGATTCTCTTGGGCGCATATCTGGATGGCAAAGATTTCAGTCTGGTATACCGTTGGGTAACGACCTAGTGCAAGGCTTATTCTCGCCCCAGATCGCTCTCCATATACACCAGCTCCTGCACCTTCTTTCATTAAAGACCCGTCTGTATACCAGATGAGCCCTTCCGGTTTGAGAAAGCCTGGGTCAGGCTCACTCCAGTCGTTTCTGGAGGGGAAAACCACTTTATATCTCCTGAGGGGGGTAGACGTCTTTGGTATTGCATCCCTTCTTGTGAGAAGGGGGTCCCGGTTGATAGTCTCAGTCCAGGCCCTTGCATGCCCTGAGTTTTCCCCCCCTTGAGTCCACTGTCCCCAATCGTTGAGTCTGACTGAGGCCTCCCGAGCCCGTGCCTCCACAAAGAGATGTAGAGGCGCCAGTCCCAGTATGGCCTCCATTGCCAATGTTGGAGTGGTTCTGAAAGCTCCGATTATGCCCATGCAGGCAAGTCGTTGGAGCTTGTCCATCTTCTTCCTGTAGGTGGGCTTGCTTAACGCATTCAACCAAACAAGGCTGCCGTATGTGATCATTGGCCTTATGACTGTTGTGTAAAGCCAGTGCACTATGTGGGGTTGTAGGCCCCAGGTGCGTCCAATGGTCTTTCTGCATGCCCATAGGCTATGAGTGGCCCTCTGGACGACCCTGTTGACATGTTCCTTCCAGGTCAGCCTGGAGTCAATGATGACTCCTAGATACTTGACTGATTTGGATGGGGTCAGTCTTGATCCGAAGAGCGTAAGCCCCTCAAGGTTAATGTTTCTTCGGTTGGTGAATGGTACTACTTCTGTCTTATCCGGATTGACGGATAGTCCGTGTTCGTTGCACCACCTTTCGACCTTATTAAGAGCTCTTTGCATGATCTCTTTAATAGTGTTTGGTACCCTTCCGGCTACGACGATGACAAGGTCGTCCGCGTAGCCTTGAGTGTATATGCCTTCCTCGTTTAGGATACGAAGTAGCCCATCCAGCACTAGGCACCACAGCAAGGGCGATAGTACTCCTCCTTGCGGGCAGCCTCTGGCTACGGTTGAGCTGATCTCCGTAGTTCCAATCGAGCTTGTAATGATCCTGCTTTCCAGCATGATACGGATCCATTTGACAATGGTATTCTCTATGCCAAAGCCTTCTGCAGCTCTATTTATCGACTCGAAGGAGGTGTTGTTGAAAGCTCCTTCAATATCTAGAAACGTGCCCAGAGCCATCTCTTTAGGACGAGTCCCTCTCTCTAGTCTTGCATTGTTTAAATCAAATTACGCCTAATCCACAATCCACACAAGGTCTGTTCGATCTCGTAGTAAAAATACTAAAAATCACTGCAACACTGCACATCATACAATTCTTGTGCTTTGGGTTTGTACAGATTAATAATCGTTTTAAACGTTGTGTTTCTTACAGAGAGACTTGCAAGCCTTAAAAGAGACCTCAAAGTGGTAAGAACAATCATTTTACTCCTCTTTTGTAAAAAATAAACCTTATTCTATCAGGGCTGTCAAATGTCAATTTGAAGGTTCATTTAAGGTTACTTTATAACCCACAAATTAACCTTCAAATTGACATTTGACAGCCCTGATAGAATAAGGTTTATTTTTTTACAAAAGAGGTGTTCTTACCACTTTGAGGTCTCTTTTAAGGCTTGCAAGTCTCTATGTAAGAAAAACAACGTTTAAAACGATTATTAATCTGTACAAACCCAAAGCACAAGAATTCTAAACAACAAAAATGGCCGCCATTGTATCATGTGCAGTGTTGCAGTGATTTTTAGTATTTTTACAACGAGATCGAACAGACCTTGTTGTGTGGATTGTGGCCTAATCTATACTATAATATTACTTGAAAAAATATAAACAATGTAAACCCATTATTTTTAAGTTTAAAAACTCGATGCTTACGCTCTCATACCTTTTTAAATAATGAAGATTGAATTTTTTTAACAATTTT
This sequence comes from Brassicogethes aeneus, assembly GCA_921294245.1. Classification (NCBI taxonomy): domain Eukaryota; kingdom Metazoa; phylum Arthropoda; class Insecta; order Coleoptera; family Nitidulidae; genus Brassicogethes; species Brassicogethes aeneus. Next base: position 30,292,745 of record OV121137.1, read on the forward strand.
CTGTGATTCCTAAGTTTCTGTAGATCAAACACCTTCAAGTTGGTGCGCCTGTTTAACAAAAAAATTAAATAACAATATTTTTTTTAGTATTTTGTTATGGGCTAAGCTTAAGTTCAAACACTAAAGCTCAATTTTTGGGACCATCAAACCAATCAGAGGCCTACTTTAATGGATCATCCTATATAAGACTGCAAACAACAGTTTCGTTAAAAAAACCGACTGGTATTAGTTTTCGGACATGTACAGGTATAATATAATTCCTTAATGCACATTTCTTTTTAATTATTTTAATTTTTGTTTAGGTGGAATATTATTTTCACAACAACAAAATGACGACTTAATAGAAATATCTGTGAACGAAGTAGGCTTATTCTTTCATGCAAAAACACTTGGTAAACAGTTTGAAAGCAAAATTCCTGGAGACTTTATCAACAACAAATGGTATACTGTGTATTTACAGTATATTTTGGGGATTTTGACGATGGAAATAAACGGACTATCATTGGTCATTGCAAATATAACCTATAACACCGAACTCCTAACAAGTCCTAGCCTATACAACGAAGGCGCAGCGGTGCTCCTAATAGGAAAACAGTTTAATGGGTGTCTTCTAGAAGGACCGTCCATAGTTTTTCAAAGTTCCGTCATTATCTCGAATCACAACGTGGCATTCGAACCCTGCCCCATACCGCAAGACTCGTGCGTTATCGAGAACCCACCATCCGTCAATTTTTGCATAGTCGAACCTTGCATGTTCGGCACTTGTCTGAACGGGTTGAAGGATTACTCTTGCGCGTGTCATCCGCGATACACTGGAAAAAATTGCGAAATCGACTTGGGCGACCCCTGTCAGAAATCCACACAACCGTGTAAGAATGGCGGTACTTGCACTTCTAATCATCAGGGACATTTTAGTTGCATTTGCCATCCAGATTTTACCGGGAAAACATGCGATATTGACATGAGCACACAGGTATGGTATAATTATAAATTTGCTTAATTTACTGATTAAAATAAAAACACTCAAAACACCCTTAACTTGAATAATTTATCACTTTTAGGCGATAAACTTTAGTAGTATACCTTGGCCAAAACTGTTTCGATCGACAATTTTTTTTTTGAATTGTAGGTAAATGTTTACTACATACAAAAAAATATAAAAAATTAAGTGTATCTACTCAATTTTTTTAAAAATTGTTTTTGCTAAGAAGGCAAAAAAAATAAGGTCAATATTTTGACCATTGCCACATTTGTTTTAGTATGCGCGAAACGAGATAGAACGGACCTTGTTGTGTGGATTGTGATTGGAACAAAAAATTATTGTTAACTACCCCACAATCCACACAACGAGTCTTAAAAATAAAAATTAAAAATAAACAATTAATAAGCAAGTGTGTCCAATTAAAACAAAATATTTTTGTCAATATTTCGGAAACCCGGCGTTCAATTGTTTTTGTTATCAACATTTTAATTTGAAGAAAAAATCCCACCAATTCGCTAATCTAACCGATTTTGTAGCTCCAATAATAACGGAGTTAAAATGGTAGCAATTTTTACATTAGCCTAGTATACAAATTGTATACTAGGCTAATGTAAAAATTGCTACCATTTTAACTCCGTTATTATTATTAACACATAAACAGATTTGTAAGTATAATCTTTGAAGCTATATATTAAACTGACATGTGGTGTAAGCAGGCCCGGACTGGGACCATTTGGGGCCCTCAGCTAAAACCTGTAAAGGGGCCCTCTACCGGTGGTCTGGGAGGGTATGGAAATTTTTTGAAAATTAAGTGCTTGAAAACGCGTTTTACGCGAAGAATAAATTCAGCTAGGTTTTTATACGAATATTATGATTTTCGATTGTTGACTTAATTATTTATTAAAATAAGAAATTCACAGTATTTTTAGGATACCACAACACTACAAAACACATACTGTAGAACTGCCAATAATTACAAAGGAGTTCAAAATAAAGTGCAGTATTTTATTCACACCAAATTATAATGAATGATGTCAAAATTAGTTGTGTAATAAAAATAATGTTATACGGATTTTAGGGATTAGAAAAATAATACTAACATTTTTAAAAAATCCTGTGTATTTAACAGTTTACAATATTGTTATACTAGAATAAGGGGCTTAACTTACCTGGGATGATTCGACATTTTACTTCTCTAGCCCTAAAGTAACAGCTTAATAACATTAATAAAAAGCAGACTGGACATAAGGTCTTGGCCTAAAGACGACCGAAGTCAATTTTTGACTATTTTAAGTTTATAAAAAACTCGTTCACATGTGACTTGGGTACAAGGTATGGCAAGAATAAATTTATATGCAATATACAGGTTGGTAAACAATCCAGATTGAGTAAGTTCAAACAGAACAGAAAAAGCACATGTCAAACACTGGAAACATTGTCTATTTTCAGCATTTTTTTCCGATTCTTCGGTTGGGTCCAAATCGTCTTCTTCGTCATTACATCTGTCTCCGTAGTTTTCAGTGGACTCTGCCGCTATGAAGTTGCTGTATTGTTGTGCAAACTGTCGCAGCTCCATCAAAAGCCGACTTCTTTCAATTTTACACAGTTTAGAAACACTGCGCAGGGCTTCTGTGGGAAATGTTTCGAGTTTCAAGATAGGGTCTAACCAAGAGCAATCCTGTAAAACGTCTTTGTTTGCGCAAAATCTTTCTTTAATACTCATCCTCGCACAGTCTAAAATATCAAAATATACAACTTTGTAATGTTGAACTGTTGAAATAGAGTCAGCTTCATCTTTTGATGATTTTTCACTGGGCATAAATTTTTTCTTTGACGTTCTTTTTCTCTTAAAGTCCAACTCTAACTCGACATCAATGTCATTTTCGTCTAGCTTAAGATTAACTGCACTTGCATAGGTTTTTGTTTTTGCGTACAACACGTGTATAAAGCTTTCGTATAAACGGCGAGATATAAACAGTTGTTGGACGTGTTCTACTTTTGAAAATGTAAACACATTACCAAGAACTCCAAATAACTTCTAACAAGACAAAAACTTTTTTGTACATTATGTGGGGACCCCTTCGGGGCCCTCTCAGGCAGGGGCCCTCCGCGATCGCGGACCTGCGGACCTGGCCAGTCCGGGCCTGGGTGTAAGAACGCACCAAGTGGTAAACAAATACTACTAACTAAAAAACTTATATATACTAGGCCAGTGTAAAAATATATGACGGAGTTAAAATGGTAGCAATGGTGACACAGTTTATATTAGCCTATTATACATTGTATTATACAATGTATAATACAATGTATAATACAATGTATAATAGGCTAATATAAACTGTGTCACCATTGCTACCATTTTAACTCCGTCATATATTTTTACACTGGCCTAGTATATATAAGTTTTTTAGTTAGTAGTATTTGTTTACCACTTGGTGCGTTCTTACACCACATGTCAGTTTAAATATATAGCTTCAAAGATTATACTTACAAATCTGTTTATGTGTTAATATTTAGAATGATTGTTGTCAGTTATAATTTATTATTTTCTTTCTTCTGCTCCCTTTTCTAATTTCTTTTATTTTCTTTTGTTTCTTTATTATCTTTCCTTATCTCTTTATTTCTTTTGCTTCTTTGTTATCTTTCCTTATCTCTTTATTTCTTGTTCTTTATTTATTATGCTTCTTTAAATTTATTATTTTGTATTTTTGTTTATTTTTATTATATGTATATACACTGCCCGTCAAAATTAACGCATAATAAGTAAAAAAATTCTAGCTCTAAAACGCCTTTACCAATCTTTATGAAATTTTGTATAAAAATACTTCAACTTATATCTCAGTTTACGTGTTCGAAGGTTTTTCGAGAAAATATTTTTAAAGCTCTTTTATTTAATAATTAAAAACGTTCGAAAAATAACTTTTTTTAAGTAAAAAAAATATGCTGTTAAGGACCATATTTTCGTTAGTATACCCTGAAAATTTTTTAGAAATCAAACAAAGATACAGCGTTTTAAAGTCGGTAAAAATGACCCCTTTTTTATTTAAATACTTGTATATATATTTCAATATTTTTTTTTTATTTAGACATTGTGTCAGCCAAGAGAATGCTTCAATGGAGCATTGTGTGAAGTAAGCCAAACTACGGGTGTCGCTTCTTGTATATGTGAACCAGGTTTTATTGGCGAAAAATGCGAAATCAACGTGGACGAATGTGCATCAAATCCCTGCGTAAATGGTGGCATTTGTAATGACGGAATTAACAACTTCACATGCGATTGCACTAATACTGGTTATCATGGCAGAATGTGCCAATTGGACATCAATGAATGCCTGAATACGCCATGTTACAATCATGGAATATGTTTTAATACATATGGGTCGTTTGTATGTCAGTGCATGTCAGGATTTAAAGGCAGGCAATGCGAACTGGTGAGTATAGAATATCTAAAAGTAAAGCCATTTTTGTTACAAACTCACATTTCAAATTAATATAATTACTTGATATTTACTTAGGTACTGTTATTTTAATTTGTTGGTAATAATTGAATTCAAAGTATTAAAAGACAAAAATAACAGATATTGCAAACAAATTTAGAATGCATAAAAATTAAAAAAAAAAAAACTATTGTCTAGTTTGTCATTTAACTATTATTAATAAATTATATTTTTAAGGTTAATTATCGTTTAAATTAATAGTTTTATTTGTTACTCATACACAGTATATAAAATTCGGAGAGTATGGGTTTACCGAAAATACAATTAATATTAATAATAAATACACAGTTGAATTAAGTAAGTCAGTTAAATTCTTAGGTGTTATCTTGGACAATAAATTTTTATGGAAAGATCAAACAGATAGTTTGTTAAAAAGAATTAACCTATTACTAAATTTAAAGTTTGTCGTTCCAAGAGCGGTACTATTAAATGTATATTATGCCTTTGTCTATTCCAATTTAAAGTATGGCATAATTTTTTGGGGCAATTCATCTCATACAAAGGATTTATTTGTTTTTCAAAAAAGAATTTTGAGGTGTATTTTTAATTTGGAATTTGGCGAATCATGTAAACAAACATTTATAAAAAATAATTTACTTACTTTACCAGATATTTATATATTTGAAACGCTAATGTTCTACAAAAAAAATTGTTTTCTTTTTGATAACACTAGTATAGAACATTCATACTCTACTAGAAACAAAGATTTGGCGTTAATTAATCAAACCAGGATCCACACTTTTTACAAGGGTGTTCAAAATTTTGCCTTGATTTTATATAATAAATTATCATCAACAATAAAAGATCTAACTTTGAAGGAATTTAAACGTTGCTTAAGAGCCTATCTTGTAAGCAGATGTGATTACTGTCTTAATGATTTTTTTAGTTAAGAGTTTTTGATGTTTATAGTTTTGTTGTTTATAGTTTTTGACGTGTTCTATATTGTATGTATTGCAATTTTTTTTTTTGAACAAATAAATATTAATTAATCAAAACAACTCAAGGAAAATATTCAACTTCGCAGGTTTGCTTTTTTATTAAAAATTAAATGAAAAAACGTCACTTTTACTTGACATTTCAAAAAGTAATTGCATTTTTCAAACGTATAACGACTCGCCATTCATATCAGGGATGCATCCGGATGTTACGAATGTCATATTTTTGACATTTGCGAATATTTGGAATGCGAAAGTGCGAATGTTCAGAAAAGGCCTTAAAAAATATTTAGGATAGGTTTAGTCAACTTTAGTCATTATTTTTATTACTTAAAATAGCACAACAGTCGTATTCGCAAAACATTCGCATGCCTGGATGCGAATGCAAGTGGTAATGCGAATGTTTAAAATGATGCGAATCATTGGCATATGCGAATGCAAACATTCGTAATTTATTTTTCGTCATAGTAAAAGTCAAGGGAGTCAACCCACAATTCTATAAATCCTCGGATCTGGCACAAAAAAGTATTATTTTTGGTTGTAACTTGTTTGTTTCAACCAAAAATGCTATTTTTTTGTCACAGAAAATCTTTGTGCGTGTTTTTCTTACGAGATTATAGTTTTGTGGCTTAACTCCTTTGGCTTTTACTAGGACAATATAAACTGCTCAAAAGTTGATAAGGAATTTTTAATATAACATAAATAAGCACAAAACGAATGGAATTTATACTATTGTTTTTTCATACAGCGTTGCTATATGACTCAACATTTAATCTACTTGGTCATTGACTAAAACGGTTTGTGGACATAAATGAATTGTTTAAAATCCAGCAAAACTCAGTTTAATTATAAGGTATACCTTTTACTATTAAAACAACGAAACATCGATAATATACAAATAATTTTTTTTTATTATTTAATGTAGGTACAAAAAACGAATCCCGGGGTATTGGTAGAAAAGTCAAATAACTTAAAAAATGATTATAACCTCGATTATAACAAATCCCAATTAAAATTTAAAAAAATGTGCTTATGGCCGTTTTATTTTATTTTTGCCCATTATTTTCATTATTCTTGTCACATTTAAGGACATCAACGAATGTGAAGCGCACCCCTGCCTCAACAATGGCGAATGCATGGACCTCAAAGGCGGCTTCAAATGCAAATGCGCGCCAGGCTTCGTGGGCGACCGCTGCGAGATCGAGCAGCACGCATTGGGCATGTGCGACTCGACCACCTGTCCGCCGTACGCCGACTGCGCACCCGTCGGCAAAACGTTCGCGTGCCGCTGTAAAGCCGACAGTCCCGGGGAATTCCCCAACTGCGGGGCGGACTTGGTTTGCGCGAACAATCCTTGCAAGAATGGAGGCGTGTGCACCTCGCACTTGGGCATATTTAATTGCACCTGCCAGCCAGGGTTTGCAGGTACGTTTTATCTTTTAGTTTTTATGGATTTGGGAATGGCTTTCTAACTTTTTATGGTGTTTTCTTTGGGTGATTTGAGCTTTTGGAACTTTACTTTTATATTATGCAAACTGGTCAGCAGCAAACGTTTTTTATTTAGTAATTCTGTACCTCTATCCGAATAAAAAGATAGTGAAATTTAAAATTTAACCTTTAATATAGTAAAAAAAAATGTTTGAGTATTTGTAATTGTAGGATAATTGAAATGAAAATCATTCTACAATTAAAAATATACAGGTGTGAAATAATTTCGAAATACCAACGCCTGGAAAACGATAGTTTTAGGAGATTACAATTATGGGAAAATGATATTTATAAAAAAAATCGAAAAAAGTGTAATAATTAGGTGGAATGCTTTATGTAACAATTTATTTATCAGATTTTTATATACAGGATAAATCAAAATGGTGTATTAAAGAACTAAGGTCATAAATTTATACTAGTTTTTCTATTTGCCAACATTTTGAGAATGATATCGAATTATATATAATTCTTATTGCGATTTTGGGATATATTCTGCATTTTTTTGGGGGTCGTCCTGACGTTCGAATGGTTTCTAGTTTTAATAAACTTAAATGCTTAATAACTCGAAAACTACTTATTGAAAGAATAATTGGTAGTTTTTTTACAATTAAAGAACCCCCTAAAACGTATAATGTTAATTATTATCTAATAGTATGTGTTTATTGTTAATAAATTGGTAAAAATGGCACCTAATTATTCAATGATATAGTGGATTATTCTATACATTTTGTTAAATTTCTATATTTTGAATTTAATTTTCCTATTTAAGGCATTTGGATTTCTGTCAATCCTGAAAAGGTGTTTTGTAATTAAACTATTTATTCCATGAACTAAACTTTAGTAGTAACAAATAACTAATAAGTAGCAACATAATAGGAGTCAACCGCGTAAACTAAACCGGTCTGTATTAGCTAATACATGTCAAAAGAATTGTTTAATGATTTGCAAATAGAAAAACAATATTTTTAATGACTTTGCTTTTAATTTTTATAACAATTTTATGAAACTATTAAAACTATTTAAAAGATTACATTACATTAATTTATATGGAACATATTTCGTATTTTCTTTTTCTTATGCAGAGTAGTTTTCAAGTCATATAAAGCATTTATTTAATGACAGTTTGAGTAAAAAATATAAACTTTAAATCAGCCAAACTTTGTTAACTAATTTCAACTTTTTTTTTAAATTGTTGAAAAAAAATTATTATAATTAATTGTATCTTCAATTGATTTATATTTTTAACTTTATAGTTGTCAACCCTCGTTACTAAAGTGATTGATTATGGTCAAACACCTAAAAATGATTTAGACCAATCAGTAAAATTCATTACTACATTGACTAATAAAAAAATCGATTTCTGTAGGATTGATCTAACCTAATTTTCTACTATTAATAATTATACATTTTATGTATCGGTTATAAATAAAACTGTTAAACAAATATTAGAAATATTCCCCACCGAAACAAAACACAAAGTGCTTAAAGTACTTTTCGCCAACGATGTTGGCATCCTCAGAAACGAAGTGTACTTTTCAAGTAAATAAAAATGTGTCTTGAAGATTAAATTCTGTATTTCATTTGGTCAAGAAATGTCTTTTTGTGCTTTGCTTAATTAAACTTTGAGCTCAGCACACAAAGATATGTCTTGACCCAATAACGAAAAAAACAATTTTTTTTAAGCCTACAATAATTTTCATATAATAACATTCATAAGTCTATATAGAAAGAATTTATATTAATTCCTGGCTATAATATGATGTTTCTTCGCCTGGTCTATAATGTACTAATTTCTTTTAAATTTATAGTTTTTTTAAATTATTTGTTTCAAAAAATTGTATTGCTCTTTTTTTAAGAATGCGTAAATTAAAGCAGAAATAAACATATAATATAATATAAATTTAAATAAATATCTGTGTATTAAGAATTGAAACTAACTAACTTGTTATGGCTTTGGCTGTTTGTTTGTCACGCATTAAAGGCCCTGCATGCGAACTGGCTGAAGCGCGTCGTTCTACAAGCGACGTCCCTTCAGACAGTCGTCTTCGGCTTCTCCGCGGCAGCACTTGTCCAGTCGGGTGGACGGGCGACAAATGCGAAAAAAGCGTTAAATGTGAAGCTAACTTGTGTTTGCACTCTATTGCATGTGAAGATTACGTGAGTACCTAGTGCGGAGTGTGTTTGACTCAAACGTAGCTTGATATGATTTAATAATTTAATAAAATACCAACAAGAAATCATACTTTGTAAATATTGGCTACAATCATTTTCAAAATTGTAACGCGCATCTATTAATAAAATCAGTTTTGTAAAAAATATTTACTTTATTACAAAGATTCAACGAATAAAACGGATCCTCAAGCGTGTTTGCCAGTCAACACACAGTCACAAGCACTGTCTGCGCATGTCGATGTAAAGCCAAGTTCGTGTGAACTTTGCTGTTTATTTTGTGCACACTGAACACATGAGTATATTATTTTAACAGCCGGGTGGTTACTACTGCACCTGCGAACCAGGCTGGACCGGCCTCAATTGCGACGTAGAATTGATGGTCTGTACGAGCGATTCTTGCCTCAATGGCGGCACCTGCTTGTATAACGAGTGCCACTGTACATCTGGGTATGAAGGTACAAACGTGTTGTCGTTAGGCTAGGCTGTTACCCGATTTAACATTGATTTTAGCTTAAAGGCTTAAAGAGTCCTGTATATAAATTTATGTTGGGGGAGCCGTGACCTAAGAAATGTCACACAATGTCAAAAGAAGAGGATAAATCCTTCCTTTGTATTTATTATATGTTCATTAAAAAAAAAACACATTATAATATAAGTAAGTAGAATATTCCGGTTCGTCACAAAACTTTTGTGTTAATTTAAATTTCTGTGAAATTTTGGTTCAACTTTTCGAAAAGTATTGCTGAGCATTAGTATACATACACCTTTATATTTTATTCCTTAAAAATATATGGTACTTCAAAAACAATACAGGGTCCCTGCTATAGGCTCTCCCAATAAAAAAAATACAAGGGACTTTTGTAAAAGTTGTATATTTGTGAAAGTTGTATAGTTTTTAAATAACCCATTAAAAACAGCTTGGCTTTTATGCTTATTTAGTAAATTAATAGCGTAGATATAATATTTTTAAATATTTAATTTTTGCTTTAACAAAAAAAGTTATAGAGCAAATATTTTATATCAGGCTCTACAATCAAGTTCAATTCAAGAAAAAAACTAATCTTTTCGTAAATGTATATCTACTTTTTGATTATATATTTGCGTCATATTTTAAGTTTTATGTAAATGAAATATAACCTCACTTTTTCCCAATTTATAATAAAGCTAACTTCAGCCCGTGACTAAAGGCGTATTCATGCTCACTGAAGATAATGTCACCATTAAGTTACAGGTGTACCTAATCAAAATGTTCTTTGGATGTAATGACAGCGGTGAGTGTACATGGTTATCTGTATTTTAGTTGTTATTGATAAAAATACGCGATCGCTCCATGGCCAACACATAAAACCAATTCACAGACATATTTTGTCCTTCTACGCAGTTTTTTACGCAAAAATAAGAACCTGAGTTAAAAATTATTTATCTTTAGTCTTATTTCTTAATAAGTATTTCTTATTTTCATGAACATGAACGCCACCATTACTTTACACAGTTTCAACTTTTTATCTTATTTCTTATTCTTATTTTAGTGAGCATGAATAGGCCTTAAAAAGGCTGTTTCTTACTTCAGCCTGTAACTAAAACGCCTTAAAGTCACAGCTCGTCAAAGTAGGAGTAGGTAAAATTGTTTTGATGAATTTTTTGCTTCAATAATTATTTTTTGACGTTTCTGTTTTAATCAATCAAAACATTATGAGAATACCTACTATACATTATTTTCGCGAAAATAAAATAATAATAAAACCTAACAAAATTCCATAATAAACGTCAAAAAATAATACCACTTGAGAGTTTAATAAATTATAAAATAATTATCCAGAATATTTCTTAAACTTGTTGTCATTTGGCAATATTTCCAGACATTGTTTTTAATTTATTTTCACTCTCTTGTGATATTAATGTTAAATATAGTATAGAGAAAAAGTGACCACTCTGTATAATAACTTATTACTATAATCTGCTTTATTTCATTAACACTACTAAATCTTAATTTCCTTTTAACAATTTAGTGGAGTCAATGTGTAAACATTTTTGCCAATAATTGACCATAGTAATTTTTTGGCATAAATAGTTTTGAGCTCAAAACTTGCGGGATCCTTAAGGTGGCAGATTAATGTGAAAACTCATTTTTTTATTTTTTTTTAACGAAAAGTCCTTTATATAAAATTTATGTTATTGGCTCGATGCTCTAGGTCCTAGAGTCTAGGACGAAAAAATTCAAAAAGTAGGTAGGGCTACTTAACTTAAAAAAAATGATCCAGTACTTTAATTGAGAAATTTGTTTGTCTTGAAAAAACCCACATAATTTATATTAATATTTTCCTTCAAAAGACTGTTTCTTACTTAAGCTTTGTCCAATCTTTACAGTACTCAAAAATCTGCACAATATACCTCCTAAACGGTCTATTGTAGAAAAAAGTGTATGTTTTTGGGATAAACAACTTTTTCAATTACAGTTCTGCGTTAAAAATAATTTTTGGGTCAAAAAGCGATAAAACGCTGACATAAATAATTTATTGTAGGGGAAATACCACTTAATTTTTTTGTTCCTAGAACGTTTTTAATTAAAATAAAACCCAAAATCTTTTCACTAAAAACCCGGTCTATCGTAGGGAAAAAAGTTCATATCAATTTTGTAGTTTTTTTACATAAATACCTTTTTAATTGCAGAGCCGCGTTAAACAAAATTTTGGGGTCCAAAAGTGATAAACCGCTTTTTTGGGTAAAGCGCCCCTGCTTTTTAAATTTTTCGTCCTAAAGAAATGACCCATTAACTGTAGGGAACAATGCTCACTATATTTTTTGTTCACAAAAATGTCTTCTAAAACTGAAAAAAAAATTGTTTTAAACGTTTTTGAAAAAATAAAATAATAAAAACAAAACATTGAGTTTTCACCTCAATCCGCAGGGGTAGGATCCCGCAAAGTTGGGGTTAAGCTTTTCTTAAGTTCCAAAGGAATTATGCAAAAAATCGACCATGGAATTTTTTTCCCGAAAACAGTATTTTTTTTACAGATTGACTACTAATTGGGTACTACTTACTTAGTTTGTGTTCGTTTATTTAATACATCCTGTCATAATAGTTCTGTTAATTATTTAATATCGGCCTTCAGTAAAATGTTCCTAATATTTGTAGGTAAAGTTTGTCAAATTAATGTGGACGAGTGCGGATCGATGCCGTGTCAAAACGGAGGAGCTTGCACTGACTTGGCGAATGGTTTTGAGTGCAATTGCACGGACGAATGGATGGGTGACATGTGCGAAATTGCATACGATGCGTGCAAACTTAAGCCATGCAGAAATAACAGTACTTGTACCATCGGAGAAAGCATTCACGACTTTTTATGTGAATGTCTTTCAGGATTTGAAGGTGATTAGATCTTCGAACCTGTAAAAAAATCCTATTAAAGTATACAAAAATAAAATTAATTAAATGAATATGAATTAAAATAAAATTATAAAAGTAAACAAATCATATACAGTGAAAGCTTCATTTGCCGACAGCTCCGATAAACGGACAACTTTTTTAGAAAAAAAATTTTGTGGTATAAGCTTTTATAAAATAGGCTTTCATAAGCAAACGCTCCTTAGGACGTACTCAAACAGCATAACTGTCACCGTCAGGCCTAAAACGCTCTTAAGATCGGACAAAAATAACATAAACACTCGCTTCTGACGATAGTTGCGGTATTTTATTACTTCAGTATTTGTCTTCAATTATAGATATAAAACCAAGTAAAACAAAACAAGCTTGGACCCGTTACGACACCTTAGCAAGAGGACAGCGCGGTCCTAATGGCTCGTGGCCACGCCTACGGAAATCCTCGATTGAGTGCATCGGTGCCTTTTGATTGTTTATTTACATAACATTTCGCGGCTTTTTCTATATTGTTGTTACTATACTTTTTAAACAGAAAATGTGTGTGTACATAATATATTATATTGAGTTCAATTTATTAGTAAAGAGTACAGTGTCGTAAGCTGCGCAAATAAACGATTTCTGTTAAGGCCGCCACCCAGCAAACACAACCGAAAAATTTCTATAATGGCCCTTTATAAACATGCCTTTAATGAACCTAGGGCTAGGTTATGTTATGTCGCGTTCACCTTTAAGGGGCATGTAACGGCAGTCAATAAAGGCACTTAAAAGAACCATTCCATTTTTTGATATGACGTGCTAAAGGTTCTGCTATGGCAGATTAAAGGTACAAATGTGGCAAGCTAAAGTTTCTAAAAAATAATTTTTAATGGATATATTATGGTGGATTAAATGTGGTGGGGATATATTTATTATATAAGGATATTCCACGATAATCAGAAATTGTTATCCCTACCGTCACAATACAATTTCTGATGGTCGGGATAAAAAATGTCGATTATCGTGAAATATATAAATACCCAATAAATAAAAACAACCCACATTTGATCCACCATTATAAATACTTAACTTATCCATTACATTAATATATTATCCATTACATTAATTATATTATCCATTACATTAATATATTATCCATTACATTAATATATTATTGTGAAATGTAATACTAAAATATTCATAAATTTACAAGACAATGCAATGTGTTGTAGTAAAGACCTGTATAAGTAAAACATAAAAATTTCATTTTAAAAACTGTTTATTAGGTAATAAATAAATGGAATCCATAATATTTAAATAAATAAAAAAATCCCTAAACTAAATAGAAAGTATTTAAAATTTAAATATTTAAAAATAAGTTCAATTGATTTTTTTGTCAGATTGTCCTTTATAACAAAGAAAACCAAGTTTTCTTTCATTTTTAATTTATTTTATTCGCAATTGCCCCAACACTATTAAAACTATAATAATTACACTGGGCGTCATTTTTAAAATATGGCTCTAACCCAAGGATAATTAAAGGTTTATGAGAGTTTTATATACAGAAAACATTTGGCACTTAACCCATTAACCTGATACTGGAAATTGCCATATATGGGTAAAATATTAGCATGAAAAGGGCCATGCAAGACCTTATCATGACATCCTTTTATCAAAATTAATATTTTTATTAAAACATTCATGTAAATGCCCAGTACAAGGAAAGCTTTGGCTAAAAATGCCATTATTAAGCCATGATACTATGTAATAGGCCATGACATCCTTTTATCAAAATTAATATTTTTATTAAAACATTCATGTAAAGGCCCAGTACAAGGAAAGCTTTGGCTAAAAATGCCATTATTAAGCCAAGATACTATGTAATGGGCCATAACATAATCAGACTTATGTGTTTGCTGGGCACTGGTAAAACGAATTGTCGAGGCGTAAGAAAGAAAAAAAAGAGAGAGAGAGAGACGATCATGTCTGCTCAAGTGATGACGTCACTGTACTCTTTATAATAAATTAAACTCTATATGTGTATGGGTATGTGTTATTATAAAATCGGTTTTTATTTAAAAATATTTCCCATTGTAATTATTTAACTTTATATATGCGGGCTCCTCCGCTTATTAGAGCTTTCACTGTACTAAAATCATAATCGGATAATTATAAAAATCATAATCGGATAATTATAAAAAAATATTTAATACCTGGACCAATCTTATACAATTTTTGAAATTTCTAAAGGCAAAAACAGAAGTTTTTTTTAAATTTAATAAAATTATGAAATAAAAAATTTTAAAATCTTGTAAAATCTTAAACTATAAACTATGAACTAGTAAAATTATAAAAAATTCTAGTCTTAGATATATAAAAAAATTGTAAAATACTATTTGCACGAAACATTTTTTTACTATTTAAAAAAAAGTAAAAAAAAATTTCATTCATAATTATGCACTATTAATGGTGTCTTATTTAAATAAAAGAAACTCGCAAAATTAAAAAACATCATATAATACTAAGAATTGTAACAATAAAACTTCTGAAAAAAACATTCGTAAATTTTACATAGTTATTAATTGATCCAGTTTTGCAAAATTCATCCAATCCAAAAATAGATAAACCTAACCTGTTTGTTCTATGCAAATTTGTGGGTTGGTCGCTGCAGAACTGGGTCCAAATGATGCTTCAAATGAAGTAATATATTATAGCATTTGTTTTAACATCTATGGGGCGCCATTTTATTTATTATTCAGGAATTATTGTCTTAACACTAAAGTGATATTTTCAATTAGATAAAAAATATCATACAAGAATTTTTATTCTTCGAATTAAAAATAGGTAGGTATCATAGTGGATATTTAAAAATTTAATTTAATTTTTATGCCAAACTGATATTTTTAATTTAGTGAATTTAATATATCTGTTTCTTATATTTGTATTTTTTAGTTAAACATATATTTTTAATTCGCTTAATTAAAAATTAGATTTAATTTTTATTTTATTAAATATTTAGTGTGCTATTTTTAATTCAGATTAAAAGTTTGGACACCCCTGGTATTCCAAACTAATTCTGTCGCTAGACGACGCGTTGTACGTGAGTGACTCACGCAACGTTAGTTTGTTGTTGGAGTGGGTCGGTTTTTGTGGCGTTTGGAATAACAGTCCTGGCGGAGTATTCAAACTCTCAAACAGTCGGAATTAAAAATATCACATTTAATTAAAAATATCTCCTTTGATATTTTTAATACATTTAAAAATGTTTCCTATGATATTTTTTTAATTTAGCGAATTAAAAATATGCATATATGTGTTTAGCAAAAAAATTCAAATAAAAGAAGAAAATATTTTAAATTAAATAAATATAAAATATCAGTTTGGCATAAAAATTAAATCTAATTTTTAATTTAGCGAATTAAAAATGTGTGTTTAACAATGTGATATTTTTTATCTAATTGTAAATATCACTCTAGGGTTAACACATAAAATTAATTTCTGATTAAAAAATAAAACGGCGCCCCATAAACATCTTAAGGTAGTATCTCCATTTAAAGAGTTACAGTAACAGTAGGCACTAACAGCAAATTCAGCGGTGCCAATGAAGTAAAAATAAACGTTGTATTTTAATTAACAAATTAATACTTTTTGAAAAATTTAAGAATCATTAAAAACTAAAAACAATATAAGAAGTAAATAAGTAACAGTATAAATTTTTAATTTTGTTATAGTGGCAAAATAGAGGTTTATACCTGTCATATTTTTGTGTCCCTTAAGTTGGCAGTACAAAATTTGAAATGAAAATTTTAAAAAGTTAAAAAAAAAAGTATTTTTTAATTTCCATAAAAAATATACTGTAATAATCAATTTTTAAGCCATCAAAATGATCCACTGGTTGCTCGAGTTAAAAAACAAATTTTTGAAATAATCTTCTGCAGAAGTGTTTTTTCCTACAGATTTCCCATAAATTATTTTAAAAATTCGTTTTCAAACTGTAAACTGCTTTAAAAAAATCTAAAATTATTTGTCAATGTGTCTGATGCATCACAAAATCATATATTAAAGACATTTTACGGAAACTCTTCAAATGTAGACCTTAAATAACCAAAAATTTGACACCCAAAATTGCCAATATAAGCCTACAAAAATTAATCCTCAATGGGTTTTGCTAGCTTAGCTCAAGTAAGCTGATTTCGAGGCGAGGGTCGAGATTAAAAGTTTTTTTGTATTTTAAGATTTTTGATGCAATGAGGAGTATATTCATTTTACCAATTTCTTAGCATAAACAAACATTAGCCCGTAATCTCCACGTGTTCGGTACGCTATTGGTCAATCGGCAATAAAACTTTCGAAGCCACGCCTTTTATCGCAGATTGACCAATAGCGTACCGAGAAAGTGGCTATCACGTGTATTATCCACGTGCTCTTCGCGTGCATTTGTTGTGTTCTAGGGAATTGGTAAAATTAATATCCCTGCTTAAAATACCCCATAGACTCTATGGCATAGAGACCTATATAAAATAATCTATCGTGCGCTACCGGATTCAATATGTGCATTTGCCCATGTTTTTTTTTCGGATACGGCCCGATAGAAAGTTTATAGGAAATTACCTATAGGCACACCATAACTTTTACATTTTCCCTATTGAGACCGATAGCAAATAACTCAATGAAGGATATATAAGGATATCCCTATAGAACAACCATAAAACATTTGACAAAATTTTATTAAAACCTATGGGTTTCTATGGGGGAAAAACTAATTTCTACATTTATGTGTATTTTCCCCATTAAAACCAATAGCAAATAAATCAAGGGATATCCCTATAGAACAACCATAAATCCCAACTATGTGTCCTATACATACCGATACACCCTATAGAACATTCCGATACAAATATCTATCGGTTTGAACAGGGTCTCTATGGGGTATTTTAAGCAGGGATACTATAGTATAACTAATTATTATAAAAATTAGTTATAACTAGCTTATTAAGCTAAGCTAGCGAAAACCCTTTGGGGGTTCGATTTCTGTGGGCATATATTACCGATATTAGGTGTCATTTAAATTTCTTTAAATTTTAGGTAACCAATGTGAAATCAACATAGACGACTGCGTAGGCGCTAAATGCGGGCCCGGTAAAGTCTGCGTCGATTTGATAAACGACCACGAGTGTAAATGTCCGACCGGATACACCGGCGACGATTGCACAATTATATCGAATCCTTGCTTAAGCAACCCGTGTTCCAATTCAGCCACGTGCAATGTGAACGAGGAAACTCACGAATACACTTGCATATGTGCGCCAGGATACAAAGGTCGCAACTGTAAAACTGACATAGACGAATGCCAGACGACTGAAAAAATATGCAATCAAGGCATATGCGTGAACAACGTGGGCAGTTTTCAGTGCTACTGCATGCCTGGTTTCACCGGCGAAAGATGCGAGTTGGATTTCGACGAGTGCCTGTCGATGCCGTGTCAGAATAACGCGACGTGCCTTAATAAGATCAACAATTACGAATGCAAATGCCCACCGGGATACAAGGGAAAAGATTGCTCGACTAACATAGACGAGTGCGAACCTAACCCTTGCAAAAACGGAGCCACCTGCATTGATGGCGTCAATGATTTTACGTGTGTTTGTCAGCAAGGTTTGACTGGAAAGTTGTGCCAGACCAATATCGACGATTGTGAGGTATGTTGATTATAATATTGTAAAAGGCAAATGACATTATTATTATTAATATAAAGTTTCATAGAGATCAGATATAATTCATCTATCCTATGCCCCACACCCAAAACTCCAACCTTTACATTTGAATACAAATAATTGAGATTATCGATTAGTAAGTTTAACGCCAGTTTATTTTCTGAAAATAATTAAATATATGTATGTATATTTTCTCTTCTAAATTAAAATACATATGCTGTAGTATCTTCAGATAATAAGCGTTAAACTGACAGATAGATAACCTCAATTATTTGTATTCAAATACTTGTGACATATGAGGAGTGTAGTTACAAAAGTCACATTCTCCCACTCACCTTAATTTTGGGAAATTGGCTAAAACCTCTAGAATTATTTCTGTGAATGTTACAGAAAAAATTGCATATTTTGTTAATTAATTCTGAAAAAGGCATGAATTGGTATAAGTTTTTTTCAAAAGTTCATATTTTTATATGGAGAATATGTTAGTTTTAAAACACAAATCTGTTAAATTTTAAATAAAAGGCTGTTTCTTCAAGATTCTCCAATCAACTAAAAGCAATAACAAAAACATTTATAAATATTTCAAGGAGAATGTTAAATTGCGAAAACCCAGCAAACACAACCGTAAAGGTTCTATAATGGCCCTTTATAAACGCGCCTTTAATGAAGTTAACTAACTCTAATGGAACTGTACATATTATGTCGCGTTCACCTTTAATGGGCATGTAACGGCAGTCAATAAAGGCACTTACAAGAACCATTCCATTTTTTATACCGAGCGCTAAAGGTTCTGATATGGCAGATTAAAGGTACTAATGTAGCAAGCTGATGTTTCTGATATGGGGTTCTATAGTGGTTATTTAAATAATTTTGAATGGATAAGTGAAGTATTTATTATGTTGGATAAAATGTGGTAGGTATATATTTATTAGATAAGGATATTCCACGATAATCAGAAATTGTTATCCCTACCGTCACAATTCAAATTCTGACGGTCGGGATAAAAATTTCCGATAATCGTGGAATATCCAACCCAATAAATATAAACAAACCATATTTAATCCACCATAATAAATACTTTACTGTAAACATTCAATTTTCTTAATTTCTTTAAGAAACTTTCTTGACCCATTAATGGTAATATTCATAAGAATTCATATGAATATTACCAGTATGTTTCTTAAAGCAACTAAGAAAATGGAATGTTTACCTTAATGTTTAGCCTGGTTGGGCTAATTCTAGGTTCCTTTAGGCCTGTGATACAATTTGCCGTGTGCAGTCTCCAACTCTTAAACTACAGCCCTAAATTTTATCGTGGACTGAAAGCATCTATCATCCATATTATAACACTTTCTTCAATATCAAGTTTAATAAAAACGCACTATGTCCAGATATTTCTCTATTTTCTTTGATAATATTACTATTATTCGTGTATTCGCGCGGCAACTACTCATCGAGTGTCCTCATGCGCGGCACGAACCAAAACTCGTCCAAAGGAGCATCCAGCCCAATATAGGTCGAAACAGCTGTCTGTCGGTATTTGAAGTTGGTGGAACACACTTAAAACAAAAAACTTTGGCGAGGTGTAGGTTCATATACTTTACTTATACATTAAATTACCTAATTAATATATTATCGTGAAATGAAATATTAAAACATTATAAATTTACAAGAAAAAATACAAAGCAATGTGTTGTAAAATAAAGTATAAGTAAACCATAAAAATTATGGAATGGAATCCATAATATTTAAATAAATAAAAAAATCCTTAAACTCAATAGAAAATATTTAAAATTAAAATATACAAATATGATTTTTTTGGTAGATTATCCTCTATAACAAAGAAAACCAGGTTTGCTTTGCTATTATTAATTTTTTTTCGTAAATTCCCCAACGTTGACCTTTATTAATTAAACCTTTCTACTAAATTCTTTGGCGGTATTTTGTCTGTAATAAGAGTTCTAAAATTTTAAAATTAAAAATGCATTCAAGTACCTACTTACTCATTTAAATTTAACAACTATTAGGTATTATTATTATTTTTTTATGTGGTATAACACACTATTAAAACTTTAGGAATTACACTGGGCGTCATTTTTAAAATATCGCTTAACCAAAGTATAATTAAAGGTTCATGTAAATTATATATACAGAAAACATTTGGCACTTCAATGGTTTTTTAAACTTTTATTAACTTGATACTGGAAATTGCTACATATACAGTTATATATTTGTAGTTCTTTTATGGTAAAATATACAAATATTAGCCTGAAAAGGGCCATTTTATCAAAATTAATACTTTTATTAAATCATTCCTGTATAAGGAAAGCTTTGGCCATTAATAAGCCATGAAACTATGCAATAAGCCATTACATAATTTCCTGGGAAAGCACTAAAATTTACCATAAAAATTGTATGTAAATGAATGTAAATTTTGTGGGTAACCGTGCGCAGCTGACTGGATAATGTGAGTTTTGATTCGAATCGCGAATATGTCGACTTGATTTTATATGAGTTATTGTGAAATTTGACTTTGGCAATATATAGCTTTCAACTTTTACTACAATATGGCACCTCTAACAATTTTTTCACAAAAAGTGGAGAATGTGACTTTTGTGACTAAACCCCTCATATGCCACAGTGGGACTTTTTGATGTGAAGCATAGTACATACTATGCATCAAAACTATACATAGGTAGCCATAAGCAGAAGACATGCAAAATAAGTTCAACAATTTGTATTATTCAATTGGACTAAACAGTGTTTTCCTACTACTACTACTACTTATGCCATGATGTCTGATCAAAAATGCAATGAGTCAAAGCACGTCAAATGTGTATAATTAATTTAAATTTTTTAATTAATTGTTATAAAAAATTTTTTTGCAAATAATATTTGACAAAAATATTCATCGTAACGAGACAACATTTGTCAACTGTCAAAAAAATTTCATCTAACTGTTGCAAACGAGTTGTTGTTAACAATAATTGATTAAATTATTTTTCTTTTAAATGTTGTAAACTTTTTAGATACTAAAAATAATAAAAATGGTGCGGAATTTCGAATTTCGGTAATAGTATATTATTATACGAGAGATAATGCAGGCTAATATTCACGAGGATGAGGTTTACGTCTCGAGTCGCCAGACGAGAGACCTAAATCATCCGAGTGAATATTGCCAATACTCCAAAAAGTAGATAATTAAATGATTTTCAAAATTAAATAAATAAAATCTGACATATGTCAAATGGTTAACCTTACTTTTTACCAATTTTAAATGTTATTATAGTCGCCTTCTTCCAATTTAAAACCCGATTGGTTCAAATCACAGTGAATACTGAAATCGGCCAATAACTGATGCCTAACAACGTGAATACTGAGTTTATTATTCACGTTGTTAGGCAGGAAATTTATAATGCTTAACAATATTCACGGAAAAACACCAAAATTATGCAATAGGAGTAGATAAAGTGTTTTATTGTTTAGTTATTATCTACAGATGTTTATAATTGTAATTAATTATCATTACTTTCAAAAAACATTTGACGTGGTTTGACTCGATGATAATTATTTTTATTTTGTATTTTATAAAAGAAAAAAAGAAAAAAATAAAATTTGCATTATGTCCAATTGTCTCTTTAGCAATATAATAATTTATTCATTTGTGGAAAAAATACGAATAATTAATTTCGATCTTCGCGAACGTGTCTTCAAAAAGCGGTTGAGTTCATTTGAAGCCAAAAGAAAACAAAAAACTCGTCAAAGTAGATAAAACTGGTCTTTATCTACAGTGAATGGCTTATTTGGATGCTAAGGTTTTATCCTTATCAACATCCTCATCAACTCCTCGCGCTCAGCCTCCCTGCCGAGTTTTCGGTGTAACTTGGTCAATCTTTTGAATTTTTAATAATTTTTAAAGAAAGATCAAAGAAACCATTGTAACACCTTTAATAATTTATTTATAATTATTTATTTGGTTACAGTCATCTCCATGTTTGCATGGAGCCATCTGTATAGATGGTTTGAACGATTACACTTGTAACTGCAGCAGTACTGGATACGAAGGTCATCATTGTGATATAAACATTGATGAGTGTTTAAGTAATCCATGTCAAAATGGAGCATTGTGCGTAGATCAAGTTAAAGATTACGAATGTAAATGTTACAATGGCTATAGAGGTTAGTGAAATATTTTTCTGCTGTATTTTATTTATTATCTTGTGTACTCCTAGGTAAAAATTGCGAAATCGATATAAACGAATGCGAAGTGAATCCATGCAAAAACAATGGCGTTTGTTTGGAAAAGTCCAATCAAACTTTATATTTACCCACATCTGCTGAGTTGTACTTGACTGGATTACCTGAGTTGTTTAATAAGACATTTTCCTACTTGGATGCGGCTGGATATGTGTGTAAATGCGTTGATGGCGTGGCTGGTGAAAATTGTCAGATAAATATTGACGAATGTCAGAGCAATCCATGTTTCCGAGGCCAGTGCAAAGATTACATCGGCTATTTTGAATGCGAGTGCGAGGAAGGGTTCGAAGGCGAACGATGCGACGTCGATATTGACGAGTGCGAATTAAAGCCGTGCATGAACGGCACTTGCATCGACAAAAAGGCCGATTATTACTGCGATTGCGATCCGCTCTACGGCGGCAAAAATTGTTCCGTCGTACTGGTCGGATGTAAAGACAAGCCATGCTTGAACGATGCGCAGTGCAAGCCCTACTTGGTAAACGAAACCGACCACAAGTATAATTGTTCTTGTTTACCTGGTTTCTACGGTAGCAAATGCGAACAGCCGACCACCATGTCGCTATCGGGGAATTCGCTGGTCATGGTGAACACAACCAGGGAGGAAGGGTATGACATTCAATTCCGATTTAAAACCACCTTGGGTGATGGTTTATTAGCGTTGGGCAAAGGTTTGACTTACTACATACTGGAGCTGTCCAAAGGAAAGTTAAACTTGCATTCAAGCTTGTTAAATAAGTGGGAAGGCGTGTTTATTGGATCCAACTTGAATAACAGCGAGTGGCAGAAGGTTTTCGTCGCTATTAACTCCACTCATTTGGTTCTTTCGGCAAACGACGAGCAAACAATTTATCCAATATCTTTTAACGAAAATTATAACGTGTCGTCAACCAGTTTTCCTCTGACCTACATTGGCGGTATACCGAGCAATCTTAGAAAGCTGACGCACGGTCAACCGTTTTTGGTTGGCTGCACTGAAGACGTTTTGATCAATGGCGAATGGGTCTTGCCACAGGACACCGAATCCAACAACTTTTACAACGTGGAAGTCGGATGTACAAGGAAACCGCAGTGCGATCCAAACCCATGTCGGTCGGGTGGTCAGTGTACCGATAGATGGCGCGATTTCAGCTGCACGTGCGAGAGGCCCTACTTGGGACACACCTGTCAATACAGTATGTATTTTTTCTCAATATGTATTAATTTTAGCGTTTTAAAATTTCTGGAAAAATTGAGCCGGCGAAAAATTGACTTGTATTTTTTTCATTTTATTCAAAGGGTAATACAAAAAAATGCAATAGACAATTTTTAAAAATTTCCAAATTTTTTACACTGATATCGAGAAAAAAGTGAATTTTCGAATATAATCATAATAACACTGTGATAGTTTTAGAAACTTGTTTTTTCTTAACATTTAGTACTCCGGCCAAGTTTAAATAATTTTGGGCCGCTAATTTAAAAAATGTCACTCGTTTTGCCCTAAGACGTCTAGGATTTAAAATAATTGCGTTATAAAATGCTTAATCACCTCAAAATGGAGGATTTTTTGTTAATATTTTAAATATTTATTAAATTATTTTGCCTTAAATTTATCCCTAATGTACTGGAGTAATTGGTATACGTCAAATAGATAATATATAACTTAGCGGTATGGCATTTTAAATACTAAAACTAAAATTATTATGTTTTTTATGTAAAAAACAACCATTATTTGAGATTTTATTACCGTTTATTTTAATTATTAAATTAAAAAGGCAACAAAGTAGCTTTGATAATTCCACTCCGTCAATTAAAACCAATTAAAAACTGTCAAAAATACGGTTTGCTGACGGATAAAAAGAAATGCAAGTGACCAAAATTTACCTTTTCCATAGTAACGGATGCATAATTGTATATAAAAAAGACAAAGTGACACAAAAATGACTTAATTTATTTACTCGTGGAATTTTCTCAACAAATACCACTCGGGGTTCGATTGAGCAGGAAATTTTTTGAAACAAACTTGGTGGTTTTCGTGAAAAGTCAAAAAATATTCGGTGGTATTACATTCGAGTATTATTTGATATTTTTATCCACACTAAGCCCACAAAATTCAATGCATTACATTATATTTATTTAAAGACAATCACTGATTTAATAAATTTAAGATTAAAAAACAGTAACAGTAGAATTTTCATGAAAGTTCTACTGTTACTGTTTTTTAATCTTAAATTTATTAAATCGTATATCAAATTAAATTATACTATTAATGATCTTAATAATTCGCATCGTCGTACGTGTTTTGCTGCATATTCCAGCAAAATGTCTCCTAGCAATGAATACAACTGCTTTTTGCTATACCAATGCTCTATATTTACAGTTGGTGAAATCGTTCTCCATGTTCATCTGATTGAGTATGTTGCTGTCCGACAAATTAGCGTCAATTCTTTGAAACGCGGAGAGTTTGAATGAATGAATAGGCGCCAATTTTCGGCGCGATTTGATAAGATTTAATAAATTTAAGTTTGTTGGATTGAAATTTTGGGTAGGTACTTTAGAAATGATGTGATTAAAAAACAAATATACGAAACCCGTTTACTTTGGTGCCTTTCAATTTAGTAATTAAAAATACGACACAAAAAATTCAAAAAATTATACTTTTTACAAAAAGATACAATAGAATTTTAGTTTTGGTATTTAAAATGCCATTCCGTTGGTCTAAATATTTTCTATGAGGGATATAATACTACTACTGCTATAATGGAACAAAAAATTCAGAATATAAATATTTTCTATTTAACATATACCATCGGTATATAGATGACTTTATATAGAATCCCTGTATATTGTTGACTAAAAACGTCAAAAATATACAGGGACTCGGTACATCCAAAATAGATTTAAGGCAAAATAATTTAATAAGTAATCAAAATATTAACGAAAAAACTTACATTTTAAGATAAATGGACAGTGCATTTTATTACGCAATTCGAATCCTAGACGTCCTGGAGCAAAACGAGTGGCATTTTTAAAATCAGCAGCCCAAAATTAGGTAATATAGGTGGGTGTACTCAATTTTAGTAATTTGAACTACATATCATAGTGTAAACATTCCTTTTATTTTAGTTCAGTAAGAATATTATACCTGGTCCCAAAAAAACATATTCGGTGCTGTTAATACATAACTTTCGTTTTATTTGACACTTCGATTTATAAAATTATAATTTAACTTTATTGTAATTGGATATTTTCAATGACTCCTTTTTGCAAAAAAGACCTAACTGTATATTTAAAGTTACATGTTTAGTTTTATTTTTTTTTCTGTAAGGATATATTTTTTTAAATTTAAATAATGTTAAGTTGTTGATTGCCACTTTTTTTCAAATGTGTATATGTATTTCCCCAAAAAAATCAAAATTTTCCAAAAAAAGTTAATTTTTCCAAGGCCTGGAAAACAACGGAAAAATCAGTTTTTCCCCAAATATTTCCGGTTTTTTTCACGACACTTTTATACGCTAATTAATTTATTGTCGATTTTATTTTTTTAGATTATACAGCTGCCACTTTCGGCTACGAAAACATTACAAATTCAATGGTGACTGTAGACGTACACGATTCCTCGCGTAGAGCAGTCCGCACTATTGTTGATATTAGTATGTTTATCAGAACGCGCCAGTCGAAGGGCCATATTTTCTATTTGGGATCGAATTTTTCGCCAATCCAAACCGTCGACGAAACTTATATAGCCGCGCAATTGGAAAGTGGTGAACTCTTGGTCAGTATTTATTTCAATGGATCACTTGAATCATACGCAGTAGGTGGTGTAAAGCTAGATAACGGTTACAATCACCTTATTGAGGTCATACGTAATGCAACTTTGGTACAAGTAAAACTCAACGGAACGGAATATTTTAGAAAAACGATATCAGGAGCAGGATCCCTGGATGCCCAGGTACTTTATTTAGGCGGTCAGCCCCAGCAAAGGTCCGTCCGTCAAGCAATGGACAACAACATGGTGACCACGAAGGTTGACTTGACCGCCCCCACTGGCCCCGCTGCAGTGACAGCATCATTGAATAGCGTCAATTTCAAAGGAATCATTCAAGACGTACAGATTAGTAACGGTTCGACTGTGATGGTGGTGGAGTTTTATCCTTTGAAACCGGACGACCTCCGGATACCCGCCTCCTTTGGAGACGTGTCGTTCGATAAAATGACCGTTCTGGAGGGCATACATTCCGACAATTTGTGCAAGGTGAACCCATGCGAACACGCGGGCCAATGCGAGGTCACCTGGAACGACTACAGGTGTCAGTGCGTCGTTGGTTTCAAGGGCAAAAACTGCAAGGAGTTGGAGTTTTGCGAGTTGGAAGGGTGTCCAGATGGCGCTGTGTGCAACAATCTCGAAGACGGTTACGAGTGCATATCGAACGCGACGTTTAATGGAAAATCCGATCCTCTACAATATGGGTTTACGATATTGCCGAATTCCAGCAAGGCGGTCACTTTCGATAGACTGGAGCTCACTTACAGAACACGATCATGGGGCACTGTGCTATTTGCAAAGTTTAAGGATAATTACTTTGTAATATTTATTTACCACAACGAAGTCATTGTTGAATGGAGTTTTAATGGAGTGGTGGATACTAGAAGATTTAGGTATGTGAAATTGTTACTTCTAAATGTAAAAAAAACCTTATTCTTATAGTCTAAGCTACTTATAAAATTATATTTTTGAAGGGGTAAACCAAAACTTGGCGTTACAAAAGATGAAACCGAAACGGCGCTCGCATATTCCTGCGTCGTGTAAGAATATTTCAACAAAATTCGCACAGTAGCATAAATAGTGGACAAATTCGCACAGTTGTTTAAAATTAAAAAATAGTAAGACACATTCGCAGAATTTGTAAATTAAAAAATTGTGGCATAAACTCACGAAAAAAGTTTCATAAATACAAATTTCCAAAATTTGGGAGTCTACGCATATAAGTTTATTAATGCATTTTTTCCCTACGTTTCTAAAACAGTTTTTAAGAACGCTGCAGCGTTTTGAAAACCCCAAGATTTAAAACGCTTCGATGACGTCACGATGTTGACAGATTTGTCAAGAAGAATCAAACATCTGTTTCTAGCATGGTTTCTAGGTTATATTCCATATTCTTTAAAGTATTTTTTTTACTCCCACCTTTAAAACGCCCTTTATCGTACATGTTTCCATGACACTAAGTGACCTTTTAAATACACATTGACAAGTTGTGGCTTTACGGCGCTTTAGTCACGGGCTGAAGTTAGTTTTAAGTTAGTTGACAGTTGTCAAATGTCATACAATCGTTAAAATAAAGTGCGTTTCTTGTAAAATAATACTAAATGTGAAAATTATTTTATTATCTCAATACAAAAATACAAAAAATTTAAATAGTTTCTCAACGCCAATATTTGAAAAGTTTATATGAACATTGTACTGACCTTTTAATTTCGCCTGCAGTCAACTATAACTTAAATTCGGGCACGGACTCTACTGTAAAGTCCTCATAAAACATTTCCTTTACTTTCAGTGTGAAAAACTGTCAATTTTCAAGATACATTTCGATTTATAACCTTTATAATTGTGTTTATAAAATGTAAAAATGTGACATTTGACAGTTTCCCCTGTTGTTTCATAGATGGCGCTCTATACACATTTTTGATTTAAATCATTTAAGATAATAATAAGTATTTGTCATAGAAAAAGTATAGTATGCACCTCGTTTATAAACTTTTCTATACACTCATTAACTTAAGCACTCGCTCGCAAGCTCGCTCGTGCCTAAATTAAATTCGTGTATAAAATGGCGTTTATCAAACTTGATACATAATACTATAAATCGTTTAAAAATCGATGAAAAATATATACTGGAGGTGCAAATATTAAATTTAAAAAATAATGTTATCAACTTTATAGGTAACTAAAATACGCTGTTAATGGTTTTATAACAAGTAAAAATAGTATAACTGTCAGAGAATTCAGTTCATGTTATCTTCAAATGTAACGCCTATTATACATACCAATATACAATTTATGTTTGGATTTTTTATTTTGCATATACTTCATTCGTTAAATTTGACGCCTATTATACCTACCAATATACAATCAATCAAACATTTTTGAGAACGCTATTGCGTTTTGAAAATAACAACAATTAAAACGCTTCGATGACCTTGAAGAAAGAACGCCTCCTTATAGCATGGTGTCAAGGTTATGTTCCATATCCTTTAGGTAGTTTCATATTCTGGGTCTTCGTATGCGTACTCCCCGGCGACCTGCCTTCGTCACTGCTGCTTGTACTTTCAAGTAATATTTATCAATAAATATTGAAATATTTAGTCCTATAGGTATTCACCAAATACCATTATATGATATAATTTATATCCTTCACTTTATTTGACAGCTATTTTTTGTATAAAAGTTTGGATATATGTTTTACTGGAGCCACAGCACCTCTCTTTCACCAGTTGTTTCAGTAAAATTAATCTGCCGTACATTTATAAAAGGGTAGTATTTACCACTGAGCTCAGTAACTGAAAGTGGATTTCGGAATGCGTTTTCAGTACTGACAGTAAATTACGGAACATAGCCATAGTATATTATGTATCAAGTTAAATAAACACCATTTTAGTCACGAATTTAAATTAGGCACGATCAATCGAGTGTTTAATTAAATTTAAAAGTTTATAAACGAGGTGCATATTATACTTTTTCTACGACAAATACTTATTATTATCTAAAAAGATTTAAATTAAATATTTGTATACAGCGACATCTATACAAAAATAAAGTAACCGTAAGAATGGGAATCTGTATTACCGACGGCAAATGTCACATTTTTCTGTCTAACTCAAAATGTATCCCTTAATAATGGACAAACAACTGATGTAGATGCAGTACTTTTGAATTTTAGTTAAAAGATAATACAATATTTATACCATTTAGTATTATTTCACAGAAACTATTTTAACGATTGTATGACATTTGACAACTGTCTACTAACTTAAAGCTAACTTCAGCCCGTGACTAAAAACCTCTTGCTAATTAAAGCTTTAAAGCGCCATAAAGCCATATCTTGTCAACATGTATTTAAAAGATCACTTGGTGTCAGGGAAACATGTACGATAATTGGCGTTTTAAGGTGTATATTATGTATCCAGTTTTATAAAAGCCATTTTAGTTACGAGATTTATTAGGCACGAGCTTAGCTTGCGAGCGACTGTTAAATAAAACCGAGTGTCTAGAGAAGTTTATAAAACGGGTTGCCAATTTTAATTCATAAATGACATTTGACAACTGTCAACTAACTTAAAACTAACTTCAGACCGTGACTAAAAACCTGTTGCTAACTTCAGCCCGTGACTAAAGCGCCATAAAGCCACAACTTATCAATGTGTATTTAAAAGGTCACTTAGTGCCATGGAAACATGTACGATAAAGGGCGTTTTAAAGGTGGGAGTAGAAAAAACAATTTAAATCGTTTAAAGAAGAGTACATACCGGAAGTGCATAAATTAAATTTTAAAAATAATTGTATGAACTTGTTGTTTTATAACAAGTAAAAAGAGTATAACTGTCGAAGAATTTGCTTATGTTTGGTTCATGTTATATTTAAATTTGATGCCTATTATACATAAAAATATACAAATATACGATTTATATTATAACATCGTGACACACTACCAAAAGAATTTATCTATTTTCAAAGTCATTTTTAAGAAAGAATTGATAGCAAAAATCGTTCTATTTTTTCAGTGGTATGGTTGTTTTGAGTGTCCAATCTCTTTTATTATTATAGAAGTAGTTTTACACTGATTTTCTACATCAGGTTCCAACCCCATTTACAATATTCGAATATTTGAATTTTATAAAAATTCCATAATTTTAAGCTTTAAAACAGGTCAAAAGCTCAAAAAGCTTTCAAATATAAAAGCTAATACTAAAAGATCAAAGACATGTTTCATATTTCTCAAACCATAAGCCTATTGTTTCTACCTAGAATCAAATGTCACAATTTTTTATGAAAATGATATTAATAAATTAAATAAATAAAATTGTCAATATTAAAAATGTTGAAATCTTTAAGTAAACCTAAACAATACATCGATTAATTAAAAACAAAACACGAAATTAATTAAATTTACTTCAGCTGTGTGACCTAAGAGCACCTGTATTTTTTTACAGAAAAGACCGATTTGTGGGCCAATGGTTAACTCTATACTTCACTTACAAAGATTCCGTATTTCGGGGTGGTTTCAAAGAAAATGTTATGGATGAGTCGCCAAACTTTGAAGCGAGCAATTTCGATTTTAATTCCTTCACCGAAATATTCATGAACGGTTCCATATACATCGCAGGAAGCGACAACAAGAAATTCGATTATGAAAACGCGATAAAAAACACGGACTTTAACATGACCGGGTATATTCCTGAGGTTGACACTACAACTTCCGTTTCATTGACGAGTAACTCGTTGGAAGTGGGAGAATCGCAAATCGAGGACGTCGCGTTACACAAAGTCGACCAAAACAAGCAAACCGACAGGTTTAAGGGTTGTCTCACTGAAATCAGAATAGGCGGCCTATTATTGCCGTTTTTCACCACCAAAGAGCTCTACAAAAAACACCACTATTCGAAGGAGTTCTTCGAATTGTTGCCCGACACGCATGCTGATATCGGATGCATTCTTTGCTACGACGGCGATTGCTTCAATCAGGGTTACTGCATAAACCCGATGGAAACATACAAGTGCAACTGTACGGAAGGGTACACTGCCGACGATTGCTCGTTAGACATTAACGAATGCGAGAACAACAAGTGCCAAAATAACGCTACATGCGTGGATTTGATCGCAAAATACCAATGTAATTGTCCAGATGGATATGAAGGAGAACAGTAAGTGTATTTTTATATCCGTTTTTAGTAATAATTATTGATTGCTTCATGCAACATAAGACCATTTTTTTAAGTTTGAATTAATTTATAAATTAAAAAGAAATAAATTATTAACGCCGTTTTCATATGATTATAACGTTGACTTTGTCATAAAAAGACCATCGAGATATTACGATATCGATTTCTGTATTCACAATAATAATAATTATTATTATTATTATTACCTGGTAGATAGGGTGTTATAATAAGTACCGTAAGTAGAGGCATGTCCTAATTTTTTGAGGCCTAAATATTGTTTATAAAAGCATATACAGGGTTTCTTATTATTTCATGCAGGAAACAAGTTCATATCAACGTAGGTCCATAACTTCATTATTTTGGAGTTATACGCTAAAGAAGTATTGGGATTTCGCAACGCGCGCGCCATCTGTTGGACTTCAAAAGCATTCCGTGAATTTAAGAATTGTCAACAATACATTTAAAGCATACGAATCATTTTTAAATAAATAGGTAGTTTTTTCACAAAAGAGAGGAAGGCAGAAGTCTTACTTGACAAATTTTGTTGAATTGCACAGCTAAATCGCGCACGTTATTTGTGTTTTACGTTGCAAGGAACTAAAAACTAAAAAACTGGTTTAGTACTCGATTTCGATTGATTATTCTTTATATCATTGATTAAGAAACTCAACACTTAAATGCTTATATAGTTACGTTAGTGTGTGTATTTTATCTAAGGGATCATGGTGAATTATTGTGATTTTAATTGTAAATAAAAAAGAACTAAATCGTTGCATTTTCATGTTTTGCCAAACGATCCAATTCGGTAAGTAGGTACATTTGTTGGTGCAGAATTAACTAATAATAACTTTACCTAATATAATTTATATTTAAGTTTGGACATTTTTAAGAAATTAGTAAAAAATAATGTTTGCACAAACATAATCTTAAAATCAACCATTTTTATATCTGAGTTCTCTTCGACAACTACATTTTAAACAACAAAATATACCTACGAATTCATGGCAACATAATATTTTATATAATACATAATATAATGGTATTTTACCGTTAAGTTTAGACTTTAAAGAATTCTTAATCAACGCTTTTAATAATGCTAAATACTGTTTGAATTTAGACGACTTATTTGTTTGACAATTTTTACTGAATTGAAATGTTTACACTTTTCACGTTAATCATTACTAAAATGTGTATTTATTGTATCTAATAGATACAATTTATATTTACAGCGACTGTATGAAATTTATTTCTTCATTCGGATTAACACTGTTTATTGGAAAACCGATAAAAACTCAGGATTTCCTCTCGAAATATACCCAACAACACAACAAATCATGCCACGGTTTTTTTTCGATATTTTTTAACATGTGCCGTCTTTATTCTCAAAAACACTAGTTTGTAACACACGCGTTTGACAGCTGATTATCAAAAGTTGTACTTTTGTTACGATGATAACAGCCGAGTGGTGGCGCTACTAGCGATACTTCTTTAGCGTATAGGGTGTTTAAAATTGAAAAAAAAATATTTATTTATTTATTTCTAATTTAAAAAATAATTTTATCAAGTAAATAAATAATATTTTGATATTATCATATGAAGTTTTTGAGACAATATTTTTAAGACAATGTCAGAAACTAACTAGATGGTCCCATATTCAAGAGTAATAACTGTAGGCATTTTATTATTATAAAAAGTCAAGAAAAATATTTAAGAAAATTTTATTGCGTACGGCACTGGCAAAAGTAGGACAGATGTTTTTTGACTATATTTGACTATACAATGTATATAGTATACATATATATGACCATATATGGTCCACACCCAAGTCCCACCACGTGACGCAAATAATTAAGGTTAATTTTCTGTCAGTGTCAAGCTAATCTCGTCCTATTTTCTAAAAAAATGCAATATATGTATTTTTTGTGTATACATTTCTTAATTTAGACATAATAAGTAACGACGATATTTATAATATCGTCGTTGTATTATTTTAAAAAATAAGACGAAATTAGCTTGACATTTACAGAAAATTAATATTAATTATTTTTGAAAATTAACATTTATTGTTTATATCAGTCACGTGGTGGGACTTTTTGGTGGAGACCATAGTACTATGTTCACGAAATTTACGTTTTTGTCGAGGCAAAAGCCGAGAAAATCATTGGAAAGTACCTACCAAAGAAATGTAATATTTTATTTTTTTGTTGCGTTACGTTTTGTCAAAGTAAAATTTACATTTTACTACTACTAAGGTAAACAAAACGAATGTGACGTTTTTTAATAAAAACATTCTAACTTTTTTCTTCAAGGTGTCTATAAATCAAACTTTCTTGTCATTAACACTTGACACTAAAGTGATTAATGATGGTATTGGCACACTATTATGGGCTAGTAATTAGTTGTTAGGGTCAGTGATTTGCCGATTTCATTATCACCGAGATTTTAATCTATCATAAAATTCGATTTAAAAAAACATTAAACTTAAAAATTCTTAGAAATACCATAAAATAATATAATTGGGAGAAAGTGAGGTTGGATCGGTCTAACATTTGTTAGAGATGTCGCCACCAGTGTTTATTCCGTCATCCGATGATAGAATATTTCATTCTGTAACACTTTATTTTATGTCATTCCAAAAGTGATATTAGAACGGTCATTCCGTAATAGGAGTAGAAACAATTTATTTTGAATAAATTCATTCTATCACCGGATGACGGAATAAACACTGGTGGCGACATCTCTGTGTTTATTATCTAACAACTTTTAGACCAATCCAACCTCACTTTTTCTTAATTATATTATTTTTCTATGGTATTTTTTGGAATCGTAGAAAAATTATAGTCTAAAACACTTTGAAATAGCATATTCCGCTCTCGACTTCTGGTCGTGTGATAAACTTTTCACTCGAGCGGAATATGCCCTATTCTAAACTTGTTACAGAATATACTATTAAATTTAAAGGCACTTACCAACATTATTTTTCAACTACAATTATATATATCCATGTTATTTAATAAGCGTTGCCTTGGTTCTGCTTAAACTGCCTATCTGCTACGACTTTTGAAAAGGCTTTACACCTAATTTAGCGAATTATATACAGTTCCAGTTTTAAAATGAAATATATTGCCCAAATGCAAAACAGGTATAAATTAGTCTAAACAAATTTTTTCTATAATATTAATTATTATAAGCACATATTGGCCTTAGCAATGACTTAATTAAACTACTAGAAACGTACCTAATTAATAGAAAACAAATGGTTTGTTGTAATGGCTTTTATTCTAGTTGCATTGTTCCTACTTCAGAAGTTCCTCATGTTGCCCTTTCTTTTTTTGATTTTTATTAACGACCTGCCAGATAGTGTTGCTTATGAAAAGTTACTATTTGCTGATGACTTGAAGATTTTTTAGGGCTGTTGAAGATGTTAAAAGTTGTTTGTCTCTACAAAGTGAAATTAATAATATAGAAAGGTGGTGTGAGTTATACTGATTAAACGTAAATATTGGTAAATGCAAAGTCATTCGTTATAAATAACAAACAAACTCCAATTCTATTTTATTATAAGGGATATAGGAGTTACCTACAGTGTAATTAGCACCATTCGACAAAAAAGTGTTTATCTCAAGTGAAATCGCAATTACTCCCTTAATGAATTCCTTCACTTGCCTATCGGCTCGCTCGGAAACTTTTATCATCGGGAGTAATTGCTATGATTCCACGCTCGGTAAACAATATACTAATTATATATTATTCTGTTTTTATAATGTTTCCAAATTGTACTTACCTATAGATAGATCTAAATGTGTTTTTTATATATTTTTTATATTTTTATAGTTATATTTGTCCTGTAGCTGGTTTTAAACTGTTGGGCAATAAATTATTATTATTATTAAATTTTAGATATTAATGCTGTCAGCAATTTGGAATTCACTACTGCGTTTCAATGCAAATAGATAACAAATTTAAATAGATATTCAACAAATTTTAAAATCTAAAAATGTTTATCAGACCTATTTAAACAATTCAATGTTAAAACTATGTTTATTATCTATCTTATGCTTAATTTTTTAATATTGGGGTGCATTTTCCATGAATTTAATTGATCTGTTATTTTAAACATTTTTTTTCAGTTGTGAACTTGATATTGACGAATGTGCAAGCAATCCCTGCCGACACGGTGGACAATGCATTGATCTGATTGGTAACTTTAAATGCAATTGTCCGGAAGATTTTATCGGCAAACAGTGCGAAGCCCCTTTGTTGGTCACTTGCGACAACAAACCCTGTTTTGAAGGAGCAACCTGCGAAACAGGACCAAGTAAGCATTTTAGTTAATTATATTTTATTCATTTTTTAAAACACACGAGGTTTTTTGGATAAAATATTGTGTGCAACTGGTGGCACAATATAATCTTCCTAAATATTTTTTTAGATGAGAAGACCGGAAACAATTTTACATGTTTCTGTACAGAAGGCATGGAGGGTTCACTTTGCGACACGCCTTTCTGTTTGAGAAAGCCTTGTGATAATGGGCAATGCATTAACAATACTGGAGAGGTTCCTTACTGTCAATGTCCAACGGGTTTCGAAGGGAAGTTTTGCGAAATAGATATCGATGAATGTGCCCTTTCCATTGGAGGAAATCCTTGTCAGCATGATGGAACATGCATAGATAAAATTGCTGGTTATGTTTGCGATTGCAACAATACTGGTAAGTCAAAAATTAAATAATGAAATATTGAAACGCCAATTGTCATGAACATATCCAAATGTTTTTTTTTAACAAATAACTTAGAGGCTTATTCCTTTTTGTTGAACATGCATGTTCATGAACTACAAATGTTTCGTAACATGTGCCTATTCCCTTTCAAATATTTCGTCTATAGACGCATGCGCTTAAAGAATTTCTTAAACATCCATGTTTGTTTATAAACATCATCGGTGTCTAATTTGCTATTCCGTTTCCAAAATTCGCTGTTTAATGAACATAATTGATCTTTGAGAACGTAATGAGAATAGGACAAATCACATAAGTTGTCACACCAAACTAATAATTTTACTTTGCAATATTAAAAATATTTTTATGGTTTGTTTTTTTAATTATTAAAATATACTTTTTAATTATCATAATACAAAAATACAAATATTTCTTTACTAAATTGTTTGATTAAATTAATTTATTTATAAAAAAAAGAAAATTAAAAAAATCTGAGTGTGACGTGAGAATTTGGGGAGAGGGAGGTCAAGCCTTTGACAATACATGTTAAAAGGATGGCAGAGTAATACTATATATATATTAGACTGGGCCAAAAAAATCAACTATTTTTGTTTGGTTCGACAAAAAAAATTATTGTGAAAGTTTGAGTCCATAATATTAATATTAAGAGGTCTATCATCGCAATTTTAATTTTTTTTTCCTCATCAAGTTTTTGTCTCAGAACTCCCAAACCATTGAGTTTAACAAAATTTACTTAAAAATATTTTTTTAAGAAAATTAAATGCTCTACAAAAAAGGTTAAATGACATTTTTCGTCAAATGAACCGTTTGCATGCCCTAAACATTGGTATAGTTTTACATTTTGATCTTTTAACTTTGGAATTTTAAAATTCATGTAAAAATCAGTACCCATAAAAAAACCGATAAATATTCTTATGTAAAATCAAATGCTTTACAAAAAAGCCTCTTAACATTTTTGGCTAAATTCATTCAATCAAAAGTTATTATGAAGTCAAAACGAAATTCTTTTCAAATTTAACCTTATTTTTTTTTTGATTGACTGCGGTAACATGTTATATATTTCCACACTACGATTTATTGGATTATTCAAACCTATATTAGAATGTGTATTTGATAAGTAAATTTTGCTTTGATTTCTAGTATTATGATCATGAATCTCTTTGCATAATATAAATTTATGATTAGTTTTTTGTTTTTATTGATTGTTTTATGTACTAATTTACATTGTTCAATTTTTTTTACTGTTTTTAGTGGCTTAATAGTTAATTTTTTGTATATTTCTTCTGTTGCTGTTAGATATGGAATATTAAATACTACTTTTATGATTTTATTTTGTAGTCTTTGCATTTTGTTAAATAGTATTGTTTATTTATTTATTTATTCGTATCCAACAGGCCCAGAGCCCAATAACAGGATTACGTTTTTATACATTTTATTTTTATTTTCACTCCAACTTTTGAACTATCTTAAATAATATCCATATCCATGTACCATATTTTATGTTTCCATCTATATTAGAATTATTATCTTCTAATTTTCACAAAAAATTTTGCTTTAACTTTGACATTACTTTGACAAGCAAATACCCCAAATCGGAATCAAATAAATTAAAATTGAATAGAAATAAGCATAGTAAATGTTATATTTTGAGTTTTTGTCCAAGTAGTCTCTACACTTATAAATTGCACCCACCATGGGAATTATTTTATCTTTTAAATACTCAATATGCTTACTCCAATTTAGATTTTCGTCTATTATTAATCCTAGGTATTTTGTGTGTTTAACTCTATTTAATTTTATATCATTTAGGGTAATGTGGTTCACAAAAGTATTTGTTTTTTTGTTTAAAAATCATATATGTAGTTTTATTAACATTTATTTTAAGTTTATTCCATTCTAACCAATCAGAGTATCTTTTAAGATCGTTGTTTACTGCAATTTCTAGAGTGTGATATATATATATATGTCTTTACTTTTGTGTAAAATTATTACACAAAAATAAAGACAAGAACTAATTAAATAAAAAAAATATGCATCCACAAACTCATCCCAAATTTTGTCTTCAAATGTAAGCTAAAACTTTTTTGTTTAATTTTAAAATCCCTTTTAGGTTTTATCAATACCTTCCCTGCTTAAAATACCCCATAGAGACCTATACAAAATAATCTATCGGGCGCTATCGGATTCAATATGTGCATTTGTCCATGGTTTTTTCCGGATACGGCCCGATAGAAAATGTATAGGAAATTACCTATAGGCACACCATAACTTTTACATTTTCCCTATTGAGACCGATAGCAAATAACTCAATGAAGGATATATAGGGATATCCCTATAGAGCAATCATAAAACATTTGTCAAAATTTTATTAAAACCTATAGGGTTCTATGGGGGAAAAACTAATTTCTACATTAATGTGTATTTATTTAACCAATAGCAAATAAATCAAGGGTGGATATCCCTATAGAACAACCATAAATCCCAACTATGGGTCCTATACATACCGATACACCCTATATAAACACCATACATTCTGATACAAATATCTATCGGTTTGAACAGGGTCTCTATGGGGTATTTTAAGCAGGGTTTTAAAACCTCTACACCAAAGAACACCTTCGCTACTCATCTGAGTTTGAGGACTTTCTCTCAGCCTCTTTTTGCCTCTCTGTTGTAGAAGGGGCCCTTCCACACAGCCTGTGTTGACCTGAAAGGCTAGTCAATGCAGAGTTCAAAAGATGGTAATCTCTCCACCATTAACTTACCTGTTAATTTATCCTCAATGTCATTTAGTTGTTTTACTGCCTCCTTGACAAGATAAATGCCTAGTTTCCTTTCCCTTTTCCTAACATGGACCTTCAAAGTCTGTGTAAAAGATATTCTAAGTATTTTTAGAATTTGTGGATTTTGTTAAGTTGTTTTTAAGTTCATTTGATATATTAAATATCAACAATGATTTATAAAATAATTATTTTACACAATTTTAGTTTACGATCTGCGAATTTTAGGTTATAAAAATCTCTGTCCAAGAAACATTTACCGCTGTTTAGATAGATTTAAGGTCAAGCCTTTAAACATATCAGAAACTGAATAGCTTTAAACATAGGTGATGTTTGGGTTGTCGTTGGGTGAACATACATGTTTAAAAATCGATGTTTATGAACAGCAAGAAAGGGAATAGGCCTCTTAAACACCTAACTGTAAAAGTCCACAGGTACGGGAGTTTTGGTGTCAAAAATCGATTTTCTATTTTTGTTTATTTAAAATGGTCTCAAATATGTAGTTCTATTATTCTGCGTGTTCTTAAAATCATCATCCAGCATTAAGCTTTCATTCGTTTGAATCCTGCCACATACGATTGCAAATGAATACCTTAAAGGCACACTAGTGTTAAACTTTTGCTTCTTATAGGTTACACTGGTCTTCTGTGCGAAATCGACATCGACGAGTGCCAGACGTACCGAGAGGCGTGCGGTCGGGCCGGTAAGTGCGAAAACTTGCCCGGCTCGTACCGCTGCACGTGCGATATTAACGGCAAGTGCGGTCACCACTGCGACCTGGACGATCCCTGCGAGGCGGACCATCCTTGCACACACGGCGACTGTCACTCGCAGTGCGTCGACAAATCTGACTACTTTTGCCAGTGTCATGAAAACTATACCGGCAAAAATTGTACCGAACCCAAGGTAAGATTGTTAAGTTAAACTGCATTTATTGCAAATACAAAAAATAGGCTTAAATATTGACTAGGTAAAATTACGATAAACTAAAATTATGACAACTTAAGTTATCAGTAATCTAAAATAAAGAGATGTTAAAATGACAAAAACCCAAAATAACAAAAAGCTAAAATTACGGAAAGGTATAATAAACATTATTTTACTGTAGCACTCTATGCTTTACACACAAAATTTTACGCTCACAAAAATTTTGCGCGCAAATCTTATGTACGCGTAAATAAAGTCCAAATCATGAGAGAAGTCCGTTGCTTTGTCGAGTTACGCACAACGTTACTGTTGTGCTTAACGTGTTGAAAAGAAACAGTAAAACTACAATGATGACAAAGACATCAGATTATTTGATCTTAGCGTTGATTGTTCACTCAAGGCATATCGCTTCGTTTGGATACAGTGATGTGACTTCATTGCAGTGTTGCAAAAATCCTAATGTAAAAAATAATGCATTCGTCATTTTTTTTATGGAAATGTAATTCTAATCCATTTCCCATTAAAATAAAAAATTTAATGTAAAACATTTTCAATTCTCATTAAACAATTCAATGAGTTTAAAAAGTTTGCAATAAGTAATATTATTATTAGTTGAATCCCGCTATAACGAGGACGCAAGGGGAATTCGTTATATCGAAATCTCGCTATATCGGAACTATTTAATTTTAAGTCATTAATGTCATTATATGTCCAAAAAATTCATATTTTTTGTTGGTTATATTCAAAACTTCATTTTCAAGATGCTAGGCGACACAAACACAATTTCTGTAACTGTCTAGACAGCTGTCTGTAATTGACAAGTTAAGCAAATACATTTGTACAGTGTTAATAAATAAAAAACAGGCCACAAAAAATTGCATATTTTATTTAAAAGAATGTTAATAAAAACAGTTTGACTTATGGGGTAGTGCGAATTCAAACGAAATACCTGAATAGGTAGGATAACTTAACCAAGTCCGCGCGAAATTAAAAAAAATAAAAAAAACCTCATTTCATGGCTGGACGGACTATACCTACCTTAAAATCGATGTAATTAGTGCCGTCGTTATAATAGTAATAATGCTTTCTTTCATCGCCTTTTGATGCTTTACAAACATTCCAAATGAGGAGGTCCATTCCAAAACTCGGCTTATCCACTTTTTAAAGTATTCTGTAGGCCTGATATGCGTTAGTACTCACGTGTAAGGTTTTTGACATTTTGCTCAAAAACAACTAATATGGATAAGCCGAGTTCTGGAGTGCACCTCCTCATATAACATCCATAAACAAACACAAAATTACTTCTGCTCTCCTCCCAGTTTCCTTATTCTTCTGTACCTCTTTTATCCAACGCACTTCTCTTCTATCCTCATGTAACATATTTTTTTCTACTTTCACTCCATTCTTT
The DNA here is from genome assembly GCA_921294245.1 of Brassicogethes aeneus. Classification (NCBI taxonomy): domain Eukaryota; kingdom Metazoa; phylum Arthropoda; class Insecta; order Coleoptera; family Nitidulidae; genus Brassicogethes; species Brassicogethes aeneus. The sequence continues at coordinate 30,333,917 of OV121137.1, forward strand.
CAACTCACTACATTCCCTTAATAAATGTTCTACTGCATACTTTCCTTCCCCGCACAATCTACATAGGTACTCTCTGTATACCGCTGTCGTTATAATTTAATCACACTATAGGTAGAGAGTTACTACTCGTTAACTAATTTATTTTGTTAAAGCTTTTGTCTATCTCACCCCTGGTTAAATAATGAAGACTACCTAAATATAGGTAGTCTTCATTACCTAACCAGGGGGTAGAAGGTAAACAAGTATTTTTATTTAAGAGAAATTACTAACAGAGCCAATAAAATACAACAAAACAAATTAATGAAGGCATTAACTAGTTTCAAATTTTGTGGATGCCATTTTCAAGCTGACCCAATATCTCAAGCAGCTCTTCTTTGCTATCTCGGCCATGATTTTCAAGAAAGCCCCTAATTGTTAAAATTGCTGCATTCACTTCTTGACTAGTTGGAGCTAACCCTCTGTCCTCGCCAATTTCTCGCACCGTTATTTCTTCTTCTATATCTTGTCTGTCACTTCCCTCATCGCTACTCTCCTCGCTGCTCACTATTGAACTATTATTAATGATTTCTGAAATCATTTCTTCAGACGTTGGAATGGCACTGGTAGCTAAATGATCATCGATGGCAACAAATTCCTCAATATCAATTTCGTCACTAACTGAAACATCTTGGCGAAGAATCCACTCTGTTAACGGAATCTCATCTTCAGCTTCAAAGTCGGTATTAAGCCAGCCAGAATGCCTAAAGCAGTTACGAATTACTTCTTCCGAAACAAGTGACCAAGCTTCATTTACGTAAAGAATTGCATCAAGAACAGTAGTCTTAGGCATAACATCTATATCATTTTCCAACCTTTCAATTATGCGCTTTAATAAAAGTTTTCTATAGTGCGTTTTCAATGAACGTATAACTCCCTGATCCATAGGTTGAAGAACAGACGATGCATTGGGTGGTAGAAAGAATATTTTGATATTTTTTAATTCTTTCTTTAACTGTGGATGGGCTGTACAGTTGTCAACAATAAGAAGGATGCGTCTCTTGGTTCTAACTAGTTCTTTATCCCAGCGAACAAGTTCTTTTTTAAACAATTTCGCTGTCATCCACGCTTTTTTGTTGGCCTTGTACTCTACAGGTAGATTTTGGACTTCTTTAAAACATCGGGGCTTAGCTGATTTTCCAATTACAAAAAGACTTTTTTTATCTGTACCGGTCATGTTCGCGCACACCCAGACAGTAATTCTTTCCTTTGACAATTTCCCTCCAACGCACGGTTCATTTTTAAATCTTAAAGTTTTGTCAGGTGTTAGTTTATAGTATAGCCCCATTTCATCTCCATTAAAAATATCTTTTTCATTGTAACCATTAGTTGCAACTGCAAATTTTTTTAACCAGACCTCAACGGCCCTTTTGTCCACACTTTTAGCTTCCCCACAGATCTTTGCAGACCCGATATTATGTCTTTTTTTAAACCTATTAAGCCACCCCACGGAACATTTAATAGTTGGGGAATTATCGATTGTTTCAACAATGTTCAGGGCTTTTTCCCTAACAAGACAGCCACTGATTGGTACATTGGAAGCACGATTAGAGGAAAACCATTTAACTAAGACTTTTTCCATCTCCGGATTCTTTGAGGGTCGCATCTTTTTCACTTTTGACGAAAATGTTTCACTTCCCAATAAAATTTTGTGTTTGTTTTTGATGATTGTCGCAAGTGTCGAACTAGCCAAGCCAGTTTCGCGGCAGATATCTGCCTTCTTCATACCGTCATCTATTTTTTTGAGTATTTGAACCTTGTATTCTAAGGACAACGCTTTTCTTCTTGGTGCCATAACAAGAATTGGTAAAATAGAAAAATTTTAACTGTCACTATACCTATTGTCTTGATGACAGGCTGTCATTGACAGCTCGTGACAGTTTAAAAAAAGCAAAGGGGACTATTCAATAATTGAAGGGACCGGCAATTAGCTCGTTATAGCGGGATTTTCGTTATATCGCGTACTCGTTATATCGAGATTCAACTGTTATTATTATTATTCCATATGGAACATCATTAAAAAAAAATGTGTAATGGGTAATTAAATTTTTTTCCGTCAGCATATAAAAAATCAAATTTTGGAAAAACTTTTTGGTCGATATAAAAAAAATCAAATTTTGACAATTTTTCAAAATTAAAAAAATTTGCCAAAATTTATAATTAAAATTTTAAAATAAAATTCAAATTTTGAAAATGATTAAAATTTTCAAAAAAATCAAATAAAAAAATTTTAATTTTCAAAAAAAATAAAAAAAGTCAAATTGGAAAAAATTCAAATTTTGATAAAAATTCAAATTATGTCAAAAATTCAAAAAAGTTATGTTAAATTTAATTAAAAAAATCTCTAAATATGCATTTTATAATTTTAAAACAATTAACAAATATTTTTAATCTTTATTCAATAAATAAATAATTCACTCTGCGGAGTGAATTCTATTAATAATATCGAATAAATCCTTCTCGGAGTACATTTTAATCCTGGTTAGAGTGAATCAATTGAAAATAATCCACTCCGCATTTACCTACTCCACAAATTTTTTTACAGTGTACTGCGACTTTTTGATTGTTATTCAAATAATAACACTGTAGGGAGGTAAAAATATCACAGCTAAACGCTCGGACACGTAAACTTAATTTTTGGTCGTAGATTACAAATCCGTGCTTGGTTTAGCTGTATCCGCAGTTTTGGCACAAAACCCTATCTAACTGCTGTAATAGGTACGCCCTTTTGGTATTTAAAACGCGATATCTTTAGATGAAATATTTCCCTAAGTTCCAACTACAACCTATTTTCGTTACAAATATTTCGTATATTATTATGATATCCAATGAAAATCGTGCGAAAAATAAAAAACAAATGTTATCTACAACAAAAAATACTCATTTTCCCCCATTAAAACAAAAAAAAATGAGTAATGAAATAAATCCACATTACTCATTAAAATAAAAAATGTAATGTAAATTCTTACATTACTCATTAAAAACTGAAAATGAGAAATGTACAAGTATTTTTCCATTAAACAAAAAAATGAGTAATGTAAATTAATTTCATTACTCATTATGATAAAAATGAGCAATGAAATATCATTGCATTAAAAAAAAATGCGTTTTTTGCAACTCTGCTTTATTGTTACTGCTGGAACTGCTGCGACATACGTACGTCTCCGCCTTTCATGCGAATATGATGACGCAATTAAGGTCCTTAATACAACTTTTATAAACATTTTTTTACATAAAATTAGAGATGGGAAAATTCCCATTTGACGAAAATTCCTGGAAACTTTCCATCAAAAAATTCCCAAAACTTTCCGAAAGTTAAAAAAAAAATTATTGCGGAAATTGTAGTACTGCAGTTCTGACCAATAAAATATGAAAAAAAACTACAGGCAAAATAAAATCAACATTTGTAAGTGAGCCTGAGTCTATCATTTTTAAAAATACAGGCTCTGGAGTTGCTACAATTATATTTATTAGTGCCACTCCATTGACGTCTGTCCAACCATCTGAAAGAAGTGTCATGATCAGCCTCTTGTACTCTATATTCGACTACTTTTTGGATTCTAGAATATTCAGACTTAGGCAATGTTTTACTTAATTTATTTCTTCCAGGTAGCTTAAAACTTGGACGTAGTTGTTAAAAATATCAGGGTTTTCGACTAAATTAAAGTGGCAAGAACTAGAGTAAATTGCTCAAGCAATTAGTTCTTCCAATTTATTCTGTTAAGAGACATGTTATCAAAAAATTCTTTGTATGTTTCAAGTACTGGCATTGCTACCTGGGTGGCGATTCTCGAGTTAAGAGAACGCTATTCTCAAAGGAGAAGTGGGCGTGTTTCTCTCAAGTTTTGACAGGCTGCATTATTGAATTTAAGATAAGTAAGTGCGTTCTTCTCTCGGAAACTCTTTTCCGCTTTAGGAGAACCAAACCATCGCATGATTTCAAGAATGCAGCTTGTCAAAACCTAAGTGAAACACTCTCACTTCTCTCATGAGAAATCGTTCTCTCAACTTGAGAATTGCCACCCTGGGGCAGAGTTGCGAGATTTGTACTTAAAAAGTATTGCCATTAGAATATTTAAGTTACTTGAGAATGGAGAAAATAAAAATTATCAATACATTGTATTTTTTACTCTAAATTGATTTAAAGTAAAAATACAAAAATAATTGTACTTATTAATTTGAATAAATAATATTTTTTAGTACTTCGTAATGCAAAAAGTTTAAAGTCAAAGTAAAAAATTGATTGTACTTTTTTTTTAATTATTTAAATATTTTAAATATATTTTACAAATATTTTAATTATTGAAATGTAAGTATTTAATATTTGTTATCAACCATTGTATTGTTACTTTAAACTATTAATTTATCATTATCATGTTAACATAACCTTATAATAATTTTACATATTTTTGTAGTTTGCCTGAAGATGATCTAATATAGATCGAAACTAGTCGCAATAAAAACATAAACAAGCACAGAAGTATCCTTATTCACCATTCTAATCAAATAAAAAAAATATATATATAATGTATTCTGTTCTTTATTATTTTTTAATTATAAAATAAAAAAATATTTAGAATCAGTAAACATTTTAAGTTAAAATAAAAAGTACTTGATATTTTTTCTGATTATAATTACAAAATAAAAAAAAATGTAATTATCAAATTGGTAAAGTAAAAATAAAAAGTACAAGTATATATTTTTCTCTCATTACAATTATAAAATCAAGTAATAATTAGTAATGATAGCATAATCCATTAAAAAAAATACTCAGTACTCCCAACTCTGCCCTGGGGGACTCTCTTTTTGACTTTCAGTAGACTTAAAATTTTGCGTATATAATCTTGTAATATAAGATATTACTTTGTGGGGCACAAAGACACTTTTTTATATGTTTGACAAATATTTTTGGTATTTTCTTTGCACTATTTCTAAATATAAGATTTTTCTCTTGGCATTGTATATATATATAAATAAACGACAAAAACGTTAGAATGATTTTAACTTTGTTTATTGATTTTATTTTGTTTACCTTTTAAAAGGGTTTTTTTGCAAAAGATTTATGAATTGTGATGATGAGATCTTCAACAAACTTCTTCCTCTTTAAATTAATACAAATTAACTTCTTCTTATTCAGTTTTTCGGCCTTAATTCGCAAATCAGCTGTTAAACAATTGACATTTACATAAAAAACAGGGAAAGTTTCCGGTAACTTTTAAAGAAACTTTTAAAATGAAAATAAATTCCCGACTGGAAACTTTCCAAAAAGGAAACTTTCCTTAAAATGAAAACTTTCCGATTCCCATCTCTAAACAAAATGCTTTTTAAAATAATTATAAAAATATATTTTTTATTTTACAGATTTTGGCTAGTAAATCCGACGACGGCTTCAACATTCTTTACATAGTAATTCCAATCGTCCTAATAATTCTAATAGGCATGGCCGTCGTAATGATCGTGCTGGTAAACGTTGCTCGAAGTAAGAGAGCAACGAGGGGAACTTACAGTCCCAGTGCTCAGGAATTTTGTAACCCAAGAGTTGAATTGGACCACGTTCTCAAACCTCCGCCAGAGGAGAGACTTATTTAGCACCGTAAGACTAATTTGTGATTATTTTCGTTTGATATTTTGAACTTTAATATTTATTTTTGAACAGTTATTTTAAGAATCTATAATGGCCTAAAGCAGATTTAATGCTTAACTTAATTGATATTTCAAATTTGCATTAAGGCTCCATGCAGAAAGGATAGACAAAAAACAAATACAAACTATCATTTCTACATAAATAATTTAGAACAAATTTAATTAACTTATTTTAGGTTTACAACTTATTGTTTAAATAAAAACATGTTTTTATATTCTCATTACTTAAAAAAATTTACTTAATTACATATATTTACATTATATAAAAACTCATCTTGATAATCTTTATTAGTACCTAATTATACACAACATAACATGACAGATTTTAAGAAATTAGCGCTTTTTCAAATTATGAGATTTTCTAAAATTAACAAACTCTTATGACATGCCGTCCATGATGATTTGTGATAAATTGTTGTATATAACGTGTCTTGAATAGTATTGAACTGTGGTATTTACAAAGACTTAATAACTTTGTAGGTTTCAAGACATAAACCAAAGGAACTTGTACATATATTTCTAAATAAAGTAGCTTCATAGTTTTTATTGTAATTTAGGTATTTTATATACTTAGAATAATACATATAATATATATCATATATGTATGTGTAAAAATCGAATATAGAAATAAAATTAAATTTTAATAAATAAACGTTTTATTTTTTTCCTTCCGATTTTAATGTATACTGAATTGCGTACAGACTGCAGACTTTTTCTGTGTCTGATTTCCACATTTTCTGATATTTTTCGTGCATCTTTTCATCGTTCGATTCCATATTATTAATTTTATCAAAGTGCTCCGCCGATAAAATTTCTAATTTCTAAAAATAATAAAAATAAGTAATTTTGTTTGGGGTATTTTAAAAAAATTTCACCTTTATGGTAGATTCATAATATTCGTTAAAATCAATGGTTTCACTTAAAACTGAATTTGAACCAAAGTATTTACCTTCCTTTATTTCATATGTTTTATCCTTTAATTTTAAAAACATTTGAGTCATGTCTAAAACAAGTTGAAAATATTAAATTAAAACCATTTATTTTTAATTACTTGTATCTTTGTTTTCTGTAAAATTTTGTTTATTAAGCTCAATTTCTGTCAGTTCTACTATTGTGTTCATCTGTCTCTCTAAATCATCAACTAATCCCTCCAATAAAGTAATATTTACATTAAAAGAGTTAACAAAGCCGCCGCCCATTTTTAGTTTTTCCAATAGGACATTGTAGTTTTTGATATAATTATCCTTAAAAGGTTTACAAATTAATATACATATAGTATACACTCAAATTATGTTTACGTACTTTTAAAGGATAAAGGATTTCTTCAACTCTATTTTGGTAGTTTTCTTCCACATTTTTCATTTCTTCATTAAGCTTATCCAATAAATGCTTATTTTTGGGAAGACCATGAATAACTTTTAATTTATTGTGTATACCCATGTAAATATTCTCCAAATCTTTTGCATAAACATTTAAGCCATTCTCCATACTTTCAAAATTTTTATTTAATGTCAAAACTATATCGTGTTTTAGATTTTGAAAAAAAGTGGTTTTATAATCTGCTGTCGTATTTTTTAATTGGTTGATAAAATTGATAAATGTTTTGATATTTTCTATCCAATCTAATTCATATTGTAACTTAAAGCATTTGTATTTGTCTAATGTCTCACTCATTATAGTATCGTAAGATGGCTGATTTTTTTCAGTTTCATTTTTTTCTTTTACTGTATTATTTAGGTATTTCTATAAAAAAAACGTGTTTTGTTGGTTGTTTTATTATGACAAATATTGTCAAATTATTAAAATTGTCAATTTATTAAAATTCTTTCTAGTAAACCAAATTAACACATGTTCTATAACAAATATGACGACCCCTAAGAAAGATTTAACAACTGCTCACCAAGACTTTTTAATACATATGTACGAAAAGGAAACTGCGCTAACTTTAAAATGGTATAGAACCTATCAGAGTTCAACAAAAAAACGTGCCAATTTCCCCGTACATTATAATAAAAATATTAATAATGAACACCTACAGCGGGAATTTATTGCCAACAGACTGGAAGATTTTAAACACGATGATGCGGTTAAACACGGGGATAAAGAAACAGATGCGATTGATAAAAAATTCCTGAATATTATGAAACCTGTTGATCCAGATGTTAAAAAGATATTGATTTCAGGTATATGTATATCATTTGTAAAGGGTTTACCAATAAGCGCCTCCGAACTTTATACGACCTTGGGAAAAATTTGCATATAGTTTTATTTAACGCGCTCCGAGAAAACAAGCCTTGGGTCCTAAAAATGATTTTCGAGATTTTGATTGTTTAGAGTAGTACACGATATACAATAATAATATCCAATAATTTGTTATCTCAAAAATGTACAATGCTACGAATTTCCGAAGACGAGCGTTACTGCACAAGCTCCAATGCTGCAAGAACTTTAATCGCGTCCCCAGTAAAATTTCCCTTTTCGTTTTCTTAGAGCGTGTCACATGTGATTTTATTTATCACATACATATGTATTACATATGTATGTTATTTTTCTGCCCTACTCTGGAGAAAGCAGTAACTGTTAAACAAAAAAATTGTGGAAAATTAGCATGAACTACATTTTTATAAAAAGCAGTAGGTATTTAATTGATTTTTTTAACTTATAAGATATTTGACTGCATTTCTGTGTTGAATTCGGTTACAAAATGTCCATAGCTTTACCATAGCACAAGAAAACGCATCTTGCATTTTTTCCAGTTACTGCCTTTCTCCATAGTAGGGCAGTTTTGGTGTAAACAGCTGACGCATCATAGCAGGTTTCGGTTTTTAAGAGGGGGTAATAATTCGACACGGTCACGACCTTGTGGTCCTGAACGAGGCATAGCCTATGACTCATTCAGGACCACTGTGGAGACAAGGTCGTCACCGTGTCGAATTATTTCCCTATGACATAGGTTACATAAAAATGACGCCAAAAACTGAAATAAACAGTATTGAAATAAGGATGTGAAATAAGGAAGTGCCCTCTGCCTTGGTGGATATTCCTAATGCCGAGTGCCGGCTATCGACCTTGTATATTCTATATTTATTTTATTGTTAAATTAGTGTTTATACCGTTTACATTTAATTTATATTATTTAATTTAAAATTAGTGTTTATACCGCTTACATTTAATTTATATTATTTAATTTTTTTTCCAAATTTAATTTAAAAATATAATGAATATATATAGATCTTTATAATGAATAACACGAGTTGGTTACAGCTCTGTTTGCTGGGTAACGTCGATATTACGTGGAATGTATGGAACAAAAATGACGTCAACAATTGGTCAATTTAATGACGGAATAATAACCATATATTTTCATTTATGGAATAATAAATTATTTTAAAACCGAAACCGGTCATTAAAAATACGAAAAATTACGTTCACTGTACGTGAGTTAGGTAATAAAAGTCAATATATATAACGTCAATATCACGTGGAATGTATGAAAAAAAAGGACGTCAACAAGTGGTTAACTAAATGACGGAATACTAACGTCGATATTACGTAGAATGTATGGAACAAAATGACGTCAACATTCGGTCAATTAAATGACGGAATAATAACTATATATTTTCATTTACGGAATAATAAAATAATTTTAAAATCGAAACTGGGCATTAAAAATACGTAAAATTACGTACATTGTACGTGATTTAATAAACGTCAATGTAGAATACGTTAATATCACCTAGAATATAAGGGGTAAAAATGACGTCAATAATTGGTCAACTAAATGACTGAATACTAACGTCGATATACGTAGAATGTATGGATCATAAATGACGTCAACAATTGGTCAATTCAATGACGGAATAATAACCATGGTTATTATTCCGTCATTGAATTGACCAATTGTTGACGTCATTTATGATCCATACATTCTACGTATATCGACGTTAGTATTCAGTCATTTAGTTGACCAATTATTGACGTCATTTTTACCCCTTATATTTTAGGTGATATTAACGTATTCTACATTGACGTTTATTAAATCACGTACAATGTACGTAATTTTACGTATTTTTAATGCCCAGTTTCGATTTTAAAATTATATGCATATAATTTAATTTATGAAATGATAATTTTAAAATAATAATTTTAAAACCAAAACCGGTCATTAAAAATACGTAAAATTACACACACTGTACGTGAAAAAAAGGACGTCAAAAAGTGGTTAACTAAATGACGGAATACTAACGTCGATATTACGTCGATATTACGTGAAATGTATGGAACAAAAATGACGTCAACAATTGGTCAACTAAATGACAGAATACTAACGTCGATATTACGTCCATGACGTCGCAGACGTGTTCATTGAATAAATCTGCTAAACAATTTCCGCACTTTTCCAAAATACTGTAACCATTGTTAAATGAACCTGAAACCATTTTGTGTGCTAAAAAGGTTGATGAAGGCTTTTCTTTTATGGTTTGATAGATTTTTTACAGGTTTTTTCTCAAATTCCTTATCTTGCGAATTTTGAATATCTTGAAATGTCGGAGAATTTCAAAGAGCGGGAAAGTTGTCAAAGTTTGAACATTTCCTTTGCTAAACCCTTCATAATTTGCATAGGCGCGAAAATCTGATATGTTGGCTCAACATGAAACCCAAATGTTCTAATGCTATTTATTTAAATTTCAGCTGTTCCGGATGCACGCAACAAATATTTAAAGGAACGTTATAACGTTCTTCCGGAAAATCGTTACTATTTTCCAGAATGCACGAATTTTGATTACGGTTGGGAAATGTGGAGCAGTCCGAAACAGTATCAGGGTTTTGGAAACCAGGCCATAATCAAAAATTCATTTTATCGAAGAAACGGAACTCAACGAGATCCAGACTGGTACAGGGAACCATGCAAGCTAAGCCCCACCATATGCGGCATCATTTAATAAACATTTCGACTATACTTACTATTGTGTTTGTTTGTACTTCGTTGAAGGATTTGTAGAGTTCGCTGTTTAGTTTACTGAGGTATTTGATTTCTTCTACAGGTTTTTTGTCGAACAACATTTTTGTGTAGTCTTTCATTTTGTGTTCCAAGTCTGTTGTTTCTAAATCGCTATCCTTATTTTCTTCCTTAGGTGGATTTAAGCAAAGATGCACTGAAAAATAAATCGTAAAAAATATAATTTTCTTCCTGCTTCCTAAAAAAATACTTACTATTTGTTAATGCAGTTAAGGGTTCAGGATGTGAAAGGTATTTCTTCATTTCATTAATATTGTTAAGGATCTCCTTAAAAGAATTGTCAATTTCCTGTATTTCGTCTAAATTCCCTTCTCCCTTTTCCATTAGTTTCGTAATCCCTTGTAAGCTTCTTCCGGCAGCACTTATGCTATTTTTTATGTCATTAATATCGTTTGATATTTTCTTTTTAGCTTTATTTTCCAAACCTGTGTTTTCTTCATGGTATTGAATGGTGTTCATAAAAGGTAAAGACCTTCAAATTAAATAAGAGTAATAACACAAGTCTACAAAACCCAACCCAACATATTTGTTGAAATCAGACTTTAGCTTTTCAAAGTTTTTTGATGCTCCATCGCGTTAGGAAATATTTTTTACACAGAACCCGTTCCACTTTGAAATTCTTTTAAAAAAATATCTCCTCTAAGTTATCAAAATAAATCAAATTTTTACCTAAACTACCTATATGGTTTGAAAACTCACATTTTAAGTAACGCTTCTCGAAAAGAAAAAAGGAAAAAAGGGTATTGAGAAAAATCAAAGAGGATTTTGAAGGGTAAGCTTAGTACTTTCAAATGTGATTTTGTAATTTTTGTGAAGGAAAAAACTTGATGATGTAATGCGTTTTTTCCTCCTTTAGGTTAGAAGTTTTTGGAAAACTTGATCTGTTGGCAATTCTCACGTCAAATATGGTTTCTGTAAGTTAAATACTTTCGAAAAAATATAGATTTCTGTTTAAAAAATTTGTAGTTAGAAATTACTCATACTCATACTCAAAAATTTGTAGTTAGAAATTACGTTTGTTCAACATTGTTTGTTTCTTTATACAAAGTATCTTCATATTTAATTTCTTGTTTTTTTGTATCCTTCACTACAGCATCACAAGCTTTTTTGGTCTTTTTTTCTAATTTTTTTAATTTTTTCAGAAATTCCTTAGCCTCGTCCGCAAATGTTCCTTCCTCAGAAAATAATCTATAATAATTAGGGTGGTTCTTATTCGACCTTTGTCGAAATTTTCATCGTGCCGCCCCCTCATTTGTTTTTAAAAAATATTTAAAAAATGTATGCCAAATTTGAATGTCCTAACTTATTTCCTTCTATTGCCTGTAACAAGTTTTCCAGATAGAGGATTTTTGCCTTTGATGCATTAATTTTTAAAAATTATCATTAATCTATGAAAATGTATAATTTTTTGAGAAAATGTAGAGAATATAAGTTACTTTAAAACAAAAAAAAAAGAAATCATGTATTTGTATCCGAAGGTCTTTTTTACTTCGCTCGATTATTACTTACATTTTTTCATATAGGGGATTTTTGTTTTAAAACGCAATAATTTTATAAAATCATTAATAATTATTAATTATTAATTATAATTAATGAACATCTCTAACTTTTTGAGAAAATGAAGGGAAAATATGGTAGTTTTAAACAAAAAAAAAAGAATTCATGTATACATGAATTCTTGACATATATGTCCATAGTAAGGTAATATATAACTGGATAAAAAACAAACACTGTTTTTGAGTTTCACGAATTTATTTAAATTTTATGACAATTGTTCCGCTAACACAGTAGCTTCTTCAGAAATGATTTTAAACTTATCTAATAACGAACTTATATAACACAATATTGCAGGTAATGGGTTTTTTTATAAAATATTAGTACTGTATAATTATTTTACCCGTCGAAGTTTAACAAAAGTTGTAATAAAATAATTTTGGGGATTTTCTATCTTATATAATATTAGAATAAATTTAACAGGGGGGAATTATTAGTTTCTATTTGATCTTTTAGAATAATATCAGATTTTTTTAATTTATTAATTTCCAAAGATTCCAGCAAATTTAACTTCGTACCCTTATTTTCAACATGCAAAATTTTGTAATTATTATCAAATGAATGGTTTTCTTGAATTAAATGGTTAGCAAACATTGAATCTGTTTTTTGATTAATAAAATATTTTCGATGTTCATTAATTCTAGTTTTAAACTTGCGGCCTGTTTGTCCTATGTAAGTTTTTGGACAATCTGGACATTGTAGTTGGTAGACTCCAGATTTCGTGTCTTTCTTAGGTTTGTCTTTGTTATTTTTTATAAATGTACTCAAATTGTTGTTGGTTTTGAATGCTATTTGCATATTATTCTTTTTAAAGAAATTCGACACATGTCTTGTCTCATTACCTAAGTACCTATGTGACAATGTTATATGTAGCTGTAGGGTTCTTTAGTGTTGGAAATACTTGGTTTATAGCCATTTTCAGTTTTTTGTTACTTAAAATATTATTAATTAATTGTGTACTATAACCATTGTTCGTTGCAATTTGTTTAATTAAATTTAATTCATCTTGAAAATCGGATTCTGTCATTGGTACGTTTAAAAGTCTGTGTATCATGGAATTAAAGGCTGCTATTTTTTTAGAAAAAGGATGTGAGGAACTATTAGGTATGTATTGTTATGTCTGTGTAACTAGGTTTATGGTAGATTTCAAATGTGTGAGTATTATTCTTTTTTTGGATAGTAAGATCTAAAAAGTTAATTTGATTATTTAGTTCTTCTTCCATTGTAAATTTGATATTGGGGTGTATTTGATTAATAAACTTTAGGAAGCTATTTAATTATCTTTTTGTACCTGTAAAACATGTTAGGATGTCGTCTACATATCTGTACCAATATAGGAATTGTTTCATGTTAGGATGTTTATGAATAATTAATTCTAAGTGGTTTACAAAAATATCAGCTAGTAATGGACTAAGTGGGTTACCCATAATTAATCCATTATGGCTAGTGTATATTTTATTGTTAAATTGGAAGTAATTTTGTTTCAGGCAGATTTCTAGAGTAGTATTCAATATGTCTTTTTTAATAACTGGATTGGTACCTATTATTTAGATCAGGTTATGTAATATATTAATTGTTTCTAAAGGGAGTACACTGGGAAATAAATTAATAATGTCAAAAGAAATTAATTTAGCATTGTTAGGTACTGGGATATTTCCCAGTGTACCCCCTTTAGAAACAATTAATATATTAAATAACCTGTTAGATCTAAATAATACCAATCCAGTTATTAAAAAAGACATATTGAATACTCTAGAAATCTGCCTGAAACAAAATTACTTCCAATTTAACAATAAAATATACACTAGCCATAATGGATTAATTAGTCCATTACTAGCTGATATTTTTGTAAACCACTTAGAATTAATTATTCATAAACATCCTAATATGAAACAATTCTTATATTGGTACAGATATGTAGACGACATCCTAACATGTTTTACAGGTACAAAAAGACAATTAAATAGCTTCCTAAAGTTTATTAATCAAATACACCGGTGGGGCCCCAATATCAAATTTACAATGGAAGAACTAAATAATCAAATTAACTTTTTAGATCTTACTATCCAAAAAAAGAATAATACTCACACATTTAAAATCTACCATAAACCTAGTTACACAGACATAACAGTACATAATAGTTCCTCACATCCTTTTTCTCAAAAAATAGCAGCCTTTAATTCCATGATACACAGACTTTTAAACGTACCAATGACATAATCCGATTTTCAAGATGAATTAAATTTAATTAAACAAATTGCAACGAACAATGGTTATAGTACACAATTAATTAATAATATTTTAAGTGGCAAAAACTGAAAATGGCTATAAACCAAGTATTTCCAACACTAAAGAACCCTACAGCTACATATAACATTGTCACATACTTAGGTAATGAGACAAGACATGTGTCGAATTTCTTCAAAAAGTATAATATGCAAATAGCCTTCAAAACCAACAACAATTTGAGTACATTTATAAAAAATAACAAATACAAACCTAAGAAAGACACGAAATCTGGAGTCTACCAACTGCAATGTCCAGATTGTCCAAAAACTTACATAGGACAAACAGGCCGCAAGTTTAAAACTAGAATTAATGAACATCGAAAATCTTTTATTAATCAAAAAACAGATTCAACGTTTGCTAACCATTTAATTCAAGAAAGCCATTCATTTGATAATAATTTCAAAATTTTGCATGTTGAAAATAAGGGTACGAAGTTAAATTTGCTGGAATCTTTGGAAATTAATAAATTAAAAAAATCTAATATTATTCCAAATGATCAAATAGAAACTAATAATTTATTCTAATATTATATAAGATAGAAAATCCCCAAAATTATTTTACTACAACTTTTGTTAAACTTCGACAGGTAAAATAATTATACAGTACTAATATTTTATAAAAAACCCATTACCTGCAATATTGTGTTATATAAGTTCGTTATTAGATAAGTTTGAAATCATTTTTGAAGAAGCAACTGTGTTAGCGAAACAATTGTCATAAAATTTAAATAAATTCGTGAAACTCAAAAACAGTGTTTGTTTTTTATCCAGTTATATATTAGTGACATGGAGTTTCATCAAGTAAAGGTTGAAACAATAAAATATTCCATAGTTGGGTCTTTTTTACTTCATTCAATTATTACCTACTATTATTGTTGTTTTATTGAAAATGGCATAAAAATCAAAATACAGTAATAATTTGCATTTAATGAATAATTAGTGTGTTTTGAAACGTAATTTTGTACTTTTCCAATATTGGTGCTACCTAAATATCTTTTAGGCAATCTTAAATTATTTGTTTTATAATACACCAGCAAGAAGATTCTTTCAGCGATGGAATATCGATGACTCTTTTTTGAAAATCGATCCGACTATGTGGCATCAGGACGAAAATTATTGTGGTATTCGCTATTTTATAATAGGTATTTGGAATAAAACACTTGTATTGCTTGTAGATGTGTACCGCATCGATAACCGACGACTAATGAATCCTCACTATCGTGATGTGGTAATCATCTCTTTATTAGTCACATATTTACAACTGTTATAATAATATTTAGGTATTACATACACCACATCTCTCCCTTTTTATAGTAACAATAAATAATGCAACAATATAGACCCTATTATAAATAAACTAACAAATATACAAACCAAATACTTAATCACTATCTTATAATAACTTACAATTAACATAGCTTATAATAATAATGAAACAATATAGACATAATACAAATAAAACTAACAAATATACAAACCAAATACTTAATCACTATCTTATAATAACTTACAATTAACATAGCTTCTAATAATAATGAAACAATAGAAACCATATAAAAATGTACAAGCAAAATACTTAATTTCTATACAATGTTAACTTATATATATTATTACAGCTTATCAGAATTCCACACTATCCTAAAACAATTATATTGTATTAGTTTACGTAGGTACTTTTTGTGTATTCTAAAAATACATAAATTTTATAAATATAAAATATATTTGTTACGATTCTAACTCAGGATCACATACTTTCCATTCTCCCTCAACTTTTTTTAAATGTACAATATTTCGCCGATACTCTTGGCCGGAATTATCATTTCGAATAGTTACATCACCTCCTTTTTTAGTTAAAACTGTATGAGGTGCAGGGTCGAAATTTGGGGTAAGCTTGTTGGTTTTTATTAAATTTTTTTGATAAACTTTATCTCCTATATTCAGTGCTATATCTTCAGAAGCCCTTCTTTTTCTATCTTCGTATTCTTTACCCCTTTCTTTTTGTATGCTATCTTTGTCTCTTGCTGCTTCGTCTTGAATATTTTCTGTGTCCATTGACAATGGAATTTTATCCCTAAATTGTCTTCGAAAAAATAGTTCACTGGGTGTTTTTCCGGTGGTGCTATGTGGAGTACTGTTATACATTATTTGGTAGTCAATAAGTTCTTGGCGCCAATTGTTTTTTACAGCTTGACTTATTTTAAGTCTCTTTAATATGTCTCTGTTTTGTCGTTCCACTTCTCCATTCATTTGTGGCCAATAAGGTATTGTATTATAAATCCTTATTCCATTTTCTGTGCAAAAATTT
Organism: Brassicogethes aeneus; assembly: GCA_921294245.1. Taxonomy (NCBI): domain Eukaryota; kingdom Metazoa; phylum Arthropoda; class Insecta; order Coleoptera; family Nitidulidae; genus Brassicogethes; species Brassicogethes aeneus. The sequence continues at coordinate 30,350,763 of OV121137.1, forward strand.
TTCATCTCTTCACTTATAAACTGTTTTCCGTTATCAGCAGTTATCGATACAGGATAACCAAGTCTGGCAAAAATATCTTTTAATACATCAATTGTTGTTCGGGATGTTATTGTTCTCATTATTTTAATTTCTTTATATCTACTAAAATAATCTACTAAAACAAAAAGGTAATCTCCACTTGGAAGTGGTCCCAAAAAATCTACGGCAACGTCTATCCAAGGTCCCACAGGAATTTGTCTTCTTTTCATTGGCATAGGGGCTACTGGATTTGAAACTAATGTACACCCTTTGCATGATTTAACTAATTTTTCGGCATGATCGTCAATTTTAGGCCACCATACTTTTGTTCTTAATCTCGATTTCATTGCCACGATTCCTGGGTGACCTTCATGTGCTGCCCTTAGAACACGCTCTCGAAGATTGGCTGGTATTACAATTCTTGTTCCTCTTAAAAGAATTCCTTCGGATTCGCAGAATTCTGTATGAAATGTTTGGCAGTATTTGATTGGATTTTGCCAGTTATTGGTTTTCATTCCCAATTTAATTTTTTTAATTTCGTCATCTTCTTCCGAGGCTTCCTTAATTTCCTTAAGGGAAACCGCTACTGGTCGTGAGTATTCAATAATTTGGTTAACATAATCGAAGTATTTCGTTGAAGAAGGCTTAACATAACATAGCCGTGAAAGAGGATCGGCTATATTGGATTTTCCAGGACGATATAAAATTTTATATTTAAACGACTGTAAACGAAGTACCCATCGTTCAATTCTGGCACATGGACGTGACTTTGGTCCAAAAATTACTTCCAACGGCTTGTGGTCTGTAATTAATTCAAAGGAGTCTTTTCCGTATAAATAAATTTTAAAGTGTTCAACGGCCCACACCAAAGCTAAAGCTTCTTTTTCATTTTGACAATATCGTTTTTCTGTGTCAGTAAGACTCTTATTTCCATATGCTATTATCCTTGGGCCCTTGCCGTCAAACTGAATTAAGTCGGCTCCAAGTCCCACTGGACTTGCATCTGCAACTACCTGCGTTCGGTCGGAAGGGTCGTAGTATCCTAAATTTGGTATTTTGGCTAAAGATTCTTTCAGTTGTTTAAATGCCGATGTCTGTTTGTCTCCCCAGAATTTTAAGATATTTGCATGTTTGCCTAGTTTAAGTCTTAAAAGTTTTCGCAAGGGTTCAGTAAGTGTTGCGAGATTTGGTAGCCATTTTCCAATAAAATTTATAAGACCCAGAAAACTATGTACTTCCTCGATTGTTGTTGGCGTTCTAAATGTTTTTACTATATCTATATAACTTTCAAGAGGTTTAATACCTTCCGGGGATAGGGTATGCCCAAGAAACTTGACTTTTTTCATTTTAAAACTGCACTTTTCCATGTTTAGCATAACATTATTTTCTTTAAGTAGGTCTACTGTAAACTTAATTCTTTGATCATGTTCTTCTTCAGTGTTTCCGTATACAATAATATCATCAATAAAGTTAACTGTTCCTTTACATGGTAATAAAATTTTTTCTAAAGTTTTTTGAAATATTTCAGGTGCTGCATTTATGCCAAACAAAAGCCGTTTATACCGAAATAACCCTTTACTACTTATGAACGTTGTGATGTATCTAGATGATTTCGAAATTTCAATTTGGTGAAATGCGTTTTTTATGTCTAAGCGGGAGAAAAATTTAGCTTTCCGAAAATGAGGCAATAATGTATACATAGTGGGCAGTGGATAATTTTCACGTTGTATTGCCACGTTGGCCCTTCTCATATCAATACATATACGTATATCCCCATTTTCTTTTATTATTGGGACAATTGGCGAAACCCATTCCGAAGGACCTTTGACCTCTTCAATTATATCAGAAGCGATCAATTCGTCTAATTTTTTATTTACTTTTGCTTCCAACGGAATGGGTATACGCCTGTATGGTTGACTAACTGGCGATACTGTTTTATCGATTGGAATGTTCACAAGTACATTTTTAAATTTTGGAAATGGTTCATTTGAAATATTGTTTATGCCAATTCCAATTTTAAGAACTCCCAAAGAAATTGCGGTGTTTTTACCTAATAAATTTCTTATTCCGTTTTTTATGACGTGAAAAGTAGCTATTTGTGTTTTTTTTTCTATTTCAATTGTTGTTTCAAAGGAGCCTAATATTTTTAAGGGTTCTGAAGACCCGTAAGCTAACATAATTTTATTGCAATTTTTTATTTGATTTTTTACTCTCACCTGCAATTTCTTTAAAAGTTCCCAAGTTTTATCAGTAATAATGTTAGATTTACAACCTGAATCAATTAACATTTTTACAGCTATTCCACCTACCTTACAATTTATTAATTCATCATCGTCAATATGGAAAACGTATTCGGTGTCAGATGTTTCTACGCAGTCCACATTTTCTTCATTTTGCTGTTTTTCCCTCTTTTTTTCTTTACCTCCTTTTTCGTTCGAACTTCTCATATTAAATTTAAATTTCTTGTAGTTACTTTGGACAGGTCCACTTGGGAAAGGCCGCTTGTTCTTGTGGAAACAACATTTCTGAAAGTGTCCGCGCTTCCCGCAATTTTTGCAATCAGAATTATTAGCCGGGCATTTGTGCTCCTTGATGTTTTCAAAAGCGTTTCCACATTTGAAGCATTTTTTTGATGGATTTATTTGGTACCTTTTTGCAGTTACAGCATTTACTTCCCTAGGTTTCTCAGTAAATTCCGATAGTTGCCTTTCCACCGTTTCCAATGTGTTAGCTTCCGATATGATTATATTTAATGTGATTGAATCACCAGTAGAAAGAATTTTCTTTCTAAGATCCTTTAATAAGCATTTTTCCGCTATTTGGTCTATTAGTTGTTCATCTGGGTTGGTGAACTGGCATTTTTCCGCTTGATGTCTAAGTCTTACTAAAAATTTTTCAAACTTCTCGCCAGGCTCTTGCTTTAGAAGTCTAAATATATGCCTTTCATACACCTTGCTTTGTTTTGGTGCAAAATATTCATCCAACTTTTCAATGGCGATGTTGTAAACATCATTATTTTCCGATGTTTGTATGTTTGCTCCGGGTAGGTTATAAAATACCTCTTGTAAGGCCAGACCGCCATGATGCAAGAGCATTGCTCTCTTTCTAGAAGTTTCAGTTACACCCGCTGCTTCTAAAAATATTTGGAGCGCTCTCTTCCATTTGTGCCATCTGGATCCTACTGAAGTAGGTTCACCATCACAGTCAAAACTTTCAAGTTGAGGTATGTTTGCCATAATCTAAAATAAATTCGTTTATTTGGAATTATATTTTTTTTCTATGTCAAAGTAGTATTTAAATATAAAAACTCAAAGTAGATTCATTTTAATTATTATCAAATATTTATGCTTATGATTAATACCATCTTGATAGCATTATGTAACAGGTATCTTTACTTTATTTTGTAAATAATTTTATTTTTCAGGTATACTTAAATACCTATGCCCTCCTTGTTTCCAAGTTCCAGACTTATTTACTTTATTTTGTAAATAATTTTATTTTTCAGGTATACTTAAATACCTATGTCCTCCTTGTTTCCAAGTTCCAGACTTATTTACTTTATTTTGTAAATAATTTTATTTTTCCGGTATACTTAAATACCTATGTCCTCCTTGTTTCCAAGTTCCAGACTTATTTACTTTATTTTGTAAATAATTTTATTTTTCCGGTATACTTAAATACCTATGTCCTCCTTGTTTCCAAGTTCCAGACTTATTTACTTTATTTTGTAAATAATTTTATTTTTCCGGTATACTTAAATACCTATGCCCTCCTTGTCTCCAAGTTCCAGGCTTATTTACTTTATTTTGTACCTAATAATATATTTATTATTATTTTCTTTTCATTATTATTTACTTTGAGGTTTATATTTTGTTTTAGCATCTAGCATGTATATATATTTACCAATAGGTACATACATAATTATATTTACGTACTTATATCCTCGTCGCCACTTGTGGTATTCGCTATTTTATAATAGGTATTTGGAATAAAACACTTGTATTGCTTGTAGATGTGTACCGCATCGATAACCGACGACTAATGAATCCTCACTATCGTGATGTGGTAATCATCTCTTTATTAGTCACATATTTACAACTGTTATAATAATATTTAGGTATTACATACACCACAATTATCAAAACGGTTTAAAAACTGTAACTCAGCTGAGAATCGTTAACGATGCTGCCGAAAGAGCTGTGCATTTATTTGACGAGTATAACTCCATCATAACACACAATGAAGACCAGAAACAATTTGTTGAAAAGCATTTCCCGACGCAAACAAAAGACTGTTGTAAACAATTTTTAAAATACCAAAAACCTAATTATCTGGGTTTTATTTTGTTTATTTTTTTGCCATTTTAACTATGTTACTTTCTTTAAAAATAAACAATCTAAAAATCAATTTCATTATTTACATAATTGTAATTTTGTACTTTTCTAATGTTGGTCCCTAAATATTTTTTAGGTAATCTTAAATTATTTGTTTTATAAAACAAATAATTATTTGTGCGACAAATTTTGACCTTACAATTTGAACTGGGATGAAATGTGGAAAAATCGAATCTATGCAACCCCCAAAACTAATCTTTAAAGGGGTTTTGCTAGTTTAGCTCGAATAATGGAGATAAAAGCCCTAGAACTTAAAAAATATGAATTTTATAGAAAAATGCTCGGACACGTCGATTTTTATTTTATATGACGCAATTTTCAGTTGATTTTGAAATTTTTATTTTTTCACAGATTCACTTCCAGCCACCCCACTTTTTTTTTTAAAGAAAACCGACCCTTTGTTATACCTTAAATAACAGGTAATGTACTCTCTAAAAATGAATTAGTCAAAAGTAACTAATTTAATAGTTAATAGTGGCTACTTTTTCACTTGTGCCATGGTTAACCATGGAATACCATGGTATCCCAAAATTTAACAGCCAATTCTTATGTAAAATTTTCCCCTGAATCAGAAAATACCGTCAAAATTTAAAAAAGTAGAACAGTTTTTGAGATATAGTCAATTCCATATTTTTTAACTGTTGACGACTTTTTCGGATTCAGGAGAAAATTTTACATAAGAATTGGCTGTTAAATTTTGGGATACCATGGTATTCCATGGTTAACCATGGCACAAGTGAAAAAGCAGCCACTATTAACTATTAAATTAATTACTTTTGACTAATTTATTTTTAGAGAGTACATTACCTGTTATTTAAGGTATAACAAATGGTCGGTTTTCTTAAAAAAAAAAGTGGGGTGGCTGGGGGTGAATCTGTGAAAAAATAAAAATTTCAAAATCAACTGAAAATTGCGTCATATAAAATAAAAATCGACGTGTCCGAGCATTTTTCTATAAAATTCATATTTTTTAAGTTCTATGGGCTTTTATATATCTCCATTATTCGAGCTAAACTGGTAAAACCCCTTAAAGGATTTGTTTTGGGGGTTGCCTAGATTCGATTTTTTCAGATTTGATCCCAGTTCATTTTTTGTGTTGCACAGTGTAATTTAAGATTGCCTAAAAGAAATTTAGGCAGCACCAACATTAGAAAAGTACAAAGTTATTTTTCAAAGCACACTAATTATGCATTAAATGCAAATTATCACTGATATTTTGTTTCTATGCCATTTTCAATAAAATGACAATAATAGTAATAATTGAGCGAAGTAAAAAAGACCTTAAGATGGACATACATGAATTCTTTTTTTGTTTAAAAGTACCATATTTTCCCTTAATTTTCTCAAAAAATTAGAATTGTTTATTAATTATTAATGATTTTATAAAATTATTGCGTTTTAAACCAAAAATCCCCTATTTGAAAAACTAAGTAATAATCGAGCGAAGTAAAAAAGACCTTAGGATGAAAATACGTGATTTCTTTTTTTTTTGTTTAAAAGTAACTTAAGTCCTTTACATTTTCTCAAAAAATTATACTTTTTCATAGATTAATTTTAAAAAATTAATACAAAAATCCTTTATCTGGAAAACTTCTCGTTGTTACAGGCAATTAGGGTTGGGACAGTTGAAATTTTCAAATGAAAATTTCAATTTTGAAAGTTTCAAACTTGATATATTTCATTTAGTTGGAAAAGTGAAATTTTTAAAAATTTCAAATGAACTTTTCAATCCGAAAATTTCAACATTGCCTGTGAAAGTTTCAGAAATTTCATTGAAAGTTTCGCAATTTACTGAAAATTTCGCATAAATTTCACATGCGGCCTCCCCTGGGACCTTTAATAATAATTTACAACAGATTCCGAATCGACCAATAAGAACGAGTTATCAAGCGTCTGGGCGTTTTTGTTTAGTTCGGCTTGGATTTGAATACACTATAAGTAATTATTGTTACTTATATGCATAAATTAATTTAAATAATTTAATTCAGTTACCAATTTAATTTGTAAATTAAATCAGACTTTAAATTAATTTAAATAATTTAATTCAGTTACCAATTTAATTTGTAAATTAAATCAGACTTTAATTTTTTTTTAAAAGTCATGATTAATTTAAACTTTTACTTTTGCTATAATTGCATCGGAAAACGGATAAAAAATGCCTTTGGCTCATAAAATTTTGATGAAGTTTATTCAATTATCGTAAAATTTCAGTAAAATATTTAAAAGTAATAAATATATATAAATATAAAACAATGAAAGTGGCACAATCTCATTAGGTTACCAAAAAGTGCTATATCCCTTTTAGTTTTAGTAATTTTAAAAATATTTTAAAAGGAAATCTCAAGAAATTTGTGGTAACCATAGGTATTTACTATTTATATTATTGGTGCAGGGACCCACAGAGGGGTGAGGTAAGAGAGGCAATTTGCCATGGTCCCCGAGTGGGCTTATTTCAATATTAATATATTACACTTAAAGTGATTGAAATTTATTGAAAGTTTTAATAAATTTCATAAATTTCAATAAATTTCATAAATTTCGTGAAATTTCAGAAATTTATGAAATTTTGATAAATTTCATAAATGTCATGAAAATTTCAAGTGAAATTTCAAGTACAAGCAAAAAGTGAAAGTTTCCCAACCCTACAGGCAATAGAAGGAAATAAGTTAGGACATTCAAATTTGGCATACATTTTTTTAATATTTTTTAAAAACAAATGAGGGGGCGGTACGATTCAAATTTCGAGATCGGTCAAATAAGAACCACCCTAATAATAATAATAATTAAAAAATAATATTAATTAATCAGTTTTATAAAAAATTGTAGGATTCATTCCTTTCTTACCTTATACTTTTTTTGAATTGATAATTGGCGTATTTAACGCATTCAATAAAATTATCACAATCTTTTACAAATTTAACCACCAATTCATTTATTTCACTTTTAATATACAACATTTTTGTTTCACATATTTTTATACATGCTTGGACCTGCCTTGGATGTTCGAATTTCCCTAATTCTTCAATTATTTTTTTTAAATAATCTCGAAAATTTTGTAAAATATTTTCAATTTCATTTTGAGTCGAAGCCTTTTTTTGTTTCAACATTAATATTCCATCATCTATACCTCTTGCGTGAGTATCAAATGCCTCTTGGTGACTTAATATTTCCTCCAGCCTTCTCGAATAAATCGTATGTTTAATCCTCTCGTATCGCATAGTGTTAAATGCTCGCTGGGTTTTAGATTTATGTGTAATGTTTTCTATTTTTTTATTTACGTATTCGGTAGCTTTCTCTATTATCTCATTTTCACAACTGTCATAGTAATTGGTCAAGGCATCCCAAATTCTTAAACGTGTAAACAATTTATTTTCTAAGTAACATATGTTACGTGTTACGTTTGATTTATTTCTTAAGTTGTAAAATTATCTTGGGATGGTTTAGGACATATATATGTTAGATAATTAACGTCGAAAACGATTTAACTCCTATCGACTTTTTTAACCAACCAAAGACAATTTTTTAACTCAAGGAAAAAATCGAATAAAATTTAAGTTCTATTTGATATTATTAAAATGATGATTTGTTTACCCAAACATCCAATTTTTCAATAGGTAAGTTTTGTATTTGCACAATGTTATATCAGGATTCATTAAATATTCGCTGGGATCCACCACAATTTTAGTTTTACTTGCTCTTGGTCTTTGACTTTTTGGATCAAAGTACTCATCAATTTGAAAAGTCTTAAGAAATCTTTGTATTTCAGGTCTCAGTACTCCAATTTCCATTTTTATGTTGTCTAAGTATTTTTTTACAACAACTATTTCTGCCTTTTCTTGCGATGTATACCTGAAATTATTACTTATATTTTTTTGTATACCGACTATATTTAACAACTACTAACATATTGTCAACATTACGTAGAAATTTAAACGCCTCGTCTAATACTTTTTTAAGTTTTGCTTCAGATGGTTGTTGCCTCAATTTATCAATTATAAGGTTAAATTTATTTTCATATACCTAAAGTAAAACAAATTATGACAGAATATGATTAAACAATATCTGTACCGTTTTGGTAAAACTAGATAGATGTATTTTTTCTAAAATTAAACGAGTGGGAAAATAATATAAAAACTTGATATTCATTGAAAATAAAATACTGCTGAACTGAAAAGTTGTTTTTTTCGACTTATTAAGTTTTTTCCAAATAGTGTAGAAATAATAAGCAAGTCGTGTAGAGTCAAAACACATAAGTTGTTGTGCAAGTGCAAAAACTTAGTCCAGTAAAGGGGCGTGCGCAGGATTGTGTCCTGGAGAGGGGCAACGTCGGGTAAGTTAAGTAAGTAACTATAGTATTATAATAAGACTACTACTAATATTAGTAATGGTATACCTATCTATAGTAGTATATCCATAAATAAATAAAAAATAAATAAAACTTCTATTTGGCATAAAATAATTGTCGCTTTACCACATTTCTTAAATTGAATAAAAATACATAATGTCAATCCTTTTTTTTTCTTTTTTGGAGTTCATTCATTAATGGCCACTTGCACCTTAAGTTTAACAGTGGTTTTATTTTTAACACAGGTTTATTTTTCATAACTGGCTTGCACCGTAAATTAATCCTTGTTTAAATACCTCTAAGGATAAGAACTTCTTATCCCACTCATTTTGAGTGAGATAAGAAGTTCATTAACGCACGCGTTTTTCTCTGTTTTTAACCAATCAAATAAAAAAGTCAAAATGTCAAAATAACCCTAAATTAAGTCTTAGACAAAAATAATTACCTACCGTTTATTTTTTCATTTAGAGGCGTAGATAAAAATTTGTACAATATACGTGTGATAACGCTTTATTAACGTACTTTAGCGATTGACCAACTCGTGCTACGCACTCGTTGGGCAAATTTCGCATGCGTACGTTAATAAAGCTCTTATCCCACTTATATCGTAAATAACTATTAATCCACCGTTAACGATTTATAACCTCAAGAGTACTAGTCATCGGTATTCAAGATCTTTCTTTTCCAAAGATATTATTTATTGACATCTTTAGCAAATCCAATAACTATAGTTATTGGCAGCAACTCTATAATGAGTCACTATAGTATACTAAGAAACAGAAATATAATAGAAACAGAAATATAATAGAAAGAGTATTTGGAATTTGGAAAAGAAGGTTTCCAGTGTTGGCATATGGATTAAGATTAAAAATATAGTATCTATAGAAACAGTTTTGTCCATTATCCCAGCTGCAGCTGTACTACATAATATTGCTAGATATTGAATAAACCAGAGCCGCCATTACCTGCTGATATTAATGCCATGAACTGGAGTACCCTGTTGTTACTCATCCACAAGATCGCATTATGTTTCAAAATCTACCTACAAGATTATTTTGCGAATGTATAAAATTTAATGTGAATAATATTTTTGATGTTTTATTTAATTTATACTTATTTAAAATTAAAATAAAATAAATAGTCACTTCTTGTTTATTATTATAATATATTAAGTTCTTCTTTTACTTCTAAAATTTTTAAATTAGAAAGAGTAACTTCTTTTTCATCCTTTTTATTGTTAATTTCCTGCTCTAATTGTTTTAGCCCTATCTGTCTCTTTGTTTTCAATGATAGCCTTATAACCACAAGATTAATTAAATGATTTTTTTCATTTTCTAAAAAATTTGAGGAGCGAGCCCTCTTTTTTTCAGGTTCTGTATCCATATTATTCTCTCTTACCATCAACTGAATCGGTCTTACATGAAATATAATCGAACCACAGCTCAGCTGTGACAGCTGATAAAGAATCGAACCACAGATTATAAAGAATCAAAATATATTTGCGTCACAAATAAGTGTGAAGTTAGTTATTAGCACCAATCTTTTTAATTTTTTAGTCAAATTCCCTCCTAGATGACTATAGTTAAATTTTAAACCACTATAGTGAAAAAATCACGGTGCAAGATTTTGGACACTAATCTCCTGTTACCTTTTAACTTAAAAGTTTATTTAACTGATCAGTTAAAGAAAACGGTGCAAGTGGCCATAAGACCTTTTTCATAATATGTTCATCCTAATATAAAAGTTTCTTTGAAAAAGGTCTTCATATATTATATACTATAGTATTCCTAAGATAAGTCTTAAGTAAGTTATATTTTGGTATATTCGTTCACTGCAATTTAAAAAAAATTGCGTTTAATGGATACCGTAAACAAACACGGGTGGCTTTACACCCCGCGGGTGACTTTAACCTTTTTATGAAAAAACTTTTCGCGCTCGATAAAATTAACATTTATAATTTGTTGGTCTAAACCTGTCAATTGAGCGATTCTTTTGAGTTTATATTACAGGAAAATCAGTGTTTTAAAGAAGTATATGGGATTTATAACACTTTAATAGTATATTATGTATCAAGTTTGATAAACGCCATTTTATACACGAATTTAATTTAGGCACGAGCGAGCTTGCGAGCGAGTGTTTAAATTAATGAGTGCATAGAAAACTTTATAAACGAGGTGCATACTATACTTTTTCTACGAAAAATACTTATAATTATCTTAAAATGGTTTAAATCAAAAATTTGTATAGAGCGCCATTTATGAAACAATAGGGAAATCTGTGTGTCACCGCCAAA